>JAPUBQ010000004.1:8043474-9325592 GCA_035578125.1 Mellilla xanthometata
TATATCAGTATTCATTGTCCTTTAATAAAGGCGTTATCAATATCAAAATATGCTAATAACGTTTCCGTATTCATTGGGCGGTACTGCATAAAACATCCCGTCCCGTAACCGAGACCTTACGCATAAAATAAATTATTGTTGGAAATCCAAGCTCGGCTCGATATATCTGAGATGCTATCGCACCGTCCTGCTGGTTATGACATTATTAAACAAGACGCACTGCCGTATTTGTTTTGACAGTGGTTAATGTCGCGTAATTATAAAAAAGTAGCGAGTCTTTTCTTCCTCTTTGTTAAGTATGGTTTCCAACTTGTTCGTTGACGTCGGTACTTAATTAAAACCCAAAACGACAACGTATTATGACGACAACAAACATGATGAATATGTAATATTTATAAAATGACTAGCTGACCCGGCAAACGTTGTTTTGCCTTTATGATTATTTGTAAATATACAGTAGCCGATTCTCAGACCTACTGAATAAGCTTATAAAATTTGGAAAAAATAGGTCAAGCCGTTTCGGAGGAGTACGGTAACAAACACTGTGACACGGAAATTTTATATATAAGAAGATAATAATTAAATTGTATATATATTAAAGATTAAAACAAGAACATAATCAAAATCTGATTATTGAAAATATAACTGTTTGGTATACTAGGCAATTGGCTGAATAATTTGTTTGTGATCGGGTCAACAAATCTATGAAATAAATAAGAAATATGAATAAGGTAAATGTTCAACCAACCGAAACAGGCGAAGATTGCGAAGAAAATTCACATATGTCGGTGAAACTTGAACTAGTTTTGATGAAACTTGGTATGTAATATGTTCTGTGATTTTGACTAAGGCCGCGGAAATTTTTCGTTTTTACAAAATATGAGGAAATTTTGGTAAACATTGTTTACGAATCACCTTAGATGTCCATCGTCATTTAAATGATTTTGGCAAATTAGGTCTACTGATCACAGGACTAATACAAATAACGTCTTTTAAAAATTGAAGCAATTAATCGGTCAAGCTGATGAAATTTGAGAAAAATAAAATGGGCAAATTAAGTTTGTGGTGGGTAGGTGGTTGTTTTAATTTTATCTGTAGTTGGTTTGATTTTGTTAGATTTTTGAGTTATTTGAGTTTAAGTTAAGCAGAATAAGTACTAGAGCTTTGTGTCTAATAAAAAGCTTGTAAAATCTTGTACACTTAAACTAGACAGTTTAACAACTTTATTAGGGTAATTAAAACACGAGTTGAGGTACTGTGTACAGTTACTCCTCGACAGAACGGATCCACTGACGCTAAAAAATACGTGACCGTTTTACACAATGTTACCCTGTTGAAAAATAGCCCTCCACAAATTTAAGAACGGCTTTGACGGGCGCGAATAAATTATGGTAATGAACGCTTTGAAAGCGCATCCGTTGATTTACCCGATTGGGGGTAGTGGCGGGGTTTTCTTAATTTCCATAATAACCCGCTAGCGGTTAGCTTCGGAAAAGTTGGAAACGTTCGGGAGCGAAATTGCTCGTGTGCGCGATCCGATAGAATCATACTATGTGAACGGAAACTTCCTTTTAGATTGCGTTTCAATTTCTTGTGACTCTGTCAAGTTGAGAAAATTATCAGTTACAGAGATTATTACGAGATCAAAACATTATATCAACGTTAACTTTTAGGTATTTTACTAAACAATTAGTCTAAGTTTTAGAAGACGGATTATATTATCTGTGACATGCACAAATCAGCGCCAAATTTTGTAATCCAAGACTCGGTGAGCCAGTTTTATAGGAATGTGACCACCCAATGATTTCCAACGGCTTAGCTTGATGAAATTAGTAAAGAAGTTCTCACTCGTAATAGTTAAAAAAAAAATACAGACCAATCATTTTGCCAGATTTCTTGTTGTTATGCGCTAATTAAAAATATTTACGTATTAAACTTTTCGACACAAACTTTACATACAAAAACTGCACACTGCAAGTAAACCCGTATTATTCAGGAGACCACAGACTAAATAAGTACCAAAGAGTTATTTCGTGTGGTCGTACTTTTTGCAAACATTCAGCGCGATAACGCGCCCGCTAAGTACCAAGACTTCACGATTATTCTGCATAAAGCAAGTCCCCTAAATGCAACTTACACGTTAAATCCATTAGGCTTATGTTCCCACGCTCTCTGTAAAAATACCGCAACGGTTTCCTTAGTAAATTATTCTAGGAAGTTAAACTCTATGCGTTGTTGGTTGTAAGCATTTTCGTAATAACACTTATACTCGTATAGGCTCGAGTAACACTAAGTTATATTATCCTGTTCCTATAAAATTGTTAACATTATTTCCCTGCCCATGCTAGGCATATAAAGAAAGTAACTTTTATTTGCAATTATTTTGGAGAATTCCAAGTTAGTTTAGCGGAAAGTTCGGAATACTCGAGCTACCAACCGTAGCGAAATAATTTAGGGAACTGTGGGTCTAATTAGGAGAAATCGATAAGCCGTTAGTAAATGTACTCTGTTTCATTAGGTTTTATTCACGGATAACAGAAAAAAAAGTGAAAGGAGTCGTCAAGAAAAGGCCATTGTGCCAAGATTGGCTTAACTGAAATACAACAACCATAACGCTACGATACGCTTGTTTCTCCTTATAGATCTCAGAAATAAATATACCAAATCATGCATTCTCATGCGACATCTAGTTTTGAACAATAGAATTAGCTCGTTTATTAATTTAATGCTGTTGTAGTTTGCAAAAAACAACTAATAACTTTACCGTTTTGTAATGAAACACTATTTTAAGTGTGTATCATATAATATCGTAGCATTGATGTAATTTTATGGGTTTGAATGTTTGGTAGAACCAATGAAATGTTTTGTATTATATTCTACTCATTGGATACTATTATATCTTTTGTCTATGGCTAGAACTTACACGAAACGAAAACTATACTGTAAGCGCATTTGTTTTAACTTTCATTAGCCCTACTGATGACCAGAGGCCTCCAAAATGGCTTGGTACATAACATTTTACAAAGTTCGCACTCATTCAGCTAAATTTGGCATATCATGTTATACATAGGCGTATAGCGAGTAGTATCTTATTTGGTAGGGAGCCGTGATTGGCACCGCTACATTAACGCTCGCATTATTACATTCCCGTCACGTAGGGGTGTGCTTTTATCAAATAAATGTACCATTCGGATGTTACACGATTCCTACAATTAAGCCTTTGCAAGGATCCGTTTTCGTTTGACATGGATATCCCTTTGTCTGCGGATCGTAGCTTAAGAAAACAGAAATAATTGGACAGCCGAGTTTAGTCGATTTACATTATTTTCCGTCGTGTTAGATGGTGCCAGGGACAGCTCAACTGGCTTTACAAAAGTTAGTTTTGACGAACTTATTCAGACCGGGGTTTATTGTAATAAAATTTGTCAGTCATGTTGAAACGCGAAGGCACTAAAGAGGACGGAGAAGTTTTGACTTAAGATTTCAGGACCTGTTCAAATATTAAGTAGAACTAAAGTAAACTTGCTAAGAGGTAGACATAAGGTAAAGTAAATATTAAGAAGGTGTGCAAATAATAAAACATGCATGTTAAAATAAAATAATAATCAATACTAAAATAAAATTTATCGTTGCGTGTTGATTACTAAGTAAAGTAGCAAATAAGCAAAACAATTATATGGCATAAATAAAAAATATGATACTAAGTTTAATTTTTGAAATAATTAGTTTAATCCATAAGTCAAATAAAACCAAATATATATTTATTGAAGTAAATAAATTGACAGTAGCATTTAAAAAGGTAGCCCTGACTTCTGAGCTAGTGTGCACTGTGTTACAGAAGCCAGTGCCTTCTCAATTATACAAACAGAATTATTTTACTTATAACCTATCCACACAAAATAATTATAAGTGAGTATAACTTATGAATTTAGTAGATAATTTTAGTAGTATTGTATTTCAAGTATCAGAAATAAAAAAAAATCTTAACAGCAATCATTTAACACATTTATCATACATGTAAGAACAATTAGGTAACAAACAGGCAAACCCCTTAAAAATGCAGTTAAACGTAAATAAATTACAAGAAAATCGCGTTGGAATAAGCAACAGTGTCGAGTTTGAAGCGGATATAGCAGTTAATTCGTAAACTTGACTGTACAGTTCGCTGGCACCGAGCTGAGACGTTAATTAAAACACTTTACCCAACTTTTAGTACTGAATTCCTAAAGTACAGCAATCAAGTTAATGGCTCAATCAAAGATCAAAACAACCCTATCACGATAAATATTATATTTTCATTTACTTCAGATGGTTTGAAACAAATCGAAAGTCGAGTTGTATTTGCAGATTGCAAGCTCAATGTTTAAGTGAAAAGAAATGTTATAGCGTTATTTTCAGAAATTAAAGAAAAAAAAAAGAAATCACCTTGTTAGTCTAGAAGAGATAGAATGAATTGAAACTTAACTACATCTGAATTTATTATGGTATCTATTTTAATTGCAAGTGCTACATATAGTCGTATTTTTAGTTCTTTAGGTGGGTGTGTGTAACTTAAACATTTTACTTGGAGTAAGTACCCTAAAAAGATTTAAAATCACTGGATAAATGTGTAAACAGCTTTATTCTTAAAAAAAACATACCGTAAATACCCAATGTTAACCAACGTACGAGTATATTGCATAACATCTTCTAATCTTCTTCTCATATATAAAATATCCATGTCACAATGTTAGTTACCGTACTCCTACAAAACGGCTTGACCGATTCTTACCAAATGTTATATGCGTATTCGGTAGGTCTGAGAATCGGCTACTATCTATTTACCATACCCCTTTTATTTTTTTTTATTAATAGAAATAATTTATGAGGCAAAACCACGTTTGCCGAGTTAGCTAGTATTATTATAAATGTTACTTATAACGTTTATACAAACAGGGTGTAATCCGACTCCACCGAAAAGGAATGATATAATATTATTCTGACCCACCGATGAATTCGCGAAAGCACGTATTACGGTTTAGTTACTTACTTTTCTGGTCAATGGTTCTTAATTTAGATACAGACACCCATGAAATGAGGCTGGCCCAATTTGGGGACTTTTGTTTGGACTGGAACAAGTTCGCGTAACTTGCTCAACGAAACGTTATTTACTGATATGGATGTAGTTGGAACAGTCGCGAAATTAGTGTGATTACTCTCGTTTGTTTCTGTTTCCTTGTTAGTTTACTTCTATGTTTAACATGTTTAAGTCTACTGGCTTGCACTGTTAATAAGTTTTCAAAATTATGAATAGCGATTAAGATGATCTTCTGATTAAGTTAACGAACTTATCAGAAGATTCTTTCTTGTTATTTATGTGCAATGTACAATGTCAACGCGTTCAATTAAAATGTGTATTTGTGGGTCGGTTGAAGCGTTAAATACTGTGTAGCTTTCTACACACCATAACCGAATACAAAAGGATAAATAAATAAATAAATAAATATTAGGACACATTCACACACGGCTGGTTAGCCCCATACTGAACCATTTCTAGCTCGTATTATGAATGGTAACACAACTGATATACTACATATACATACATACATATTATATATAAATACATATTTAACACCCAGACCCACAGCCAACAAATTTAGTTAAGCACAAAGACGTTGACCGGGCCGGGAATCGAACCCGGAACCTCCTGATTAGCAGACCGGCATAGTAACCTTTACGCCAACGAGGTCGTCAATAATAAATGAAACCGTCATTAAATTTAAACATTATAAGGTAAGTACAAAGATCAGCTTAAAACTAACAAAACCAGACAATTACATCACAAGTATATGCACAAACATTCTCTTATTCCGCTTTTATTTTCCGAGTTCCTCCATTTACAGTGTAAACGCAATAATACAAAACTGCAGTCTCGGGCTGTTGTGCCGGTTTTTAATATAAATTTAACGCTCTGCCAGTAGTTACGGCACCATTATTACTGCAAACCATCCTCTATTTGTACTCTGTGAGCTTAGCGAACGGTCAGCCCGGTAGTGCGGACACAACCATTATCGATAAACATTAACAGTCAAGAGATTAAAAAATTAAACATTCCCAAAACAAAAGCCAAAACGACATACGTTAGACTTTTACTAGAGTCCTGAATAGAAACAATATTTTTTAATACATAAATTAAACTAAAACTTAACGAGACTAATTCTAAAAAGACCAGGGATAAAGGCAAAGGTGCCTAAAATGCTATAGCAGCATTGCCACGTTGGATGACTATGCTTAGTTTCTTTACTAGAGTTATTTTAGTTTAGTTAAAATAAACTTGTGATATTTGCAAATTTGAAACGAATTTAAAGTAAGTACTAGGTGAGTTAACTTTTGAAATTACAACGCCGTTTACGTTTTTAAATGTTTCTAACTTACTTTTAAACAGTTACAGGTTTGGGTATACCTGTTTAAATTATTTTACCCAAATTTTTGAGAATATAAGTATGAGAATATGTTTTTTCTAAACTATACTGTCACACTGCTGGGCTAAGAAGGTCTTCCTCTACTCCCCCTCAAGTAATAATTTTTATTTATTACGGTATATTTAATACATAGTCCAGTAAAAGTAACAAAATTAGATACTTTTCTTGTATTAGTATCCTAACACTAGTAAGTCACTTCAGCTGCCTCTAATACGAGTAAATAGTATTTTTTTCGTGCTCCGTAATAGAGAAGCTAGTGACTTACTTCTATATTATTCTCACAATTATTGCAATGACTTTGTTCGGTTTTATTATTTGCTTTGTAGACTACAAGGACTGCGAGAAACACTCGAGATTATGAGGACCTTTCTTTCTGATATTATTGTATTCTTTCGTTGAGAGGTAAGATCTTAAGTGGAGGCAATCTTTTTTTTGGGGTGAAGGGAAACGTATACCTTTATGAAAAAGGTTGATATGAATAATATTGAATCAGACTACTTTATTGAAACAATAAACTTTCACAAAAATAACCCTTAACCTATTCCAAATTTATTCTTCTGTAATTATTTTTTTGTAACTGAAATTTAATTAATAACAACATCATTTTATTGTTTATATGTAACCAAGACTTGTAATAACTCTGTGGGAGAGGCCATTTGTTGAAACACAGTCTATGAATAAATCGACAGCAATCGTTTCATTTGAATAGTGTATTTGTTACTTATGTCAATAAAGGATATTAATTATGAAAAGACTCTGTATGATGTTTTCGAAAATGATGCTTTTGTATACTAGTTTAACAGCTCAAAGACGTTATACGTATACGGAAATACCAGGTATCATATATGTAAGAATAAAATATTAAACACGTGCAAAGAGCAGTTTTGTGAATCACGCCCTTATATTTTTATCAAATAACGCCTTTTATACGTACTAGTTCCCTGAACAGTAGATTGGCGAACACAAATTCTCTTACATACTTATAAAATCTTTCAAGTATTTGCTATTTGATCGCTACCAAATATCATGAAAAGCAACAATAGCGCTGCATTTAATTTCCTCCTTTTTAGTGGGAATTATCATCTGAATAAAAAAAAATCCCTTAGAAGCCATCGACAAAAATTTATAAATGTGTCAAGACTGGTAAAAATTTCGGCCTCTACACGAGAACGAACCAACTTACAAAACACATATACAGACGGACAAAAGCCAATTTGACCAGTGAATGCGGAGATTTCGCTCACTTCGCTTTCTCGGTCAAATATACAAATCCGATGATGTTCATTCACATTTACTTTTCAAACTTAACCTTGTTATCGTCGATGTGAATTTAATAAAAATCTACCGTTTCCCCGAGCCTAGATTCACTCGAGTGCATTCAGCTGAAATATACGCAAGTACTAGGAAATAAGTTTATTGCCCAACGTTGTGCTTGTGCCACTTGTGCGAAAAATGTGAATTAAAAGTGGTATTTATGAGTATAATTTGTAAGTATGTATATTATTTGTAACCTATTTACGAGTTATGATTACTGTTTTTGAAGTAAGTTCACTTTTTAGACCGCAGCGCAAAAACGAGGCGTCTGTGTGTCTCTTTGTGTTTCTCTCTGCGTGTGTGTATAATATAAAGTATGTGTTGTTGATAAATCTAACTTGATTTAGTTTTTGTGTGTGTTAGTGACAAAACACTCCTGGTGCTCTCAGCTGTGTTTATTGAAAACAAGTCCTAGATACCATATTCAGATAGTCGTGTAATGGCGGAACACATATTTTATTACAGTTTCCCTGACATGGGCAACTTATTCAAACATTGTCTAGTACAATACATGAACTATTATACATTTAAAAACCAATATGGCCACCTCTTCAAAATAATGGCACGGGTTTTATAAATGTCTATACATAGACGCTACACGTATGATAATTAATATAATTTAGTTTTTATTCACTTTACTGTAACTACAAATACTGTTTAAAGCAAACGACTACGTACACCAAAATAGTTATTCCGTAGCATTAATTTTGAATTGGAATTAATTCTAATGAAATCTGTAATTGAACGCTGATATTTGCTCCTATCCAATAATGAGGCATGGTTTAATCATGCACTCATGAATATGTTGGATGTGTAAATGTTTCGATAAATTTTAATTACTTACGTGTTTCGATGCTTCGTGAAATGATATAAATATTTTATTTGCAGGAACTCATAGATGCTCAGATCAGGACAAAACAATTAATATTTTTCTTAAATCCGGCAGACTGATAGTTAAATTAATAGGATAAATTTTATGCTTTCTATCGCTAGACTTCGATTTAATAGAAACCTAGCGCCTAAATCTAAAGACGCGCTACAGTTTGGTATATTCCAAGTTTTGTATTCACTACACATGAATGAAGAGGCACAATGATACTCAGTGGAGATAAATGACACATCTTAAGTTTAATTTCAGCGTCTAGACAATCCCCAAAAACATTATGAGGCAGGCATACAAGCACTTTGAGCCAGATTTCTCTCGAAAGCCTATTTATGAGACCTCAAATACCAGTTTAAATGAGCACTCAGGGAACACAAAAGCATTATGCGGCAAACAGAGTAATGCACCTATATCAACATTAGAGCGGAAGCAGCGAAGACGGTCGGTAGTTCCACCGGCAAATTGCAATTACCTTTATTGCAGTAATTTTGAGGCTCCGCCGCGTCTCGACGTTGCTATGATCTAGAAATTGTGGCCATTTACATTTTAAAACGCGCTGTTTATTGCTTGGCTTTACAGGTACAAAAGGTCATTTATGACAAACCTTAGCTGACTTTGTGTTATTCAAGTATATGGTATGGTAAAAAGGAGTAGGTTACTATAAAAAATCTTTACTTATGTTACAGGTTTCTTATATTTGGTTCTTAGCCGACTAGCAATAAGGTCGTTTCTAAATTTATAAAAAGTGCTTACTTTGATGAGCTTACGACTGTAGGCAGAACTACTTGCTCTGTACTGAAACCAGTATAATGTTCGAACATTTAATCTTTTAAGGCATTAATTGTTTGTTCCACATATTTAAAATACACTACCAATTTGTAGCTATTTTCTGAAGTCAATAAAATAGTTGAATCCAAGCCACACCTAAATAAGCCCAATTCTCTAAGTGGTTCGAATAGAATCGAACAATGTAAGCCAGCACAAAATAATTTACACTCTAAGCTTACGATATTAGGATTTCCTAAAGGTCCCGAGCTTAGGCGTAGCGTATAGTACAAGTAGGTATTTGTTATAATTAAATCCTACGAACCCATGAAATTGTGTGTTTTACGCCAACCGAGTAATGGGCAAAGTTTCATTGCGCGCTTTTATCTAATTTATTTTTATCGTTATATGAGTCGGTTTATGCGAGCTTTATAACCTTGCCACTCGAGATCAAAACATTGCTTGTCGTGTTTTATTATCGTCAATTGTTTTAACTTTCCGTTTTGCCACAAGTTCGAAATGCTTGTCCGTTGTACAGGTTAATTGTTGCTTTGAAATGTGAGACCCTTTACCAAATTAATTAGTATTTTAGTGCATTTACTTGTAGATAGCTTTTAATTTATTTATAAAATCTTGTTTAGTTGTCTAACTAAATGTTGGATTTATGTGTTTTGTCGCTACGAATATGTTTGAGTTTTGACTAGCTACTGTGTTATACTTGTATCAATTTTAAAAAAACATAGTACAAAAAGTATGTAGTTTTATTTTATAAACAAAAAAATATACCTTAATACAAGTAGTTTAATGCGACGGAGATTTTTTGAATATCCATACTTACTCGTATTTTATAATATAAGACTTATACAATATTATAAAAAACAAAACAAACAATATGGTATTGACCTACCTTATGCTTGCACTAGCTAAAGTTTTAAGACTAAGAAATAAAAACACAAAAAACGTACAAAAGCGGATCAACCCTTTTAGGTTAGGTTTTTGTACGGTTATGATTGTTGTATAACGGTCATTCCGCGAAAATCTTACAAACATAGTTAAATCCTAACGCAAAGTCCTATATAGTTATAACAATATTTCCTAAAATACTTTACCGGACATATATTGCTGACCTTATACTTTTTTAGGACGTTTTGTTGTTTTGACTGTTTTATATGTTATTTTTTTATTATTATTAGTTTTTATCTAATTACTAAATACGAAACGAAAGTAAATACAATAACAACCAGTTTAATTACCTACAGTGCCGATTATAAGTAATAACCAGTAAACAATACTTAGTAAACAAAATATTTTCTTCTTTACAGTTGTAAAGTTTTTTATTTTTAGAATTGGTACCTACTCGTAAGTTTGGCTACATTTTATCGGATAAAATACCTATGTAGTTTAACTTTACTTTTAAGGATAATGTAATCATTATTTAAAAGCTGGGCCTGCGGAATTAATCGCGTTAATCCGGGATATAAAGTAAGTAGCCAATGTGTTAACCCTATGTTTTAGCACCATACCAAATTGTATAAATCGGTAAAGTTTTTTGAGCGTGAAAAAGTAACATATATTATTATTATAATTATCACACAAATGTCGCATTTATAATTTTTGTGGAAACATACACGTTATTTCATCTGTGTCGATTAAATTATTTACCGTATTTTGTTTAAATTATACTAAAATAAAGTGTTTTGATAAGACTTTATGGTACGAATAAAACCTGAGGCGCAGCAGGCAAAGTTTCGAATGTAGGTTTTTCTTAGAACCTGATTGTTTAACTTTGTTGAAACTTCTCGCAAATATTCGTAAGCTAAATGATAAAGTTCCGCCGTTATCCCTCGAAGAACAGGACTTCTAAGAAAAATAATGATATTGTTTTCCTAAATAGCAATTATCTGGAAATTGAGTTGGAAACTTGTTGAATTCTATTTGTTGTATTCGGCGATTTGTTTCATATTTTTTAAACTTATTCCTAACCAAAACCGATACACAATAAATTCAAATTTGCTATCATTTAGTGCTGTGGGATTGGGTTTCTTTTAGAATGAGACTTGATTGATCTAAAGTTAATTTAGCAAAAAGTTAGACAACAAAGATACCGCGTATGAACAGATCAAGTAAACCATTTCAGAGAGTATCAAAACGAAATGCTAAAAAAAACTGACTCCACAGTTTTCTTTTAAAATGCAATGCAATTTCAGAGTCCGGTTGCGATGTAACTTTACATTTCGTCTTAAGAGGCCAACAAAAAAGTTCATAAAAATTCAGTCTAGTAGAAGGCTGGCCTTTTTGGTTGTCTCAAGACGCCGACGGCCAGACGAAGTAAACAGCCCGAACTGAAACTTGTTTGAGGAATTCGATTTAAGTTACCGAAAAACTAGTATGTACGATAAATAGGTATGTACGTAGATTACTTTACAAAAAAAAATACAAATAGTTGCGTACGAGTACATGTGACGTTTTATTACCAAATAAAAAATACAGTTATGGTATATAAAGGTAATAAAATTAATTAGTTTCTTCAGATACAAAAATAGTAAATAAAAACAGTAATGACAAAGAAAGGAAACTTTTTTCACCTAGAGTAATAAAAATACTTGTCATAGAGCTTGATCTTTGTCCTAAAAGCACTCAGAATGGTTTTACACTAAGTACCATCTACTGGTGTCGTTTATTCTACGAACTTTACCGAGTAATACAAGAAGCTATTAAGAAATGAAAAGGTTTATTTAATGTGGCTTTTTTTCAACCTATGCAGCGTTATGTGTAAATTTAGACTAGACTATTTTTTGTTTCAACTTGCAGTTGAAAAATAATATTAATAAATCAAAACCACAATAAATAAACAAATCATTCTATTCACTCTTGTCATCGTTCGTTGCGCGATCGCGGTTGCCTAGCAGAGATTGCCATGGGTGATTAGGCCGCCATTGTGCTCTAGTAAGTCCTTTACTTTGTATTATTTCCCTATATGATGATGTGCAATAAAGTATTAAGTTATAAAAAAAATATTTTGCTCGTGTGAATGATCATTCAATCAATCGTTTTTTCCACATTATACAGCTAGGTATTCGACACAGCAGGTCGCATAACCACATGAGTCACCGACACCCTGGACTAAGATAGAGCACGCGTAGTTTGGAATTACTAGCTTCAAGGTGGAACACACCGTTAGATACACTTGAGGTTGGTTAACGTGAGCGCAAAAAATGCTCTTTCATCTCGTCACAAATGTCTTTATTTCAACTTATCAATTTGCTTCCAACTAATTTATTTATGGTCTATGCTGTAACAATTGAACAGAGACAATACATTTAAATTTATAGTTGCAGTATGTTTAAATTACTGCAATACTTTCAAGCCGGGGGAATTAAAAAATATGCAAGGCAAAAAATGTACCGTATCTTTGTGTTGTTTGATAAATAGCCGGGCACTTAGCCCGAGGTAGAGTAGCAACATCGATTTGAGAGGCGACAGAAACAAATGCTTGGGATCCGGTGAAACATGACGCTGCCTTGCCTCATCCACCGACCGATGCTTCTGATCACTGCCATCGTGTACTTACTTCCAGTCTAAACTCGCTTTCATTTTTAGGGTGAAGTAAAGATTATGTTTAGTGTGAATAATAACATTATCATTAAGTATAACAATAATCGGAGTTATGTGTTTAACGAATTCGAAAATATCTCACAATTTTTTTTTATCAATAACATAATATATCATGCCGATAAAAACCTTGTGCAACATATTTCCCTTGCAATCCAAAGAGGCAATGCGGCAAGTCTGATGGGCGTTTGGGCGGGTGGCTTAATTTTGTCTTTTAAATTTTTGTTTTGTTATATTTTTTTTGTTAACAAAATTTTTACTATGCTTTGTAAATATTATTCTTAAGTTATGTTTAAATTTATTTTTATCATTACTTTTAGTTTTGTCAGTTATTTATTATTTCATGCCGAATCACACAATATACTCTTGTCAAATTCCTTGTTCCACAATGATTTAATAACCTAGCGGTCTTCAAGGTGAGAGTGAACTGGTTCACCTAGATAAGCGCGATCCACCGTAGACCTCAATATCGTTTACCATCAGCTGAATTGTGGTCAAGCGTTAACCTACACAGAGAAAAAAAAAAAAAATAGGTATAGGTGAATGTAAAATCTAAATAATGTTCAGAATAACTTACTTTAGCTGAAAGCCGGCGTTGACCGTTCAAAAGTACTGTTTACTCGTTTCAATTAATCCTTTATTTAAAAACATGTGTTAAAATGGAGTTGGAACAATCTGGGTGAGTTGTAAAATTACCGTGAAATGCCGGGAGAGCAACCATCATTATTTGCACTTAACAAAGTACTCTCATATAAAAAGCGCCCATAAGTATAAACTGCGCGAATTATTCGATTCATCTCAAAGGATTCCTACTAAAAAGAGCTGGAGACTAACTCAAAGCTTTTATATCTCGTTTCGAAGCGCCTTATTGTCTCGCGCGGTATATGTATTAAAGCTTGCTTTCTCTTGCGTAAATAAAATCTATTGGAGAGAGAAGTGGTCGGGAGCAAGTGCAAGCGGCCCGTGTACCTTGCGACAGTACCTCAGTACAAATGTAATGTACAATGTAGAGAACTGTAAGACTCGGTGTACTATGTTAAGTATTCTTTGGCACGAAAAAATTAAACTGGAAACTGAAAACTGAAACTGAAATGTGTGTTTGCCTAAAAAAACATACTCATCAATCCGAAGCGATGACAGCTCAATCAGATTGCCTTGCGTTCCTGTGGACGTGGGTTTGACCCGTACCAAAGAACTTTCCCTTTCCACTCGATCGAACGAGCAGAGAGACTGCTAGGAGGCATTGATATACAGAGAAAATGCCGAAAATGCGTACGAAGCAATTCGCTTCCACGTTTATAGTACGGACGGCCAAACTGTGCAACTCCTTACCGTAATCCCTGTTCCCACTGAATTACAACCTGACTGTCTTCAAGGTTAGAGTGAACCGGTTTCTTCTCTAGGCAAGTGCGCTTCATCTTAGACTGCAATGTCACATAACATCAGGTGAGTTGTGGTCAAGTGCAAGCCAATTAATGAAGGAAAACATTGTGAAGAAACCATATTATGGCAATAGTGCTTGCCTAGCTACCTCCTTAAAAAAACTATCGCCAATCACTTAACGGTGTGCATCCTACTTGAGGGCTAGTTATTCCAGACTAGGCAAACTTCGTTAGTGATACGTACCCTTCTGGTTAAATGACTAAAAAAACTGAAAACTAAAGTATATATTTAAATTATTTTCATGTTGCTCATTTAACGACTACAGATGGGTGTAAATGGATATATGATGTACTCGTAGTTATAGAGATAAATGACATCATTGGTTTATACCAACACACACAAACACCTTCTCAGCTCAAACACATACACCGGTCTCCGTTCCATCTCAGATTATAAAAAAATAACGAAATGATTACTCAGTAATTAGAGCTTTGGACGCTATTACAAAGTAACGACTCATTATGTAATCACGCTGAAAGAACTGAGAGTTAATTACCATACATAAAATTTACATACATAATACGAGTACGTCTAAAACATTAATTACTAATTTTCCGTAGATTATGTAGTCTACGAGAAGACGGGATATTTTAAAAGTAAGTAGTCGAAACTTCCGTAGTTATCGTATCCAAAATATAAATATTAGGACACTTTCACACACGGCTGGTTAGCCTTATACTGATCAAGCGCAAACCCATTATAGTATGTAAAAAAAAAAAATACTGAACCATTTCTAGCTCGTATTATGGTTGCAAACACAACTGATATACTACATGTATACATACATATTATATATAAATACATATTTAACACCCAGACCCACAGCCAACAAATTTAGTTAAGCACAAAGATATTGACCGGGCCGGGAATCGAACCCGGAACCTTCTGATTAGCAGACCGGCATGGTAACCTTTACGCCAACGAGGTCGTCAAAATATAGGTACATATACATAATTCACGTGTAAGTTAACGTACTGAGACATTTCATATGCCCTAGGTGTAATGCCTCATGCGAGTGCCGAGGACAATGCAAAGTAGATTGAATTGGAAAAAAGACTCGAGCGAAATGGCGGCTTTCGACACCCCCGGGAACTCGTTCTAAAGGGTTAACAATGAGAACAGTGTCCGTGGATGGCACCTCTTTGTCGCGGTCAGACGTATTTTTGAAAATAGATTTTTTCTTTGTGTAAATATTGTTACTCTGTGTCTGCCTCGGAAGTGATTTTAAATTATTTTTTGCTAAACATTCAATGTAACCAGTAGTTCTTCAAAGGTAGATTTTTGAACAACATTTTTGGAATATATGTTATTATCGAAAGTTTAATGGGCTCAATAATTACTTCACCAATTTTATTCTTATTCACAAAATCATTGAGAAATATAAGACTTATCGCCGAGAAGCCAGAGAATATCATCCAAACAAACAGACAGACAATAATGGCCAGTTATTATAGAGGTTTCTACTCACTTTACTCTATTTAACTAAGACTAAAGGGCAATGGCCTCCCAACCGACCCCCCACTTTGCTCGTTCTGATAATTATATCATTAATATAATAATTCAAATTCATTTATTCTTCTTGATCCTTTTTGAAAAATTACATGTCATAAACATATACACAATTCTAATTAAACATTTTTAAAATACGGATAATAACGACAATAACTAAGAAAACTTTCAAACTTATATCTGTTATTAGTAGAAAAATATCAGACTACTAAATTGAGAGATAAAATAAATTTCTAGAGAATGAAGAGTTAGAGATTAGTGGAGAAGTAAGAGAATTTTCAAAGTAGAGCAAAGTTGGAAAAATACCGCCAAGGAGGAATAAAAAACATTTAAGCTAAGTACTGTTAACTTTGTCTATAAAACTTGAAGGAAACAATCTGCTTTCTGCATTCTGTAGATTGGAACCGATCACACTTTGTGTTTTCTAGAAGCGATTTTGGAATAGGTTATTTCATTTACAATGGCACAATTCACTTTATATAATGTTTGTATTTGTATATCATTTGATTCGATGGTGCATTGTTTTGATTTGACATTTGTGTTAGTTTGATATATTTGTATGTGATTGTATGAGTATAAATTTATAAGTCTTTTTTATATTTTCTATATACCTTCTTTCAAAAAATGAGATACCTAAACAGATAGTTTGAAACTTTAGAAAATATGATGATTTTACAAACTATGCACTTTAAAAATTATCAAATTATAAAAAGTTCAAGCGTAGTTCAATATCCTAGTGCGAAACTTGATGACTATGTGCAGTAAATACCTAGTAGTCTTGCGGTAAACAGCAATCTACGCTGTGTACTGTTGTGCATAATTAACTATGCGGCTGGGCTACGGAATTGAGCATTCATTTTGAACAAGATACTTAATATATATTAATACCATGTACGTGTATTGTTTACGTGTTTCAAACATTTTTATATATTGATCGGTTCGAATGCGAATAGAGATTTTCTTAAGTCACTTAGTAAATAAAAAGCTTCGACGCTTAAGAAGTTCAAAAAGATAACGAATAAAAGTGACTATCAGGTAAAAACTTTTCATTATATCAAGTCATTTATCAACTCAAAAAACAAACTTTTCTATCTTTGATTTATCTTTGAAAAAGAGAAAAAAATTTCATTTCCACTTTTTTCTTTTATTTTCATAGCTCAAGTGCAAATGAGCACCTTTTCACTTCACAAACTAGGATTTAATACGACCGTTAAAACAGTTTTAAAACGATAAAAACTCTTTTAAATTGGCAGAGGTATCCCATTTTAATCTCATTTTCCATTAGAATGAAGAGTATTTTCCGGTAAGAAAACAAAAAAGAAAACTTAACAAGCTTTTAACTCGCAGCTATAGAGAAGATTGAATTATAATCTGGAACTGAACTCAGGCTGTGTTGAAAATAGGTACGTATGCTCGTTTTTTTTATTATGTCACCGTAGATACTGGAAACTCAACTGATTTTGATAGGAGTTTGACTGAAAACATGTTATTACAGTGTAATATAACGACACTGAAGGGACTGTGCATTTTAAGCCGTTATAGATAGTGGTTGTTATATGAAGAGAATGGATCATTGTATGGAATATAAGCTAATCAAACTAAAGCCAATTAATTTCGACGCTTTAGAGAGTTTTTTTGTTAAATTGAGTGACGTTACATGGAGTTTACACTGTATTTAAATTTTTCTGCAATTTAAAGTTATTTTCACAAACACTTTTGCGGATATTTCATTAAAAAAAAATTGCACTTATACACTTATTGCTTTTCCGAGTGCTATGGCACTATCTTTATTTACTTGAAATACTCGTAATACTCAAATTTAACATACCTTTTCTCTCCCTCCCACCTTCGTGTCGGTACACGATAGGTTTGTTTCCCTCTCGCCTCCACATGACAGTGGGCGGCGGAACGCCGGTGGCGCTGCAGGCTAGTCTGATGCTGCCACCTTCTTGTGCCGAGCTACCCTCGGAGATGGAGTCCACGATGTCTGGAGGTATCACCACTGAGAGGTGACCCATCTGGAATATGAATTTAAAGTTTATTCTGTATCCCTAGGTCCCTGCAATCTAAGGTGCTACCCGATAAAGGCGTATTTAATTCATCTTATAAAAAACTTTTGTTGACGTGCCAAAAAAGCTGTCCGTTCTTCTTTTTTTGCTTCTAACTAAATGTATACAACAAGTTTTTGGTTATTAACTTGACGCCTTAAATGTCAATGATAATCAAAGTAATATAATATAGCTGTTAGTAGACAAGTATGCAAGTATAGTCTTTCTAGACAAAGATTATAGTACTTGTGTATCTATTTACGAATGCAATGTTAATAATTTTACTTTACATAAATACATACAGTACAGTTTAGTAGCAACAAAGATCGAAACAGTTTACAATGTAATTGTTATTGCTTAGATGCTTTTTATGTAGAAGGAGAGGATAAAATAAAGTTTGCTCATTTAATCTGTAATTGCTCTGTTAGTCTGTAAATTCCTCAGTCAATCTTAACTGCAATGCAAACCACCAAATCACAGAATGCAGCGGAGCGGAGCTCAAGGTTCTACAAGTTATATACGAGAATTTTAAACCGACTTCATTAGAAAATACGAAAACACAATAGCTGCAGCTTCTGAATACAATAGCATGAAGATTACGGCATGACTTCTGAACAAATGAGCGCATGCTTTCGCTTTTGTTGAATTATTTCATTTTGCAAGTAAGGAGCATATTTTTTCTATTCACATAAACAAAATTCAACATGAAATTATTTATTATTTCTTTAATTTTGTATCTGAAGAGCTTAAAAGTCTCAGACACTAGGATTAATCTTTGCCTCCAAACCAAGTGCAATTTCTTTGATAATAATATCTTAGTGCTCATTGTACCTACTTAACTCGTTTTATAAAGCTGACTTAGGTCTCTTCAGCTCTTGTATAATTGTGGCAATACTAAACTATTATTATTTGTTACATAAAAAACACAAAAAGGTAAACATGCGCGATCATTTCACAGAGTATTGGAGTTTCTAGATAGATTTAAAATATCAAATTTTACGAGATTTTTAAACATCAAAACGAATTATTTTTTTGTTTTAATTTGCGCCTTACAACAACATGCACTGTCTTAGTAATCAACTTAAAATATTTCATTGATAACCTAATAAACTGATACATAATATTATGAAGAACATAGAGCATTCCAATACACGCAAAGATTGGTTAAATACTGCGAGTATATAACTGATTGAGGCGGACGTATGTATCACTTGCTTAGTATAACTTTTTACATTTTGTAAGTTTTTGCTTCACATTAATACACCATAGTTTAGATCAGTATAAAATATTGAATCTGATTTTTTTATTTCTCCCACAAATCAAGATCAATACAGCACACACAGAAGAAATTGAAATATTAATTGTACCTACTCCCGCTGTGAAATTCTCTAAAGTAACGACTGAGTTAGGTTAGCAAAGAAAATGCAACGCGCAAGCCCCTAAATCATGATTTAATATTATACGTGTACTATCAATAATATCTCTGCTAATCTTATTGACAGACCCATACGTCTCACTAAACCTGTCAATATGCCTATTCACCCCGGTGGTGAGACATACAGGGAAGCAAGTTTATCTTGTTGAAAATAGATTATAGAAAAATATTATCAAATTCAAAAAGGAAATAAACAAATTTAGAAACCATTTTTTACGCAATTACTCTAGTCATTTCACCAACTAGACACTCATTTACCTATACGAGTCCGTGACATTGTGACCGAATGTGGAACATGCCTAGTCTGGAATTGTTGGTTCTTAAGAAGGCTGCCGTTAGTGATAGATTTTCAACAAGTACAGCAAGCACTACAAAATGAGCATCTGGTGACACAAAGTAGAGCATAGCCGGCTAGTTACCACCCTTAAGTTGAAAGTCACAAAGTATCTTCCTATGGTAACATCAGTATTCCTTATATTACCTATTCAAATTATTACCTATCCAAAGTATCATCCTCCTATTCTTTCTTATCTATGGTTTCCTTACGATGGTTCTGTCACCAAATACTCGAGCTCCTAGGGATCAAACCTATGCTCATCAAACTGCAAGCCTGAGCTAGCTGTTATCGTTGATTGTAGACAGTAATATTTCCTCACCTGGCTTTTCATAGGGTCGGTGTTTACTTGGCACATGTAGGTGCCAGAGTCGTTGGCTTGCACGTTGCTGACGTGCAGTTTCCACGTGTTGTGGTTGTTGTAAGTGACGGACAGGCGTGGGTTCAGAGCGACCATATTTGTGTGGATCGCCAAGATCGCCTTCGAGTCGGATTTAATCCACGCCACCTGTAGAATAAATGACTAAGTTGGTGAAGAGTGATGGTTTTTGTTATATTGTGATTGGGTTTGTGCTTCATCTTTAGATATTGACAATGAAATATATGTAGTATTTTTAAATAGTACATCACAGGGTTGAGATAGAAAAAGCTCTAGTCATATTTAGAGCACCAATAGCTTTTATTCTTCTATGAAATTAATTAAGAACCTTTATATCGTGCCCGGAATATAAGGAAAGATACTCACTAAACTTGTAAAAAATTGTATTTTTTTTAAGAATGAATGATTTAATGAATGATATATCCTAATATATAATCTCGTATCACAATGTTTGTCCTCAATGGACTCCTAATTCGCACACCATGTGCAGTTCGATCCAACTTGAGAGATAGGATAGTTTAAATCTCAAATTATAGTCGCAATTTTAATTTATTGCTAATTATTGTCTGTTATTATTTGACAGTCACAATTATCTGTTAACTCCAAATGATTCTAACGGATGTCGATACCTTTCGACTGGGTTGAGTAAGTAATCAATAGATGGTGTAGTACCCCTAAGTGAGGCAAAACAACGTTTGCCGGGTCAGCTAGTTGTCTATAAAATTAACTCAAATATTTAATAAAAGCGTTGCTGAAATTATTATGATATCCTTTAAGAGCGTGATCTCACAATGCAATTAGAGCCAGACAGAGTCTGCAAGGAAACAGCGCGGTTCTTAGCAACGGCGCATACAATTTCATATCACATCTATGAGTAACTGGCACCCATAAATCGCTCACGTTTCCTCTACTCTCCAAATTCTACAGACTCTGGCTTTCATTTTGTTTTAGAGGGACAATTCTTAATGTGAGTTAAGCGTTATAGCGGAGCTACAACGACTCGTAGAATGGTAGTCGGGAGCGAGGAATGCAGGGTGTCTCATCCGCGCCACTCTCGCATTTTTCATGCGACATCTCGCTTTGTTGCGGTCGGAAAATAAATTAGTAACAATTTCATTGTTTGTGAGAATAATTTCCGACGAGTGTGAGCGTAAATACTTGGTGCAACTAGAGTAAAGCTAGGTAATGTTGGGGAGGTTTTAGTGATAATTTATTATTACAATATAAGAAATATGTACTAGGCAGAGTACCTCTTCATTAGTTAGTACAAGAACCATAATAAATACAATAGCCAACAGAAGGGGAAAGATGGTTGGCCACCTTATACGACATGACAATTTCATTAAAAATATCGTAGAATAAAGATAGAAGCCAGGAGAGGAAGAGGAAGACCTAGATGATCATATTTAGACCAAATTAAGGAGAAGGCGAAAGTCATGTCGTATAGGGAGGTCAAGAATTTGGCCGAAGACGGAACTACCTGGAATAAACTCCACAGACAAGAGCCCAGCTCTTAAATATTGAATGAATGAAGAAATATATAGGGACACAGAAGTAAACAGTTTTTTGTTCAAAACTATTGTATGTATCAATGCGCTTGCTTTGTATTGTAAAATTGTTACAAAATTATACAGACAGGTGCCTAGTGTGACTCGATGGTATCTGCTTTTAAATTTGACAGCCTCTGGTTCGATCCCTGCTCTAAACTGATGAATTGCTTTTCAAGTTATATGCACATTTACACTCGCTTTACGGTGGGTGAAGAAAAATATTTTTGAGGATCACAATACTTAGAAAAAATGTGTCATCCGCAACCCGCCCTTGGCCAGCGTTGTGGTTTATGGCCTATATTTCTCATCCCGTGAGAGAAGGCTCCGAGTCCTAGCAGTGGGAACGCATTGTGGGTTGCTAATGCCTTATACAGCATTTTTTTACAAAACTATGCAGACAGGTAAACGAATAAGTAATTTTAGGTCGATCCATCTCAATCGATTTAAGGAATACGGAATTCAATCTGCATGGGATTTTGGCAGGCAGTAATATCCGCTTAAAAGGAATTATCTGCTCTATGTATACTATGATTGACATAGTTTGGCCAAATCCCCTTATGGACTGAAGGCCCTCACGTACGAATACATCCCAGATTCAAAGGATTTGAAATAAATCAGATAACTTCAAGGAGTCTACATTTCGACGACCTCGTTGGCGTAAAGGTTACCATGCCGGTCTGCTAATCAGAAGGTTCTGGGTTCGATTCCCGGCCCGGTCGACATCTTTGTGCTTAACTCAATTTGTTGGCTGTGGGTCTGGGTGTTAAATATGTATATGTATTTATATATAATATGTATGTATGTATATCAGTTGTGTTAGCAACCATAATACGAGCTAGAAATAGTTCAGTATGGGGCTAACCAGACGTGTGTGAATGTGTCCTAATATTTATTTATTTTATTTATTGATTAAAATGTACAAAATATACACGAGCCATTTACAAATGTAATTTTGTTCCAGTTTATTTCTGCATAAATAGAATAATTAAAAATATTACAAGTTTTGATACATTACTTGTAAAATAATATGAAAACATTTGTTTTTAGACCATGAGCCGAATTAATAATCCTAGTTGCATTGTTCATTTAGTGGCAGTGCAATTCATAGCCCCAATGTTAAGCCGACCGCTCACAAAACTATCGTGTATCCACCACTGCACAAGTTTCTCGAATTTTATTATTTTCTGTTACTGAACAAATGCGTCCCGGCTTTTGATCGCACAATTAATCCGAGGGCTGCCAACAACAGCCCTCTCCATTCTACCTGTCATAATCGTGGAGTACACTTCACTTCTAAACGCAGATCAATGGTTTTAACCTTTGGTCTGAGCCCTCTTTAACCAAGCTTCGGTTTTCGATGCTATCGAATTCAATTGTTTTGATTGAAATACGGGACTGAAAAGCCGCAAAATAAAATGTGAGTAGGGTCTCTAAACTGAAGGTAATATGAACTGACGTAGGAAGTACTTATATAGACTCTTTAAGGTTAATTGTTTGTATACAAACTTTCTATAAGTACTTGTATAGCGTAAGAATAAGCAGCCCACTAGACGTTCCTATTGCGGGGGCTCGGGGACTTCTCTCACGAGGAGAAATCTAATACTAAATACACCACACGGGCCAAGTGTGGGTTGGTGAATGACACAGCTCTTCGGATATTGTAGTCCTCAAACGTGTCGGTTTCCTCCCGATGTTATCCTTAACCGCAAAGCAAGTGCAAATCCACACATAACTTGAAAAAAAATGGTTGCCGGTAAAGTCGGTTTTACGGGCGAAGATTTTACGTGACAACGTCTGCGCGTGCTGCGCGCGCGGCAGACCGATCATAGTTGAGTGGGAGAGAGACGCAAGGCATTCGGCGGGCCTCTCTCTCGTTCGGTGACTCATCGTAACGTTACCGGGCGTTACACTTTTTCATAAGTGACTCCCAGCCGCAACCTAATTTAAGACGTTGTCACGTCAAAAACAAGTCATAGTGGCCGGGATCGGAACAGGGTCCGTCTGATTAAAAAGCAGACTTTTTCCCACCGAGCTACACTCGTTTGTTCTGTAGAACTAGAATAGTTGTTCTATTTTCGTTTAAATATATATACATTTTTCACTTTGTTGTTAGCTCTTGCATAAACTAGGTACATCGGTGGTAGGACGTTAAGCGATAAAAACTCAAATAAATTGAATTTTGACGTGAATTGTATTTGCGTTCACGTTAGAAAAATGCACTTTCGAAGCAATAACTTCTCATCCAATTTCAGCCAGACTATGCACGTCATTTCGACCAGTTGTAAGTTATGGAGCGTCACATTGTAACTAACGGTTCAGAGGATGTAGGTTTTAGTGGCAGATACGATACGCAGCTACGGACAGGGCCACGAAGAATTATAGCACCCTATAGGCTAGGCCGGAGTACAATAAAGCATTTTGCTCGACTCTGCGTTTGTAGATATTGTCAGGCTCGAAATTTGCGTCTAATTTAGGTAGTTATAGTGATGTAGGGAGATTATTCACATACTTTTTACTTGCACGTAATTGTTAACAGTCTGTATTTGAAAATAGTGTAAGCTGTCAACTGTACTGGCTGTACAGCCAGCAGTGTCAGCCCCTACATAAGACTATCAAATAAAAGATTTAAGAATATAATATTAAGTATTATATTATGTTAGTACCTGTGCAAATTTGCTGTTAGTCTTAGTACAAGTAGTCGTTAAGCCATGTCAAAGGCCTTTGGGCGGCTTGAAACTCTTGATACCAGAACGTAGCCACTTAGCGTATACGTAGAATAAAAAGAAAAAGAGCAACAAAATCTTCTTAAACTTATTCACTAGGATTTAATACAATCTGTTATAGAAACAACACAAACGCCCACACTAAACAAACACCATAGAAAAAGGTATAGTAGTGCCTCATATTATTCCTTTATCGCGACAAACACCCAAATGCAAACTAGTAAACACCACCCACCTTAAAATACTAAACATCTTGTTGCTTGCTTTTCTTATGAATCAAGTGGCTACATTTTTAAACCCCAACGCGAAATCGATTTTTAGTTAGACATGTCTCCGTGAGAGTTTGTGAGTGTGTCCTTCTCCGAATTAAATTTATTTTATTTGAAAGATTCACTTCTTTTCAAATTTTTTTGTGTGGCATCTAAAAATTATTATGGTTTTTATGTTTTTTTTGTATGTACTTGAGTTTGTTTGCTTTATTTAACTTAACAATTTCAATTTATTTTCTTATATAATTTTTTTGCAATATCTCATTGTAGTGTATGAAGGTAGCCGCAAGACAGTTGCGGTGTGAAGCTCGTGTGATTCCACCCACAACGCCAGTGAAAAATAAACGTTACACCGTAAGCCTGTGTTAACTTCAGTTCTTCTTCAGTTAACAAAGAATTTGATGCAGAAATAAAATAATTGAATGAAGTGAGATCGAATATGTATTGTTACCCGATAATTAGACAGGTGGTTAACAACACAGGTGAAGTGCACATCTCTCCCCTGCGTGACGGTGTGATTCTCCAGCGCTTGGAGAAACTCTGGCTCCACCTCCGCCTGGATTGGCATCTCACCTGGAACATACACAATTAGAAGACAATATTGAGGAAACTTTCGCCTAAGTAGCACATTTGTTTGACTTGGAGGAAATACATTTACGCATGCCCGCTAATACTCGGGGGAGGCGGCGGGGTACGAGTATGTCGGGCTCGGTGCAAGAGTGGCGACTAAAACCTCTACGTTCCTTTGCTCCGCCTTAAAGCTAAGGGGCTGGTACATGTACGTACTCTTCAACCACAGGCAGCCGCCTGCGTAGCGCCTGTACTGCGGCTTACTAAGGTAATCTGGTGCGAACATTGCAACGGTCGATGCGGACTGTCTATGCATCGGAGATCATGTAAACGACTGTGATACCAGAGCCTGGCCACCTAGCAAGAAACAATTCTCGAATTAAAATAACAATACTACTTGTAATAATTCCTAGACAAGGTTTCGTGGAAGATAAGAAAAATAAAACTAGATAATTAAATTCACGACAAAATATTAAATCTCCATCAAATTAAGCCCATTAAGCGTGGCAATTCTGTTGAGGACTCTAATCCTAGCGTGGGCAGACGCGGGTTTCATTTACTCTATTTAACGTTATGAAAATATTTTAATATTAAATAAAGATAGTTTTAAAAATGTTCTATATATATATATTTTTTATCTTTACATTATCATCTCATGATTTAAGACAACAGATTTAGCCAAATGTTTCGTGTGAATTAAATACCCAAGCCCTGAGGTCAACAATTTTTGACTACGTAGTCATTTAATATGGTTAAAAACTTGTGCATATTTTGAATATTTTGTTTAGTACTATTGTACTTATAACTTATTTATTTTGTTAAAAATAAATTTGAACATAAGTTAAGAATAATAAAGTGTATTTTTTTCAAAGCATAGTAAAAACTAAAATTTTTTAACCTTAAAAAAATAACATAACAAAAATTGAAAACACAAAATAACGCCACCGCCCAAACGTGCCCATCAAGCTTGCCGCATTGCCTCTTTGAATAAATATTATATATTTTTTACTATACTCAGAAATTTTCGAAAAACATACCACGGTCTTTCAAACTTCAAAACAAGAGAGGTTGATTGCACCTAATTAAAATATATCTGAAGTCCTACAAGCCTCTGTTCATTAGCAATTAATTATGTCGAGAATCTTTATGAGCGACATTTAATATGCTTGGGCGAATTTGCTAGATATTAATATTAATCTACACTTACACGTCTTCGCTTGATGTTACATTTTAACTACTGCGACTTCTTTTAATTATTTCGGAACTTATTCACACGTACATTCTGAGAAATCCCTACGATTCAAATTAATTAATAGTAAGGTTTTGTTCAACGAATATTTGAAAGTAACTTATTAATGTTATTTTTAGACAAAAAAATAAACACGTGACATGTTTTACTCTCGTTATTATTAATTATGACTTTTATACTCCTTCAGCTAGACATTTGAATAGTAAGATGCGTAACCACATTAGTTAGCGCTACTCTCCTAAGATGAAGCATGCATAGTCTAGGATAACTGACTCTCAAAAAAATTTAAATAACACTGATTCTGTGGTAATTTATCACGAAAATAAACTGACTTGTAATAATTTCGAGCATAATAGTAAATTATAGCATAGATGAATTGAACATTTTTTCTAGTAGCATTTTACGTTTATTTATACTTTATTAGCGAACTATTTTTAAAAGTCTTACCTTGATTTAGCTCTAGAACGATTTAGTACGTACTTTACCACTCGACTATCCGATACTCCCTTGGGTAGAAATCGAACCTTCGAGAATTTCTAACGAGCTTCTCGGTTAACCTACTAACTTTTTTGCGCTATTTCGTTACTCTGCATTAGGAACTTTATCCTCATTCTTTTACACTTATTTGTAGGTGCACTGAATAATTAAATTTCTGGTTCAGGTTTTGGTATTAAGGCAGTCAGAGTTTTTTTTGTTTAAAGTCGCTCTTATCTACAAATCATGTCCACCCACTAGTAAATAGATTGGTGAGTGGACGGGTCAAGACCCATCAAAAATTACCAGGCAGATTAAAATATAATTTAAAGTTCACCTATTAATATATGAAATGTTAAAAAATGAGAGCAAAGTACTATACAGTAATACCCCGGACTTACGCGATAGGTGGGACGCTTCGTGGTAGCGCTATCCGCGTAAGTCGAATTCGCGTAAGTCGGGGTACAATTTTGCATATACATATACCTATAGTCATACAAAGTATGTTTAATTGGGACCGGAGACTATAATTTAGGAAATATAAAACAATAATTTAGGAAATAAATTTTAAATTAATTCTAGATAATATGACAAACTATATTAATAAAATGTATAAACACAATCTGAAGTGCGCGGCTTTCAAACAAAAAACGAGAAAAATAGACGAGAAAATTAAATCGCGTAACTCCGAATTCGCGTAAGTCGAGGTAGCGTAAGTCGGGGTATTACTGTATTGTCCCATAAAAAGTAAGTAAACTTACCAGTGACAAAAACACTAAAGAATGTCGCGAGCCACCAAGCCGCTTTGCTTGACGGCGAGAAAATAAGTCTGTCCATTGCCTTCCTGCAACAAAAGAAAAATTGTTAAAGAAATAAGAAATAAATACTTTTTTTTCAATGGCAAAGGCTAAACGACCTTTGTATCAACTGGCTATATTTTCTTTCAATATTTCCCTATGCTCTTGTGTACAGGACAAAATGTTATGTCGAGATAGCTATATGAGATGATAGTTTTAATACGCTTGGTAGGCCATGATACTATAACATTCTTACTTAAGGCGATAACAAAGGTAAAATTTTGATTTAACAGTTTACTTAGCTAACATCGGTACTACTATTTAGAATTTTTTTCATCGACCGTAATTCTGTCAGTAACAGTTGTCGAAAACAATTTCAAGAACTATGAAATAGCTAATCGTAAGTTGGTTTTGCATACATGAACACAATATGATATGGGTATCATGTAATAAATATTTGATATTTTATAAAAAAAATGGGTAAAAGGTGCTCATAAAGGGTTGCCGTTCGCAAAACTACTTTATATGTATATCTAGGCTGGCAAGTTATGTTACTACCACTTTTAAAAATGTTTTAATCAGCAACTTTTTTTGAAACTTGTTTTTTTACTTTTTTTGAAAAGTCATAGAACCATAGTTGTTTCATGAAAATCACCAGAAACAACATACATGTAAGAAGAGATGCTTAAAAATATTACACATACAATAAAAAATTAAAAATTATTAATCTCATTACATTCTCAGATGTAAAATGTAGTTTACTTATTACTAGTATTTTACTAGTATTTTTTTTGTTAAGTAACAAGAACTCATATAATATAAGAACCAAATCAATCAATCAATGTAAAAAAGTAAAACTTAAAAAAAGTTTGAAGTAAAACTATACCTAACTATACTGTATTTAAAAGATAATAAATAAATAAATTATTGAAAACTTACAATTCTATTGATTAAATGTGTAAATCTTTTATTACATCTCATGCCTTATTTTACATTACAATAATATGATGTCAAGGTCAAATTTATTCAATAAAATTATATAAAATTACGTCACACCCTAAAAACTAAAACTAATACTAATCAAATAACCCGCCCCTGGTCGCCCCCGGTGCAAAGGTGCCCATCACGCTTGCAGCATTACCGCGCTGAATAGCTATGGCCAACCTCTGCACCAAGAACGACCCGGAGCGGGAGTCACCGGTGATTTTATTTATCCTTAGACCTATCTCCTGGATCCTAACTATACTAGTATTTACAAATAATACTTCGCCTTATCAGCTCCACTTAACTCGACGTTGTACTAAAGAAGAGAAATTGAAGGAGAAAATTGTATAGAAATTCCAAGGAAGGTTCATTATAATCTAATGCAAACCTTTGAAGCATAAACCGCAATAATATCTGGCGGAATAAAGAGAAACAGAGCAACAAAGATGTTTCCTCAAAGGAAATGAGGCTTGATCCCCGGCGTTGATAATTCGAGTTTTATTGTATTGGACGGGCGAAAATTGATTGTGCTTTACATTACCAATCTGTTTTGGATTTAGATAAATCTGCAATATGATAGATTCGTGTTTTACTTTATTGATCTTTTTGATTCTATTGTTGAGAGGCTTTAGAGCCGGAAGAAGATGTTTTCGTATGTAAGTTTCTAGAATATGTTCAGAATACCAATAAATAAAAACTAGGCTGTGCAAATACTAACCCTGCAGCCTGGGTGAAAGAATAAGGCTGCGGAATTGCCTCTACCTGTCGTAGGAGGTGACTAAAAGGGGCATCAGGCTCGAGAGTGTTCGGAGATGGGGTTCCGACACCCGCTTCATCGAGTCCGAGGTGAACGCAGTTTCGCATGACCGTCGCCGTCACGTCGTTGGCGGAAACAATCCGGGAAGGGCCACAGCGCAGTGCTAGTAGGTCTACAGAGAGTTTCTCGGAAGAACCCGGAGACCTCCGTTAAGCACAGAGGCAGGTCACCGGGGGGGTTTTAGTGGGTACAAATTCCACATAACCTGGCTGCGCCCCATCGTAGCCAGGTGTCTTGTTGAATAGTTCCCCCTCGTCAACAAAAAAAAGGTTGTGTAAATTCAAAAATTTGTATAAATACATTAAATAAGTACCTTTGAAAACAAACATGCAAAACTGTTTACAGTTTAGCTTAAATTGTCTTTTTTATAGACGACGTTAGGTTATGAACTAAAAAGTTTCCTAACGAACGAGAGTACGCAACAGGCAGTGAGCAGCGGATCTGCATAGTTTCCAACAGTTAAACAAAACCAAAGTTTAATGTTCAGTCATAATATACTGATACATTCATAACAAATTTTGATAGTTCGTTTAGTCCTATTAAGCAGCAGGAATTAATAATATCAAAAATACACAGCTTAAAACAAACGGTAAGATAACTTACTAATATTATTGGTAATATCTGAACAGTAGGACGATGGCTAGATTTTATTAAGTTTACAAGAGTGACTGAAATAAAGTAAAATTAAATATGACGTAAACCTACATACGCAATTCAGTTAACGTAGCAGATTTAACGAAACCTTTTTATGGAAAAACTTTGTTGGCAAAGTAGATTTTGCAGATTTTACAAAAATCAAAGATTGATTGTCTTAAGATATGAATTCTCGTAAAAAACATTTCAAAAGGTGTCCACAATTCCCAAGATTCAATTACGCGTAGCGCTGACTGAGCTGGGCGTCAAAACTTTAACCGCGGTCAGCACCTTCACGAATATTGCTCGGGGACAAGGGAAATGGCCCTTTTGTAGGCGGATATTATTTCTACCTGTTTGATTTGTCTGCATGGAAATGAAACTTACGTTGTCATACATTTTGTGGAACACTTTGTTTTTCAGGTGATCAAAGTCTGTCCAACGTCAAGAGAGGTTAGGGAGGCTTTTGTTTTGCAATTGGTTTATAAATATGTAAAAAATACAAAGATTTATAATTATACATTATTATAATGAGATAATAAGCAAATAAACGATTGCTTACCAAAACTAAATTGATTCATATAACTGATAGACAGTAGATAAAATTTTGGCAATAATAAGTTCAGTTACAATGACTCATTATGATAATTTCAATAACGCTAAATCCAATATTATATAATACTAACGCAAAATATATAATACTATCATAAAATATAATACTATATTTTGATTACTATACTAGCTGCGCCACGCGGCGTTACCCGCGTTAATCCAGGACAAAAGAAGTTAATCCGGGATAAAAAGCCTACGAGTATATGTTAATCCAAAGTCTAACCTATCCTCATTGTAAATCTCATCAAAATCGGTCCAGCCGTAAGAGCGTGAAGGAGGAACAAACATACACACACACACAAACTTTCGCATTTCTAATATTAGAAGGACAACTAATATTACTATTTCCCTAACAACACGTCTAACTTACAGAAATGAATTGCATATGAAAATAAAAATGAAAATGAAAACTATTTATTTACTAACTTATTACTAGATCACATATTCTCTTGTGACTACTTAACTAGGCACGGCCTGAATCTAAGTAGTTCATATTATTATATCAAGTGTGTCGTGTGTACGTTATACCTCAAAACGTTTAGAGCCATTACGCACTGTCGATTGGTCGCCGGCGACTCAGTCTCTCGGCGACCGAAACGTAGGCAACTAGGGCCGGACACCAAGCCGAGCGACAGTATTCCAAGTACAGTCGTGCAGAATGGACGTCGAAGAACTTGCAATAGTAGCGCTACTAATTTTAAAAAGAAAGAAAAATAAAAGAAAATCGAAAGATGAAGAAGATTAATGTTCTACGCACGAACCCCCTGTAACATATAGCATTGCCAAGTTCCCAAGTTCCTCACAATATAGTGACACGTTCTCCCAGGTCAGAGGGTTGCCGTGACAAGGGCGAGGTCACTCGACGGTAGGCCGTCGCTAGGTGACAATGTGACCATTATTCACGAGGACAATTTTCCACCTGTCTTCGTCACTTGTCGCCTCGGGTTGATGAAAAATGTACATGTAAACAGTTTGTCATATAATACACATGTGATGAAATAATTTTCGTGTCAGTTACGGTTCGCGTATGATGAAAATATAAAGCTGTCTGTATAAAGACCTAGATGAATTATTTTGTCTTATTTTAACGTACGATAAATAAGAAAGAGATAAATTAATAAATAAGAGTGGTTTATCTGAATTCTAAAATATTATGGATCTGTCCAAAAGTATATAACACATGAAGTGCAGATACAGTAAGTAATTTATTTATTTATTGTACATACAATAAGTGAGCTTCACAGTTGCCCAATACACTCACTATTGCTTAAACTAAGTTAACAAATGAATACCAAAACATTACAAATACAAAGAAGAGTAAAAATTAACTCATGCATAGATTACATGTTATTTTATGCAACTACTTTATTATAACAAATTTGTACTAATGAGTCCATTGCCGCTATGCGGATGTCTGCTTCTGTAGCACAAAAAAGGTCTAGGTAGCTAGTGCAAGCATAATGTTCAGCATACGCATCGCCCTTTTCAGTGGCGCGAGCCGCGTAATGTATAGTGCAGATGGTAAGTGTTAGTAATTTAGAGGTGTAAAAAGCTACTTTAAAAGCTAGTGGTTTAAAATTGCCCATTAAGGAAGGCCACATTAATTTGATTTGTGGTTCTCATTAATTTGCGCCCGATTTCATTAATTGACAATATCTATAGTCTCGACGTCTACTCTGAAATTACTTCCGACCGGGCTGTTCTCAAAGTAATAACTTGATATCGTTCACAACAGATCCATTGCGCGTTGTTCAAACGATTTATTTAACAATTTACGGCGGCTTGTGAATCTGAGTACAACGGGATTTATGATGGTATTAGGGGTAGAGATTCGTTGCGAATCACAACAATGTAAAAAATAGAAATTTAAGAAATTATATTGTAGACATAAGGAGTCTAATTAGAATGTTTGTTTTTATAGCGTGCTAGTACATCATTTCATTACTTTTATTTGCTAAGTTTTTCTTACAACATTTTTTCGTTGTATAATTATCGGCCCCCGACCTCGTTGGCGTAATGGTTACCATGCCGGACTGCCAATCAGAAGGTTCCGGGTTCGATTCCCGGCACGGTCAATATTTTTGTGCTGAATTAAATTTGTTGGCTGTCGGTCTGGGTGTTAAATATGTGTCTATATCAAATATGTATGTATGTATATGTAGTATATCAGTTGTGTTAGCAACCATAATACGAACTAAAATGATTCAGTGTGTATATAAGATGGTTTTTAATTTTTTAATACTTCCGTTCTATTTCTACATAATTAAACGACTTTATTTATTTTAATTAATTGTAATAAATTATATATTATCATAAAATTTACCTCCAGCCAACAAAGAGCGAAATCGTGTCTGAATGCTTAAACAACGCATTTATTGTGTCGTTAAACCGCTTCGTCGCACAATCATTTTTGACAAAATCGTAAGCGAAATTGTCTGATACGATAAAAATATTTTATGAGATCTTGATCAAACTCTATCGATGTCTGTCGTTCTTTTGTTACAAACTGAACACAGTTTTTCTCAAACATTGAGTTACGAATAATACATTTTAAATAAATCCTTATTTCGTGTTACTATGGAACGAAATACTAGGTTAGGCAAGTTTTTTTGCTATATTAAATATAATTAGTATAGTAGTAAGCATAAAGCTAATTATATGATATAATGGGCTATAAAATTACATTTTAATATTTAAACCCTATTTATAAATAAAGCAGAGAGTTTAGGCTTTGAAAGTGTCGTTGGAGAAAGATGGAACGTATTAGGTGGACAGAAAAGCAAACGATTGAATGCTATACCTAGTGTAAGAGCATGGATCATATTAACTACAATAGAGAAATAGGAGGCAAAAGATGGTGGGCAACCTTATATGATATGACAACTTAGTTAAAAACATCATAGAAAGGAAGATGTAATGAAGAAGCAAGAAAGGGAAAAAGAACAGTTAGAAGGTCGTTTATAGACCAAAAAGATGAAAGTAATGTCGTATAGAGAGGTTAAAAACTTGACCGAGGATAGAAGTATCTGGGAAAAAGTCCACGGACAAGAGCCCAGCTCTTAAATATTGATAGATCATACTATACATTAAAAAGGTACCTGTAAAACATACGAGTATATACTAGTATATGACATGTACCTTATTCTTGTGAATGTTTTTTTTTTAACCTGCCAGGAAGTAAAATTAAATACCCACAATGTATAGCACTGCAAGCACTAAAAATCATAGTTAATCGGAAAACTCACTAGAGTGAATTTTTTTACGGAACGAAGTTTTAATTAATGCCCAGTGAATGCGTTCGATGCAGACAGAAAATTTGAGTAATAATCGGATAAAGCCTTCGTTATCACTATTCTCATGAGATATTTTATTCATTTTCAAAGATCTATAAAATATATAAGCTACTTTTAGATCTTAACATCAATTTCTGACCAATTACAAGTTTTGTACATATGTATATTGTTAGCATACATACCGGTTTGTTAAAAAAAATAAAGTTTTCTTACGCAAATAACTATCCTTGCATTTATTAGTAATAAATGCGAATGTTTGTGTGTTTATGTGTGTTTTTTTCAACTTTTTACGCTCAAACGGCTTAGCTAATTTTAATGAAATTTGGTATGGAAATTGTTTGTCCCTGGATTAACAAATAAGCTACTTTTTATCCCGAATTAACGAGAGTAAGACCGCGGGCACAGCTAGTGAATAATATTTTTATAGACATAATTTGCTAAATGGTAGCCAATCGCAGACGTTAATAATAACAGAAAGCTACATATAAATAATAATGACTAAAAATATATGTACTAAAATTACATAATAGAAACAAAATCCAGTATGAAACTATCAGTTCCCACAAGAGTTACCGCAGCAAACAGACTACACCTTAAAATATAAAATTAATAATAACTAAAAATATATGTACTAAAAATACATAATAGAAACAAAATCCAGTATGAAACTATCAGTTTCCACAAGCGTTACCGCAGCGAACAGACTACACGCGTGTTATTAATGAGCCTGTACACAAAATAAAGCACAATAATAGGATTATGTGGCGGAGGATAGATCCGTTGATCCCGTGTAGAGACCATCAATACAGGTAGGGCAGCAATTACTCGTGCGGGACTCCCTGCGGATATTTACGAGGATATGGACGGGCACTGATCACTTTCCACGTCAGTTCATAGTCATTTTCAATTGCTTAGTCTCATTAATTTGTTGTGAGATAGCAAACATAGAATAAATAGAGGGTAGCATTTTTGCGAAAAAAGTGATTTCACATACCTAGAGTGTTTATGCCTATACCTTTAAATACTTTTTAAACATACACGCCCGCAACTAACATACATATTGTAAACTAAAAAAATTAAAGAAGATTTAAAAAAAAGTCCTAAAAAAAGTAGATTTAAATGAGTAGTAATACTCACTTAAATCTACAATGATCTTTCAATGATTTTGGTTAATTATATGTATATTTCATAAATTTTGCTAAAACGTTATATTGAAAGCAAAGTAGCATATTTAAAAATCCTTTAAAATCCTGCTTAAAGGACAGAGCTACGATTGTTTCAGTTTCATTATCTTTGATTTAGTGTTAATTAACCCGAAAGCTCCAAAACAAGTAAGAAAGGATCTCTTATATTTTTTACACTGAATTAAACATAACAAAACTGAATAAAATCGTAGCCCTATCATTTACGCAGGATTTTATATGTTATTTCATAATGTACTATTTTGTTTCCATAACGCCTTATCAAAATAAAGTTGTTTTATTAAATATACTATATTTTTCATTGAACCTGATTTGATACATTAGGATTCGAAGTACAAAATACCAAGTACATAAGAAGTTGGTACTAGATATTAATATAACAGTTTGTGTGCGCATGTTCTTCACACCTAGGTATGGTAAGGCTAGGTGTAGAAAGCCATAACTCAAACTTGATCGCCTCTTGGGCCGTTAATGGTGCATTATGAGCCAGGGGCTCACTTACTGGCCCGTACGCCGTTATCTTTGCAACGCAACTGTTTACCTTTGCTGGAGCGTTTGTGTTACATCACGGAAACACCAATCATGTATACAGGCTTTAACATTTTATTTTTCAAATTCAAATTTATTTATTTCGGGTTCAAGTCCCATATCCAATATGACTTTTTTTATACCTAATGATATTTTTATTTTATTAAATTACAGCTAAGATACTTTTATTATACTCTCAGGATTTAAGAGTAATATTTACAAAGCATAGAAAATACTAAAATTTAGTAAACTAAAAAAAAAAATTTTGGAAAAATAAAAAAAAAAATATATGACACAGAAAAAAATATAAAAGTCAGAAAATACAAATAATGTTTGCTGCAGTTTAGATAGAAAATAAAATACATTTTTATTTTCTTTAAATAGGGATAGCGATCCTTTATTTTTAACACCATGATAAAAATCTGACCAATACAACGAGTTTATAGATAAAAGATTGTGTTTGTCGGCTTTTTGTTCCTTCGCAGAAAAATAGCAGCTATTAGCATAAATACTTTGTATGGATGTAGCGTATACCTAGGATAAACACTGGATTAACGCTGATAACACTGTGGTACGGAGCTAGACTCAATAATCACAGTCAGTAATATAATTACCTCTCACGTCTATGTTGGATGAATATCGTGAGACTGTTAGTGTGTAGATGAACAAAAACCTATTCACGTTACTTTTCCTTGGAGTGAATAGGCGTGGTCATTGAGGCACTCGTATTCCTCTGTTGTACTTTGTTGAGCGCGAGATAAAAGTAGGCCATACTTCACTCCACTTTATACCTATTGAAAGTGTTTTGCTGAATACATCGACTAACTACAATGCATGTTTTTTTAGTCATTAAAGCTTTGTATTTGACTAGCAGGGCGCGTAACCACACGAATTAGTGATACTCTGGCCTAAGGAAGACCCAGTCTAGTGTGGATTAATTGGCTGTCAGGGTGGATGCCGAAAAACAACGGTGACAGATTTTTCGACTTGACTGGCTCACATCACCTGGCTAGCAACCACCCGGTTGCTAGCCAGGTTAGCACTAGAAAATGCTCTACTACATCACAAAACCAAGTACACTACGTCAACTACTACTAAAAACAGCGAAGAGATGTCTGCGATCTCGCGGACTCTTTGTCGGCGAGTATTCGATAATTTTGATACTCGCATAAAAGAGTGCAAAAATCGAAACGGTGGACATTTACTTAGATGATGTAATTTTTTAAAAGTAGATTCCTATAAACTACCTTTCTTTTGTTTTTTTTTTAATATATCAAATGGGTTTTTTTATATGATCTTTTCAATGTTAACGAATACCTGGCCCATCCTGTACTATGGTTTCCTCACGATGTTTTCCTTAAGGCGATGACAAGGGGGAAATTTACAAACTTATGAATGAGAAATAAAACAAGGTTTTTCCCGTTGATTATTTACAACGAAAAAACTACAAATTAAAGATTTTGCCGTTGTTATTATGTGAAAACTCAGGGTTGGGGATAAATAGATTAAAAACTTACCATTTCTAGGACTTAAGGTGGCCGCACGTCCGACTTAACATACATGCTTCAAAAACTAAGTGACATAACCCATATACAAATAATTGCGCATGAAGGGTACCGTACCATAGTTATATGGGAGCCCCCCTTAAATATTTATTTTATTTAATTTTTTTATTTGATAGCCATATACTTTTATGTATTTTGTGAAAATTGTAAGTGTCTAGCTCTCACCGTTATTTATATATAGCAAAAAAATAGGAAAAAACACGCTTATGCTTATGTATGCGGACCTTCCTTAATATTTTTTTATTTTTATTTTAGTGTTTGTTGTTATAGCGCCATAGGAAATACATATCTTGTGAAACTTTCAGCTTTCTAGATACAGACAGACAGACAGCAGAGGCTTGGTAATAGGGTCCCGTTTTTACATTTTATGTACGGAACCCCAAAAACTAGCGACTTAACTCATCACAGTTATTAATGTAGAGAAAAGCACTGAATACTAAATGGTACCAGCGCCGCATAAATTGCGCTCGGCGACGCTTGCTTGAACGGAACAACCTATTCAGGCTGTTTAAACTTATCGTCCCATGTGCCATTATTACGTGAATTGTAAAACGTAAAATCGTGTGCACTGAATGCTATACACATTTGCATAGCACGCTTCCACATGGGCACCCCCTGTTATTACACTTTGCTAGTTCGCTGCGCGTGTATTGTGTCAAAGCATGAGAGTCAATGCCGAATCAGCCGAATAGCGAGCGAAAATATCCGCCCCCGAATTTTCCAGTTTAAAAAACGAGACAACCGCCGCACGTTTGCAATAGTTCTGGGAATTGAATGCCGTAAATACCAGTTGCTTTGTTTTTTATGTATTGAACTACAACTTGCACCTTCGCCTGTAATTTTAGGTCCTGAAAAAGAATATTATTTCATATTTTCTTGACTAATATTATTTATAATATTTGTAAATTATGTTTTAGATTAAAACTGATGAATATGTTATAAGTTAGCAAATAAATATTTTCTTGTAAATAAAAAAAATTTTATTTTACCATGTTTAGGAACCTAACTATTATGACTGTAATAAATGCATGAGAACTTATAAAAACTTATATAGATTCCATGACATACTGTTATCTAAGAATAAAACAATAATTATTATCAAACGTAGCGCCCCATTTGGCTTGCAATATGCTAAGAAATTTGATTTCAACGTGTAATTTCATATTATTTTGTTACCTACTTCAAAAGTTATTTTTACATTAAATTCATATTAGAAACCTGCATTGGTAAAAGTAATTTAGTTTGAGCTAAGTGACCAAGCTCTAGTGTCCAGAGTTTTCAAGTCGTTCAAGGGCCTCTGACTTGGCTTAGCGACTGTTTGTACTAAGTCTAGCAGTCGGGTCTAAGTAAGACAAGACTACTTTGTCATAATTAAATGTCAATCATCATCCGACATCACCCACGACGGACGGTGTCTTCCGACCCACGGTAGCAACCAATTGTTTTTTTTTAATTTCAGTCTTTTGTATGGTCACCCATATAAAATGTCCTCAGCGGCCGTTGCTGCACTCTGATAATCGTTTCAGAAAATCTTAGTTAGCCAATACAGGGTCAAAGACAAAATAGTACTTTGCCTATGATAGGGTAGATGGACAGACGGATAAAATTTAACTAAAAGGGTTTCTTGTAGGACCATGGAAATCATAAAATCTTTTCTAAGAAAAAGAACCCATAAACTTGTCACAAGAATATTTTGTGAAATACGCCGCTTAGAAGGCTTCTTTAAAAGAATTGAACATTTTAAAACAATAGTCTAAAAGCGTTCCCAAATTTGTAAAACACCATTTTCCAATTCCCTTTTTTATATTATACAACCCAGAGAATACGGCAAATTTTAGGAACAACTAAATGCCCGTTTCATAAACAAGATAATATTCTTTTGAAGAAAACGTCGTTACTTTATTAAAAAGTTTGAACATGAATTGCTACGAGTATTACTTAAAACTTTTTAATACATTTGAGTAGAAAGACGTTAAATTTTCAATATAATATGTACTATGTACCTATTTGTGAGGATCTTTAGATCCTTTTTATTTGTATCTAGATCAAGTATAATAAAAAATGCCATTTATTCAATCACACATATAAATTTTACAAAGATCAAAACTGTACAATTTCATAATTATTAAAACAAAACTAAATATATTTAATAGTTTCATTGTCGTTCTTCCATTAGGACCATTCCAACAGTCACTGTTTCTAACATCAAACATAAACTAATTTATTAAATCAGAATCCTCGTATTATAATAACGAAGCTAGCATAATTATATTCATCGGTTAACCTATTACGGTTATTGTTTGTGATTGGGCAATTACTACCACCAATGTAATTAGAGGTACGGGGTTGGTAATTACTATTAAGCTTAATATATTAGTACCAATCAACTGTAATATGGTTACGAAAATTTAATTACTTACTCTATTTGGGTAACAATAACAACCTACAGCGAAATTCTTATACATTCAGATATTCATTTTATTTTTATTTTTCTTACATTTATTGTAAAACTAATTGTCATATATATTGAATTCCAAAAGATGATAAAAGAAGATTACGATACCTCAAACGTCAAAATCAATCCATCCGCTTATTAAGCTATTGAGCGACAGGAAGAATTTTCGGAGACATTTGACAGAAGTCTAAACAACCAGCTATATTTTGTACTATATTGTTAATAATTTCGTAAATGTTCTTATTAAATTATTATTATAACTTATTATTAAATTGTCAGATTTTTAATAAGAGATTTATTTATATTTAATTATTAATTAGCTATTTATATTTCATTATTTTAAAGTTTGTGTTTGCCCCAATCAAAAGTATTTTCTTTCTATCTTTCTTTAAAGAGTATACGCTCGAATAAAGTAGGTTCCGTTTGCAAGCGCTAAAAGGAGTATATTGCAAGTACCTGTACATTGAAATTATGCGATGAATACGTTATAAAACTGTTCAGTGAAAGCTTTGTAAGTATCTAATGTGGACTAATGTGGAAGAGTCACGCTCTCTCATTGTCATAGCAAGAAATGTCGATGGAATACCCATTGTAACTCGGTTGACTACTACACTTTTTGTGAGTGAATTTAATGAAGTAAGTTTTTGCACATATTTATAGTACTACAGTGTAGCAAACACCAATTTTGTGTCTAAAAAAAACTAAAAAGATTGGTTGGGTATAGCAGTCATTGCAAGATTGGCCCTAAGATTAATCGATAGAATATAAACAAATGAATTAAACCATCTTATAAAAAAAAAACAAATATATCTTCTTCTTATATATAAAATTCTCGTGACACAATGTTAGTCTCGATACTCCTCCGAAACGGCTTGACCGATTCCTCTGAAATTTGGTAAGCATATTGGGTAGGTCTGAGAATCGGCTAACATCTATTTTTCACACCCCTAAATAATAAGGGTGGTCCACCCCTCAATTTTTTTTTTCATTTTTTTGACCAAATTTTATTTTTTTATTTTTTTAAGATACGATATTCAAAAATACATACAACTCTAAATTTTTACTTTTTTATCATCAACCCCTATTTTTTTATGGCCATTTTAGTAAATTTCCGTGTCACAGTGTTTGTTACCGTACTCCTCCGAAACGGATCGACTGATCTTTACCAAATTTCATATACGTATTCAGTAGGTATGAGAATCGGCTACTGTGTAACGTTTTTACCCCTAAGTGATAAGGGTTGTTCACCCTTAAATATATTTTTTATTTTTTCGACGAATTTTTTTTATTTGAATTTTATATAAAGTACCATCAAAAAATACATAACACCCATAATTTTTACTTTTTTATCATCAACCCCTATTTTTTATGGCGATTTTAGTATTTTATTCATTTTTCATCTCGCTTGATAACTGATCAAATATAGTGTCTTTAACTGTACTTTGAGTAAAAATCTATCTGTTTTTTGAAGAAAATAACTCACAAAATTAAACCTGATATACATATGCTTAGTGCTTATATATATATGCTTACCAATCTTATATATGCTATATATATGCTTACCAATCTTATATACTTAAAATTTGCCGCGCCTTTACTTTACTGGTGAGTGAAATGCCACACTATGCCATAGACTGAAGTCGTTCTCCTGTTTCACTCACAAAATTCTTCTTCAAAGACTTCTCTCACTGTTTACACAAATTTCGACCTTCGTTATTGTTTATGTATCGTATGTAGTAGTATTGTTTACAATTATCATTTTGCTATCTCAATGTAACACTCTTAAGAACTACTAGCTGTTGCCCGCGGCTCCACCCGCGTGTAAGTCGCTTTATTGCATAACCTCTCCTGCACATGACTGTTGTAAAAAAATGTATTTTTATCTGTGCGCTACTGTGGATCGGATTATACGTTAAATTGTAGGTCCTCTTAGTACAAACAGTCGTTAAACTAAGGAAGGAGCTTAAAAAACTCTCGACACCATAACTTATATGAACCTGATCACTAAGTTCTTACGTAGAATAAGTTATGAAATTTGATGTACTAATAAACTAGACCCCAAACGTATGAGCAAAAATTTTTCAACAAAAAATATGATGATGACACTACAAATATTATGAAATTAAATTTGTTCTGCTTTGGACTTCTTTATGCTCAAACGGCTCAAACAAATATGCTAAAAATTTTCGCGCTCGCTTTGCTCGCGCATAGCTCGCTTCGCTCGCGATTGGTCCTAGGACGTTTTGGGTCATAGCTTACGACACTACAAATATTATGTAATTTGTTCTGCTTTGGACTTCTTTATACTCAAACGGCTCAAACAAATATGCTAAAAATTTTCGCGCTCGCTTCGCTCGCGCATAGCTCGCTGCGCTCGCATCCGGCTCTTTTCGCTCGCGATTGCTCCTAAGACGTTTTGGGTCATAGCTTACGACACTAAAAAATATTATGTAATTTGTTCTGCTTTGGACTTCTTTATGCTCAAACGGCTCAAACAAATATGTTAAAAATTTTCGCGCTCGCTTCGCTCGCGCAAAGCTCGCTTCGCTCGCATCCGGCTCGCTTCGCTCGCGATTGGTCCTAGGACGTTTTGGGTCATAGCTTACAACACTACAAATATTATGTAATTTGTTCTGCTTTGGACTTCTTTATGCTCAAACGGCTCAAACAAATATGCTAAAAATTTTCGCGCTCGCTTCGCTCGCGCATAATTCGCTTCGCTCGCGATTGGTCCTAGGACGTTTTGGGTCATAGCTTACGACACTACAAATATTATGTAATTTGTTCTGCTTTGGACTTCTTTATGCTCAAACGGCTCAAACAAATATTATGATAAACATTTTCGCACTCGCTTCGCTCGCGATTGGTCTTAGGACGTTATGGGTCATAGCTTACGACACTACAAATATTTTGTAATGTGTTCTGCTTTGGACTTCTTTATGCTCAAATGGCTCAAACAAATATGCTAAAAAATTTTCGCGCTCGCTTCGCTCGCGATTAGTCCTAGGACGTTTTCGTTCATAGCTTACGACACAACAAATATTATGTAATTTGTTCTGCTTTGGACTTCTTTGTGCTCAAGCGGCTCGAACAAATATGCTATAAATTTTCGAGCTCGCTTCGCTCGCGCATAGCTCGCTACGCTCGAATCCGGCTCGCTTCGCTCGCGATTTGTCCTATGACGTTTTGGGTCATAGCTTATGACACTACAAATATTTTGGAGGCTATGCTACCCCCGTCCGTGGGAGATTACCCTAACATTGTAACCCCACACGTGGTCTCTGGGTGGTGCCAATTAGGTAGCAACTTACTGGTGGTAGGCTTCGGCCGCGGTTAGTAACCACCCACCGGACTAAGTCGCGCCGCCAAGCGGCCTGGCCGTGTTCCGGCGCGTTGCCCGGTGACACCATACTGAAGAGGTGAGTCGGAGTAGTTGTTTCTCAGAAGCATCATACCGTTTTTTAGACGCATTCGCATTGACTGTATCGGGTAACTAGCTCTGGAGGGTAGCGGGATCCGAGGCACGGTGCACCGCTGGCCGACCGCAGTTAGTAGGGGACCCAAGTAGCAAGTTAGCCACTTGCGAAAGGCTGTCCCGCCAACTCGCGAAAAATCCTGGAGATGCGCCATCGTGCCGGTTGGCGACCGGACGAAAGGGCCCGATGGACATCTTCGGGGGGGCTCGGGCGTCCCCGCAGTCTCCAGGCTAGTTCCCCCTTGGTATGGTTATTGTGTAATGCGTTTTCTTTTGGTTTTGCTATGAGAGACCTCACTCTACTGTCACCTCTTCCACCGTATAATCACTTTCGCTAAAATGCCCAGAAATAGCAAGAGAAACGAGGTTAAACAGCGGTTGCACGCCCTTTCTCTAAAAGTGCATCTTACAAATATCCGTGGGATGCACTCAAACCTCACGGCGGTCCACCACCATCTGGAGACCGAGAAACCAGCTCTCCTATTTCTGACGGAGACGCAAATTAGATGTCCGTCCGATTCAGCGTACCTGTCATATCCGGGCTACACCCTCGAGCACAATTTTAAGGCTCGGGCAGGTGTGTGCCTGTACGTACGGGACGACATCTGTATTCGGCGTCTCCGAAACCTTGAAGACGGAAGGTTTTCGGTTCTTTGGGCGTTAGTGGATACAGGCATAGAGAGGATTCTCTACGCTTGTGTCTACCGTTCGCATAGCGGAGATCAGGAGACAACCAGGCTCTTCGATTATCTCAGTGAGGCGGCGGATGCGGCTCAACTGAAATACCCGTCAGCTCAATTAGTGTTCTTGGGGGATTTTAATGGCCATCATCATGATTGGCTTTTCCCATACCTCGACACTGACCATGCTGGGAGAGAGACGCGAAAGCTTGCTTTAGCGTTAAATCTCACTCAGCTGGTCCAAGGGGCTACTAGGGTACCTGACGTTGACACGCACACGGCTTATTGCCTGGACCTTCTGCTAACAACTGATCCAGACCGCTACTCAGTGTCGGTTTCGTCGCCACTGGGTAGCTCCGATCACTGTCTGGTGAAATCTGTGTCAGTCTACTCCCCAGCCGACCTTAATCCAGAGGGCACTCGGCGGATGTGGCGATACAAGCTAGCAGATTGGGATGAGATGCGGTCTTTTTTTGCGTCTTATCCTTGGCAGCCAGTGTGTTTTTCTTCAGACGATTCCTCCATTTGCGCGGATGCCGTTACAGATGTAATCAGAATGGGTATGGAGTACTTTATTCCATACTCGGATTTACCTCTGTCCGGCAAAGCTCGCCCATGGTTTGGTTCCCAATGCAGACGCGCTGAAGCGCAAAAGCATGAAGCTTACCTTGCCTGGGTTGATGCTCGACACCGCAAAGCAAGGGACATACGTCAGAAGAAAAATGCCTTCAATAAGGCTGCCAAGTCCTGCAAGAAGGTCTTGCAGAGGGCTCGTTTTGACCACATAAGCCGCATAGGGAACAGACTAGCTTCGTACCCTGCAGGTAGCAAAGCGTTCTGGTCTCTGGCTAAGTCGGTTGAAGCGAACTTCTGCCGCCCCTCACTGCCTCCAATGCTGAAACCTGATGGGACACTGGCCCACGCTGCTAAAGAGAAGGCCGATTTGTTTGCCTCTCTTTTTGCAGAGAATTCACGTCTCGACGCTGGTAGTTCGTTACCTCCTCCGTCGCCTGGCAGGTCGGCCTCAATGCCAGACATACATATACGCCAGTCGGAGGTGCGGAAAACGCTACGCAGTCTTGACGTGAGTAAGGCTAGTGGTCCGGATGGTATCCCAGCTATTGTTCTGAGGACTTGTGCACCTGAACTGTCTCCTGTATTGACGCGCTTGTTTCGGCTCTCTCTTAAGTCTGGTCAAGTGCCTAAATCGTGGAAGCTGGCTAACGTGCAGCCTGTGCCTAAAAAAGGTAGTCGTGCCGACCCTGCCAACTACAGGCCCATTTCGGTCACCTCCATACTCTGTAAGAGCATGGAGCGTGTCCTGAACCGCAGGCTCCTGGCGTACCTAGAGTCTAATGACCTCCTCAGTGACCGACAATATGGCTTCCGCCAGAATCGGTCTACTGGGGATCTTCTAGTGTACGCCACCCACATCTGGAGTGAGGCTATAGAGAAATACGGGGAAGCCCTGGCGGTTTCCCTCGATATTTCCAAAGCCTTCGACAGGGTATGGCACGATGGCCTTATAAGCAAGCTTTCATCGTATGGCCTGCCCGCTGGTTTCTGTGTGTGGATATCAGATTTCCTGAGGGGCAGATCCATTCGAGTGGTCATTGATGGCTGCTCGTCAGATCTAATGGCAATCAACGCCGGTGTCCCCCAGGGGTCAGTACTCTCTGCAACATTGTTTTTGCTGCATATAAATGATCTGCTGATGCCCGGAACCTTTGGGTACGCAGACGACAGCACTGTTGTAGAGAGTTACATGTCCACCGCTAGAGCCAGCGCGGCCGAAATCCAGGCGCATAGAGAGGCCATGATTGGTCGCATTAACCTAGCCCTCAAGGCTGTCTCCGATTGGGGCGATGCCAATTTGGTTAGTTTTAATGCGTCAAAAACACAAGCGTGTCTATTCTCCGCAAAAAAGAGGCCTTTTGATCTGACCCCCACTTTCCGAAATGTTGCCGTACCGATTACCGACCACCTGGAGCTTCTTGGCGTAACCTTGACTCCAACCCTCAACTTTGGTTCGTATATTGAGTCGAAAGCTCAATTAGCGGCCAAAAAGCTGGGCGTGCTCTCAAAGGTGCGACGGTACTTCACACCGGAACAGCTGCTGACTCTGTATCAGGCTCAAGTTCGGTCGTGTATGGAGTATTGTTCGCACCTTTGGGATGGCTCTGCTAAGTATCAGCTTCAGGCGTTGGAGTCGATTGAGAACCGGGCCAAGAAGCTCATAGGTAATGAGTCCATGTGCAACGCGAGGCTTCAAAGTTTGGAGCATCGCCGCAATGTTGCGAGTCTGTCGGTTTTCTATCGGTTGCATTTCGGAGAGTGCGCGTCTGAATTACATCAGCTAATTCCTCCGGCCCCTTTCCATTATCGGACGAGCAGGGAGACGGCTAGGAGGCACCGCTATACAGTTGAAGTTCCAAAAATCCGTACGAAGCGTTTCGCTTCCACATTTATTGTGCGGACCATTAAACTGTGGAACTCATTGCCGGAATCCCTGTTCCCTCTGAACTATAACCTTACTGTCTTCAAGGCGAGAGTGAATCGGTTTCTTCTAGGCAAGCGCGCTCCACCCTAGATCGCAACATCACTTAACATCAGGTGAGTTTCGATCAAGCGCTTGCCTATCCATCATAAAAAAAAAAAAAAAAAAAAAAATGTAATTTGTTTGGTAACGGCTCGAACGGAATCGCTAAAAAATTTTGAATACTAAAACTTTGGAAAAATATCATTACTAACCTTAAAATTTTTACAATGAAATTGTATTATACAAATAACAGACTTCAAAATCATACCTACATTTATAAATTTTAACTGTATCATAAAAGTGAAAAATAATTTTATGCCTACACATAAGTACTATCGAAGACTTTATTTGATTTACTTATAAAAATGCTATTTTCAAGTTTTATTTATCCTGTATTCTTGGCGTCGGTGCCATCTAAGAAGAACAAATTAAAGTTTGTTAAATAGACACTAATAAATAGATATGGTTTTGGAGTCGGTTATTTGTTTTAAAAAGATTTTTATTGCGTCTAGCATTCCAATATGCGCTCAATATTGAATATAATGCTCATTTAAAAGAGGCAATTGGTGCTATGGATAAGGTTCACACTATAGCATTAAAAGATTGATGTTGTTTGTTATTGTTCCTGTCGTAATTAATATGTGATATGTAATTTTAGGTAATAAACTATAAAAACTTGGACATAATATTTTTTGGCGTTTGTTATTTTTATAATATTTCCTTAACGTTTGTTCATAGCGCTCCATACCCATTTCACGCATATACCATACACACTTATAATAAGTAAGTAACATTTTAATTATACTAGAATTTGTCTAGAAACTAGAATAAAAATAATTAATAAGGCAAAACAACGTTTGCCGGGTCAGCTAGTCTTATATATAAAATTTCCGTGTCACAGTGTTTGTTACCGTACTCCTCCGAAACGGCTTGACCGATTTTTTCCAAATTTTATATGCGTATTCAGTAGGTCTGAGAATCAGCTACTGCATATTTAGTTTTTTTTTTTTTTTAAGGCAAAACAACGTTTTCCGGGTCAGCTAGTCTTATAAATAAAATTTCCGTGTCACAGTGTTTGTTACCGAACTCCTCCGAAACGGCTTGACTGATCATTACCAAATTTCATATGCATATTCAGTAGGTATGAGAATCGGCCAACGTGAAACGTTTTTACCCCTAAATGATAAGGGTTGTTCACCCTTAAATATATTTTTTTATTTTTTCGATGATTTTTTTTTATTTGAATTTTATATAAAGTGGCATGGCATTAAAAAATACACACAACCCTAAATTTTTACTTTTTTATCATCAACCCCTATTTTTTTATGGCCATTTTAGTAAATTTCTGTGTCACAGTGTTTGTTGCCGTACACCTCCGAAACGGATTGACTGATCTTTACCAAATTTTATAAACGTATTCAGTAGGTCTGAGAATCGGCTACTTTCTATTTTTTATACCCCTAAGTGATAAGGGTTGATCACCCTTAAATATTTTTTTTTCATTTTTCGACAAATTTTTTTTTGTATAAAGTGGCATTAAAAAATACATACAACCCTAATTTTTTACTTTTTTATCATCAACCCCTATTTTTATGGCCATTTTAGTATTTTATTCATTTTTCATCTCGCTTGATAACTGATTAAATATAGTATCTAACTGTACTTCGAGTAAAAATCCTCTTTTTTTGAAGAAAATAACTAACAAAATTTAACCTGATATACTTATGCTTATGATTATTACCAATCTTAAATACTTAAAATTTGCCGCGCTTTTACTTTACTGGTGAGTGAAATGCCACACTATGCCATAGACCGAGGTCGGTCTCCTGCTTTACTCACAAAATTCTTCTTCACAGACTTTTCTCACTGTTTACACAAATTTCGACCTTCGTTATTGTTTATGTATCGTATGTAGTAGTATTGTTAACAATTATCATTTTGCTATATCAATGTAACTCTCTTATTAACTTAACCGCGGCTCCACCCGCGTGTAAGTCGCTTTATTACATAACCTCTCCTGCACATGACTGTTGTAAAAAAATGTATTTTCATCTGTGCGCTACTGTGGATCGGATTATACGTTAAATTGTAGGTTCTCTTAGCACAAACAGTCGTTAAACTAAGGCAGGGGCTTGAAAAACTCGACAATATAACTTGATCACTTAGTTCTTACGTAGAAGAAGCTATAAAATTTGATGTACTAATAAACTAGACCCCGAACGTATGAGCAAAAAATTTTCAACAAATATGATGATGACACTACAAATATTATGTAATTTGTTCTGCTTTGGACTTCTTTATGCTCAAACGGCTCGAACAAATATGCTAAAAATTTTCGCGCTCGCTTCGCTCGCGCATAGCTCGCTGCGCTCGCATACGGCTCGCTTCGCTCGCGATTGGTCCTAGGACGTTTTAGATCATAGCTCACGACACTACAAATATTATGTAATTTGTTCTGCTTCGAAATTCTTTATGCTCAAACGGCTCGAACAAATATGCAAAAAATTTTCGCTATCTAATCTTTAATCTAATCTTTTCGCTAATATCCAGCTCGCTTCGCTCGCGATTGGTCTTAGGACTTTTGGGTCATAGCTTACGACACTACAAATACTATGTAATTTGTTCTGCTTTGGACTTAATTATGCTCAAGCGGCTCGAACAAATATGCTAATAATTTTCGCGCTCGCTTCGCTCGCGCATAGCTCGCTACGCTCGCGTCCGGCTCGCTTCGCTCGCGATTGGTCCTAGGACTTTTTGGGTCATAGCTCACGACACGACAAATATTATGTAATTTGTTCTGCTTCGAACTTCTTTATGCTCAAACGGCTCGAACAAATGTGCTAAAAATTTTCACGCTCGCTCCGCTCGCGCATAGCTCGCTGCGCTCGCGATTGGTCCTAAGAATGTTGGGTCATAGCTTACGACATTACAAATATTATGTGATTTGTTCTGCTTTGGACTTCATTATGCTCAAGCGGCTCGAACAAATATGCTAGAAAATTTCGCGCTCGCTTCGCTCGCGATTGGTCCTAGGACGTTTTGGGTCATAGCTTACGACACTACAACTATTATGTAATTTGTTCTGTTTTGGACTTCTTTATGCTCGAACAAATATGCTAAAAATTTTCGCGCTCGCTTCGCTCGCGCACAGCTCGCTACGCTCGCATAGGGCTCGCTTCGCTCGCGATTAGTCCTATGACGTTTTGGGTCATAGCTTATGACAATACCTATATTATGTAATTTGTTTGGTAACGGCTCGAATGGAATCGCTAAAAAATTTTGAATACCTAAAACTTTAGAAAAATATCATTACCTACTAACCATAAAATTTTTACAATGAAATTGTATTATACAAATAACAGACTTCAAAATCATACCTACATTTATAAATTCTAACTGTATCTAAAAAGTGAAAAATCATTTTATGCCTACACATAAGTACCATCGAAGACTTTATTTGATTAACTTATAAACATGCTATTTTCAATTTGTATTTATCCTGTATTGTTGGCGTCGGTGCCATCTAAGAAGAACAAATTAATGTTTGTTAAAATAAACACTATTAAATAGATATGATTGAACATAATATTTTTTGGCGTTAGTTACTTTTATATTCCCTTAACGTTTGTTCATGGCGCTCCATACCCATTTCACACATATACCATACACACTTATAATAAGTAAGTAACATTTTAATTATACTAGAATTTGTCTAGAAACTAGAATAAAAATTATTTATAAGGCAAAACAACGTTTGCCGGGTCAGCTAGTAATATGATAAAATAAACTTCAGAGTGCCTGTAGCTCGGCTATCTAAAGTGGTCTGACGCGATCATCGAAGCTAAGCAACGGCGTTTTGATGGGTTTACCATGCTCGAGACTGTCGTTTTATAAGTGTCATTTTCATCTGGGCGCTACCGTGGGTCGGATGACACGTTAAATTGTAGGTCCCGGCTGTTAGCCTTAATACAAGCAGTCGTGAAGCCAAGTCAGAGGCTTTCAGGCGGCTTGAAAACTCTCGAAAACAGAGCTCGGCCACTTAGGTCATACGAAGAAGAAGAACTTAAATATATCCTTAAATACAGAATTTAATTTGAAAATTGGGAAATAAACTCAATTGTAGTGCAAAATATAACTAGGTGAGTTGAGGTCAAGCATATGCTTATTCAGAACATTCTTCTTCTTCTTCGTATAAGCTAAGTGGCCAAGTTCTGGTGTCGAGAATTTTGATAGACGACCATCAGTAATAGGAATCACGACTATGTGTAATGATTGTGCCCTTATGCCTGTATACTTAGCCAACTCTTGAAGAAAGATTATGCTTTTAATTCCAACATACATGAAATTACTATAATAAGAAAAGCTTAAGCAACCCACTTCCAGGAAAGTCGTGTTCACTCAATACAGGTAAATAAATCCACAAAGCTGGTTCCCTATAACTACGTTTAAACGATGCATTCAATCCGTACACGGCTTACCTTCCTTTCCAAGATTTATAGATGTCAAAGAAATATGCACGCAAAGACTATGTACCTGAACGTGTACGTTCAGAAATCTGTTTGCTAAGAAAACTCTCATGCAGCTTGGTAGATTTAAAAATATGTTTATTTAAGACCTGCATGTCTCACGGCTATGCTAGCAGGTAACAGGCATCAGGGGTTTAATCTGTAAAATTTATAATACAGAGTAAACTCTAAATAACGATACTGAAAGGACTGTGCATTTTATGGCCTTACCTATAGAGAGTGGTCGTTAAATGGAGAGATTTTTTCATTCTATGGAATACAAGGTAAACCAACTAAAGCTAATTGATTTTGACGCTTTAGAGAGTTTGTCGTTAAATCGAGTGACGTTACATGGAGTTAACTTTGTGTTTTTGTACATGTTGAATTACATTCATGATATGTCTAAATTTTTTGTGATGCATGGATCAACAAAAGTTGACGATAATCGTTTACAAGACTCAAAAAGCCGAAAAACATATGATAAATAACTTTTATAAAGAACATACATTTTATTTTCAAATACAAAATAACTGATAAATTTTCTTAATTTCTACATTTTTCTAAGTACCTACGTTATGTTTAAGTTACCGTTGACTTTTGTCCCCATAATAATAATGCTCTCTGGTGTTGCCACCTCACAAGTGTTGCTAGTCTAAATACCTACTTTTTTCTAATATTTATCAAATTTTTCTTCTTCGTATGAGCTAAGTGGCCAAGCTCTGGTGTCGAGAGTTTTCAAGCCTCCCGAAGGTCTCTGATTTGGCTTACAAATGTGATAAACAAAACTAAAATAGACTAATATTTATACAGTACTTACACTATTGACGACCTCGTTGGCGTAAAGGTTACCATGCCGGACTGCCAATCAGAAGGTTCCGGGTTCGATTCCTGGCCCGGCCCACATCTTTGTGCTTAACTAAATTATAGTTGGCTGTGGGTCTGGGTGTTAAATATGTATCTATATAAAATATGTATGTATATGTTGTATATCAGTTGTGTTAGCTACCATAACACGAACTAGAAATGGTTCAGTATGTGGTTAACCAGCCGTGTGTGAAATGTGTCCTAATATTTATTTATTATTTTTTATTACTATTTTTAACACTTTGAGCAACAACAACCACCGAGTATACAATATTTCCACGTTCTTAATAATAAAGTAAAAATCACTCTTAGCAAAAACACCTTTCTATAACTATCACGTGGGCACCAAACCTTTCCCTTTTATTACACGTAACATATTTCATAACAAAATTTATGTTTACTGAATATGTCACGAACGAAGGCCAGAGGGCAATTTTCAGCTCACCACTTGGAAAAAAGGTTTGTCTGAAGGTGATAGCTACATGCTATTAAGTGGGAGAGAGAGGGACAGATTGATCATTTGGGTCACCTGTCGCCCTGAATTGCAACGTAACCACAAAGTTAGATTCACACGCAAACAGATTCCCATTCGGTTCTAATAGTCACTTAGGATTTATAGCCACTTTCCTATATCCACCTGCCTATAAAAAAAGGAGTAACATTTATTATTAATTAATATAAAAATGTATGTAGGTATCATTATTTTTCTTAAAATAACTGTATTAAATTTGTATTTATTAAATATTTAAAAAAGTGACTGTGGCTCGGCGGTAATAACGTCTGCTTTTCAATCAGACGGCCTCTGGTTCGCTCCCGGCCCTACACCAATGACTTGTTTTTCAAGCAATGTGTGGATTTGCACTCGCTTTAAGGTGAAGAAAAACATCGTGAGGAAACCGACATGTTTGAGGACCACAATATCCAAAGACGTGTGTCATCCGCCAACCCGCACTTGGCCAGCTTGGCGAATTATGGCCTATATCTCTCTCCTCGTGAGAGAAGGCTCCGAGTCCCAGCATTGGGAACGTATAGTGGGCTACTTATGCTGTACATTTGATAGGCTTGCGCTAGGTCATAATTTATAGCAAGCAAGCGATAATGTGATCTAAGGTGGAGCTTCTAAAAGAAAACACCGACAAAAAATTGTTCTGATGATAATTATGTGGGTGATAGACGTTACAGCATGTACTCAAATTAACAAATTTAACAAACAAAAGTGTACAGCATTTTGAAACAAAAACAAACAACTTTGCACAAACGAAATGCAGCGAAACCGTAACATTTTTGTGTAAGTAATTGATCAATGTCAAGTCCAATATTGACTGATTATCCGAAAGGCTGCGTTCCATGCGGGCTTTCGTGTATTTTACGTTTACGTAATGGTGTATACGGACAATGGGCCAATCAGTTGACTGACCATTTGTTAGCGCTTAGGCTTTTAGTAAACACACATTAATACCCACAGAATGCCCATAGATGAGGAGACTTGAAATGGAATGTGTGATGATTAATGCTCAGGGATTGTATACCTAAATTCCTATGTGACGTTAAAAATAACGCTCCTAATAGGATTACACTGGTTTTTTTTGCGTAATGCGAGCTTTGAAGTATTTTGCGGCGATAAAAAATGATTATAATGGCAAATATATAATTGTGCGGGGTTCAGGAAAGAATGAAAGAAAATGTTTTTACTGTGCACAAAAATAAACATAAAATTTACTTTTGTAAATAGTAATCATGCAATTACAATATAAGATGTATTTCATTTGTTAGTACTTAAGTTACATGATTATATCTGGATTAAATAAAAAGAAACGAGTACATACAATTTACTACAATATTCATACAGTTTATTATTGTCAATTGCACGTATATTTACAACACATACAATTTCCAAATACAGTTGATTGTAGTTGTATTTTTGTGAAATATGACTACAGATGTGTACACACAAGGAGAAAATTCAGCATAAAGCTGAGAGCGCTAAGTACTCCGGCGCTGGTTTTCAATTTGCTTCCTTCACACTTTAGCTATGCTATCATGTTAGTTAATTATTTTATGTATCATGTGATTGCGACTTTTGTGGTTCTGAAAAAGAAGTGTTTGTTTCAACAGAGTATTTCAACTAAACTAATATGAAAGAAAATATTGTTCTTGAGTAACGATTTTTTTTATACATTCATCTAAACAAAAATCAGATTAAAAACAGGTCAAGTCGGACTAGCACACGAAAGGTTCCGTGCCAAAAAACTGCATAAATAACGTTTATTGAATGGGAGACCTTTATTTTATATATTCTTTATTTTATTCTTAAATTTATAATATAATACTAGCTAACCCGGCAAACGTTGTTTTGTCTCACTTAGGAGTATGAAAAATAGATAGTAGCCGATTCTCAGACCTACTGAATACGCATATAAAGTTGGTAAAAATCGGTCAAGCTTTTTCGGTGGAACTAACATTGTAACATGGAAATTTTATATATAAGATAATTGATTATTCTCTAAATATCTCAAACGTCCGACAGTTTTCGTATTCAAGAAAATAATTACGTTAGTTGTATATAAGCTTCCCTTGCATGTTTAATTTATTATGTTTTATTGGCAACAGTAATACATCGTCAGTGAAAATTATACAAAAAAAGTTACAGACTGGTGACAGACGGACACCGAAGCCTTAGTGATAGGTTTCCGTTTGTACCTTTTTAGTACAAACCCTAATATTTTTCAAAGTACGTACTCGTACGTAAATCAACAAAATGAACAATGAAATTACGACACCTCGCGGGAACTTAATTAACCGAGCGGCAAATAAGATAAATGGACTGTCAACGTGTCTGGGTAACTTGGACACAGCGCTGTAGATTTACTTGTGGCTCTGTACGTTAGAAATAATCTCTTGCTCCTCGTATATCTAATGGTGAACATTAATGGGGAATTGAGAGCTTAAAGAAGAGACTTAGTTCATCATCATCATCCACAGCCTATTCTATCCCACTGCTGGGTATAGGCCTCTTTCTTGTCATACCATCTGTCTCGGTACTGTGCCAATCTAGTCCAGGTTCGACCCGCGATAGCTGTAATGTCGTCGACCCATCTTGCCGCTGGACGACCTGCGACTAAGTTACTTACTATAAAATTAATGTTTTTTTCCATGACAAATTTAATGTTTCAACATAACAGACGCTAGCCTGATGTAAATCAGCCTTAATCTTAATTATCAGCCTTAGACTAAGAGCGTTAAGAACCATCATTGCACAATAATATCAACGGAAGCAATGCTTTTTAGACAATAAATGTGAAGTGTGATCTGTCATCTTGTATAAGTACTTATTAGTAATTAGTACAACTGCAGTGATCATAATCGAATGCTAACACTGTTTGATAACAAGTATAAATTCACAAATCATCGTCGCAATATGTATGGTGGCATCTTTGATTACAAATTGATTATAGTGTAATAGTATTATATTAGTAAAGTTCTTTCATTTTATACCCATATATAGGCAGGTGCAAAAGAATATGTCCACCTTTTTGTATAGGCGGCCATAATAAATCAATTTTCTTCAAACATAACTAAAACACTCCCGCTTAGGATATATCTTTTAAACCAATAAGCGTTTCATCCGATTAGGAGCTAAAAACAAACTTAAACCTAAAAAAACCCTGTCACTTTTGCGTAGGGGTTAAAAACATTTAATGAATGAACGAATGATTGAATGAATAATTTGAAAACGCTTTTTAAACTGTGACAACAACATTCTCATTAATTAACATTATCGACTTAATATTCAAATATTACACTTAATATTTAATTATTATACTTTTGTTTATACTTGACTCAGTTCTATAACAAAAATAGGAGAACCAACAAATTGCCCACAAAAAGTATTCAATACTTAAATATAATAATAATAATAAAGTAACTTTATTGCTCACCAACAAAAAAAATACAAGGTATAGAACTTAAAACTAGAGCACAATGGCGGCCTTATCGCCAATGGCAATCTCTGCCAGGCAACCGTGAATGAAACGGGCCATGGAAAATATCACAGTTACACGCCTTCTACTCGCTACTGGATACCATTCCAATACGAATCAAAGTATTTGAATACCACTAGAGCTGAAACGCGCTGAGCCACAAATTTGTCTGACGAGAAGCAAATGTTTACCGCATCGGTACACTTCTCGACCTTTTCTATTTGAGTTCTCGTAAATAGCCGCGTTACTCGGAACTTCCTCGGAACTCTTTAACACGGTCGTCATTTGGAAAATGTGAACTTTACGAGTATGTTAGTGCGCTCAAAACTCTACGCTCTCTAAGATAAACTGAATGTAGAGTGTAGCCATGCGAGAACCACTAATTTTAACTAAAAATGATAAAGTATTTTTGCATCGCTACAAAAAGTGACAATTTAAAATACTGAACTGAATTGGAATTACTTTAATTCTCACACACATATAAACATGTTTTCGCAGAACTGTCATAATGTTAATTGTTCCTATATTAGTATTCAATAAATTTATACTAAAGAATTTGTTTATTTACTCAACAGGAATAACATTTATTGTTTCTCTACAAAAATGACCTTGTTTCAGGTTTTTGTAAAACCGTACATTTAATAAATATTATATGCCCGTCTTGCCATTTTCCGTCTAAATATTTAATCTGCTTCTCTGAAGTTGAAAACTCATAAACACAACCAAGTAAAAAATAAAGAATACAAAAGCCAGTATTTTTTACGGCTCCGTTTCAGTGTTGCTCTAAAAACTCTAATGGATTTTCCCCCAATATAAAATATCATTTCGATCACTGTTTTCTGACATTATATGTAAAAATTGAAAGATATTGAATTAAAATACTGTGCACTAACTCAAAGATGAAAAGAAAACTTAAAACATTCTATAATTTAAATAAAGGTAAGCTCGCCATCCAAGGTATCACTGCGTGACAGAGTTACCAATATGCTGGCAGCATTGCCCTGTTGAATATCTATAACCAGTCTTTGTAAATAATAGTTGCCAGCTGTTGGGTCTCCATGAGCGCGGACCAATAGTTTCTTAATGTCTTTACCAATGAATTGTACATAAAGTTGTGAGATATAAAATAACCTAAATAAATGCCTCAAAATTTTTCTGGACATCCTAATTCCTTCTAAATTTGGGGGAAAGCTCCCAAGTTAGCAACACTGCTTTGTTCGACTTGGTAACCTAAATATGGCAATTCTTCGCAAATAACCTCTCAGAGCGATCGGTATTGTCTAGTAAGTGCCAAATTAACGAATTATGTGGCTACAAATACACTTAGTGGGTTGTTTATGGACAGAACTTGGACCGACTTTATCTAATATCGAAACTCTTGGCTTTATCTCGATCGTAAGTAATCTTGTCGTGCTTGTTTTCGGTAAAATTATATTTGTACAATGTACATTTACTAATGGAGTCCATCTGTGTTCAGGCACTGATTTGTCAGTTACAAACAACTATTTTATAATAAGAAGAAAATAAAATTAGTATTATAAGTAAATAAAATGTGTTCGCTTGATAAAAACTAGGAAAAGGAAGAAGAACAATCAAAAGATTTGTGTGATATTGAAATTTTTAAGTTAATTAAACGAGTGTCAAGGTTTTAAAAAAGCCAAAGGCCTTTTGTCATGGATTAATGACCGCGTATACTATGAACTGCTAGATGGGATCTACAATTTAATGTATCATCCGACCCACGTTAGTAAGCGGATACATATTCAATTTCTAAAGCCTCTTTATATAGTCGCCCATTCAAAAATTGCCGGCATCGGCCATTGCATAACTTCGGCGATTGCGTTAGATAACCAAAGTAAGCTGAGAGAAGCTTTTCTATATGAGTATTCTAGACCATCATGAGATTGTATTTATATGAGTCTAAAATTCCAACTATTGTTGTGTTAGAATCTTGAACGTTTTAATTTTGGTGCGTTATTTTTATTGCTACGTTTTATTTTTGTAGCCATTTTTCTTGATATCCGTATTTTTTAATACTATCTGTTCGATTTTAAAATGACAAATTTGTTTAAAAAAATTAAGGAATAAAATTCAGCATAACCTTTAGTAAGTATAAGTGCTTGCCTACCGACATCGGAGACGCATTTTTCGGCTACAGCTCTTCGGGTCCGAGGCGGTTTGGCTAGCGTCGTCAACGTGGCTTTCCCATGGTCGAGATTAACACTAATCAATTGTAGGTAGTGTGCTCACACATATATTATAGTTTACCAATCAACTGCACACGGCACAGCAGGTTTTATAAAGCGCTTTGATTCTTGAGAAATTGATTGCGCACCCACACGATAACGGATGGGAAAAAGAGCGTTTGTGCGCGCTTCTTAGCGGTTACTCAGACACGGTCCGCGATTCGGCGGCGTCATATTCCAGTTTGAGCACATAACTACCCTCATTTCATTTAAGTGAATTTTGTGTGAACGCAATACTGGTGGCGATTCTAGCATACACACGACTAAACCAAATTAAAAGTAGCCCTGTCTTTTTTCATCATCAGTGACTAGGAAAAGACGGCACGATCTGAGCGATACACAAAACAACTAAAATCACGCCAAATATAGAAAATGTGGACTTTTTAGAACAGACCCAAATACATCAGCTCCAAAACCTCCATTTTCCATATTTGACGGGACTTTACTTGTTTTGTCTATGGTTCAGGTCGTGCTGTTTCTTCCTAATCACTAGCGATGGAAAGAGACAGGGCTTTAAATTTAGTTTAGTTGTGTGTACGCCAGAATTGCTACCACTGGTGGCGATTCTGCGGCACACACGACTAAATTAAATTTAAAGAAGCCCCGTCTCTTTTCATCTTAGGTGGCCAGAAAAGGGCAGCACGTTCTGAACCACACACCAAACAACTAAAATTACGTCAAATATGAAAAATGTAAGCGATTTTAGAGCGCACCCTATTGTATCAGCTCTAAATCAGACGTGTTTGACGTGATTTTAGATGTTTTGTCTATGGTTTAGATCGTAGCATCTCTTTTTGGTTATCTATAAGAGACAGAGCTACTTAAATTAAATTTAGTTTAGTTATGTGTAACGCCTAAATCGCTACCACTATCTATAAAACACGATGTAATTTTGTTCATAACAACTTGACTATCCGATCTAGAACAAGCCATACACTGCATAGTATCGGGTAATGAATGTCAGGGTCTGTAAATATTTGCACAAGCAGCGAGGCACTCCGGTATGCAGCATTCAGGCTATGAAATATTGCAGAAGCTCGAACTTACGCTGAACTGAACGCATCTGTGAGTCTGCTCCGATATTAACGGCCATGTTGAATATTTGTGTACACGGTTGCAATGTGAAATTATATGTTTGCATTAATTTTGGCTACACTACGTTGCTGGAGTATCTTGTAGGAGATACTAACATGTTATGTTATTCAGAAGGCGCTCGTATTAAGCTGACGTGTATTGTTTTGAAAGCATAATTATATTTTTTTTAACTTTCAATTAAAAAGCCACGGTACCCGGATTTTGAACTTCTCACAAACCACAATTACTAGATTTTATCTTGTTTTTCTAGAATCTAGATTCAAGGTACCAAAATTGAATCTACCACTGAGATAACAAATCAAAATCTGTGAGTACGTTTTTTCTTTTGGCAAGTGTCGATAGCTATTTGGACGATCATTTGGCTGATCATGCACAATCAAGACTATCATTTTCCAAGTGGAATTTTTATCTGAGCACTACTGTAGGTCGGATGACACGTTAAATTTTACGTTCCAACTGTCTAATCTTAGTACAAGCAGTTGTTAAGCTTTAAGGCGGCTTGAAAAACTTTCGACACCAGAGCTTGGTCACTCAGCTCATACGAAGAAGAATAATAGCCATTCAGCGAGGGAACACGGTCGTTGTAATGAACGTATGTACTTGAACAGGGAGTTTATACATTGTCATTTTTGACCTAATGTAGGCATATGGTTGTGATTGTTAACTTATTATACTATTTGACTTTTATGGACAAATTCATTATTTAATTTAACATAATGTGTTATGTAAAGTGGTCGGATAAATATAACGATATTATTTTGAGAAACTCGGTATGAAAAAATACATAGTTAAAATAAAATATAGGATAGTAATGTTTAACATTTTCAGTTGAAAATATTTTTAATTAAGTAAAAGATGTAAGTCATTAAGGGGTATATAATAAACACCACTAATTAGAACTGAAAATGGCCTCAAAGCTCTGAATTCAAAAGAGACATGATTTTGTATGGAACAAAGAAGTGAGTTTATTTGTAGGAGTACATTTAGTATGGCATAAGCTTAAGCAGCCTACTATATGTTCCCAATAATGGGACTCGAGGCCTTTTCTCACTAGGAGAGAGATAAAGACCATAATCCACCACGCTGGCCAACGGCGGGTTGGCGAATGACACACATCTTCGGATATAGTGGTTCTTAAACGTGTCGGTTTCCTTGCGATGTCTTTCTTCACTTTAAAGCGAGTGCAAATCCATGCATAACTAGTAAAAGAAGTAATTGGTGTGCGGCCGGCATCGAACCAGGGGACCGTCTGATTGAAAAGCAGATGTTTTCACCACCGAGTCACACCCACTTTTATATAATGATATAACATTTTATATAATGTTCTGAAAATATACTGATAGTTCAGTGAACAGGAAACCCCGCAAACGCAAAACTAAATAGCTACTCAAAAGATTATTATTTTTTTGCGTTCATAGTTATAATATTACTAGTTATTATGCTGATATTCAATACGCCATCTTGCCAAAATAGACTTTTAAGAAAAATATTATTAAATTGTTACGTACCTTATTTGACTTCTTTCTCAGTCAGCTATTTTGAATTGAAGACACTATATGAATACCACCTACCTTACCTATTGATGACATTTGGAAAGCCATTCTATACCTAATATTAAGATTGATTTTTTTTTATGAACACATTTCAAACACGGCTGGTTACCTCCATTGAACCATTTCTAATTTGTGTTATGGTAGCTAACACAACTGATATACTACATATTTAAACATAAATATTTTATATAGATACATATTTAACACCCAGATCCACAGCCAATAAATTTTATTAAGCACAAAGATGTTGGCCGTGCCATGAATCGAGCCCAAAACCTTCTGGTTGGCGGTCTGGCATGGTAACCTTTACGCCAACGAGGTCAAAGATTTCACACATACTACAAGCTAAAGTTATATTTGGAAAACCGTTGCCGCAGATACGCGCCGTTTACTGGCTTTATACATTTATTTTGCATTTGAATTAAAGTATCTAAATAAGCATCGTTACGTTCTTTTATTTGTCACTGACTGCAAAATGTCCTAGCTTCCAAGGTCTCCGTTATTGTTCTTGAGGCGTGAAAATCTCCAAAAATAAAGTTTGAGTGTGTATGCATAACCCTTGTCGTGAGTATATCTTATGTCTCCGACAAATGAATACAGGATATACATTTCTGATTTGATGTTCTGATTTTGAAAGAGTTTTCTTACTGTCACTTAGAATATATTGAAATTACGGAACATACATAAATTAAGTTATTGATTGAAATGACATCATTGTTGAAATGTGTCATCTTCTGGTTTTCATAAAATCCTAAGTTTTTGATCAAAAACCTAGTTTTATGATAAACCTACAAACGTACAACATACTACCTATGTGTACATATGAGTATAGATGTAGAGAGTTCATTTAGCGTCGGTCCCTGGTGAGGCGTGTAAACAGATCTGTCGTCCGGCAAGTTGGTGCGTCACGCAATATCTGGATGATTGATGAGGGGGCCTACTTCTCTTAGTACCACCCGCCGACCACTCTGTCTCTGCTACTTAGACGCTCGCTACAATTATCAATATTTACACTGTATTGGTCAATAGTGCGCTGAGAGATGCAGCTTTCTGCAATACTTGTTATAGTAGTAAAAAGAATTTCTCAAAGAAAAGGCGCGTCCCTAAAATATTGACTTTACAGTTTTTTTTCTATAAATTGAAAACGATAAAAAGTATCAAAAACATAGCTTAATGACCGGCTTAAGAACCAGTATAAGATTATTTATACTTATTTTGATACCAATCTAAAAATACCAATGTTTAGTAATGTACGAATGTAAATTAGAAATAAAACTGGTTTAAAAAATCTAGAATTAAGTTTTTGAACCATTTTTTCACATTGATTTAGTATATTATGATAAGAGTTTGAATGTGTACAAAATTGATATTTAACGACCTTGCAATTTTTATGCAATTTAAATTTACAAATACTAGTATGAATGTTTAAAAAAAATCAAACCTATTACTGAACCACATTGCCGGATTTCTCCTTTAGGTGATTGGAGACAGATTTTCTACTTGCGGGTGGTAGCTAGCCAGACGAGCAATAGAAAATGCTTCTTTACTATGCAATACACTTTCGAGATAATATAGGTACCGCTGTTTTGTATCTTTTGGCTCGCTTTGGCTGGGGCAATTTCTTGATAGCATACGAGTAGATAAGGATTTTTAGTGTTCACAATATTCGATTTGTAAAAAGACTCCTTTTATATGCACCTACGTTAATAAGAAACTGTACTAGCTTATACTTTATTAGCTTTATCACAGCAATCGATCTCCATATCTGTGGCTTAATAATGAGCTTCAAATAAATATATAAATAAATACTAGGACACATTTCACACACGGCTAGTTAGCTCCATACTAAACCATTTCTAGTCAGTATTATGCTAACCCATTAATACTTTATATCCATACATATTGAACACCCAAACTGACAGCCAACAAAGTTAGTCCATTACAAAGATGTTGGCCGTGCTGGAAATCGACCCCGGGACCCTGGTTGGAAGTCTGGCATTGTAACCATTACGCCACCGAGGTCGTCAAAATACTGGATACTAGAACATTGCAACTTGCTCCCACGAAAAGAAGGCAAACAAGTTTTAGTACATATTTCCCATTTCACGATAAAAGGACTTGCACGCTTCATGCCTACATATTACTCGTACCATAAAGGGGTAGGAATGATTGACAGCCATTCAGCCTCCAACGTGTTCAATGCAGGTTGTCATCGATTTTGGTTGCGGCCGCCAGCTGCAATGCAAGTCCTTTCAATGTGCACTAATTAGTTATGATGAGAGTATAAAAATAGTCAAGTACTGAATTAAAACTGTACGAAAGATTGCTTTAAGCGATAAGGGCGCCAATTGTGGCTTATTATTAAGCTTTTTCTTATTTAAATTAGTTATGTTTATGTCCAATAAAGAATTTTCTATTTATCGATTTGTCTACGAAACCCGTGACTCAGACAAACTTGTAATTTATAAATATTCAAAATCAAAATCCAGTCATTTATTAACTTAATGACAATAAATGACACGTCATTTGTAATTTATTTTATGTTTTTTTAACTAAATCACAATAATTAAGATTAAAACTACATACTAAAACAAAAGATTAAATTAATATGAAAAATTTAATTGATGTCGCTGAATGTAGTTTACATAAAACTATCAGAGCTCTGCAGTGTTACCTGCCTTAATCCGGGACAAAAAAGTTTATCCGGGATAAAAGTAACATATGTGCTAATCCAAGCCAATCTAACCTATTTTCACACCAAAGATCAAAATCAGTTCAGCCTTTTAAGCGTGAAGAAGTGACAAACAACCACACTTGCACAAAACTTTCGCATTTATAATATTAACAGGATATCTGAAAGATGTTTTGTTATTAATCTTATCACCATTACTAATGATTCCTCTTTTAGCTGTATCAGACAGTTGAGTTAGATTAAACTGATTGGTAGACGGGTAAAATAAATGTAATGTATAAATCTAAGCAAAACACAATGTTGCAGAAACGACTCTTTGTAAGATAAAACTGTTTGAACAAACTAATTATTCATACACAAGTTTATAAATTCTCATCTCATGACAAGGCAAAGCCATAATTCGGTTCGTCAACAAGTGAGACGAAGCGGGATGCAATCCCATACAATCAAAACACTGTGTTACCCTCGCGCATCCTATTCGCCCGTTGCACCTGAGTTCCCTTGTTCAGAAGTGGGACACACGACGCGTCTTTTCACAGCGATTGTGTTAGGTCTCATTGTCCTCTTGCATTTATTCTGCGCTATTCAGTTTTCACGAGGTTTCGCTTTCTCGAAACCGAAACGTTTGTGTGAATACGGTTTTGAATAGAACTGGTTCAGGTGAGGTATTGTAAATCTGAGTATGCAGCAACTAATCTAGTTTGTAGCTGCTGTTGTGATACAAAATTTTGAATATATATTTTATACCCATTACAGCTAGGTTTTTGTTCAGTAAGGCACGTAACTACACGAGTTAGCAATGCTCTGGCCTAAGTTTGAGTATACCTAGTCTGGAATAGCTGGCTTACAGTAAGGATACCAGAACGCATTGCTTAATGCTTGCTGACTGATTTTAGCTTAGGGTAGTGGCTAGTAAACGTTGTAGCTAGAAAATGCCCTTACACTATACCATGGTTCTCTTAGTATTTTTTGCGAAATAACGAGCTGATTGGCTAGGATCGAAACGGCGTCCTAAGAAATGTAAGGTGGCCACACGTCTGACTGAGCGGTCATTGCTCCAATTAATGGTTAAATGATGATAGCATCAATAATTAAGTATGATTAAAAAAAAGGCCTAGTGTGCTTGTTAACTTATTTTCTAAAGATGCCCAAACAACACCTAAGCTCATACTATAAACCAAAGAGCTAATTGCATGTATCGCAATTCCGTAAAGATAGTTTATCTATACTATAAGACTCTTTGTCCTGACTTATTCATTCATTCATTCATTCATTCATCTATAGACAACGCAGAGCCCAAACGGCTGGTCCTAGGGTTGTGAAATTTGGAGGGTGTATTTGTTTTGGTATGTAGACGCGTACTAAGAACGGATTTTTGGAAATTCCACCCCTAAGGGGGTGAAAGGGGGTAAAACAGTTTGTATGAAACTTCTTTGTTTTTGAACATATAGCAATGAAATTTGGAATATGTATAGTTGATGTAAAATTAAAAATAATAGTATCAAGTTTTTTTACCAGGGGTGAACTAAGGGTTTGTAATGGGGGGTGAAAGTTTGTATGGAAAATTCTTTATTTATCAAGTTAAAGTCTTGAAAGTTGTTATGGTAGTAGTTTATTGAATGGTTAAATTAAAATTTTAAAAACTTTTGCCAGGGGTGCATTAAGGGGGATGCCATTGGGGTTGAAAGTTAAAAATGAAAGTTTTGTGTTTTTGAACTTAGAGGTGTCAAATTTGGAGTGTGTATATATTTTAGTACTTAGACGTGTACTAAGAATAGATTTTTGGAAATTCTACCCTTAAGGGGGGTGAAAGGGGGTAAAACAGTTTGTATGAAACTTCTTTGTTTTTGAACTTCCAGCAATGACATTTGGAATATGTATAGTTTATGTAAAATTAAAAATAATGGTATCAAGTATTTTTGCCAGGGGTGAACTAAGGGTTTGTAATGGGGGGTGAAAGTTTGTATGGAAAATTCTTTATTTATCAAGTTAAAGTCTTGAATGTTGTCATGGTAATAGATTATTAAATGGTTAAATAAAAAATATATTTTTTGCCAGGGGTGCATTAAGGGGGATGCCATTGGGGTTGAAAGTTCAAAATGAAAGTTTTGTGTTTTTGAACTTAGAGGTGTAAAATTTGGAGTGTGTATATATTTTAGTACTTAAACGTGTACTAAGAACGGATTTTTGGAAATTCCACCCCTGAAGGGGTGAAAGGGGGTAAAACAGTTTGTATGAAACTTCTATGTTTTTGAACTTCTAGCAATGAAATTTGGAATATGTATAGTTTATGTAAAATCAAGTTTTTTTTGCCAGGGGTTAAATAAGGGTTTATAGGGGGGAGGGGGGTGAAAGTTTGTTTGTTTTTTTTTATTTATCAATTTAACAGTCTTGAACGTTGTTTTGGTTGTAGCTTATATGGTGGTTAAAATAAATTTGTAATGATACTTGCTAGGAATTAATTAAGGTATGCCATTGGGGTTTAAAGTTCAAAGAGAAAGTTTTGTGTGTTTGAAATTAAATACTTATGAATTGGAATTTAAGTATGTGGTATGATTCACGTATTCTTATTATTTATATTAAAATAATGGCTTGGAGAAAACGATCTAATCTGTAGCATCACCACCAAAATAGCTAAAACAGAGGTTAACTAGATCTCAGGAATCGAATGCGGAAAGACAGATGCGGCTTATTTTGATATCGTAGCAATGTAGTGTTTATATAAAATTGGCACGGGAAAATAGGATACAATAGATTTTTTCCACAGGTTACGCAAAAAGCGACCTACACGCGGGCGGAGCCGCGGGCAACCTCTAGTCTTCAGATACAAAAACTAAACGAATTAATAAAATAGAAAAAAAAATACATCGAAAAAAAATATATATAATACTTATCATGTATACTGGCACATTTAATAAATACCAGAAGGTCAATATAGCAAAGCTAGGCAAAAATGTTTCAAATTCGATTATGCGATGCCACAAAACCTACAGATTTTTCCCTTTCAAAATACCAGTTGGATGCCTATCTGTGAATATTCTACATCTATTCCGAATATATGACAGAAGCATCTGCCCATCAATCATGTTTGATATTGCGCCGCGGATCAATCTATGACTGGTTTTTATGCTGTTAATTCAAGGCTTAGAAAAACTAACACGCATTTTATGACGATTTTTACTTGAGTTAAGTTTTTAGTGCATGTGTTGTGTAAATCAATAAAATTTTTGACACAAGACTTTTTCATTTATAAATGAAATTAAACTCATATATCCTAACCTACTAATATAGTAAATGCGAAAGTGTGTGTGTGTGTGTGTGTGTATGTTTGTTACTTCTTCACACCAAAACAGCTGAATTGACTTTAATGAAATTTAGTGTGAAGATACGAGTAGGTAGGACCTTGGATTAACATATTGGCACATACATATATTATTCCGAAAAGAATTGTGATTCCCGTGGGATACGCAAATAACTCCAAAATCTATGTTACTATTTCACGCTCCAACGGCTGCACTAAATTTGATGAGATTTACTATGAGATAGGTTAGGATGATAGTTTAGACCTTATCTTGTATTAACTTTTTTTTGTTCCGGATTAACGCGGTACAACCGCGGGGCGCATCTAGTTAACAAAAAAATTTCAATAAAGTACTGAAAATATAACAAATGACTGTGTTTTGATTGTGATAGTTTTTTTTTTCAATGGGCGTAATGGATATTTGCACGAACAAACGGTGACACAAGTACTTAAAAAAATACATACAGTCGAATATATAACCTCCTCCTTTTTTGAAGTCGGTTAAAAACTAATGGATATGTCAGTTGGTTATTGTGTAATGTGTCAGTTGATTTACATGTATCTATAGAAATATACAATTTGATCTTCAACAAATCTTGACTTGGCAAAGTGATTGCTTTCCGCCACATCGCTAGATAACGTGTTAGACTCCTAACCGTCTCTGAGATGCTGCATAAATAGAACTAAATTGGAATCCTCTGAAACTGCGGCAGTGGTCGCCGCGTCCTTTGGTCGTATGGGACAAAGTAACAAACTTGAGCTAGCACTATCGGTCGAGACCGGGACTCCCCACTGGGATTAAATTGGACGTAATGTCTGCTACACGTGAATTAAATTGCCCTCTAACGTATGCATAATTTTGCTCGGACGTTTGGGAATGCCGATGAATCAATTTGCACGGATGTAGTTGCTCTGCATGCAGATATTTTAATCAGCTTAATAGCTCATATTACAGAGGCTCATTACTATATGACAGATTATTAGAGTCCGACCGAAGCTGGTTTTACGGCCGAAACCGAAACCGCATGTTCGGCCGTGGCTTCCATTCGTGGTTGCCGAAAAAAAATGAATAGTGTATGACAACTTCCGAAATTAGTTTCGGTTTCGGCAAAAATTCTGGCCAGTTTTAGCCGAAACCGAAACTGCCGCCGAAATTTAATTTTTGACCGAAATTCGGCCCATACCGAAACCCTTTCGGTGAACACTACAGATTCTACTATACATGATTGATGTTATCCTTATATGACGATATATTTGTTAATTCGCTCATCAGATATGCCTATTTTCATTAACCCTTAAATGGACAATGTTGTTTTTAAACTTCATACTAAAAATCACACCTAAAATTGACATTCATTTATTTTTTTTGCGCAATGTGGTTTATAAACAACACTCACATTATTGCAAGAAAATAGTATAGTAAACTAATGTCTAGATTTTTTTACAAATTTTTCCTAGACAGTAATACATGTCTATTACACAAATATATTTTTTTAAACATGAAACAAAAATCTTCCATTGAAGGGTTAAATCTTTTATATTTACTTCTAAGGTATTTCAATAAAAATACGCCGTCAGATCCAAGTTTAGTGCTGCTAATGATATAAAATTATAGCCTCAATTCAAAATTACATTAAAAAGTAATGAAGTTACTTTAAGAAGATAACTTTTTTATGTTCAGATTGTGATGGGTGCTAAACGTTTCTTAAAAACTATCTAGAAATCGTACCGATATCTTTATAAGTTTTCTTATCTTCCCAAGGCGAAGGTAAAGCAGCCACTTTAATGTTTTTTAAAACTTCTATCTTCTGTAAAAAGTAAAACAGATGGATACAGTTTTAAAACTGTTCTCCAATCCTAGATTGTGCGCTTCTCTAGTACCAACTTTATCTAACAGTTGATTGCACTCAGAAAACTAGCGCTAGAATTTTTCACTCCTTTATCACCAAACTTCTAATCTTATTAACTAAAAGTCTAGAACATACAGGGCTTTCGTAATTTTTTTCTCGCCATAAAACATGCAATTCTTCTTCTTCTTCGTATAAGCTAAGTGGCCAAATTCTGGTGTCGAGAGATTTCAAGCCGCCCAAAGGATTCTGACTTGGACTAACGACAGCTCGTACTAGGACTAACGCCAGGGACCTACAATTTAACGTGTCAACCGACTCACGGCAGCACCCAGATGAAAATGCCAACATGCGATTAGTACTAGACTTACGTTTTTTTATTTTATTATTATAAGCATTTTGACATTTCCAATCAAATCAAATCTTTTTTTTTAATCGGACTACAAATTCGCATTTGTAAAATTGCGTAAAGTTAACTTTTCCTGAAATCTTTTGTAAATATATTATTGCATATATCAATCATATAAATTTATTGAGATATCGAGTAATATACACTATCTACTATACGAGTAAATCGTCAATATAAAAAAAATCTCAAAAGATTGCGTCCAAGCCCCTCGCCCAAACGTGCACATCAGACTCGCAGCATTCCCCCGCTGTATAATTGGATTCTATTCAAGAAATATATAACTACTACTAATACGTCGTCATGAACACGTCGTAATGTCTCGCAAGTTTGCTGTCTTTTGTGTCTGTTTATGTAAAATCCAAAGTTGGTAATTCGAGAAGCAAATAATTCTATAAAGTTTCGACATATGGACAGGCATCTGAAACATTATTACTGAGATAAAACAGTTTGTTTGTAATGTCTAGAGTTTTGGAATTCAAAGCTAAGATCTTAAAACGACAAATAGGAGCATTATTGAATTTAGATCTACACTTTGTCTATTTAAGAAGACTTTGGTAACAAATTTAACATTTGACGACTCACACATCAAGTTTATTGAAAATATCATGTACTCAATTTAATTTATAATAAATGTAATTTTAATTTTGTCATTTAATATCTATTAAATATTGTTTTGATTAGGGACTTCATACATAAATACTTTACATCAATACGTTTCTTTAGAAAATAAACTAGTATTTTACCCATTTAATAAACTTTATGAGGTATTTAATTATAGAGTATTTTTTGTAACAGAGAAAATTATCGAATAATTTTGCATATTTCAAGCAAAATTTAACCAATTTTAATACAGAAATAAGGACGCGTTAATATGACAGACATGCGAAGCCACAACTATTTTTTGAACTGTTTAATTTTACTGGAGTTATTTATTTACTCGTATATCAATGTTTGTTTGTTTCAAACTTGAACCAATTCAGTCTAAAGCAAGTAAATTCCCAATTCGAACGCCGGAAATAGAAAACTGTAGAACGAAAGTACAGAATGTCAATACACTCGCGTCAACCGAAAACAAACGCTAAAGTTGAATTGAATTCAAGTTAAAGTAAGCATGTGTTCTTTGTGTTCCAACGCTTCTACTGCAACAATGACATTTCTGCAGTTGGAAATTCCACATGGTAGGTGACGTTTTATTTAAGATGACGACTAAGCTTAGGCTTTCTGTCGTCTGTAAGCGTTTTAATGGAATTGTTCAGAAATGAGAAAATAACCGGAAATAATGGAAAACGTGCTGGATTTATAGCTTCCGGTATAAAATGATACAAGTTGATTTATTTTCTGATGATATAAAATGAAGATAAAGGTTTCAACCGAATGGGATTTTTTGGATAGTACAAAACTACTGACTCTTAATTTGATGGCCTAAGGGGAGACCTTTGCCCAGCAGTGGGAAAGTATAGGTCAGTTTGCAAAAAGAGTTATAAATAAAATATAAAGATAAGGTGCAAAATATTTACAAAGGCATATTAAGCTATTTCATAATCGCAAGAAACTTTTTTGCATTATAATTAAAATTTAGAGAAAGTTTTTTGAGTGAAATTAAATAAACTGTCACAAAACCATCACACGTTTAAATTTTATTTTTTTCTAAATATTTATTTAGTGTAACACTAATAATATTAAATAATGAAGTACCTATTTAAACCAATATTAACGCGAATAAGTGACTAATGATTAAAAAAACAAAGTAAAATGAGCATACGTATAGAGTTGTAAAGTTAAGCTAAACACATATTCACTAAATTCTAAGTGCAAACGAGTTTAAATCATGCCCAATATACGCTATATTTATTTGACGCCTCTCCCGGGTAGCCGTCACGTCGTAGATTACCTTGTATGAAATTCTGCGGTATATATTATAACGTGAAATGACATTATTGCCAGGTTTATGTTGCCATGCGTAACGAGTAATAGTAATAAAGATATATCAAAGACAATATACATATATCTACAGAGCAGAGCTGCCGGTATCTGTCGTGAAGCATTACCGCGATGGAAGCCAAAGATAATGATATTAATGGGCGGAGAGAAAGAAAAAAATAACTGATAAAGCTGGTGATAACTGGAGGTAATAATTTGAAATGAAAATACCGTAAAAATATTGACACCACGACGTAATAAATAGTAAGTTACCGACTTTAAGAACTTGCCGACAATGTGAGTACACTATTGTTTCTAAGAAAACATTTTAGGAGTATACGATAATAAATTTATGACTCACGTAATCACGTGTTTGCTTGCTTGGTATCAATCAGATGTTCAATTTTGATTTCCTTTGAAATTTAGGTAAGCAAGCCATTTGTTTTCGACTTAAATATTATCAGAAGTAGTTTGGTTCTACTGCAATACACATCAATTAGTACAACAGAACAAACAAATTATCTAAAGCAAAAAAAGTCGAAATCCTCCATAAGTTGAAAACTCTGTAACTCGAATTTTTGGCGCCTCCCTTGATATTCGACTTATAGAGGTTCTACTGTAGTACCAAGATTCAAATATACATGTAGACAGACGAGAGCAAATTCGTCCAGCTACTTCAGATACTTCCCGCTCGGTCAACTAAATTTTATTAAAGTAATACAATATGATCGAGAAAATTGGTATAAAAATGAATAAAACCCTAATCTTTCCTTTGTGTAACCGCAATCACGTCTACGTGCTACGGCGTAGCGGTCTCTACGCTGTAGCGGATGCTACGTGACGTGCTACGGTTCTCGTGGTTTCTGATTTCACCTTTTCACGTTTCATGCCATTGATAAATGGTATTTATTATGAGACTCCGTTTAGTTTTATCGAGTAGAATTTTTCGTCATGACTAAACTTTTAACCTATTTTATTGTCGCTATTTTTTACTCATGTGTAAGAATCTGGTCGTAGACTATACTCTATGACGTGTAGCGCCTGTAGCTCAGCTAGCTAAGGTGATCTGACGCGATCATCGAAGCTATGCCACGGTCGATGCGGCCGGTGTTTGGATGGGTGACCATGCATGTTGTTTTTCAAGTAGCATTTTCATCTGGACGCTACCGAAGTCCTGTTAGTCTTAGTACAAGGAGTCGTTAAGCCAAGTGAGACGCATTTGGGTGGCTTAAAAACTCTCGACACCAGAGCTTGGCCACTAAGCTCATACGAAGAAAAAGAATAACGCGTAGAATAAAATACCCATACACAACAGTGGGAGAACATAAGCTGATAATTTTGATGTTAACTTTTCTTTAGTTCTTTTTAATGCATACATAATATTTTCTTGACAAAAATAATATCATCTTTGTTACAAAAATTCACTATACAAAATACAAAAAATAAGTTATTTATTATTTTATGAAGCAGTTATTCTGAAAAAATCCCATTCTGAATTGTTTCAGTAACATTTGTCTCATCTAGAGAGCGGCCAGTTTGTTTCTCGTGATCACGGATTACCTATTAATGCATGTAAAAGCAATCTGAGACAGCGGCTTTAGGGAATATTCTTTCTGCGTGTAATTTAACATGGGATCGTATAAACATTAAAGTTATACCATAATTTGTAGGATAAAGATAAGGAAAATATTATATTGTTATATCGTATGGCTAGTTTATAAGTATATAGTATGTAAAATTAAGAAAGCACTGGCTTGTGTAACTTAGTTCATACTAGCACAGAGGCCGGAGCTGCTCTTTAAAATGTTACTTGTACATTATCTTAATATATATAAATCTCGTGTAACAATGTTTGTCCTCAATGGACTCCTAAACCACTTAACCGGTTATAATAAAATTCGCACACCATGTGCAGTTCGCTCCAACTTGAGAGATAGGCTAGTTTAAATCTCAAATTATAGTCGCAATTTTAATTTATTGCTAATTATTGTTTGTTATTATTTGACAGTCACAATTATCTGTTAACTCCAAATGATTCTAATAGATGTCGATACCTTTCGACTGGGTTGAGTAAGTAATCAATAGATGGCGCTGTACCCCTAAGTGAGCCAAAACAACGTTTGCCGGGTCAGCTAGTAATTATATAGTTTCAAAAAAGTAATAATAAAGTTTTTTTTACATATTTAATTTCATTTGATTCGATATTGCGCAAACAGTTTGCAGTACGTTCATACAGCTGGGACTTAGGATCTTTTCTTTTAAGGAAAGAGTATATGCTCTAATTAACTTGTAGCTGGCTATGTGGCGGGTAATTTTGTAGTCTTAGTAAACTGTTCGTGCATATTTTAGTCATTTGATTCAATTATGCTATTTTGGTCGCCAAACACCTAACAGTGTGTTTCGGCAACCAATACGAGAGCCAGGTAGTTTAATACTAGGCATGCTCCACCTTAGCCCAGGGTGTTGCTAAGGTGTACTTACGCATCTTGCTAGTCAAATGCATTACAGCTGTAAGAAGTTAAAAAAAATATAAATAAAATAAAAGCATAAAAAGTATATAGTAATAGACTTTTTGTTTTGATATAAAATTTGAAATAGCGTAACTGTGTCAAAAAATCATTAAAAATTAACATGTCATTAAAAAAAATACACAAATCCGACAATGATATCCAATTAACATTTTTTTCGAATACAACATAACTAAAAAGCTGTCTCTACTACTCTTTGCCATTTATACAATTACAAGGTAATTTATTTTATGATTCGGTTTTAAGTTGTAAATTTGTAAATAAATACTTGCCATATAATCTTAAGTTACGATAATATATTACAAGCTTTTATGTAATGCGAAAGAATGTATCCTCTGACAACAAAAAAAAATGTGTATAAAAATTTGTTCGAAAACATAACCCTTCCTCGTTCCTGTATTTCTGGATAAAAATGTGTTTATATCTCGCGTCAATAAAGAAAACACTTGAAAGTTAGCTTCCTCTTTCTCGCACTCATTTGGTTAAACAAGTGAGAGGACATGATCTTTCAAATGATTTCTTTATTGACTCGAGTAATGGTAATATGTTTTTGTTAAACACCGGTTGTAACTTGGTAAATAGTACATAGTAAAAAAATAGTTTGTTATGTAATTCAAAGTTTTTAAAGACATGTCTATGCAAAAGAACACGTCATAGTCAGTGTTAGCTAATTTAAAGTTTACCTATAGAATCTCAATTCAACTAAATAACAAATTACACAAGTACGTACTACCAATTTTAATTCTAATTATATATATTATACATATAATAAGAGCCTAGCAATTCATAATATTCTCAATCAAAATATTATTTTTTATTATAGTATGGCTTATTCATTAACCATTATATATAGCATAGACTAATTAATATAATATGCACCCAATCATTAGTAATAAATTAAAATTGGGTTTTATGATATTATTCATAATTACAGACAATCAATTAAAATACTATATACAAACTTAACGATAACAAGAAAAATCAAAACGCTTTAAATTAAAGTAAGTTACACAAGTATTTTGTTTCTTAATCAACCCAATCTTTATTAAATAGCAGTAACAACTGAAACTGAAACATAAAAAGTAACTCATTTACGTAAGAGTTCAATATTTAAGTTGAAAAGTTTGAAACCATAATTGCGCCATATTTCATGACTTGCGGCAGAATACTTGCGGCATTATATTTTTCACGCACCATAAAAGTTAGCCAACTTGCGTGGAGTTGCAGGAAAAATATAATTGGTAGAAAATTTGCTACGTTGCAGCAACTTTTGAAAATGATATTAACGATGTTCCTGGCACCAAGTACCGGCACAAGGACCATTTGTATTTTTAATCCCATTTATTATACGTTTTGCGATAAGAAATTTAAATGTAGTAAGTAAATAAATCTGGATCTAATGGCTATGGAAGTCATTTTTGACAAAGACTAATCTTTGTCTTGAATTAATATATATATTTTTATATGTAATTGTTAATTTAATGAACAAATGCAACTTTTTATACTTGCAAATTGGAAGGAAATAATTTAAATTGTTGTTATCAAATATAATTAAATTTCTTGTTATAGAAAACTAAAAACTGTTGTTACTGTTCTATATATGAAGTACAAGTTTCATTAAGTTTAAAATACTTAATGAAAGTTCATTAAAAAATACCAAACAGTTCAGCGTGGAAATCAATAACCATTAATGTTTTAAATAATATTTTCTACTCGTCATACGCTGAAGCAATAAAATCAAAACTTATTAAATAGTTTCATGCAAATGAAATACTCACTTCTTCATTCGAACAATAAACGAAGCACCACACAATCATAAGTTCAAGTTAACAATCCAACCGAACTTCATTATGCAGGAGACACAGTCACTGGGTCCTTTGACAGCGTCTCATTTTAAAAAGTTTTCATAAAAAGTGAGTGAAGAGCGTGCCACGTGCGCGATGGAAGCGCGGGAAAGCGAAGTATTTAGCGCCAAATGCGACCTCCCTCGAGACTACCATCCCTCGCTGCGGCCGACAATATACTGACAACTGTCACACCGCCAGCCGGCGTTTTGCTCGCTTTTACTACGGACGATTTTCCTCTTTTGCCCTATCTTGCTTTAACGAAAATTTATATACACAGAGAGCTGTACCTACACACACGGACGACAACTTAGTCGGAGACGTCCGGATTTTGTGTCCGTACACGATTTGTTTGTGTGCGTATCAACTGCATATGTAGTGGAGGTCTGTGGAAGACGCATCTTCATGGTAACGTTCCAGTGCGTTGTTGCACACAATAACATCTGTTTTGGTCCAATGAATGTTTTAATCAGATGGAATAAGGCTTAGTTCAGAATGAAGTTCCACTCTTTTGCTCGTTGAGAGACAACGCTACAGCTGGATTGCGCATGTCCATGATCAATCTTATGATCGTGAAACTACGAAAACTATCGCTGTCCTTATTTTTCCCAAGTTTTCCAAGAAGCGGCTAAAAAATACAGCCTGATGAAGAACGTAATATTATTTGAAAAAGTAGCTAGGATTTCTTTAATTTGAAACTTGATAGTATATTTTTAGCTTAAAAGTTGGACGTTTATAAGGTTGACGGCTACAAACTTTGCAATATATTATTACCAGGTAGTTTTACAAGTTTTATTCATATGTTATGTACATTTCTTGGTTCAAACGTTTATGATTTCACTTGAAAAACAAATAATAATCAAACATTGTAAACTGTTCACGTAAGGCATCTTAATATTTTCGCGTAGAAAACGGTCACACTTACTTATTATTAAAATAATAATCAATTACAACGAAATAGTTCTATCTAAACTAACTAACCTTTATCTTCAGACAAAACACTCCACTCTCAAATATTATTTATATTATGTGAGAAACAACAGACAATCGCAACTTATCGTCTTCAACTAGTCGCGAACAAAGCCAAGTGTATTCTGCAGATGATATTAACCGGGAGATAAGGGCTTGGAGTATGAGTGAAGCACTCTTTCCGAGGACGAGCGTTTACACAAAGCTATGAATAACAATTTAGTAAAGAGAGAGAAGTACAAACACTTGAGTGTGGAAGTTTGTTGCCGAGTGCCCAAACGCGAGAACAATACTCGGGGAGGGCTTAGAAAATAGCGATAAGGCATCGTAGATATTAACGTAGTGTAACATTACTAGAGACATATATGCAAATGCTAAATAATATTACAAACATAACTAACTTAAAATAAGTAGAAAAACATCCAATAGAAAACGATATTTTTTTTACCTTTATATAATCCTGTAATTAGAATGTGTCGACAATTCAATGATATTCTTACCCACCATCACCTCGCCATTGATATATTTAATAGTAGCTTAGTCAAATTTAAGAAAAATATTTTTGATTTATTGAAATTAGAATAAAACTAAACTTAAACTTATACTAAACTAAATTTAATTGTAGTTTAACCTATTTGTCACCAACTAGTTTTGTTGTGATTCTTTGTTTCTTACTAATACTTATATTTGTTCATGTTGTGTACACATAGTTAGGAAAATAATCTAGTTTTGATCCTGGTTCGTTAATCTTTTTTAGTTAAAGTTGTGATTATGTTCTGTTTTGTTTTGTTATAAATAAATAAAAAATAAAAATATAATCATATTGGGATTCTGTATAACAAGAAATAATTATCTTTAGTTCCGGTCTTCCATGCACGAACCATAACTATACGGACAGTTATGATTTGTGCATGCATTTTTAAGGACTTTTTTACGTATCATACGACAATAATGATTTTAAATCCAAGGATTAAGAACCATTCTTGAAAGACAAGAAAGGTTTTTTTTTACAAAGACTCATCAATTCATCATTTAGTGTCGTAAAATACGCATTTTAAAATAAAAGTAAGTCAAAATATATCACACTCTTTCTAAAGTGACCCTTTTTATATTTGACATTTAAGACATTCATGCTTACATATGTTTTCAAATCTATTGAACTAGAGATTATTCATTATCCAGTTAAAACATATATAATTATAATAGTATATTACTAGAGCCATCTAAAAGTTTTGTTTAGATTTATCAATTTACATAATGTTTAAGCGTAAATTACTGTTAAAATTAACATAATACTCCAGAAACTGTCTGTTGTGTCTGGATAAAGGGCTAACTAAAGTGTAAAAGAGTCCCAAAGAGTTATGAAAACGACAACTTTTGGGTCCCCAAAAAACTGTAGACACTTCATCCAACTTTCCCCTTAACAGGATTTTATAAATATTAAAATATAAGCGAGATGTTCTCAAAGCGGAAACTATTCTTTTTCGCCTCTGAAGAAGGCATTCATGGAGCTACAAAACTTTATTTTATTCTAACCCGACGGATATAACTACAAAATATATCTCACTCTTCTTTTGAGCGACGTCGCTGCGAATTTTTCATTAGCAATTATTCTCTCTTTAAGATCATGTTTAATTAATGAGTTATGATTTTACTTTTGGCGGCGAGGTGAATTATTTACGTCAGACTTTAGAATTATAATGCTCGAGGGTGAAATCAATTCGTGTCAATTAATAGAGCTCTATTAACGGAGCGGGTGAAGATGGCTCTCGTGAAGTTATGCATAATAATTGCTTGCTCTTCACTTCCAATTAAAGCCACTTGAATAATGACGAACTTCCCGCGGTCGACTCTTGGACTCGGTAAGCAAGTTCCCAACTCCTGTGGAGCATAACGTTTCACACAATTAGATTAACTCGTGCTTTGTGCTTCGCCAGTAAATATGAAGGAAAATAGATACGAGGACGCTCTTCTTCCAAAAGTTTCGAGTGAATTATGAAACTTGACGGCACGTTATTGATAACTATTAAAGTTTGAGACGGTATTAAGGCTTTCTTGTTGCTGTTTAAAATGTAAATTACTCTTCTAAGTTATCTTGAGTCCTGATATTATTTATAAAAAACTATCAACAAAATAACTAAACTTAAAAAATATCCATTATTTTTATTGGATAAATCCAAACTTTACAAATGTTATACAGTTTTATGCATATATTTAAACTAGATGTGTCCTGCATTTTTTTTTAATTAAATAAAATATCATCCAAATCAGGTCATAAACGTGAAAGAGTAAAAACACTTGAAATTATAATATTAAATAAACATTTCTAAACAGCTTACAGTAATTACTTGTATCTCATTGTGATATAATATCGGAACAGTGTGACAATGAACATAGTTCCATAAGGTCGAAGTTAACTCCGACGGGTTAGTTTTAATCTAAGCGGCTTTATTAATAACAGTGAAACTGAGGAAGCATGCGCTAACCGCACTGCTAGCGCGTTTGAACTATCTAGTAAGAGCGTGTTAGTTCCGACTAGAGATTTATATTATAAGTTACAATTATCTAACATCGATATTACCAGATAGGATTAATTAAGAGATTAAGTTAGGTATAAAGATAGACAAAAATGTATTAGCAACGTTAGTAAGCAGCAAAGACTTTAGAGATAGTTTTCTAGAATATTGTACATTAATAGTAAAACGAGTAGTAAATAAGAACAAATAGCATTAAGGCAATTACTTTTGTATATAATAATTTGTATATTCCAAATGTAATTGACCAAAATAAAGAAAAAAATGGAAACCAATAAATAACATGAAAAAAAAATTATTAAAAAAAAAGGAAAAGCCTTCTACGCTTCTGACTTTCCGTTACACACCCCAAAAATATCCCTGACGAGCATATATTTATATTTGCTATTTTTTAATTAAAGTATTTTAGCAATAACTGTTGTGAGTAAAAAGTGTTTGTTGGACAATGTCTCCGAAGTAAATGTGTTGGAGGAAAGCCTGACGAACATACAAAAAAAAAACATCGATATTACCAAAATTATTTTCAATCTCCATGTAACGGAGGGTGGTGTTAATCTTTTTATGATTTGCCCTTTTCGTAGATGATGAATTCGAATTAGTATTTTGTAAAATATACTAACAAAACGGCAACGTTAATGGAAAACTCTCAAATAAAAATAGCTCACTACACAGTGCCAGAGCGTTGGTAGCTTTGAGTTTATTGGTTATTGAATTTGGTTATTTTACAATAATACTCACATTGTTGATGAAAATATTTATGAAAATAGATTCATTTATCAAAAAAATATTCCATCTATTTTGAAATTTTATCGATTTAGTAATAAAACTTTCAAGATGTACGTTGCATATTAAATACTTGCACTGTTTGTATTTGAGGTTCTATTCATGTTTCCATTAATTCCTTAGCTTTTTTTAGCGGTAAACTAAGATTTTGAGAATGAAATTGAATTCACCCGTCGCTACCAATTTTGAGACTTTTTGTAAAGGCTAATTAACAATGCTATAAGGTAATAAATTACTTTGATATTTTTACTTAGTGCATTGAACCTTTAAAGTCAATATTCTTTGGTTCTGTAATATCTAATACGTTTGTACAATAATTATATTATAACAAGATTTATTGTTCAAAATAAGTATTTTTAATAGTGTGAATCATTTTTGACTAGAGCGAGTGTGGCTCGGTGGTAAAAACTGCTTTTCAATCAGACGGTACCTGGTTCGATCCCAGCCCTAAACCAATAACTTGTCTTTCTCCTAGTGAGAGAAAACCCCAAGACGTGCCGTGCCGTGGGAATGTATAGTGGGCTCCTTATGCTGCGCTTTGAGGAATTTTTCAAATTACTTTGATGATTTAGAGTTGCTTACTTCATTGATTGTTTTCAAGTAGCTGTGCTATGGTAAACAATCCATGTTGGCTATGATCAACCAATGACTTTTCTTTCTCATAATGAGAGAAATCCCCAAGACTCAGCCGTGGAAATGTATAGTGGGCTCCTTATGCTAAGGCTGAGCATTTTTCTAATTACTTTAATGATTTAGAGTTGCTCACTTCATTGATTGTTTTCAAGTAGCTGTGCTATGGTAAGCAATCCATGTTGGCTATGATCAACCAATGACTTGTCTTTCTCCTAGTGATAAAAATCCCCAAGTCCCAGCAGTGGTAATGTGAAAAATGCCTCATAGCTTAGCATAAGGAGCCCACTTTCCTTATGCTAAGCTATGAGGCATTTTTTTTATTACTTTGATGATTTGGAGTTGCCTACTTGATTGATTGTTTTCAAGTAGCTGTGCTATGGTAAACAATCCACGTTGACTATGATCAACTTTGTCACGTTGAATGTATGGCGGGATGTTTGCCCGCAGCTCGTTAGCGTGATGTCACACCAGCGGGATGTCACGCCCGCTAACTCGCTACCTTCCTCATTACTAACTTAACTAAACATGCCGGAATAGCAAAGAATATAACTTACGATTATTAATTAGTAGATAGATACATCTGTCACAATGTTTGTCCTCAATGGACTCCTAAACCACTTAACCGATTATAATAAAATTCGCACACCATGTGCAGTTCGTTCTAACTTGAGAGATAGGATAGTTAAAATCTCAAATTATAGTCGCAATTTTATTTATTGCTAATTATTGTCTGTTATTATTTGACAGTCACAATTATCTGTTAACTCCAAATGATTCTAACAGATGTTGATACCTTTCGATTGGGTTGAGTAAGTAATCAATAGATGGCGCTGTACCCCTAAGTGAGGCAAAGCAACGTTTGCCGGGTCAGCTAGTAATTTATAAATGACAAAAATAAAAGAAAAAAATACAAATGAACTTAAAAAATAGAGCCTTTACTGAAAGGTGACCTTATCACTATATAAGCGATATTTTCCAGGCAATGCATTTTTTATATAAAGTATTTTTTAAAGTAATTTATTGACAGTACACAAAGAAACACGAAACAGACGAGATGTGTTAGTAAGTGTAAATAAATACATGTCAATACATTTTTTACAATATTTATGTACAATAATAACAAAAAACTACTAAACTACAAAATATAAGACGTTTAGAATGATCGTTTTAGATAAAAATTTAATCTGGACCAAAAGCAGCCTGCCAGAAAGCAGCATTCCCAAAATGCTAGCAACACTTACGCAATGAAAAAATAACATTATGTAATTATTTCTATAATCACATATTTTTCTAACGATAATAAATAATAAACGACAATTAATAACGATATAAACGATGTCTAAAAATATTATGGCAAAACTACACGTACTACCAATTCATATAAAGACTAAACTCAAAAATTTTAATCGCATATAATTTCAACACACAAGTTTCTAGTACAGCAAATTTAATTTATTGGAATTTACATGTATAAACATTGGAATTCACTCCGCAATATGTCCTAACTAAATGATCCCACATAATAATAATTTTATTAAATGCAACATAAATTACCAACACCAATTCCTGTTCAAACCAATCGAGATTCCCAATCAGCAGGAAATTGATTGATGACTTATTAAAATAAACGTCAGCGTCGAAAATGAAACGTTAAAGATGCACATTAACTGACAGTCGAGCGCACAGTAATAATCCGCTTTTGTTTGCATTCCTACGTATTCCGAAATTCAATTTAAATATGATGGCGCAGAGCACAAACATGAGATCAGCGGAATTATATGACGCGGGCCATTTGTCGAGGTTTCACGCGCGATCCCGCAGCGGCCGCGCCTGCCCAATTCCCAAATTAATTGCTTTCCAATAGTGTTTTTTTACATAAAATTCGCTCTAACGTGTAAAATCGCGTCGCTTCATATGCCAATTTACGGATCGAACTGAACGTTCGGTCACTGTTTTCGATACGGAGCCAATTCGCTTGTCTGGAATTAATTGAAAGTAATTGATAAATAAACTACTATATCGATACTTTTACAGCGTTAGTTAAGGATTTGCAAAATAACGCTAAGAGAAGTTTTTTCGTAAACGTTTTATTTTGTTATGTTCATAAAATATATTTTAGTAAATTACAAACTATGGAATTAAAGTATTTGTTAAACTTAAGCTACAGTCGCTTTAGTAACTTGCTGCACAAATTAATTTCAAAGAGTGAGTCTTAACTCTATTTAAACTACACATAAATTTTAAAACTAAAATCGTAATAAATTTTGAGCTGCACAGAAATACGACAGTTTAATCCATCGTATCAGAACTTGAAGAGGTTCTTTGGAACTGATTAAATTCATTTCAAGAAAGAAAGTAAAGAATTATGTAGAGTATGAAAGACAAATCCAATCTAAGTAAACAAGCCCTGGACTCCGCTGCAGCGCGACTGAAACAATGAATAAAGTTTGAAAGGAAGCTGGATGGGCTTGGATCGCAAAGAGGCCAATGCAATAACTTCTTCTATAGAATGGTCATTGATAAAACATTTTAAGTAAAACTATGAATCTTGAAAAAGTTTAGCAAAGGTATAGGTGTATGTATTATCATAAAGCTATCTTTCAATAAAGGTTTTTTTGTTTACATAGTTTATGTTCATATATTTTAGTACAGCGTCTAGTCAAAGTATAAATGATGAAAATGTTTTCTGCGTCAAAAAAAATCTATTGAGTACCAAGCTTAATAGGTTTCGTCTAGATTGGTACAAAATTACAGCTTTTACGCGAGAACCAACAGCGAAACATACAGGTAAAAGCAAAATTTACCAGTTAATTCAGAGACATCGATTAATATCTTAACTTGTCTGAAGACACTGATTTCTTCTTTTAAAATCTGTGGTTCGCATTAATGTCGGCGACTCAGGTGATACTGCAGAGCTCTACAATCGGTCGCTACTCATTGTCGGACGAACCCTTACCTTAGCTTTTGTCCACTCAGAAAAACAGAATAGGCTTTCCCCAAAACTCACTTTAATTCCGGACTGCTCAAATATACTTGTACAAGGCAGTCAGGTTTTGAGAGAAGTGTACAAAGAGCAGTTTTGGAATAATTTAAAAATATAAGAGCAAAATAAATGGGCTTTGGAGGTTGCTATGCTATTTTTGTCTGTTCGATTGTATGTATGTTTGGACCACTTATTTTTTTATGTAATTATTTTAAATTATTACTTGCTTATTTCATAACGAGAATAAACTTTAACTAAAATATAAAAAGTGAAAAACAGACTTCACTTAAAGTAACACTGATCCAAAATCGATAACATTAGTTATTGCGTTAATGTTAGTGAAATAATCCATTCGGAATGTATTTCCTTTACATTTAATAAAATAAGCTTGAAACGCTTCAAGTATAAGGATTAATGGGGTGACAAATACGGACGAACTGAAAGGCTCTTTATTTTTATTAATGTTAAATAAATGTTTAACCAAGTGTAAATTAAATATTTTGTGAACCTCTGACCACATTTATTGGTGGAAGCCAGCCATTTTGAATTTGAAATTTACTCGTATCATAGTGTATGTATTCTACTAATTCATTAGAGGCGAAAAAAATATGTCATCCGCCATTTCGTGACGACAATCATCTTCTTTCTATTTACATCAAAGAGATAAGATTACTCTCGAACATCAGACAAAAAAACTAGTTTAAAATTAGTTCATCTGTCGGGAGATAAACAGACTGACACGTGTGTGTCAGTCTGTAAAGCTTAAGAGACAACAAGATTATAACACCCATCGTTTTTGTGTCGTGAGTTTCATAGTTTGAAAATGATTACCGTTGATTCGAACGTAATGTTGCACCTGAATACACGAGTAACCTTCGTAATTGCTCCTGTAACACGGCTGCGTGAATGCTAACGCTAATGCAGCATATCCCGGACACGACCAATGTCCATCCTACGTTGTTGCGGACATGTAGCGGTCAGGACGAGTGACGGTACAAGCTAGAACTGTTACCACATCTTGCCTGACCCTGTCTGCAGTCCTAACATGGCAGAGGTTTATATAATCTTATCGTACGAGGAAACCAGACGATCATTCATAACAAAGCATTCGCAATTTCAGAAAATTTCGGATAATATTGTTATAAGAGCAGCTAGCATTGCTGTGTGTATATAATTTAGGTTTCGTTAAGATAACTACAGTGTTTAAGGACGTTCTCACAAATAGCACATACAATACACATTAATCAGTCAGCTTAGATTAGCATGTACGTACTCCGCATTGAGGATCGGCGATTGTCTAAGTCGGTCTTCTATTTTAAATTATCAGAAATTAAGCGCAAGTATGGTGGCCAGCATCTTTGTTACAAGGATAATCTGAAAAGTATCTTATTGCGGTTAGCATGGATGCTTTGAGCTGGAAAAAACTTGCTGCCAGTAAATCGTCTTCCTCCGTCAATCCTTTAAAGATAAGCCCAAATCCTCTGATATTTGTAAGTCAGGTCAGTTCTATTGAAGTGCGGTGGAATTTTAAAAACCAAATTCAAGGCACATATTAGAAAACGCCAATAAAAGGTCATTGAAACCAGTGAGAAAGACTATCATACTGTATTTTATATAATATCTTTATCTTTTTACTCGAGACCGATTGAAAATGAATCTTAGTTTTCGAGAATATAAACAAAAAGTCAATATCTGTAACACTATTTTTAAAACTTCATGAGATAATCTGTTGTCATCAAACTAAGTACCTATTCGTAAGTATAATAAGTTTTAATATATACGTAGTTAAATAAAATGGTACCTCGTCTCTTGGAGACGGATTCGCAATAATTACAGACTTTACGTGCGAGTGCGAGTAACTTATTTAAATTTGTGAAATAGTCGCGTTTCCAAGTTCAATCTGAAACATTCAAGGTAAGCGTCATTTCCATGAAGATGAAATGGTGATAGTCATTCCCTACATTCACATTAACACACAAACATCTGTGCGGGATGTATTTAATTAACTTTAATGTACCGCGAAGCACTTGCGTACGTAAATATGGCGTTACAATGTTATTATTATAATCGGGCGTTTAACACCAGAGATAAAAGTAATGATAACTGAATTCTTCTAAATGAGGGGTGGTATGCGTGTTGGTAAAATGTACGAGTATAACTGGCCCATTTTGCTTGCGCCTGTCTATGAAAAAATTAAAAAAAATGAAAAATATTTATTGACCAAAAAACTTATTATAACCTAAAGTATATCTAGTGGTTGCTTCACTAGGCGGTTGGCCTGTATCGAAGCAACCTTCTCCGGTTACCCTAAAACTTATCCTCTAAACAAGACAACACAAATTATTACACTAACTTTACTATATATCTAATGTCTTACATTTATTTTACAATTTTTAACATATCTTCTGTTGAGTCATATGATAAAGATTGTAATCAGTTCCGTATTATAAATGTAGCTTGAGCTATATTTTTGGATATTGATTCTCACGTACCACAAATAGAGTGAAGCTACGCTATTTATTGGTATGTTTCTTCACATACTAATAATATTGGTCTCGTAATTGTTCAGATAAGAGGTCACAAATTTTCTATAGTTACAAACGATGATTTGAGAAATTTTGTTCGCGAGTTCTAGAATTCGGAGAGCAACTAGTATTTTTTATCCAGGAAATTTTCCATGTCTAAAAACTAAAATCAACTAACCATCAACTTGCTTAATAAATTAGCAAGATTGCAATCAAGTTTATGAGGACAGGATACAAACAGTATTTGCCGTATCAACGAAGCACTTACTATTTACAAGACACGTAACTCTCAACTTATTTATGAGGCAAGTTTGCGTTGGTAATATTCTAGATAGATATTAATTGAATGTTGCTGTCTCACTGACGTTTGAGGTTTGCCGTGAGGAGAGAGAGGATGATAGGTACATTATGAGGAATTGAGTGTTCACAGTGTAGGTAGAGAAATCAAACCTGTTTCAAATACTAAGCTACCTGGCTGTGGCTGAAGGCTGTGTTTAAACTTTTTCGTGTTGCTATTTTTGAAATAGCATCTTCAAAAATAAAGCTAGAATAGGTTAACTTGTTAAACCATCAAGTATGCACATAATGTATGTCCAATACGTATTTAATGTATGTACATACATATGTTTTATGGTATATCCTAAAATACTTTAAAGTGTAGAGAGTAAGTTTGGTATGTAACCGTAAGTGACCCCACTCTTTCAGTCCGATTAGTTTCCGACCTCCGATAGCAAACGCCTATCGAAACTATTTTAAAGAGCAGATCATGTTGCGGTTCCGACTATCTGTCCAAAATAGGGTTCTACCCCCTTTACTTCTGTAACTCGGAATAGCGTGTTTCGACTTGTTTTGCCTTCGGCGTTGGTTGGACATGTTCGCATACAAAGAACTTTGTTTACTCGAAAACTTGGTCTGTGGCTCGACTCCGAGAACGTGACGGTTCCCGAGATATTCCGCAGAACTTTCGCCTTTGAATTCTGAAGATCCGTTGATTCGTTTTGGTGACTAAAGAAAACTTACTTAAAGTACAAGTCTATTATATGCACTTAGTGATCTGTTTAATAAAAGACAACATGTTATACAAACGAGCGTTGTAAAGAAGAAACCTACTTTATTATCTACTCATGGATGCACTTTCGTAACTAAGAAGAAATCAAATTAAAACTGTTCGTTGGTATAAAGGTTATTGATCTTTAATGTGGTCTACTGATTACATTCGATACTCTCAGATATTGAAAAGACCTTACTTATAAGAACGACTCCAATGACCTCTTTTCGACTTAACACACCCTAACGTCTACTTAACGTATCTTTCTTTCTAACGTACGAGTACCTACCTTTTCAGCTAAGCCTAAATTTCAATAAGCATTCATAGAGTCTGAGATTGTTCGTTCCACATCAGTATTCCGAGACGATCCTTTTTATTTCAGATTTCACTTTGGTTCTGGCCATAATTCAGCTTTCCTCTAGAATGTAGAGTAGTTCTTTCAGATATTTGACCGCTTGCTGCCCTAAGATAACAAAAGGTCTCAGATATTTCAAACTGAGTGGTCTAGGTTCAAAGTTAAGACGCTCTCGATAGTGAAACTTGAAATTTTGTACTTAAACCGACAAAGAAAAGAATGTCTCTTTATTTATACTGGTTTCGTAGCTATAAAAACAACACAAAAAGTGGTTCATAACTGGCAATAAGTATTGAAACTTCAACGCAAATAAATAACAAAAATATCAACGCATCGAATTTTTGGTGCTCGTATTTGTTTTCCATTCAAACCACGGTCATAATTCATGCAGTCTGTTTCGTTGCATTTTTGATGACACCGTATTTTATATTACTGACAGAGAGAATCGCACACCGGCGGCGTTCCAGCGAGATAACGGCTCGACCGTAGCAGGATACCTGGATACCCTGGGTAGCTTACAAACTATATACATGTAAAACTATGTGGTACTGCTCGCTGTAAAGTAACAATAAGGCAGGTTATTTTTTGTAAAATTCGGATAATATTTACGTATGAACCCATGTTGATAGAGAGCATTCAGAAACTATCCAAAATACTCCAGACACTGAATTATAAAGGTCTCTAATAACGCGTCTGAATACTTGCTACTCGTCAGAGTAATTTTAAAGTAAAAATAAAGTTTATCTTTAAAAAATACCTCTCATGAATATTTATTGTACTCTTTTCTTTTGGGAGACAGAGACAAATCCGTATCCCATTTTAACTCACGAGGGACTTGTGGTGTGATGCTAATATCATTCCGCCAACATTTTAGCATGAGACTTTGTTTTAAAAGATGTTTTTATTTTATCTGCCAATTTTATTTGTGGAATAATGTCTAATTAGCTATTTATATCAGATATTGTAAGTCAAAATTAATTTTGTTTGCGCAAATATAAAAGTTGATAATGTGACTGTTGTTATTACATATTTTAGTTCAAGAAATCCTATGACTGTCTTGCTGTCTGCGTCAAATTTATCTGACAGTGTTCCATCCAAACATACACCCATACATACGTTAAAATGCAAGTTAATTAAAAGTTTGTAAACAGTAATATAAAACAAGTTCACTTTTAGTAAAAACTTCATAACATTTTAGGTTAATTCGCTATAATTCAGAAATAAACATGAGAATTTGTATATATTGGTATATTGGTGTTGGTATAACATATGTTTATATACGTAAGCATGATGACTTATGTGATGTAACATGAATACAGTGTACACCTATGAAAAACCGCACTATGCGACTGCAAACAGCAAATGGCATCACATCTCCAGCTCAATTTGATTAGTGCAGCACGCTAAGCACGTAGTTGTTATATTCATTTCATTAAATGAATGTTGACTCTGAATAGTTGGCTAACAAAGCCTGGCATCTGACAATGTCAAAGGAATGGAGGTATGTGAAGAATGTTAATGTTTGAAGCTGTGGTTTCGTGTGAGACGTGATAGTAAGGCCTACAAAGGGTGCAAAGGTGTTCACTTACTTGATAAGGCTTTGTTGCTTCTAAGATTAACAGAACGCGTTTGCTCCAAGTAAATTCTTGCATCTACATATACACGAGGAATATTTGCTAAGATTCCTTATTTTCGTGTATGTTTGCGTTGTTTGACTGAGTTTTGTGTGCAAATAATAATTAAGCTTTAGATTACCATGTGCATTTTTATTTTTTATATTATTTACCATTTAATCAAATGACTAGACTTAAATGAAATGACAAATAATAATTAATGCATAATATAGCACGAGCGACAATTTGTTATATAAAAAACTTTTATTATAATCTAAAAAATAAGGAGTAAAATCCAAAAAAGTCTTGCAAGCCGGCCAAAAATTTCTACATGAATTCGTGCTAAAATATTATTCCCCCCTTAAACATGGCTCAAAAGCACGGAAGACGTGGAAATGCATTCAAAACTTTAAATTGAACGTTACATTTCACCGTACAAAGAATGTCATGTGACAGGAGAATTTTATTCGCTTCTCGTGGCTATTTCAAATAGTTTGTAGCTTCGTTTAACGTGCGGTTGAGCGATTGCCCTCACTTTGTAAGATATATTTATCACACACAGCATAAATCTCACATCCCATAATTAATACTGAAGAAAAAATGCAAACGATACCAAAAAACATTAGTAGGTACATATCTACAAATTTAATAACAAAATTAAGTTGACGATCTTATACCTACTTTTATCATGGTCTAATTACTTTTAAGGAGTTTACAAGTTTAATTTCTTTAGACATTACGTACCTACATAATCCGTAATATTGTGCCTTTTCCGTAAGTAAATAAAAAGTCACGTCTGTCCAAGCAACGTGCGCTCGTTATATTATTATTATCCGGTAAACGGCCGACAATCGACATCAAAAAGCAATGTAATAACTCCCCTCGTCCCGATGCCAAGAGTCGGGACCCCTTTGCTCTACGCATAGACAAAGGCTGCGTGCAGACACAGACATTCACTTACACAGAAGGAATTTAAATATTTTCTTTCGAAGAATAAAATTAGTTTAATTTTTTCGGAAGTTGCGCTTGTTAGGTACTGGGCGCTTAACCCTGCAGCCTGGGTGAAAGAATAAGGCTGCGGAATTGCCCCTGCCTGTCGTAAGAGGTGACTAAAAGGGGCATCAGACTCGAAGATGTTCGGAGATGGGGTTCTGACACCCACTCCATCGAGCCTGGGTGGAACGACGACGGTGTCGAGAAACAATCCGGGAAGGGCCACAGCGCAGTGCAAGGAGGTCTCCGGAGTGTTTCCCGGAAGAACCCGGAGACCTCCGTTAAGCACAGAGGCAAGTCACCGGGGGGGTTTTAGTGGGTACAAATCCCACATAACCTGGCTGCGCCCCATCGTAGCCAGGTATCTTGTCGAAGATTTCCCCCTCCTCAACAAAAAAAAAGGTACTGGGCGCTAGCTGGGTCAACTTCATTACTGAAGGTCGTGTCTAATATAATGTGTCGATCACTCGGTTCACTATGCTCTTCCATATTTTTCTGTCCTCGGTGGTCCTAAAAGGTTCTACTATATATGTATGTATAATTATTACAGTAATTCGATAAACCCGAAATAATGTTTTTTTTAAAACTGTCATTATATATTTTCTTGCATCGCACCGTCCAAATAGATTAAAATTTGCTTATAGCCATGTCTGGCGGTGTTACGCATATCACTCGTGATTTGTGATAAATAGAAGCTGCTTTATCAATCTAAGGTACAAACTATTTTCATATTAATTTAAATTGATTCAGCCGTATCATCGTAAAAGATTTACATACGTACACAAGTAAGAAGTAGTATCTCTCTATTTTTTTTTTGCGTTTACTATCTAAATTATTAACGTACTTGTAGCTAATTAGGTACGAGTAACTTATCTAGGTGGACTTTTGTCTGTTTGCCGTAAAGACGTTGTTTTACGAGTGTAGCTATATATACAACGCATTTATACACTGGAGTAGTAATCCACTCCTCCGTTTTCTAATCCTGTGACTGTGAAGAGGGCTCCACTACTAATCGCCAACAAGTGGCACTCTAGTCGATCCCGAGGGTTCTTTCGACAGATCACTATTGCAGGAACAGCCCGGATAATGAGCACTGGCTAATTGGATTAGAGTATTGAAGTTGAGGGAAACGCAAACTATTTCGTCTTCTGGCAGGTGAGACTCAATTGTTTTGACAAGAGAGTAATTACAGTACTGCCTCGCGTCGGTTGATCCATCTTATATAATACAAGTATACATATATTTATATACAAGTTTATAAATATGTTGGATGGTTAAAAGGCAAAGTGTATAAAAAGTAAGTGAAATTGTCAAATATTATCTATTGTCATTTTTCTCTTGAATTTCTGAAAGTTGTGTATAAATATATATATTAATACATAATAAAGGCACTCTTTTATTTTTTAGTTTTGATTAGTTATCATATTAGTATCCTACCAATTACTAGCACATAAAGTTTTTCACAATGAACTCTGAAAACAAAAATTAAATCATGTCAAAGTGTTTTAAAACGACACTAGTAATGATTAAAAAGAACAATGGTTCCATCCAGGAACCATTCTTCTTATTAGTTAAGTGGATACCTTCTAGTGGCTGTCACTTTTAAACATACAAGCTAACAAAGATACATAATTATGTATATATTTTATTTCACAATTTGACTACGAAAATACCATTCTGACAAACTCGTACTTGAATTTGGGTTTAAAATTAGCCAACAGAGCTGCCTAATTATTCAACAGCGAATAGTAAAACATGACCTCAAAAATATTCACCAAATCCGCATGAATATTCAATGTGGGCCGCACCAAAAAGTCGTAAACATTCCTTTTCCAAAAGAAAAGTGAGACGGACCTTTCTTTTTCATCCACTCGATAAAGGCAGATAAATATGTGAAGTGTTTCTAAAACGCTGTATCGTAAACATATCGTGACTTATTTATTTAGAAAAGCTCCTTTTCTTGCGCAAAGGAATTATTAAAAAGTCTTATGGGGTCCGCAACTGATAGCCTTTTGAAGTGAAATTAATGCCAAAGTAAACGTATTTTGTGCCTTTGAAATGGCTCTTTTGTAATGAATAATATTACGACGTTTGATGTAATATGCTTATTTTTATGTGTAAAAAGATCGAGCAGAGAGGGGTTTTTATACTATAGTATACGTTCTTAAAAAACATTAAAGACTTTATTTTCTATATATTGAAATAATTAATACAATTTGTTTATAAATGAGTCAAAATAATCATTTAGTTTTCATGTTTTTGCTTATGTTAGTGAATTAGTCTTTTCAATGATGACCTCGTTGGCGTAATGGTCACCATGCTAATCGGAGAGCCCCACGTTCTATTCCCGGCCCGGCCAACATCTCTGTGCTTAACTACATTTGTTGGCTGTCGGTCTGGGTGTTCAACGCGTACCTATATAAAGTATGTATGTACGTATGTATATGTAGTATATCTGTTGTGTTAGATACCATAATACAAAAAATAAATGTTTTAGTATGGGGCTAACCAGCCACGTGTGAAGTGAGTCCTAGTATAAAAAAGAATATTTTTATTATATTCTATACATACATTATAGTATTGGTGTATGTATTAAAAAAAGGGATTGGTTCTTAGATCAGAAAAATTCCTGAGAACCACAATTCTACGGAACAATTTTTTTTTAAAGCAAAGCTAACAGAAATATCTAGTACAAATTATAAAGATGCTAGAACCATGTTTCATTTAATTTTATTACGGGACGTGGCTACTGGTCAGCTCAAAGCACAAAAGGCGTTTCGTGACAGGAATATTTTAAAACCAACCCTCAATCCTCATTGTTTAATTTAATTGAGCCTACACAAACAACGTCTCTTAGATCCATACGCAGTTGCACAGATTAGGAAAAGGCCATAGGGACAATCTTTATCTTTTATATTTATACCAGGTGACCCGGCAAACGTTGTTTTGCCTTAAGTACAGTTAAAAACAATATAATTGATTAGTTCCCGCTCGATAGAGCAGGATGAAAAATGATTGAATTACTAAAATGGCCATAAAAATAGCGGTTGGTGATAAACAAAAAATTTAGGTTGTATGTATTTGATGCCACATTATAAAAAAATTATGACAAAAAATTTAGTCAAAATTAAAAAAAAAATTAAAGTGAACAACCCTTCTCACTTAGGGGTATAAAAATATATAGTAGCAGATTCTCAGAACTACTGAATACGCATATACAATTTGGTAAAAATCGGAGTTTCGGAGGAGTACGGTAACTAACATTGTGACATGGAAATTTTATATATTAGAAGATAGATATTGGTTTTTTTTTACTCTCGGCGTAAAAAAGACATGTAGCACAGACACGCACATCACATACGCGAAGCGTTATGTTTAGCCTGTACGGTTTCTTTGTAATTTGTTGACTGTCGGTCTCGGTGTTAAAAAAAGAACGATATAAGTACATGTATATGTAGTAATCATTTGTGTTAGCAACCATAATACATACTAGAAATGGTTAATTATGGGGCTAACCAGCCATGTGTGAAATGAAATGTGAAATGAGCTTCATGTCTGTCTGTGTATTGTAGCTCTAGAATGGATGAACAAAATTTTATACTAACTTAACTCGTGGCGTTGTATGTTATATAATTTTTTTCAGCATTTTCATAGATGCAGTAAATAATTGTATCATTCGTCGAAATATCTACTATAATATTTATATTTTTGAAAATTTGCTTGTTATTAATAAAATATAATATAATAAAGGACATAAACATACATACTCGTTTAAAAATACAACGAATTGTGGATAAAAAATAATTGCAAAAAAATTGTCATTACTCAAAATAAACACATTTTAAACTTGGTACTCTGCGTTTTCTAATTCATGGCATTATTTATCTACGCAGGTACGCAACACTCCAAGAGTGGATGAACACTTTTTTGTTAAAATAATAAAAGCGCCCTTTAATAATAGCAACGTACGAGAATTTTAATCTTTTTATTTGCTGAATTATTGTGAAACTCGAGTTTTATTAAGCCCCAGACTTATTTTAATAGAAAGCAGAGCAGCTGTTGTTTGATTAAATAATTTAAATAATGAGTCTGTTTTCTAAAGTTTTCAATTAATTTGTAAAGTTTTTGTCTCTTCAATCTTAGATTTCTAAATAAACGTAGTTCAGGGGATTTCATTCCAGTAAAATGTCAAGTAAATCAACAATAATAGATATACTAATATTAATTTGTGATATTTTTTATTTGTTATTAATTTATTTATTTGTTATTTATTATTATCTGAGGTAAATTAATTTAAACTAAAAATATCAAAGATCTTCATTTTTATAAAAGGCAACGTTTTATACTTAATTCCTTACTAATAAATATATACGTAGATAAGTAAAACTGCCGTGCAACAACAAACAAACGGAACACAAATGTTCCCTCTAGCAACATTTTGATCCCGTATATACAGGGTAACTCGATACTAACAAAAAACTGCTTTTGTTTATTTTTACGCTATATTATATTATTTATTTAATATAGAATAGAATAAATGATATTCTACATTTATTCGTCACAACGTATCCTAATTATAACTTACAGGTTTAATAAAAGGATACAGTACGTTCTCGTCAATTTCACATTATACATTATTCACATATATATAGGTTTAATAAACAATAAATATATACATCCATTAATTCGGAACTTAAATATAATGCCTATTTCAAATATATAAAACATAATTTTATACTCGTATAACATATGAAATGTCAAAATTATAAAAAATAATGAAATACCTTCCACTGCTCGGCTTTATATTAATAAGTCCTTTTTTTTTTTCGAAATCAAATTTTACACAACCCTGCGTTCTTAATACCACTATCACTGAGTTAAAGGTAATAAAGGGAAAAAATGTAGCAGCTCTGTTTTTACGCAGGATATTAAAGGAATTAATCAAAATTTTGTCCATATTTTTATTTATTTTATATGTCAAGTAAAATTTTATATACGATAAAAGTGCGTTGCTAAGTAGCCCTGTAAGCGCTACATTAAAAGCAATGCTCCGGTAATATTGTTGGCAACCACTAATGACACCGTCGTCACACGTGTGGAATACAAAAAGGTCTCTTTATAGGGAAGATTGACTCCACGCGCGGTTCTAAGAAAAGATTATGCTAAGCCTGAGGGGAGATTATCAGTGACCTTCATTATAAGTCCTATAAGAAAATTTAGTTATTAATGTCAATAGTATTGATTTGATTTTTAATATTATAGTATTTCTTTGTTTGTTGCTCATTTATTACTCTGTTTTATCGAGACTATGAACGTAAGGAAACTTATTTTAATGAAAATCATAGAAAAAGTAATTATTTAATCTAACAGTACAATAAAAAAATCCTAAAACCTTCGGCAACAATTATGAGGTGACGGCCATCTAGGGTTTACGATATATGTGAATATACCTATGTATTATACTACTGAAGCCCTTTCAGTTGATACTCATATTGTATAAGTAGTATAAGTAGTACTACGCCATTTTATGGTTGCGGCCATCTTCTACCAATTTTCATCAAACTTAGCTAAAAACGGGAGTGTTTTTAGTACTAACATTTCTTGCGAATAATCAATTTATAATAAATAAATTAATATTGGTTCATCAGTTCGCGAGCTACGATGCCACAGACATACAGACACACACACTTAGAATCTTCAAACTTAGCACGTTTACTCGTCTTTAGTTGGTAACTTAACTCGGCTTAGCATGAATACCAGACACAAATGTTTCAGAAAGTACATAAAAAATATTAAATATATTTATACAATTTTCAAGGTTATCCTCGATTTTTCTGGGGCTCCATTATCAGATCTTCATGTCATTCAGTTGAGTATATACAAGAATTTTTCAGCGACTTAAACTTACGAGTAAGTAATGCCAACCGCTAATAGCAACTTTTACATTTAAAATTACCAACTCTGAATTCATTGCAGCACAATGCATGGTGTAAACTTGCCCAATATAACTTGGTTTCTTGCTGTTTGCTTAGATCGGTTCCTTTGTTCGCAACAAGAATTCCAAATGTAAATTTTAAAGTTTATCCCCTGACTTACATACGTGCTCTGTGAACTATTAAAAGTTTGGAAACATTCATTTGTTGTTGTTTTAATACTTTGTGGGCTTTAATTACCGCTGTATTGTTGGAATAAAAACCATTTGAGTAATCATTTTAATGGGAGTAATTAATGATTTTACTGATTCGATAATACTAATTATTTTAATGATTACTCCGATGATATTGTCACGAGATTTTTTTTTTTTTGCTGCCAGAAATGTGACATTAAATCATATACAATACGCAGAGAAGAAGAAGAATACCAATAACTGAAATATTGAAGTGTTGCAGCTGATTTAAGTAAATTCATACATATAAGTAATTTCTTTATGATCTCAACATAGGGAATCAGGACCTTCTTCATGAAACAGATAAAAAGATCGCTGTTAAATTACGCCACAATAATTATGATTATGGCATTTAGATTTTATTGGTACAAAAACAGTTTTTAAAATGTTTTCATATTCTGAATATGTAAATTTCTAACATGGTTTAATACATTTCGACTACACTCAAATTAAAAATTACATGCAAAAGAACTACAGAAAAAAACCTTACAAATAGTAAATTAAATCTAAGTCAGTATCCGCGGGTAAGGTGCCTAAAATGCTGGCGGCATTACCTCGCTGGATCGCCAAACTTGTACGTTGGCCGAGGTAAGTGCCATTGGATCTCTTGGGTCATTCTGAAATAGATATTCTTATACATTAAATAAATATATAATTATTTTTATTTCATTTTAATCAGAAACTAAACAAACAATTCTTATAACGGACTTCAAAAAGTATACTCGCATATATAAAAGTATACGCTTTCATATGTACGCAACACACAATCTCAACACGCACGGATTAGTTTTATGATGGAAACGTCAACGTTATAATTTTGGAGTGTTATTTGCAAGGCTATGTTCGCTTTCAAATTAATTTTACATAAATTTCGCAGATAAAGAAAGCGCTTTTTTACGACCTTTCTTAAAAGTCGCTCAGGCAACTTTAGCGTCCCTTTGTAATGAATGAATGCAATGTATGAGTAGAAGTAGAGATCTTTTTCAATTATACTTTTTAGTAATGACCTAAATTATAGTATTTCGCAATTATACAAACCTAACATATATCTTTCTTCTTCATCGTACGAGCCAAGTGGCCAAGCTCTGGTGTCAAGAGTTTTCAAGCTGCCCGAAGACTTCTAAAATGGCTTAACGACTGCTTGTAGTAGGACTAACAGCCCGCACCTACAATTTAACGCGTCTTCCGATCCACGGTAGGGCCCAGATAAATATGCCACTATTAAAACGACAGTCTTGTGCATGGTCACCCATCCAAATACCATCCGCATCGACCGTTGCTTAACTTCATGATCGCGTCAGATCAACTTAGCTAGCCGAGCTACAGGCGCTACATTTAATATTTGTATATAGTGTTGATAGCACACAGCGTATGAAGCTTGCTTAAGAAAAGAAAATGAAAAAAAAATGGATTTAATACTCTGTAACCTTGGAAATATACGGGAGTGGACAGGAATTGCCAGCGCTGAGAAATTATTTCGCTTGGCAAAGGATAAAACGAATTTCAGTAGGCTGACGGCCAACCTCCAGTAATGGAGAGGCACTTGAAGAAGAAGAAGAACCTTGGAAACCGGTGCTTTCCAGACAATAGAGATACATATGAGTAAGTGGGTACCTCTCTCGGTTGAAGCTCAGTTGATGGAACGCCCAAAGTATCAGCGCTCGTAAGCCACAAGACGTAGGATTGCTTGCAGCGGCGAAACGACCAGGAAATTGCCCCATTACGCTTGCAAATCGTGAGCTGCATTCCAATTACTTCTTTGCTTGTAATTTTGCATTTAGTAGGTAAAGAGCGGCGGTTTGTTTTTCAAAGGTATATGAAAGGTATAAGCGGTAAGGTTGTTTTTATTTTAACTATTTATAAATGTTTGGTGTTATGGTTTTGAAATACGGGTTTTATTTAAATGAATGAACTAATAGAGTCTTCAAAATGTGAAGTAATAAACCTCTTGTAATTATTTACTTTATTTAAAATTATTATTTATTAGCGCCTATAGCTTGGCTAACTAAGGTGTTCTAATGAGATTATCGACGCAACTGACGATGCGACTACGATGCGATAAGACTGTCGTCTTTAGATGGTCTTTAATGGTCATGCAAACGCTGCCATTTACACAATGCCACTACCGTGGGTCGAAAGACACGTTCAATAATAAGGTCTCGCTGTTAGTCGTACAAACAGTCTTTAAGCTAAGTCAGAGACCATTGCGCGATTTGAAAACTCTCGACTGCACGAAAATATCATTATTAAATGTTATTGTTAAAAATTATGAATTGACTACCAACATAATATTTTCTTTTATGAATAGGTACTTACACTCTACGAACTGTACTTAGATTATTTGAGCATCAAAATGCAATTCTTGTATGAAAAACCTCCTGTCCTATAACTAGGAAAGCAGGCCCGGAGAATGGCTTAAAAGCATTCACGCATAGTGTGGCGACAGATAAAATGCGGCAGTGGAGTGAGCGATTTTCTTCCAACATTACAGTGAGTAACGACCAGCTTTTCTGCCGGAATATAAATTGGAACAAATATTTAATAACACGGGGATTTTGTTTTGAATTTTTTGGATTTTTTGAGATCTCATGGTCTTTATTTTTTGCGTATTATTAATTATAACCTTGATTAGAGCGATTTCTATGGGCTTGGGCTGTTTTATAACCACTTGTATGTTGAAACACCGGCGCCCGGTATAAACGCATTTTCGCCGCAACTGTTGACATACCGGGAGCCGGTGTGGGTAAAACTAAATTTTGGAACTTGGGCTTTTTTTCAACAGATAATACAAAATGGGCTAATGTCACATACGAACGGATATGAAAACTTAAATTAGGTAAATTTATCTTTAAAAATTAATAGGTTATAATTATGCTAAAGCTATAAAAAACGTACGTGTGGTAATCGTCAGTGAACAAAACATCGTGATGAAACCATAGCATGGTGGAAGAGTATATTATAGTGTTCGCCTACCAACCACCTTCAATTTGAAAAATCTGTCGCTAAGCACCTAACAGTGTGTTCCGGCAGCCTACTTCAGAACCAGGTATCCCAGATAATGTACCTTAAACCACAGTAGCTCATATGGTTACGGGCTCACGCGTTTAAATGCTTAACAGTTACCTAGGAGTAAAAAAATAAAGTTACAAAAATAATAAAACAAATTAAATGAGGTCTTCATTAGCATTCATTAACTTGCTCGTTAGAGGTTTGAAATCTTTCCACAACTTGGTGACTTAGTTCACACACGGTAGACATAACTTTATTGTACCTACCAGAGAAGCAACGTTAATCTAAAACTAACTTTATTAACGCAAAGTTTGTGCGTAAAGAATTATGTTTGAGCCTAAATTAGATGACATTTAAATTTGGAAAATAGAAGTAGCTGGTTGCCTGTAAAGTCGGTTTTACGGGCGAAGATTTTACGTGACAACGTCTGCCGCGTGCTGCGCGCGCGGCAGACCGATCATAGTTGAGTGGGAGAGAGACGCAAGGCATTCGGCGGGCCTCTCTCTCGTTCGGTGACTCATCGTAACGTTACCGGGCGTTACACTTTTTCATAAGTGACTCCCAGCCGCAACCTAATTTAAGACGTTGTCACGTCAAAATCTAATACTCGTACTATGGTGTTTTCACGATGTTTTCCTTCATTGAAAGTTCGAGTTCATCGGCGGGAATCAAACCCCGGACCTTCGGGACATGAGGTGGCAGCACGCCCAATTGAGCTGTTATCGCTTTAAAGTCTGTGTTACATTCGTTGTAGGTAACACAAATTATAGCTCCAGGTAGTGTGTAGGCAAAGCACATTTTTCATTAATCATGATATATGATAGGGCCTAACGGCTTCTTATTCAGACGACTTCTTATTTTGACGACCTCGTTGGCGTAAAGGTTACCATGCCGGTCTGCTAATCAGAAGGTTCCGGGTTCGATTCCCGGCCCGGTCAACATCTTTGTGCTTAACTAAATTTGTTGGCTGTGGGTCTGGGTGTTAAATATGTATTTATATATGTATAATATGTATGTATGTATATGTAGTATATCAGTTGTGTTAGCAACCATAATACTAGCTAGAAATGGTTCAGTATGGGGCTAACCAGCCGTGTGTGAATGTGTCCTAATATTTATTTTATTTATTTATATTTACATACAGTGTAAACTCTATATAACGACACTGAAGGGACTGCGCATTTTATGTCGTTATAGAGAGTGTTCGTTAAATGGATAGAATGTATCATTGTATGGAATACAAGCTAAACCAACTAAAGTCAATTGATTTCGACGCTTTACAGAGTTTGTCGTTAAATCAATTGACGTTAAATGGAGTTTACTATCTAAAATTAATTAAATATTAAATTAAATGTATATATCTGATCTAAAAAACCAGTGCCAGTGGGAAGAGTATCTAAAATACCAGAGTTGCCTCTTTGTATAGCAACGCTAATAATCCTGATATTGACAAGACGTTTCACTTTGCTATTTCCAAGTGCCTCCTAAACTGAAGCAATAAAGGATGATCATTATTCTCTGATAACCAGTAACTTGCCGCCGACTGTAGCCAGAGTACATTGGAAAGTTTTCTTGTTAAAACTTCTGTATAGCGGAATGAGAATAATAATTCCTGAAATCACTTCCTTATTCAAATGAAATATTAGTGAATAAGGTATTTTTGCTAATGGTTGTTGAGTATTTATAACAGACACTTAATTGTTGAATACCATAAGCAGCCCACTATACGTTTCTACTGCTGGGACGAGGAGAGAGATATAGGCCATAATCCACCACGCTCGCCAAGTGCGGGTTGGCGGATGACACACGTCTTCGGATATTATGGACCTCAAATATGCCGGTTTCCTCACAATGTTTTCCTTCACAGTAAAGCGAGTGCAAATCCGCACATAACTTGAAAAACAAGTAATTGGTGTAAGGCCGGGATCGAACCGGCCGTGTGATTAAAAAGAAGAGGTTATTACCACCGAGCCACCCTCGCTTTTCATTGTTCATTAATTGTTGAATAAATACCTATATTTCCATTGTGAGAAATATTCAAAATTTTTAATAAAAAAATTAACACTTTCAGCATTTTTCGGTGACTACGAATCGCAAAAAAGAAAATTAAAACAAATTTAAAGAAATGGAAAAAAGTTTAGAAACTTAATCATCGTCGCTATCCGAGCTTTGAAAGACATCTGAAATTGGCGAATAATCCCTTTCTTTGCGGTAATTTATTTCCAAATGGGCTGCTTTTTTAACAGCGGCCTAAATTTAACTGAAGCCTTTTTAAGTACCCAAAAATATAGTGATCACGACACCGTAAAACATAAACTGGCGTCTAAAACAACGGTTTGAAATATGATTTTTCTTAAAATTTACGGCTTTTTTTGTAGCACCTTAAGTGCTTTCAAAGGCTTTTAAACACTCTTTTATTTTGATAAAGAATATAAAAGATCTTTAAATTGTCAAGTCACAGTCGTTTTACGATCCAAATTACTCAAGCTACGCGCATAAATACTTAAAGATAATATATGTATTTATAGGTATATTAAAGCAAGCCCTGACATACCCAATCGCTACATATATAGTATATTATATTATTATTATACGAGATGAAGCTAAAATAACACTTGGGGTAGTTTCAAGTGGCAAATATTGCTCCTTCACGTAATGACCGCTCGGCCCGATGATAAGCGATTTATATGACCCATTCCGGCATCAGAAAGGCATTAAGATAATGTTCGGAAATTCATTGTGCTAATGCAAACATAAGGAAACGATGTCGCCCAAAAACTCGATGAATATAACGCTACGGGAGCGAATAAATCCGAATACCGTCTATCGACAACATTCTGTATTACTCTTGTCACATATAACATTCCAGACATCGCCCGTCTGCCTCCAGACCTCGTGAAGACAACCGGAAAATTAGAAAGTAAACACTGACTTCCTGCACTCAGATTTTATACAGAGATTTATCGGGAAAAAACAAGAGTGGATTTACTTCGCCCTATTTGCTTGCTCGGTGTATGGAAGGATAATTACGCAATAAGAAGACCATAAAGAGGTCTTTATTCAATTAGGGAGACGAAGCACCGCCCGGCGTTTCAGGATATACCCTCGGGGCTTAGGAGACAAATTTCCCTGGAAACAAATGCGATTCAAATTCAGACAAATAGTCCCTGCGCGGAAGGAGCAGTTTACCAGGAAATTTGTCCATCACTCTCGTCCAGAGTCAAATTTGTTTTTCATTTTTCCTCCACTAGTCTGTGAGGCTGACTAGCTTCAAAAAGAAAACTACAAACATACCAAAGACAGACAAGTTCGCTGAAACGGTAAAATTTGACAAACTCTTCATTATACAACATGTGTAAATAAAAAAATAGCCAAGTACGAGTGAGGCTCGAGCATGATGGGTTCGGGTTTTGTATAAAGGGTATTGTATTTTGTAAATGTTTAGAGGGTACCATATGACGTTTATAGATCGAGTGAAAAATTGATTAAAAATTTCGTTTAATGTATGGGAGCCCTCTTGAATATATTATATTTTCTTTTATTTAATTATATATTTCGAAAAATACTCGTAAATGTAAGATTGATATACCTATGTAATAAAAATTTCGTCGTTTTAATTCTTCATTTGATTATTTATATGCATCATTAGAAATGCGTTAATGTAGAATTTCGTCTGTCTTCCATCTTGACATAGGTATTATCTATATATACCTATGTGTAGTTATGCGTATATTTTGTTCATAAAGCATCAAGGTTTTTATTTCCCCGAATCAAGTATGTAACATGATCTTTTATAAGATTTAGATTTCTCGTGACAGGATAAGGTCGGTATTACTCGTTCTCGACAGAGAGGCCACTCACGCGTTCTCCGAATCACAATCTAAGCTGCTTGATAGACGAGGAGGCAATGATTCTACTTTTGCTCATATTACGATTAGTAGGTACCTCTAGCAAATAATTATGTTTTCTTATATAATACTAGCTGACCCGGCAAACGTTATTTTGCCTCACTTAGGGGTATGAAAAATAGATAGTGTAGCTTATATGACACGTTCGTAGATTTACCATAGCAGCGCCATCTATTGATTACTTACTCAACCCAGTCGTAAGGTATCGACATCTGTTAGAATCATTAGGAGTTAACAGATAGGTAATTGTGACTGTCAAATAATAACAGACAATTATTAGCAATAAATTAAAATTGCGACTATAATTTGAGATTTAAACTATCCAATCTCTCAAGTTGGATCGAACTGCACATGGTGTGCGAATTTTATTATAAACACGAGATTTATATGTATTAAGAAGAAAGATAAGATCAATAAGTAGTTACTTCAACCTGCTACTAAGTGAAGAGAAAGCTATAACACATTTATTGTAAAACTGTACTCTTAGGCGTTTGACCAGCATGGTCCGTACACAAGTAAGTGACTCTCCGGCTTAAGGTGGACTTCGCCTAGTCAGAAATAAAAGTAACTTAATAAATGATGGCTGGTGATGATGATTTTAAATTTGATCTGCTGGGACTCGGGGCCTTCTCTCACTAGGAGAGAGATATAGGCAATAATCCACCACGCTGGCCATGTGTGGGTTGGCGGATGACACACGTCTTCGGATTTTGTGGTCCTCAAACATGCCGGTTTCCTTACGATGTTTTCTTTCACCGTAAAGCGAGTGCAAATCCACAGAAAATTTTACTTACAAATAGATTTATGTTTCTGTTTTTTTTTTGTATTAGGACACAGTTCGCACACGGCTGGTCAGCCCCACGCCATAGTTTGTATTATGGTTGCTTACACAACTGATATACTACATAGCATATATAAATACTTTATATCGATAGATATTAGACACTGACAGCCAACCAATTTAGTTCATCACAAGGAGGTTGACCGTGGCGGGAATCGAACCCGGGACAATGCCCTGGGTGGCAAGTTCAGGGAGCGGCATAATACACAAAAAAATATCCCTATTTTTACTCCCATGGTCAAAATTGCCACTACTTTCGTAATTGGATAAAATAGAACTCTTAATTATTTTTCGATCGAGGGAAGCTGATATTAAACCCAAACCGTGATACTTAGCGTACTGCAATAAAGCATCGGAACCACAATATTCATAGTGACACCGCATGGAATCCGCATATTATCTGTTCACGCAGAGTATACGAAACAACAGAGTAATCATGCACTTTTAAAGATCAAGGTTTTTACAGTGAAGACCTAATATGTAGATAGTCGGAAAAATAATTTATTTAGACATTGGAACTGGACAAAGCATAGGTATAATGTTTGTAAAACCGGCTATCACTTACGTTTATATTGTTGGTATTATACATTATTCAAATATGCCTTACGAAAGTTTTAATAAAGCATAGGTAATCACTGAGAGCAATCATTTATTGTAGCGCCTGTATCTCGTTTAATTAGGAAATCTGATGCGATCATCGAGGTTAAGTAATGATCAAGACGTACAGCCTTTGAATTGGTGAAAAGACTGTCGTTTGAAAAAATACATTTACATCTAGGTTCTACCGCAGGCAAGACGGATGACGCCTTTAATTCTAGATCCCAATTGTTAGACTCAGTCAGGCGGCTTGAAAACTCTCGAAACCAGCGCTTGGCTTTTTGGCTCATACTAAGAAAATCTCATTTTTTTACTCCTTTCAGCTAGGATTAGCAGGTCGCGTACTACGAGTTAGCGACACTGTGGCCAAAGGTTGAGCTTACCTAGTCTGGAATAACTAGCTCTTAAGGAGGCTGCCGGAACAGATTTTTCAACTTGAGGGTGGTTGCTAGACAGGCGAGCTCTAGAAAATGCCCTAAAAATGTCATGTAACCACAGTAAAATTTCATGTAACTAAAACAACATCATAAATCAGACTCTGTTTTTTTTTTTAACCATAAGGTACTATGATATTACTAGGTATATATTCTGTTTCATCACAGTCACAAAGACCTTCTGGTAAATACTTAAGTATAAAAAATGCTAAGATGTAACTTACAATTATTTAAAATTTATCAATTAGTTACATAAATTTAATAATAACTCACCTGTAGCTGTTGGTAAGCGGTTCACCTATTCACTGCAATCTTAATATTGATTTATTAAAAAAAATAACTCATTACACAACGCACTAAATACATATTTCGCACTGGCTTTAGATAAGTTCTAATTCAATGAGTACGTCCGTTTTTGATACGAGTAATAGGGTTCAATGACAGACAGTCATTCATGTTATCGTTGGCAATTATTTGAGCCAGTTTTGCTCCGTATATCTGTACTCACATACTCTGTTCCATTTGTGTCAATATAATTTACTGGATATGAATTTTCAGGAGATTACGTGGGATTATACTATACTACCTATTATAAGAGTAGATACAGGTATACCTCTATTTGTCTATACCTACCTACCTAACAGTTATGTATTAGACAATGGTTGCCAAACAACGATTTAATTTAATCTGGATTAAACCAGCTAAAATTTCAGTGGTTAATTAGTAATTTAGCACTGTTGGTAATCTCTGATTAGGGTATTTAGTTTCAAAATTAATAGAAATATCTACTTAATTATATGGAATGTGGAGTGGTATTATTGTTAATCAAGCATTTCTGATTCTTCCTGGAAGCTTCAACAGGCTACCGTGATCTACAAAGAGACTACTTAATTAGAAGACTTTAGCAAACCTGTAGAACTACTTACTTAACTCTTACGTATTTACCATATAAACATGCAAAATTTAGCTAAAACTGACACTAATATAAGACTTTTATTTAATTTATTACATAAATTTTGTATAACAATGTAACAATTATTTTGTTGCATAAATAAAAAAAAAATTTTTTTTGCAATGAATATCATTTCTCCCCCGCCAAGACGGGAGGCTTAAATAGGCATGCACGGGCCTGGGCCAAGTGCATGCCTTTTTTTTTTTTTTTTTTTTTTGGCATGGAGGAAATGCATTTACGCATGCCCGCCAGTCCTCGGGGGAGGCGGCGGGATATGTCGGGCTCGGTGCCAGAGTGGCGACCACTACCGACTAAAACCTCCATGGTGTTCCCTCGCTGCGCCTTAAAGCCGGGGGGCTGGAACATGTGTGTACTCTTCAACCTCCCCGGCAGCGCTGGTCCTTCGACCCACACTCTTTGAGCCTTCCGCTCATCCCACATGTGGCGATATGTCGGGAACACCTGACACATCGCCACAACACGAACTCTGCTAGTGGACTCCGGAATCCCCCGAACCCGAAGTCCAGAGTTCCTACCGGGACAGGCGGAGGTCATTACCGACCACCGCTGGTACCCGGCCCGTCAGCCTCTATGGCCATGCCAGCCGGCGCCAAACTAGCACCAGGTTGCGTGGACACTTTAGACGCCACACGTCTCCTCCGTTTGGGGGGAGGCTTGCAGGCCTTACCCCCGCGATGACCCGCCGACAGACCAGCCGCCGCGCAGACTGCGCAGTGCGGTGCGGACGAGCAGCTTGCCGCTTTGTGGCCAGGCTGGCCACATCGGAAGCAGATGTTGCTCCGATCCTCCGTGGCTGTGCACTGCTCCCTGACATGCCCCGTAGTGAGGCACCGGAAGCAGCGCAGCGGCCGTGGCGTCAGGACCCTAACTTGGACCGACATATATCCGATGAGGAGACGTGGGGTCTCCGTTACCTTCTTTGCCGCAGCAATCGGACATCGCACAAATGCTGCTCCCGAACCTTTGGCATTGCGGCTGATCTCGGCGATCTTCACCTCGTCAGGGGAGCAACCCCCAACTCAGGCGATCGCCTGAGCCACTTCCTCTTTGGTAACCGAGTCATCCAAACCGGCAAGGCGCACGTCAGCACACTTCACCGGTCTGGTGACTCGGACTTCGTCTTCCGGAAACATCATCCGGATTTTACCCGCGAAGGTATCCACGCTGGAAGTCGGGACCTCAATTGGGAACTCGAGCATTCTTGCTCCGGTGGCCGCCACGCGGAAGCTAATGCTCGATATTCCAAACACCGTGAGGTCCCGGTACCGCTTCTTGATTGCAGCGAGGAGTCGGGCGTATGTCAGCCCCCTCGTCTGCCCCTCCGGCAAGATCAGTAGGCTGATAGCCAGAGACTTCGGAGCACGAAGTCTGGGCTTTCGAACCTTTTCTTGTTTTTTTAGCCTTGGCAGGCTTACGCGGCTGCGCCGTCGCTCCGGACAAGGTCCCTTGCGACGCTGGCGCCGCACCTGCCTTGGCTTTCCCTGCCTTGCGCGGTTCCGCAGCTCTCGGACCGGACCGAGTCCCCGAGAGTGCGGCCGCCGCCGCAGGCTTCCCCTTCCCTTTACCCCTCTTGGTCACTTCCGCCCAGCTTTCGCCGAGTCGGGTGGTGACCGGTTGGGGTCCGTCACATCCAGTGGGTGCAGCCGCAGGTTTCTTACCTTTGGCTGCTGTGTCTAGTCCGGTAGTGATGGGCCTCTTACCGCGCTGCTTCCCCAGGGAGGGAGCAGTCGGCAGGGCCTCATCATCAGTTACTTCTAAGCCCGCGGACATGCCCGATGGGCCAGGGCGTGACTCCAACGCCATGGGCTTTCCGCGAGCAGTTGGAGCTGGCAGGGGCCTCTGAGCTTTAGGCTGAGGATCAGCCCGAGCCACAGCAGCCTCCGCGCGTGCCTCCAACATTTCTCTCCTTAAGTCATTGAGATCCCGTTGGAGATCGTTGACTTGATCCTGCAGGCGCTTGTTAGCAGCCTGCAGTTTGGTCACCTCATCGTTGGAGGAACGCTTGCGCAGTTCCTCCACTGCCTCCTTTATGGAAAGCGCCGAGTCCTTCAGGGCCCTAACGAAGGTGCCCTTCAGGTTCTTCGAATGGCCAGCCACATACTCAATGTTAGCTAGCTTTTCGGAGACCCTCTTAACCAGGTCGGTAGCCGGGAGATCACTCGCCCGTTCAGCCGACGCTGATGTCACCGGTGGAATTGGTGACCTAAATTCTGCCTCCCGCTGAGTGGCTGAATAAGCCGCCTTGGCTTTAGCGATGCCGACGTACCGGCCAGTGGTCGGTGGTCGACCTCGCCCTCTCTTCGTCACTAAGGCGGGAACCTTCGGCGCCGTTGGCACCTCCGACCCGGTATCAGATTCCGAGTGGCTGTCCAGCAACACCGGCGATTCCCTCCTCTTTCCAAGTGAAGTTCGCGAACCACAAGATCTCAGGCTCTGCGAATCATCGTCAGAGTCGAGATCCGTAGTGACACGATCTCCACCTGGCTGTCCTCCTTCTCTCACTCCCCTTCGTTCTCCACTACTCCCACTATATGTCTTCAGGCAATTTGTGTCCCCCCCAGAATACGACCGGGGACTGCGTGACGCCGAAGCGCCACGGAGGGATTCCCGGCTAGCCGGACCCTCCTGGGTAGTTGTATTCAAATTGCGAGCCTCCATATTTCTTTCTACCGCAGGTTTAGCATGCCCTGGGCTATGACTTCGGAACTGCTACTCATAAACAAGCCACAGTTCCGAATTCACACCCCCTAAGCCGCCCTCGGCAACCCACAAACCTTGGACTTTACACCGCCCGTCTCAGGCACAACGTCCGCCGCCCATCTCGGGCCCTTCCCTCTCGTCCGAGCGCCCACGCGCCTCCGGACCCACGCCCTCGCAGGCCTTTCACCCCAGGTGCATCGTCTCCCACCCTTCACCATTCCTCTCATAGAAGAGGTACAGGCGAGGGCCCCCCGCGACGACCACCCACTGTCCTATTTCGCACCATCCGGACAGAACCGGATAGCACGAAATAGGCTCTCGACTCCTGGGTCACTCTTAGCAACGGCCGAACAATGCAAAGTGGAAAAACAACACATTGGTCGGCCGTTGAGCCCCTCCACCACGACAAGGTAGTGACCCAACCGGAGGGGGGGCCAAGTGCATGCCTAGTTTAACAATAAAAATTCTATATTTTATTTTAAAGTGACTATTCAATTATTATTATTATTATTACCGAGTTTGTAAATAGACCAAAAATTGGATCCCGGCGTCCAACGCTAAGAGACGCCTCTGTTCTTGATCCTATGCCGTATCCTACCATTGTGTGGGCTGGAATTTGCGCAGGTCTTTATCCTCATCTTTTCTTCGGTGCATAAGAGATCAGACCGGCCGTTGACCGCTCGCTCGTCTTAAGTGCGCTCTCTTCCCGGCACGATCCGATTCCATTCTTACCAGGCTGCCGAGCCTGCGAGGTTTCAGTTAATAAGTTGGCCTGTATTGGTTGACCTGAAATGTAATAGTCAATAAATACGAAATGCAACAGACGTGGCTAGTAAAAATACTTAGTAATTTTTTTTTAAATGATAAATGGGCTTACGTTTGACCGCAGCTTGCCTGATGTTAAGCTTGACTGTGGTCTAAGATGTATCACGCTTGCCCAGAAGGAACCTATTTACACTAGATTTGAAGACCCCCAAATTATACTTCTCGGGAAAAAGAGACTCAGGAAGAGAGTTCCAAAGCTTCGCAGTTCTCACAATGAATAAAACTTTAGATATAAAAGCCCGTGTAAATTTAAATCATTCGCAACATTTACAGCTCTGACTACTCACACTATCGCACGCTATCAATAACGGCACGTGTATTCTCGGTTTCAGCCGAAGTTATTTACTTTCCAGCATGCCTCCACATCGCGGATTGAAGCGTGTAAGCACATAAGTCAAACGTCAAGGGACTGCGTGATGCCATTTTCCAATTGCCTGCCTCTTGGGAGCGAAGCGATTTTTGTATTTTGTTTTGCTTGAACCGTGAGAACAGCCAGTTTATGTTCTAAAAAATTGAGTTTATTTTGTTTGACGCAATCGCTTCTTATGAAATTTAAGAACTATGTATATATAAAAGTGTGTGCTGGCTAGCCAGGTGAGCACCACAAAATGCTCTACCACCATGCTATGTTTTACCAGGCCTGTGTCACTCCGCGTGTAGGTGTTAAAAACATACCTACGGGCGGCGGCCACTGCGCAAAGGGCCAATCTATGTGGCTCTTTCAATACCACAGAATAATAACTAGTACTACGTATAACCATGTACAACGCATTATGAACCGTAGCATAGTGAATTAAGGCCCATATTCCTTTGAAAAGAAATTGGTAGGTACAAAACTCATCACGTACTCGACTGGACCGCGAGCTAAATTAAATCATATTGTTTATCAGATTGAGTTTAAATTACTTTGAAAAGCATTGCGAAGTGAAGCTTCTGTACGAAGTACAAGTTATTATTCTGTGGTTTTACTTACGATGTTTTCCTTTACCACAGAATAATAACTTGTACTTCGTACAGAAGCTTAACTTCGCAATGGTTTTCAAAGAAATATGAACTCAATCTGATAAACAATATGATTTAATTTAGCTCGCGGTCCAGTCGATCACGTGATCATTTCGTTGCCTACCAATTTCTTTTCAACGGAATATGGGCCTTAATTCACTATGCTACGGTTCATAATACGTTGTACATGGTTATACGGAGTACTAGTTATTATTCTGTGGTATTGAAAGAGCCACGGACTAGGGTTGCTTACTTCGAGAAACTACTTCATATGCCATCTAGCGCGAATAGAATTCCATAGGTATCATCTATAGTATCACCGAAAATATTTTGCGTTGGGCTCTTAGTCTTAGTTCGTAAATGTACGACAAATGAAATGCAACTCGAATGAAACGACTAAAATATCTTTTTTATTGTACTTTTAGGAATAGTACGGGGAGAAACGGTTTGTAGTTTGAAATAATTTCATTTCATATAGGAACATAATGTAATCCAGTCAAAATAGATTTTACCCTTACCTGTCAGCGTCTTTAGGTAACCAAAAAAAAGTTAAATTTCGATCACGATCCGTATTTAAACAATTAAATACTGCACAGTATCTTTTTGCTTTTTTTCGTTTTGTGTCCATCTTGCAATTATATAATGAATCAATCAAATAATTAAGTTGAACGTGGTCGAACATATAGCGCGCACGCGTGTGTTTTCGTTCGCTTGTAGCAGCCTACTAGATTGGCCACTCCGGAGTGGCCGCCGCCCGTAGGTATGTTTTTAACACCTACACGCGGAGTGACACAGGCCTGCCTTTACCAAAGCTTCAAGCTCATGTATTAGCGGGTATCAAGTCCACGATCTGAGTGGTCGTCGGTCGGCTGCACACTTGTCTTTACTTCGATTCATCCTAATTTCCAACTAAGTAAAGATGTAAAGAGTGTTAAGTAATTTACATTACTAATTTGCACATCGTAAACTTAGTGGAAGTAAGATGTACTCAGCTTGTGATAAGTTTTAATGTAATCCATGTATTTTCAAAGAGGTAAAGGGAAACTTAAGAAGACAAAGTTTTAAGTTGATTTAGGATAAACTGATGTACTCAATATTCTGAAAATACCGTTCACGAATTTCGCTAGTTTGAAATTGTTATTTAGTTTATTATGATTTTCGTTTTCCTATATCGGAGAACTAATAGGATATTATTCAAGAAGCTCTAAGAAACGAAGTTATCAGTACTGAAAAGTCGATTAGATGGAAAACAGATAATTTCTAAAAACAGGTAGGTGTGTAAACATATGTATCTACATAAGTAAGGTACTGTACGGGGTTGTAGTAACTAAACCAAAACTTTTACAAACAGCGTACGTATGTACGTACAAACTGTATTAATCTGTGGGAAAGATACCGGTACAAGAAATATAATTAAAAATCATACTTTTATAAAATATTATTTTTTTCTTTTGCATGAGCTTGGTTCGAATGTCGAGAGTTTTAAAAGTATATTTGCATGTACTATGCGTGCCAACTAAGAATAGGAACACGCTTGCTCCAACTTCGCACGATAACTATCAAAAAAGTACTGCCAGCAAAGAATGCGTAAAAAATAAATTTAATTATTTTGTGTTTGGTTCATAGATATAAATTTAATTATTGTATAATTATTCTTGATTTTATTATTGGATAATTTTGAATTAATTAATTTTACAGGTAAGAAAAACCCAAGGCAAATTAACAATACCTAAAAAAAAAAACACGTGACAAGGCACTGGTTTTGGATAATTTCGACTTAAGTGCTGTAAGCAGTATAATAAAATATTTTTATTTGGTACAAAAAGAAGCGCCAACAATGAAAAAAAAATATTTTTTTATATATATATATGCTTTTACTCTCAAATCCTACTCATTTATAATTAACTAGAGGTTGCCCGCGGCTCCGCCCGCGTGTAGGTCGCTTTTCGCCCCTGGCAAAAAAACTTGAAACCATTATTTTTAATTTTACATAAACTATACATATTCCAAATTTCATTGCTATAAATTCAAAACAAAGAAGTTTCATACAAACCCCTTTCACCTCCTTAGGGGTGGAACTTCCAAAAACCCGTTCTTAGTACGCGTCTACATACTAAAACAGATACACCCTCCAAATTTCACAACCCTAGGACCAGCCGTTTGAGCTCTGCGTTGTCTATAAATGAATGAGTCAGGGCAAAGAGTCTTATAGTATAGATTTGCCGTAAAATGTATAAGAAATAGCAAAACAGCGTACATTAAACATATGAAATGAATATAATTTGTTTACATTTTTTTTGCACACCATACACTTTGGCAATGACGTTAGCGCGTATTGACAGTCCTATTCTTAGTTGGCACGCATAGTATTCCTATTTATGATGCAGCACTCAAACATCATTTTGCATGAGCTTGCATCCCAAGACTTGATAAATATTTCAGCCCTTTTTTGAAGAACCCTTTGTTTATTTACAAACTAAAAAACTCTAAGCAACACAAATGCAAACCAGTATCCTATCAATTTCGGGAACTATGCAAAACTAACAGCAACATTATCTATAATAGCAGTTTAAGAGCTGGCAAATAATACGCGTGAAGTAAATACACGAGTGCGTGCGAGTGATAACGATAGCTTGTCCAAACAAGGGCGTATTGGGGGCTTATTGCTTGGCGATAATCCGCCGAGGGCGACCGGTGACGCGTTTGAGACGACCCGATGGGATCCTGCTAATGTGGAATATTAACATGGAATGATAATTGAAATGGCCCTGATGGAGATCGCTACTGTTATGGTAATTAGAATTAAAACTGCGACTAAGGAGAATGTTATAAGTTTTCAAACTGTTTTATTTAATTATATATTCTTGTATGAACCGTGGAAAAACTTTTAGCGTAATGAATATTTTTATCAAATTCCGTACCTACCTAAAAAGTAAAAACGGGACCCTATTACTAAGCCTCCGTTGCCTGTCTGTCACCAGGCTTTATCTCAGAAATGATTAGAGCTAGAAAGCAGTATCTTTCACAAGATTTGTATTTCCCGTGCCATTAATAACAACAAAAACTAAAGATAAAAAGAAACAATATGTCAAGGGGGTAATATGTATTCCCCTTAATAAACGTGTTTTTTTTTTACTAATCTCATAAGCGGTAGCTGCTAGACACAAAAAAAACACAGAATCTTCAGGCCTACCTCTGGTTAGAGGTCTAGGATAAAGTGCGCTTGCCTAGAAGAAACCAGTTCACTCTCGCCTTGAAGACTTGCCTTGAAATAAGGTTGTTGTTTAGTGAGAACAGAGATTCCGGAAAGGAGTTCAACAGACCGTCCGTACTTTAAATTTGGAAGCGAAACGCTTAGTCTGAAATTATGTATGCATGTTAGAAGAAAGAATATTCCAAGCGCTATGAGAAAGAACCAGCTGTGGATGATGATGAAAATCTTAAATAGGGCAAAATCAACTCTAGCCCAACTATAGTTTCATTAACTACATTAAGAAAGCTAACGATGATCTTATAGCATTGTAACATTGTTGTTACGTAGTGTAATATATCAGTGAGTATTGTTAGACCGGATAACACGACATATAACAATGTCTGGACCCAAAGGGCCAGCGTAGTACTAACAATAGTCAATTAGCAAAGGAAGGCTCACTACACACATAATATCAGATACAATAGCGTTAATCAATTCTAACGGCTGCTAAACAGGGTTAGGGAACGAGGGTGCAAACGGTAATTGGGGGGGTAACTAATTTATCTGGTGTCACGTATCTAGGAAACTAACTACCAAGTTATGCCAAGCCTCACCTTAAGTTTAAATCGCAGCAAGAAAAAATATAAACTTTCGACACGTTATTGAACAGCCTGAGCTATATTTACTTTAAGGTATGTAATCTTCTTCTTCTTTATATTTACGTTTTCCCACTAGGTGGGGTCGGCACAGCCTGTTTTTCGTTTCTATGCCACTCTACCAGCCGTATTGATGGAAAATCCTCTATCATCTCTTTAACCATTGGATATGTTATATTTGAAGTAATATTTAAATTTATTTTTATTACATATATATTAATATTTCAAAACAAAAAGAGACGGGCAAGTTAGGATACCTGTAGCTTACCTAACTAACCTAATGCTGTAAACCTGTAGGTCAACTGAGAGTCGAGTGCGGAGTTTGTCGAACACATTGTATCGATAACTCAGCGGCGTTGTAACGCGATGATTGGTTGCAAGCACCCACGTGAGTTTTGTAGCCAACAGCAGTATTTCTCGCTTTATAGTGTCGTCAAGTTGTCGATACAATATTTTCAAAAACTGCGCACTCGTCAATCAAAGGTATATAATCAGACGCGCTCATATCCGATACAGTTAACGAAAATTTACATTTAACCTACTTAAAGTACTTTTAGGAGTAATTTTGTCAGATTGATGATAACTTGGCTTGAAGGTACGGCTGTGTTTCTCATCTTTACAGCAATCGTTATGCCATATAAAATGACTTGGTGGCTTACAGATTTGTAGTCGATACAAGAAATACTTAATACGATCGTAACGAAAGCAATCCAGACTCTTTTGTACAAACAATCCATGTGGAGGTTATCAAGGCAGTCGGGCAGGACCCAAACTATTATCAGGGACGTAATTACAGTTGATTCGACAGTAATTCTTTTCATTGTGTACTGGAGTCTTTTGTAACAGTTCTGCCGGACAAAAGATAGGGCACTGCGATAACGTTATTGTGTGCCTTCAATGGGTTACCTTTATTTTGTGCTCTAAACGAGTGTGAATAGTGTATGAGTTTAATGTTAATAGGTCGGCAGGGAATGGGGATTAAAATAAGAACACCGTCAGTGTAGCAATCAGTTCCTTGCCAATTTTCGCATGAGTCTCAGGTATAAGTTTTCTTGAATATCTGGGGTGATTTTCTGTAAGAATTATTAGTATGTTTAAAAGGCAGCAAATATGTTTAAACCCTTTAAAGCTGAGTTAACAAACAATATTTTACCATAATTAAACTGAATGCCTCTTTAAAGAAAATCAGATAATCTTACTCATATTATAAACGCGTAAATTTGTGTGTAAGTGAGTAAGTGTGTATATTTGTTACTGCTTCGGTTGAACTGATTTTGGTGAAATTTGGTTAAAACATAGGCTACTTTCATCCCAAAAACAATTGTGATTCCCGTGAGATACGCAAATAAGTTTAAAATCTATGTTGCTCCTTCACGCTTCAACGGCTGGACCGATTTTGATGTTATGTACTACTAAGATAGGTTAGACCTTGAATTAGCACGTAGGTTACTTTTTATCCTGGACAAAAATTTCTTTATCCCGGATTAACGCGGGTAACACCGCGGGGTGTTAGTAAGCAGCTAGTTGTAAATAAAGTGAAACATAACTAAAATCATTGACACTCTTAGAAGTAGTATAAGGTTTCAAGAAAACAAGCATCTTCCTTGTATCCTGGTCTCTCAGGTTTAATAAGCACTTTGCATAAATTGTGTTCCTAATTAGGTTTTCAGGATGCACTGGCTTTGCACACGAGGAGGTATGAGTATCAAGGTATACTTAAAGCTAAGTTGTTTGCTACTCCGCAAGTATAATGTTAGATACTAGACAACCATTATATACGTTTAGGTACCTACTTCTTGCTTAGACTAGGTAAATACACTGTAAAAAGATATGAATATCAAGATAGCAGAGGGAGCTAGATTGACCTAGTTGATGACGTAGATTAGTTTAAAGAGATAACAAACTATTTGGATACTTAGTCTCTATCATCAATTAAGCACAAGAGGATACATATATATATACGTATACATATACCGATATACATTATATTCCATCGCTATAAAACGCGGCAATGCCACGAGCGTTATGGGTACCTCATGACAGGTTCTGTCCGGAGTGGCCTTTTAAATTAGTTTAATTATTAGTTTTTAACTTAATCATTTATTTTGAATTGTATGTTTTTTCTGTAGCGCAAGAGTATTTAGTGACAGTTTTCATTGTCTAGAATACGTGTCTTGCCCTGCAGTTAGACCTCGAGATGCCACTATGAAACCGAATCTTGATCTTTCGCGCTTGAAACTTTTTCTAAATCAGGCTCATATCATAAAACCATTTCCTTCAATTGGAAGACTGAGAGCTACAACTTTGAAAATGTTTCAAATGAAATGAATTGATGAGCGATCAAACTTGCCAGAGAAACTACTCGTAGTTCATTCCATTTACTCGTATTTTAGGCACGAAAACATTCCTCGAGCCACAAATGCGTGTTTCGTTTCGTAAGGGTAGGACCCTTTGACCACAGACAATGACAGCAATATACCAAGTTCGGAAACTTAGTCCGCGCCTACCTTCGTCAGCTTTTAAACGTGATTCGACCACAACATTGGCAAATTGAGGGCTCCAGAACTTTAGTTGGACGATCAAAATTTGTTTATTTATTGGCTAAATGTAATGCTGTTCTTAGAAAGTTCAATTTCAGCTCAGCAAATTAGAAAAGTTAACCACAAAACCCAAAGTATTTTTTTTCAATATTACGAAGTTTTTTTTTTATTTCTACTATAAAAACTTTATCGCAAGTAAAATTGTATATTTTTAATTATATAAAAAAATATTGAAAAAAAACAAAAGTGATAGTGATAGTGTGACTAAAGTCTGTCATAATAGTACAGTAATACCCCGACTTACGCTACCTCGACTTACGCGAATTCGGAGTTACGCGATTTAATTTTCTCGTCTATTTTAACGTTTTTTGTTTGAAAGCCGCGCACTTCAGATTGTGTTTTTACATTTTATTAATATAGTTTGTAATATTATCTAGAATTAAATTAAAATTTATTTCCTAAATTATTGTTTTATATTTCCTAAAATATAGTCTCCGGTCCCAATTAAACATACTTTGTATGAATTTATAGGTATGTATATGCAAAATTGTACCCCGACTTACGCAAATTCGACTTACGCGGATTCAAATAATAATCTAAGTATGTCAATTTACGCGTAGTTTTTGCGCTAATGGTAGTGTATCTACGAGTAAAACTGCATAGCTTCATCCCCAAATATATGTAAATTGGCTTTATCACATGAAATCAATTAATAGGTAAACCGGGCGAGATCCACGCTCAACATTTCCGTTCCCAATAATTTCACGCGTACTTAAATGCCAGTAATTAGGTTAAAATACATTATTGTATGAGAAAATTATAAATTTGAGCAAGCTGTGCCGTCGGAAATTATTATTGAGCAATTTATCGCATTCCCGCCTGATTTCGTTGATTAATTCATTTGCACTGCAATGGGGAAACTCGAAGGGATATATTACTAACAGAGCATGCATATTATTACTAAGTAATATTAAGTAGGCAAGTTTGTCACTTAAAAATTATAAATATGTATTTATTCATTTTGTTAGACAAACTATGTGTAAATAATATTTATTTTTTTCTTTATATATTTAGGACACATTTTCACACACGGCTGGTTAACCCCATACTGAACCTTTTTTAGTTCGTATTATGGTTGCTAACACAACTGATATACTACATATACATTACATACATATTTTATATAGATACATATTTAACACCCACAGCCAACAAATTTAGATAAGCACAAAGATATTGGCCGGGCCAGGAATCGAACCCGGAACCTTCCGATTGGCAGTCCGGCATGGTAACCTTTACGCCAACGAGGTCGTCAAATATGACAATTTTATCATACAACAACGAAACAAATCAATTATCAGTTTTCATTTTGTCGCTTGAATTTATTTAGAAAATCAAAACTTTTTTTATCATAAATTCTATACACACGTTACACGCCTATTTTCATGCCTAATGCGTTTTAGCTGCCATTCTTCTACCCATAGTTTTTAATAGACAAAACTTTGGAGATGAAGTACATAACTAGTTCGCACCCCGCGATGTTACCCGCGTTAGGACTAACCTATCATCATAGTAAATCTCATTGAAATCAGTCTAGCCGTTCGAGCGTGAAGGAGTAATATAGATTTTAAAGTTATTTGCGTATCCCACGATTTCGGGATTAAAAGTATCCTGTGGGTTAATCCAAGGTCTTACATACTTCACGCCAAATTTTAACAAAATCGGTTCACCCGTTTGAGCGTGAAGAAGTAACAAACACACACACACAGACACACAAACTTTCGCATTTATTAATATTAGTAGGAAGTATGATGCTCTTCCCTCAGAATAAACACACAGAGGTGAGGTAAGTGAATCAATTTGTGGCCGCCTCCACCCTTTGCTTGCACTAATTGATTTACTCAGAAACCGAATACCTTGCTCAATTAAAAACTGTATCACGTAATTGACAATAACTGAGCTGGGAAACTGAATAAGCAAATCGTTAGGCGACTTCCGTAGGTTGGCGGTGAACAGTCATCAGAGTTACTTACTCGTTTCCGAAATGCGGTCTAGTAGAAGGAATTTCTTTTTGGTTTCCATTTACAAGTATCAGTTTGTTTTTTCTTCCTTAAGGCATGATAAGGACAAAATATTGAATGTACAGTTTTTTCATTAAAAAAATCTAATATATACATTAAAAGTAATGGATTTATTTAACAAAAAACGGTAAAAAAGATTTAAATAATAGCTTAAAGACCATCTAAAAACCACTTTAAGAATATTTATTTGTTTTATACAACAATATTATTTAAGTTGTTATTATTTAAATCTTTTTTACCATTACTCATGAATTAGAAGTAACAAGAAAAATCAAAAATATTTAAATTGAATTTTTCATATTATTAGGGTTTTTCTTATTAAGTAAGTCTGATTGATCCAAAATAAGTACAAATATTCTCTATTTTTTAAATATTCTAGCGTTTGCTAGAATATTCTCGCGTTTACTAGAATATTTAAGGCTTCAAATTTTGCTATTGAAAATCAAACTATAGGTACTTTTTTTGCCTTCCAATTATCGCTGATTTTAGCAAACAATGAGAAACCTTAGAGATTTGCAAAAATGATATAGCAATAAAATAAGTATCAAAGCAATACAAGTTGGAAATACCAAACAAAATAAATTTTGCGACTTTCATGTCGTGTATTTTCTTTTTAAGTATCTAAAAATACCTTCCCCTTTTTTTCAAGTTAAATCGAATGTGAAAATAAGAGATAAAATTGTATAAAATCTAATGTATTTCTCTTTAAATGTAATGTTTCCTTTGGTTTCGTCCACAATACGAGTATGTGAATCCGTTCAACTACCGACCGAAATATTGGTTCAATATAAACACAAACATTTTACCAGAAAAGCCCGCCTTTGATTTCGAACAGCTCTCTTTCAAAGTCAGCGTGAAATTAGTCTCGCCACATTCCCTCTCAAAATCGAAAATAAATAGGGGCTAAACGAAAACTGAGGTTAGAAGTTGTAGTAAGAAGTACTCTGTAAGCTCTTCTTCGAAACTGGTAATTCAGGTACTTGCGATTTTATATAAGCATAGCACTATACGTGGGACAGCTGGTCGAGTCCTTCTCTCACGAGGAGAGAGATATGACCCATAATCCACCACGCTGGCCAAGTGCGTGTTGGCGCATGACACAAGTCTTCGGATATTGTAGTCCTCAAACGTGTCAGTTTGCTCACAATGTTTTCTTTCACCGTAAAGCGAGTGCAAATCTACACATAGCTTGAATAACCGGTATCGAACCAGAGATCGGCAAATTGAAAAGCAGACGTTTTCCTATCAAGCCACACTCGCATCGCGGTTTTATATACAATATCTGAATTTATAAAATTAGTCAAATATTTCAGTTAATTTAAAACCAGATATAGAAAATTCTATTAGGCTAAGCCGGCAAAGTTTCCCAAACTTGAAATAACAGGATCTTAAAGCTTTCTCGGATTCAACACGTCTGTAAAGAAATAGGATCTGCCTCAGCTAATAAATCGTAAATTCGTGTTAAATCTTAAAAGTAGGTATCCAGGAATGTAGAGATAGATATTTTAGTTTCAAAGACTAACTATATTTAATCAATAATTAAGTCACTGTAGAAACATTTTGCTGCGTTCCGGTCTGTGTACATCAAATTAAATTTTCGATAAGACGCAACACAGGATCAACAATATACTAAAGTTTGCTATTATCGAAGGTTTAATTTTATTACAGCTGTAATAAGAAGGAAGTAGCAGGTTGAAAGACAATACTTGATAAAATCAATGGAATCAAAAATCATGCTATAAATTTAACAGAGACCATAGGTAGGTATTTTTCATTTTTACAAAAAGCTTTGTATCAAACGCAAAGTCATTCTACGCCAAAATTTATAAGTTAGGTTAATTATTAGCACTAAGTATAGCCATTGCAGACTTACAGTAATAAAATACCTTTCCTCTACCAATTCAGGTCAGATTTTCCCCAGTGGATAAAATCGTAGATTTACCGGAAGCTAGAACTAATCAAGCGTCGAACAAAACGAGGAATAAAACTGCAGCTAACCGACTATTTTTGTGAAAATGCTATTGGTTATATACCTAAGTCTGTCGCTGCATTTCATATGTTTTTATGGGTATAAATATAACTACTGTCATCGTTTTATCGAACACTTTTAGATGAGCTCTAGGGGTTTAGAAGTTTGTAAGGCCACCCATAGACTATAGACTCCATAGTCATTTAGCAAACACATGAAGTACCTGAAAACTCGAATACGAGTAAAACAAACCAGTCTAAATAAAATATCTTCTATCTTTTTATCTTTATGGTAAATCAAATTTAAATTATCAAGTTATGCATATTATATTATAGTTATGGATAGAAATGTAAAATAGTTTAACACATGTTTCTCAATTTAATTAGACCCAATAAAAACGTTAAATGTAAGCAAAAAAAGAAATAAAAAACGGATACCTTTCTTAATTTAGAGATTTCTATTATCGTCTTCTGGTTTAATTATCAAAACAACTTCATATTGTACTGTTGTCTAAGATATATAAAATTTCCAAATTTGAACTCAATCGAACAACAGGAAGTAAGCAAGTTAGCTCGCAAGATTTCACACGAAAAAAATATACATACAATGCAAGTTGTTAAATGTATAACTATTCAGTCGTAATCGAGAAAAAGATGGGCCATTTATAGTTGTTATGAATACGTTATGTCGGTATAAAGTGTTCTCTAAAATAAAGCTATAGCTTATTTTAAACACAGGAGATTGTCGGTCAAGCCACGGATATAAAATATGGATTGCGTTATGTGTCCCACCCAGCTTTAAAATATCTTCCGTAACATACTCAATATTTTGTGGATAAGGGTGTATTGCATAGTTTTATGTTTTATTCAAGACATAATACATTGACATACATTACGCTGGTGACGATAAATATAGACTGATTTTAATCTAGCTATGGCCTGTTTTTTATGAAACTCCGTACGCCGTTTTTTGTCATAAATATCAGATATTCAACAATAAGGGATTTAGACAGAAAACCAAACAATAAGAGATCAAAAATGTCCTTCAAACCCGTTTCATACAGTTATACTTTGCATGAAGAGAATTATGAACCAATTGGCTTTACTGCCAAAAAATAAACGGTTTCAAATTTGACTGCCACCCAATACCCGCAAAACACGATTGTACGAAACAACATTGGCACAGAGCAAAAATTGATGGGTCATGATTCGTTCGGCGCGAGCCCAGTTTTTATTGAATCCGAGTACGCTGGCATCAGCTCAAACACTACGTTAGCAAAATTAAATTATGGCTGCGCCAATTACAGCCATTTTTGAACCGCGCGATGGCTGATAGCCAATTTATTCGCTCGTTTCAGAATTAAACCTGATTTCCGCGCCTGTTGTTCGCTGATGATGTTGTTGTGAGGACATTATGGCGCCAACCAATGATACGGCCAAATGTATTGGTTCATTATAAGTACGATTTTATATCTACATACTTAGAAATATAATATATGAATACAACCTTGTAAAATGGTTTTTTTTTTCAATAAATAGATCTTTGACAAATAGTCTTTATAACTTTTAATTACTTTACAATAGAATTTGTTCTTGTATCTTAAAAATTTTTCAATATCTTCCGTTTGTAACGGTCAAATTTAAAGATTGATATGTATAAAATGTAATTGTGTTAGTTATTACCCGAAAATATTAAGATGCTCTAACAGTTTATAAAGTTCACTCTTTGATTATAATGATAAATAATTGACTTTGGTATTATGCTTCATGCAACCAAATTCTAGTGTGATGATAAAGAGTAAGAAAATTACTAATGTCATTGTTTTATAAAAAGACAGTTCAGTTATATACTTGTAAATTCTAGAATGCTTATGCTTTCATATAAGAAATTAAAATCCAATAAATGTTAATATTTTAAAACGCTACCCAAAGCTCTACAGCCCGTGTGAAGCCACAGTGAGCAATCAGCGACATTATATTGAGAGGTTTTATTATAAGTACGAGTAGTACATATTATATTCACTTCAATGTACATACAGTATCGATCTTGAAATACACTGAGGGAGTCGACAAGAAGAATGGAAAAAGTTATGTGAAACGCAAAATATTATCAATTCATGTATAAATATTATCAAATCCCGCAAAATTAAAGTTCCCCAAGTCATATAGATTAAAGAACTTTTCCGTACTTCCTGATCATAAGCCGTTTAATTCTTGTGCTCATATTATATGCAAAGTTTTATTTCCAACTTTATGTCTTCCTCAACTCGAACTCAAATTAAACTCTTTTATTTTATGGAATAACGGTTGTATGACAATGATATTTTGTGAAGTTTTTAGACCCTTTTTTAGATTCAATTATTTCATTAAATTCGCGTTAATTATCGTTAATGAGAGTTGATACTGTAAAACTATTGATAGACAAACCTAGTAAAGCATTGCTTTTTTTATGTACTTTCAACCGCTTATTTCGATATCGCATTTCCAAAACAGTTAATAAATAATAACATAGACTTTTGTCTAATAATAACATAGACTTTTGTCTATGTTATTATTAACTAACTATTTCTCTAATAAAATATAATAATAAATTAAATGTTAGTACTTCTCTAATATTCTGATCTCTGATAATAATAATAAAACAAGACAAGAAAATGAAAGTAAAAAAAAATAAAATGATAAATATTTATTTACCGAAAAACATTTTATAACACAATAGAATATCTGGCAGTTGCTTAACTAGGCGGTTAGTCCGTATAAAACTTATCCTCTAAACAAGACAAAATTTAATGTTTATCTACTACTGAATATATAATATTGAATTTTTGTCGATTGATTTTCTCACTTAGCCTGTCTATGTTTATAACAGAGAAGAAAAGAGATGTAATACGAGTATTTAATAGTGAGTATATGACGATGATGACATAAAAGCTACCTGCCGCCTCGCATCCCCGTCGTTAATCAAATCGACTGTAAAATGATCCTCGAGGACTCTGCGGATATTCCTCTTTCCGCGAACTTACTGATCATTTCCCCTCACAATATTTTTTCTTTAAGAATCAATGGAGTTCCTAACACGAACAATTTGTCAGAAGTCTATTTTGTCTGCTCGGATTTGGGCTGTTTATCTTTTGAATTGGTCCGGGGCGGGTGAAACCTTTACAAACTCATTTATATTTTAGCTATAGGTAATAAAATATGCAAACTCTCGGGACTTCGGCGATTCTTTATTCGCAATGTTGTATTACTTTTCGGACTTTGTTTAAAAAGGCATCTATCAAAACGGCATGAGGAAGTAAACTCAAATAAATTACTGAAAAATATAAAGAAAGCAGAGTGGATAATTTAAAAACTGGTTAAGAGCGAGTCGGTTTCGTGCACGAAGGGTTACGTACCGTGTCTTTAAATATGGCAGAAAAAAGGTTAGTGTATGGGAGATTTGTTTTTATAGCGGCAACATAAATATAAAAAATCATAAATACATCAACTCTCTAGCTATCAAGGGTCATCATGATATGAAGATTGGTGACAGACGGACAGTTAGACAGCGAAGTCTCAGTAAAAGGTTTTTTTTTTAATAGACATTGGTAGCCATTGTGTACGAAACCCCAAAAATGGTATATGATTAAAAACCTATACGAACATAATAATAGGTTTTTAATCATAGTTTTATATATTTATCTATTGATTCGATCACTGTAATACCTTACCTTTCTAACCACTTTATTATTAGCTAATATTCTATTATTTGTAAACACAACAAATAGACTGCATGCCTTATTGAACCCAGAAGTTCTACGGTTTCACAACGAGACATCTAAGAGGAATGGATGCTTAAACCTACGCATAGTTTGTCAGCAAGAATTCTCTACACGACCTTATACCACAACCTAACAAATACGTTTTACCTTCCGACTCCGACTAAGATCTGAGCTAGGAGAGCTTTTTATTTAAATCGGTTCAACATCTCATTGTTTATAAGTATCAAACATTCAATTGAAGTACAGATTTTCAAATTTTCAAATGTAAATATTTCAACCTTTCTCTAAGGTTGAGTATGCATGTATATCTATGGCATACCACAGAAAAAAATTGATGAGATTAAATTTTATGCGATTGTTTGTTATTTTGTTTGAAAAGGGCAGAAAATCTCAAAATATTTAGTGTTCTTTCACTGCGCTTGTGACAATGGATTTCCGCAAAGCTAGAAAACTCAGTCATGGACATTGAGCTATATATATTGGTCATGGAGTCAATAGATTAATTGTTTGAAACAACATATATTTAAGTCATAAATATCTAAAAATGATTTTACTACAACCTGATTTTAGCGTACTAAGATTCTGGGATTCGCTTCTAAAAGATTACTTTGAATGTATTAGTCACTAGCTGTGCTCCGCAGTGTGACTCGCAGTAACCCGAGATAAAAAGTAGTTTATCTGTATCTGTAATCCAAAATATATGCCACCTCTATACCCAATTTCATTCCATTCAGTTCAGCCGTTTGATCGTGAAGAAGTAAAAAATATACACAACAAACACACGAACTTTCGTCTTAATTATTTCTGTAGGAAGTGGGATAGTCGAATATGTATTTCTACCTATCTATGTTCCCATATAAATGATTATTTATAATTGAAAATTGACATTTGATTCATCTACACTAATATTATAAAGAGGAAAACTTTGTTTGTTTGTTTGTTTGTATGTTTGTTTGTTTGTTTGGTTGTAACGAATAGACTCAAAAACTACTGGACCGATTTTAAAAATTCTTTCACCATACGTAAGCTACATTATCCACGAGTAACATAGGCTATATTTTATTTTGGAAAAAAATAGGGTTCCGTAAGATATTTGGATTTTTCGGACACAAGCTGAAAAAAAATAACCAAAAAAGTTACTTATTTTGCGTACGCTGCCTAAACTACAAAAGATAGAACCATAAAATGTTCTAATTCATTGTAGATCTTATAAATATCTACAAAAAAGTCCGCGACACACTATACCTATCTATGTCGAGTGAGGCACAACGACCACATTTTTATTTAAAAATCTTGATTTTTTCTTAGCCTATATTTAAACGCGTTTATTTTACTCATGCTATTAATCCTTATCAAAATAAATTATTTCATCAATAAGTACAGTTTATGTTAATAATATTTGGTCTTTGAATGATTAAAATTGGACGTTTGGTTTTGAAGTTGTGGTGAAATTAAAATATTACGATCAGTTGCACTGCGGGACTGCAGGCAGAAGTGAACACTTTTGCCGGGAGCAAGACTTAGCGCTTTGCGGGCGATCCTTTTGTTAGTTCTAATCTACACTAATCTTCTTATCTTCTTCTATATAAAATTTCCGTGTCACAGTGTTTGTTACCGTACTCCTCCGAAACGGCTTGACTGATCCTTACCAAATTTTATATGCGTATTCAGTAGGTCTGAGAATCGGCTACTGTGAATTTTTTATATCCTTAAGTGATGAGGGTTGTTCACCCTTAAATATTTTTTTTAATTTTTCGAGGATTTATTTTTATTTTGTTTTTTATTATGTGGCGTTAAGAAATACATACAACCCTAAATTTTTATTTTTTTATCATCAACACCTATATTTCTAGGGCTTGATAACTGATCAAAATAGTGTCTTTAACTGTACTTCGAGTAAAAAACTATTTTTTTTAAAAGATAATTACTAACAAAATTTAACCTGATATATGTTTTTTTTTTATTTTTTGTTGACGAGGGGGAAATCTTCAACAAGATACCTGGCTACGATGGGGCGCAGACAGGTTATGTGGGATTTGTACCCACTAAAACCCCCCGGTGACCTGCCTCTGTGCTTAACGGAAGTCTCCGGGTTCTTCCGTTTTGGAACTCTAACGATTCTTAACACTGAATATCTAAGTATATTACATTAAAACCAGTATGAATTTATAATACTATGTAGAAACTCAAAGATAAAAGAATATCATTTACGCTGGGATTTATAGGATTTTTCAAAATATACTATTTTAATTTGCTTCCATAGCACCTTCAAAAATCTCTAGAAAAATTTTTGATCGGCAACTATCTTACAAATGACTATCTATACTAATATTTTAAATAGATAAAGTTTAACTGTTTGTTTGTTTGACGCGATTAGGCTCCGAAACTACTCAACCGATTTGAAAATCTCTTTCACAGTTGGGAAGCTACAATATCCCCAAGTAACATAGGCTATTTTTGTTGTTTCCGATAATATTTAATTAACCGTGCGAAGCTGGGGCGGGCTGCTAGTATCATATACTTTTGTAATGATTTTATATTACTAAAATTATAATTGAAAATTGACATCGAATTATATCATATACTTTTGTAATTATTTTATATTACTTGACTTGTAACTTTGGTGTTATCAATAAATTATTTGTATTTGTATTATGCGATGTCTGTTAACGATATCAGATCGTGTGATGTGAAAGTACCCCAACGTGGATGTATATTCGGTCTATGTGAGCAATGTTAAACCACGGCTACGACGCTCTTGATATTGACACTAACGATTCGAAGCCTTCAATTTATAATCTTAGGTAGGTATTTGTCTTGGCTAGGTTTACTGTTTACTGGCTAAGTTTATTATGTACTTGACTTGTGCTAGCTACTAGATACCAAATCTAAGTCTTCAAAACTAGTGTAAATTTTGACACTATTGTAGGGATTTATTTATTAATTTATTGGTCATAATTAGCACCGCATACACGAATTTTAAAAGTGTGATATACAAAATAAAAATACAAAACATTCAAATTAAAAATTTGGAAAAATCAAAAATATACAGTATCAGTTATACGAAATTATCATAGAATTAAATGTCAATATATATACACAATACAAGATGTCATAAGTCATGAATTTAAACAAATTATAAAAATATATCATACATTATTCATTTACAATGTCAAATAAAGAAATACGTGGCCAACTAGATAAACCATTTCGAGAAGTTTTTGATATATTTTGCATTTAAAATTTAGCGTTGCTTAGAAAATGTTAGATTGTGGTTGTCGTAAATTGTTTCTAAAATACTTAAGTAATATTATTAGGTCTCCACCTTTTCAAATCAGCATACTAAAACATTTAATAGGCAAAGTTATAAAAGGGATACCGCGATCTGCCAAAGCAAACAGCAAGATGAAAAGCAAACAAGAGATTCTAGATACGGTGAAATTACTAAACGCTTCATAGCAGTCTCCGTGAACTCTAAATACAAGTACGTACTCGTATAGCCATGACTCTGGAGAAAACGTGACGAATTGTTAATTTTTACTCAATACCTAATTAAAATACTTTATTATTGTTTTTTTAATTTATTTAATTATGGGTTTGTAATAAACGATAACCATCAGATTTAATATAGGAACGCGCATTTTCAACTCTTGCTAATTAAGAAAAGATTGAAAGAAACTGTTACCTGTTAGATATAAATGAATGATGTTGTAATGGTGTTATAAAAGACAAGTCATTCACAATATTATGTTCGTTATAAGGTTTTCTGGCTAAGGCCGAATTTTCACGAGTAAATTATGAGCAGTTGTCATTGTTTTTTTTTTTCGAAATTGCAGCCATATTATTTATTTTATTTAGAAACATAGTTTTAATTATTTTTTTTTACATTTCGTTTATCAGCTATATCTACCTACGTAAATTATAATTAAAAAAAGGTATCATAATATGACGCTCTAATGACATAATGGTTACCATGCCGGACTGCTAATCAGAATATTCTGGATTCGGTTCCTGACACCGCCAACATCTATGTGCTGAACTAAATTTGTTGGCTGTCGGCCTGGATATTAAATATGTATCTATAGACATAAAATATATATGTAGTATATGTCAGTTGTGTTAGCAACCATAATACAAACTAGAAATGGTTTAGTATGGGGCTAACCAGCCGTGTGTTAAATGTGTCCTAATGTTTATATATTATAATTTTTTTAATTACATTCCTGGTATCATAATTACATTGCTGCGTATACCTAGTTCAAACGTTTCAATAAACGAGGAAATTCAATAATTCTCTCAATATGTTTTTGGCGTTGGCACAAATACGTTGGTTGTTGAATTAAACAATGAAACTGCAGTTCCGCACAGGTTTTAAACGTTGAATGGCATTGAGCCAACAAAACCAAAAGCATTGTACGATAATTATGAGCATAATATCAGTGATTTTACTTAACGCTATGGTCATTTTTATTGAAATACGATTCCATGAAACTGCTATTAACTAATTTATATTCCATTTTTTTAACGACAATTTATTTTCTAGGCGACTTAAACTTAAGGAGTTAACTGCCAATAATATTTACTGAAAAAACTTAGCAGCGTTTATTTTTATAAAAATATAACATTTATTTTACAAACAAAAATATAACATATATTTTATCTCCACATGCAATATTGCAAAATACGTTTATTCCAAATTTGAATCGAACAGAATTTTTTTATTATCCGAATAATATTGTTTGTATTTAATCATAGTCCCAAATTGATTACGCGTCATACAAGTTGACACATTACGTACTTTTATGAAACTCATAATATATGAACGTGTCTCAAAACGATACATTTGCAATTAATCATGTCAATCAATAATAATAAATAATGTGGAATGCCAAAGTGATGTGAAGCTATGCGGTACCTAAATGTAGTACAACCCCGTAAGAAATCATTTACAGTATGGTAGTTCCAAAAATATGAGTCAACGCCTTGCTCATAATCTATACTGGCTATGTTTAACATAATGTCACTATAAATAAGAAAATATTTAGGAGTAAATTATACCTCTAGAGTTAGATAGCAAATCAAAGGGCACGATTTCGATCTTCAGGAGTGTAGTTTCTAAAATTATAACAGTAATATCAACTAACTACTTCAATTGGAATAGAATAAAATACTAAAGCTAGTTCATTAGCCCATTACCAAGAGCAGCGTGCCCATCTTGTTAGCAGCATTACTACCATGAATGGAAAACGTTGAGCCAGGAATTACCATAGCAGAAAAACAAAAAAAAGGCAGCAAAAAATATGGCGATTAGTAGAACTAGTTATGGCGATTAGTTAATTTTTAAGACATTTTGTAATAAATCATTAATTCATTCATTCATAGTTTTCCCTTCTTTATAACTATTGGGAAGTTCAATCTGCGTTAAGGAGTTCCAACAACCCGGTATAGCTTAAAGTAACTATAGTAAGTTTTAAGTGTTATGTTAATCGAAACCAGGGATCAGAACAATACAGAGGATTACTGATTCACACATAAAAAAGCGTGGCGCGGAAGTTTGCCATAATTACCGATGAAACTTAGCTGCTACCAAATTCCGCAACGCGCTGTAGTCGTATAATATATCACGATAGTAGATTTAGTGACCCGAATCAAGTCGTTCCAAAAAATATGAATAGATGGCGCTACGTGTGATGTGAATGATACACGTAGTACGATTTTCAACAAAAGGTTGTGCGTCTATTACATTTATTAGTCTATGATTGAAACTTAGTAAACCCACAACGGCAATTTATGACAGCTAATAAATGGTCCCATATAGCGCTTAGCCAAATTGTTTGCTTGGTTGTTAGCGGATATTATTAAAAATGCCCTTTTCCAGTTAAAACGAATATTTGAGCAAATATTCGTACATTGGACAAGTCGCATCACACAAAGTGGTATTTGTTTTAATCCAGCATAAAACATAGTTGAAGTTAAGATTGCTTATAATCTTACTTTTTCCATATACATAAGTTCAGTCAATGAAACATAAAAGTGAATGGCAAATCTTTACAACAATAGCCAGTTAGGTAAGTATTATACTTATTACTATTTTGGCTTAATATAATAATTTAAATTTAAATTAATTATGCATTAATTTTTAATTTTAATTATTATATTAAGCCAAATTGTAATAAGTATAATACTTACCTAAATGGCTATTGTTATAAATATTTGCCATTAAATAAAAAAAAATATTTAACATATCAACAATTAGCCCTCACAAAAAATGGAGTGGCACTATAAACGAAAGTCTTCAATTTGTCTATCGTAGCTTTAAAGTACATTTATTATTTTAATATTCCTTAAAGAAGTTAACGTTGTCTATAATGAACAAACGTTTTTGCATCCTAATTAAATTCCAGCCGCCTTTAGAAGGCAAGTAAAACCAGTAAAGATCTAATGAAACAAATATCTTCTTAAAAAACAACTCAGTGCAAACTGGAAAAGAACCACAAAAGGATGTGAGAACACAACAAAATTAAAGAAAAACTTACACTCGGCAAAGGCATGTCCGGTTCGAGCTAAGCTAATATAAAGTCGGCAAAAAGTTAAACCTTTGGTATTCATTGAATGTCGGCTTAAGCCATAGATTTCAAAAATACCTAACTCGGTCGAAATATCGGCTAATTTTATTGGATTAGTTATGAAATGTGATGAAAATCTAATTACAATATCTAAAGCAAAAATTACGAGTAAAAGTGCCATAACTTACGAGTAATGTAGACAAGCGCTGATTGGGTTGATCAGCGGCTGAGTTTCTCGGCGTTTTTTTAATTAAAAGTCAAAACGAAAATGACAGTCATTTTGTATGTCATTCTTGACCAGTTAAATTCAGTTTTATTTTAATAAAAATATAAATTAGTATTTATGGATATGTTATGAATGAATATCAAATTATTTTATGGTATATTAATAGTGTAAATCAAGGAAATAACTAAATGTCAAATAACCCTTTATTATGTGATTGAACGTGTACTAAGCCTTCTTCTTTTTTTCGTATAAGCTAAGTGGCTTAGCTATGGTGTAGAAAGTTTTTAAGCCCGAAGATCTCACTCGAACTAAGATTAGCAGCTATGACCTACAATTTGACGCTTCATCCGACCCACGGTAGCACCTAGATGCCACTTTTTAAAAGACAGTTATGACCATGGTCTCCTATCCAAATACTATCCGCATCGACTGTTGCTCAACCGCGATGATCGCGTCAGATCATCTTAGTTAGCCTAACTACAGGTGCACATGTACCTATGTCCAAAACGTGTCAATCTAAGGAGAGCCGCATAAAGGATATAAAGCTCTATGATTTTAACTAAGCGAAGTCGGTGTTGGTAATCTGTTAGTCAAAGAGGATTACTTTTTTATGGTGAATGATTTATAACACATTTAATATTGAGCAAATAAATAGCAAGGCTTTTTTTGTTTGCATAATTTTGTAATTAATAATTTATTACCTTAAAATGTCATTAAGTAGGAATTGACAATGGGCCTCTTTTCTCGTCTTTCAATTGATTCCAGCGCCTCTAACTAGTATTTACGATCCAAACGAAAAATGGTACTCCTTGCAAGATCAAATATAACGCAAGTACTAACTACTACGTCCGTTAATTCTGGACCTATTTTTTATCCTAGATTAACGAGGTTAAAAAGTTTCAGCTAAGTGAAATAATTGGCCAACGGCTAGGACTCGCGCATAAAGGGTTCCGTAACATTATCTTAAAAAAGTCAAACATATTTTTTTGTGTGGACCTAAATGTAAATTTTATTTTAAATTTATAATTTATTAATAAAATTAATATAAATTTTAATATTCTCTGAGTGTTTATATGGTCTACCAAATGTCGTTTTAAAGATCATTAGCTATCACGGTTTCTGAGATACAGCCTGGTGACAGACAGACAGACTGACAGCGGAGGTTTAGTAATAGGGTCCTATTTGTTACGGAACCCTAAAAACATGAAGAGCTAAAAATAAATTAGAAAGAATATTACTCACCTTATTATAATTTTTCCATTCAAAATCCCCTAAGTTTAGCTCTGCCCCGATATGCAAAACAAAACGTGACGCCAGCTAACAAATTGGAACAAAAGTAGTGAAAAACCTACAAACCCGGCGTAACGAGCAATCGATGGGAGAGCAAAACCTCCCATCGGCTGGCAAAAGAAACTAATGGGAAATTAATAGTGCCGGCTTCTGCCCCAACGGCGAGCTTCGTTCGCATATTTATACTTACCTAACTCGGGTTTTTGGGTGGCACGAATTTTAAGGCCATTTTGTTGCAAATTTTCTCTTAGGGGAATTCGAAATGTGATCGGATTCGCTGTTATCACAACCGTAGCGTGGTGGTAGAGCGTTTCATAGAGCTCGCCTGACTAGCGACCACTCTCCAGTTGAAAAGTGAGTCGCCAAGCATCTAACAGTATGCTCCGACAGCCTTCTTGAGAGCCAGTTATTCCTGACTAGGCATGCTGCGCCTTAAGCCTGGTAAGGTAACGCGCGCTGCTTTTCAAATGTCAAGCTGTAATGAGTAAAAAAACATGGAAATTTAATTAGGTATATCTATCTACCTCTAGTTAAGGTATAATGACTTCTTAGTGTTCTACTAAGTATAGCTTAGTTCGAAAAAAGTTTTGTTTCTACCGTCATAATTTTCTCCATAGAAACACTCGTTCTTGTAAAGGATGAATTATGCCGGATGCTATAAACAACGGAATTTAAAAAGATATCATCTTGAAGTTTGTGAAAATACTCGGATTATACTCCCATACTTTCTCATAAAAACTTTTATTATGGAAGTAATTAATTTGAAAGAATGCTAATTTTTCTTTTAATCGCTTCCTTAGCGCCGCAACTTTTATCTACTTTGTTTGAATTACTTTCGGCCGTCCAGTTCGTGGCGAGTTTTTGGTGTTTTTTGTTCACTTTTTACAAATCTGTAACAAAAATTATTTAAAAATTTCGAATTTAATGATTACGAAATGAATTGAACAGCGACATAAACAAAAAATGCCCACCTTTTTTATTTAATCAAAAAGCAATGTTCATTTGCCGTATTTTCCCGATGAACGCTTCAAGAAAATGTTGCTAAAATTTAAAAAGTTTTCTTAGATTTTCGAACGAGGAATAACAGGCTCATTATCAACTTTTTCATAATATTTTGTTGTAAATTTTAAATAGTCAAAGGTTTTTGTTTTTAAAAAATTCTAATTGCGTACTTAACATAACTTATAGTTCCTATTACACAAAACAGCTCTCCTTTTCAAGAAAATATAAGGAAATCTGAGGAGCAGTCTCGTATTGTTATTGCGCTTACTTTGTAGTTTGTCTACTTACTCGTTGAACATATTTCAGAGTCAATTACCCTGAAGGCTATAAAGCAAGTTGCTTTCGAGATTCATTGTTTTGAGAAAATTTGTCCACTTACGTTCTTGTACATGTACTACCTCTTAAAATACAACATGAGACTTTATTGAATCTAAAAGTAACGTTACACAAGTTGAAATTACAAATGTAGAAAACCATGTCCATACATATTGTACGTATTTTATATTCTATACTAGACCTTTCATTTGATACCCTTTTATTGGGGCAGTTGCGAAAAAATATGTCATCCGCCATTTTGTAGCAGCAGCCACTTGGACTGATTTGCACTACAGACAGACACACACACACGCACACAGAGAGAGACATGCCAAACTTATAACATCCCGTTGTTTTTGCGCCCGGAGCTAAAAATCGGAGTATATTTTTGGTCTAAACTGAAACCATTGCCTAAGATTAGCAGACCGTCACAAATCTTTCCCTCATAAATCAACCGCTAGGCATTTAATCTCGACCATATAAAAAGTATTACTTTTTGCTCTCAACTAAATTAGAAGCTAGTTAATAACGATCTGTCACTACAAATTATAGTGCTATAAGCACGTAGCAAGTTACAATGTTTACCAAAAACAGCACACATTTTCCCTATCCATCACAAACATGACTCGAATCTGAAACAGAATCGTAAATGTAGGTACACGATCGTCGAATTTGTGACTACCGAATGCAGATCAAATATGAGTAGGATTGGATCGAGGCACACAGGACCTCGGGAACGGTGGCTTCGTAACATTTCATTGGTTACGTCGGAAAAAGAGCAAAGGGATTCGCAATGCTCCCCAGCCATGAAATTACGATCTAGTTACGCTCAGTAAACAAAGGATGTAGTTGTAGCATATCTGTAGCGTATATTGCGATGTTTATAGAAGTGTACCTATTGCCTGAGACCTGAAGTTTGCGTTATTTGAAACTGTGCCAGTTTGAATCGTTCAAAACGATTTTCGAACTCTGTTGCAGCCTAATTTACATATTACCTACCGATAATAAACAAATTCGACAAGATCATTAGATTAGATTCCTTTTATGAATTATCATCAATGGTTATGAATAAAAATATATAAATATAGTTTTTAGATGTTAGTTTTGGTATAGTACAATTGAAGTGTATTGTTCGTAGATTTACTTATCATCATCATCAGCCCGTCTTTGTTCAATGCTGGACATAGGCTTCACCCAAGGCAAGTCACTCGACCCTATCCTGGGCATATAGTTTCCATCCACTTTTTGTTTTGTCTTTGTTTTTGCGTATAAATATATTTGCTCGACTTTGTTGCAGGACGTCCTACGATACGTATACCCAGTACACGGTCTCCTCTTTTCCACTTTTACTTATTGATGTGCATTGCTGTAGCTATATCAGTTACTTTTGACTGCCGAAAGACTAAATGACGGATTCGATCCCTCAGAATATAATAACGAGCATAACTTGATGAGCGACTTTGAACTTCCGAATCAGTTGAACTACTAATACTTAGTTATTTAGAAAGTAAGGCACAATACTTAGATGTTTTTATTTAATTGGTTAAATATGTAGTAAAAAAGAAATACTAAATACGTTTCAATATAAGACTTCTTTACTGAGTGTATCAGTCTTTTGTTTCCACAGAAACAGTCATCGTGACTACAGGGTTGAGGGTTATTCTCCAGAGTTTCCGAGTTGTGTGTTTAGAACAGCCCAGGGGTATGTGAATTGTCAGACTAAGGACCGGAGCTATGAATGTTTCCAAACTTTTAATGGACTGCATTCAGTTAGCTCCGTACAAAACTAGATAAATGCGCCGACATCGGTTTAAATGAACCTGCTTAGGTATGCAGTAGTTCCATTTAGTATTCACTTTTTGTGCCAACTTAGAGCTAAGTGAGAGTTTTTACGTAATCTATTTAAGAGTTTCATGTCATCGTCGAGTACTGTTGGAATTACGTACAAATGAAATTTATTGCTTACTTTAGCTACTAACTTTTTTTTAGTTGCTTTAGTTACTTTGAACCCCCGACATTTTTTTCAATAAATGTCAACATTGTATTCTTTATGAACAATAAAATCTCACCTCAATTAAGACTCACTCCATCTTAAATAATATACATAAAAAATATACTGAGTTAGTTTAAATTTTGAATATTCTTAAAAGTACAATCTTCTTATATATAAAATTTCCATTCCATTCACAATGTTAGTTACCGTACTCCTCCGAAACGGCTTGACCGATTTTTACCAAATTTTATATGCGTATTCAGTAGGTCTGAGAATCGGCTACTATCTATATTTTAAGGCAAAACAACGTTTGCCGGATCAGCTAGTTTTAATATAAATAAGTGCGTGACCATATAGTCTAGTCAACAAGTTCAAAAACGTGTTAAATAGACATAAAGCTCCTAAAAATATGTGCCATAGCTCATTCGATGCGGAATGACGTCTAGAAAAATGCTTTTTAAGGGTTTTTTAGCACATAAAAAATTGCGATTGTTATTAACAAAATAAGAAAAAATAAAATGGTAAGCATTTAGTTTTTCGTTAATAACTTTTAAAATAATGATATTTAAGGAAAGTAATATAAATTAATATTATTTAATCCAGGCCCGCAATACATTACGCCGTCATCTTTTACGTTTGTAGGCTAGAAGTTGTCGCCCATATAGGTACACAAACCTGCTTCTTCATGAAAGAAACAAGAAGTCCAGTATTTTAAACTTACCTTTATTTTATTTTCCTTTTTTAGTATTGGTTGGCCGCGCTCGCGTGCGGAAATAGTGGCCAAACACCAAAACCCGTTCCACCATTTCGAGTCTACACGCATGAGGGCATGGGATGCAAGTGCAAATACACGACCCGGTTCGCTCCACTAGACCATCAAACCAGGATAATCCATCTGAAAGATTATTGATCATAATCCTACCAATCAAACGCACCTTAATATTTCTAGCATTATTGAGAGTGTGTTTATTTTGAATGGATTTTTAAAAAAGCAAATACGTATAAGCGGGTATTGTAAAAAAGCCGTACTATTGAACCAATGTAGCGCATCGTGTATCGTATGCATTTTATAAGCAATGAAATGAATTACACGGGCTAAGCATAGTTTTGCTTTAAACTCTGTATATAAAACATCGGTTTAAGCTGCGAAATTCATGATTGCAAAGTCGGCGTTTATAAATATTAGAATTAAAAATATTAATGACTAATATATATGTATATCGCATGAATAAACAATGCAACAAGTTTAAGAGTATTGTCAGCAGTGCTACGTCATAAATGCAAAAACTATGCTACGCTTTACAGTCTACGAAATATTAAGACTAGGTATATGCTACGTAACGAATAAATTCACTAGTTAACATTTACATATAAAAATGTAAATTATTATCAATCAAAGAGAAGCAACAATAATATAGATATCATTTTCGGATTTACCTTTTTACGAGCCCTACATAAGGTTTTATTTCACTTTTACTTATGAACTTGTCAAAACCCATCTAGCCGTTTGGGCGGTAGAGCGACATAAAGAAACCCCAGACATACATTTATGTACTTATACTATTTCTACAATAATACAATGTAAAACAAGGAAATGAGCTATGAGCGTGACGAAGGTAGGATAATAATAACATGTGTGAATATTACTTCATAACATGTTCATTGGAGAAAATATTGGTGAAGTGCTAAGAAGTTTTGTTCTTCTGCCACGAAAACTTGCTCTATCGATCCATCTTTACGTAGAAATAGTTAGTTAAATGTTTTCGGGAAAACCCTCCCAAGTCAAATATTTAAAGGTTTCCTTTGTTCTCTAACCGACCTGTTTAATTACACCAAAATTACCCACCGTCTTAGTAATGAGATCTTATGTGTACTCTAAACACCTGTGTTTATAGAAAACAAGCTCCAAAAGACTTTCGTATTTCTAAACGGAAAACTAAGAACGTTTGAAGGCAACATAATCATCCTCTGTACCTCGAAACGGTAAACTTTAACTACTATTTGGCACACTTTCAAACTTGTTCGTGTCGGCTACTAGCTTCTATTTTCTTTTTTTGTTCATTCAAAGCTTGCTCTCTTGCAATTTTAGCCTTGTATGTGTAGAGCTTGAACAAATTGCATGGGAAGGTATGAAGCAAATATCGGGAAACGCGTCATGCCACTCGGAATAAAGGAAATGCATCGTAAATATTGCCGCCGAGAGCCAAAGACATCGACGTAAATAAAACTACAGGAACTAGGGTGCACTGAATGCAGCGTGCTTACTTACATGAAAATAATGAGTGTGTAGCTGAGTTTACGTTCACTAGAACGAGTAGGTATTACTAACTCTTATGTACTTATGGTTGTCGGAAAACCGTTCTTTGAATGTTATTCTGACGGTTCAGTATTTTAGTACAAGTTTTCGTGAAAAAATAATTCCTATATTCGAAAAGTATCTGCCTAGAATCAATTTATTTATTCATTATTTATAAAAGTAGTATAAACAAATTAAAAATTACAAACGTTTTCAAAACTGTACGGAATATTGAGAAAGAGCACAAAGAATTGACGACCTCGTTGAGGTAAAGGTTACCATGCCGGACTGCCAATCAGAAGGTTCCGGGTTCGATTCCCGGCATGGCCAACATCTTTGTGCTTATTTAAATTTGTTGGCTGTGGGTCTGGGTGTTAAATATGTATCTATATAAAATATGTATGTATGTGTAATATATCAGTTGTGTTAGCATAACACAAACTAGAAATGGTTCATTATGGGGTTAACCAACCGTGTGTGAAATGTGTCCTTATAAAAAAAATGTACCAAAGACTCTGAGTGGATATTTTATTAGGTAGAGTAGGAAAAGTTGGCTCTCACATAAAAGGCCCGAGCGCAGCACTAATGTTTATATAAATCGCACTTATACCTGGACCACCTCGGCATACGTTAGGTGTTTTGAATGCGAGGCCAAATTGACTCCATTAAAACTTTTGAAAGCGCTCATAGCTTAGATAATTTACTGAGAGAGTTATGCCGTCTATAAAAGCCGAAGCATACGTGAGTACTTACTGAAAACTAATGAATTTATGTTGTGTTTATCTTTTGAGCTCAACTTAACTTTGTTAAGTCAGGATTAAACTAATGGGTTAAGTTGTGGACGAATCTAATGGTTGATGTAGAGCTTTTAAAGTTTTAGTGAGCAAGACTTTACTAAGAGCTTAGCTCATCTAACCAAATGGCTACCGGAGTGAAAACTAGATAGATAGGTTCGTAACTAGGTGCCTAGTTAAAGTTTATACTCAATAGCTTATGATAACTACTCCTACTGATCGTTGGAGTTATGTATAAAAGAGTTTCGGTTGTGGCGTCTCTGTCGCACTTCATCGCCCGCGACCAATGAGAGCGCTTATCCTGAATCGCGCAAACGGTATTTACAGCGCGCGTACGACGGGTTCAAGCTACAATGCATGACCGTCGGACGGCCGTCTCCGGGCACAACATCTGTCCGGGGGGATATCCCTTTGCTAAATGGAGACAGACTATCGTCGCTCCATACGGTTATCTCCGTCGTGCAGTATCATGAAATTGTCTGAGTAAAACAGGCAAATGGATTTTGACCTCGTTTAAAGTCTTTAGTTTTCGTTCGTCTATGGCTTTCGTAACTTGAATGAGTAATAATGCTAATTATATATATTTTGTACTCATAAGTACTTGATACGGCTTGATAGAAATATTTTAGATAACGCTTGAAATATAATGACAGCCTAAGATATTTTCACGACCATTTGTCGTACAAAAAGAGGCTAGATAGGTACTACTTGATAGTACCACTGTACAATATGAACTTATTCGTACATACTTCATTGATAATAAATAAATTCAAATTCATTGAGGTACCTACTCCTTAAAATGTTGCATTACAGGGACATAATCTCTAAAGCGAAAAAATCTTAAAATTAACACATAAGCACTATAATATTATGTACCTTAAAATACCATATAATATGTAACTACGTTATTTCTTATTTTATTTTATTTTTACCTTTTAAGGGAAACTTGCAGCTAACTTACTAAACAACTAAATTATTGGCTTAGACTAGGGCTATTTACAAATTTCCTTGTATATATAGTACTATTAATTAGTTCTTGCTTAAAAAATCAATAAGTACCTAACTAAAATAAATTAGCAAAACCTAGCGATCACTGGCACGATAGCAATTAGTCCGTTCTAATTGAGCGACTTCGTCAGTCGTGTCGTTTTCAACTCAACAACTAATATGATGTGTACAGTGCTACGGGGTAAGGCTTAAGTAAGATAGGTAAATTACTGGAACCTAACACCCTCAAACAGCAACAGGCGGAAGGTACATTTTATAACAGTGTCGGTTTATGTACAAATCAAACTGACAACCACGCCCGAATCGTGCTAAGCTGCGTTATTTATAACAGCGGTTACTATTAGGAAATTCATGCAATAAAATTTTCAGATTTAATGAGAATACTTCGGTCATACAGTACGAGATAATAAGTGTCTAAACAACATGACTTAAGAAAAATGTGCACAAGAAATGTTTGGCTTAAATAGTTGGTTGTACAATTTAGGACAGTTAAAGATATAGTCAATGGCAATGATACCAATCCAGCTATTAAAACTCAATTTAGCTTTATTTTTAACTAATCAGCGGTAATAAGCTTGCAAATAATAACAAACTTTGGAACTCCTTGCCGAATTTTCTGTTCCCCAATGACTATAATCTAGCGATTTTGAAGGCGAGAGTGAACCAGTTCCTGCTAGGTAAGCGCGTTTCACCGTAGACCTCAATGTCACTAACCATCAGGTGAATTGTGGTCAAGCGCTGACCTATTTAGAGTAAAAAAAAAGTAAGCTTCGATCAAATATATTTTTTGTAAGCTCCTTAGCATATATTTTCAAACAGTTTCATTTTATTACATAAAAACCTTTCGGTTTTTGAAAATTGCATGCATGCTAATTGGTTAATTAACATACAAAGGCATAATAATTATGCCTTTATATTTTTATTAATCATTGACTTAAACTACCAAAGCAGTTATAGCCAACAAAATAAAGATTACTCTATTTTAGGTCTTTTTCAAAGGTAATCTAGCTTTCTTTAAAAAAAAGCAGTTGGCAACACTTGCATATGTAGCAGTGTTTTACTCTGTGGTTTTACTATTTATTTTATGCCTGGCTTTTGTATTGACCCAGTTACGCTTAATTCTAACACGAATTATTTGAATTAGTATTTGAATGAGTTTTCAAGTAAACCTATTGAACGCAATGGAAAAAAATCAATCCAACCCCGTATCTGACTCATACGAAAACATTACAATTAAAGTTGAAATTGAATATGAAGACAACCAAGACACCGACAAGACTGGACCAGCTCCTGAAAATCCAGTTAAAAAGAAAAGGAAACCTAGAAATAAACTTTACAAATGTCCGAGTTGTGAATATTCTTCTCCTGACCAGTGCACTCTCAAAGTTCATGTTAGAAAACACACAGGAGAAAAACCACTCAAGTGTGAAGATTGTTGTTACCAAACTGCACATCCTAGTGCCCTAAAGAAGCATCAGAAATCACATACTGGGGATAAGCCATTTGCCTGTGATGTTTGTGATTATACATCTCCCCATGCAAGCGCATTGAAGAAACACAGTAAAATACATACAAAAATCCAACCAATTCAATCAGATTCTAAAACAGATACACCTAGTACTCTAAAAGTTAGCACTTTAGAGAAGCCTGCATCTAATGTTGTTAAAAAGCCTTATAATTGTTCAATATGTGATTACAAAGCGGCACATCCAAGCTCTTTAAAACGGCACTTGACTAAACATTCTGGAGAAAAACCACACCAATGTGAAGTGTGCAGCAAAAAATTTATACATGCTAAAAGTTTAAAGCTTCACTTGTTAACACATAGCGGGGAACAAACATTACAATGTGAATTTTGTCAATTTTCAACTGTACATACAACTAGTTTCAAACAACATGTACTAATACACACTGGGGAAAAGCCTTTCGCATGTGATATTTGTGATTTCAAAACAGCCTATGCATATGCATTGAAAGGACATATTAGAACACACACAGGTGATAAACCCTATAAGTGTGATAAGTGTGATTATCAAACAGCCTATCACAGTCATTTAAGAAAACATCTTATCAGACATGCTGGACTTAAACCTCACAAATGTCAAATCTGTGACTTTCAGTGCATGCATTTAAAAAGCCTGAAGAGACACATTTTAACACACACTGGGGAAAAGCCATTTGCATGTACTTTATGTACTTTCAAAAGTACACATTCAGAAGGCTTGAAAGAGCACTTCAGGACACATACAGGAGAAAAGCCATACAAATGTGATAAGTGTGATTATAGATGTGCTCGCAAAAGTAATATTAAGAAGCATCGGAGAACACATACTAAGGTAAAGGGAGTAGGCCGACAATCTATTAAAATAATTGATGAAACAAATTCAGACGCTTTTAAAGACATGGAAGCACAACCTGAAGAAGGGCTACATGAGTATGATATGGAATCAATAAATCCTAATTACATTAACCCAATTGTACAAATACACATCACAGAAGAACGAGAAAATATATTGTTAGAAACAGAAATTAAAATTGAACCAATTGAATGTACTGAGTCTACTGACCCAATGAATTCAGAAACTCCTTATACCAATGAAAGTAATAAAATAATCAAGCTTGAAATTGAATCTGAAAATCATATTGAAGAAGAGAAAATGCACGAGTTTGAAGGTGAAAGTCCTCTAGAACAAGTTGATGGAAAAATTGAAGATTTGTATGAATGTGATTTTTGTCATTTTAAAACAGAATTTTCATTGGAATTCAAGGACCATCTAAAAACACACTCTGTAAATAAACCATAGGTCATTTATTTGTATTAATTGTGTTTAGAAGGTTATATAGATGCAAACAATAATTAAATGGACACTACATATTAATGTTATGACTCCATAGATATAAGTGATATTTATAACACATTACAATAAATTCTTAATTCTTTTTCTTCAATCAAATATGTACTGCTCCATAGTGTAATATTCTATGTATTTAATTTAAATTCTACAATATCCTTTTATTCCTCGCATATATGTATGTAGATATTTGAAACTATAAAAGAATACTTACTCTTAATACCTATCTATGGGTGTGTTTTTAAGATATAAATGATAAGTGAATAGGGTGTATGTAGCAATTTAAACCCACAGTATCCAACTTCTAACTATACTATTAATAAATCCTTAAGTCCGTGTAATATTGAATATTTGTTACTTCTTCATGCCCAAATGCCTGTACCAATTAACAAGTTAGTTGTAAATTGAAGTAAATAGTTGAAATCCTAGATAAATATCACCAGCAATAACATTAGCAACATGATTAAATAATAAGTGTATGTCACCAACCTATGTAATAATTTAATTTACCTAGTCCAGTGCCACTCTGGCTTCACACGGCTGTTAAAACAAAGACAATAAATCCCTATTGTAATATAAGATATGATGCCGGTAGCGTTCAGTTGCAAATAGTCCCAGTAAAGTGATGTTGCTGAGCTCAGAATAAATTAAAAGTACCTACAAAATTTCTTTATCATCGCAAATAACTTTGACAATCCAGTAATTCTTGTGTAAACTATATATAAAGACTAGGAGAAAACCCATACTAAGAAATAATTCAATAAACTAAACAATTAAGGTTTTAATCATTGACCTATATTACTAGCTTACGTAGTCGTGTACCTCAGTGGTTTTAACAGCTATAGCCTGAGAAAAATTGTCAACTGGTTCAGTGTTGCCGACTTGAATTTTCTCTCAAATTTAGGGGGATTAAAATGTTTTATATTACTGATACTCTATATGATTGAAAAAAAACACAATTTTTTATAATTTGCATTTAACCTTTCAACTGATCAATAAATAAAACCATAGATATACAACTTATATCACAGATATATCTTCTCTTTCTCTTTATCTAGAGCATAGATAAGAACAGTGATGCCAATTTAGCTCTTTTAGAGCTGTTTTTGGCTCTATTTTCAAGTAGTCAGCTCCAAAAATACGCTTTTAGCTCTTTAGCTCCTTTTTTTTCATATATTAGCTCCATTCTAAAACAGATTTTTTTTTCAATAATCGATCTTATGTACTCGAATTTCATGAAAACGAACGCGACAGAAAAAAGAGCTATGTTTAGTTTATGACTAGATGTACGGGGAATTCCCGTAGTATGAAAACGAACTCGACAATACAAAGAGCTATGTTTAGTCTATGACTATATGAGCGGGGAATTACAAAGCGGGCTTACAAATTGAAAATTTGGCACACCGTGTCAATACTGTCGATAGCTCAGATGACGAGTTATCTTTTTAAATATATATATTTATGTGTGATTTGTATTGTAAGTGTAACGTTTTGTCTAATAATAATTAAAATGTTTATTTCCAATATTTTTTTTATTTTAGCTCTTTTTTTCCCAAAAGTTTAGCTCTATTTTAGCTCTTTTAAGAAGACGATCTGGCTCTCTTTAAAAAAATGAGTTGGCAACACTGGATAAGAAAGAGAAGATACATCTGTGATAGATGTGTGAAGATACATTCTACAGTTTTTATCGCATCAAAAGTGGTTTGTTTTCCTATAACTGGGTTATTCTGTTGATATTCATGATTTTGACCTGCGCACGTAGTACCTCGAGCCGTAGAAAAAAAAGATACAAAATTCTTTTCTCTATGAAAAAATTTAAAAAGATCTCCCTGGTCTGTGCGTAGAAAAATTCTATTATGAAAGTGGCGGCGGTAAAATATATCTTTTCCTAGTAAAATTACATATTATTGTACGTGATAGCCAGGTACAATTAAAATGATCTACGGAAGTAAGCATAGATTTTTACTTCGGAATATTGTAAGTAGAGGAGTTATTACAAAATCAGAATCGCTACGGCTTCTGGCAGAATGTACCGGTAAGCTTATTTTGTTTACATCGTTATTGTTTAAAACGATGTAAAATGTCCAAAATCCCCTCGACGATCCCACCTCGTCAAACCTGACGAAAGTTTTATGAGAAGTTCTTTAAGTATTGAGCTCTCTATTATAACAGCATATATCTCTATTATAATGCAGTAGGTTAGGTACCTACTTAGGTACTATCTGTTTCGCCTAGTCGAATGTAAATGTTTCAATTTTGTGGAACAACACGCCTATTCTTGTTAGGGCTAGACTGTAAAGATTTTTTCACATTGGGTGTACCTATCTTTGTTATTTGGTATAGTTCTTCATATAGTTATTACTGTTCATTTTAGTTACCATTTATGATCCATACCATCTCATACTTTTACCTTATCATACTTTCTTATTTTTTTTATTTACTTGAACTTTCCTTTATTACAATTTCAGATAGTGAAAGCAACTCTTTGGAAGATTTGGTCAAAGAAATCAACTCTGTCATCAAATCATTCCAGCAGAAGATCAAAATCACACATGATGAGATTACCGATGAAGAAGTTCTTGTTTTCATCTCAATGGCAGACGATGACATATCAAAGGCACAGAATTATTTCACAGCCAAGGATTTGGAGTACTTCAGAATATTATTGGAGCAGATTGTTACTTCAGATTCAAGGCAAATTACTAGTATACATGCACTCAACTTAGTTGGTAATATGAAAACTTCATTTACTAAAATAGAAGCTGAAGTAAGTATTATTAGTAGTATTATTTTGATTTTTTAAATTCTTATACTTAAAAACATTTAAGTAATATGTTAAGATGATCAATTAGTAATGTGTTAAATTCAAATGAAAATGCCACCAAAGCTGGACTGTTTGCCTCATAAGAAGAACATCAAATGAAAATAATATAATGTTACCAATCTCAGCCTTTTAGAAAAACTACTCTTCTTGCTACAATCAGTCAAAAACTTAATTAATTAAGTGTTTTATTCTTAAACCATGATGGTAGACCTACACTGACAACCCCAAGCCATTCAAGCTTCTTAAAATAATGGAACATGGTCTTGGGTCGCTGGCATTCCTGTTCCACTGTCATTGCGTCAGATGTTGTGGTACTTCTATTAAAAATAATAAGACTTGTAACCCATAACATTCCAGAAACTCCTGAAGAAATGGGTCCAGATGCGTTACCTGGACAAAGAAGGGAACAACTACATCCTGGGAGTTAGGACTATTCATGAGTTCGAAGGTTACTTCCGTCAGAATATGCCAGATGCTGTTGAAGAGTGCTGTCTGTGTAAGACTATCGTTTTTCGAGTGAGTATGTGTGCCTATTTCAAAAAAATTTACAAAACATTAAAGTACCTACTTTAACTTTATTTAAAACCAGCAGATCGGTCCGGTTTCGCATGGGTTATAAAATAATGTATAATAGTAATTTTTCAAATTAGTCCTGTAGTTTTGGAGCCTATTTGCATCAAACATCCAAAAAAACAACTTTTCCTATTTATATATTGGTATAGAAAAGCCTTGCTTACTTACTTCTTACTTCCTGTGGCTCTACAACCCTGGGTGGGTCTTGGCCTCCTCTACCAGTCTGTGCCACTTTGTGCGGTTTAGGGCCAGGTTTTTCCATCCTCCATATCATCTGCGTAAGCAGCCATTTGTGTTGTGTTATAGTCAATCAGGCCTCCCATACTGAGCTCTTGTGCAACAGCCTCCAATACTAAGTTGAAGATTAAGGTAGACAGTGCATCCCATGACATGTCATTTTGTATGGAAAAGCCAAATTGACAAAATTCCTACTTGTATTCATTCTTGAGCATCTGTTTGGGTATCTATCTGCTGTTGTGCTATTGGGCTGGAAATCCCACTGGAACATAACTCAATCCATAATTAAAAATTATGGAATTTCGTCTTGTCGTGCTCACACTCAGTAATACAAAAGGACATCAACTTAGAAATGTTTTGAATAATTACTTAAGGTAGGTATAGTTCCCAACATATCTTGTATACAGCTGATTTAGTTACAAATTTGTTATCTCTCTCAAAATAAGTATTTATTGTTCCATGTTGCAACTTTTCACTCTTAGATATTTAGTATGAACAGACATGAGCTTTAAGTGCAAGACCACAAGTGACCAGCTATTCTAGTGTCTAACCTAGGGGCATATTTTTTGTTGTGATATGATGCATCTAGGCATGTATTTCTGCACTGCAACTGTTCTTCTACATCTTAGTTGGTTGGTGAGTTATTATTTTTTGCAAAAGCTAATATTAAGCAGCATTTCTATTAAATGCTCTTGGCATCTGAGAGTAATTGTCATTTTCAACTGTGCTTAAATTGTAGGTCCTGGCTGTTAATCTTAGTATAATCATAAGCCTAGTCAGAGGCCTGGTGGGCTGAATACTCAACTCCAGAGATTAACTGCTTAACATGAAGAAAAAGAAGTTAGTGTTTCCACTACTTTCATTGCAGGCATCAAAGGGTTCTGTCTTATCACTGCCCTTACTACAAATCAAACCAAAACTTTGGCCTCACATCAAAAAAATTTATTTAACACTATCAATTGGAAAATGTTCTAAAATCTACACTTCCAACAATTCCAGGGTTACAACTGCCCAGCATGTGCGATGGCGGTCCACACAAGATGTCTGCTGCGCTATGTGAACAATGTACCCAAATGGCCATGCTGCAAAGTTGCTTATAGCACAGAACAACTGGAGAATCTAAACTGTGACAGGTATTTAGATAGCATGTATGTAACTAAAGTGACCGAAGTGACCGGAGTCGATGGCGCAAGATCGTGCGGGAGAAGATGATCCGTGGCGGGGGTCACAACCCTCAGCAGTGAGGAAAACGACGCGAGGAGGAGGATGTAACTAAAACTGTGTATTTGTTTATAAGGCAGCAAGGGAGATTTTTTTTATATGACATTCTGTTCGAAGCAACCATGTATAAAATGATTATAACTTATATATGGTCAAATAAAAAAAGATGTAGATGAATTGTGTGAAGGAGGAAATGAATGAGAAGGAAGTGAATGTGGAGATGACGGCTGACGGAGTGGCGTGGAAGCGAAAAACAGGCTGTGACCCCACCTAGTGGGAAAAGGTAAGAAAGAAGAAGATTATAACTTATTGCTAAACTTCAGACAAACCGACCATCTGACGCAACAGGGGTGGAACAGGTATTACAGCGACCCAGTGCTGTGCTCTGTTATTTCAAGGAGCTTGGTTGGCTTGTCTAGGCTGGTAAGGGGGGAATGCACAATACGCCCCTAGCGGGATGTCAGTGCAGGTCTCATCACCCCCACTTCAAATTAGAATTAGGAGATAACTTTTATACATGTTTTTCTTAATTTGGCTCTTCGAGGCTTAATTAAGGATCGGATAATTCTCTAAAATAAGATATTATTTTGTTTTATTGGTCTACTTTTTAACCCTGACGCAAAACGAGACGGGGTGTTTTGATGTGTCAGTCATTTCTGTCTGTGGTATCATACATCCCGAACCAATGGACCTATTTTGATGTAGATTTTTTGTATGAAAGTGGCATTAAGTGAGAGTGTTCTTAGCTGTTGTTTGATAAAAATCAGACCAAGATAACACCTACAATATTTTCCTTCTTATAGGTTCCTTCTAGGTGAGCGTGCTCCAACGTTGGCCGCAGCGTTGCTTACCATCAGGCAAGCTGTGGTCAAACGCATACCTATTTCAAATAAAAAAAAAATGACTCAAGAAGACATAAATATAGTTTGCAAGTACCAAGATGTAGACTAGAAATGCAGAGCTGGCTATTAAAATATTTACCAAGTTACCAGATGACTTAAGTGTATCGATAATATTGAAACTTTCCTGACAAACTTAAAAAAATTACTCGTAAAAAAAGCTACTATAAATTAGAAGAAAACTTAAATTAACAGGGTTGCTCATTTCCAGTAAATAATTGCAATGCCTTATGGGTAATTATGTAACTGTAAAGTGTCATAATATTGCAATAAATCGTTTGACTTTGAAGTAGAATATTTTGAAAAAAAAAAAAACTAAAAAGTGGCCGCCATCAAATGATCATGTTGGTTTACTAAATTTTGAAGCTACACAATTGTGTTGAGCAATAAATTAAATCTAAAACATTTCAGTTCCAGACTATCCCAGAGCCATCATGTCGAAGCAACTCAGCACCTCAGTGAGCATAACTCTGAGTCTACTGAGATGCAGTGTGTGGAGGAAACTCAGGAAGATCTGACGCAGCAACTGATACCAGAGATCTCGCAACGAGTCTCAAGAAAGAGGAAACTGGAAGTGTAGGTAAGGTATTTATTTAGCATCTGTAGCTCGGCTAACTAAGACGATCTGACGCAATTATTCAGGTTAAGCAATGGTCGATGCGGAAAGCCCTTGGATAGGTGATCATGCATAAGACTGTCTTTTGAAAAGTGACATTTTCATCTTAGCGCTACCGTGCGTCAAATGACTCGATAAATTGTAGATAACTGCTGTTAGTATTTGTTTTAACTAAAATTGTGTGTTCTGTGGCATCTGAACGGGTGAACCTATTTGGATTAAGTTTTTTCGTTTAATAGGTGTGTTTGTATTGTTCTTGCTTAATAATACATATGTAGTATGTTTATTGAAAATTAGTCCCGTATAACCGCTACCACAAAATGGTGGATTGCATTTTATTCACAACTCTCTCTAAGTTGGTATCAAATGAAAAACTTACGTAGTAGATAGAATACATACATTATGTCAAACTTTGAATCCAACATGTCTGCCACCAAAAAATGTCGGGAGTATTCTACATTTTTACACGCTTTATATTAGCTTCACCTGTATGTTTGTTTGTAACCGACTTCTTTGGGCGCGATTTTGACCCACTTAAAACGGCCAGATAAGCGTGTTTTTTAGTTTTTTTTAAACTACTATTATTTATTAATGCATGTTTGTAAACTGTTCTCGAAAGGCATATTTATATTAGTACGAAAAAACGGTCACACTTACGTTGGCCCCGATAATGACGTTCTAAATGCGTCGAAACCCCACGGACTTTTTAGTAAGTGTGACCGTTTTTTCGTGCAAATTTATAGTTGTTTATATACATACGTTAATGTTGAACGCGTAGATAGAAGTGATAATATTTTATGAGCAAGTTGCAATAACTTTCTGTATTGCTGAGTACATTAACTTGGATTAGAAAAATCCAGTGAATGAGCATGCAATGACAATAGACTATTTAATTTCCAGACTCAAACGTTCGCCGTACATTCCAGAAGATAACAACAGGACTGTCTGTCAGGTTTCAGTGTGCATCAAAACTTAGAGGAATTAGCGGTATTAAGTTTTATGTTACTATATTTATTAGAATGTAAGCTTCATTTACAACTCCAAACAAATAACATTTAGTGTAAAATATGTGAATTCATAACATAATGATCCTACCTGAAGTGAAGTTGGAAGCACAGACATGTAGAAAATAAGCATTGCATTATAATAGCCGTTGCACACAAAGTCGTATCGTAACGTGAGCACTACACTACAAGCATGTACCATATAGCATGGTGGTAGAGCATTTTCTAGTGCTTGCTTGGTTAGCTACCACCCTCAAACTGAAGTTTTTTCCTTTTTTTTTTCTCCTTATAAATCATAAAATATAGAAAAGCCAACAAAGTCGTCAAAAGTGTTAATATGAGACATTGCTTATCCATTCGTATGTTGAATGACATTTTGTATTATCTGTTAAAAAAAGTCACAAGTTCCAAGTTATAGTTTTACCCTCACCGGATCCCGGTATGTCAATAGTTGCGGCGAAAATTTGTTTATACCGGGAGCCGGTTTTTCAACATACAAGTGGATAATCACTGGGATATTGATTGTTTTAGCTTTCGCTTTCCGAGTAGTTCGTTAATTTGATTTCTTTATTGAATTTGTTTAGCGAAATATGACAAATAGCAAGAAAATGTCGAAGTTAAAATAATAATGATGAAGCTCAAACTGAAATGTTGATTAAAATATACAAATTAAACAAATTAAAACATAACTATGTTATAATTCATTCATACAATCATACATACATCTGCTCGATCCAATCTAAAATATAAGAAACTTATCAAATAGCTAAATATACGTTCTCAACTTTTCTTTGTACTAATTTAGCGGATTTCGGATAGAAATCCAGCAAGTACTTCCATTGATCTAGTTTTAGGTAAACGATGTCTACCACAGTCCGCGCGCGGAACGAGAAATGATGGACTACTCCCACGAACAAACCCTGCAAAAACATACAATAATTATCTATTCAAAAACAAAATAATATAGTCTTTTCTCAACATATGTATATAAGCGATGACAATCGAGCGAGCGGCCGCCTCACGTCCGGAAGGTCATGGGTTCTATCCACGCCAACGAGATCGAGCTTTCAGTGTAGGAAAACATCGTGAGGAAACCATAGCAGGGTGTGATAGGGTATTGTCTAATGCTGGCTTGGCTAGTAAACACCCTCAAGTTGTAAAATCTGTCGCCAAGCAGGTGCTTGGAAAACTGCTGTTAGGCAATAGCAGTTGCGGCAGCCAATCAATCCAGCCTAGGCATGTTCCATCTTAGCCCTAAGTGTTGCTAGCACGTGTGATTACGAACCCGTTACTTGAGGAAACCTCAAGAAATTTTCCTTCAACGTAAAGCAAAGGCCGGGATCGAACCAGGGCCGTCAATAGTAAAGTCTTAATTGAAAAGCAGACGTTTACCCATCGAACCACACTCGGGTTTTTCACTCTATATCATACTTAATCATAATCATATTTACGGTAATGTCAAAATTAATAGTATTTAGACACAACCTAACCTGTGCAATACCAAAACTGTCTTCTGGCCCCAAAACGTCGTAAATAGATTCAGTCAAATTTGGATGGACTGTAAGTACTTCCACCTGAAACATAAGACGTCATTGGTGGCGATTCTGCGGCACACACGACTAAACTAAATTTAAAGAAGCCCCGCCCCGTCTCTTTTCATCTTAGGTGGCCAAAAAAAGACGGCACGTTCTGCACCATAGCACAGAATAATAACTTGTACTTCGTACAGAAGCTTCACTTCGCAATGGTTTTCAAAGAAATATGAACTCAATCTGATAAACAATATGATTTAATTTAGCTCGCGGTCCAGTCGAGCTCGTGATCATTTCGTTACCTACCAATTTCTTTTCAAAGGAATATGGGCCTTAATTCACTATACTACGGTTCATAATACGTTGTACATGGTTATACGTAGTACTAGTTATTATTCTGTGGTATTGAAAGAGCCACATAGATTGGCCCTTTGCGCAGTGGCCGCCGCCCGTAGGTATGTTTTTAACACCTACACGCGGAGTGACACAGGCCTGACCATAGTCAAAACAACTACAATCACGTCAACATCTTTATGCTGAACTTAATTGGTTGGCTGTCGATCTGGGTGTTAAATATGTTTCTATATAAAATATGTATTTATATGTAGTATATCAGTTGTGTTAGCGACCATAATACGAACTAGAAATGGTTCAGTATGGGGTTAACCAGCCGTGCGTGAACTGTGACCTAATATTTAATATTTACCGTTGCTTAACCACGATGATCGCGTCACATCAGTTTAGTTAGCCGAGCTACAGGTGCTACATACGCTACTAATTATACCTAGTTAAACATAAAACAATCACTCACTTGCCCTCGGTGTATGAAATAAATACACTGATCAGAATCCCCACACTGCACGATATAGTTGCCAGGAAAGAAAACGCAGTGCTTCATCCACATTGCCAGCATTCTTCTAAAGTCGTCGTCGGTTTTGCTGAATATGACTGACTCGCGAATATGAGAGCCGTACAGCGCTTGCATGACTTGACAACGTAGGCGGAATGGTAGCTCGTGGACTAAATCGGGCATCTAAAGGGTGGAATGTACAGAGTAACTATAGTTTTTTTACCTATACTGTCTCACTGGGGGCGACGGACAGCCCTCTATGTCGGGGCTGTCTGAAGGAAAGTGAAACGGTAGGACAAGTGCTACTGCACTGTAAGGCTACCAAACAAACGCTCGCTTCGCTTTCAATTGCTAGGCTAGTCAGACAAACAGACCATCTGACGCAACAGGGGTGGAACAGGTATGCCAGCAAACCAGGGCTGTGCTTCGTTATTTCAAGGAGCTTGGTTGGCTTGGCTAGGCTGGTAAGACCCGGAGGGGAATGCATAATACGCCCCTAGCGGGATGTCAGTGCAGGTCTCATCACTTCAAATTAGAAATAGAACTTTTTCACTGCTCGGGCAAACGTCTCGCCCAACTCTCTCCACGAATCCCGGTCGATAGCCACCACTCGCCAGGCATTCGAAAACTGAATTCAAGATCGTCACACCAGCCTCGCTCTCCCTCTACTACGCCGACCTTGAGGATTCCACTGTGTGACGATCCCGGCCCAGCATTCGGAATGCACACGAGCCATATGACCCGCCCAACCCCATTTTAGTTTAATGATGTAAAATGTACAAGGTTATTCTAACAAACGCAAAATCTTTTTAACTGGTCTTGAATCTCATGTGCAGCGATGATAGTTCAGTCGGGTGTGTGCGCAAAAATTCGGTGTAGGAAAACATAGTGAGAAAACCATAGAATTGTGCTAGAGTATTTTCTAATAATCGCCTAGCTAGCAAGCACTCAATTTGAAAAATCTATCGCTAAGCACTTAACGCTTTCTTGAGAGCCAGTAATTCCAGACTAGGCATGATGCACTGTGTGAAATAAATATATATCTAATCCTTATATATATCCAGACCAACTAAGCAGTCCCAAGTTAAGATGTGATAAACTTTCTTAAGAATACCTTTCTTAAGGTACCTATACCTGTCTTCCTTGCCGTCTATTCCATGTAGGTACGATATGTGTTAATGTATATACCTGTCTCCCTTGCTGTCTATTCCACAGTTCTCTAACATAGTCCCACATTTTGTACATCTGATGGTCACTGAGGTCCATGTCTCTAAGACCGTCTCTCAACTCGTTGATACCATAGTCGTAAGTTATCAGAGACGATGTATGAGCGGTTATCATAGCTGACATCTCAGATATAAGTAAACCTAAAATATAATTAATATCTAACTATAAAATAATTTTATTACTTGAATAAATTTAAAGATGTTGGCCGTGCCGGGAATTGAACCCGGAACTTTCTGATAGTCAGTCCGGCATGGTAACCATTACGACCATAAGATCGTCAAAACAAGGTATAATTGAGCAATATGTATAATAAAATTCTAAAAATAGTGGTCCTAAAAACAAAAAGTACTTGCACCATATAGGTAAATTTGCTCAGTCAGTCAGGTCAGTTGTTTAAATTATTTTGCTTAGTGAAAGGCGCGTTTTAAATTGTTTTGATATTTTATTTCCTTTATTGTCCTGACATCACACTTATAACCTTTATTTTCTTGTTAGGAAAGTATTAAAATGCAAACAAAAACTAATACAAAAATGACAAATATTTAATAAAGCTAAAACGCGCGTCGCGAAAGCTTACGAATAATGGGCGCGATTAGCCGTCTGAAGTTTTAAACGAAGCTTAAAATCTATAACAATCAAGAATTTACGCACATTTTTATGTTTTTGCTATGTGTAAAAGGATAATAAATATCCAAAATATAGCAATCCTTGCTATAGACAGATAAAATTTTATGAAATTACGATGTTGTTCTTATATATAGTAGGGGTACTATGTTCATTTATTTGTGTTAATTTTTTGACACATTTCACACACGGCTGGTTAGCCCCATACTAAACCATTTCTAGTTTGTGTTATGGTAGCACAACTGATACATGCTAGAATAAATACTACAAAGTATTTTATTAAGTTGGTCACTGACCTGTACAAAACTTGATAATTATGATCACTATAATAGTTTCGACAACTTCAAAACTGTTCTGCGAGGAAACATCGCCTGTACCCGTGATAGTCAGTAGGTTTATCATGTACCACAGGGCCGCTATATACAGAGTGAAGTATTGTTTCTGTACACAGACATAGTATTTGAAAAATATGGAAAAGTAGATACATCTTTTACAGAGTTTTAGGATTATTCAAATCAATAGAATCATAATGATTAGTATGCTATAAACAAAAGAATACATAGATGATTCTTATGTTTTCAATTCTGTAGCGCCTGTAGCTCGGCTAGCTAAGGTAATCTGACGCGATCATCGTAGCTAAGAAACAGTCGATGCGGGCGGTCTTTGGGTGGGTGACCATGCACAAGACTGTCGTTTTACGGTAGAATTATCATCTGGGCGCCACCGTGGGTCAGAGGACACAGTAAATTGTAGGTCCCGGCTGTATAAGTAGTCGTTAAGCCAAGTCAGAGGCCTTCGGGCGACTTGAAAACTCGACACCACTGGCCAACCACTTAGCCCATACAAAGAAATATTTGATATAGACGGTTACTGGTAATAAAACTTTTAAGGTTGGCTTTGGTACTTCTAGACAAACAACAGTTCTTCCAAGACAACGCAATTTGCTTAAAACAAATGACTGCAGTTCCTTAAGAAAAAAAATTTCGATGCGCGGCAAAATATATCGAATTCATGATTTGCAATTCCTTATTCCAAAACAAAGGTGTCTGTTTGCTACACGTCCTAACGCGCAGTCTTTAAAAGGGTTTACGCTGGTTACCAGCAACGCTGAATATCTATATATTTTGTTCACAAAATGAGTAGTTAGGTAGGTAGTTACTTCACTTACCTCGGAATATCTAACCCGTAAGTTTAGATCAGGTTTGGTCATCCAGTTGGAAGAAGCGCATTGTACGGGCGTCAAACAGGATAGTTTGAAGAAAAGACACGCGTTCACATGAGACAATATCGATGCCCATATTCCAATGGTCCTAAAATAATAGTGATGTGACATTATGACCATACAAAAGTCTTATGGATGATTAAAATGTAAATATGATGTCATTTTTTAATTTGGAGCGTCTGTTAAGCGTTTGTGCTCTTTCTGTTTTCATAAAATGACGACGGTAGAATTAATTATACTGATCCAAGTATTGATTATCTAAAGAATAAAAACGATGATGTTTTCTTGTAATTGTTGTATTGTTTTTCTGGTTTGATCCCGGCCCTACACCAGTGACTTGTTTTTCAAATTATTTGCACTTGCGTGGATTTGTACTCGCTTTACTGTGAAGGAAAACATCGCGAGGAAACCGATATGTTTGAGGATCTGAATATCCGAAGTTGTCCTCTACCAACCCACACTTAGCCAGCGTGGTGGATTTTGGCCTATATCTGTCTCCTCGTGAGAGAAGGCCTCGAGTACGAGCAGTGGGAACGTATAGTGGACTTCTTATGCTGTTTTTTTTTTCATAAAAGAATGATACAACGAATCGTTCTACTATGTGGTTTGCAATAAAATAAGATTATAATCTTGTGTAGGAGTCATAAGGGAACTCAATTTTGGAGAGCAACAATTCTTTGTAGGTATATAATTTTTAAACTGCTTATTTACATGGAGCAAGTGACTTAAGCTCTAGTGTCGAGAGTTTTGGCTGCAGTATTGACAAGAACGGTCGGGACCTACGATTTACCAAGCCATCATACACAAAAAAAAATTGTAAAGTGAGATTGTAGATTTACTTACATCAATTTCAGAAACAGATTAGAAGATCCAATACTAGTTTGCCTGTGGGTTCTATAAGTAAACAAGTAAGTTATTCTTGCTAACTGAGGTGTCCTCATGTACGTAAACAGAATGTATTTCAAACGATCTCGAAGCGGCAAAGCGAGCGCTAGGTAGCATATTAAGAAGTTTGCTAGGAAATCGCGTCTACGCAGCATTGTGTTTGAGAAAAACCTGTAAGCATCGGAAATTAGTTATTTTTCAATAATATTCTTTTGTTGCGCCCCGCGGTTTTGACACGAGTTAATCCGGGACGAAAACTAGCCTATTTGTTAATCCAGGTTATCTCGATACAGACATTAACAATTTGTACAGCCGTGGCTGAGCGGGAATGCGTAAGAGACACACACACATACTTTCCCTATTAAACCTTTTTATCAAAAGTATGAAGGTGATGAAAAAAAAATCAATAAAAGTTTATTTAATTAAAAATAGCCATGGGCACTTTTCGATAGGCAAGCAATTTTAGGCATATTTGTTTATAAAAAATACTTAATAAAAAATACGTCTCATCTGGATCGGTGAAGGACGATCTTCACGGGCTCTTAGTATTAACACAACTGATATACTACATATACATACATACATATTTTATATAGATACATATTTAACACCCAGACCGACAGCCAACAAAAATTTAGTTCAGCACAAAGATGTTGGCCGTGGCGGGAATCGAACCCGGAACTTTCTGATTGGCAGTCTGGCATGGATATTACCAACGGTCGTTAAAAAATATTACAAGAACGTATTTTTCGTAATTTTACGTCAAGTGAATACTTAAGTTTAATACTAACTTTTGTCTCACTTTCTTAGGATTCAAAACGTAGTCCCCGTATCTATTCATGTATCCGTTATGAATGTCCAGGAATAGCTTGTATAAAAATATAATGTCGACTGCAACACATATCGAGAAGAAAAACGGCACAGTTTGAAACGCCATTTGGTATACCAGTAACATGAAGTCCATGTAGGAAATTACTAATATGAGATATTCTGGAATAGATTGTTTAAAATGTAAGTATTTACCTTAAAATGTATGATCGTCTTCAATACATAGGTATACTAATTTACAATACATTAAATGTTTTTCCAAAAAAGTTAATTGGAAAAAAAATACATTTGTCTTATTCTTCTTTAATCGGGGGCAATAAAAGAAGAGTAAAGGAATGATTTCGATTAAATTTGGTACGGACATAGTTTAGACTCCAAGGCATAGGCTATTTTTAACCTCGGAGTACCTAATGCGAGGCGCAGCCAGTTCGTAAGTATACATACAGCCTTGGCCAAAAGTATTAGGCACCCCCATAAAACACGTGCACCCGTAAAGTAATTGTTAGAATTACTTTTCTTTTTAACAAAACAATTAGCATCAATATTAAAATACTGTTTTAAACAATAAATAAGGGTTGTTAAGGATCTGTAAAATAGCTAGCTATTATATATAAAGTTACCCATAAACGTGACGAATTTTGTGTCCGGAATCACACTGCGCCGAAACCATCTGCAAAATATCAATTGATATTTAATAAATGTAGGTACTTTCAGAGTCGTGCGTTATTTGCCTTGCATCATAAACATGGTACGTGAAAAAGACCACATATTTAAGGCTATATATTTCCAAAAAGCAGGTTTTTGAAAATCTACAAAAAATAGTTCTACTTACAAACAAACTGCAATTTACCATAAACAATATCTTTGGTTCTTTGCTAAAGTTTTTATCTCAACCAAAACACAATAGTGAAAAAAAATCTCGATAGATTTAATTTTCGAAAATATGCCTTCTCAAATTTAAAAAAAACTTTATCCTAAAAAGTTAAGTAGTAGTTATGATTGCGGATAGAAAAAGGCGACGTAGGGAAATATTGATAATTTATGCTTGAAAATTATGTTTAAAAAATAATTGACCACAGATATGTGACGAGTAGCGGTGTTTGGTGTTTGATGAGCTAGACAAAAAAAAGACACCATACAGCTAAACATTTGTCAGCGATTCTAGCTGGATGCGGAGCATGCCTAATTTGGAATCGCAGGCTCTAAAGGAGACTGCTGGAACACGAATGAATGGGCTTGCGCTTGATCACAACTCACCTGATGGAAAGCGATATTGTGATCTAAGGTGGAGCGTCGAAACCGGTTCACTCGTGCCTAGAAAACCGCTAGATTATAGTTTTCGGGAAACAGAATATTTGGCAATGAATTTCACTCACGGCGGTTTGCACAGTGAAGGTTCTCTCTCCCGACAACCCTACATAATGGTTAATAAGAACAACCTAAAAAGCTCAGCTAAGAAACTTAGTATTTTCTGTTAAGTAAACGTTCATCTCACAACTAATGAATTATACTTATAATATTAAATTATGAAATATTATATGACTTGTGTGGTTGGAGCAGTAACGAGTACGCTGAAATATAATCAACGTTCCCTCCAGATGTTATAGATTTTGATCCATGCGACTCTGCAATACTCTTCTCTGGGCTCTGTGAAAGAAAGAAATCTTATTTTTACTTTAATGTAATAATAAATCTTAATTCACACTTTTAGAAAGATATAGTGAAACCTTTTTGTTTACTTAAAACTAAAAGATTTCTCGATCCCACTTTTATGGTTGCGCTCAATTTTAGCCGTGTGCGAAATGTGTCCTAAAAAAATATACCTCCATATACATAGCCATATCAATATTATCATCCTCGTCGCCAGCGTCGTAAGTTAGTGGCATCACGTCCGCATCACCGCTGTTTCTTTCTGAAGACATGGTCGGTATGACATAATCTTTCGCAGCTGATTCAACCGATTGATGGACTTTTCTTAGAACTGAGGGGTAGCTCTGTAACAAAATACAGGTCAACCCAACATAAAAAAAGTAATCGGAGTCACAAAAATATGTACTAGATATCAATACTATAATTTATTTTATGCTATTCATCTTCTTCTTCGTGTCGAGTTTTCAAGCTGCTCCAAGGCCTCTGACGTGTCATAACTATTGCTTGTACTAGGAGTAACTGCAGGATCCGGCCCGCGGTAGCGCCCAGTTGAAACTGACACTTTTCAAATGACAGTCTGGTGCATTGACTTTTGCTTAACCTCGATGATCGCGTCAGAGCACCTTAGTCGAGCTACAAGCGCTTCTAATAATATCTATGATGTCTGAAAATTTTCTGTCACAGTTTCATTCGTAAAACAAAATTTTCGTAAGTTTTGTAATTACGTATTAGATTTTTGACTACACACAGGATAGAGTAAAGTAAAACCATGTTCAGATTTATTTATATCAATTTTTTGAGTTATGGGCTACAAATGTGCACGTTTGACTAAATTCAAAATACATTGACATGTTTTGTTTTGTCTTAAAATGTTTTACTTATACATACAGGCCACATATTTTTAGGTACTTTTACTAAATATTTTCACCTTCAAAAGATTGTAGAATTCTCTTCCTTGAATACTTAAAACGTCTATATTTCTAGATGCCAGTACATTTGACATTGTCAGATATTTTGTAGCTCCTCTAATGTTGCCAAATATACCTCCCGGACCCATACACGCTTCTACTTCGTTGATATCTGAAATGATGTCCACCTGAAAGTAGGCAAATAAAACATAAGTTACATTCATTCGTTTTTGAGTAGAAATGTAAACGGAGCCTTCCATTTTATATGCCCGTTTATAAATGGAGTGCAGTCTATCTACGAGAATACCTACTAATCGAATCGGACGACTACGAACTCAAGAATTGAAATAACAACGGCGAAAAAAGCAATGAAGGTCGAAGCAAAGCTTTTTGCTTCGACCTTCTAGGCAAACGTGTTACATCGTAGACCACAGTTAAGCTTAACATCAGGCAAGCTGCGGTCAAACGTAAGCCTATTCATCAATAAAAAAAACGCAACGCTTTCGGGTCGTAAAGTTTGATATTTTGACAAACGAGAAAATTTTCCGCTACGATTATTTAATAACTAAGGATAATTAAGTAGGTAAATTACGTCAACCTGAAATAAACTTTCATCTTCTAAATCTATCAAGCTTATTTAGTACTAAGAATATGTTCCTAACAAGCTACACTTCGTGATGATGCTTGCGTTAATCCGGGATAAAATTAATATTTTATTTCAAAGTCAATCCAGGGTCCAAACTATACCAAATTGCATCAAAAAAAGTTTAGTGGATTTTAGCATGAAGAAGTAAAGAAAAACATACATACTTGGCCACAAACTTTCGCATTTATAATATTAGTAGGAAGTAGGATTGGACATATTTGACACTCCCATACCTTTCCTCGAAAAATGATATACATAGTGCTGATCACTTCATTACTTCTCATCACCATATAGCCTTTCTGAAAGTATTGTTCTCGAAGTTTCTTCGCAAAAGCTCTGAAGAAAGAATATTCTACGTTTTCGAACAATGGTATCTCTCTCAACGTCTGTTCGTACATGTACAAGACGGCGTCTTCGTTTAGGTTTGCGTGTAGTTTTCCTAGGATAGATTGATGCTGTAAACGGAGATAAAAAATCAATATTTTAAATACTCATTCCAATTTAAAAAAAATGCAATTACGCAAGTGACAGGAAATGAACATTCAAATGTTTTTATTATGTACTCGAGTTGTAAAAAAAAACAAATACTAAACCTTAAGCAACGTATAATAAGACAGTTGATTCTTAGAATTCCTAAAAAGTGGTCGAGATTCATTCGATACACTTCTCAGAATATGGGGAAATACTGATACATTTTGATTAGCTTTAATGATTTTACTTACTGACCATCCACCAGTTCTTTTCCATTTATACTTCCAATATTCCATTACAGTCTTTTTCAATACAAAAGGCACCTTTTCTCGATTCAAAAACATGTCCAAATGCTTTACATTCTCTTGAAACTTTGTCACCACTTGGTCTGCCATAGCTTTAAGAGAAGCTATTCTTGCGTACACATATCTATAAAAGGTATTTTGTTCGTATTTGTTCTTAGAATTAGGCTAATATAAATTGTAATTTATAATTATATAATAGGAAAGGCCTATGATGCCTTGGGAAAGGCTATAGAAATCCATAGAAATCAACGTGGTAAAAGATAACGTAGGTATCTAACTACATAAGTGTATACTTATTTTGTTAAGCAAATAAGAACATAATATGTACTTTTTACCGATTGCGATGTAAGAAGCCATAATTATTTTTAACAAGTCAAGTGACTTGACTCGACTCGATAACACGTTAAATTAGGTACGTAGGCCCTAGCTTAGTTCAAGCTTTAGTTAAGTCAATTGAGGCCTTTGGCGGCTTGGAAACACTATAAACCAATAGCATCAAGAATACGAAGATGGAAAAGTTGTAACAGTAATACACTTTTTACCCAAAGAATATAACTCCATGCACATTCGAGCAGATAGACAAAATCATGTGAGTAGTATTCTGAGCGGTTACGTCACCAAATCCTGCCCCGCTGAAACTTGTAGCGGCCCAGTAGTAGGCCAGTAAATATACTCGCCCGGGTGATAGATAGTCCTCTTTCAGTAGTGTCGCAGCATCTATCCAAGAACCTGATGAAAGATGCAAAGTCTATATAAGATTACATGGTTCGAAGACAATGAATTGTCAAGTTACTTTTGTTTTGGGCTGAACGGATTCCGGTGAAATTGTTTGGCAATGAGATTTGATGCCTAATAGCTTACACTGACAAGCACAGTTTGGTAATCCAAAATTGCGTATCACTGTAGCTGAAATTGACTCGCGTGAAGCTTACTATCGGAGTAGCGACTGGCTTGTCTTGTCTCTGTAATTAGAATGTGTCGCCAACACAATGATATTCTTATCCACCATCACCTCGCCATTGATATATTTAATAGTAGCATAGTCAAATTTAAGAAAAATATTTTTGATTTATTGAAATTAGAATAAAACTAACCTAAACTTATACTTAACTAAATTAAATTAAATTGTAGCTTAACCTATTTGACTCCAACTAGTTATGTAGTTTTGTTTTGATTCTTTGTTTCTTTCTAATTTATATTTGTTCATGTTGTGTACACATAGTTAGGAAAATAATCTAGTTTTGATCCTGGTTAATTGATCTTTTTTAGTTATAGTTTTGATTATTTTCTGTTTTGTGAACCATAATAAATAAATAAATAAATAAAATCGTTTCAATCATAAAATAACAATCTTATAAAACTTACTCTACACATATGTTTACAATGTAGGTATATTAAATACTACAGTTCTCTCTATGCATAGGCCTGCTTCTTTTTTATTTCAAAACTTCGATTCGAGAAAGTAAAGTTTAAATTACGTATAAAATAAGTGAAGATCGTCGTTAAGTTTCAATATTGCGTAAGATGATAGTTCTAATATCCATATTCAAGTTAGTTGCAAGTTGTCCAGATGCTAGTTGAATATTACACAGCAGGTGATGTCAGGTAAAATTAAGTCTATTCAAGCAGCTATTGACTGCACTCAGCTTTTGCAGGTTGCAGTTGTTTTGTAACCCATTCTAATTATTTCCTGCCGCTTTAACATAATTATTCAATCAGCGTTCCTCCGTGGCGGTACATACCTACATAATTAAATATCTGCCTACATACTCTTATAGGTCACGATACAAGGTCTCCAGGTTTGAGGGTGTGGGTGGTACGCATATGGCAACTAACGAATCAAATGAATTCAAGCTATAGTTGGGGCGTATTTTTATTACTGTAATTAGGTACATACATAAATGCTTAAAGAACTGAGTAAGTAAATAACAAAAATACGTTATAAGCATCGAATTAAAATAGTAGATACATATAAAAAAATATTACTAATGTCTAATTTTCATGTCAATATCATGTATAATTTACGCGTTCATTAATATAAAGTTTAAAGTGAAATAAGGCATACCTTTTTGACATATCATATTACCGTCTGTATGAAAGACTGAATCCATATAAGGTCCTTCTAGAGATAATTGAGATAGTCTTCGAGCAAAATCTTCGATGTTAGGAGAAACCACGTATCTACACGTCAAAATAATTAGGACTGACGTGTAAAGGTTCAAAAAGAAAAGCGTCAATAAAAGAAAATGTAGAACGCTCATTAGGTACGCCTGGAATACAAATTTCAAGTATTAATACTTTATTTATGATCTAGACCACAACCCTGTTATATTTCGTGCTTTGAATGAATCAATATCATCTCGTATGAAACTATTTCGCTTTACTGGTAACTATCTAAGCTCCTTGAAGAGCAGCCTAACTAGAAATAACCCAAAGAACATTAAGCATATTCATATAATTACCCTTCTCAAGGCATTCAACGAATCCGCCCAAAAAACGGAGTAAAGCTTGTAAATCTGCAGTATACTAATCATCCTGATAGAGCAATGGAACATGTGGCTGTTAATTAAATGATCTTCGTCGGTATGGTTTTCGTTGTGCTTGGGTATTATCACTTTCCATACTGCATACCAGGGGAAACACGTAATGAAGTCTAAGAGAAATGGACCCTAAAACAATGAGTAAGCAATTAGTCACAAAAAGGATGATGACGCTGCGTTTGTGTGTATCTGAAAATACTTTTAAATGAAACGTCAAAATCAAATTGCTTCGTTCTTAGTTAAAAGTTCACTTTTAGTGTTTCGTCTTTAGTGTTATGAACTTTTCGTTATTTAACTAAATTTATTGTTAATTTATTAACTTAAATATTATGAGAATCTGATACCTATGTGAAATCATATTGATATTTGGTATGTTCGTGGGATAAATTATAAAAAAAAAATTGGACCTTGTTATAGAAGATACCTTTAGATAATTTCGTGCAGTCAAATAAGGGTGGTAAATCAATTGGTTCTTAGGCCCGTAATACGCAACGTGCAGCATCACATACATATCAATGTAACATATCACTTCCAGTATCACTACAGCTTCATTAAAACTTGTGCATAGAGGAGCCATTGAGATTATTATCTAAAACAAAATGATAGTTATGATCCAAATAAATGATCACTTAAAAATAACGACACATTTGTATCGTTTCTAATTATGAGAGGTTCCTTCTAAAGGTGTCAGCAAATTAGCCAGCGCTGAACGCCCTTAATGAATGAAACAAAGAAAGCGCACTGCGGATTCAGATATTTTTTAAAGACTTTATGATTTTACTTGTGCGATCAACTTTAACCATCTCTATCAACTTTGCCTTATGACATTTTCTGAAACAAATCGGGTTGACTAAATATTGCTACCACTATCGTTTCTGTGAATAGTAGACCATGTGAACTAATTAATATACTATTAGCCCTTACATCGGCATTGGGATTTTAATATAGATTGTAAGATTTAAAATGTACCACAATGTGTGCATTCTATTAATCAAGCCCTTTCATTTGATACCCATATTAGCAGTTGTGAAAAATAGGTCATCCGCTATTTTGTGGTGTTCGTCATCTTGGATAAATTTTCTTCAAACATAGCTAAGAACAATCTTTATTAACATACCTTACAAACAAAAAACGGAATCAGAATCGGTTCATCCGAAAGATGCCTAGCCCCAGTCAAACCCACCCAGATACGTCAAACGCATAGGTAAAAAACAAGTTTTTTCGTCAGGAGCTAAAAATATTGTAAGAAATCACTCACTGGTGTAATCAAACATAGTAAATACGCCGTGATGACTCGCATGATGGCCCACACTTTCAGGAACAGTCCGTCTGGTCTGATCGTTATAGGCAACAATAGATAATTGGAAATATTGTTCATGCTGTGAAATTGTTTGAAGGAATTCGAATAGTTTTCTTTATTTTTCTTGTATTCGGCCGATACGTGGATAAATGAATCTGTGATTACAACAAAAAATACTTAGTACGATTTTCCTTAAAGTCGTAGCTTTGTCCCGTAGTGTCTGCGTTTTAATTTTTTCTAAAGGAGCCTAATTATCAAATCGAAGGCTTCCACATGGCGTTATCGTCTGCATCCACAACTGACTTTATGCGACTGCTGGGTACAGGCCTTTCTAATATTATGCCATCCGCTTCAGTTCTATGCAATCTTGGGCCAAACATAAATCGCCGCGATGAGGCAACTTAGTTATTGACACCTCTATGCATTTTAATACATTTGATCATGTCGCTTTTGCATTTCGCAGTCTAATATGCCCGCGGCTTGATATCCAGGTTCTATCCGCGACTGACGCTATTTTGTCGACCCATCTTGTGGCATTCAGATTCCAAGAAGTTAGCTTAGTAACCTAACTAAAAAAGTAAATAGAAGAGGAAAGCCAAGATCTACCGATATCGGCATACTTCTGTTCATAACTTTCAGAAGGCACCTCAGCAATGGTAGGAAACAAATTCAATTATTATTTAAAAAACTTCTATTTGCCGGCAGAAAAGTAACATAATAGTCTAATAATTATTGTTTGTAATTTGTAATACTTCCTCATAAAGCTGTAGAAAAGTGTATCATTCATTTGATCGCCCACTATCTGGCATAGGTTTCTTTTCCTGTGACACCCACACAGGTGTGTGTCACAAGACTTCGCAATGCCATTCATTCAGTCATTGAGGTAATCCAAGCTTCAATTCGAGCACAATGTAGAATAAATAGAAAATATAACCTCCTTATGTGGAGGTTACCGTTATCTCTAAATTTAAATTGATTTGAACCTTGTTTATGCTGAATTACGATTAACCATTAACTAATATGAAGTGCGATGAAAATGAATGGAGCTATTCGTTCGAAAATCTAATTTGTTACTCGCAGTTTGAAATAAAATGAAAACCGGAAGATACCACGTGAATAGGTACTTAATTAAAGTCTTTATTAGGCAGATAATATGTACTTATAATTTTTTTCTTGACTTCTTGAATCGCACTCATGTCTGATTCCTGACTTTGACTACAAATATCGGTCAAAGAGATTATGTTTAGCTTATTCGAACTTACTGTTAAAAAACTCTTGTAGGATGCCAGCTATTTTAACTTTCTTTTTCTCAATAATTTTGTTATAGTGCTTGAGATATCCGTCAGTGTTTTGGGTTTTAGCTAGTTTTTCAATAAACTCTAGTTCCTCAGGTTTCATAATGCCCTCATGTTCTTTCATATCCGGAAACAGACTCAGTGCAGAAGTATAGGCTGAATGACTTACGCTGATTAGCTAGAATAAAATAAAAGATATTATAATATCGCGATAGGCACATCGGTTGCAACAAACGGTGATTAAAGGGTTTTTTCGGTAGGTAATTGCATTTACGATTTATATAAAGGATTCGACAGATAATTTACATTACCGACTAGAAAAAACATCTAATACATTACAAACCTACCTAGTTTTCAGTTTCTTATGTTAATTATTTACTATAGTAAGTGTGAAAATAAAAAATGAATCTATCTAAATGAATGAATCTAAACCTATTTTACTATTCTTTCCAGCAAATTATTTTTATAAACACGCTCTGCTGTAATCAATTTATTTGAAGCAAAATGTTCATCTTACCTTGCAATGAGTCAAAGTAATAACAGTGCTCACAGCCGGCACTCCGTACAAAAGTACCAACAAGCCCAGATGGTTGCCCGGCCCAATGACGCGCTCTTTCCTCGTTTCTCTCATTTCGCGTGACGTCACCAAACAGTAACCGCTCTCGATAATGTAAAGTTCCCTAGTAACTGTTCCGCCGTAGTAGACTATTTCTCCTGGGGGTAGGATCATCTCTCTTGCAGCTGACAAAAGGAAACTCTTTAAAAAAAGTAATACCAATTTAATTACTATCATAAAATATCTAAGATTTCTGAGTAGCAGCAAAAACGGAATTGTCATATATCGCTTGTAGATATATTATTTTATTTGATACTTTTTTATGGACCAAAAGTATGAAATAAACAATTAGAATTATATTTGTGTTTCTGTTCAATACAACGTTATCTTTTTTTATGAGAGACAGGCTTGCGCTTGATCGCAACTTTCCTGATGTTAAGTGATGTTGCGATCTAGGATGGATCGCGCTTGCATAGATCTGCTATCTACAGGGCTTAGTTTTTGTCATACCTTAACGGATAGAAGCGGTTTTGTTAAATTAGCAGTCACAAAATAAAAGATTCTTACTCTCAGTCAAGGTGTGAATGTAAGCTTTATTTTTGACTTGAAAGAATCTGATGGAAGTAAGAGCTTTGAATCTAGCTTGGTGCAGAACTTTCTTCCGTAACTCTGAAGGCACTATAGTTTTTTCCAACCAGTTTTCATCAGTCACCTCTACACCCTAAAAATGTGTTAAGGTTATAAATGAAACACACAGTTTCTGCATACATTGTGACCTTTTATGGGATTAATATCTCACCGAGTTATATTGCCACTGTAATTCATAAAAAGCCATAATTCTATGCTTGATTGCTGGATGCATGTTGTTATCCTTCATGAATTTGTCTATTGTCATGATCACTTCCAAAAATGCTGTTTTGGTCCTGGTACGTTTAAAATAATTGTTTGATGAATGCGTAAAAAGTATTGGTATTATAATCAGACATGTTACTCGTAATTCCATTTCATACCTCAACCAATGTGTGACTACAGCTGAAAATTCAGATACACAGTATCCGGTGAACAAAACGCCGAACACACTCAAAAATGCCACATAGCCCATGTCATAGTTGTCGCCAGGATAAAAGTCTCCATAGCCAACGGAAAGCAAAATGGAGGTTGCGAAATAAATCGATGTTACGATAGGATATTCAGTCCTGGAAAAAATATATCGGTTTAATATTACCCGTAGGTACACTAATACTTTGATTCATTATTAAAGTTAGAAAGCGCTGCGGTTTTGACCATATGCCGATTTTGATACAACGAATTTTTACTTTGACCTAAATAAACAAGCGTACATACAGGATATGTTTCGGTGCACAAATATATATAAACGTATGATGATATCCTTATGTTTTCGCATCGAAAAGACAACATCAAAATAGTGGCGTGAACTGATACACCAATCAATACAAATTATACGTCATTAAACAATGTCAGAAATATCAGCGGTATCACTTCGATTGGATGCTTAAAATTAATTAAAAATAAGAATATAAAAATGCATACGTGTTTCTATTTTCAAAGTTTTTATGTAGTTTAAGTTAACACATTTTTGAAATTTAAATCAAATGGCCGCTTACTTTTTCAAAGGGCTCCCAGCTACATCATCTTCCCATACCATTGCCTTGCTGAACCATGAGTATTCGCAACATCTGCTTACAAAACATGATTCCATGTATAATACTACCCCGCACCAGTAAGACAGCAGGCAGATGTATACGCAATACTTGACTGTCTGAAACAAATATACCAAAAAATATCATTTCGCCCTGAGAGGCAACCCTTATAAGTAAACAATACCGGGTAAGTAAGCAATAAGTAAAACTAATTATAATTGTGTATAAATTAGTGAATGTTTAATACTAAACTATTACATTTTAACAGGCCTGAGCTTACGGCTGGCCGTAGATTCATTTAGGCGAACAAAATGATAACCCATTACTTGAGATTAAAATATTTCCGATATAAATCTACTCCACAATTTTTATTAAACTTCTCTACCTTCACAAGCAGCGAGTTTAAAAGCAACTTCCGTTCAAGTTTCTCAAAAAAGCTGGACAATCTCCAAACCAAGCAAAGTTTGACGCCTTTGCACAAATAAAACAAATGGTCACGGTATTCGTCGTGATATTTCACCTCGCTGTGTATCGTTATTATGTACTCAAACGGTATGATCGAAACAAAGTCCAAGTAAAATCCGAGGGTGTTCAAATTGTAACTTAAAATCCCGCGAAATTGGGTAATGTATTTCTTCTTTGTCTTCACAGCCGTCACTGATGTCATAAACACATTCATCAATAGGGAGATTTTGATTATGAGTTCTGCGTAAAACATTAATCCGCCGCCAAAAGTCCTTTTGAAGCCAATGTAGTAAGGATATGCCAAACAAACGTATAAGACTACAAGAAGCATATATTGTTCCCAGTATTTGACAAGGTTACATTCAGATTCAAGAATCCAAGGGAAAGTAGAGTTTACGCAAGTGAATGTAGTGGTCTTCTTTTTCACATGCTCGGAAATGATGTACAAATCCAAGCAGTGTTCGTCCAAGATATCTTCTTTAGTGAGATTGTCTGTATCCGTTTTACCTGCAATGTAAATTACTCTGGTGACAAATTTCTTTACGTAACTGTCCAATTTAGTACTTTACAATCGCTTTAAATACGGATTTTCTTTTACAATTACTTTCTAACCTTGAATGTATCTGAGTCTGTCTTTTAAACATTTAATGCTGCTCTTCTTTCTATCTTTTGAAGCATAAACATTTAAAGAAAACTCTACTCTATCTCCTTGTATTTCCTTCCTTCTTCTAGCCCTTTTTATCCGTTCATTAATTTCACCGCGTATTTTGTCTACTATATCAGGATATGTGACCATAAGGCGTATGAACTTAGTTTTTTCTAGGATTTGACACTCTACGTAGGTAGCTGCTTTGATCGTACACCTCGCTGAAAATAAGTTAATATTTTGATCCAACCGTAATGAGAATATATACCAAACGAATATCATATTGCTGCAAACATAGGCATACCTGGTACACTGTATATCAAAGATATTTCTCCCAAGCACGTTCCTTTCGCGAAAGATATCATAGGGCTTTCATCATCTTCATCAGACAAGAGTTCTATTACTCCGCTTGTTATACATAACTAAAAGACATGTTAACATATTTATATACACGCATTGTATCATCTGTGTAAATAAATGTTTGTGCTATTGTACATTAGCATTACAACGATGGCATTACCATACAAGTCATATTTTGGTTTTCATTACAAATAATATCCCCCGGAAGATAAAACTGATGAGTCATATCCAGTGAAAGTCGTCTCAAAAAAGCTTCCGGCAGTTTCCTAAATACCAGCGAAGTGTACAGCGGTACGGCATTTAAATCGTAACATATTTCCATTTGTAGAGGGTACGGCAAAAGATGTAGCAACTTTGGCTTGAAAACACCCGACTTTTGGTACCAGAGGTCTTCGTAATACCTGTCCAAACCAAATTAACAAAAGTTATTTTATAAACATGTTGCAAAAACAGAGATATTCATAAACTTTCGTACCTGATGATGCGCTTGGTGATGTCCTTATCCATATTTATCAGCTTGAGGTGATTTTGTATCTTTTTTAATCGCCGTACATATTTGGAGCGTCTCGTTGTTATTGTTATAAACTGTGAAGTCAACGATCCCACAAAAACGACTGTCGTAAGCAGAAACCCGACTAATATAGCCAGCGTGGCTAATACTCTTTCCACTGTATTTACTGGGTATAAGTCTCCCAGAGCATTGGTCGTTAAATACATCACAGACCAATACGAGCAAACATAGTACCAGTCCATCGTAGTTTCAGTTGGCAGATAAACTGCTGATAATGACCACGAAGTACGAATTTTATGTATATCGAATCCCCTATATGACAATAAATACCAGACGCAGGTCCAAGTGTGGGCAGATAGTATGAAGAGAATGAGATACTGCGACAAAAATGAAGTCCATTGATTGCACCCTGCTTGAGAAGATCTATTGTAAAAGTACTCTATAATTCTGTATACGCGTATAGTTGAAACCAAGGGTGATATGGCATGGCAATTTAGAAGTATTTTGTCATCGGCTAAGTAGAAGAATGCAAAGGGTATTGCAAGGATAACGTCGACTACAACTTTGCAGGTTTCAGGCTCTACAAGATTTAGGGTCTTTCTCCACTTTCTAGAGATCTTCAAACCGACAATGATAGCTACATCAAAGCCGAATGCAAAGCTAATGCAGAGAACGACGAGGATAAGCCAAAGCGGTCTCTCGGATGTTTCGCAAAACGTATAAAGGCATGAATCGATAATGTAAGCAATGAATAAAATTGTGAGTATGAATATCTTCCAAGCGCTATTAGAATAGAACAACAGAATAGTTCGTAGAGGCGTGTTGGTGAATTCTGGTCTCGTTTCTTGTAAGATGGCGTATGTTTTTTGCCGATTTTCTTCATCTATTTCGTAATATACGTTGGAGTCGTGTCCTCGAGAGAATCTTGTTCTTTGCGGTTGTGATTGGTCAAGAAGACTCTCTTGTCTGTCTGACTCGCGTCTATACTTGTAAAAGTTCAAATGAGATGCGCTTGACGGTACTTCAGAACCTGTATTTAATAATTAATCAAAATAAAAGTTATTTATTAATTAATACTGCAGCTTATTGTTAAGTTATTTAACTATTATTCATCGAATAACTTTTATTCACAAACTACTATTAGGTACCCACAAGGCACCTAGTTGAATCGTTTCACTACAGATGTACCTACTGCTTGAAATGATTAATAATTTTTTGTGTGTTTGAAAACTTACCCATTTTGAGTCCGATTTGTTGAGTGGGAAGTTCACAACAGTAATGTTATTCGGTTAATCAACATTTTTTACCAGCAGATCCATTTGCTAAAGGAAATGTCAGTTAATGTTTTGTAAGTCTATGCGGCTTCGCTTTGCGTGATCTAGTGGGCATACCATAAATACAATTAGCGCCACCTTATATACTTTAAAATTTTAAAAGAATGCTCCTTATATATGTACTTTTAAAACTTGGTTCCGGTTCTAGATAAAATGTACTGTATACTGAGGGAGACACATTTTTGTACGATATACCTATACCTTAACTTATTAATAAGATTTATTAAATAATTGGTAATAAATGTTATTTGATACGTCTAAGTATCAAAAAAGTAAATTATATTCTAAAAACTAATCAAATAACCGTGCCCCTGCTCGGCCCTAGTGCAAAGTTGTCTATCACACTGAATTCATAGCAATTCAAAAAATAAATTATTTTCAAAATACGCAATTCATATAAAATAAAATTCACGAAATAAATCATTTTTTGAATTGCAATTTCAATATGTGTACATTAAAAAAAAATATCACCTGTGCAAAACTGTTGCAACAAATTCATTAAACATTTACAAAACCCCCTTCTCAACATTATGAGATGGGGACCATATTATTTGAAATGTACCTGTCATAGTGTATAAATGTACTCGTCAAGCTCTTTCATTTGATACACATATTAGGGAAGTAAGCAATAATTAGTGATTATTTTGTAGGGGCGGCCATTTTGGTGGTTCGATTTCCTTCCTTCCTAATACACCGTCCATACGAAAAATCTAAGTCAAAATCTTTTCATCTGTTCCGGACCTACGATGTCACAGACACACACACACACACACAAACTAGACACGTCAAACTTACAACACTCCATCGTTTTTACGTGAAACGTCTTTTAACGTCAAGTGGGTCCCAGTAAAATATGTCATATCTGGCGAAAATATGTTTTGCACTCAAATCGCGTATTTCGGAGTCATCAACATCAAATAGACTACGAATTATGGCTGTTATGAGGAATCGCAAAATGGTCAAAGATTATGACGCAATGTTTTCTCCAGCATAAACCGTAGGTAGACAGCCGGACGTGTACAGGGTTAGTTGTAACTCAAACACACACCCTCTTAGATATAAATAACATTTACTTGAAGAAGCTAACCGAACAATTCTTTGTACCATATAATTTACAATTAGTAAAAACAATCGAATGCGAAAATCTATGTAAAGCGGTATGAGAGTAATGAGTGAAACAATGTGAAGTGGAAGAGACAAAGAAGGCTTTCAGTGAGAATTCAATGCAACCTATGGAATGAGTGGATCCAGCAAGCTATCTTTGAATCCACTCATAATATGTATTTTTTGTACTCTTGTACATTACTTGTAATCTATCAGTAACTCTTTCGAAAAGACTTCATAAATCTTGAGATAAATACCAAAATTGATAAATATAGTTAGTGCGAGTCAAATTATTTGAGCTATGAATGTATTCAAAAGGTGTCCTCTTGGAACACCCAAATTAATTTACAGATTTATTTATCAAGTTTAAAATTAGTTTTTATAAGAAAATTTCCGATAGCCGCTAATATAGTAAGCGCGTCTTCCACTAAAAAGTTATGAGTTAGTCTACACCAATCTATAGTATAAAGAAGAAAGGTTTGATTTTTTGTTTGTTTGCTTGACGCAAATAGGCTCCAAAAGTACTGGACCGATTTGAAAGTTTATTTCACCGTTGCGAAGCTACATTATCCCTGACTAACATACGCTATATTTTGTTTCTCTTTGCAGCTTACATTATTTTATTGGCCTTGCGAAGCCGGGACTTTCTGCTAGTTACCGGTAAGTCTGTATGCAGATCATATCCAAGTTCTGCGCACGGCACTCCAACCTACATAAATGAACATAAAATTGTCGACTTGCCGTTGTTTTAATTTCGTCTTGTGCATGGGTTAACGAGACAGTAATGTTGGTAAACTGATTGTATAGTCCCGCAATTTCCTCGTGTTTATGACTGAATATCCTATTTTTCTACGCGAGCCATCGAACTCGTAAAAACAAAACTAATAAACGGAGCTTTTTTAGTTTGTTATCCCAAACTGTTAGTTGGAAATGAAATGAAATAATTTTATTTCCGTAGCCACAGGTAAAATATAAACATGAAAAATATTAAGACGTGCCCCTTGTAGGCTGCCCGCACATGCGGTGAGTAAAATGTCAATTAATTTAAATAATAATTTCTTAATATGATTTAAAGTTAGGCAATAATATTTAAAAGTAATGTCAAAAAATTATTAGGTTAAATTAGGTTTATAGTTCAGTGCAAGCTTTGTCTGAAAAGTAGACAAGCCGAGTGGTCCATGTCTTATAAAAAAACTAACTTTTCTGAGTTAATGGAATGTACATTACGGATACATTGTCCACACATAGGTACTATCTGCCCCGACCTATGTATCTAAACTTGCCTAGGCAGGAACCTTGAAATCAAGTTCATTGCATATTATAACTTCATTACCGTTCTTTCATTATTGCATACAATGTTTCAATCAAGCTACAATTCCAGTTTAGAATTTAATGTTTTTATCTCGCATAGAGTCGGGAAAGCGATAGCGGCATTAGTAGCTAACCATCTTCGTACAGCTAATACCAAGCGCCTAGATAATTTAACTGCAAGTTGCCTTAGCGGGCTCGGCCGCATAATCTTAGCGCTTTTATGGCAATAGAGCCTGCGTATCAGCGAAAAATGTTGTCATAGAACTATTTTAAATATTTAAATACTCTTAGCATTCGCTCTACGCACGATTAACTCAAACCTCTTTAAAAGCCAGTTCCAGCCTTCTCTTTAGCTGATTATGCATCGGTTTTCTTGTATTTGAGGAAAATTCGTATTCTAATACTGGAGGTGCAAACATCGTTGATGTTATGCAAGCGATTGAAATGTGCTAATTGTAATTAATTGCTGATGCGCTGCATATTAATAATCTCATCAAATATAATGATCTTGTTAATAAGATAATATTATATAAATAAACATATGACGAGATAAATAGGCAAATAAAGATGTTTTTTTTAGTATTTAGAAATAGTTTTTTTTAATTAGATTTCTAGTGACACTTAAGAAATAAGAAATCGGGCTGCATTGTTGCTGCTGTTATCGTCGACCTTTTTCACCCACAGTTATAATTGATTTTATCATCATCATCCCTTACCATTCTATAAAAATAACGAATAAATACACGATCTATCTCTCTTTGGTTTCACATTGCGTTATTAGATCTGAACCTAGGTTTTATAGACAATCTATCTTTGGTGCTACAAAGAGTAGTATTAGTACACTGGCTACAAATGTGTTTCTTCTTTGCGCTATGCTATCCCTAGGGAAGTCTATAAATCAATTATATAAGTAACTAGCAGTTACCCGCGGCTTCGCCTGCGAGTAGGTGGCTTTTTGGAAACCTTTGACTTGAAGAAACTATAATTAATTTTAAGATGAATAATTCTTTTCTATATATTTTATTGATAACTTGAACCGTTTTCGCAGCGCACGCAACGGAAGCCCTCAAAGATAATTTCCCCCGTTTTTTCACATTTTTCTTTATTTCTTCGCTCCTATTAGTTGCAACGTGATGTTATATAGCTTAAAGCCTTTCTAGATAAATGGCCTATTCAGCACATAAACAATTTTTCAATTCGCACCAGTAGTTCTTGAGATTAGTGCGTTCAAAAAAACTCTTCCGCTTTATAATATTAGTATAGGTTAGGTTCAAAAACAAGGACTATTTACTAAAATATGTATGTTTAATAAGTTGCCGCGTAGAATTATAGAACTACCTTTGAATGACTTCAAACAAAAAATTAAACACTTTTTCGAAAAGAACCCTTTTTACTCTCTCAATGAATTCATGTCACAGTCAATAACAGAATCTTCATTCTTGTAGCAGTCTTATTATGTGTAGTTATAAATCTTTCTAACGATTCCAGGTGGAAGAAAAATATAGATATAGATTTATGTAATAATATTAAGAGTGTACTCGTAATATAGGCATATACATTTTTAAGTAAATTGTAAATTGACTTGCCCAGTACGGCGTGATGCCGTAAGGCTAATAAATAATTTGATTTTGATTTTTTGATTAGAATTATAGATATAGATTAAGCTTTATACTAAGTACCTATTCTTAGTTACGATTCTAGTATATTTAGGTACAGGTTGTTGCATTAGCTATCAGCAATAAGTATAAAACTGGAAACTGGAGCGTGGTACTGCTCTATTAATCTATTTAATTCGATAGATAAAGGAGCCATAGGATAGGGGTCAATTATCCATTTATCCTTTTAACAGAATTGATAAAACGTAACCAACTTGGGTGATTTTAATTGATCGAATGTGTTTGCTTTGTTAAAAACGTATTTCGTCGGTTCTATAAAGCTGAACTTTTAATAAGACTTAATTGTTATGAAGTAGATACGGAGGCGTATTGATAACGCTACTCTCGCAAAAAAAAAACATGTTTTGTTATAATACGGTTTTTCCTAAATAGTAATTAATTCTTACTAGCAACCACATTTGGGACTGTACCTAAAGCATTCACTTTACGGTCAGAGAAGAAATTTAATAGTAGGCAGTCAGTTAATAATTTCATCGATCAAATATAGGCTCTTGATATTAGGTATGGAAACAATGTAAAAGCCGTATATGTATCAAAATAAACAAAAAATAGATTGCATCATTATTGGTGTTTCAGATAATATAATATATAGATACCTTCCTTCGTAGTATCAGGGTAAATACTTATAAGATTATTGAATGCAAATATGATTATAACAGAATTAAAATTTCTCATTTAAATATAAATAAAACAGTTTATTGAGCAATCTCGTTCCCACTTGGTCTTGCGTGTCATTTCGAAACCTCCGTCTATAAAAACCTGAACAACAGCCAGAGGTTCGCCCACCATCTCCTTTTAAGAAGTCGAGGGTAAAAAATATCTAAACTTGATAAAATATCACCTACGGTTAAAGCTGACTTACATGGTAATACGGCGATTAATTATAATTCTTTTGATTTCGCAAAGTTCGTTACGTATCTACATGAAAATGGCGTCTCTTCGCACGTTTGATTTCGTATGTCTTATTAAAAAGCGTACATTGACTTCTTAGATGGTAGTTCTATCACATCATTAAATATCTAGTATATTATAGTATATCATGACATTTTTGGTAAGTTCATAGAATTAGACAGATATTGGTAGCGATTCAGTGGCACACACTACGAAACTAGATTTAAAGAAGCCCCGTCTCTTTTCATCTTAGGTGCCCAGAAAGAGACGGCACGTTCTGAACCACACACAAAACAACTAAAATCACGTCAAATATGAAAAATGTAAGCGATTTTAGAGCGCACCCTGACATCTGACGTGTTTGACGTGATTTTAGATGGTTTAGATCGTACCATCTCTTTTTGGTCATTTATGACGAAAAGAGACAGAGCTACTTTAAATTTAGTTTAGCCGTGTGTGCCGCTGAATCGCCACCAGTTTCTTTTTTAACTCACTTACCTAAAGGCAGTAGTCACTTTTAGTTTAGTAAGTAATGGCACCGATGTCACTCGTGGTAATCTAGATCATAGTAAGCTCTGCGATTTATAGGTTTAATAGTAAGTGTGTGCATAGCTTACACTTACCTACTCGCTAAAGCGGTTATCTGCCATTTCATAAGTTTTTAATATTGTTTCAGCTTTTCTGTTAACATATTTTTATCGGAAATAAATAATTTTGTAAATGTATTAATTCGTAAATCAGTTCCAAATGCTGAAAAATCAGTATGAGTTAGTAAATAAATAATCTATGCATTTGTAGAAATTATTATTAATCAAAAATTAAATTTATATATTTATAAAATGCTAAAATATTACATCTTTCGTTATATGTCAAAATTAAATTTACTAAATAAACTATTATTAAATCAGGTGGCTTAGGAATGTACTATTAGATCAGGGAAAATGGTAAGTTAAGTCGCTAGGTTAATTTTATAGGGACAAAATATTTTTATTTATGTGTTCTAAATTCTCCTAACTTATTTCGATTTTGATTTAACAGAATAGAAACGAGGCTAAGCCATACCTCGTTTCTATTCTGTTACTATAGACTTATAGCTCGGCTAAGGTGACGCGATCATCGATGAGAACTGTCTTTGGGTGGCTGACTATGCGTGACTGTATTTTATAAAGTGGCATTTTCATCTGGTTGCTACCGTGAGTCGATTGATACGTTAAATTGTAGGTCCCGGCTGTTTTCCTAGTACAAACAGAAAACTCGACCCTAGAGCTCGACTACTTAGCTCATACGAAGAATAAATAAAATAATAAAATAAATATTAGGACACATTCACACACGGCTGGTTAGCCCCATACTGAACCATTTCTAGCTCGTATTATGGTTGCTAACACAACTGATATACTACATATACATACATATACATATTATATATAAATACATATTTAACACCCAGACCCACTGCTAACAAATTTAGTTAAGCACAAAGATGTTGACCAGGCCGGGAATCGAACCCGGAACCTTCTGATTAGCAGACCGGCAGGGTAACCTTTACGCCAACGAGGTCGTCGAAGAAGAAGCCTAGCTATTGTTTATTTTCCAAGTTCCTTATCACGATCGATGTTGTAGGTAGCAAATGCTAATCTTCCCGTGATACCATCGGATATTTTGCATAATCGTGCCTGACCTCTCCTATAGTACTTTTAATTGGGTTAATCCTTATTAAAGTGCAGCATACTAATTCAGATGTAGAAACGCTTGGCCCCATGTCAAGCCGTAGGTGTCAACCATATGTGTGGCGTGCATGGCATAATGACAGCTTGTTGAATATCTATGTGAGACAACTAGTCGCCTGGGCGGATGTGATGCCACAGGGTCTTATGTTTTCTTCATCAGCTTTTATGCTGATGTTGTGCCTCTGTTTGTATAAATAAGATTACATTGAATACCTCCAGTTATCACATTATGAATGAAACATATAAAGTAAACAGTAATACCTACCATGTTAGGTATTGGTTACATTTTACATCTAAATTGTAATCCTATTTCTAAGTCGTAGTTCTACTTTTGCATCATTATTAATTATATTTATTTTATTTTTTTATTTGCACACTCTTACTGTCTATCAGTACATTACTACTTCAATCTGGTTATCGTTGCTTAATTTTTATTTGGCCTGTTTTATCTACTCCATTGCAATTCTACTTCGTTTATCCTCGTTCATCACTTCTAATTTGTCTCTTTAACTATCTCAATTCGTATTAACTTCCCCTTTGATATTAGTTCTTTGTATAAGACATGCTATTTCCTATGCCTTAACCTCATAACGTAGTTACTGAGAAGTGAGCTAGATGGCAGTATAATCAACAAGTGCTGAAAGAGATGGATAGGCGGCGAGATCATTCGTGTTAGAGCGAGACAAATAGACGTTATTATTACGCCTACATTGTGTACAGAAGTCGCACGCGCGCACAAAAAATCTTTCGACAAGAGCGCAAGCGCAGCGCTATACTCGCCCACAACTTCACTCCAGTCAGTTTCGTCATTTAGTGGTGATCAGAACGTCGATGTGTGTGGAAGTGGATATTAACTTTTCTAACACAATCTCACAAAAAATAACAATAATCAGTAACTAAAGTACAATATCGTATCTGAGCGTGATAGAACAGACATTTTTCGTGACAATAGTTATTAATTAAAACTTAAAATGTGTGAAAATAATCCTTCAACGCAAAGTATAGCGGACTACTTAGCTCAGTTGCTCAAAGACAGGAAGCAACTGGCTGCGTTCCCGAATGTTTTCATGCATATGGAGCGACTTCTGGATGAAGGTAGGTCAAAAGCGTGTTGAACTATTAATAATACATCGGCAGACGAGAGGGCTAGTGCCTATCGTCGCCGAATCATGTCACCGCGGCGATCATAAATCGGGATGCGTCGACAAATGCTACAACGCACACAATATTAAGTTTATTTTTGTCTTTGCGCTGCCGAGTTATGGTCCAGTGGTGTTTGTAATGCGATCCCTCATTTCAATAAGCAAAGCAGAACATCTGTACCGTGGTACTGATTTGCGGTCAGCGGTCATTAGATTGTCGCCGAGAGAAAAGAGATCGGTGAAATGAGTGTGTAAACGAGTTTGGTGACTTCATTTCTTCGATGGCGGCGCAGCTGTTTTGAGTAAATCATATTAATGTTTTTGAGGTTATGATTTGGAGCGGGAGAGAGACGAACGATCGTGGTTCGCAAGGATTGTGCGGGCTGGAGGTAACCTGTTCGCAGGGCCGCGGTGATGCATTCCGCGCGAGCTGGAATGTCGTTTGAGAGTAGGTATAAGGTACCGTACGGCGCCGGTCCTGCGTCCTCCGTCACATGAGATTTGTAAGCAGCGCGGCGCAGGCGCTCCGTTTCAAGCTCGGACCAGGCAGTCGGCGATCGACGTAGCCTCGTTTATTCTGCCGCTCGCAACCAGTCTCTGCGTCTATACTGTGTAGCCCTTATCGCTAACCGCTACCGAATGCCAACCCACTAGACCGGCTTTGCACTGGATGTACTACACTAATCGATAAATTCATTTAGATAGCATTATTAGCAAGATTAGCAGCTATAAAAATAAACTATTGAAATAAGGAAGAGTATCGGGACGAGAGTTGTCGTTAGATTTTATCTTAATATTATGCAAGGCAAATCTTTCAGAAAGATAATATTAATTACGATGTATCTCTGCGTAAGTAAATAGACATTGTTTGTTTGGAATAAAATGGCCATATTAAAGTACTTATTAATAAAGAGATAAATATAGGTTATCATTTTACAAGATAATATAGTATTTCCTACATAATACACGGGTAGACAAGTACGAACTTTTTGCCAAGGAAAACCGTTCTTAATGTTAGTCCTGATCATAAGAATGGAATGAATGTTTTATCTATTTCAATACCAAACTAGTTCATGACAACTCTGACACCATATAAGTGAATGCAAGTACCAGGCCTGCCCATAGGCAGTTTATTAATGCAGAAACCGGCTAATCGCAGCATGATGTCTATGATTTAGCTTGGTATACGGCGAAAAATATTTTATCTTTCTAATTTCAAGTTTTTGACAACTGTGCGATAATTGATAAAGCGTAGGTATAATATTTAGAACCTAATATGTATGTTAGTTTTATCTAAAAGATGCAGAGTAATGTATCTATGAGTACCTATGTATATGCCATAAAATTCTACCTACACGTTCTCACACGCTAGAACATGGCAAAATTTATTGAAAAGACCATGTTATTGTGTTACTTAAAAACTCATTAGCAACTCTAGTCACGTCTTGTAACGAAGCGAGGTCTATACGACCAATTCTTAAACATGTCATAATGTCACAGCCATAATGATTTACTGTTAAGTTTTAACTGTACGTTGCTGGTTTCTTACCTTACCAATGAGATCAGAGAATTTGGTTAGGGGCTGCATTCTATTCCACAGTTACACAAGGTTTACTGGAACTGTATTATAGCCATTGCTTTTAATTACATTGTATTGGTTATGTCATACAAATAGCTTTAAAACCGTAAAACTCCACGATGGTCAGTGCGACTTGGCGAGTTAGTACTTCCTGTAACGATCTTCGAGCTCACCTGGACAAGGTCTACGCAAGATCGAAACACATGACATATGCAGAGAAAAATCTCTTCTCAACAGTGGTATTAAAAGAGCTATGAATAATGATGATGATATTATTTTTTTTTCAAACAGTTATCCATCCCTTTAGATGACAAAGGATATATACTCGTAGATCACTTAAATCTTTGTAATGTTTCGTAGAGATAATTTTCAAGTGCTTCCTAATGTACCTATTTGTCGGCTGCCTCTCGTCTGCCCTTAGTTGGCATGTTCCTCAGTAATACCATTTATTTCCACTCATTTCTAAAAATAGATTTCTGACCAGAATAGATGTAAAGACTTATCCTCCTCGTTGAAATCAGACGTGTCCACAATTTATATCAGATTGGAATATAAGCAGATGTGTGAATGCTCGTGCGTTGGTCTTATACCTACTGCCCAATATTTGCTCGCATTTCAATGAGCACCTTACTTGTACGTTTCGAAATAATGTCAGTAGCTCACGAAACTTTACTGTGAGTAGATTTGTCTCTGTACACTTAGGGATGGTTCAAGTGGATTGAAATATTAGAGCTTCACCAATGTACAGTACGTACATTTGTAGGTTTTAGTAATTTTAATTTCACGCACAAGAATTATTATATATCTATCTATCTACAACAAAATGGCGTCATGTCATGGTACGGAGTCTGTCGTATCTCTTATGGCAGTTAAATTGCATGGATGCAATATTATATAGCGCCCCTTATATTATTTAGCTTGCATCACTCCGAAAAACTTGTTGGTTTAACATTTGCCATAAAAAGCAAGAGCTCTCGAGTTGAGAGCCTACTCTTTTCTTTAATTTCGTCTTGATAAGTCCAGCTGAGTCATTCCATACAAATTGGAAAATGTTTCGGAATAATACGGGATTTGAAGACTTTAGCAGCGTCTCGAAAGTTTTATAGTTTGTTTGACATGTCGTCAGTCTTATATGAGACGAGCTGACTAAAATATCGACAACAAACTGACAACCGATAGCTGAGGCGTATCCAGTTACAATGAACCGACAAATTACTACACTATTTTTGTCTCTTATGTAGCTACAAGGAGACTTCATAAAAGTGCACAAGTCTGAAATTATAAGATCAAATCACTGGCCAGACTAAACAAGGTACCTAATATTCGATACGTAGTTGTCTGTTGAAGCCAGACAGGTAGAGAAACTAGACAATGTGTCATGTTTTGTTTAAAATACATACCAAATTTGTGCCTCAAATAACAATTATTTAGCAACAATGAAGTGGTACCAATGTTGTTTATATTAAACATTTGGTTTGCATGCCAAGAAGATCAGCGTCAACAATAACAATGCACTAGTCAATGTAAATAAATATACAAATTCATCAATCAAAACATACAACGCATAGCTATAAAATGTATGACATGATAACATTACACATCAATTAAATATTATTGTGATTTTTTTATCGTATTGAAAAGATAATCGACAATACAGTGGGTAATAAATGCCATCCAGATTTCTCAGATAAGTTATCAAGTGTGTTACACATAGCACTCGACTTGCAGATTGTTTAGTGATATGATAAAAGATAAATAAGTTTAATAGCCTCTAAACTTTGGTCTTATCGATAATAGTTTTAATACAAAAATGCGACATGAACTGATAGCAACTTAGTAAAAATGTTGTCAGAGAACTGCCTCTTATATTGTTAGTAATGGGAATTATAAAGTTAAAATATGTACTTAGTACTTATCATAGCTAATAAAATGGCAGCCCGATTCGATACTACTCTGATATAGTTTTTACTGGGTCTTGAGTTCGTTTACCTCAAAAAACGAGCCAAGAGAAAGTGTGTAAAAACTTGTAGAAATGCAAATGGTCGCAATAAAATTAATGAATGATAGAATAAAGATACATGACATAATACACTAGCGTCAAAGTGACCGGAACAATAAAAATAATACAAAAAGCTGGTCCATCGATTTGTTGAATTGATTTTTATTTCAACAAATCAATGGTATCATTTAGTAGTATAAACTATTTCATTCGTAGGCGCCTTTAACATTGATGCTTGTTTCAACACGCCTGTATTAAAAGTGAGACTAAATTATGTCATTATAAGGCTGCTTAGTTGCGATTAGTCGCGCCCACGAGCGACGGTGACCAAATGGGGGTAGCCGTGGGCCGCATGGAGGTGTTGGAGCCAAGGTTGTTCCAGTCGCTGTTCAAGTTGTAACTTGTCGTGGGTTGCTAAATTACAACGATACAAAACAGTCATCAGTACCTACTCGTACAGCAAGCACGACAAATCTTTCCTAATTTAGTGTACAGCTTTGCATGCTCCCCACAGGTGAATCGAGTCTTTGTCCGATGCAGTGTTAAGAAACGCTTTCTTCCTTTGTCTTGTCGTTCACTTCAGAACATGTACCTGCTGTAAATATTGACACGCGACTTATTATCTCGTCGACCTCGATAAGGCTACACGACACATCTAGAAAACTGGATCATACGCAACCACCATTCTTTGTTCGTTCCCACGACACTGCCATTACGTTCAATGTTCCATCTCGAATAACGTGATGGTTCAGCTAATGAGATAGTTTTTCTGGGCTCGGAAAATGAATGTTACTTCGTCACTATACACAAATGCGCGTGTTATTAGAAAATTTCTAACAATGCTTTGTTTTTTGATATTTTTTTGCCGGATAACAATGCCTCTATTTTATCATAACCTTCAGCCTCTGGAATGCCAATGAAAGCGCGGCGACAACGTACTTGGATCAGTAGAACGCTTGAAGAGAATGCATTCGGGAAGGGCGTGTGGGCTGCGCGTGAGTACTGTAATTTGAAATGAAAATCGATCGCTTCAGAATGCCGCGTGAACTAGCTCTGTGGGCGGGAGACCTACGCACACTACGAAACAACCACCCAATACTACTTTTACATTCGAGTACGTCGCTGTTGGACCTTTTGGGAGGCTCCTACGCACCTTATGATGTATAGATTTTTAGAAACTCGCAATATTTATTGGTTATTCTGAACTCCGATTACATCTTTCTGAAGGGAACTTTTACGAAGGCGTTTGTTTAGGTCGTAGATCTTTATGACTCCTAATGATATGCTAATTTACCGTTGAGCAATATCGAATACAGCTTCTAGCGCTATCAATATCTAGCTTGCCTTCTGAGCGCGACAATCCGGTATCTCACCTAACATAATTTAAACTCTCTCGCAAACATCGTTTTGCATACGTGAATATTCAGCGGGTCTGTAACAACTAGGAACATGACTGATTGTTATACAGTGTTTAAACAAAAAGGTCGGAGTCTAAGCGTGGGAGCTGCCAGCCCACGGATGGAGCTGACTCGGTGGACCTGCTTAGTTTAATTGTGGCCCTCGACGCCCACTGTGTTGTTAGATACTTGACAATGAAGTTAAGTTAACCGTCCTATTGTATTCAGCGCAACTAAATAAATTACCGCGCTTTAAACTGCCGTTTTGTCCATTTTAATGTTTCCTACAAATTGCTTATAAATGTACGTGTCTTACTTAGTAACATAATCTTAATTTTTTTAAAAATATTGCATTTGTTTTCGCCGTCACGAAGAGTAGTAAGATTATGAAAAAAGGCATTTGGCATTGATAAATATTAGTAACAGTCAAAATTTCCCTGAGACTAGACCTTCAGACAATCCGGCGGATGTATCTTTATCTCAGCCAAAGATGGAATGGCTATGGGTGTGCTGTGAGAACCAAACGCGCCCAAACGGCCTGAGGGCTTACTTTTAGTAAAATTGTTTTTAAGAAAACGTAGTGTGGTATTTATTTAATTATTTTTGAAAAGCCAGCCTCGTGCAATTGTAATCTTTACCTGCCTGAAACGAGTTTCTGTAATGTAAATTCTAAATAATGATAACCGTAAAATTGATCCGGTTTATACCAGTTTTTGTGTTTTTACTATTACTCTGTCGTTCTTATTGACAGAGGTCTAGAATTCCGTGCAGATGATTTACGTTGCCATCGCGTATGTACAAAAACAAAATGCATTGCATTTAGCGGTCACAATGAGTGTTGTTGGTGGGTAACGTAAATACTGCTTGTATAGATGGAAAACTGTTGACCCACATTGCACAAATCACAATGGGCGGATAAATCTCCTTGTTTAGACAAAAGGGTTACATTTTATTGATCTCCATGTAGGCGAGGCTCATTCAATTCATTGATATGTGACCGTCGTTGTTCCGATTGATAGATTTAGGAACACGATAATCTTGATTTAAGGCTGCCGAGGCGGTTGAATATAAAATATCTTGCACGTGCTGTTTTGCCTTAGCAAAGTTAGTTGTAATGCTCAGAGTCATTTAATGACTGAACATCAAGTCATGGTGTTATGGACCTATTTCTAGTACCGACCACTTCTGCATAAGGGTTGATTTAGTAGTTTTACAAATATCATACATTTATTTATTTATCGACTTATAATCATTATGTAATTAAAAGTCAGAACGTGTGTAATTGTATCGTAAATTAAATAATTCAATGCATGTATACTTATCTAGCAGTGATATAAATACGATGTTCTGTCGTATGCGAGTATTCGTTTAAAAAAGGTATTTTATTATTGTAATAAAACGCTTATTATTGCTTGTAGTAATTATTGAAAACGGCAATAAAATAATCTACGAGTATCAGAAAAATACATTCTTGCGTATTGTACCGGCCTCAATCTTTGCTGACGTTTGTGTTCTTTTATTTGATTGCATGTTATTAATTACTTTGTACTAAGTCGACATTTAATTTCTTGCCTATCAAAGAATGATTCTTACACTAATGATAACTTAATTGCCGGTTACAATTTATTACATCTAGCTACTTTTATTGTTTTATGTACTACTGTTTACTTATATGTAATTTGTTTATTCATTGAAATCGTTTAGTATTTCTTCGTCTATGTACGTTAAAATTTATAAACATTTACTTACATAATTTATAAACATTATTCACAAATACACATATCATAGTTACTCGTACATATCAATTCAAATAGATAACCGACATGTTTATAATGTTTTTGCATTACATCAACAAAAAATATTAATTATCTTCCTATTATTTTCCATAAATTTTTAGTTTTGTTTTTTTTTTCGCTTCTCTGCGATTTACGAGTATTTACTCATATATCTTAGATTTTTTTATTTTTAATCTGTAATAAATAATGTTGTTGTATTTAAATCATTTTCATTCGTTTTATATAAGCATGATTATACATGACCTTCTTAAAATTTTAATTTCGCGAGATCCCGAATTTCGAATCACTATTAACAAACAATATAGGAGTTTCCCTATACGGAAAAATTTTAACCTACGAATTTGCATCTTCGCTAATTTTGAGCATATCTATTTTCAGTTAGTTTTTATTTGTCAAGGAATAATTTTTCAAAACAATATCCTCAATATTGCAGTAACTATTCTATTATAATTTTTGGTAACCGTAATTCACGGTAGTATTTATTTCTAGTCTCCAAGTTTTTTAGCAGCCAAATGTAGATACGAACAGTAATTTGATCCAATCCATATTCTGCGTTAACGTGTACACTATTAGCAGATTGCAAAGAGAAATTGAAAACACCGTGATCTAAAGCTACTACGTAATTTGTCCAAACTGGGCTGGTCTAGTTCTTCAACTTTCTATCGAGGCAGTTCGAAGCCCCCGCGTCGCGACATCTTGGGACCAACGACAGTTTTATTGGCATAAACAACTCACTTACCTAACCACTACTCTTGTTTTAATAAAATACCAACGCCATCGAATAACTAACACGCTGACGATAATAATTTTTTTGTTAGATCCAAAAAAGGTATGACATCAAAGTTGAAAATGGCATCGATTTTTGTTTCGCTTCCGAGGCTTCCGAGATTCGCTTTCTATAAATCGATAGCATAGGCGTTACTCTAACTGGCAACACAAACATGTCGAAACTGCCTCTGTTGCGCCACATGTGTGATGTGTGGGATGCGCCGGCGCCGGCCTGCCGATGCCGCGGCGGTTCCAGTGTGTGTAGACGGCTTAAGGGTCCCATTCATTTCGCGTTAAGCAATTTGGTCAACGCGCAACGTTTACCGGTTCATTCATGCGATTGTGCAACTGTTTATATTCAACTTCGTCCAATCACATTTAAGGCTGCTGTTAAACAAACATTTGTTTATAACGACTGTGTCATTTGAAAGCTCAGTTTTAAGTATATGACATCATTGTGGTCAAGTACTCCAGGTACGAGGTCACGAGGAATATTGATTGCTTGTGCTCAAGCTATAAATGTTTGAAAATACAAACAAGACAGGAAACGTTACATTTAGTGTGTCGATCAAATGTCCTGTTCTAGATTGTGTATAAAAAGGTCGCGATACCATGAGTCACAGTTGAGAAGAGTCGTCTGCTTATGTCTTTACGCTTGATGTTGATAGATTGTAATCGTTCTCTTTCTATCGTATCATTTTGTCACTGTCTAGCTCGTTAAAACTTATGTACTCACTTGCCTGCGCGGCGTCATCTGTTAATTTAATTATTCTTCTACTTTACCATTTGTGTGCTCTAGATATCTGTAAATAATATAAACATGATATTAGTTTTATCGGTTCAGATAGTGCTATTAGCAAATTTACCATTTTTAAGATTTCTAATTCAATGAACTATATTTAGATCGTTTTTTATGGTTCTGAGCAATCTTGATGTTTTACCGTTTTTCATAGATATTGGTACAGAACCCTTCGCGCGCAAATGCGACTCGGTGTCAGCTGGTTCTTGTTTGTTTTTTTTATACTTTCAAACCTTGAATTTATTCGTTAAAGTTAAATAACTCCAAAAAGATGAAAAAAAAAAACATTAGTTTCATCCTCTCCCACTAAGACGAGTTTATTATATGTGACACGTGTCTTCATATTCTCTAGCTTTTAAAAAAAAGTAAGATAGATAAAAAAAATATACGAGTATTAGAACATATGATTTTTTATGTAATAATAATTTACAATGTAGGTTTTAATCAGTTAATTATCTTGCAACTCGCTGTAGAGGTCAGTTTATCAAAGGTACCACAAGTAATTGCCATAAGGCGATTTGACTGTTTTATTATTCACTATTTGCGCAATTTGCTTACTAATGATTATAATAATTGCCCCGGTAATACAAGCCATGGTAATGGTAACTACTTTGTCAACAACGAAGACACTTTAATAATCAATTTTACATCTGGCGGGTATTTTATCACAGGCCACAGCAAGAACTTAAATAATAGGTTTAATTTAACGAGCAAGCGAAGCGCGTCTCTCAGTCAACTGACTTTTGCTTTCGTCTTTTTCCATGTTTGTATTACTTTAATACAAACATGAGAAACACCTAGATAAAGAAACATGAAAATAATCTTGATCTCGAAATGGCGTGTAGGTTTTAGTTATTTAGTTTAGGTATTTAGTTGTAGTTTTCCAAACAGCATACCTCACTAACACAATTTCTTGAATCATCAAGTCGTTTGTACCGTAATTGAAATATATCATATGGCAAAATTAAGTTTTATTCATTCGAATCTTGTGAAGAGAGAAAAAAATGTAATGGAATATTTTAACGGAAACCTTTCCATCGCTTGACAAGCTCTTTTGGCAGAACATATTTGTTTAACTTATAACATAACTTTAAACTGACTTAACTATTTAAGAATTTAACAAGGACGATATTTTTAAGCTTCTACTACTACTTTTTTAATCTGTACAGACTAAATAGATAAGCATCATGCTTGAAAATGTGATTTTAAGATACAAAACAGCAGTCTTTACCTAGTTCGTTACATTTTAGATATTACATAAGTAAATAGGTTATTTTAAATAGAGGGACTTGCACATAGACAAGATATCTGGATGTTGGCCAATTTCATATAATTGGGTCATTTTGTATCACACATTTAGCGAATACTTTGCACAGCTCGCGATTACTTTCCGGGTGTTAGCTAAATGCAAAATGAAATTTGCTAATTAAATAGCAGCATTTGCATGAGTCACTTCGTCGGGAACCGGTATCTAGGAAATTGTAGCGGCTGTGACTAACTAAAATGATCTGACGCGATCAACAAAGTTATACAATTACGGTCGATGCGAGCAGTCTTTGGATAAGTAACAAAAACATACAATATGTACTAAATTTAAAGTGTAGCAGTTAAATCGCTGTCGTGGCCGTGGGTCAGAAGATATGTTAAATTGTGACATATAATCTTACTCTTTTAATATAAGACAAAGGCCATGCCAGAAACGTTTGGTTTGCTTGAAAACTCGGCCTAAGATACTGGCCTCTTAGCTCAAACGAAGAAGTTAAAGACTAGTAGTAGGTATCTGGTATAACTTGTGTCAATAAATGAAACATTTTCCATTGCTCGCACCCGCTTTGTTGTGAAAGCAAGTTAATTTTTGAATATTTTGTTTACTGACACGAATTATATCTACGTATATGCAGACAAGTTTAAATTTGTCACATATTTTCCTGTTTTTTATAAAATCACCTATAAAAAATCTATCTTTCATATTTTAAGATAAGCCTGTTTTATTTTTTACGTTCGACGTGCCTATCTTTATCTCTTTTTGTATGTAATTCAGTTATTTATTATTAAATACAGAACATTGATAACTATGAGAAGTGTTTATGCTAATCTTAAAATAGCTTATAATGTACATAAATACGTCTAATATAAAATTGCTTCCACGCCCGCATAAAACGACATCGATTTCTCCTCCATATGGTTTCATATCTAACGGTTACTCTTTATTGCAATCTATAGGGCACACTCCCCTATGGTAATTTGCTTTTCGATATAACAATCTACTGGTACTTAGAATAATAGTAAGTAATACTTTTTATATCATTTAGTGTAGCTGCTATAAGTACTAAAGATAAAAACGTTTTTCAAGCCATTCGTTTTCGATTTCATCGAAATTAAAATTATCATCATTACGCATTTAGCTAAAACCAATGACGTAAGAGTTATTTAAAACCATGTTCCATGTTATGTTAAGATATATTATTAGAGCAAAAATATCAAAAGCACGCCGGATCCCTCTAACGACTTACGCAGACGCCTTCTGTATCTGTAAGAAACTATGTTGATATTAGCATCTGTATGAGTCTTTACAATTTAGAATATACGGTTGAATTTCGCTTGTTTTAATTGAATACAACGTTAAGATAATTTCATATTTTTAATGACACAGTTTCATATTAATAAACCTTGGAAACAGATGCCTCGTGGATGTCACGTTAAGATAAGTTTAAAAAACTAGGAATAATTCAACTTCACAACTAACGTACATCTTTAATTTTTGTTTCAGGTAATATAAAGAAATTCAATCGCTGACAAGTCACACTATTATCATTTAAGGGCAAGTAACGTCATTATCCATTTAACAAGGATATTACAAACTTGTTTATTACTCTGATCCGCATGAAACTGGGATACATCTAAGAAGTCTATTTATATTGTAATTATGTAATCATGATTATTAAGTACACAAGAGGTCAGTGGGATTTAGCTGTTTATTAATGAGAATAACGCTATAGTTATTTATTCCCTCATCACCTTGCAGTTGCATAATGAATCTTCTATCCATTGATTTCATCTTATAATTTTACAATATTATCATGCGCCGTAGTCTTGCTGTTGAACCGTATTAGTCTTTGAAATATATTTTATCAGTAGAAAGAGATAGAAATGAGTAATTTTATCTGACTTTATCTCATCAGTCTTTATGTTCTTATGCCAGTGGGTAGTTCCATTTTTGCCTGCTTTATGTACTGCTTCGTATGAATGTCGGTGTTTATGCCAAAAACTGTGCCATCCGTTGGGTTAAATTATTGAGCGTCAGTGCGCACGCAACATAAATAAAGTCGGCAGGCATATCATTAAACCCCACAACAATGTAAGGTGGGGTTGCCGGGACAATAAAAATACAAGATGCTGAGGATGGGAGCGGTTAATGGTCCCGTGCGACTCCTTTGATTGTCTCGCGATAGTTACAAGAATCTGGTTTGGATTTCTAGACTTTGCGTCAATTACTACTAAGCGTTTCGCGTTTTTTTATTTTAAATTCCATCTATAGGATATTATATATTATTTTATTATTCTATATTAAAACATTCATCGATTAAATTGTTTTCACATTAGGTATATATTTCGGGTTTACTTAGTATACGTCCCTACACGTCTGCTTGAGATTTATACTATTTATTAATTTAGTAACGAAGAAGAATTGCCAGTATTAGTTTGTTTTCCTGTTTCTCTTGGCTAAAGTCGTCTGCTCTTATTTTCAACAGATTCTTATCTTAGGCATGACTAACGAATAGCGGATGGTGTGTGACATGAATGAACCGCGCCGATGGCGTCGGTGGCCAACTTTTCGGAGGCAGACGTGAGCCAATGACGCGAGGTTCCGCCTAGCTTCCGCCGCGCCCGTGCGCCTCTGCCACTGGCCCGTAAACAATCACCAGATTCCATGTTCATCGCCCCCGATACTGCTCGCTACCTTTAGAGGAAACGATACGTACCAGCATTCATTGTAAACGTAATGATCCTGATAATAATCACTTCCATAACGCGTATGAGTCACAAATAATATGGAAATAACATATGGAGCAGACCACAGCATGCGGAAAACGATGAATACGTAATGAGGCTCGCCTTCGGTGTAATTTACATAGAAAATAAAGTTTTGCCGATCTGTAATTTCAAAATCGAAAGTTTCTTTGAGATATATGCGAATATTCTACAAGAACTTCTATAAATGAAAGTGCAACGCATTATCAAGTCATTCACAGCTTATGTAAACATTATATAAGCTAAACAGCTTGCAAGTGCTTCTAGCCTTCTGAAAATTTAGCAAGCGGATCGACTGAATTTGACTCGCTCTTGCTACACGCTTTGTTTTCTGCAGATGGAGCATAATTATTTCGACCTTAAGCAGTTTTCTCTTGTACAGATCGCGTTTCAAGTTACGCAACGAATGCGTCGGCGCAGATTTCGTCACCGCGGAAAGCGCGCTGGCCCATTAAATTGTTTTATTATGAACTCGACGCCATCTTGTGTATTTTTGGCTGGGGTTTAGGTGTTTATCTGGTTGGGACTCTGTCCAAAACGTAATTATTCGCTCGAACTACATATATTTTTGCTGTCCCTGCGATGATTTTGCGAGAACTGTACATGTGATATATACGGGGCAACATAGTTGCGTTTCTCGATTAGTAACTGAATTATTTGAAGCGGTTGGTTTCATTTTCAAAGAAATATTTTCTAATAGCGCGAACCGCTAATGTAAACAACGGACGGCTGTAGACTACATTTTCTTCCTGTAACGAGTTGAATGACCCAACACGTTTGTCATCCCACATCTTGTATTCACGCTACTCCTTGCGCCGTATCACCTGTTTCATTTTTCACTATCGTTGTCGTAGACGATTGTTATTTTAGATTTCTTGTCTAAAATTATGAATGAGTCGCCCCAGTTGACACTAAACTCGTGTGCGTACGTCATCGACGCTTCAAATAAATCATCTAATTTGTACAATTATATGGATAACTGCTTTTGACATTGCATCTTTTTCAATAACTCTTCTACTAGCGATTTTCAAGGATACAAATTTTTTGTTGGTATCTTTTGGTCAAAATGTTCATCGAGGTAATATAAAGACATGTTGTGAATGTGCGTATTTAGCTGTTTTTTTGCCACGTGAGTCATATAGTGTCCACACCGCGGGATCATACAAATGATGTAATCTACATTTTGGAGTATTCAATACAAGGGTCGTAAAGAGTCTGACATCCGTAATAGGCAATGCACGAAATGTCGTTGCTCGACAGGCCCACCTACTTGCTTGTACTTAACTGACCAATTTTGGCAAGTAAATATACTTTTTAATTTATAACAAGTGCTAGTTCCAAGTGTGTACACGAGTACACATCATTCCAAAGTTCTTTAATGCAGCATTCTGTTTGATAGAAATCTGATATCTTATTCCTATCCAAAGTTATTTTCAGCGTTAACTCTCTTCTTTACTATACAGAAATATCATTCATTACATTCTGAAAAGCATTTGTTGACAGCATAACACTGGTGTTCCATTTTAAAGACAACAGGCAATACTCGTATGTCGAAAGGTTTTTACTTTTCACATTATCAGCAGAGTCTAAATAATCATTTATATTATTTTACTTCAAACTATTTAACATCTGCTAAGAAATGTTTCGTACTGAAAAGCGAAACACGGGTGGGTTTAATATTTATTTAACTTTAAAATAAAACGTACCTACACAAACAGAATTTTATTTTCTCAATTAGATCTATTAAAATTTCAAATCGCTAGATCAACGTCAAACATATTAAATTTAAAACTTCCGTTATAGACGTCCGTGTATAAAAAAAGCACAAGTTCGTAGCAAACTACAGAAAATGCGCCGGAGACGTAGATAAACTGAAATTATTCACAAACAAGTATGTAGGCATACATGTCAAGTTTTTGAGAACATCCTTTGAGTATGCTAGACTAGACGACAAGCTGACAATATTGAAAGGATGCCAAGCTCAAGGTAACGAATATTCATCTAAAAACTGAAAGCAGAATATCAGTTCAATGCGCAGACGTAAAACACGAGCACATTGCTAAAATCAACAAACATGTTAGTTAACACGTTTATATTCGGAGATGCATTTATCTATTTCATTGGAAAGTGAATTCGAGTTGCGAATAGAGAATCGTGTTACTGATTTGTAGATCCCATTGGATGCCATCGGCGTGGGAGACTGGGAACGTCGACCCCGCGTGCAACTATAAATATACAACACGCTCCTTATCCACGCATCGGAGCATCCCTGATAGCGCGCTTCTTGGGAGAGATGAGAATTTTGGACGCTTGCTTTACCTTCAAATGTCCCCGTAGTTTTGGTACATTAATGCACACTTTAAAAATATGTATGTTGTATAAATAAATTTAAAAAACGTCATATTTCCCGATGAACTTTGCATAACCCTCATGAAACCGACAGTATTATTAGTAGCTAAATATTTCATTATAAAAGTCGGGATCATAATCATAAATATGTAGCCACAGTTTTAAGTCTTAATTTTATCGCCACAGTCACAAATTTCGTTGTCTCTAAATAATACTAATTTGTTTCCTTGAGATTTATTTTTATTAACGTCTAGAATATAAATTTAATCCTTTAATTATTCTAAGCAAATACGTTACGGGCTAGGAGGGGACGTAGAATGCTAAAAATATTAACCTCTTATGTGGACCTAGTATATTGAAAGCACCAAATACTACGCGTTAGTATGTAATGCATAAAACGCGATTCTATACGCTATTTATAAATACTTATATTGTACACTAGTTATTTCTATCTATCTCTTGTAAAATGTAATTTAGAATTTGTAAATTATCATCCTTCCATATTGTTTATATATACATAGTTGGGTAGGTTTCAGACCGATATACGGTCTTTAAGTATTGTACTAAAGCACCGAAGTCATCGGAAGTAGGATTGATATTATTGAGTTCGGGTCGATGCTTTCGGTGACTTGGTGTGTTCCACGATTCGAGGTCACCTTCTTGCATGTCATACCACGTAGTTACATTAAATTGCATTTGTTCAGTACCAAAGAGCACGAGCCGAGCTAGTCCTCATCAAATTTCGGTTTTATATATCCGCAAAATAAAATATAGGAAAACATGCTACTGAAGAATTGATTTTCCATCAAGTTATAAAATTCAAATGAGCCTAAATTTTGATAGATTAATCATATAAGGCTAATTAATAGTGCACAAATCCAAAATTCCCATTTTTATCTGTGGTTCTGATTATTAAAACGTAAGTAATATATAGCAAAATTATTACCCTAAATGATGGTTATGTACTTTCACTACTAATTCGTAGCATCTAGATACTGTAAACGACTTGTTTTATGTACTTGCTACCTAGCTCGGGGATATTAAGATCCGTACAAAAATAAAAGTAGAACCCATTACAAGTTCAACAGGAACACTTAAATGAAGAAGTTGAACGTGTTACTTTTATGAACTCGTCTGACTGATAAAACCTTTTTCCGTTATTTTGCCGCAAAGCTCGCTCGTATAAAATTCTTCTCTTGAACGAACCTCATTTACAGGCCATCTGATACGAATTGTTTCGTCAAAGGTCAATGCCATCTCTAAACGGGTGATAGCAATTGAATCAGTTCCACTTGCAACGAATTAATGTTCATTAACAAAGAATGATACGACATGTACGGGTACGACCGCATCTATACTATTCATCCTCTCTTTTATGTATAGTTTCCTCCTAAAAGAAACAGGAGATAATTATTATCAACAGGGTTGTTGCCAATCTGAACGCGTGTAGACGACCCAGTGGGCCTTCCGAGAAATCATGAAAAAAGATGAAGCTGAGTCCAGTGAAATCATGATCGATCTCAACTGTGGCTCTCGGGTCGCGAAACGGAATATGGTCGTCTCTGATAACTTTCCCGGCACTAGGTCAGTTTTGCGCGGTTCGTTTAACGGTACAATCAGGTTGCTGCCGCCGCTCGACACGTAACAATGTGATTGCAGTTTTAAAACGTCCATCGTGAGCGTTCCAATACAATCGATGGTAATGTGAATGTGAACTCTGCTGAAGCGAAATAAGAACTTATTAAGAACTCCTACAGTTTATAGAGCCTTGAACTTGCTTTCAGAGTTCGCAGAGTTTCTTTATTTATTTAATTGCGTGGGTATTAGGATAAGACCATCTTCACATTTCACTGACGAATTATCGAAGGTTTGCTTATTATGTTTAATTGAAAAGACGCATTTCACTTGACCGCGCTTTGTGTTAACTCGATAGTCACGTTTTGTCGTGTCGTTTAAAGTTGGTTGCATTTTCTAAACTATGACTGACCGTTGACGATAGTAGTTTTGACCTATAAAAGGTAAGCTAGTGTTGTGTCCGTTTACTAGCGTCTATAATTTTGTTTTCTATTCTTACCGTACCCTTGGCTTCTCTCACAGCATTGCACTAAGAAAAATACATACATATTTTGTTTGTTATATCTAACTTCACTACACCATCAAATAATATTGTCCGATTAAAAAAATATACAATTTTATCTCTTTAAATAAGTAATAATTGATTTTTAAATTATGTTTCTTTTTTATAAAACAATTCAGTCATTATTTTGGTCATACTGACGTATCACGCCACTAAGATCATGTTGGATCTTGCGAGATATGTAGATGACATCATTTTTCAAACGCTAAAAAGATTAGTAATTATGTAAACAAACGGTAACGTGTTAAACCGGGGTCAGTCAAATATAACTACTTGTTAAGTTTGTTAACGAATAGACCAAAAATAAAACAACACGGAGTAAAATATTATTTTATATTTGATTTGACAGAAAACGGCGCCTGCAAAGTCGGTAAAATTAAACAACCAGTATGTCCTCTTAGTCTTAGAAACTAATTGAGAAGCGGTGGGGAGGCAAAATACCATATTTATTATTTATAAATGATATGGCCACGATATCGTCAGTTTTATTATCTTTAACCCAGTGTTGATTAATTAGTGTTCCAAAACACGAGTGCGTAAAAACTAACTAATAAGTAAATATAATACGTTCATAAATAATAAATCAATAAAAATAAATAATATTTTGCTCCTCTACCGCTTCTCGGTATACATAGCATATATTTTCAATGCTGTTAATTTTATATGTTTTTATTTCTGGGAACGCCTTCTACTGCGCTTTATAAGATTCGGTCAAATATGTATGGCGCGGCTGAATTTGGCACAACATCGCTTTAAAGATAGTTAGTTACTCGCATATTTGACATGTTGAGTTACATTTAATAACTTGGGTATTTAAAATAGCGGCTGGTGGACACAACCATTGACCCAAGAGTTAGCGCTTACCTCGGCCAACGTTTAAGTTTGACGACCAAGTGAGGTAATGCCGCCAGCATATTAGGCACCTTACTCACGGATTTAGGTAGTTCGTTATTTGTAATTTGGGTTTTTTAATTATTGTGTAGTTTTTAATTTAATTTAGTTTGATTCCATTATTTAAAAATTAGTAAGCAAGTCAAAAGTATTTTAATAATTCAGTCAATAAATAATAAATTTCCTCTAAAATATATATTTTGATATGTACAATAGTTTTCAATATCAGAAATATATGATTATCAACCTTAACATTTGTTTGTTTTAACTTGTAGTTTAAACCATCATTAATCTCATAGATTATTAAATTAGATTCTTCCACTCACGAGTCTCTGTTCCATTCAAAGTGTAGGTGATATTTTATTAGCCTAGTCAGTAGGCAACATTATATAACAACCTACCACATTGTATTTTATATGCGGCTGACAATTTGTGTCACTCATTATGAATTAAAATTGAATGACATCCTAACACGTAACTTCTTTTTTTGAACACCCTACATGCTTTATTTAAATGCATGTAATATTTGGCAACGCATCAGGTACTTTTACAGGTGGAACTAAGCAAAAAATGTTTATAATACATTCCCAGCCAGCAATGTGCTTACGAATTACATCTCTATTACGTTATTATTAAGGATAAAATCGAATGTGACTAATCGCTTTCAATCTCTGTAACCTTACCTGTTCCAGCATACAAGTTCACTTTTGTTGTTAGGGGTATCCCTATCATTATTTGATCGTGATTCTTTTGTACCGTGACGTCATAGGGTGCGCCCGAGTGCCATGGAAGTGAGGTAATGGTAACAAAAAAGTAATGTTTGCTTTTTTTCTAATATAGTGTTTAGCCTCACTGAATCCTATTAGTCATTCGTTCTTGATATTCGCTAAACGTCCAGTATTATTGGGCATAACAATAGGTTAGGGACGTATGATGTAACGGTTACAAGATTTATTGTTTATGGATCATACTTTATCACAAAAACGTGCACGGATCGATAAATGAAAATTATTGTAATTACAGTTTTCAGCTACTTGTTACCAAGAAACACATACATTTAGGATGTTCAAGATCTTCAGCTTCTGAGTTAAGATCGATAGATCTTGTCTAAACATCTGCGTCTGCTATTGCGGTGTGTTTACTTGATGCAACAATCGGTAAATTTCCTAACACAGGAACTGTAGTGTGTGTTGTCATAGCGATTATCCATGTAGTTGCTAAACAATCTACGTATTGCGCAATAGCACCTACTGCCAAGACAAAGGGATGACCGTTAGAGGCTATTTCCCTTTTCTGGCTGTCTTCTACAATGCGTACTCTTTGCCAACGTTTCACTTGTTTCCTGTCGTTGTTCCACATTCACGACTAAGCTAATGCATTGTGAATGACTGCTAAGTGTTGGAGATAATACAACACGCTGAGACTTTAAAGCAATGCTTACTAAATGTCTTACTACCATACTTACAGCTGCAATTTCATATTCATAAGGCAGCATTGCAAGTAATTCGTGGTACAAGTTTAACTTTATAGGCTTATTTTAATTTCAGATCGCAAGCATGGCTATATTTGAAACAATCCAAGAACTGTACTGTTCACTTAATATTGTAGTTTAACCGCAAGTCCGCCGCACCGCTAGCGTACAAACGACCCTTTATTTTGAAATTCAAGTCAAACAATATTAAGCTTAAATTGTAAGTGGTTAGAATCTAATTCCAAATTGAATGTTTATAGAGAGCATTGTTGTATAGGCTGCACCGACATTGAATCCAATTGCTCTGGCAATAAAATCTATTTTAGTGATTCGATTGTTTATAGCATCTCTTAAGTGTGTCGGTAGCCGGAGTGGTTGCAGACTTCTCGAGTTTCAGTTGTGTGTTAGGTGTTAGTTGAAATTATCTGCTGAGCTGTGAAAACAACATCAAACTTGTAGTGATGCGCAAATTTTATGATATTAAAAAACAGTTCAGGTCCAAGTGTATTTTTCATTGAATGGCTTTGCTCGTTTGCATAAAAATTTTGTTTGTACTATATAAGTGCTTGTTGCTTTTCTTAAATGTCATATTTAAAGTCTTTTAGTGACAGGTTCTCAGGAACCTAGGTGTGGTATCTGGCGAAGGTTACTATTGCATTAAGAATAATCTTGTATAAGTCATTGGTTACCATTTTGCTTTTTAAAACCTTGCTTTGCAACAAGTAATAAATAAAATGTAAAAGAATCAGTGTTGTCATTGTAAGAATCGAATATTTATCATAGGATAACGTACAATGGGCAATTTCTTGCATGATTTATAGTCTATTGCGGAGATACCTATCACGTAAGCAGACTTGTAGCCTATTTCATTCTAATGGAATGTTTTGACAAATATTCACTATCATGTAATAAGTATTTGTGTGCATCTTGGTTTGAACTCATCTGGAACATATAGTTTAAGTGAATATATTAAGAGCTTATGTTGTCTTTAATAGTAGTGTAAATAATGGTATTCCCACAAATATGAAGTGACGGCCACCATGCTATTTCTTTATGCAATCAACTTCACACTTCTGTCGATGTTGGCTTTCTATCTTTACTGCTTTCAAACTATTTGCTGCACTGTCTTTATTCCTATTTACTGTGTAAATAGCCCGTAATACAACGTTTGCGCGGACATAAAACTTGACGTTCACTTACCCACTTACGTTTGCAATACATATTACGTCTGTTTACCTAATTTTTTGCTTCCTTCTTTACTTCTGTTGTATTTACTTAAATTATGTAAAGTAAAGCATGTTTGTTATTATTTATATTTTACTTTTAATTACCAAGTCAATATCTCTGACTGTACTTTGATCATGCGTATATAGTTATAGCTTCAGCGAGATAGATCTTTCATATCGCCTTAAAAGGGTAGGGGACGGGTTCTCTAAGTGCCTCCTACACTTTGCGCTGTTCAAATGTCCATATTCGTCATTATGGGCGTTCTGACTGACTCAGTCAGCGAATCGGCTACCTTTGTTAGAACATAGTTGTTGATTGCGGTTTCTACCTAGACCGTAGGCGGCCGATTCACCTTCGATGAGATTATCTCGCCTCATGTAGGTGGTTGGAGCCCACTTTATACTTGAGAACACTTAGGAAGTGGTCGTTATGTTACGCTTAGCTTTCGTAATGAGCGTGTAGGAAGCTCAAATGTAAAAAGATGGCGTATATTTTAATCTACAAATCTGATATTTGCTTAAACTGTTACGTAAGGTAAAGAAGCTTCTTGACATCGATCAGTTGCCCAGTTTGCTGTAAAATATGCCAACTTTTATTTACATACATGCTGACTTCACACATTTACTTACGCATGTTAGTTTATGTCTACACTGTTATTCCAGAAGTCCACTTCCCAAATAGCAACGAATAATCCTGGTATTATCTTATACGTCTTGTGTTTTTAGGCATTTTTACTTCCACCGCACCAACGAATAAGAATAGCTAGACTTAGCTCGTAATGATTACATTAGCTAAATTGGTGGCTTTACGGCGATATTTAATAAATGGCTTTTCGTTTTCTACAGGAAACTTACTACAGGACTTCTAACCTATAATTTCTATGTACCGTGTAAGTAATAACTTCTTAGTGTAATGTGATTCTGCTACTGTCTCTAGTAATAATGGCAAAAACGTATGAAACCAATACTTTATTATATATTTTGGCCATCTTTCTGTTAGTAAATGATATAGTGAATTTTTCAAAGTTAATCTATTTCCTGACGTCTGCAAACATTTCTATAGTAAATAAAGTAAATTTTCTCAAAATGATAACTCCAATAACGAGGCTATTACAAATATTTTAAATCTTGTTTAACTAAGCAATAGATAGCCTTGCAACAAACCAACTGAAGTGGATAATCCTTACCCAGCAGAGTTATTTTAATTGCTGTTCATTTAAGTACTTGAACATTTTATGTGCACCTTCTTAAAACCATCTGCAGAAGGATCATAGCTATTTATAAATAGATGACATAACTGTGACGAAAGAGCTCTTTTGAATAAAACTATTTTCTTGCTAATGTTTAATTTATTAGAAACCAAGTATTGACTCATAAAAAACAGACTCAAAAACGTTTAACCTCTATTAACAATGTTTCGTCTGACACGTAGTTTTTGAGCGTTTTTGTAATAAAATTATTAAAAAAACAACATGTAGTGTTTTTGTATCTTGAAATATGAGAGTCAATTTCAAAACTACGAGTATGTTAGTATATATTTCATATACCAAATAAAAAAATATCTTCGAAATGATCACGTAATGTTAAAAATAACAAACAGCCGAATTCCGAATTTCCTTATTTTGTGAAGTCAGTTCAGAATTCGAAATTGATTTTAAATCCTTTGAACCTTTGAACCTTACATTACTAGTCTTACAAAAGAGCTTTAATCAATTAGTTGGTGGCAAGCTCCGTGGGTGGTCTGCGCCTTTGCCCTACAATCAATAAAAACTTACCTTTGGTACTCCTGTCAACTGAATTGACGTCTTGACAGGCTGTTCAGATAGAATGAGCTTGTAATAGATATCCGGTGACTTGGTGCCATTATTCAATACGCTTGTCTTTCTGGTGTTTCTAGCCTAATTTGAATGCCCTATTTTTATTGTCTGGTGATACTTAGGCGCGGTGGCTATGGCAAAACGTACACTAAGGCTAAGCTATAATTTAGCATTTAATTAGTTATACTACGTTTCAACCCTGTATTTGTACTAAATAAACTATTTGTATTTTATATTGTCACCCTGGAGATATTATACGGATGTACTTCAACGGCTTTTTTATATGGTAAATAATAGTAAACATTATTTGGTTAAAAACAAAAAGATCCTTGAAAAAAGAAAAAAAAACTATTAAATCATAACTTAAAAATCAAATTTTATATTAGAAAAATGGGCAGTAAATAAAAATATTGGTGAATATTCCTATGTCTCTTCTGCCTTGTGATTTCCAAAGCTGCAAAATGAGGATATTGTAAGATGAAATAATAATTTCCCACGAAGTCGGACGCATCGGTGCCTCAGGTAACCATTACATCGCTTCGGAATGCATCGCATATGACATTTACAAGTCATCGCGAGACAAAATGTATAATTAAATTACCGGCGCATCACTGATTATACCGAAGACAATGTATTTAGCAAAGCTTAGCTCTGCTGGTACTTCAGTATGGATATTAAACAAATTTACAAGTCACTCATGCTTGGCAGATTTAATTTGTATGTAGTTTCACAAAAGATATAAGATACTGCTGCTGTTGCTGTAACAGCTCTATAATTGAAGAGGTTTATGATTTTACTTGATCAGCTGGAGCATAATCGTGTCTAAGCATTTAGGTGCAGCATTCTTGATGGTATTTTTCAATAATAATAAATAATTTAATAATATTTTGTTAAATTAATATCTCAACAAAACTCCGACGCTGAAACAAATTTCCAAATCGTTTTATTCTGTTACATTTCTATTGTAGTTACAGTATACCATTAATAAGTATGTAGTATAAACCAAAATTGAGGCACTAAAACCAAATGACGAGAGTTTTTGACGTCGATCGTGAAAATAAATGCTTGTACGCTGTTGGTCAACGTAACCATCTTGCAACTCTTCTGGTAGTGCCGACAGATGCGTCGTCACAAACAAAGTGATTAACACAAGCCATTTTTTCACTTCGGATTTTTATTTCACCATTTTACGTTCATGAGCGCTTATTCGAAGTGTGTGCCAAAAAGTCTCGCATTAGCTTCGACAGTTGGTCGAAGGGACAAGCTATTTCCAACTTCTTACTTTTGCAAGTGTGTCACGAAGCAAGTGTGAAAATACAACTGTATATTTTAGCATATTTCTTAACAGTTCCTAGTTATGCTACGGACGATTTGTTATATTGAATTGCACTAAAAATAAATATTTTGCTCGTTTCGTGTACAAAGCTACTCAATGTGTTTTTTTTTTTAAATTAAAAGCTTTATAAATTTACCACATGGCAAATTCGTATCGCCTTCAATCTTTTGACACACTCTCACGTGTAACACTTTATTTTTGTAAAATTGTGAATCTCTTTTGCAACTGCGCAACAGATTCAGTGCATCCAATAAATTAAACGATTCACGATTACAAAAGCTCGCTGCGATATATTCGATGATCTTTATTGGGGCAGAACTGAACAATTTATCTAGAGTTGTTGTTATTGCCAAGAAATTTAAAGCGCTGTTTCGTGTTAATTATAAAACTGATTCCATGTTTCTCGTGCTTGACACCAGTTCAATGCATTCGATTTATCATGTTCCTCTTTATCAAAAGTTCTATTTGCCTATGTAGTATATCAGTTGTGTTAGCAACCTACTACTAATAATACGAACTAGAAATGGTTCAGTATGGGGCTAACCAGCCGTGTGTGAAAGGGTCCTTATTAAGTATTTTTTAAGTCGTTTTTACTAATTTAGTTTTTAATTGTCTACAGGTACGAATATTCGAATTTCTTCACTAGATAAACACCGAGGCAGTGACTGGTGAAGTATTAAAATAACATAAACATTGTGGAATTAGCTTTTTATTATATTACTAGAGAAATCCGTCTATAATAAAGATAGCTTATTAGTTATTGTTATTTATATTAAGTGAAAAGCAATCTCTCTTTTTTTTATTCATATTCTAGTTCAGCAATGTGTCAGTGTTGTTTGTTTTGAACTCTTGTATTCAAAAAGCGTGCGTTTTGCCACGGTCACCTTCAACGAGTATTTTCGTTTTTTAAAAGATACTAGATTTTGTATGTACAAATTTACTGTAAATTATTTTATTCTATTGCATCTCTCGTATTAGAATTTCGTTTGACACGATATTTCTTTCAACCAACTACAAAATACTAGGTACAACGGGCGTAATAGATCCATAGAAATGTCAATAATTTAGCTTAAAAATATGGATACTCGTAAAGTTTATTCATTTATTACTAGAAAATGTATGAAACTCATTGCAAAATTTAGCTACAGTACTTCTAACAATGACACCATACTCCGACCTTAGCGCTGCAGTGCTGTTTGATTACACGTCACCGACCAGTTATTACAATATTCCCATTAATTCACTTTAATCGTATTCCTTGTAATTAAAAAAGTCCTTGAACAAACGCAGAGGTAATCAATGCGGCAATAAAAATATTGCTCTGTGACTTTTGTACATATGTACTTACTTTGAATCATTATAAGAATATATTTTCATAAATCCATCATAGGTTTATACTAATCAATAAGCAATGAGTGAGGCAAGTCATACAATACATCAAGAGTTGATCTGCCGAGTGTTTGGTAGGCGTTGCTACTACAATTTATTATGAACCGTTTGGTAGCTGGCCCATCTCGGTGCGAGCCAATTGTTGAAGCCGCAGACTCGTCAGTTGCTAATGTCAAATATTTGTCTCAAACAATCGGCACCTCTGCAATCTTACGTGCTTCAAGCGCATCGAATTCTTGTTTCAATACTTGATCACGTTTGCCAAATACAGTATTGGGTTCAGCTGTAAAGCAGATCGTTTCTTCTTTAAATAAAGATACTGCCATAAACTATCATAACGTGTAAAGAAAGTTAGCTTTTTGTCCCATAAAGTTATTCCGAGTATACATTTCACTATGCGATGATGCCTGAAGCTACTGAACATTTTTAAATGCTTCGCTGATTTTATATCCCGGTGTCCGTACATTATTTGACCGAGCGAGTGAAGCAAGGTAGTTAATTTTCAGCTGTTTTTTTTTGCTTTCGACTGTATGTATGTTTAGATGTTGGTTCTCGAGTAGATGCTGAAATTTAAAACATTCTTGACGAAACGAAAGATAGGTCGACAGTTTTTTTATTGGAGGGAAGATTCCCACAAAATAAAGAAATTTTTCAGCGCTATTTACTGGTCGATATTAATAACACTTGGCAGAGCGTTCATATAAAAAAAATAGTGAATATGAATACATTTCAAAAAGGTCAATTGATTATTGAGAAATGAGGTCATAACAAGTTCGGTAATTACAAATTATTATACGGATGCTCAAAAAAATTTTTGCTCGTAAGGTCTACTGTTAGAGACCAAACTAACAGAATATGTTATTGTAATTATTCAATGGTTGTTTATAAGCATATAGCTTGCAGAGCCATTTTACACCTTCCTGTTGACACAATTTTCACATGACATAAAAAAAAAACATACCGGAGGTAATAAACTTTCTATTGATCGGGCATCAAACCTATATGTATAATACACGATGAACATTTTTCAGAAGACCTATAATAGCTAAGTACTTATTCTTAATATATCAAGGTACTTTTATAATGACTATCAACTCTGGCTTTATCGAGGGAAACTGTAGTTTTCCAATGCAAAATCTTGTATTTATGAATGCGCTACACAAGTAAACCGTAAAAATAAATATTGGGCAGTAAATCAGTGAAAATCTTTGGTTTACTCCTCCAAATTTTATGACTATAATAAAAGCACCGTCAACTGCGCACAACTCAAAGAATAAACAGTTCTCGAATAGATACATCGTGGCATACATTCTGTAAACTTTAACACGGAACAACGGCCATTGGTTCTGCTTCAAATTTTGACATATTTACGTGCCCTAGACTAGTACTGTTGTTTACTCGCTTACGCATAAATTCGAGAAATGGGATCGTAAAACAAAGTTAATGAGTATGACATGTAGGTTCTGAATTTCCCGTAGCGTAACGAATGCACAAATCTATTTTCTGTGTCGAAGTCAATGTAATGAGCTATGTAATGGACTTTAAGTATGGAACGCCGCTATTATTCGAAGCTTGTTCTCTTGTACAACGTAAATGTTTCCACTTAAAATGCCGTTAAGTTTTGTGAAACTGGCCATGAAAGTTGCTTCTTGAATTCCAGTTATCGAAACTTTAAGAAAATTATTTTTGAATGATGCCTCACGTGTTCAATTTGATTGTGCGATTAATCGTTTTTAATGGTGACAAATTGTGCTTGATGTCGATGTTGTAAGTAAAATTTCACGTATTTATATACGATGTGGCTATTCAACTAGTTAAACATGTTTTTTTTATCCTTTTTAGCCCTCTGCCAACTTTCTCTCGTACTATTTACCGTGTATCGGTTGACAGTTTGCTCTTCAATATACGTTCGCTTTACTTGTAAGTAGTTGTCACACAAGTGCGGTGTAAATAACATCTTTTCCCTTACCGTTCATATGAAAATAGCATGCAAATCACAACTTATCTTTTTTTCACACTTGAGACGTTTGAATCAACAACATTTGTCATTCATAAAACATGTGATGTCTTTTTTCTTCACTTTGGATGGATCAAGTCGTTGTGGACACCTGTTTTAATGTACTGATCTAGTAAATTATCATAACCCGTTCAAATAATAGATATCCCTAATTCTTAAATGTGTATATCTTTGCAAACTCTGTGTTTAGGGAAATATGTATATGGAACAATAGTTTTAATTATTACGACATATATCCATAACAACTGATTTATTGAGTGAGGTAAGCAAGCGGGTGAATCGTCTTTAGACCAACTCGGAAAATTTGCGTAATGGCCGCAAATTTGAATCAATCTTGAGGAAACTTGGTGTAAAAGTTTCACTATTTGATATAATTTATTTTGACAGGGTCTGTTGGTGAAAGGTTGAGAAAATTTTGTTATAAAATGTCATTTTGCTAAGTTGGTCTATTTATGGTCGAGATACAATGTGAAAAAAAAAACACATTTCGGGGATTATCAGTATTACCAGGTACACACAAGTGCATTAGAGGTACGAGTATATCTAGATTTCAGTAGTTACATCTGACATCAAATGTCTCATCAGTATTCTAGCAAAATAACTGCCTAGTCCTTTGACCGTGCATATAAACGTTAAGGCTATAAACACACCTTTATTACAATCGCCGTATAAACACTTTGACATTTCCAACTGGTTTTCAATTTTAATGGTTTTCGTAATCACCTACATCCGATGTTATTTCAATATGCACAATTTATTCTGCTACTATCTATATTTTTACGCAATTAATTTATTGTTTTCATTAATGAAAATGAGTCATTATAGACCTTGTCGTCATATTTGATACTTAGAAATGTATTATTGTCATTCATCCCATGCTTAAATGACTAACAGTCTCCTAAGAATTAATGTTTTTTTTTGTATTCCTATTAAGAAGACGCTAGGTTTGATATTTTATAATAGGATGAACTTTAAGTTCTTCGTATTTCGGAATCAACAAGAAAATCATTTTCTAATGCATCGTACATAATTCAAAAGCTTCTAGTAATTGCTGTGCCACTTAGTGTACACTCGACACAAGTGGCAGGAAGTCCAATATTATTCGAGTTTATAAAGTAAATACATTTATTAAACGTGATTTCGCCGTTTTGTAGCACAATTGTAACCGTGAAATTTGTTTTCCTAACATCTTTATTTTTATCAAACACTTCTAGAGAGTTGGTCCATTCGGAGATGTTGTTAAACAATATCATCCCAAAACATCATGCACAGGTACGCATGAGTTACAGTTATCTCCATACAATCTGGTTCCCATTCGTCATTCCTCTCTATTTATATATCGGCTTAAGTGCCAGTATTCACTTTAATACCGATATCTTCATCACTGCTTAATTGACCAGTGGTACGAACGGACATGTTGTAACTAAATTAATCTTCCTAAATTAAAGCCTCACAATCTAGATTTCTTAATGATTTGTCAAGCAATGTCTGATTACAAATTGTCTCTTGTCTACGAACACAATGCAACAATGGTTCCCCTAGAGTACACCGGAAATGCGAGCTCTTTGTTCCCCCGCGTCCCATTAACTTGCTTTGGGCGGCGCAGCGTTCATCTAAAACTTAAGCCTAATTTGTTAACAGAAATACTGCACATAGCACTGATGAGGGATTAAACTAACAAGCAATGTTCTGATCGAACTTTCTCAATAAAAATTTTAGTAAGTAAATTTTGTAACATTGCGTTGGTTTTAATTAGCATAAACATGCATAAATTATAAAGTAAACATAAAGCTAATAAATGATTAACGACTGTATGTAAACGTCACTACAATGTTTCTTGTAGTAAAGTTTTGCATCATTCTGATCTAGTTATATTTTGTGTATTGTCATAAACTTAAGTACGTCGACTTTCAGTTAAATTTCATGCTCTAGCATGTTCTTAATCATACATATATTTAATCTTATTAAGGATAATAGAGTAAAAAGTGTCAATGTTTAAGTTATTTATTTAAATTAAATGTCTTTCCTCTTCGTTTTAACTCGTAAAAGACTACCTACTAATAAGTGCATCTATAAGGTTAGCTTTTACTTTTCTTATTATTATTTATGGAGTTGATAAATCTAATCGCAAGTTGTAAATATAAACGCTGTGCGTGATTGAGTCTCTTCTCTTGGGGAAGGTAACCAATCGCCAACTAACCGTGGCGTTGTATTCACGCGTCGGCGCACTTCGTGTGAAAATTCCCGTTGAATTCACATTGTTCTCAATTTACCCTCATTTATTACGGGACATAAATTGACCTTTGATTCAAAAGCAGTGAGCACTTGTTAGAAGTCGTATTTAAGCTTCCAAAACTACCATATTTTTAAAGAATTTACCTATATTTTTATATTCCTGACCTATCGACCGCAGCATGCTTGATCCAAGTGGGCAAATTTTCTTTCAGTCTGTTAGTAAAAACCAATATTAGCGAAACTTGCTATATAGGTACAGGGTTACTGGTAACTACTTAAAACATTTCAGGGGCAAGCTCTTCTACACCTAAAGGCTATTCCGAGAAATGGTGTATGTATTTTGTTTATCTGTATTTTTAATCATATATTAAAAGCCTCGACTTCTAATGGTTCCTGTTTCATGCCCCAATTGTCATTGCCAAGTTTAATGAATGCATCACCTTGCAATTTCCCTGTCTAGACACCACTTTACGCTACATCGTTGCATTCATGCCGTTACAAAATATTGGTTATCATTGCTGGTGTTGAAACAACTAAACGCTTTCCGCTTACTGCCTTTAAGAATTAGTGGTTTTGACATAAACTCATAACGGCTAATCGATTTGAATAATTGGTTACAGTCATGAGATCTGTCAGAAGTATATTCGTGCACTGTTTGATTGCAGTTTATTTCGATAGCTACAATCTTTCTTTCTATTCAGGGAATAATTTTGAGGTAATAATTTTCCTTGATGGTTCTTACTTACGACGAATTTTTTTTTTCTACTTTGCCTATTTTCCTGGTATGTCACAAAGTCATCAATTTTGTGTCATTCAATTTCTAACGCTAACGTTGGTGGTCTGAAAGCCAAAAACGACAATTGATATTGATATTTATCATTCGGCGACACAACACGCTTGTTTGCCTATTATAGAAAGTCCTCTTCCTACGCGAGAAATTAATGTATGACATACTCGTTACATACATTCTCAATTCTATTTCCGTGTGGTTATGCTCAATGTTGCTTGGCTACTTGAAGATCAAGAGGGTGTTCTGCAAGGCTTGTATTACCTGTCTATGATGATACTGACTGCGGTTTAAGTAATCTGAGTAAATGGTAAAATTAAACCTACAGCCATGTATTATTTGGCTTTGAAACCCGTTTGTAAAGAGTTCTTTGCAATGTTTTTTCTTGTTGCTAATACTTTTAAATTAAGATTTAAAGTAGTTATGTAAGTTTTTAATTAAGAATACGATTTTGTAAGCATAAAATCGGAATTACTAATTATTTTTTCATACCATGATTAAAAACTAATAAATCACGCATTAATTATGCTGCTATAAACTTGTAAAGAGTAGTCAAAATTATTGACGACTTGCGCAAACGCCCTTCAAATGTGACATTCTAGATCATGCTCACGAGGAAGTCATAAATCAAAATATGTATGAGAAGTGACGGATGGACGTCCCACTAAGATCACGTCAAAACACAGCCTCTTTTATATGCCTTTGTTCCATTAGAAGTCTCATTTGCTAGCACAAAGCCTCCTGTATTGTTAAAACATGTGTTTCGACACCCGTCAAAGTCCGCTTTGACAGGTTTCAAAAGGATTTTTAGTGACTCAGAGTGGTTGACGGCAACATCAGGTGGACGGGGACAGTTAATCAATAAAGCTTGTCAAAATATCAATAAACTAACGTTCCGCCCTGACTTGGCACGGGTAGAAGAATCTATAATGCTACGTTTTCGATGTACTCGCCACGCTCGCATCTTACTTCAGCTTGTTAAATGCAAATGTGGTGCTTATATTATTATTTCGACCAAAATACACAAAATCTTAAATCAATTTAGTAATTTGATTTTCTTGACAAACAGACAATAGTCAGATGCGGCATAGAACGACTTGTTTTTATAAAACACTACGATAGTGATGATCCACACACTCGATAAAACTTCAAAGCTTAATAAAATGACTCGCATACAAAATCAAGCGTATGTAAGTGTTAAGTCAAAATGATAACCGAGGCCTTGTAATAAAATATCAGTATTTTATCAAAATTTCGCTTATTAACCTAAAAATTTGGGCCATCAATATGCAAGTAAGGTGGCAATTAAATACATAATCCATCGGCTATCACTGGGAACCCGTGGAGGTTTAATAGGTTGTTTACTCGGCCGCTCGGCCGTATAAGGCGAGAAAGCTTCTCAGCATTGTCGCCGGACCCTCTTTGGACCAGCTATGGTCATGCGGATACGTATGCCTGCACACATGCGGTGTTTGATAGCGACCGAGATAAACAAGTCGCCTCACAACGGGTACTGTTATTCCTTTTATAAGAAGGCCTTTTGGATAAATGACTGAAATTAATTGCTTACCTCATTGCTATGATTGTTTACCGCGTCATCTGAAAACGTCTAAAATGATTCAGGATTTTTTAGAAGTATGAGTATTGAACTTGTGGCATACATTTTCAGAAGTATTTTTGTTTATACCTCTGAGGCTGTGATATATTATATGAATTATCCTTCATTCTCCCAATCTTTGAAAACCCGCATACTTCAAAAATGATTTCCTTCGGATAATATAAAAATAAACAACGGTTAGTGGAAATTCCGTCTACGAACTGAATCTTTAACTTATTATTGCATACTGCAGAAGCAGATGTTCAGATTGCGCACTCTAAATTCTGCAATAAGTCGTCACCTTTTTTAACTGAAAAAGATAGAATCATTGTTTGCACAATGATCCTTTTGGAAAAGATGTGGTGAAATGTGCAACCAACTTTTCCGAAAGCGTTGTGTTCATTTGAACATAAAGCAATTATAATCATGTTACATGATTTCAGAAAACTCAAAAGTCAAAATGAAAAGTCTATGTATGATGTATCAATTGATGCAATCAAGGCAAATTTGCAAATGTCTTCTTATTATAGTAGGTAACCCAATTTCCAAGTAGCTAGCTAGTTTATGCTACCGGAGACCATTAAACAAACTATATATTTGTAGCTTTTCCAAAAACAATAATTACTGCCGACCCACTAATAAAAGCGAATTTTCCTCGAGACATTAACTTTTATCTCTACCAGTAAACGTTTGGGACGGCCTAAAATTATCCAATATGACACGTTGCGTCTTTAAAATTTATTAGAGCAGATGCTTACACGACTTGCCTACACGTGCGTTGTCTATGAAAAATAACCATGCTTAATATATCCTGTGTTAAACTTTACAAATTATGTTTTTATTTTATTTTATAAAATATTCTGAAATTCCAATTTTTCTAGATTTACGTGGGGCTATCAATTAAAAAAATTTCATTTGGTATTATGAATTCCCAATTCTAAGCTGCTATTAATAAAAAAAAGCTAATAACATGTTTTTTTATTCTTTTCAGAAATTGCAAAAGTACGAGCGAGTCTATTCCAAATAAATGGAGTCAAAAAAGAACCGCTCGTGTTACCAGAAGCTGAGGGGATGGTCACCACACTCACAGAGAAAGTTTACGTGCCAGTTAAAGAACACCCAGATGTAAGTACGAGTAACATAATATGTAGCATATTATGCATAAGCAGCCCATTATACGTTCCCATTGCTGGGACTCGGGGCCTTCTCTCACGAGTACAGAGATATAGGCCATAATCTACCACGCTGGCCAAGTGCGGGTTGGCGGATGACACACGACTTCGGATATTGTGGTCCTCAGACATGTTGGTTTCCTCACGATATTTTCCTTCACCGTAAAGCGAGTGCAAATCCACACATACGAGTAACTTGAAAAACAAGTCATTGGTGTAGGGCCAGGATCGAACCAGGGGCCGTCTGATTACCACCGCGCCACACTCGCTTAGTAAGATATTGAATTTGATGAAAATGTCACAAAAAATATCACGACCTAGATATATGTTTTATTAGTTACACATAAAATAATTCAGTAACATGCCTTATCGTACAAAAACCACTTCAGAAATCACATGGTTCTAACACAAAATATGAATGAAAATCTGTTCAGTTATTTTGTATACTCATTAATAATACAAACGTCAACAAGCAAACTACCTTTAAAAACGTTTGCAACGCCAGTGCAAACATCATATCGACCTCACTCGAAACTCGTATGCATATTATGCAAAAGAAGAACATGAGTAATTAAAACATAAACTGACGAGTATTGCTCTGTCAACTTGTAAACAGTAAATATGAATAACTTTTATGAATGGACGTAATGCGAGATATGATGATGTTGCTTTGCACATTAGTAGGTATGCTTTATTCATGAACCATATGTTAATTTAATTGAAACAGGCGATGGGTAGCCATGCAAGGCTAAGCACAACTTGAGATTTTATATATGCTTTGTTTAACATCGTTTTACGAGTTAGTGATTTATTTTCTGATCGGAAGGTTTATCTCGATAGCTAACCCAGCCCGTGTTAGTCACACGAATAGAAAGACAAGGTTGTCAGGCTGCTACATTTGGTGACTTATGTCAGGGCTATCACGTCTTTGACTCGCTCGTTCAAAGCTCAGCCCTCATTCTTGAAACATCAATTCAAACTGACAGATATAAGCTCATTTGCAAACGCTTATAGAAGTCCTTTTTGGGCAGGTTCAACGAACCTAGTGATTCATTATTAAATAACATCGCACCTCTATTCTTTGCCAAGTATTTTCATTGCGGCTGTTGAAAATATTGTTTTGAGATACAATGTTGCGCGCTGTCTAAATATGTTTGGCAGCACGTGTCCATTAAATCTATTAGGTAACTTTATTCCGGTAATAATGGCTGCAATCTGTGCGGAGCAATCTGCCTTTTTGATGACCGGCTACTGAGTTTAATTTTGAAGTCGGTGAACTATTGATAGGGGCTAGATTCTCCATAATGTACACATTATGCATGGATCGATATTTTATATACATTGAAAAAAAGATATGTAGAATTAGTATTGAGTTTATTAGAGCTATGCATACATGCATACTTGTTTGATCTCATAATTATCTCATATTTTACCATAAAGGCTGTCTTTGTAAATGGTACTATAATTGCCTTTTATGACTGTTTAGTCACATATTAACATCATTGAGTACGTTGTCGGATGTGATAGAAGCTTGGCGCCGTCGACGCGGCCAGAAGCCTTCCTTATATGGTCACATCTAATGAGTATCCGCCCGTGAATCTTTACGGCACTTTTATTATAATTTTATGCGCACTTGTCATTTCAAAGTCTAAAGAAACGTGCCTGATTGATTCCACAGCTATCTTTTTGCGTTCCTTGTGTTCTGCTCAGAAAATTAACGGCTTGATGATTTTTCGTATCATAATATACTGTAAGTTTGCAATAATTTGACCTTTAAATTAAGTTTAAGTAAAGTCACTTCTCGCTCGTTTGATTTGTGTATTGTATTTTGCCTGTCAGTAATTTTCGCTCGCAATAGTTCAACCGCATAATCGCCAAGAATTTAACAATATGTACATAAATCCTGTGATAAATTGAACGTTGAATAATATTGATTGGCGATCAAAAGGGCCGAGCCGAGACATCGGTCACGTACCGTGGAATAATGATGGAAGCCTTAACGATGTAGATGGATGTCATGCGATTGAGTTCCTAGAATCATCCATAATGTGAGTTGGAACCTCACATTGTGGACGTGTTCCTGAAAAAGCTTTCTGTATATTTTGAATAAGAACTCGTTCAGCAAGCTTAATATGTTTTTACAATTGAAACTCGTGGTATTTGGGCGTTTTATTCGCTCGCAAAAACCAAGACGTAAAGTAAACGTTAACTATTCCAGAAATAGAGCTAGCAGTGTGCTATTCGTTTGTCGAACACGCTACCGAAACAATAGTCGAACGCTCTGTGTGCGGTGTGACTAATATCTTAAATTGTTTTACTTTTTCGACTTTAACGTTCTTCTTTATAGCTCAAACAAATGGTAACGCACAAATGCTTTGATATACCATTGTTTTTACGATTTATGTGCAGTTTTTAGAACGAATTTTAGCAGGTTTATTATTCTTTAACACCAGGTATGTTTGTAACGCATAATATTTATGCTCTACATTTTATTACAACAACTGTTGTGTTATTTCGTTTATGATGTAAATTTTTCAACAAGAAATATGAAATACATATTCATGAATGAGTCATTATTTCGATACAAATTCTCTACTCATATGGATAGAGCACTTTGTTCCTTTAAGATATTCATCTTGATTAGAATAAATTTTCACACAATGGCTACTAGTACCAGTTATGATTTGGTTTACAGCGCTTTTAAATAACCTGAATATCCAGTTACAGAAAAAACAGCGCTAGATAGGTTGTGTAAGATTCCATTATAATTTTGTAGTAAAATATGTATCAGATGAGGAACATGTAATTCCGCATAGATGTGGTTTATTATGATTCTGAACACATACACCGATTCCCATATGCGTTGGGAGTACTGAGCACGTTCCATCTTGGTCTGAGAGTTGGAGAGTTCCAAGCGAAGCTGATTTTGTAAAATAACTGACGTTCGACATATGTACCTAGTTTATAATTAGTCTTCAGTTTCCTACTATTCCCTAAAGTTAATATTTATTAAAAATCTCAATTTTAAATATTGTCTATTTTTTGCAGCGGTTAGACATTTGTAGTTGCATCATCGAAATAATTTAAATTCACTCTTAGTGGTACGCAAAAATTTACAAATTTAAATCGGCTCATCCCTCTGAACTATAAAAACAAATATGATTGAGAGCTTTTCAAATAAATAGAAGCAAATGTCAAAACATCTTTGAACAAAAATAAATTTCACGAGCGTGAAGTGCTGAAATGAATACCTAACATCGAATATGATATTCAAAGAACCAAATATCATGATTTCGATAGTTGGAATGTCGACAACTATCTGTCCAAGGTACATGTCAGTCAGGCTCTGAATCAACGTCTGTCCTTTTAAGGGAGGAATCGTTATTAAATCCTGCCATATCTGTGGGTACCGTTATTTCAGCTTTTTACTCATCATAAGACTGTTCACTCAACACGTTTTACAGTTCATTGAATTCAATATACTTGCTGGATATCTTTATAACCTACCAATTGATTAGGCCTAGTTTGAGTTTTTATACATAAAAATGTAATTGGCCGGGGATAGTGCCAACAAATGGACCATTTATAAAGTCGTCGACCCCAACTTTTCATGTAATTCGGGTCGGATTCGGTTGTAAAATTCAATATCTCCAAAAAACGCTTCTAAAAGTCCCAAAATAAAGATCGTGTATGTACGAGAACATTCTACTAGCTGCATAATATCTTGTAATAGCTCGAGGAATGGGATTCTATTTAACATTTTGTATTTGTATGTTTGTCTTTACCATTTCCGAGTAGTCTGTTGATTACATTAGTAAAGTTATTTATGTCAGTTGTATTTTCCATTAAAATTACAGCATGCGATATGACGCACCTTTGTAACACATGGGCGTATTATAGGTCAATATAATGAAAAGCACATTAAGATTCAAATCTTGTTATTGTAGATTCACGTAAATAGACCATCTCTAGTAATCGAGTATATCTGATATATTGCACAGCTACCAATTTCTACATCTATACGTCCTCCCTAGAATATTATAGATCAGTAGCGTGGTGGAGTGGGAATTGTTTTAGAATCAAACATATCGCCGGCATGTGCTTTATCATTCACGAGTGCAAACATGAAGCGTAGTTTGCGAACGGTTCCAAAAGATTAAACAATTCCAGTGAGTGCCCCGCACATTTACAAAATTATCGATGGCCATTCCTATAGAACGTGAACGATTCATTGGAATTCTAGATTTATTTTTAGGTATCCTAACTTACTATACGTATGATTTGCGCTTTACTGACATATGGCATGATCCAACGCATATTACTTTATCTGCTACTTATTTCAAGATTACTTATAAAACAAATACCAAATAATAAAATAATTTATTTCATTATATTCCTTTCACGACGTTTGGCGTTGCGTAGGTGCTTTGACGACTTTTTTTCACATCGTTGCTTTGTTTAATGTAACGAACTCTGTTTTCGCACATTATTCTAAGCTAACCTACGAGTATGTAGTAAACTCTTGCGTAGGTGGGGCATTAATGTTCGTTCCATTAACAATTCCATGAAAAGCTGGATAAAATCAGGAATCAATCAAAATTAGCTTTATTTTATAGGCACTTACACTATTATACTGATGATATTTTTCCTGAAATTGGCATAAATACTTTTTACATTACGCGTCTACTCAACATGGCTTATTTTGAAAATATTAGCCGTTAGATTTTCAATTAGCATGCTATTAGAGAACTCTTTGATTTTTCACTACTGATAATGTTTGTTGATTAAACTGTTTTTTTATGCTGTTTTAAGTATTGATGGTTCACAAGTTTGAGTTGACGTAAGTAACAAGAATTCCTTGACACAAAGTAAGGATTGTTTCAAGTCTAATTCTGGTGCAATCTAGGGGCAAATGCATTAGATGTCCGTAATAAGGTTGATTGAATCAGTTGTGCTTCTTTATCAGGTCACAGGTCATGCTACATGGCTATGTCAGTCACAACGCATATTTTTGACCATTTATTTTTCTATATATTATTCAAGTTAGCTTGTAAATAACAATCTATGTTAAAGCGTTATTATGAAGCCTTTTGCCTTTTGTGTACTCTAGAAATTGACTTTTTGTTGATTAAAAGCCTGCTTTTAGCAACCAAGTTCTTCTTTTGTTCCTTCTTTAGCATTACTCTGGTAAAGAATCTCCAGCATCCTTCACATATGAGAGTAACATGGGCCGCGAGGCTGCGACCCGTGACCCAAGTCGGCGCGGCGGAGCAAAACCAATCCGATCGGCCTCATTACCGCTCTTGTGCTCTGTACAGTGTATCAATGCATCTATAAAACTGTGACTTCTTTGTCTACTGCTGACGGAAATAGTGTATCTATTGTATTTGTAAGAAACGCGAGCGCTAGTTTATTTCTGGTGCGAAATATATTGGTTCTAATGCCGAATCTTCTATAAATGATTTATGTTTTGACTAACGTTAAAAGTATGAACTCTTGTTAAAAAAATCACTTATTTGTTTTACTATCACGTCTTTCGTTCTTCTTATTATTTAACCGTGACTAAATCCCGAGTACTCACCATCGTTAAATCTTGTACAGCGATCATTTAAGTAACAGGCACCAATAATGTTACTAATAAGGTATTGTTACCATCACTTAGCTGTTCTTCAATATTAGCAAATTCATGGTGTAGGTAATTATTATTACATGTCTTCAGGTAAGGTATGGTATTATGCAAGGAATACAAAGGTGGCTACATTTGTTTTAGCGTTGGTGTTTTACGTACATACGTATAAATTTCCCTCTATACACAATTTTGAATAATATAGACATCTGCAACTCTGCATATAATTACTCAAAACAATGATATACCTATTGCATGGCATAGCTGTTAATTTCGGTTTTTGACCGGTTAATTGCAATTTCGATGATTTTAAAAGTAATTTTGTAAGCACAAAAAGATACGATACTGATAAATACCTAAAACATTATTAGTAGTTTCTTGGTAGGTGGTGTAAGATTTATGTTAGCTTAAACACATGTATTAAAATTAATATATTTATATAGGAATTTATTAGGTTTTGAGCTGTTACTTTTGTATTGTTTTCAATAAATTACTTTACCTTTACTTTGATTTCCAACACTTAGTGCATATCTTAACTCCTACGACATCAATCCCCTCTAGCAATCCACATCAACAATAGGTATCTCTCGTCGTGACCAATCGTTGTACGACAATTATGCTCAAATTATACCATCAATCAATACCGCCATAGGATTGGTAATACCCACCCACTGTGCGGCATTACCTCATAATGACGTACCGTCATTACTCTTAAAGTGTTTACCCATTTTATGTGCATTTGTACTTGACTTTTGTTTGAATCATGGCTCTGTTCTGATTTCGCGACGCTAAGTGACAAGTTGAACTTTGTGTGTGTCACTCTAACAACAGTAAAGGTTTCAGACTGAAGAGTTGAGGTCAAAGAGAATCGTTCGTTAGATTCAGTCAACATACAATCATGGTTCATACCTTTTTTCTCTTCACTGAAATTCTCAGTTTTTATCGCTCCTGGCTGTTATAGGTTCAATATAAATTAAACAATTCAATTACTCTTACCCACTTAAATATCCTATATTTGGAATTTGTATTTATAATATAAACACACATATCAACCTTGATGGGCGTCTGATAAACAGACACAGCAGTTCTCAATGCAACGAAACCTGCTATATTTAAAATGGTAACTCCAAACAATCAACATGCACCAAATGCAGTGAACCGCACTAAATCATAAGTAATGCTTTTAAATAATAATTTAACCTCACGATGAAATATCGCTGCTATTATTAGTGCTTGCTTTAACTGGGGAAAGATAACACTTGAGTAGTTTAAGTAAGATATACAAGCTGCTAGGCTTTGAGTCTTCAATGAATTTATATCGCTAGGCAATTGTTTTTGTAATAAATTCAATAATAACAATCAAGACAAAGACTTGTTTAATTCATTACATGAGCATGAATAGAGTATGTGTGTGGTTATCGCAATAGTGATTGCTAATGCGTAATACAAGACACTAGTTTGTATTCATAATGCAATTAGTAGTCTCTGCTAAAATTAACGTTTCCGGCAGGCAGAAAAATGTGAGAAGCTATTTCTGGTTTTCTCATTCTCAATTTGCATGGTAACATTTTTGCCATTTTTAGTAAGCTATTGTTGCAATGATTTGTTTGTCTGAGGAAATCTATTGAATGGTATTAACACGAAGATGTCAAAACTTGAAAGACTCGTAGGTAGCCGTACTTATACATATATGACTACAATAGCTTTTTATTATCCTTCAAAATGGCATCATTATGATTTCGTGAAATTCATATTGTATCTATAATATAAATTTAAAGCCATTAAATATGTGCATACTCATTTATGACTACTCAAACTGGACTCTGCATTATTTTGTAGTGGTGAGTAGAAAGAGGCTTGCGGTGTCCGTGCACTATCATTTCGCTACAAAGCGACTGCCAATTACATACCAAAGCTACTCATTTCTATCCAATATAAACACAATTGTGACCATATTAGAGTTCGGTGTCACGTTAATTTAACTATTATTTCCGGGTTTATATTGAATCGAATCGATTGTGCATGTGCACTAGACTGTTTATTTTAATAAAGGTCTATATACTCGAATATATAAGAGTTCAGTTAGTTTTTAATCTGTGATTTGGTTTGTTGTGTATCTAAGCCAATGTCACAGGTTAATCAAAGCCGCTTTAATGCTGCAAGTAATCGTAAAATGGCTTGCCTTCAATTGTATGGTATATCTATAAGATTATGATTTTCATTGTATTTACGCTTTCAATTTAGTTAGATCGATGCAAATTTTATGACCGTGTTATCTCCTATTTTTCTTTGTGTCGATTTACTAATTTTCTATTTTAAAACACTTTTCTGTACCAATTTATTCAAAAGAATAAATAACTTTACGCCTTCCTTGATCTCGACAATAAAATGTCAGTCAGTGTTATCTCGTAAACAATAAATTATTCCTTGCATTTTAAATATTGGTCGTAAAATGTGCATGAAAAGACTTCAAAGACTGCGTCAAAAAATCTAATAACTAATTAAAGAACTAGTTATATACGATTATAACTAATTCGTTTGCGTCACTTTAAGGAGTTTATACGGTATGCGTATCAGATATAAACCGAGAAACAAAACATAGAGGGATTCTAAACACGAACTTTAAAAATAACCCCATCGACCGGCATACTCGTATCATCGTCAATCAAAGATTTATCGATTTTCAAATGGGAGTTAACGTGAATTGATTTACAACCTTGAACAATAACAAACCGTTATTTTGCATTTATTTTTATGAATAAATGCAGAATAATTTGTAGTTTTATTATAACTGGTAGTTGTCTGAGTAATGTGTTAATTAAACATAGGGTGGGACGCATTTTGTTATTGCTAAAGACGTATTATTGTATGTTATTGGTTCTTGATTGTGATACGCTTCACAGACGTATGATTTCAAGCAACGATTAATTATTTACGGGGTGCCTTATAGTTTGAGGTGTTTATACTTACGGATAAATTAATTATTGTTTAGACATGTTATAATATTTTATATATATTTTGTTTTGGTCTTCTGAGGGCGAACCATTCATCTTACAACATTTTCAGTTACGCTGCCGCCAAGCAATACTGTGCTTATTAAATAGGTATTCAATTTATAAAGTGGTAACAGAAATAAGTTATTTGTGAAAACTTCAACTGGAGTTGGGTTATCTGTAAGTGAAACTAAACGATACACATTTTGTTGATTTACTATTTTTATTGAAATAGTATGCAAATAAGTAATACTTTATACGTTCTATTCTTATAGAACTGCTCAGTACGAAACAGTTTTATAGGCTAAAGCTGTGCCACAAAAACAAATTCTACTTTATTATAAACTATTTAGTTTTTTCTGATACAGCAGTTATTCTTAACTTTATTAATTTACTCAAAATAAAAAATATATATAAAAAACATACACAAGAGTCTCTAAGATGGCGACTGGCTATTTTCTATCTATTGATAGCGAATATGATATTCAAAATCTCAGACTGTTTGGTTTTCACACATTTTATTACATACACGTGTCAGGGCTATTAGCCCTAAAATATAGTGGAAACAGGTTATAAATTCACACGTCCGCGAAACGTAATGTTATTATTGGAATTTTTATGAACCGTTTAATTACTTTATATCATAAAATAATGTAAGTAACGAAAAATGTAATAAAGTAAAGCAGTGGCGCGGTGCCAAGCTTCGCGTCAGTATCTCGTCGCCACAACGTCCGGCCGAGATCAGCCAGCTTTGTTTTGCAAAGATCGTGTAGCTTACGGCGAGATCTGTCATTTATATTCATCGTGGCGAGAAAAAAACACGTGAAAATGTCACACGATTTCTGAAATCGTGAATGCAACTTGTAGCTGTTGAAACGCATCTAGCGCTATTAGAGCGCCCCAGATCTCGATAAAAACAAGCTTGTTTTGTACGAAAACTCAACACACTTTTCAGTTGGTTGAAAAACACTGTGAAATTTCGTAAAATATTGCTGTTTTGAAATCTTAATAAGAACTTTTCACGCGGCATTTATTTTATAGGATGTTTAGTATAAGGGAAGCTCTAAATAATAGTTGTCAAAGGAAATCCTCTCAAGCTGAGCACTTTGCGTGCAACCGCTAAGTAGCGATGAGACAGCCCTATGAATTATGAACATTTCAGATTACAGCTACGGTTTTATGGAGTTTGAAACCGCAACCACATAAACAGGATTGTTAGAAAGATGTGGCCGTTGAGCGACTCTAAGTAACACATCGTCTATTTTTATTTTCTTTGATGTAGAGAGAAAATTTTGCGTAACGTTTTTGAACTCACGTTCATTAGTTCGCTTTGTATCGTTAGCATTAAAATTTCGACATCTCGCAACCTAAATGAACGCCTTCAGTATTATTGTAGCGAGGCGAGGCGAATTTGAAAACGTGTGTATCTTACCAACAGATTAAATGATAGAATTTGACAGACAGACATATTTGTTTTCCTAATTGATTTTTTAGCAAAGTTTGTGTTGTTGTTGTATGAAGCATTTTTGGGGCTGGTGGACCTTGAGTCAATAACAATGTAATTTACATAAAAAAGAGACGCAAAAGACCTACGAGTACTTAATTATACCTACCAATAAAATATAATATTTTCGAACAGTACCAGCTTGTTGAGATCTAGTTCAGTATATAGCGAACATTATTCAAATTGTTTCATGACACGTATAATCGTTAAACCGTCAATATGGCTTCCCGCCCTGAATACAGTCGATGAATTTGCCAGCATTAATTCAATAGATAAAGATATGAATCTTGTGGGCTGGCTGTTGTCGTAGTGATTTACAATTTGTCGTCGATCGTCGTCGCAAGCGCTGGTCCGAGACGAGTTAACGAACGCTCGACCGTTCTACTGCCTCGTTTCGACGGTTTCCGCGTATCATATTTCTTCCCGAAACACATTGTCACATTTGAGATACGATCTGTTTGTTACTAGTATAAAATATTGTCAATATTCGAAGCTTCTGTAGATAAGAAATACTATTGTTAAGTCTTTAAACAATATGCTTAACGTACATGATTAATTGAATCGTAGGACAGTCTTGACCAGTATTGGAAATTTCCTAGGATAAGTAATTTCTGCCCATAAGCATAAGAAATCGTACGATAAACTCGTGAACATTTTAAGCCGTCATGTCTAACCAATCTGCATACATTAAAATCTGAAATTCTTGCGGTGATGTCACTAATCTTTTCAGTCACAACTAATAACATCCCCGCGCAATTTGCACGCTGTCACGCGAAACAATCCACCGTGAGACGTGTGACGAATACAGTGCCCAAAAATTGTTCTAGACATTAAATTTTTAACTTATTTCTATATTCACGTGAAATATCCCTTTAGAAAAGTTTTTGTAGCTTCTTGGCGGCGCGCCAACTGGTCCATTTCGCGTCTCGCATTCAGAATGATACTGGTTCACAGTTCATGTACTCTCGCACTGACCGATGCTTTGAAGCCTCGTATTGAGGTTAAACGCATGTGCTCACCACTGTACGTACAGTTGCGCAGACAGGAAATATGGTTTATGTGTAGTGATGCGAGTAATTAATCCGATGGCTAATGGCATTAGATGTAGTCGCTCCCTTAAATTGGGTCTTAGCACGTGGCGTTCCATAATCTACGTCTTGGAAGACTTTATCTAAGGAATGATTTATAGTCTTAAATATGGTTTCTCATCGAGCGTTGGTACGATTTTATTAATCCAGTTTAATTTTGGACACCGTTTAATAAAACGTTTGAGCAGTCAGTGGCTCCACGTATCTCATTTCTTGAGTTGTGTGAGTCATTGAAGTATAAACTTCAAAGTAAAACGTCCAGGCGGTCGGCGGTCCATCGATAGGCACACAGTTGAGGCACCAAAGTCACGCACTAAACACTTTGCCTCTAACTTTGTTGTTCAAATCGCCAAACTTAGAAATTTCGTGTCGGATTCCTGCTCGCCGATAACTACAATCTAGGAATTCCGTGCCAGATTCCTTGTTCTCTGATAATGAATATCGCAAGCGTGAACTGGTTTCTCATAGGTAAACCCTACCGTAAATTATAATATCGCTTACCCTCAGATTAATAATAATCAAACGCAAATCTGTTTAAGTGTGTTAAACTTTTCATTTTTTTTTATTTATATTTTTTTCTTTCGTTGCAGTTCAACTTCGTGGGCAGGATTCTCGGACCCAGAGGTATGACAGCAAAACAGTTAGAACAAGAGACTGGATGCAAAATCATGGTCAGAGGCAAAGGATCAATGAGGGACAAGAAAAAGGTACCACGTCGTTCATTTTATTTTACTTCTATATGTAAAATGTATCAACTGAAAATCCGAGTCACTTACCATACATCAGTATTAAGAAAGGCAGGCATACTTATGTACATTTCATATTTCTCGAATCAGTTAGTTGGTTCAGTTTCCTTAGCAGTAAAGCTTTCAATTGCTTATAAATGATAATATTTGCTATCGATAATCAGGGTTAACTCATGCATTCACATATTTTAACGTTATGTAAGTACTTACTTGCTGTTTACTATAAATGTAACATATTTATCAAATAACTGTAAAGTCGTACTCGTAGAACTGACTTAAGAAGCTGGTAAAGAAGGAATACAAACGGTACTTTGATGATTTATAGAAAGGGCCAATAATCCATTAAACATAAAAGTTTTACTAACAAACAAATTTTTCTTTCATTGCTACGTAAGTACGTTATTTTAGCGAATAAAATCCTTAATCAGCTGTTCCGTCCTTTCTACAAATCAACGACATATCGATGTTTACTTTAGATCTACTCCGAGTAAATTCCTAGATCAAGGGTTAGTTCGGTCAATACTGGTCAATATTTCACATCTCGCCGACTTTCTTGGATACCGTAACGCCCTTAGGCAGTCGGATTATAGTATAACGGTCGGCATTTTTCATGTATTTGGCCCTTGCCCTATGGTCTTGGTCGTAATGTGCGCGCTTATTCAAAGTCGTGCCGACATAAAAACGTACTTGTATGAATGAGTAATCTCCTTATTGTTCTTACGCACCTTATCTGATTAACTTACTGTTATTTGTTATTTGACTTGAAATAATTACTTTTTTCCAAGCAGCTTTATCATGGAATCAGGTTACTAACGAAGCTCGACTACTTTTTGTTGTTTTTTTATTTATGTTTTGTACTAATATCATTTTTGCTTTTTCTACAGGTTTAATTGCCAGTGTCACACAGCTAGTTTTTCCGCTTGAATAACCTTACAATTCGCCACATTATCCTTTCAATTTACCATAATTATCATTCTATCATACTAAACTGCACTAAGTTACTCGTAAATAGATATTTAACGCTTAACAAGGAGCATAATATGCAAGTAATAAAAATGTTAAAGTCACTTTAAGGATACTAATAGTTTCTTGTAGGCATATTTTTATAAAGTTCTTGAAGAAAACTAGTTTTATTCAAGACTTACGACATGCATGCGTATGCATTGTGTCTGTGATACCCGTTGCAGGAAGGAACAAAAAGACATAAATATTATAATTATAATAAAAAAATAACAATTAATTTTATTTGGAGAGCTATGAGTGTGTTTGTTTTCTTTTATAGTCTCACACAGGAGCTTTGATCAAGATAGAAACAAATTACAGCAAAATGCTTGTTGTTTAATTTGACTCATCAATCATTTTACTACTATTTTCTTTACGTAATGTTTATCTTTTGTTATTAAATGAATTAAGAGTAACATCACAAGCCCTTATCGCACCAAATGTTAAGAAATTATCCTTAATGGTTTGGTACATCCTAAATCAAAAAGCGTCCTTCCCAACGTTCCAGGAGGACGCGAACAGGGGTAAGCCTAACTGGGAGCATCTTGCTGATGACTTGCACGTGCTCCTCACTGTGGAGGATACAGAGAACAGGGCGAAGATCAAACTGGCGCGTGCGGTCGACGAGGTCAAACGCCTGCTTGTGCCTGTAAGTACAAAACTCAAACAAACGAAATAGACGTCCATGTAATATTTTTCATTCATCTATACCTACTAAGCTTGATTGTTTGTTTGACGCAAATAGGCTCAGAAACTACTGGACCGGTTTGAAAAAATCTTTCACCGTTGGAAAGCTACATTATCATCGAGTAACATAGGCTGTATTTTGTTTCTCTTTGCTACTCAGATTATTTTAGGCACGTGCGAAGCCGGGACGGTATGCTAGTAACGTATAAGGTCATTTGAATTTTTTTCTGATTGAATGGATATGGGATCAGACTGAACTTATTACTTATAATTTTTGAATTTCTGAGTTCCTCAGCATGTCAATTTGAATATACACGTTTGGCAATTCTTAAAGCCTTTTAACTCAACATTATCAAGCAAGTCTCAAAATTATGTGATTGTAGCCAACTTATTTGAAATGTATCATAGTGTAAATTATTCTACTCGTCAGGCTCTTTCATTTGATGCCCGTATTAGGGAAGTTGCGAAAAATAAGTTATCCGCCATTTTGTGCGGCGGCCATCTTAGTCCGATTTCCGTCAAACACATTTAAGAACACCGGGAGTGCTCTTATACACATTTCATACAAAACAAAACGAAATCAAAATACAACATTCATAAAAACAAATCATCGCTAATATAGTTTTCATATAAAGAAAATCGATATCAGAGGTTTATTCGTTCGGGATCTACGATGCCACAAAATAGGTATAAGTAAAAGCGCGTAAGGATTTCTAATAGTGTTATAAGTTTAATGTGGCTTTGTGCGAGTCAATCTGTTTGTGACATCGTAGCTCCGGAACTAAGAAACTGATTATGACTTCGTTTCTTTTTATTTGATTTGAAAGGTGTGTTAGTCGAATGTGTTCTAAGTAATGTTTGTTGAAAATAAGTCTAAGGCCGCTGCCACAAATTGTTGATGATATGATTAATTATATTTACACAACTGTCTCAATATGGGTACTAAATGAATAGGCTTGATTAGTATAAAACATAAGTTGTAATACATTTCAAACCCAAGATAACCACGAAATGTTCTGTCGGGGTTTTAAGTTTTTTTATAGGTGTATGAAAATCTTGAGAGTTTCAATTTTATCTTATTAATACATATTAAGTAATTTCCAGTTTATATGTGAGGTTATATCTAGGCCTAAAAGGATTGTTGCGTCAGCTATTATACTCGTAGGTACAGTTTATATCAATTGTTTTTTTTTGTGGGGTCCAAATTGCATTAGTTTTGTTTTATTTATATTAAGGTCTAGGTTGTGATCGGTCATTCCATTTGTAATAATATTAAAACAGTCAGTTATGTTATTAATTATTTTAAAATTACTAGGAAAGAGATGTCAAAATGGATTTTTTTCCGCGAATAGAACACAAGATTCGTCATTTGTTTTTGGAAGGTCATGAACGTAAATGTATGATAAAAGTAGGATACATTTTCCTCCCATACTGCACCGTAATTAAAACCAAACATGATAACAAGTCTAATGAAATCCCGTTACAGTCGTACTTACTGACGTCATCGCCAATCAATAGCAAGCCTTGTTCTTATTAATGGCAATTAACGAATTATACCTCTACACTAACATTTGACCTGTTATTGTGACCTACATTATTAGACCTTTGCTTACATGTTCTGCGAAAAAGTCTGTACCATTTACCGAATAAGTGGTTGTTCAATGTTAAAATATTTAGTACAGGAAAATTGCATGCATTTGTTTTTGTGTATTTGACTTAGAAAGGATAATTTACAAACATTATGACGTATTTCCTAGAACTAAATTGACAGATAAATAATCAAGCAAAGCTTTGCATGGTGGTGGAGCATTTTTTAGTGCTCGCCTGGCAACTACCCTCAAGTTGAAAAATCTGTGTTCTGGCGACCTCTTCGGGAGCCCGTTATTTCAGACTAGGCATGTTCCGCCTTAGGCCAGAGAGTCGCTAACTTGTGTGGTGCTAACGCGCCCTACTGGTCAAATGCTTAGCTGTAAAATTAAGTCTTACTTGTTTTTAGGTAATATTATGTAGAATCGTAAAAAATAAATTTTGTTAAGTGCTAATTTTATCTCGTGTAATTCTCACTGCCGCTCTTCAGGTACTTATGTGATAATTCAGGGTCTAAACTATCTCCATACCAAATTTCATCGAAATTGGTTCGGTCGTTTGAGCGTGAAGAAGTAACAAACATAACAAGATAAAGATAATATAAGATAAAGATAAATTTTATTTGTGGTATACCTTAGGTGTACATACATGATGACTTAGCGCTAGGTTTTTATAAAGAGTTTGTTGTACGTTGTGGGAGAAACTGCGTCTCGACAACGAGCAACAAGCTTTCGCATTTATAATAATTATTAGTAGGATAATGACGCCTAATGTCTGTTTATTAAGAATTCTTTTTGTACCTTTTCCAGCAAGCCGACGGTGAGGACGAGCTGAAGAAGCGGCAGCTGATGGAGTTGGCGATCATCAACGGCACCTACCGGGACTCGAGCGCGAAGGCCATCGTGCCCGTCAACGGTCAGTGCCTCATAAGTACGGTCGCATTCATGTTTTGTCACTAACATACGGTTTAAGACGCTAATTCTGAAGGCTGATTCAAATTTACGGTTTGTTCATACTACACTTAAAGTTTCATTGGAGAAGGGAGAATATTTGTTATTGGTAACCTATAACATGATTCAGTAAAGACAACATTTGGAAGGTTCGCTTCATCTTGCTCATTACTTTGACTCATTAGGTTTTGTAAGCGAGAGGAAATTAACGTTCAATAATTGTTTTATTTATTGAACCGAGTTATAATTTGGTAAATAATTCCTCGCGTTTTAGTTGCTTTAGCCAGTATATGTACATCTAGATTTGTATATGTTTGGATTGCTTATGGCTTTGTGGGCATTAGCAACCGTTTAGTCTATGAGAAAAACTGCTAGTTTTTAGTTAAGACGTGATGAATCAGCCCCTCCAAATGCGACTGGCAATAGCGACTGTCGCCACTTACAATCTCTGCTTTTAAAGAGAGTGGTGACAGTTGCTATTGGCTAAAACACGTGATTTGGAGGGCTGTGATAATAAAGTAATTTTGTGCTATTTTTAATGGTCCACTTACGGAATGATGGATTCAGTAAAAACATATTTTTTTTGAATTGAATCGGCCTCGTTCTTAATTACTATGGAAGTAAAGCAATTTTATAAAAAATACAGAAAAATATACATGTCATGTACAAATCCACTCAAAATTCACTTATTTTTAATGATCTCATTGTTTTACTTCTATTTTTGTAATAATCTTAACTGAACAGGAAATGACATACGATTTAAGCTTTCCCTTATACTAATAAACTAGGCATCGCTTAACTTTAGTAGGGTTTGGATGTGGCCCCAAAGAAGTTACCGTTATTTTAAATGAGTTTCTGAGGGAAAACCTCGTCTACTTTAAATAACTATTTGGTCGTTGTTGGGTTGGTTTTTGTTGGTGCGATTTATTGTTATTAGATATTGAGGTGGGGTATTATCTATTGATTTGTTTCTTTGCATGATTATAAGTGTGGAATTCTGAATAAGAAAGAGCTTTCTATTGCAGCTCTACATGTGTGCTATAAGTACTTAATACTCTTGCCAGTTATTCTTTAGAATTGATATTTCATAAAAATTGCGCTTGGTTAAAATCGTTTATTTGCCTTATTTAAAACTAAGTTCAATATAACATTTCATCGTAGATAGCCAAATAAATTTTACTCAAATTTGAAAGTCGTTATTAGAAATAAGTGTCTTTGATTTGTCATATTGCTCTATATATAGTTTCGTTTTTAAATAAACCGTAAGTAATGTCTCAGTATTTTGATCTTCGTATCTTTTAGGATTAGTAATAATAATGAAAGTATTTTTGTTAATAGCTCAGATATTCACGTGAAGCATTATCTGGCAAGAGTACGGGTTTCAAAATATGTTTTTATTGCATTTCCTACAACGACTGTGTGTACAATGAATGAGTCACATTTTGAGATGACTAACTTAATTGGTTAGTGGCATGTAACGGTAATTAACTGGTACACGGCTGATTGCGGTGTGATTTGTAATTATAAAAGGGCTGTATGTTATCGCCTCGGGGTTTATGCGAAACGCACATTGCAAATGGTTTTGTCATAACATCGGGTGAAGCAATCATTTTGTCATGAATTCTTACATTTGTTAATTGTGATTCTTATAAAATTGTAAAACATATTGATAGTATGCCAAATTTTACACTTGAATTGATAATTCGATATCTTTTAAAATTTAAAAGAACTATAGATATTGTATACGACAAATTATTCAGATATAATAAGGAGAATTATGTCTCAATGCTAACATAATTATCTGCCTTCACTGTGCAGTTCAAGACAGACAATAACTTAGGTTTATTATGTCGAAATAGGTTCTAAGCAAGTAAGGCTTAGGATCATTAGCTTTGATTTATGTTTCCTTATGTATGTTTCCGTTTTCGAGATAACACAATGAAATAACATGAAAAGACAATTACACTATACGTTTTCAAGTAAATCAAAATAAACAGCGTATGATTTCAAATATTTAATTTCTATGGAAGTTATAGTAATATGCTCGGGAACTAATGCACGCCCATTCGTTACCATAATAATAGGTGTTTCATAATTTCTATGTTTTACTCCCGTTAGTTATGACAAACATATGGGCCGTTAAGGTGTGACATACATACATTGTATATAGGAACAAGTGTTTTACTGTAAATAACATACAATATATGTAATACATGTATGTATTTATATAATATCGCATTCATGGCAACATTTGGACATTAGTTGGTAATAGTAGTTAGTAATTTAGTTTTGGACAAACCCAAAGTAATATTTCAGATTTTGAAGTTTTGTTAATTATTTTTTTTATGTTTCTTCTATATGGGGCTAGGCGAGGGATGGTGCGAGATGGCGCAGGAAAGTGACCATTGGAAAGACTTGAGGGAGAGCTTTGCCCAGCAATGGGGCAACATAGGTTAGGAAAACCATCCATTTTTAATTATTTTTTATACAAATTACAATTGCTATTGTAGTTACTTTCAGTATCTAGCAAACTGCATTGCGTGCGTCATTTGACGCAAACGATATACTTGCGCTTACATCTGCTTGCCGAATTGGCTCTACTGCGATCACTCTTGCCCTCTGATTTCTTTTGCTGTCACAGGCGCTATCAACAGCAGTGCAGATCTCTCAAAAGCTTTTGGAATGTCACTTTAGTCGAACATTCGCTTCTTTGCTTTATTTTGAATGTAGTTTTTGATTGCGTCTCAAGTACAGTAAACGATTTCACACCGCCTTGCTAACCAAAATGATTCACCAATCGATACAATTAAGTTGACTCCACAGCGGACGAGGAGTGGCGCCGCGTGGCAGCCGCTGCTGCCGAGACCCAGAGACTCCTGGCACCGGGGGTCGGAGCAGGGGGCGTGGCTTTACGCACTCAGGCGCCTTTGGGAGCGCCCTTGATCCTGTCTTCACGTATGTCGGCGGCAGGAGGCGCTCAAGCTGGCCTGTTGAACGGGTCTGGAGCTACAGCCGGCTTGCTGTCCCCCGGGGAACCAGCCCATCAGCTGATCTACGCGTCTCCCTACGACTATGCCAACTACGCAGCTCTGACCGCCAACCCGCTTCTGACCACGGAATACGCCGCCGCCGACCATACGGGTGGGTTGTTCGCCCGTTGATACACTAACCGCAACGATGTTTGATAACTGACACTTATTATAGGTGTGCGTACGCGATATCGCTACATTTGTAGATTGTTTTATGTTGAGATAAACAAATGTATATTCTCTTCATTGGATATTTTGTAATACATAGTTATTCTTAGGTAGTAATAGATTTGTTTATTACGGGAACGTTATGATTGAGATACATTTAGAGTGGTTTTAGCCTAAAACGATAATTTATTGAAGAAAAGATTTGGCTTTCGTACTTAGGTTGTTAAAATATTTTTTTTTGGGACAGATAGGTAGAAGAGGGTATTCAAATTCATTTTGTTAGTTATACTTTACGGGCCTCATTGAGAATTAAACTTATTTCGTGTAGGAAAACGATTTTATTTATTCTTATTATGGTAGAAATAACAATTGATACGCGACAAATGGAGATTTATTATGAACATGGTTAAGGATAATATAATTAAGTCTCTAAATTAAAAATAAAGTTATTTTTATTTAGTAAAGGTAAGTTATCAAACATCGTTTCTGACTAACGCTACACGAGGCATCGGGTCTTACCTACGGTCGTCCACTAGAAACGAAATGTATCAGAAGTCATTAATAGGCGATTAAGAATATTCTAGATCAAACGATTAGTATTAATACGAGTATCTACGAGATTTATGTTATCGACTTTAGTTAAGTTGACGGAATATAACAGCATGTTTTTTTTTCGATTACTATTTTTACGCGATCTGAAATTAATGTTGCATGCGTTTAACATGCCCTAACCTTATCATTTACGAATCATCGTTCGGCTTAAATATACAGATAATGAATACATTCATGATAGTCATACTATATCTTGGAATCAAATGTATAGGTAAAGGCCGTCAGTAGTTGCTGCTAGATCACTAAAAAAATAATCTACAAAAACTAATTAAACAATATTTTTAACAAAACTTATATGATGCTGCTTAGTTAACATGGAGATTAGAGATTTGATTTAGACGTATGACTAAATTCAGTGGTTTTTAACGTTGCGTTAGCGTTGTGCATCTTAAATGATACAAATATCTTGCATATACAGAGTAGATACTAATGCCTTTTATACTTGACGTATCAGTTTTTTAAAACATCAAAAATAATACGTATTTAATTCATAGGCCAATATTGCATACTCCTAGTATTGTTTGGATCTTTTTTTTTTTTGCGAATGACTAAAAGACGGAAAAATAATTATGATTGATTTGAATTTATTCGCTTAATTTCGCTGGTCAGTTGCCTATTAGGCGTCTGAAATCTTAGACATCAGAACTCAGCAATTGTTCATACAAAAAAGCAAAACGGGTATTTCTTTAGTGAACAGTTAACCTGTATATAACTATGTTAGCTTAGACGCGAACCGGGCTAGTGACTACGAACTAACCTACTAACGTCGATAGACATAACACCAGGTGTCGAGCTATATGAACTGTGTGTGATGAATGTTTTGATGGGGTTTGCAGCATCGAGGTATCTACTTGCTGGCTTTTGACATCAACCGACCTTAAGATACGTGACACTAAGGCCTCACCACGAGACGTATCGCCCCGAGCACCAATATTACCGTCCTTGATATATCTGTCCCGCTCTAAGGACGGCCTGTTTCAGTCATAATCAAACGCCATGATCAAACCTAGCATAAGATAAATATAAGTGCGGATTATATAGCCACTTTATTCACTTGTGTACCTACTTTAGTTGACGCATTAGATTGTACGTTCATTGTTTTTTACTCTACAGCTGTGTTCTGTACAGTTCGATGCAAAATGTTATATTGTTTTGCGCGACTAGTTTTAAATTTTATGCAGATTTATTTATTCAGATTAATATATCAGATTATTTATTGAAAATCATTTTACCTTTGCCTCGTTCTTAAGGTTGATGGCAGTTGACGTAGTACTTTTATTTTGTTTATTAAATAAGAAATTATTAGTTTTTATCATTACTGCCAATGAAATCTTGTTTAAGTTACCGATTTTTTTATACAAAGACAGATTATTTTATTTTACAAATGTTTATTTATTCTCATTGTTATGACATAAAAATGATCATATAGAAATTATATAACTCATCTTATTAAAGTCCTTGTGATAACCCTTGCTTGTAACACAACTAATAAAATTAACACATTTTAATTCGTAGATCCCATTTTTTCGAAACATTGGAGTTCTTCGTTGAATAAAAATTCAAGTTAATGCATGTGATGACTGTCACTTGTTTTATATTTCCAGTAATCTTGTGGAATAACAATGTATTAATTAACAGAATAAACCTGAATTGTGATGTATTGCATTGGGAATTCAGTAAATTACAAGCAAAAGGGACCAAATACAAATTGAGTATTCGAACACATATACTGACATTAACTATTTTAACATCACTCACTATATTATCGCTATATACAAATATATATAACGAACAAACTACGGAACATTCTAGGCAGTTTCAAAATGTCCGTTGAAACAATAGCATTTGACGCAATATGAGTTGTGAATAATGTTATTGGAAACTGTATCGTAACTTAATATACTTTTTTAGCCATATTATTATATTTATAAACATACCATAGGCTAAGTATTATTATAATTATCTTTTAAAGATTTTTAGCTACGTTAGAAATGAGTGAGCTTTATGAGAATATTATACAATTGTATGTTTTATTATTTAGAGTTTATATTATTGCATCTATTATAAAGTCAATTTTTATATGAAAATTAAATTTTAAAGCCAGCCATCGTCTGTACCTTGGTCGGGACTCCCGACCGATTTTTTTATATTTTATTTTGTTATTTTTTCCAAAGCAATATAATAGAAAATAGGTAAACTATAGGCGTAAGCATAATATTAGAGATTAGTGTCCACTGCCAAATAGAAGATGTTAAAAATAATAAATAGATGTGAAAACATTAGAGAAAGCTTGGCAGGGACAACTAGATATTTGCGACTCTTTAGTTTACGGTTTATACTTATTTTCTTCATGAGATTATGTTTTGTTTTCAGCATTTAATGTATGTGGGTACTCAGATCTTTTTGCCCAGTCATATTGTTCAGCCAGTGTTTTGTTCTTTTCTCATTAAGGTCTGAGTACACTGGTCGCTTTTATCAGTCTACTGAGACACAGAAGTTTAATATGCATATGCCGCTAGGTGTGGTGAGGAGGGCGGGTCGGCTGACGCAAGTGAGGGAGCACCCTTACCAGCGCCAGGCTTTACCTTCGGCGCCTTAATACGCCCGCCAATACGCTCTCACGCCGCCATTTTGTTTTCAAGGTGAGAAGCGCGCGTGCACACATACTTGCAACTCAGACGATTGCACTAAGATTATTGTCTTTTGTTTCCTTTAAAAGTTGTCAAACGTTATTTTTATCGTTATAAAAAACCTTACTGCATTCGTCTTTTTGTAAGCATGCGCGATCGCGAAGCTTTATTGTCTCTCTGTGTCCATATTTCTATTTATGTACTTATTAGTTATTCGATTAGTTTGTAAGTTTTGGATGTACTTTAGCCGTCATCGTACCGGATCTGAAGTGACACTGCATAATTTTTAAACTGTGATTTTTATACCTTTTTTCTTTTTTATATTTTAGATCTGGTACATGTTGTGATGTATTGACTTAAGTCGCGATTCGTTCTAATTAATGCTGTACTGTTGGGAAAATGTTGCATTATATCGGTTCTGCAATATTTCTTCTTATTACGAATCACAACATGTACATCGCGATGATTATTTTCGAGTATTGTTGTCTTCGAGGGAAGAAGGATTGTTCCCTTCTCTTTGTAGAATCTCTTTGTTTTAACTGGAGAAAGTTTAAACAAGTTTAAAAGATGATAGATAAAGATAACAGATGTTAGTATTCATATTTGCCAAATAATTATAATATAAACCCGCAGGTGCTATAGTCGGGTTGTGAGATCCTTCTTTCCCGAATCTCGTCCAGTATTAGTCTAAGGAGTGAACATTTCAGAATTCGTGCCATCTCTCCAGTATTAAACACAAATGCTCCTCCTTTGACTTCATATTTTTCTTCATAAACATCACAACTTTCTCTTAGTCAGTATAAGATTTTTATATGAAATTTTTAAGCTAGTTGTTTTTTGCCTTAGGTTTTATTATATTATACTTTCGTATTTGAAAGTCTTATTTGTAGGATTATTTGCACTTGTGCCCTTGTGGATTTATATGGCATTAGATTGCCCGATACGTATTTTACACGCTTTATATTTGAAAATGATTATATTTATATCAAAATGCTATTCGTAATTATTATGAAATGATGAATATGTGACGACGTTTTGTAGAGAATTGTTTCCGTTGTTGATGTAAATAAATAAATGCATTTTCAGAGGTATACATGCAATAAATTGTCTGAAATTTCAGTGGAGCGTTTTCTTTCAATGTAGCTTTCGGTCGCGGTAAAGAGCAAATGAACAATTACACAATGTACTATGAGAATGGAATAAAGTTGATGACGTGAGGTCTCACACGACTAACATTGCAACTCCACAAGGCCAAGTTCCCGTTTGTTGAAATAATTATAGCTCTAAGTGCACTATCATAACTGCTATCGTCACTTGCAGACTATCTGTAACTATGTATTTATATTATATGAGTCACTAACATGCAAATATGTAATGACATACGTTATCACAGAATTAACAACATCTTATGAGAATGCTACCATATAAGTACGAGTCTATTGACATCTATCAGTAGATGTCTCGAGTAACTTACATACTTGCATCTGGGTGCTATGGTTATAAATAAGTGATACAATTTTATTATGCTTGTTTGTGTGAGCGGTACTTGACGCATCCATCCGGCCACTGTGTCAAGCATCGTTCATGTGGGAACTATTGGGCATTTAATCTTATATTGTAGAATTATCATTATCATACTAAATTGACTTAACAATATTTCAACCATTAACCGCGTAAACTAATGAAAATACCCGTATAATTTGATTAACCGGGCCACTAGCTGAAATGTCGCGGCGCGAATGCCTGATAGCCTCCCCGTGATTAGAATTCTGTTTATTACATATACATTCCGAGCACAAGTCACATGAGTACGAGACGACGGTTTATCGTTAGTTATGTCGGCCGCATGCGACGCCGCCCCTCGGCCCATTTTGATAATTCGACATTCGCCTTACCTTCTATTTGCTAACATTGTAAAGAACCTCCCTAGACACACAGCTTTCGGTGGAAATATTCAAGATTGAAATACTTTTTGTTACCACCGCGTATTATTATTATTAGGGCTCAATGAAACTTGTTTCGTTTCTGCGAGTCTTATGAAAGTCTTAAATATTGCACCGAAGAATATTTTCACCGATCGCGCCCTCTCGCCAAGAGATCCATGCGTCGCGTCGCGGCAGCGATACGCAAGCGTTAAACCGTTCTCGCTTTTGGGGCTCTCGTGTAGTCGGACCATGACATTTTGATCGATACTAACATTCTGTTTTTCTCTCTTCTCGTTAACCCGGCTAGGTGAGTGCTAACGGCGCCGAGGAACTAACCGGAGGAGCCGCCCCGGCGAACCGCCGCGTAACCCTCACCGGACACCGACCACCATGTAGCTATAGCTGTTGGGCCTCACACTTTAACATTATACTATGTATTATAATAGTCTAACTATTAACATTTATATTGCCTGTTATGTTTATAACATGATGACTTTATTAACATTTAAAAAGTAATATTTTTATTATGAAATGGCACACGCCATCGACTATATTTACATTTGTAACTTTGTTCTTCTGTTGTCGCTTGATCGTAATGTGTTGTTAGCACGAGTGTTGTTAGGCTACCCGACCCCGACACGGCGCTACATGTGACCGCCTCCTCTCCTCTCTCGCCTTACTTTTACAGTTATTTATTAGTTTGCGACTTTTACTTCTTTCTACTTTCAGTCACGTGTAGCGCTGTCTGACGTCATAGATTACAAAAGAATTCCTAAGCATGAAGCTTCAGTAAGACCGCAGCAGAACACTTCTTTAACACCTTAGTTTAATAACATAATACAATTTTAAAATTTCACGTTTAATGCTCTTCTGCTGCTGTGTTAATTTAGCTTTTTGATCAGTACTGAGGTTAGAGATCAGCGGATGTAAGTGATCAAGGCATCTAGGCGTTGAGTACGCAATATATATTCCTCACAAAGATGGCGGTAGTCACTCGAACAGTGACCAAGTAAGTACGTACCAGAAAGATGGTACAATCAATATTACTTCACATAAATTAAAACGTATTGGACTGATATCGAAGTAATAAATAATCTATAGGTTGTCTTTCATATACTTATTGACCCTACCTTATAAAACTTTGGCAATATTTTTACATTTCTTTAAAACCAAAGACTAATATTTTATAGAGATTTTTGAGAGCTATTATTCTATACAAATTAAATAATTATTGTCCTCATACTGAAAATCGACGACGGTCAATGAGTGTATGAATCGTTTATTTCTTTAAAATTATATTTATAGCGATGTATTTTACATTTAGTGCTTAATATTTATAGTTAACTAATTAATAATTGTGTGCATCCCAAGTGCCTTATAAATGTACAATGTTCTAGCCTTCGTGGTTCTATTGTTAATTGCTTTTGGTAGTTAAGTTAGAAGAGATTAAATTATTGTTAACTTTGCTAAATGTTAATCTTTATCGCGGATTTTGATATATTGTAGGTGTCCAAATGGTTTTTCTTAGATGCATTATAGTAATGTTTCGATAATTATTTTTGCGAGCATTATAACTATTGTTATATCTGTTACAATCTCTGCGAGAATCTCGGGGATCGATTCTCATATATAAATGATAGGATTGAGAGATCTGGAACTATTTTCCAATAAATATATTCTTGAAAAATGTATTAATCTCAGATGTACATCTGAAGCAATGAATTATGGAATATCTGAGGCAATTTTATCTTAGTTGTTGTGTAATAAAATAATCTTTTATTAAGTGAAGAGCAATAATATTTCTATAACATATATTTTAGTGCAATAGAGATGTTATTTTCTAAATGAATTTATATGAAGTCTCGATTTAATATCGTGTCGAGGATATATTAACGTTTAAGGAAAGATATATAAAGTACGATAGAGATCTGATATTGAGATTAAAACGTTAAAAAAAACTTTTACAGATAATATAATGAAGCTACTTAGCCTAAGTTAAGGATATATTGGCACATCATTGCATAGTTTTTTTAGCTGTTCTTTATGAATACATTTAGGTGCTTTGAATATTTTTCAATCAATCAGTAAACATAGTAAATACATGAAAATATTTCCCATTTATAAAGCTCGTTGCAGGAAAAACATCGTGTTGTAGCACTCCGTCCATGATTTCTTGATTTCACAAAATGAGTACTTAATTTTATATTATCTTGCTCCGTTATATATAATCATAAATTCTACTTACATAACATTTTAAGATGATCATTTTTTCTCTTTTTAACTCGATTCAGCTTGATTTATTGTTTTTTCAACTAATTTTGAAAGGCATTTTCTTAAAAGCAATTTTATGCTTTTATATTTATTCAATGGGACTCTTTGTTTCACTTTTTTTGCTCGACTTTCGATATCGTTATGTAAGTAGCTAGTTTCACACACGTGTCGTTTTCCGTTTTATTTTCCGTATAATTAGTAAGCAACTACGTTAATTCACTTACAAATATAAGCATTTATAGTTAGTTCGCCATAAACAAAGCAACATAATAGAAATTAACGCTTTTGAATAAAATATATTGTGATTAAATGGAAGATATAACGTACAAATATTATTTTATCGTCTGCAAATAAATATTAATATCCTATAAAGTGTTTCATACAATTATGCAATGTCTTGAAACATGTCTAGTGCCATTTAGCAGACACTGACAGAATGTCGTTTGTTTTTATTTTTAATTTGTACTTATTAATCTTTATTACGGCAAATAATTTACGAGTGCCTTAAAATTAACTTGTACATACGTTTATATTAAAATATATAATTATTCTATTCTATACAAAAGTATTATAAAAAGCAAAAAATCAATATTCTTACATAATTGTTTTACAAAAACAAATCATTAGAGAAAATCATTTTTTTATTAATAATCATAGTTAAGAGAGATTGTGCATATTATGTCTGTTTTGATGTGTGTTTAAGATGATTTGGTATAGTAAATATTTTGAAAATGTATTTGTTTTGTTTTCTTTTCTAATATAAGTACACACCTAGTTAGTAAACTCCTTTTTTATCATGAGGAAATGCATTTATGCCCACCACACCCGGGGAGGTGGGTGAGGTATGTCGGGCTCGATGCCAGAAGGAAATCACTACTGACTAAAACCTCACGAAGACCTCGTCAGTGGAAAGGGAGGGGTGAGGTTCCGTTCCTCGCATTAACGCAACACCCCACCCCCATAGTTAGTAAACACCTAATTTTACTGTCATGTTCAATTTAGGATATTGAACTTTTGTTATTGTAGCATATAAGGAAATTGTGTTAGACTATCTGGACAAATACTAAACTAAAATTTTGAGAAACTCGCCACACAAGTACATAATCATTCTTGAATTTGAAATTTGACATAAATATCAACATTCTTTTGCACAACAAACATCTCATCCCAAACGCATATACCACTCTCCATTCTATAGCAGGTAATAAGACTACATTAAATACACATTCAAAATGGTAAAAATTAATAAATGACTACATAGGTACTAACTGTAACGAGTTCATCGAGTTTTATTTATTCTGATTTGCATATTATCTAGTGCCTTAATCCCTTAATTATAAAATGGATTAATTTGAATTTACGTCATTTGTTTAGTTTACAAATTTATTTATTACTTATTCATTAATAGATATAAATGTGAGAATAGAAGAATATAAAATATGTACTTGTGTGCATACAATAGTAAAACATACGCCATCTGTTGTAAGCTAAGTGAACTTCTACTTTCACATTTCAATTGCTGCACTAGTATGCTACACAAGCTTTCTCCATTCTCCTACGGGTAGCAGAAAGCAGCCAAGTTGGCAAGGAGTACGGAAAATGCTGACGGCATTAATTAATAGATGGCGCTCTCTGTGTACATCGGCAAAGGTAAATTAACTATGCATCTGTACTGACCACAACTGTTGGCATCTAAATAAGAAAATAATAAGAGTAGTAATCAATCTGACGATTTCCCATTCATCAAGATCGGTTAAGTTATTTTAAAGTTCGTAGATCAATCGCAGCAAGCCACGATGCGTTACATCGTAGAATGAACCTACGACCTACGGCGTAGCATCCATAAACTTCTAATACAACAAACCCAGGCTTCTTGGAAAAGCAATATAATTAACTATGAATCAAATCAAAATAGTTTATTTAGTACAAATACAGGGGTGAAACGTACTATGAGTAATTAAATACTAAATTATAGCTAAGTCTTAGTGTACCTACGTTATGCCATATCCACTGCGCCCCGCGCTAAGTACCTATCATATTATGATCCTGTTGCGGGGCAACAGTATTTAGCTCTTTGTGACACTTAAATTAAAAAGACATTGTGCTTACCTAACACATCACACAGTTTTATAGATAAATATGAGCTACACTATCAATAACAAACAATAAATCAATAAATTAAACGAAAAACATAACTAATTTTAAAAGCAAAACCAAAATGTCAAACTTTGGTGTTGCCACATATAGGAAAACAAATTTTGGCTATCGCATTAGGTGTTCGTACTAATATATCGACCGTAGCAATTAACAAAGTCGGAACTGCAAAAACACAATTTTACAGGACGGCCAAATGAAGTTTATAAGTTGTATAAAATCCACACAAAACCAGGGATTGATACAATATTTGGTATGATGAAATAGTTTAGGTTACTCTAAAAGACAATTCAGTGAAAACTGATATTATATTCAGGAAAGCTGAAAAAAGGCACATGTGACATTATTAACCGTTTGAACGCCTTACTAAAATGTCGGAACTGGGACATCCTACAATATTCGCTGGAGTTGTATCCATTGATTTTGTCGGATGTGGTATATCCTACATTATTCATCGGAATTCTAACTGGAAAATGTGTTGGAAGTGGGAGAACCTACATTGTTAACTGCACCCTGTCCACTCACTATGGTGTAGATACTACATATATCAAGAAAATAAATAAGTTTTAGGGCCCCTTTTTTACCTTTTAGGTACGGAACCCTAAAAACATTAAAAATTATAAGTATCCCACCCTATGCTATTAATCAGCCCTAAACATATTTTTAACTTTATCAAAAAAGTGTTAGTGTTTTCCGGCAGCCTCTTTGATAGCCAGTTATTCTAAACTAGGCATGGTCCAACATACGTCAGAGTGTTTCAAAGTTTATATTGTGTTTTAAAATATTTCATATTTTGTTTGACGTCTGCTGCCTATCACAGCAACCCTAGATTCATTTGATAACCCATGTTAATATCTAACTGGCTGGGCTGGTATCGACAACTAGCATGAGACTAATTTATGGATAACATAAAAATCTTACAATTATCAAACTTAACAGGGACTTCTAAAGTCGTTCCAGAAAATAAAAAAAAATATCGAAGACCAAATCAATACAAAAATACTACAGTTACATACGTTCACATCGCACAATCATTGTTATTCCAAATCTAAATTATTCTAAATCCATACCATCGTTATCATATTGAGTACTAACCGAATTGGAAGCATCAATTTTAAGTAAGTTAAAATAAAATATTTATTTTTAAATTATACGTCAAAAATAATGCGATCGGATATAATTCCCGTTTTGCAAAGATCTGTTAAGTTTTTCCATTTCTCTTTGCTGATAGGTCTTAACAGCAATGCGAGACAACAGAGAAAGCCGGATTAGCAAGGGAATCCCAACAAAACACGATACTATACCCGGACGCTTCCTGTTGTATATAGGTAGCACAATATCTGAAGCAATGACAGTGGATCAGGTATGGCAGCAAACCAAGACCATGCTTCGTTACTTCAAAGAGCTCAGATGGCTTGGGTATGCTGGTAGGAGAATGCACTAAACGCCTCCTGCGGGTTTTCAGTGCAGGCCTGACCGACCTCATCATAGAATTAGAATTAGGTATGCCATAGCCATGTTACAAATAAAATTCGTTTGTTAACGTTGTTGGTTTCACTTGCTCGCCCTTAATACGAAGATAGTCTTTGGCTCCTCGTCGAAATCGTATTTGTACTCTATAAGATCAAACTAATCCGCATTAGCTTTGATCTCTCTTGCAGTGGTCCACATAACATTTTGATTTGCCGCATTTTTGATCCAATTTGTGATTGATAAGCAGCGTTTTAAAATCAAAGACCTCTAATTGATTAATCTCCTTTACTACGTAAGGGATGCCTTCGGATTTAGCCCATCGAGCTAAGTATTAACATTCTTCGGGCACCCATGATGACGTATCGTGGAAAGCCCGCTTGATTATGGAGTGTACGTGTGTCCTTCGTTTTGTGTGTAATCCTATCCAAGGAAATGATGCGTGACAGTCACTAACTTCAATTTTTTTAGCCACAAACAAGTTGAGCAAAAGTACTATTAGATTGCAGTTCTGTCCCACGCAGTAGACAGACCAAATCGGAATTCTTTAACACCTATTCGAACATGCTGTTTGTTGAAATCTAAAAGACAAGTGGATACATCTACTGATCCTTGCTTAGCAATACCATCGTGCCACATGTAGCTATTACTCAGATCATACAAGGTGAAAAACCAGTTTTCTTTTGTAGTATGTACAATATTCTTGCTTGCTCTTATGATTAGGATCGTTTATGTGATGTTTGATGCCTCTACTAGAGATGTTCTGAAGGCAATGTGCAAGGTGCAGGAATGTTTGGAAGAAAGGAATTCGTTGGACGTCAAAGTCTAGATTTTTCAGTTTCAGTTTATTTCAGATTTTCGTTTCTTCCGGAATGAGGGAATTTTTCCTACAAACACCAAAAAATTATTTGATTAGACAGTTAAGTGTGTAGAATGCACATCGACTTTATCTTTCTTGATTATAACATTACAAATCCGAAAGGTCATAAAATCGAATTTGTGTATTAAGTACGCTCAAACAGCTACAGATAATTCTTCAATTATAAATATAATATACTGAATACGCAAAAATAAGCATTAAACAGGTAGTAAGTCAAACGTGTAATAAGTAAGATTAAGTTAAGCATGAAACAACTAGTAAGTCAATAATAAACAAGAAAAAACTTTTTAATATATTGGTAATTACCAGTAGTAAATATTAGTCGGATATATCATGCGTATAATAATTATAATTATCATATCCATACATATCCGACTTAAATATTATGACGTCTATTCGAATAATAAAGTAGGTTCTACCACATCCAACTAAAATGTTTATATGATATACAATAAACAACGTCGGTAGTACCACATACGACAAACGATATTCATAAACCAACCACTAATATTGTAGGATATGGTACATCCGACACAAAAAATAAAATGCGAGTCCGGTAAGATTGTAGGATCTGGCATATGCTACGTTCTTAGCCGCTCAAAATATATTTTTTTAATTTTTATTACAAATACGTTATTAAAAACAATGAAAGCATAAATTAATAACTCAATCACTGTTATAGGCTTAAAAAAATATTTAAAGCTTACTGTTTCTTTTCTGGCCGGATTTGGTTTGAACTCCGGTGTCATCTAAATTTGTTTTTAATAGAATTGCTTTAGTTGAATCATGTTGCCAAGCTAAGTTTAACATAAGTCTTGACCGAGCCATCATTAAAATTAACAAAACTTCATAAATCCATAAAAAAACGGTGGAGTTGATCTGGGAAACGTGGAGCGTGCGCTGTTCCCGCTAACAATGTGGGAACTGGCAGATCCGCGCCACCTCAGCCCCCGCGCGCCCCGGGAACAACGTCGTAACGTAACTACCTACATTGTTAGTCGAGCGTCACGAAAACATCCGACCTTTTTCATTTCAAAAAACACAGAAAACGTCAGTTTTGAATTTTTATATTTTGTGAGGTTCAAGATATGGGTATTTTAAGACTTCTCATGCAATAAAACGAAAATGGCCAAAATGTTAGTTCCGACTTTGTTAATTGCTACAGTCGATATGAGCAATTTGTCGCTACTTTTTGTAGTACATTCTTAAGCTTATTCTAAACTAAACTTAGAAATCACGCCAGCCTACATTTAAAATGACATGGAAATTTATCAAATTTAACTGATTCTGTTCCTTGACTTTGATTGCTGGCGGTTTTTCTTCTTTCCTTATCAGAATTTTTCCGTTTTTTGTCCAGCAAAACTTCCAATTTTCTCTTTTCACAAAGTTTCGTGCTTCATAATAGAATTTTTAGCTTTCTTCGTGAGGTATTCATATATATAGATTGGATTTTTAACTCCTGGCAGCCCTTTAGTGTGCGAATTCAATTTTTCTCTGTTCTTTGAATTAAAAGCTTTTATCGCTCTCAATACCTAATTCTATTTTTTTCTGAGTGGAGGCAAATTTAACTATAAAAGATTTGGTTTGAGTATCTTTCTCTGACATATTATACGAGTCTCTTAAGTCATGGGGCTCAAAGTTAAGTTTTAGGACTTGATGCATTTTCTGGACAGCTTGAATCATTTCGCTATTATTCTCTAAAGGGATGTTTCTTATTTCCACTGCACTACTTATGAGTTTTCTTTCCATATGTTCCTTCAATACTTTTACTTTAGAGTTTTCTTGTTCTAGTGCTTCAATTCTTAGCTTTATTTCTTTTTGTTGATTTAATATATGTAGTAGAGAGCTTTGTATCTCTGCGTTGAAAGTCACAATCATTGTATTTTGTTTTTGTAAAGTGTTCATATTTGTTGCGATATTGGCAAACTGAACGTCCTGATTTGCTTTCAGTTCAATGAAAAATGCTTGTATAGTACTGCTTATTTTACCCATATTGTAATTTACTTTGCTAGCGTCGCTGTCTGATAAATCATCGCTGATAGGCATTTCTGGTGGCAGTTGCTTTTCGTTGTCATAGGTAATGATGTCACTACCCAACGTGTTTTCAAGGCTCGTGCCTTTTAATATAGCTACATTAGAATACGACTGTACGCTTTTTTGATGGCTTTGCGACTTTTTATTAGTCTTCGGTGCATTATACAACATTTTTGAGAGCATAACGTATCCCAAATTATTCTTGAACGTGTTTGATGAAATGCTGCCAAAGTAGCTATTTATTTTATTATGTGGCATCACCGAGTGTACGGGACTGTCACTTTCTGTCAGTGCAATATGTCAACTGTCAATGATTTTCGTCCGTCGTTACTCGTTTATTTTGCCTCGAATGCAGGTAAAAATGTAAATAATTGCTTAAAAATGTAAAAAGAGGGTTACTACTGTTTCTAAACAAGCAAACTTATGGGCTGTCTCAACAACGGCTTGTGAATGTGTGCGTGAAGAGAACTAATTGATGTGGACTAGACAACATTGATTTTTATCGTAAATATGTACTTGCCGGGTATGTTATTCTTCTATACTTATCCATGTCTCATATGTTGTTCCTTTGTTTTAGTCTTATTTCATTGTTAGTTAATTATTTTTCTTCATGTTTTGTATTAAATTCTCAAGACGAATTTGACAGCTGTGTTGCTCAAACAAGGTTCACACACACAACACAAGTTTCGTCTTGCACCAGGTATATTCAATACCTGGTGCAAGACGAAACAAGCAACTTTTAAACTTGTTTGAAATATCTAAGAAAACGATCCAATTTCATACATAAAATATGCCTAACAGTTCTTATCAGGTCAGTATCTGCCCACACGTGGGTCGGGTATCGTTTCTACTTACGGCGGTGCCGCACTATGTTATTATCACTGATAACTCCACTGATTACATTGATTTATATGCATGAGGTCTACAAATGGGGCGTAATTGGGCTCCCAGTTGAATTTCTACGTCAAGATACATACTAGTTTTGCCTCGAAGTGATACCTGAGATTATTCGTGAAAAGTAGTTTATGCAGTTAATCCAGGACCTAAACTATCACCGTACCAAGTTTCAGGATGATAGATTTGAATTTTATTTATTGAAGTCGGAATGCGATTTATACTAAAATTCACACTTCTGTAAAATATTAGGAGAAATTTGGTGGAAAACATAACCGTAGAAAAATGGAAAAGAAGATGTTTAGACGAAATCATGATCACATGAATTACTTGACATATTTTTCTATATCAATTTCGTATTTGAATTTTGATATAGTCTATCTGGATGTATGTTGGTTCTCGCGTGTTTGACGTAATTTTATTTCAATCTTGAAGAAAAATCGCACACAGTCTTGCACGATTGGTGATAGATATGTATCTATAATTACTGATATAGGTAAAATATATTATATACAAATACAACGTAAATTAGACTTGGCAACAATTACACCATTACATACATAGTATAGAGTGTTAACTATAATTTTCCTCGTAATTCAAATCAAGCCTATCATAAATCAAGATGCGGAAGATAAAAATGGTTACGAAAATTGGATTTTTTTGACGACTTTATCTACAGTGATTCATGTTGCTTAATGAAGACACTTAGGTGAAATCTAATCGAGAGGGAAAAGTCAAATTTTAGGTAGTTTAGTAGCTTTTTACGTTACCTACTAAATAACTACAAATAGTCTAAGAGCCCGTGAAGATCGTCCTTCACCGATCTGATAACCAGATGAGACGTATTTTTTATTAAATATTTTTTATAAACAAATATGCCTAAAATTGCTTGCCTATCGAAAAGTGCTCATGGCTAGTTTTTAGGCTGGCAATAGTACTTTAAGTACGATTTTTCGCAGGCAAGTATATATTTCTGATTTTGAAATAAAATAATCTAAAATTTGAGATAACTTTCAATAAGTTATCAGATCGAATGAGTCACCTATTTTGACTTACCTGTTTACACCTGCTTGCCAGGTAGTTATACACTGAAATGAGTAGGCAAGCATACCGAGGCATGCTCTGTGTATTAAAAACTATCAGTGAAATAAATTTCATTTGGTTATCAAAAGTATGAAGGTGATGAAAAAAAAAATGATAAAAGTTTATTTAATTAAAAATAGCCATGAGCACTTTTCGATAGGCAAGCAATTTTAGGCATATTTGTTTATAAAAAATATTTAATAAAAAATATGTCTCATCTGGTTATCAGATCGGTGAAGGACGATCTTCACGGGCTCTTCTACTAAAAATATTCGACCGATTCTGAATTGTTTCAAGTAGCTATGTTTATTAAAGTCTGTAGATGGCTTCCATACCATCATTAGAAAAAGGTGACATTGCTGGCGATGAGGTTTTGGGGGTCTTAGCATCCTGAAAACCATCAGAGATGATAAAAGCGCCTGTGCTGAGGCATCTCGTGCAGACATCCTATGATGAATCCGCAGGGGCAATATTTTTAGAAAAAACAATGAAAATCAGCTAGCGCTGGTATATTTGTAATACATATTATAAAGATTTGTTATGAAATGAATATCACACAAATAATAATAAGTCCCATAATACTCATAATATTAAAGCAAATAGAATATTTTTAGGTTTGTATAGATCAGTCAGATTGAAAAGTAATATCTCCTGTACTATATATACTAGTTATACTAGTAGTTAAGCTGTCAGTTAAGGCTTTAAAATATTTTTTGTTTTGTTTCTGTACGTTTTTACTTGTACCTAACCTTGTTTTTTTTTGTACCTAAATTTTTTTTAGCGCGAAACAATAGAAATGGAACCGGAGCCGAATTCGTAACAAATAACGCAGCATTTGTAAATGTTTGAAGGCTGCGTGCACCGAGGGTCCCTGTAGGGAGCACATCGTAAACTTGCACTAGAAAGGGGCCGCGACCGTCTCAAGACGCCATGCATTCTTACCCGCGTACTAGCCGGGTATATGGGAAATCTACAGAAAGAATTCATGTGAGAATATCACATTTATAAAATCAAGGAAAATGCAAAGTTGTTAAATATGAAGAATGATTTATCATAAAACAATCTAACCGTCCATTGTAGAGAAATCCGAAAACATCACTTGTTATTTGTTTTATTTTATTTGTGATTTTCTGATTATGGAATTTATATTTGCCTGCAATAAATAACATATGATTTAAAATTTGTTTGTAGTTAACTAAGCACAAACATGATTTTTTTAATGTTGCATCTTTGACAACTTGTAGCCCTACGTTTCGATTGTTTTCAACTGTACCTATCGGTTTAACTTATGCATTGTATATTTAATACCAATATTATGATGAATAAATACAAAACACATTAACTTATCCGCAATTTTCAGTGTTTATATGCTTTTAGGTAAGGTATCCAATCACAACTAAAAAGAATAGTAATGAAAATACAGTGTAGCTGTATACGAAGTTCAAGCAAAATCGATATTGTTTCTTAACATAGATTTGTTGTACGAACCCTGGGCTGTATTTTATGATATACCTATACACAGATCAGGTGGGTAACAGTTTATTATACATTTAACCTCTTGTTACGTACAACTCAGTTTAATTATTATGATTACTTGAAAGTTTAAAATATATTCATTAGGAAATCAATTACCGCGATCAAATAGCCAAACGAATGCAAATACGTAAAATATGAAACCTCTATAAGTTATGAAGATAACCAAAGTAGGCAATTTATAATATTCCAGAAAAATTTTGAAATCAGAAAACTGACATCGTGTTTGTACTATAAAAGATAGTTGAGAAGGCATTTAGTAAGTTCTAAAATATACATCTGTAATTTCAACATATACTGCGTCATCAAGAAATCAACCCGGACTTACGGCCGCCTGGGGTGCCAGCCTCATAAAACTACTTCCCCTCACGTTGCGAGGTTGTATCGGGCAACACTCACTTTCTACGTTTCCAATGCACACTTATTTTCTTTGCAATACAGGGGTGGAAATGTTTTCTATACACAATCTTTGGCTTTTGGTATTTTGAACTAAGATTAGAATTTAGCTTTTTTTCATATAAAACAAACAATTGAAAGACTTGACATTCTTTGTTTTCATTAAAAAATAATAAGCAATTGAGTTTTTTCTTCGCAACTTTTAATGGGTTTCTTTGTAACTATAAAACCATAATTTAACAATTTTCAGCCAATTTTATGCAAGAACAAAACAATTTACTAAACGACCTCGTTGGAGTAATGGTTATCATGCCGCACTGCCGACCAGAGTGTTCCGGGTTCGCTTCCCGGCACGGCCAACATCTTTGTGACGAACTAAATTTGTTAGCTGTCGGTCTGGGGGCTTGGGTGCTAAATATGTATCGATATAATTTATGTATGTATATGTAGTACCTATATCAGTTGTGTTAGCAAACCTAATACAAACTAGAAATGGTTTAGTATGGGGCTAACCAGCCGTTTGTGAAATGTGTCAAAAAATGGTTCTTAAATTTAATTAATTTAATTTTGTAATGATTTTATTAACTAATTTTATTGGAATTGAAATGAAAAACAGTAGCATAACATAATAATATGTTATACTAGCTGACCCGGCAAACGTTGTTTTGCCTTAAAAATATATAGTAGCTGATTCTCAGACCTACTAAATACGCATATGAAATTTGGTAAAAATCGGTCAAGCCGTTTCGGAGGAGTACGGTAACTAACATTGTGTCATGGAAATTTTATAATTCTTTATTGGACACATAAATAAAAAAGGCACAGTAAAAAACAATTAACTTAAAAAAAACCGCCAATTGTGCCACAATTGGCGGCCTTATCGCTTAAAGCGATCTCATCCAGGCAACCTTTGGATGGAAAGGAATTTATAAACGACTAAAGAAGGACGTAGTGTACAATAAAGAATAATAAAAAACATACATATAACATTAATAATCTTATCTTAATTTATATAAATCTCGTGTCACAATGTTTGTCCTCAATGGACTCCTAAACCACTTAACCGATTATAATAAAATTCGCACACCATGTGCAGTTCGATCCAACTTGAGAGATAGGATTGTATAAATCTCAAATTATAGTCGCAATTTTAATTTACTGCTAATTATTGTCTGTTATTATTTGACAGTCACAATTATCTGTTAACTCCAAATGATTCTAACAGATGTTGATACCTTTCGACTGGGTTGAGTAAGTAATCAATAGATGGCACTGCTATGGTAAATCTACGAACGTGTCATAGGTATAAGCTACACTATCTATTTTTCATACCCTTAAGTGAGGCAAAATCTAGTTTGCCGGGTCAGCTAGTATTATATATTAGACAACAGTTTAGCTCTGAGAAGAACTTTTGCGTATGTGTAGTTAAAAGAACAAAATCAAAAAAAAAACCCCGCAAATTATTAGACTTCGCGCACGGCCGCTGCGATGGGAGCCAACCTCGCGACTGAGCCGCGCGTTTATACCTTACCACAGAATAATAACTTGTACTTCGACCTTACTCATAGATCTAAACACCCCTCCCCCGCACACGCCCTCTTCTCAACGGGCCGTGCAGCAGAAATCGTAATATTTTAATTTCACCATAACTTCAAAACCAAACGTCCAATTTTAATCATTGAAAGACCAAATATTATCAACACAAACTGTACTTATTGATGAAATAATTTATTTTGATAAGGATTAATAGTGTATTGCTTAAAATCGCTTCGTAAATAAGCCATTATTACTCGTACAAAGTAAAGGATAAAAAATGGTTATTGTGGGTTATTCCTAAGAGATAAACATATACCATCACGGACTTTTTTGTAGGCCTTTTTAAGTTGTGCAATACTGTAGTAAATTGTTTTGATCTATCTTGTAGGATTCAGTCAGCGTTTGCAATGTAAGCGCAAAAAATGTGTTTTTTTTTACGACCTCACATTAAAAACCTCAAAAATTGTAGCCTATGTGTTATTCTGATGTATAAGCTATAGTCTATGTGTTATTCTGATGTATAAGCTATATTGTGGTAAAGTTTCATTCAAATCCATTCAGTAGTTTTTACGTGAAAGAGTAACAAACATACATCCATACATCCATACATCCATACATCCATACTTACAAATTACAAACTTTCGCCTTTATAATAGTAGTAGGATGAATTAAATTAAATTCACATGTACCTATACTAAGTCAGTATACGTTATGTAAATTTTCACAATAGCTTTTCTTATTTAGAGCACGATGCACTGTTACCGTAAAAAAGTGACTCCCTCTTTTCCTGCCTACTCTTGATTAATGCTATTTTTTTCGATGAGCTTTTGCCTGCTCCTATTTCAATGAAAAATTTCCCTCGAGGGCGTCCAACCCGTAATTTCAGAGAACTGAAATTACGCCTAATTGGCAATGTTTATGGGTGCAAAGTGAATTGCAGTTGGAAAAATACGATTTTATTCTGAACGCTGGTACAATTCTCGTCATTCCATTCACAGGGCTGAAAATTGAGTACATGTATGTTCCAGTATATGCACACCTAAAGTTTCAATCACTTCAATGTTAAGCGATGCCATAATCCAAGGCGGAGCGCGCTTTTTAGAGTTCCGTACCTAAAAGGTAAAAAAAAACGGGACCCTATTACCAAGCCTCCCCTGTCTGTCTCTCTCCAGGCTGTATCTCAGGAACCGTAATAGCTAGAAAGCTGAAACTTTTACAAGATATGTATTTCCCGTGCCACTATAACAACAAATACTAAAAATACAATAATAAAAATTAAGGGCCCATACAATACACGTGTTTTTTTCCTATTTTTTTGTTATATATCAATAACGGTCGGTGCTAGACACTTAATTTTTTTACAAAATACACATAAGTATATTGGCTATCAAATTAAATAATAAAATTGAAATAAAATAAATATTTAAGGGGGGCTCCTATACAAAAATGATACGGAACCCTTCATGAGCGAGCCCAACTCGCACTTGGCCTATAATTATATTGTGATGTAGTATGATATTATTGAAAACTGACCTACAATTTACCGTGTCATTCGACTCACGGTAGCGCTTAAATGCCAGTCTGATGCATGTCTTATGCATTCGATCCCGCCAATGAACTCGAAGTTTCAGTGAACATCGTGCGGAAATTATAGCATGGAAGGGAATTTTCTAGTGCTCGTCTGGCTAGCAACCATCCTCATACTGAAAAATCTGTCGCCAAACATCTAACAGTGTGATGCGTCAACCCCATTGAGAGCCTGTAATTCTAGACTAGGCATGCTATACCTTAGGCTAGAGTGCCGCTAACTTGTGTGGCGACGCGGCCTGCTGGTCAAATGATTAGCTGTAGGGAGTAATAGTAGTTTATGCAACTGTCATATAATGAAGGGTATCAAAACACGAGTGTGAGTTTATGAAACGAGAGCAGCGAATTTCATAATAGTAACAATGTTTTAATACCCGTGCTATATGCAGTTCCATACACTACTATATCTTCACTAATGCAATTGATCAAACAACAAGATTAAAAATTCACGCGTACGTGTATTGTCACAGTGAACTTGCCGCCATTAAAATCTAACCAATGAGTGCGCAGCTGTGTGCGCAGGGCCAATCAGCGAGCGAGCGATGTTATAATGAGATTTTACGATATGGATGTGGATATTATTATACCATGTGAAATTGCTTAAATTGAGTGTTTTGTCGTCTGCGCTATAACAGTAGTCTAAGTCAAATATTGGAAACATAAGTAGAATGTTACAACATTAGTGTAGATAAAAAAATAATGGTATTGAAATAAATTACAGCATTGAGGTGCAATTAGCAAAGTAGCCAAACATGTACTTAGCCAATGTGGCTTGATGTCTCTGATAAAGTCTTCAAATACGGTAAATATAGAAAGTTTATGTTACAATCAATTTACTTTAATGGTTTAAGTGAAATAATAAATATTAAACAGTAATTAGCAATTAGCTATTAAGTAGTATATTCAATATGTACCTACTTCGTTTGTGGCTAAGTACCAAATCATTAACACAATTTGATAATTAAGATTAGTACTGTTTATGAATGTATTCAATAATATGCTCGATATTACTCTGAGGGATCGTATCCGCAACGAAGTTATTCGCCAGAGAACGAAAATTTCCTACTGGCAATGGGCTGGTCATCTCGTATTTGCCACAGAACCGATAACCGCTGGGGTAGACGAGTTCTGGAGTTGAAACCGCGTACCGGCACACGTAGTGTAGGACGTCCTGCAACGAGGTGGAGCGATGATGTACGCAAAACATCGGGCAGTGGATGGAGATGATATGCCCAGGATAGGGTCGCGTGGCGTGCCTTGGGAAAGGCCTATGTCCAGCAGTGGACGTAGACGGGCTGATGATGATGATGATGAGTATTTACATTAGTATATCGGTTTTGTTAGCAACCATAACACAAACTAGAAATGGTTTCGTATGGAACTAAGAAGCCGTGTGTGAAATATCAAAAAATGCTTAGACATTTCAAACACCGTCGTAGAAAACGCTAAAACCTACTTACACTTATATCTCTAACACTTGCGAGAACAAACTATTCACTGAGTGGTCTCCTAACAGTAGCCTGGCAGATACTTCTCAAGTAAGAAACCTGTGAAAACCGGACACAAGCGGTCGTTACAAATGATTTATTCCCCACAGCATAAAAACATGGCCCGTAAACTCGTTTCGGCTCTCGTAGGTGGTCAAAGAAAAACTGCCCCATAACTTTTGCAATATGTTTCTTAGTGGCCACCTAATTTATCTCTTTTCGGACCTCTCTGTTATTGTCGGGAAAACCAGACCAAATTTTTGATATTTTTCTTGCTTTAACAATTTAACCTGGTACTTGTAAGTACGAGTACATTGTTGGTATAATTGTAAATAATGTATTAAAAAGATATACATGCACAATCCTACTAATATTATAAAGGCGAAAGTTTGTATGTATGGATGTATGGATGTGTGGATGTATGGATGTATGGATGTATGTTTGTTACTCTTTCACGTAAAAACTACTGAATGGATTTGAATGAAACTTTACCACAATATAGCTTATACATCAGAATAACACATAGGCTATAGCTTATACATCAGAATAACACATAGGCTACAATTTTTGAGGTTTTTAATGTGAGGTCGTAAAAAAAACCCCTTTTTTTGCGCTTACATTGCAAACGCTGACTGAATCCTACAAGATAGATCAAAACAATTTAGTACAGAATTGTACAACTTAAAAAGGTCTACAAAAAAGTCCGTGATGGTATATGTTTATCTCTTAGGAATAACCCACAATAACCATTTTTTATCCTTTACTTTGTACGAGATATAATGGCTTATTTACGAAGCGATTTTAAGCAATACACTATTAATCCTTATCAAAATAAATTATTTCATCAATAAGAACAGTTTGTGTTGATAATATTTGGTCTTTGAATGATTAAAATTGAACGTTTGGTTTTGAAGTTATGGTGAAATTAAAATATTACGATTTCTGCTGCACGGCCCGTTGCGAAGAGGGCGTGTGCGGGGGAGGGGTGTTTAGATCTATGAGTAAGGTACCCGTGCGGCTCAGTCGCGAGGTTGGCTCCCATCGCAGCGGTCGTGCGCGAAGTCTAATAATTTTCGGGTTTTTTTTTTGATTTTGTTCTTTTAACTACACATACGCAAAAGTTCTTCTCAGAGCTAAACTGTTGTCTAATATATAATACTAGCTGACCCGGCAAACTAGGTTTTGCCTCACTTAAGGGTATGAAAAATAGATAGTGTAGCTTATATGACACGTTCGTAGATTTACCATAGCAGTGCCATCTATTGATTGCTTACTCAACCCAGTCGAAAGGTATCGACATCAGTTAGAATCATTTGGAGTTAACAGATAATTGTGACTGTCAAATAATAACGGACAATAATTAGCAGTAAATTAAAATTGCAACTATAATTTGAGATTTATACTATCCTATCTCTCAAGTTGGATCGAACTGCACATGGTGTGCGAATTTTATTATAATCGGTTAAGTGGTTTAGGAGTCCATTGAGGACAAACATTGTGACACGAGATTTATATAAATTAAGATAAGATTATTAATATTATATGTATGTTTTTTATTATTCTTTATTGTACACTACGTCCTTCTTTAGTCGTTTATAAATTCCTTTCCATCCAAAGGTTGCCTGGATGAGATCGCTTTAAGCGATAAGGCCGCCAATTGTGGTACACTAATTTTAAGTTAATTGTCTTTTACTGTGCCTTTTTTATTTATGTGTCCAATAAAGAATTATAAAATTTCCATGACACAATGTTAGTTACCGTACTCCTCCGAAACGGCTTGACCGATTTTTACCAAATTTCATATGCGTATTCAGTAGGTCTGAGAATCTTCTACTATATATTTTTAAGGCAAAACAACGTTTGCCGGGTCAGCTAGTATTTATTAAATGCGTATTAGACGCATTTAAGTAGATAAATATTGTTTTTGAAATCTGATTGTGTTGGCGATTGACATTAATTCATCTGATGGTAAGTGATATGTAAGCGTCAAATACGAGCTAGATTCGTTCACACTATCCCGTCTCGACAACGGATTTCAACAATATTATTTGATGAAATAAACGCATGAGAAATATCATCTCATCGATCTCTAAAATAAACGTTGAGAAGCACTTTACCACTGAACCGCCATCTTAAAACAGGTCAATGGTAAAGCGCTAACTTGAAAAAAAAAACAGTACATTTTTGCTTAGAAAAAAGCTATAAAATCGATAGCTTCGTCAACAGTTGTAAACTAAATTATATGTAATCAGATGTTAAGGTAACTAATGAAAACTCCTCTTCTACTATAATATTATGGGTATCTATCAGGGATCAGAATACCATAGAAGCATTTTCTAGTGCTCGCCTGGCTAGCAACCACCCTCAAGTTGAAATCTGTCGTCAAGCATCTTTCTAATTAAATAATTAATAATAAATGAATTAAATAAATAAAATAATTTTTATTTTGGCAAACACAAAACCTAAAACAAACGTATACATTAAAAATAAAACACCTAAGTTTGCCGCAATACAGTCGCAACTCAGCAAATGCCGGCGGCGTGTGGCTACCGGCGCTGGTATTCTGTTGCGACTGGCGGTGACGTCCTGCGCGTATGGCAGGGTGCAGGTAGGCAAACAAACATAATTTGCGCAACAATATAAGATATCAATATAAATACAAAAAGTAAGACAATAAAAAAAAACAATATAAACAATATAAAAAATAAGACAAAAGTACACATGAGAAAATAAAATTCTTACATTTAGATACAAATAAAAAAAATAACTAAAATATACACATATAAATCTACTGTTCTATTCTTAGAAACTAGCTGTGACCCGCGGAGTCTCTTCGGACATTGCAACTTCAATCAAGCACAGTGATTACCATTTTCATGCGGACGACACATAAACATACATCTCGTTCAAACCGAATGACGTTAACGAAGCTATAAGCAAAACAAAGCACGACCCTGCTAGTATTGCTGAGTGGCCCGCTACCAACAATCTGTTACTTAACCCGCCGAAAACCAAATATATTGCCTTAGGCAGTAAACATCAGCTAAGCAGTCTGGTCATAACACAAAACGTCACGTTAATGGGGGATCCGGTGGAGCGCTTGTTCGAGGCCCGCAATCTTGGTCTCAACGTGGACAGTGAGCCCCAGTTCGAACAACACGTTTCCAAATGTATGCGGGAATACTCTCATCGGCTCAAGGTCTTGCACCGAATGAGACCATATTTATCCACGGCTCTTCGCATACAGCTTACGGAATCCTTAGTATTGTCAAAACTCAGTTATATTGATACAGTAATCCACCCGCGCCTCCCTTCCAAAAAAAAAAAAATTATAATAATTAAAATGCTTTTCAAATGCTTTTAATACTACTAGTTCCAGCGTATCTAAATTGTAATGATAAACTTTTTACATTTATTTGGTTACAAATCCTTTGTACCAACCTCAAGTTTAATCCAGACAAAGAACTTGAATAAAGCGCAGGAGATGTAACAACATGTATCATTATCCTAAATCCACGTACAGACAAAATCCACACACAGAAAACATGCGCCACGAAGTCTCATACACTGCAGTCCTGTTTACCTACCATTGTACATTATTGGTATTTAATAAGTAAGTAGTCCCATAAATTATTTATCTTATAAAAAAAATGTAAAAGAAGAGTGGGATAAATGTTTGAACACGTGATTTTATGTCGCGATGAAATCGCAAAATAATTCAGAAAAGTTTAACTTTTGTACAGTAGCGCTTATAATTTCAGTTTTTAACAATATTGAGTGTTGATTTTAAAACAATTCATTTCGTAACCTACTACCGCAGTTTAGGCACTTCATATAGCACGCCTAAACTCCGTAAACTAAACCTTTACACCAAAATGGCAAATATTCTAATGTTGTTGTTATCAATATAATTGATTTCGTTCTGGAGTAATACACGATCGTTGAAAACTAAGGTGATCTGACATGACCATCAAAATTAAGCGACCGTCGATACGAACAGTCTTTGGATGGGTGTGATCATGCACAAGACTGTCATTTAAAAAGCGACATTTTTATCTCGGCGCTACTGTGGGTCGGATGACACGTTAAATTGTAGGTCCCAGTTGTAAGTCTTAGTACAAACAGTCGTTAAGCCAAATCAGAAACCTTCGGGCGGCTTGACAATTCTCGAGAAATAGAGTTATCTATCTTTCTTGACACCAAAGCTTGGCTACTTAGTTCATACAAAGAAAAACAGGAAGGTAAGGGTGGAATAAGGCTGGAATAAGTACGAATAACGAACGGCTTAGGGATCACGGTAGCTTTGCTCAAGTTATATTTCTCTGTAATGTTCTTTGTCTCATTTGGTTTCATTTGTATGTACGGGCTGCTCCTAACTTCCCTTGCCAAAAGCCTTCGTCAAGTTCTGGAAGAGCTTCGTGATTGTGTTACCAATAGAAAGGAGCAACATCAGTAAATTTATTGAGGAAATGTTATGCAGGGGTCAATTTAATTATGGTGCCGAAATGTCTTCCAATTCTGTGGTGAAAATTACATAAAAAGATTTTTTCTTTCAAATTGAGTGAGTTTTAACATTAATAGTTAATATTACATTCATAACCAATCCAAATAAATCCTGTAAAAACATTGCTATTATAATCTGATTACTATGCATAAATAAATGTGTAAAGGTGTTTTAACCAGTAAACATGATTATTATAATTATCGTCATTATTGGACACTTGGAGATGTAGGAAAAGGTAAGAAAAGAGCAAGAGGCCGCCAGAAAAAGACATGGATGGAGTATGTGAATGAGGACATGAGAGAGAAAGGATTGAGTGTGGACATGACGTCTGATAGAGGAGAGTGGAAGAAGAAGATTTGCTGTGCCGACCCCACCTAAGTGGGATAAGGTAAAGAAAAATAAGAAGATTACTCATATATGCGTCCGAATGGTGGTGAAAGCAGAAGTACTTCACAGCGAGGAGACCTATTAGAGCTATATTATAAAAGGGATAAGTTTGATTGTTTGTTTGCTTGACTCGAATAGGCTCCGAAATCGCTGCGTCGATTTGGAAAATTACATTATCCCCGAGTAAATAGGCTATAATTTGTTTCTCTTTGCAACTTATATTATTTTAGAGCCCGTGCGAAGCCGGGATAGGATGATAGTATTTAATAAAACAAATCACCCTCTCTCAAAATCCCTCTTCTATCTTAAAACTAATAACATAACTACATCCTACTTAGTTTATACTCCGGCGGTTTTAGTTGCGATCAACTTTTGTATCAGCGAAAAGTTCTACACGCTACCAACTTTTCCGCTTACAAAGACATTGTGTACGTAAACTATCGGAACAGAATCCGTTGTTGTAAACTCTAGAAAGATACAGGTCCCGATCGGCTTTAGCTATAACTATTTTATTAGTTTCATGCTGAAATGCTCAAGGCTAGCGTCTGAGCTATAAAGTTTTGTCTCCGTAGATTGGTATCATTGGTTCATGTACCAAAGACATATTTGTGTTTCTTTTGTCTTTGTCATTTTCTTAGCAGAGACAAACAGAAGTAAGGTCTTAATAAAAAAGGTGAATTGCCAAAATACGAGTCATTGTCATGGACGACCTCTTTGGCGTAATGTTTTCCATGCTGGTCTACCGACCAGAGGGTCCCGGGTTCGATTCTTGGCACAGCCTCAGCCACAACATCTTTGTGATGAATTAATTGTCTTGTATATCGGTCTGGGTGTTAAATATAAATAGATACAAAATATTTATGTACGTATGTGAATATGCTGTTGTACGTTATTATTTATTTACAATGCCGGTAAGTTTTTTAAATACAAGACAAACGGAATATTTATACCATTAAATAGATTAAGCTTCGATTAAATATCGATACATGAATAATAAATCCCATTTTAATTGCGTTCCATGTACGCCCAGTTCAGCCTGGCAGAGGTCCTTCCTAATCAAACATCTATCAGTTAGAGATGCCGCTTCAACATTGCATTTGTCGATGAAATATTGTCGCTTAACAAAACTTGTTGAAATTATGCAAAGTTATAATGTGGTATAATATGTCTACAGGCATTAAGATAGGGCAATAAAAGCACATTAGTATCGTATATTGACCTACCTACTTAAAGAAGATTGGCTTTCAAGATCACTTATCTAACACAACTCTCATGTTTGAGTTATGACTCCTAATCTAAAGCAAAACTGGCTCAGCCACCATTTTGCTGGGAACCATTTTCAAAAACTATCGATAATTACAATTTTTACAAGCTCACTTATACTGATCGATGTTGGAGTATCGATACAATCTGTCCCCGATATATCCCTATCAGTTAACCGACAAAGCCGCACGGAGCTTACGGGCAAAACAAACGATCAAATTAGTCTCTGCCTTCCTGACAGACCCTGATTGATGGATGGCCTGAACCCGCATCACGAAATTAGCTTCCCGACCAAATCGGCGGTGTCAACCTTTTGGGTACGTTACAATTATTATAATTGCGTTTTTTTCTACTTTAGATATATAAATATAAATAATAAATATATATTAGGACACATTTCACACGTGGCTGGTTACCAGATAATTATATGTATCTACGATTTGAAAGAAAGTAAAAATATAAGGAAAATTATTGATAAGCAACACACAAAATAACAAGTATTAAAAAAAATATAGTAATAATAACACATTTTATTATTTTGTCACATTTATATATATTAGTAGGAATATCATATACAAATAAAAACACACACTCACACAAAAACCTTACAAAATTAAATAGTAAATTAAATTTAAGTCAGTGTCCGCGGGTAAGGTGCCTAAAATGCTGGCGGCATTACCTCGCTGGATCGCCTAGCTTATACTCCCTTTATATTATTAATACACATTATTATATTAAAGGGAGTAAACTTAGATTTGCCACCAACTCGCCTGATAGCAAGCGTAGTTATAGCCGAAAATGTAGCACGTTGATCTAGAAGAAATCTGTTTACTCTTGCCTTGAAATATTCCTCAGGAAACACAGTAGGAGGCAATCTATTCCATTCTTTAGCTTTACGCACGATCAATGTGGAGCCAAATCGTTGCGTTCGAATTTTTGGAATTTCCACAAACAAGTGACGATATAAAGCCGACTTTCAACTGATCCTGGTAGTGGAAGGGGGAAGGAGGGATGAGATCGTGCAACTTCTGCGCATACTCACCGAAATGCAATCTGTAAAAAAAATAAGACAAATAGCGACCAAATATTATGTTCTACGAGGGTGAATCAAAAAGTTCTTAGAAGTGCATATATATGAAACCTTTTTGGATCAAGTTCAATATTGAAATTAAAGAGTGTCTATCACACTATATTTATGCAGACTGTCACTTGTTTTTGTCAGTTCGTTCGCATGTAATAATTTTTTTTGTGCAACGAGTTGCTAAAAAGTTAAAATTATGGATAAAAGTGAGTTACGTGCGGTGATAAAATATCTACGAAGAAAATATCTACGAAGAAAATTTTTTTGGACATTCAGCAGACATTAGGGGGTGATGCTGTACCCTATTCTACGGTTGCGTACTGGATGGCTGAATTTAAAAGAGGTAGATCAAGCCGTAAAGATGACCCGCGTTCTGGGCGGCCTTCAACCTCCGTTACAGAAGAAAATGTTAAAAAAGTTGAGAATCTGGTTTTGGAAGACAGAAGAATGACTATAAAACATATTGCTGAGATCCTAAATATATCTTTTCGTAGCGTTCAATCCATTTTAATTGATTCACTGGGGTTCAAAAAAGTGTCTGCAAGATGGGTGCCACGAATGTTAACCGACGAAAACAAAAAGCGACGTTTGGAAATTTCCAAGCGTAATCTCGAAATGTTCCAGCGTGATTCGGATATTTTTTGCCGTCGTCTTGTCACCATGGATAAAACGTAGGTCCACCATTTTGATTCTGAAACTAAAAGACAAAGCATGTCTTGGAAACGACCATCCTCTCCATCCATTAAGAAATTTCGAGTTGCTCCTACCACTGGCAAAGTTATGGCCTCTGTGTTCTGGGATTGTGAAGGAATCCTTTTTATTGATTACATGCCAAAAGGCCAGACGATTACTGGACCCTATTATGCAAATTTAATCCCGAAAGTGCGTGAAGCGATTAAAGAAAAACGTCGTGGAAAACTGTCGTTGGGCGTGTTGTTCCTTCAAGATAACGCTCCTACTCATCGATCAGAAGTTGCGCTCAACGCAATCCGCTGTGCTGGCTTCAATCTCCTTGACCACCCACCATATTCTCCGGACTTAGCCCCAAGTGATTTTCACTTAGTTCCAAAATTAAAAGAGGAAATGTGGAACGAAATTTCACGATAATGACGCGGTTATAGCTGCCGAAGAAGACTTTTTCGAGGGTCAAGAAAATATTTTTTTTTCACAAGGAATAAGGAAGTTAGAAACGCGTTATTCTAAATGCATTGCATTGGAGGGAGATTGTGTAGAAAAATAAAATATTATTATTTAAATCTTTGCATTTTTTAATATTGATTCCAAGAATTTTTTGATTCACCCTCGTACAAGCTCATGTTTCACTAACTTATTTAAAGCTTTATTGCGTAAGTAATTAAAATCTGAGGATATTATTTCTTACTTACTTGTAATCAAAATACGTCATCAGTAATAATTAGATAAAAGTAAATTTAAGTCATAATTAATAATATTAATAATTATTTGTAAAGATCCAGTTAATGACGTCTGTTAATAAACCGCCGATTTACCACCGCTATAACCGGTTTGGTTTGGTTAGAACGTAAAAAACAATGTTCATAGATTACTTACCAGTAGGTAAGTGCTTCTAATCTTCAAAGCAACTAATCTAAATCGATGGTGTAATATCCTAATTACCAGTTTTACGCACTCTACACAAACGGGAAGTTCATTGGCACGATAACAACGGCTTAATAACAAAGCCGTGGAAGTCCAAAAATAGCCTCCTAAAGAAATAGGTTAACGACTCCCCTTTCTCAATGGCCAGAGCCCTTTGTTGGATCTACAAAAAACTTACAACCTCATCAAAAGTAACGACAATATCATTACATGGATAGTAAAGTTTGTTGTACTAACGTGACTACTTAAACCTACTTACGTTGAGTGTACATTATATGTAAGCGTGAAGTGATTCATATGACAACCATAAAAATTTCATAATGTAGGTTTTTACGCTTAGCTAGGCAATAAAATATATTTCTATTTTTCTATATATTTTATATATTTTTTTTTACTCCTTCATGACCACATGTGTCAGCGATACTCTGGCCTAAGGTAGGGCATGCCTAGTCTGGAATAACTGGCCCTCAAGGAGGCTGCTGGAACACACTGTTAGGTGCTTAGCGTCTTAGATATTTCAACTTAAATGACAACTACCCCGTTGGCATTCAGGCATTAGAGAATACCCTACCTATCATGTAACCCTATGTTATATATACGTATATACATATTTATTACTTCACTTCTGCAGTAGCTGTATTTTTAAACAATACCAAAGAATAAATGCTTGTTAACATGTTACTTATATTTATACATAGATAAACACACTTCTATTACAAAATAGTTAATCGTGTGCTTCTTTTTCTCCTTAATGTTTAATATTTTAATGCAATTACCTATTCTAAAATTGTAGAACTCTTATGCATGTAAATTACTGCCCTGCCAATATTTGCAATAAAGCCAATAAACCTTTGGTGTCAACCAATTCAATGCTTCTCAAAACACTTTCCCGATTTAACGAGTCGATTAGCCGTCTCTACTGAAAACGCTTTTCATAATTTTATTTCCCCAGGCGGTGTTAAAGAAAAATAATTCCATTACTAAGGCAATTTCCTTTTACTGCCATTGCCTCAACCTTAACATAACATGGCTAGGAAAACTCGAAACTCTTTTAAATTTACCTTTAGCATCGCGAAAGTATTTGCGAATGAATTTCTACTCTTCAGGCTCATAGATTTAATCAATTGTGAACTCTATACGTTAGTGATAGGGTTACAAATTGTTTCCAAGATAACGCTAGGGTTAGGAAACGGGTGTTATTGGAAATTCCAGAACGTAGGAAACGCGGAGTGATATCGAAGTCAGGCGATAGTAAGCTGCGATTGCTGAGTCTCGGACGTGCAAGCCTTCAGTTCGCGTGATGGTGCATTTCACAAGTATTTTATTGTAAGTATTTAAACTTAATAGCCTGGAAAATGCTAGACTAAAGAAAAGGATTATAGTTTTATAGGTACACCTAGCCACTTTTGCAAACATTCTTGCACAGGCAAAAAAGTAAAAATGTACTTCAGACAGAATTATACCAAGGTATAAAGCTTGCCAAGGAACTAAAGCATGATAAAAATGAATCATTAAAAACCTTGTACCTACCAGTTTCGTGAGCCAGACAGACAAAACATAAGAAAAACATGCAAAAAAGAAGACACTAATTACCACCTTGAAACATAAGGCGGGTTTCACCCGAGTTTTTGCAAATTAGCAATTTAATATTCATAACCATCTTGCCCTGGCAGAGAGTTATCGTAGGCAGTAACAAACTAAACTATAGCTAAGTAGAAACTCGCGTAAAACAAAGTGTCCGTTATTACATTAATAACGTTGGGCACAATGTTTGGGGCTCGCAAAATGCACAATGTAACATGGTACGCGGTGACTGAGGTTTGTACGAATATGGTATATACTTCAGTCGCGTCAATAAAGAAAACATTTGAAAGTTCACCTTCTCTTGCTCACACTCATTTTTTATGCCATTGAGAGAACATGAACTTTCAAATGTTTTCTTCATTGACTCGAGAAATACATACTAAGGACATAGGCGTACAATTTGCAAATTTATATTGCAAGAAAATAAGAGATATATATACTACACGAACGAATTAATTAAATAGACAATTAGGTTTTTTCGAATAATTAAAACTGAAAACTAAATATAGCAAATAAATATAATAAAAATTATACATGTCAAAAACATTTAACGTTAGGAAAACCCGTTACCGTACCTGGTGCAAAGGTGCCCATTAATTAATTAGATAAATATGTAATGGTAATCCGATATAAGGTAACTTTTTTAGTAACCTACTTAAGTACTTACCTACTACTTTTGTATTTAACGCGAATTTGCTGCCAGCAGATATAGTAAACATGTGAATAAAAATGAAAACTTAGTCGAGAAAAAAGCTTCTTCACTGCATGAGATTTCCATCGCGCAAAAAGGGTAAGGTTTTTGTTTATCCCCCGGTTTTGTTGCTTCCGCCTCGGCGCTTTGATGAAATATATAACATAAATATTCAGGCCGGAGGCGTTGTCCGCGGTTTTTATTTAGATCCTTAGATCCCGTCATGAATACCATCATACCTGTTTACAAATGTATGAGTGTGAAAAACGCAGCTTTGTGGGATCGCCTTTGTTGGAGTTATGCCGGTTCTAAATATGATTGAGGGATGTGCTTACGTGTGACCCAGTTTGTATTTACCTTCTGTGATTATAAGTATACTATATGACGTAGCTGAGTATGATTAAAAGGTAAGAGGCTAAGATGATGCCATTTCTTTCAAGTTTGCGATAAAATGTTAAAAAGTCCGGTGATATTTGGCCACCATATTACTAGGTAAATAGCAACGGTGTGGCCAAAGAAGTAGCAAGCACAAGATTCCGATTTTCTCGGTGATAAAGATGCCTAAGTTATAGTTCGTACAAAATATAAATTGAAGGTAGAAAATTCCCCGAGCCCGAAAGCTTTGATTCGAAGCTCTCTGTGCGAATTGGGAGGATTTTCTAAGTGGTGGTGGTGGGCTGATTTCTTACTTTAATTTCTCTTCTTCACTTTTTGAGAATTAGATTACTATTTTCTAATAACACGTGAATATTCGATATTTTTTAATTACTTATATTACTTAAATAAAACCTAACTTATAAAGTTATAAATAATATACTACACTTAAGTCAGTTTCCACGCGTAGGATGCCTAATATGCTGGCGGCACTACCTCGCTGGATTGATAAGGTCATTTATAGCATTTAATTTTCGATATTTTATCCTAATAGTATATTTGGAAGTCTACATACCTACTTGTACAACGCTTTATTACCAAAAACAACACCAGCTTTCCGTATCCTTATTGGGGAATACGGAGTCTTGTATCAAAGAGTGACAGGCGTGAAATTACCATCACCAAAAATGTCCAGAGCAGGAATATTATGCAGTCAATACGTGTGGAAAATACACACGATACTACGTGATACAAGAATACCCAAGCTCGTGGTAAAATTGAGGATCAGTTTTCTTCCGCTTTGTTTTATTTTGTTTGTATTTGGTAATATGTCTTTATTTATATTATGAGCGTTACTTTTCAGACATTTATTATGATAATATTTGAACTATGCAAGTTATGTGTTGCTAATGTACATACCTATTACTTATTGACAATGTTCCTATCAACTTTGTATCACAATATGTACCTTCTATAAACATGGCTTGCAAACATTTTTTATTCTTGTATGAATGTAAAAAAGTAATCAATATAATAAACAACTTAGAATCCCGCTGGGTATTTTATATTGCTTTCTTTAAATATATATGATTCTCAAAGAGAATCTCGAGTATCTTATTAAAATTTTATTTACATTACCTAAAAAACTCCAAATATCAAAACCTACTGCTTAACACGAGTGACTTAAGTTTGACTATTATTACTACATACCCAATTCAAATTTAGCTTGCTACATCTAACATGATTGATTTTTCATCACCCAACCAAAATAGATTCATAAACATCAGAACATAGGCTAGTTTGTTTTAACTATGTCCAAAAGAAGATGTGGATGTGACGCAGACGAATTATTGTTTACTAAACTATGTATGTTTACTCGATCTAAAATAATAAATAGTAGTCGACAAGCGTGTACAAGGCTACTCGTAATTATATAAGTAAAAAATCTATTTCAATTCGATATAGGTATAAATAACTACAATTTTATTTGTTCTAGTTCAAGAATACGATTTTTTTTCACAACTTTAATTTGTTGAGACTTAAAGCTAATTCCAATACAATTTATGCTTGCCCTAATGACCTGGTAAAATAATTATTTATTATTTACATTTATTATTCCAAAGTATTTTAACCGACTTCAAAAAAGGAGGAGGTTATATATTCGACTGTATGTATTTTTTTTTTTTACAAATAGTTCTGTATATCATGTATATGTATGGACAGATATTGTATTGCTGCTACTGATAGGTTACAATGAGTAAGTATCAAGCAACAATGATCAAACACTTCCTTCCTTGTCGCATAGGTGCATTGTACATTAGGCCCTATTTGTCTCATGTATGATAGATACTTGAATAGGATTAACAATTACTTGAATTAAATTATTTATAAAAAAAAAATGATAAAAAAGAGTATGGCCTTGTTAAATTGTGTCTTGGTAAGTTAAATACAAAACAGAGTTTAACTTATCAACAGTTTTATTTTAGAATATTTGATACTACATAAGACTAACTAAGTAAAAACAAACTTTGATCGAGAATACAATATATTGCATGTGGCTAATTATGGTCAAAGCTTATTTTACTAAACTAATACAATTATAATGTAAGTGAATCGATCATCAGTTAGTGATGTCGATTAGGACATTATTTGCAGGGTTATTTACAAATTATGTATAAACTGAGTTCATAAATGATTCATAAAGTAAATACCTACATTTATCGAAAAAGGGATTTCACCCAGGCGTAAGTTGATTTAATAATATTGCAATTATATCATCATATTACAATTACAGCGTTGTAATGAAAATAATGAACGTAAGATAAATTAACTATTTTACAAAAAACAAATATGGATAGTTACATTAATTTGATAATATTTGAATATTTTTGTCTTATTGATTTTATATAATTCAAATTGACATTTTGTATTTATATTTTGACGTAAGACAATCCAATACTTAATAAAAAAGTTATATTATTTTAATAATGGTATTTATCATGTTCAACATAAAACTGAGGTACCTAACGCGTAGCCTTCAGATATCTACGGCAGAAATATTAATAATCAACTTTGGTTCAAATACATGTGTTGATTTGCGAGATACAAATACACCTTAATCTTTAAACATTTTTTCAAAACATAATTATGTTCATGTCAAAAAACTCAAAAATCACAGCGTCATTTGTTTTTTCTTGTCAAATTTAGGCTGCCCTTTGCATTATGGTTAACAGTAATCTCATGTATGGTTAAAATATCACCAACTTCGCGATACAACTTAAAAATAACTAAAATAGCAACAGTCTTTAAATTCACATCACTACTTGGCTCTTATCTTAACAACATGTTAGCGTAGTGACCTCTAATTATCACGCAGCATCATCATATCGGTATGCACTATATTATACATACATATTCTCGAATAATCTCTGAATGGCTTAAAATACTCTGTTTGCTTAAATATTATTGCATAAGAATAACACATATTGAAAGAATGCGTCACCCAATAGCTTGCCTATTTTGGCCTGCGTAATTAACTCGATATTTTTATACAAGTCATCACAAAACCACGAAAAGTTTTTGTTCAGTGTAGCTAAATGCGTATAGCGTTCTCTTCACTGCTTTTGTTAGCTAATACATCAAAATTCTAGTTCGTATACGTGGCTTCCCATTGTTCCAATAACATCCGAGATAACCTTTCCAGTTTTGTTTATTCAGTTGTCATAAACACTGGGTACTTTATCTGCAATTTTCTTGAAGACTGTCTCTAAATGTACACTTCCACCTCAAAGTTCAAGGGGTGATGTCTCTGGCTCTTCATCCTGACTGTGACGAATGAGTACCCCACACCTCCTTCTGTGATATTTGCACTGGCGTGAGAGAAGTCGTTGTCTATTGCTGCTACACCCTGAAGTCCAACAAATAAACCTTTTAAAATCATTATAATTATAATCCTTCACGTGCACGATCGCTTTATTTTATCAATTGTACGTATCTTTTAATTATTCTTAATTTATAATGTTATAAAAAATCTAAGTTAAACTACTACTAATTCACAACAAGCTTAATTAAAATATTGCAAAAAATATATACTATAGATATATTTAGCTAGCTAGTCAGCATTATTTGACTTTCAAATTGTCTTAAAAAGTACGCAGATCGGTGTATTTTCATTGGTTTATTTTTTGAACATGCCTCGTATTTTTAGCTATCTCCCTATGAACTTTTTCAATAAATATAAATAATATAATAAACAGAAAATCCAAGTAAGATTTAAAATATAGCATTTAGTAGGTACTTATTATTTATCATCATCTCCGTTTTGTTACATTGTATATACAGTTCCACGCTAGTTGCCAAATCAAACAAATATTTACGTCATATTCTTTGAAATTATATTATCGTACCTAGATATGTACCTACTGTCTACATCAATGATTGGAAATCTAGCGTTACCGATTTGAATTCGTCTAGACCACATAAACCATCCTACTTTATATTCTAGTAGTTCTAAAAGATGAACTAAGTAAACATCTAAACTTCTAGTCACGAACATACAAAAACAATCTTTGAACCCATTAAAATATTATATTACCATCAGTTCATTAACCCTTCACATTGTTTCCGATGCCTAAATTACTGCAAAAACAGCGCAAATACCAACCTTAATTATTCTATTCTCCGGATCTGTGTACGTCAAACTTTTTATTCTCTTCTTGAAGGGAATCGCAAAATCCTTTACTCTCTGGTGAAACACCATCTTCCTGTGTACTTTTTCGCCGATAATCATGTCGAAAGTGAAACACACGCACACTAAACAAGAGAACAAAATTAACTGCGACAATAACCGCATTTCGTATTCATTTCACTTGCAATACACACAGACACAGTTGTATTGTTCCGAGTATGGTCAGCCAATGACTGTACTAACTGCCCGATACGCGATAACCTTTGCGCGCCAAGACTTCCGATCTGTCAACTTCAAGAACGAACCTATCAAGAAATATTTGCGCGTTGACGTAGTTAGCTGGACTTTAAAGCAGATATTTAATTATAATTAAGAGTAATTGGTTACTTATTAAAACTATTGCACCCGTTTGAAATTCTCATGGATTGATAATATAATCGGTGTGTGCTAGATTTTTTGTTTGATCGGTTATAAATGGAACAATAGGTGATTGATTTAATAGGATATTTTATTGAACCATTGTATTTTATGTTTATGGTTACAAGTGTTAGGAATTCTATAAATAGGGCCTAGTTAGATTTGATTGAATATATACATATTTCTATTACAAGTAAGCATGTCATTATAATACAAATGCGTAACACCATAGGTAGGTATTTATGTCTGTTGCTATTTTATTCGAAATTGTACTTAATTGTAGCGTAAATATATCCAATCTTTATAAAACTATGGTTCACATCAACTTCTATAACTTTATCTCATAACGTTACTCAGTGTCGATTCCGTTCGTAAAGTTATTAATCATCACATCACTGCTCAACTTTAGACAGGAAATTAAAAATGGAACATTGTATTTCGTACCTGTTTTCAATTTAAACTTTTAAATAAGTTTTTTTTCACAAAGTCTTTAATACTTACTGTATAGTGGTGATGGTATACTTTTAATGGTACGATTTAATAAGGTAGGTTATGAAGTTGTTAATAGTTTCGAAGTGTAAGAAGCAAGTTATGAAGACAAATTAGTAATTTACTACTACAAGAAATTTACACAATTAATGTTTATTGGATGCTAGTGCAAGGAAGAAGGGCAAGAAACCGTCCGAAAAAGACATGAATGGAGTATGTGAATAAGGAAATGAGAGAGAAAGGATTGAGTGTGGAGATGACGGCTGATAGTTAAGAGTGGAAGAAGATTTGCTATGCCGATCCCAATTCCCACCTAAGTTGGATAAGGTAAAGAACATGATGATAATGTTTACTGGATAAAATCTCATTCACGACTTACTTGCTATAGTTTTTTTTAATTAAACTCCAATGTATCAACCTACATTTGGTACTATTATAGAAGTTAGCCACATATGTATGGAAGTTTAACTGCACACGTTATTTTGGAATAATGGCCGAGAAAGGGTTGGGATAATCGTTTTAATTTAGATTAATAGCTCTTTCTTCCGTTACGCCCTCACGTGGGCTAGCAATTTGGGTAACAGACAAACTGGGCTCGGTTAGATAATCCTCGTAAATCAAAATTATGTGTTCATTTCTAACCTCACCGTGATTTTAGAAAAATATTAGTAGTTATTTGAATAGTAGACCTCGCGAATACGATTTATTCTTATTTACTATCTTTTGTAATTTAAGAACATCATAGCATAAGCATAAGCAGCCCACTATACGTTCCCACTGCTGGGACTCGGGGCCTTCTCTTACCAGGAAAGATATATAGGCCGCAATCCACCACGCTGGCCAAGTCCGGGTTGGCGGATGACACACGTCTTCGGATTGTGGTCCTCAAACATGCCGGTTTCCTCACGATGTTTTCTTTCACCTTAAAGCTAGTGCAAATCCACACATAATTATGTATGTAATATAAGAACATCATATCGCAGCAATTACTTGACCAATATTATTTTATATTCACAAAAACTTTTCGGATAATGGCAAAATAGTAAATATAGCTACCGGAAATTTCCCCCTTTTTATGAGAACCAATCCCCCGATAAAAAATCGACGACGACTAAAAATTCAATTGAGTAGTCTGTAGTACCTGTATACCTAGTTTTGAAATTACGGTCTCAATGTGAGAAGCAACATTACATACAGAAAGCAAAATTGGCCAGTTGATGCTCAAACATCGCTCGCGCAATTAATTGATTAAATTTACAATTGAAATTGATTCAACTATCAGCTTTTATAACAATGACTGGATTATAAATATTGTCTTAAATAACAAACCTATTATTTAACTACTTACTTCACTAACATACTAATTAAAAATACAGTTCTTATATCCCTTCACCTGTGGCGGCCATTTTGCAAAGGTTACAGTACAACCGTGTAATAAACCAAAAGGGCGTTAAAGTAAGGTAAAAGGGTTAGTAAGTCCTTATTACTTTGCGGCAAATCGGAATAATTAGAGTTTACTTTAGAGTGCTTTATTCACAAAGGCAATAAGTTTCGAACCTTATTTATAATTTGTGATCCGTATACTCGAATCTGTATTATATACATTTTCCTTTTCATTAAATCTTAAAGGCTATGTTGAAATTTAAACGGACCCTTTTAAGAATCTATTCTGATTCAAGAAAGCAAGCAATCGCATTAGGGACACCCTACTGGAGTGGACTGTCAATATTTTCTTGTATTCCTCTTCACTTTTCCTATAGAACTCTCAATTTGATGGATGTTTTTCCGGACCGTCCGCGTCCCTTCCTATTCACAATGACTCCTTGTGACGAAGAGAGGTTCTGAAAAGTTAAGCAATTTAACTTTCTGTATATCTAATATATGATGCATCGTGGCAGTGGAGATCTTTAACTTGTAGTATTATACCTACCGTATCTTCGTTGAATCATTTTTTCATTGGAGATCTTTGCACTCAATCAAAAATTCTAATTACAACAATGTATTGCTAGTAATTTTTAAGAGTTATTACTCGTTTCTATACATACGAGTAAATAAAAGATAGTGGTGTTAGTTACTCCATTATCTCCATAACTCAAGAACGATTGAACGGATTTAGCTAAAAATTGGTGGGGGGAGGTAGCTTAGAACCAGGAGGCGGACATACTCGTAGAATCTCTTGATCCTGTTTTTTTTTGTCCCGGATAAGAAGTATAATAGTAAGTATGCCAGTAATAAGTAAGTATGACTTTGTAAATATGACTATTCTACCATTAGCTTTTAAAAACAAGTTCAAATATGTTGACATTTACAAAGTTTTCTTAATACATCATTATGCGAAAAGTTTTACGTTCCATAACGATGTTTTACTATCTTACTATCCACCAAAGGAAATTCTATCGCGAACTCCCGTCAACAAACTGATAGTGCATGTGTGGGGAAATCCGGAGTGGAATCAGAAAATCCCCGCCGGTAAATAAAGGGGGTGAATAAACGAACCTCCGACTGTTGTTCGTGACCGATTCCTTTTCCCTGCGCCGCCCTGTCTGTGTTGTGGACGGAGGTGTTCTTAGTTGGGGATTTTGTTTTGTACTGTTAGAAAAGGCCAAACAGTAAATGACCAAAGTCCGTTGTGATTTTGGTGGTAGATAATTTATAAAAAAAAAATAATCCTATTTTTCTAGTCCGTTGTACTTTGGTGGTAGAAAATTGATAAAAATTTTTCGTTGTTATTTTGGTGATACATCATTTTAATATATTTATATATGTATACATAAAATAAAATAACAACGGAAATAATTAAATTTAATAATGATGATGAAATAAATTAATTATTTATTAAAAAGGCGTTTCACTTATTGAAATTATTTATTTTGGATAAAATATAACCACATACAGAAGTACAGAGAGCCTGAAGAAAAAAGACAATTTACGAGACTCCGTAACTCAAACGACATCATTTCTCAACTCAGCATTCGAAGCTTGTTCAACTAATGGAATCTACAGCACGATCGCGGCATCTAATGATATTCACCTCCTCGGAAAATCGCTTCCTTTATCCGTACACGTTGTGCGTTTACCGAAAATTTAGCGTCGAGAGGGCGTTGCCATGGCAACGGGCGTACTGAGCTCATGTGGGCTGCAAACTTTAAATTGTATTGCCTTGCCTCGAACGTAAATATCTTTGAGGCTTGTGCAGGCTCCATCAATCTTGGAGAGGTGCTTTTTTATCGAATTTATTTTTTCCAATCTCGTTACTTACTTCAGACAGATCTCACTTTCAGAAATTGAGGTGGGTTCGTTCAATCCTGCATTTTATAGAATCCACATATCTTTTTCCTTGCCAAAAAAATTCCTGTACCCTCAATGATAATCTAGTAATTTTCCTGGCGACAGTGAACCGATTTGTTTTAGGTAAGTGCGCTCCACCATAGACCACACTATTACTTATCATCAAGGACCAACCTATTTAGAGTAAAAAAAAAAAGACATAACAATCAATTTCGTATTCGTATGTTCCGTTAGCGTTACATAAAAAGTTAATAACAAACAATAAGGCCTTTGTTTACCTACCAAATATCTCATCGAATAATGCGATAAATGTATTCTGAAAGCTCCTTTTTAATCCCGCGAAATAGAATTACCATTAGAAGCGGAAAATCCTATGTAAGTGGAAACACTTGGGGCGATACTGAACACGAGAAAGTATTTTCTTCTTTATGTAGAACACGTTAAGGTTCCTTATTCTTAAATTTTTGTATTCTACATAAATTGCCATGTGCTTGGACATATATTTTTGTATTTATTTATGTAGGACTTATTAGCTCAGGTGAAATTGTATGTATTAACTTTGATAGACATTCCTAAAGATATATGTATGTAATTATTTTGTCGAAATCCCTAATGTTTTGTAGTGTTTTAAATTTTTTTAAACCTGATTAGTTAGGCATTTGACTAGTAAGGCGTAGTAGGGCGGATTTTAAGTCACGGGATACATTCTGGCCTTAGGTAAAAGTAAAAAAGCCTTTATTAAATTGCTACATTTTATAAAAAAAATACATATTTTAATTTACACCTTTTTATGCAAAAGTTGCCGCTTGGGCATAGGCATCCCCCGTTTTTTTCCAACTCTCTCTCTCCCTCGCCTGTCTCATCCATGTTGGTCCGCGTATCTTAAGGAATCTTCTCTTCTTAGTCGTAGCTTCATTACTGAAGGTCGTGTCTAATACGGAGTGTCGATCACTCGGTTAACGATGGTCTTCCACTGTTTCCTGTCCTCGGCGGTCTTATAAGCTTCGGCAATAGGTAGGCCAGTGAGCGTCTTTACGAGGTCTGACCAGCGGGTAAGAGAGCGACCTCGTGCTCTTTTTCCGTCAACTTGGCCAACTACTACGAGCTTCTCGAGGCAATCAGGGTTTCTTTGAGCGACATGTCCAAAATATCTGAGAATTCGCTGGTAGCAGAGAGTGATCTTAGATCTTAAGGAATAGGTCCCTCCATCTTTTCCTTGGCCTTAGGTGGAGCATGCCAACTCTGAAATAACTGGCTCTCAACGAGGCTGCCGGTCACTGTAAGGTACATGGCGAAAGATAACTTTTCCCACCCCTTGTCCTTATTTCTAGAGTTTTATTTTTTCCTTGCGCTCAAACCATGTCGTCTGATCCCAAAGTTATAAGCAAAGCCATTACGATCAGAACTATGGCCCGTAGATTGTGTTAATGTGCTAAGTAATGTTTTACACGGAATAAACGGCCCCTGATAAAGAAAAGGGAAGATAAATAGGCGGTTTGGTTCTTGGATGCTATGCCGGCTTACCTATTGATTCCAAGATTAACGCAAATAGATAGTTGAGAATACAAAAGAGAGGCATAGACATTATATATGTACTCGTATTTAGCTTACAATTTCTATGATGCTAGATCTATATTTTTATTTTAGGAGTATTATTTTTAACTATTATGACACAAGTAACTTACCCACAAAAAATTACTTACAAATAGACGGTGTATTTGTAAGCTATATTTTAAATTGGATTTGTGAACTTATATCTTTGATAAATAAAAACATTCTCAAAACATACATAATACTCATTTATTGGTATAAACATTATACACACACTTGACACTAGGAGTGTCACACTCTCATGAGGAGAGAGACATAGTCCATAATCCACCAAGTGCGAATTGGCGGATGACACACGTGTTCGGATATTTTGGTCCTCAAACATGTTGATTTTCCTCACGATGTTTTCCTTCACCGTAAAGCGAGTGCAATTCCTCTCATTACTTGAAAAACAAGCCATTGGTGTAGGGCCAGGATCGAACCAGGGGCCGTTTGATTGAAAAACAAACGTTTTTCCAACCAAGCCATACTCGCTATTTAACCAAATTTGTTGGCTGTGGGTCTGGGTGTTAAATATATATATGTATTTATATATAAATAAATAAATAAATAAATAAATATTAGGACACATTCACACATGGCTGGTTAGCCCCATACTGAACCATTTTTAGCTCGTATTATGGTTGCTAACACAACTGATATACTACATAAATACATATTATATATAAATACATATTTAACACCCAGACCCACAGCCAACAAATTTAGTTAAGCACAAAGATGTTGACCGGGCCGGGAATCGAACCCGGAACCTTCTGATTAGCAGACCGGCATGGTAACCTTTACCCTAACGAGGTCGACATAATATGTATGTATGTATATGTAGTATATCAGTTGTGTTAGCAACCATAATACGAGCTAGAAATGGTTCAGTATGGGGCTAACCAGCCGTGTGTGAATGTGTCCTAATATTATTATTATTATATTATATTATATTATATTATTTTTATATTATTATTATTATTATTACCTTCATAAACAAACCTCTATTTTCCTACACCGCTAATTCCAGGTTCTTATACCCTGCACAGGAGCCCTCTCGATCATCGAATCAATACCACCACCTAATCCGGCTTTATCCGGTACTCATCGCGCCGGGCAATTAGTGACGCCGGACGCCGACCGGACGGATATCCGGCATCGATCTGCGAGCGGTAATCATACACGCGTAACTCGAGGGTAGGGAGACAGTGATGAATAATTTCGAAATAATTTCAAAATTTGGAAATACGTAAATAACTTTTTTTATCTAACCTATATTGTCCCACTGTTGGGCAAAGGTCTCCCCCAATGATTTCCACGCTTTTCTGTCCTGGGCCAGTAACTTCCAGTTGTTGTGGAAGTCCACCAACTCCTTGCGCCATCGAGTTGGCGGCCTGCATCGTCGTCTTCTGCCATCTAAAAAGCTTAAGTTTTTTTTTAGTAAACCATCATGTTTTCTGGTTTTAGTTAGTGATGGAAATGCTATTCCCAAAAAATAGTAAATAAATTAGCGTCGGTCTCCAACTCCAGGCCACCCAGTGGCTCTCGGATTTTCTCGGAGGCCAAGATCTAGTTTGAGTCAATGCGCCGATGTAGTTGTAGAATAATAATAACATTTTTTAATGGTAAGCGATTACTAGGGTTTTTATTTATATATTATGTGGAGATATTTTCTTATATAATAATAACAAATAAATGATAGATAGATAAACACTTTATTAAAACACTCACAAAAATTGAACAAATTACAGAAAACACATAAAGTACATAAACGCTAGTGCCTTAACTGGGGACCTTATTGCTAATTGCGATCTCTTCCAGGTAACCAATTTCAAGAAAGAACACAAGGAAAGAACATAACAACGAGGTGTAGTAAAATAAAAGTATATGATAGAGGTACTATCCATAATTATAACACCATAAACACAATTTTATTTATTATATTTATATATTTTTTAATGAATTTTATGATTAATTACTCACATACACGCTCGTCACCACATCACGCAACTAAGCTTAACTCACAGAGTCACAGATCCGGAAACAACCGGATCTGTCCGTAGCCGGAGTTAGAGCTCGGATCAATTAGTTCTGTATCCGCATCCTTTGTTTTGACGCATTGTGATACATGCTTACTTTGAATTAGATGCATCTACTTCTATTGTAGCAATTGTACGGAATTAAGCACGCTTATATCTTATTCTTAGTGGGTAAATGTTATTTGTTTTTATATTACGTGTGCATACTTTGTGCACCGGCAGCCTTCTTGAGAGTCTTATCAAGATTAAAGATAAAGTGTTATCTGGCACACGAAAGCTCCTAGATGTAAACGCCAATTTATCTTTTTTCGCATTTCACCTATTACATATGATTAAGACTTTATTTAAGTGATTATTTCAAAAGAAACTACTGTCCTACTTATACGAATATTACAAATGCCAAAGTTTATGCTTGGACGAGTGTATTTTTTTTACACATTTCACGCACGGCTGGTTAACGCCATACTTAACCATTTCTAGTTTGTGATATGGTAGCTAAAACAACTGATATACTACATATAAAAGCATACATATTTTATATACATACATATTTAACATTCAGACCCACTGAGCCAACAAATTTAGTTAAGCACTAAGATGTTGGTCGGGCCAGGAATCGAACCCGGAACCTTCTGACTGGCAGTCCGGCATGGTAGCTTTATTGCTTTTTCATGCTAAACGGCTGAATTGATGTCGTTGCAATTTTGTATAGAAATAATTTAGGCATAGACAAAGGCTTCTTTTTGCTCCAGATGAATTTACTACCCGGATAGCATCGCGGGGTGCAACTAGTAAACAAAAAATGAATAAAAGATACATTACCCTAATTCACTTTTCATAACTGAGAAATACTACGCAAAGGAAGAGTGCTATGACAAGAATAACAATGTTTTATAAGTGCAGAAAGAAAAGCTCGAAAGGCACTATGAATGTTCGTGAACTTTCCTTTGTTGAATTTTTAAATAGTAACCACACGCAAGTCAAATTCAGGATATCTGTATAAGTAAAATAAATAGTGAAATGTAACGCACTAAAGTTTTGTAGGTTACCTCAAGTAATTTGAAATAAGGGGAAATTAAATATTGTTTGGTTAGCATCTGTATTAAGTATTCAAAGCATAGTTTATAGTTGATAATTACTTAATAGCTGGGCCCTGATGCACGTTACTTTCGTTAATCCGGGATTAAATTTAGTAGTAAAGTATGCGTTAATCTAAGGTTTAGGCTATCTCTACACACAATGTCATACCAAATAGATCAATCAACCTATAAAGTGTGAAAGAGTAACAAACATTCATACGTTGTATTGATTTTTCTAACTCTTGCTCTAATGATATTATTATTAGTACGATTCTATCTTAATCTATTATTTAACTACTACGAGTAATATGTTACTCGTGGTAGTTACCCTACGTAGTGTAATAGTTTTTGAATGTTAAATATTTTTTTGCTTTATGTAATCATTAAAGATTTTGATGATCCGAAAAAGTAATCAAAGTAGTAGTAATAAAAAAGTCTTCCGATATACTGTTTTCTGGACACCATACTTGCTCGTCTCGCTTGACATCTTGCTCAAAGACATTTGTCTCGCGAGGAGTAACATCTTTTGTGAGGAAGCTCAAAGTAGCAGAATTCTTTTAATGGATTACTTGCTTAACACAAAAAACTGTCACAAGATATTAGCTTTATCCGTGTTTTGTACCTTTTCTTCGTATTTTATTTAGTCAAAGTTTATACAAAATACAGTACTATTAGTGTTATTTTTTTCGTGTTGTCTTAAGAACTTCAATCCACTCAACGCGTAAAATATTTTTTTTTATTTAATTTTGATAGGTTAGTTTTTGTAAAATGCTTACATTTACAGATTCCAAATACATAGCAATATTTCAAAAGATTTGTTAAAAAAATGCTAATATGATCTTTAATCGTGAGTTTCCGTTTTCTGCAAAGTTTTGTTAACACAATGCAGGTGATCATTTTCTGCAAAGATAACACGAAACAGCTTTTCAACTGGAGGGCAGTTGCAAGCAATGCACAACAAAAATGTTCTATCAACATTATCATGGTGGTAGTGATGGTTCTCTAATGTTTTTCTTTGGCCGGAAACTCAATTGCACTTTGAAGTTTTTTACCTTTGTATTTTTTCCTTAAAATTATTTAGACGTTTTGCGAGACCCAAATCTTTAGGAGTTAAGAGAAACCAAACTTAAACCCTCAGAATACAGAAAGAACTCTGTATTCTGAGCTTAAACCATACAAAATGGTATAATTTTAGTCCTAGGTAATCGTAATATTAATTGCATATGGAAAATACGAGTATACTTGTTCAACGAGTGCCTAGAAATACCAATAATAAAGTTTAAACGAGGTGTGATTTAGGTAACTACTTACTTTAAATACCTCGTTTCAAGCTAAAAATAATTAATTTATCTATCATACGAAAAAAACAGAAGCCGCTTATTTGTCGCTATTAAGCACTTTAAAGAACAGTTTATGATACGGATATTACCGTCCAATCTATTAAGTTTATCTCCCAACATGATTATCCACTCACCAACCGCAGTAATTATGCAAAGTTTTACAAGTCTATTCCCTTTTATTGACACCTTGTATGGGAACTTGTAAAGTTAGTGAAGTAGGCCAGTTGTACTCAAACTTGCAAAGAACTTGACCATGCAAAAATACAAATGTTTACAAAATAATAATTATGAATTAGTTATGATTATGCGACTAAAATCTAGTGATTTTCAAGGCGAGAGTGAACCTGTTCTAGGTAAGCGCGCTCCACCGTAGACCTCAATACAAATATACTTACCATAAGATGGATTTTGGTCAAGCGCTGAGTTATTCATAGTAAAAAAATATATGGACAGATTTTCCTGAGAGTTATATATAAGCCATCCGAGTTCCTCTGACATTGTTTGACGACTCCACAATCCGGGATCCACAATTTTACAATCCGACTGTTTTAAGCTCTTTCTGTACCTACCTGATTATTACACTTGCTCGTGGCACAAGTTGTTCAATGTCCCTCATTCTCGCACAGAATATACTAAAAAGGCCCCTACGCGACGAGCTAACTTATCTTAATGCTGTATCCGAAATCCAAGATATCTATGTCTTTTGTGGTGTCTTTACTAACATGTTTGCATTCACGCTTTTAGTCTTTTGATCGAAAATAATTAGCGCTTTGGTGTAATAACTGTTCTGACTATTTTATTCCATAAATAAGTGATGAATTTAGGTGTCATCCGTGCCTGTGTGTAATGAAATTAGTCACCTCAACAAATTTGCATATTATTGAAAACTAGACCAGGTGTCTCTGAGGAGTTCATATACTCTGCTTTGAGCATCTCTGAGATAGGTAGGTATGGCGGCATAAGCCTTATTAGTATGCAGATTTACCAAGGCTGAGATATAGCGCTTTCGGTTCACGGTAAGCTAGAATTTAGGACCATCTAGTGTGTGTCTTGGGATTAGGTAGTAGAACAATGTTTGTACTCGTGCATAAGACATTTATCAAGGATTCTAAGAATTATAACACGCGAAAGATGCTTTTTGGTAACCATAATTTTGGTGATTTGGTTTACCCGCAAACAATTCTGATTACTGATACATTGTTTTATAAGTTCAGTTACACATGGACATGTTTTATGAATTAATTGAATTGGTATAAATTCACACGTAAAGTTTCGCATAAAAATATTATAAAATAATGATGATGATTTTAAACTAAGTATGTAGAATACCAGACCAAAATAATAGACGTCACGCAAAAAACAGCTCAATTGAAATGGGACTGGGCAGGGCACGTTTGTCGCATGCTGGACGACCGCTGGGCAAAGGCCACCACAGCATGGGTACCAAACACTACCAGACCTCGAGGAAGACCCAGGAAACGGTGGCGTGACGATCTATGCAAGTTTGATAAGGACTGGGCCACCAAAGCCGAAGACCGGGCTGTCTGGAAGGAGAGAAGGGAGGCCTTTGCCCAGCAGTGGGACACAACAGGCTTATAATAATAATAATAATAATGTAGAATACATACATAATATGTTATGTTATAATTTGAATCACAGCATCAGCATCACATGCTTTCTATATGCATTGATATGTACCAGAGGTGAAAGATGACAGTATAAAGCATCAACAGAGTAAAGTGGCTTCTGACAATCATTTTAAATTGGGGTCGACAGCATGCTTTTAGCGTCTGGGCGTCTGAACCATGTCTCTGTGGAAGAAAATGGGATCACGGTTTCACTTTGAAAATATTAAAATATGACGCCTTAGGTATTGAAAAAAGAAAATTTTTATTTGCTTACTTAATTATATTGGTACCTATTTTACTAAGTTGTTTAATTGGCTGGAAATTATTTATTGTATGATTTTCGAGTTAGTAAAGTTACATGTATGTATCTTTACTATAGGCTGTGAAGAAAGTTGGACGTAAGCATTTTGTCTCACTAGATAGTAAAATATCAAATGGCAACTATAAGCTGTAAAATATAATATTCTTGATAGAAACAGATACCTAATAAAATACTGTTTACGACATCAGACCATTTTACTCGCGACCATTTTATCCTGATAGCATCTTTTATCAGAAAATAAATAGAGCGTCGAAGAATCCATAAAAATAGTCGAGGATGGTGGTTAGTTTATTGTTTGGACATAAGTATATTAGAAGCCCAAAACAACTTAGTTTTTCTGAACTGTGGCAGTAGTATAATATTTTGTTTACACAAATATAAGCATAGAAATACAAATACAAAATATCTTTATTTGACATAGTAATTAAAAATTAACAAAATTATATGGAATCTAAAGGATTCCAAACTAGTTGTATAAATTGTATATTGGAAGCCAATGTCTTCTCCCAAAAAAAGTATACAAAATCATTATTATTCCACAGGCCATTAAAAACAAAAGAGCAGCAATAATTTGCTTCTTGAACTTACTTAGCACTATAATTGAAAAATACTGCATGGAAAGAGCCAATGAAAGAGTTACTAGTGGTAGGAGACGGCACAGTGCCGCTAAGAGTGGCGACTCTTAGTACGAGTACAGTACTCCAGGATCAAGTTTAGTAGATAGTTTAAAAATGTAAAACCGCTAACGTTCTAATAATATCACTGTTTTCATCATGAACAATCCAGGACCTAGACAGAGAGAGTGAAAAAAGAGAGAGAGAGATAGACCTATAAGATCATATAGGAATAATTCCGTGCCTGGCGTGAATAAGTTGACATGTCCAAAATGTAAATTTTTCAGGACGGCCATTTAAAATGTTATTATCACTGGATTTATCTCAAAAAGTTGTGTACATTAAGAGCTGTAAATTTTTTACATACAAATATCGTATGCGTAGAATGCATTAGGCCAATAAAAAAAAAACGTGCAAGTCGAGATGTCAACGTATTCACGCCAGGCACGGAATTATTATTGTATCAACCAAATAGTATCAATCAAATAGTACGTAAAAGTATCTAAGAGTATATCCCTATGTCGTAATCCAGTCCCCTGCCTCGTTCGCTCGTCATCCTGATATTGACGTATGTGAACCCGATGCCTCCTGCTGTAATATACGCAAAGGCCTTGGAGTGTAGGTTGTCATACGCTATGATGGCCTGGAACGGAGAGAGCATTTACATAAATGTATAGTGTTAATAATTAATTAAGTCACTACTAGAATAGTGAAGTCAGTTTTAATTGTCCTTTAAGTTTTGATTCAAATTTATTTATGATTAACATAATACTCATATAAAACATTACTAACTAAATTTAACCTAAAAAAGACCAGGGGTAGAGGTAACGGTGCCCAAAATGCTTGCAACATTGCCACGTTGGATGGCAATGCTTAGTTTCTGACCGAAATAAAAGTTAGCATTCTGGACATCTTTTTGATTTTAATTAACAAGGTAACTCGTTGAAAACCAGGTTTTATTATTACAGGGAAGCATAAAAGGTATTTTTTTGTATTCAGCGAGGGAATATACTGTCTACTAATGAGTAGTTTAAGCTAGATGCGTTGACTTCATTATATTTACATGTATTATTACACATGCTCTATCATTCGTTATCTACCTGTATCAATTTTGATCTCAACTCATGAATTTAGTATGACTTCACCCAAGCTTTGACAGTTCACTCACACAGATCCCTCAATAACAGCAAACCCTCTTCATTGAATATTTTAGTAAGTCAAAATGGATTAGATCGATAAATAATACAAAATACTTGTCTGCTTTTGTCTTGATACTAGAGTATCAAAGGTAAAATGTAATTTCTAAATAATAATATTTATATGATTCATTTATGCACAGATATAACAGTTTACATAGCATCAAGTTTATCCGAAATTATGTACTTTATAAAATATAGAACTATGTATATTGAACATTGAGATCATAAACTCTTAGACATTGAAGTGGAATGATCTAATGATTCTTTGTTAATCGTTCAACTGAAAATTGATCGAGGTCAAAAATTCTAAAAAGTTAATCTGGCTATCTTTACATTTTTGACCATCTTTGGTACAAAAACTTACAGTTATATTCCTTTGAGTGGGATCGTTGAAGAAAAAATCCTTCACTCGTCTAGCAAACGGTGCTGTGTTGTACTGCTCAACCGAATGATGTATTATTGATTTGCCTTGCCCATCGCCCATTATCAAATGATCACATATTCCAACTGTCACCAGATATAACAGAAAAATTGCCGGCAATTTTGAATCCATTGTTTAAAGAAACTGATGTTTTGCAGCACGTCGTTAACGGCCCGTGAATCACTGCGGTATGGCGTTTGTGTAGATTGGATAATGACTCCAGTGATATTATGATATCACTGGAGTCATTATCCAATCTACACAAGGAAGGAAGGGTCGGGATAGGTCTACTACTAAGAATTGAAGGTCAATTCTTCAAATATCAGCGTCCATTGTGCAATGAATTCAAATAATTTTATAAATAAGTAGCGGTTCATCACAGCTTCTTTTTAATCTTTAATGTTTTTCTTCATTAACCTACAATACTAAAAATAACGAATAAAATATATTAATCACATTAACTTGTTATCATTATTGGAGTAAGGATTTATATTATAATATTGTTAAAGATATTATAAAACCTGTGTTACTCGGAGATAATGTAGCTTACCAACAGGGAAAGTGTTTTTTGTATGAGTCGAATAGTTTCGTAGACTATTCTCTACAAATAAAACAATTAAATTTATAATATTAAAATAGATAAGACTTTGCCTACTGATAATTAGTCTAACTTCTGAAATAATCACTAATGATTATGACTTAAAATACCCTTACACTAACCACTAAGCTAATTAACTAATCTTGATTAATTGAATGTGATATTATTGCCACAAAAAGAAACACGGGCTCAAATAAAAACCCCAATTCATTTCATAAAGCTAAGGTTAAAAATCTTCAATACTTTACAGTTATTATTTTCTTTCTAAACAGGGGGATAAAGAATTTAATATCACAAATCACGCTGAATAAGTTTCCCTATTGGAAGGGTTGGGCAGACAATAGCAGACTGTAGAACCGTCCATCGAAGGCATTTCTGTTTTATGCGAGGGCCCAAATGGGACCTGTACACCGTATACTTTCAAACAGTATGAGATTCTCTTACAATTATGAAAGACTCTTAATCAGCTAATAAAGCGTTCAGCTAATAATTTACTAAGATAGTTTCTTTCAAGTTTTCGAACATTATTTAAAAGAAAGTAGGTATGTACTCATATTTTTGTATCTCTCGTTTAAGTTTGGCGATCCAGCAATTTAATGCATCCAGCATATTAACATTGATTGATATTAACATTAATAACTTTATAAAAAATTATGAAAATGCATTTAAAAAAAATCTTATGTATACGACTGCTATTACTAGTATCTTAATCCGTGATATAGCTTACATTATACGTAATGTAAGTTACATCAGGGAATAAGAGGAAGAAGTAAGAATTATGTTTTTTTTTTGCGTAAGGTACAAATGACAGTTCAATATCACAGTATGTCGTCTTTAAAAGAGTTTCTCAAATTTCTTCAACATGCGCTACTGCAGTATTTGATACGAACCTTGTATTAGTTCGAATCCATTTTCTGTCTTCCGGCAATGTTGGAAACAATCTACACCCGGTACTGTGAGAACCGTTTTTGGAATAAGGTGGGATGGATCGATGAGAGGACAATAGATACTACCTTCAGTTGGGTTGTTATTTTGTGTCTGCTTACAGTTTTTGGTGAAATATGAATTCGTAGACCTGTAAGATTATATGTTCTGTTCACCTTATATATTTATCTTATTTGCATAAGATAAGCAATAAAAATACAAATTTATATATTAAATAAAATAACTTGTCATATTTATAATTACTTAACACCACACATTAGAACCCGCCCCTAATCGTTCCCAATGCAAATATGTATCGACATAAAGTATTTATGTATGTATGTGTATATCGGTTTAGCCGCCAAGACTAGAAACTAGAAATGGTTTAGTATGAAGCTAATCAGCCGTTCCTACGTTATAAGGATGTACTAAAGAGGGATATGAATGGGTGTGGAATCGACCATTCCACTTGGGAGCAATTAGCTGGAAATCGCACTCGTGGACAACTGGTTAGAGCTAAGGTTTACTCCTTGAGAACCAAAGAAGGCGAGCTCTAGATGCTCGAAGAGACCAGCCAAAAAACAAACCGCTTTCAAACATCATCTACTCTTTCAATAACGGTGTCCTCACATGTAGCACTTGTTCTCGAACATTTACTTTTACTACTACTACATTTACTACTAAAATAGCTTACATCAGCCATGTGAGGACACATAAAGTAACCTGATAACTGGCAAGCAGTCGCCGTGGCCGAAACCTGCCTGGAAATCATAATCATTAACCAGCTGTATGTGAAATGTGTATAAAAATGTGCCCATCAGGCTAGCCACATTTCCGCGCTGAAAAGCAATTGCACCAAAGAGAATCTGGAGCGGGCATAAAGCGGGAGCATTAAGAAAAAGATAACATATAACAGCGACACATTAATAAAATGTTGTCTAACTATACAAATTGCAAGTTACAGTTATGAATCAAGATCAAATTCCGTTTGTTCAAACGACGAGTACGACATAAAAACTTCAGTAAAGTCCATTACTTTACAGATATCATATAAATCTGCAAACTTGTAAGGTAAGTGCCATTTAACATTACTTTATAGCCGTCATCAAACTTTGTCAATATCCCAAATAGGGCTATATTTACATGTTTCAAAGAGCAAAAGTTTGTTACTCATTGCTTCGACAGCGTTTGACAAAATGTTATCTGTCTTCTAACGACTTTGCGATACGATTGTAGGTAGAAAATATAAACGAGGTTTGAGAAATGTTTTATATTTTTGAGAACCATCTCTTGAAGTTTCTTTAAACCCCCTTTATCTTCTAATATGTAAAATTGTACATGTCACAATGTTAGTTACTGTACTCCTCCGAAACGACTTGATTGATTTTTACCAAATTTTATATGCGTATTCAGTAAATCTGAGAATCGGCTACTATCTATTTTTTAAGGAAAAACAACGTTTGCCGGGTCAACCAGTACCTACTGATATAATTATTACACAAATAAAAATGACTTTTGTTTAACACCACACTTAAAATTATAAAACAAACTATGACTAAATGAATTGAGAATTTCTATAAAACTAACATCGTGCAAGTAGTTATCAAACTAGCTCATGAATTTAATTGCAAAAGTTTTGAATACTTTCACAGAACATTAAACTGAAATGGTACGTCTTTTAGACTGCTTCATACGTACTCATCTAGCTTAAATTATGAATAAAGGAGAAGATTTTACTAAGCATTACTAGCCATTTTAATAAGAGATTTCGTTTTATAAGTTTTTTATTTAATTTGATTACATTGCGTTAATACTTTTTACCAAAATTAAGTACAAGTACAAAATCTGCTTTTCAATCTGACTGCACCTAGTTCGATCCCGGCCCTACACCAATGACTTGTTTTTCAAGTTATGTGTGCATTTGCACTCGCTTTACGGTGAAGGAAAACGAAATGCTTGAGGACCTCAATATCCAAAGACGTGTGTCATTGGCCAACCCGCACTTGGTCATAGTAGTGGATTATGGCCAATATATCTCTCTTTGTGAGTGAAGACCCGGAGTCCCTACAGTAGGAATGTGTAGTGGGCTGCATATACTTTGCTATACTTAATATACTTATGATTTCTAAATATTATAAAAAAAGCCTTTATTGCTGATTATACACTATTAACCTAAAAAAAATAACTATTTACATGCTTATATTTACAGCTTGTCTTGCGACAAAGGCCTCCTCCAAACACTTCTATTACTAAATATTATACTTACTGGTTAACTCTAAGTTCAATTTCGTTCAGCATTTTCGATGAGCCAAAACGAGAAAGAAAGATCTGGTGCGAATCGCTTCGCAAAAATACGAAGGACATTTTTTCGACATTTACAAAAAGTGTTTGTCGTAGATAACACGGGACAAATGTGGCAAGTGTGTGCGGGGAGTCTGTTATCGGGTAGGGTATCGTCGGGCCGTACCTCTTGCTGCCGGCTTCAGTGTACTGCTTCGGCATCGAAAAGTGTGTCTGGTTACATTGAGAATATCATCCGTATACATAAAAAAGAGATTTGAATCTTTGTGTTTTGAATTAGATTTTTTATTAATACACGTTATTTTTTTGCCATTGATCGAATCATACTGATCAATACTTCGTTTTTTTTTATTTGAGAAAAATAAAAGAAACGCAAAAATGACAATACTTGGTTCAATATATTTCACCCTATAATTTTGTTACTAAAACTTAAAAAGTATATTACCTATTTACCGGGTTTTAGATCTTACATAAGATGAACAAGTAAAAGAGACCTACACAATTAATTTTAATACTGACGACAACAACAAAAAATGGGCTTATAACTGTAAAAACGTTTGACAATATTATAACTTCTAAAACAAACGCAACTTTTCAATCTTCCTAACACAGATAGACATTAAAGACAATATGTTTATCCGCATTATCCTTACCATAGAACAGCAGCGTAGTGAGAGCCAGTGAACTGGAATCCGATACAAGGCCCCCGGGCTACGAGCAGTACGCGAGGTGACGCGCCAAGGCGGAGATAAGCGCAGCTTCTGTATCAGCAAAGCTATTTGTTATTTAATGTGTGTTTAGGGCCTTAACAATAGTAGCATACACTGAGATACTGTATCTGTCTGGGAACAAGCAATTGAAATGAACTCTAACTATTTTCTCACGCATACAATTTAGACTCAAGTCAAGTAAACAACAATTTGTGATTAGGAAACAATTGAAATGTAATTAATGTGTATGAAAGTTAAGTGTATCTAATCTATTTCATACATGTCTTGGAAACAATAATGAATGTAAATGTTTCCACAGTTAACCACAAACAGAGTGAAACAAATCAAAACACCCCACCGGAATTAAGCCTTTAAGGCGAGGGGGCCACATTTATAGAAGTGACGCATCGCAGCCAAGATAAGGACCCTGCGGTAGACCTCCTCTAATTTGTTACCCTTTGCGCACGTCGCGATAACTCGTTATATTACAGACTGATAACAAATTACCCAGAGCGTATCTCTATAAACGCTCTTAAATGAAAATATTATTATTTATGAATTCTATAAATTAAATGTTACGGCGCAAACAAATGATAAAGTTCAGAGCTGCCAAGATAAGCAAGCGGAGAACCTGCTTGTTGTCTTGAGAGTAAAATCTTGAGAGTATTTAATATGCTTTTACAATGTACTCTCATTTATTTTACACAAAAGATATGAGTGAATCACGGTGAAAGTAAGTAGGTTCGATTAAGTAAATCAATTTGCCAAAATATCCTGACTCCGCTCATTCACTTTGGCAATATTTAGCACGTTCCCAGAAGCTGACTAAGCGTGTGCTAAGTATAACCATCGTTTACGAAGGACGTTAATACTGTGTTTGCTGATCTCCCTCCTGGCTTTAGCCCAATAGTGTCAACTGGTAATAGACAGCGCACGTGCCGTGATTTAACGTCTGCTCTATCCCTCTCGCTTCAAGAGATTTTTCACGATTAATTTTCCACTGCAGACGCTGTCACTCCCATTTGTTGGCAGACACCCTTAACAAAAACAGGGATTAGTCCCTAAGCCAGCTTAGACGTCGGTGTCTAATTTCCTGTTTGTTTTTGTTGCCATGTGTTTCTGTATTTGAGAACTTGAGTTCTCGGGACCACCAACAAAATGGTTTTATTTGAACAATTGTAGTGTGTTTAAAATTCTGTATTTATTTACTGTCTTACGGATATGAGTACGATCCCATTTCTTACCACGTATTCTTGTCTCTTTTCCATTGATTATACAAGACAGTGCATCCTTGCCACATACATTAACGTATCCTGTATCGCTTTTATTTATTTTCGCTCACTTATTAATGCATCCTTTTTATCTCCTTCAGGGTCTAATTGATTTGTCGCTTAGAGCCGTCTATACTCCTGTTTCTCAATTACTAGTGGGCTCGGCCGTGGTATCGCAAATGTCCACCGCTTTATTTATGGTAGGCCAATTGATTGAATTAGTGGCCCCAGAGGCGCCTGCTCGATGCTGTAAGAGCAGAATTTATTTCACTTGCCGGCATAGTTTATTCAGTAGACTTTTTGTGTCTGCTTAAATTTTCAAACGGTTTCCTCGGAGAAGGTAAAATGTGTCCTTTTATTGAAGGGGTCTTATTTATTTTTGGTAACCTTGATCTTCAACTCGTAGTTGATAAATAAGGAAACTCAAGGTGAAAAAAACTATAAATATAAATAGATGATTTAGCTTTAAAACTATGTTTAAATATCGTACTGAGCGATATTTTTTTTATGCAGTGGATTTTTTTCTGAAAGTCGTCCTCTTTTACTATTATCGAAATATACGAGTACTATATTCAACTTTATTTAAGCAAATAAAATACTTCCCAGTTCCAGTTTATCTCTCAGACCTCTTGTTCCTTCCTTCCTGTGATCTTCACACAGATCACGTCCAAGCTGGGCCGGGGTCAGGTGACGGCGATACAGATCACAAGCACGTGGCTAACCCGCACGACTGACAAGGATAAAAATAAGATGCCGCAAAAAGATAGTGTGGAATAAAAAGATCCGTCACTAAGTGTGAAATGTTTTTGCGACGGGAAGTAAAAGATGATTTCTGATAACCTAATTACCAAGTACAGAGTGATATGATAATTATTTATGAAGCATAAGCAGCCCACTATACGTTCCCACTGCTGGGACTTGGGGCCTTCAGTGTGTTCGTTTGTGTGTTCATATAACGTTGTCACGTCAAAAATTGTAGTGGCATTCAATTTTTCAACATTAGCTTAGCTATTTAAGCTCATAAGAAAAGAAGAATGAATAGCTTCTTAGTACTGAGGCATAGAAATAGATTTTGTAACTAAACTCAGAATATTACGATTTTTATACGGTGTATGAAAATATTTTGGTTTATATAACTTCTAGGAAAGTTTAATTTATTTATTTATGAACCATGGTGTTGATAAGCCGGGATAATGTATTGCCTCTTGGCCTTTGTCAATATTGAATGGAGTGGTTTCCAGTCGCTTAAGCAGGGCTCGGAAATAATCAAGCAAAGACGGATGAATATTTTAGTAGAACGGACTAATGAAGGACGCCTCCTTTGTCCGGAATAAATAGGTCTATTACCTACTGACACTCTGGGGAAAGGTTGTTTTGGTGCCTTTTGAATATTGCATATGTACTTTCTTTTTGTAAGACAAATTACAATAAAAAAAAATATTGAAACTTAACTATTTTCAGTTTAAAAGCTGGATTAAGAAGTGTCTACATTTAGGTTATAGGACTTGGTTAAATATCTATAACCTTAAATAAAACTACCACTTTAGCAATTCAATTTAAATTCAAATACCATATTTTTCGACTATTTTTCAAAACATAGTATAAAATCATAAACAAAAAAACAAAAAAAAAACAACAAAAAGAAAAATAAAACAAATCAACAGATGTCAAGGAAATACAAGAAATATTCATATACGAGTTATATATTTTTACAGTATAGAACATTGGCAGTACATGTACCATATGGCAATGGTGTCATGTACTCACAGTCAAAATGATTTGCAAATACTTTCTACGTGCAGCACTTTCTACATGCCTGGACTCTGCGCACCAGGGACTTGAAGTTAATTCCAAAAATCAAATTTTCAAACGTCAAATTTTTCGAAAATATTCAGTACATTTTTAAATATTTCCAATCTCGTAAAACGCTCCCCAATTTAGATCACATGCGGCGATGTTACTGCAAATAGCTGCATAAATTCGGCGCTGTTTTCTCGCGATAACTTTATCTGTGGCTTCCAATCAGGATATTCCCGCGCCCAGAGTTCGGTAACTAAATACGTGAGTCGCATGTGCCCCTCAATTGACACGTCCAAACGACACGTGTATGGAATAGTGGGAGGAAGCTAATTCTGCGGTACACGGTACGTTATGTTATTTAATTTTCTAATTGGCAGTTGTTCATTGGAAACGTAGTCGGTTCATTAGAAATATGCAATTCCATAGATAGGTGTCTAGATAATTGTTTTGTTTGTTCAAGCTGTTATACGTCTTACTGGTAGTGAGTTTTGTATTTGATTATAATTAAAAAATCGAGCGTTGCTCGGTGGGAAAACGTCTGCTTTTAAATCATACGGCCCCTGGTTCTATCTCAGACGTATTTTACAAGTTAATGTGTGGTATGAAGGCAGCACCACGCCAACCCTATAACCAATGTAGTGGATTATGGCCCGTATATATACTCGTGAGACAGAAGACCCCGAGTCCCAGCATTGGGAACGTAAAGTGGGCTGCTTATGCGTGCATGCAACTAATTTCATAAAAATTATAAATCTTGTAACTCACAAGCCACTGTTCTTTTGAATTAACAATTATAACATCATTTCACATTGCAACCTTTATACCGATTTATTATGAATCATCCAATAAATAAAATTGACCCCTTGACCATATCCGTACGCAAATCCAAAATCATTATCATCAAGCTTGGGTTCCAGTCCGCGAAAGCCTAAGCTGTTACGGAGTCGGCGCAAAATGTCAATGTAGAGGGGGACAGTAACCCCAGAAACTTCGCACGCAGAGGTTGTGTCGCTCCACGCTCTAAATACATCGCGATGTGCTCGTAAACTCTCTACTAAACAGCTACAATACAAAAAACTGCAAGTACAGCAAAAATGCGCATAAAAAAGTAATTTTTGGACACGTGTCTGATAGTGCAAAATTATGCAGTGTGAAGTGTTGAGTGACGAAAAGTAGTGTCAGCATGGTCGGAGACACAATTAAAATAAGCGCATGGAACCAGTTGACGATTGTGGTGCTTTTGCATCTTTTGTTAGTCCCATGCTCACGAGGTAAGTCCGAAACATTCGTAGAGATAAGTAGATTTACGCGAATCCTCTCCGCTTGTTAAAACTTTTTGCGGTGAACTTAAATTGGCAGAAACACGTTTGATAAGCGATCTCTGTGAGTTTTCGAATGGTTTTACGCCTCGTTGTGCTAATTGGCATGTTTATTTATAACTTTTTAATTTAATTAACGTCCGCCGCCACATCTTAATTAACAAGTTGCGGTCATAAATAAAATTTTGGCGTTTTTATTACTGGATTGATGACTCATACTCGCTGGTAAACTTTTGCGTGAATATATTTTTCTCAGCTTTCCAGACATGAAATGGTATAGATGGTAGGTATTGTGTGATATTGAGTGATTATAATAGATATATTATTATTAAGCAATAACTCCTGTTTGGCCTACATTACTCAATTGCTTACTGATAAACTCTAAGACAGGCCTATTTGTCACAACTTATCTGCTATCAATTTAAATACTTACCTATAATTAAATAGCTTTAGTTATTTTGATGCGGTCGATGCCACATGATTTAAATTAGGGCCTCTAAAGTGATTGCTAAATACTTTATTTACCGTTTCGGCGTTTACGATACAGTCATCAAAGAAACTACGTAAGCGTACGAAATGTCAACCCGTTAATTGTTCAGCCTTTATTATATTATTTAATTAATCATTCTAATCCAATTTCCGTAGCTCAAAGTCGCGCCCCACGAATCAAGGAGCACCCAGCTGACACCATTGTCGGCCGCAGCGAACCTGCCACCCTGCGCTGCGTCTCCGAAGGCAAACCCAAACCCACCATCCTCTGGTACAAAGATGGCACACCATTACTCCCTAACGACCACCCGCACAGGGTTCTCCTCGAAGACGGATTACTCTTCCTTCGGTGAGTAATTTGTGAAGATTTGTTCTAAGAACAATGACCAATTTTTCTTCGGTTAAATGCAAGACGGAGCGCAGACGTATTTCATAGATTTGTTTAGAGAAACAATGAGTAATTTTTCTTTAACTGCCGCAGAGCTGAGATTATGCTTCTGTATGGTAAATTGATTCTTTTGTTTTGAGTCTGAGTAACTTTTGAACAATAGTACTTTCTTTACAATATAATTTGACAATTATTTTTCTGTAGGTTCATAAACACAATTAAACTTTAGGTATGACACTGTATATATGTAGATTTTATATGTACCTATACGTGTTTACAAGTATTAGAATTGAACAATGCATCCGTCTTTGAAGCAAATCATGTCGTAAGGTTCTATTTATATCTCTTCAAAGAGACCATTAAATATTCTCACTAGATGCATAGGCACTACTAATACATATGTACGAGTATGTACTTATACGAGTAGTAAGACATACACGTATAAGCGCTTTCGGATTGGTTTTGATAATATTAAATATGTGGTGTTCTTCCGCTAAGATGTCAGTTGGAGATTCAATTTTAGATTAAGCATTAATTATGTATAAGTATTATATTATGAAAGTTTTAGTAATGTTGTTTTTTGTAGAGTTATGCGTGGCAAGAAGGAGAATGATGAAGGAGTGTATTGGTGTGTCGCACGCAACACTGTAGGTGAAGCTATCAGCAAGAATGCCACCCTCACTATCGCTGGTAAGATCCTTTAAAATCTAACCATCCTACAAGTTCTTATAAGCCTATCATCATACCTACCTATATCATAAAAATAGTACGTATGATTTAAAAAATCTTGAGATTCGCTAACTTATATTCTGATCTTTACTTAAAAATCGACTGACACAAATCGTTTCAACGAAGCACAAAGCCTTTTAAATGATAATAGCATTCTTCATTGAACATCACGGCGAGGGTTAGTGTTTGGCGCGCCGCCAAATTCCACCCTGTCTAGTCCGCCTTAAATATTTGATCGAAAATTGCAGCAAATACCTTTCAGAGTCCCTAAATTCATGGAAGCAATTTTCCTTTTAGTTCTCCGCGATGAGTTCAGAATTGAACCTCGGGATATAAAAGTTGCCGGTGGTGAATCGGCTTTATTGGAATGTACTGCACCGAAAGGTGTTCCCGAACCTTCCGTACATTGGACTAAGGATGGACAAACTTTGGAAGCAGAAGTCAACGGGAGGTAAACATTTAACTTTTCCGTCTCAACAAACTTTAAACGTCTTATTCCAAGTTGACAAGAAACTCGTTTTGTTTATTTCCCTATCTATACATGTATACATATACATGTTCCCTATCTAACAAGCTTTTTATTTTCAGGATATCAATAGTAGATAACGGTAACCTAAAGATCCTAGAAAGTCTTCCATCAGATAGCGGTGTGTATAGATGCATAGCCTCGAATCCCGCCGGCGAAAGGCAATCACGTCCTGCTACGCTTCTCGTCTTACGAAGACCACATTTTCTCGTGAAACCTAATAACATAACAGCACTAATAGGCCAGAACATTGAGTTTCACTGTCAGGTACGAAATACGATACGATAAGTAAAAACATATTGGCTTTTGTGACTCGCCGAATGTGTAACATGTAGGCATTCTTATTTTAGGCATCGCCAGAATCTGACGTATCTGTATCGTGGTCGAGAGATCGTGGGTCTCTGTCACCTTACGCAATCATTAGAAAAGGTTCCCTGAGGATAGACCGGGTAGTGGCATCTGATGCTGGAACGTATTCTTGCAGAGCAGATAGCCAAGCTGGGAGCAGTGTTGTCAGTGCTACTCTTACTGTACATTGTAAGTAACTCGTAGCTATTGCTTCTCTGTTATTCAATTTAGTTAAATTTTATTATTTTTAATGATCTTGTATATTTCTATAGCTCTGCCTCATTTCACAAGAGTGCCTTCAGACCAAACAGCATGGGAGGGAGAAGCAGTGTCATTTCCTTGCGAAGCGACGGGCACACCTAAACCTGTAGTATTTTGGACTATGGAGGGATCTCAGGTATCAATACACTTCCGTTAATGTAATGTATAATGAGCTAGTTAAATAAATGGTAGAATAGTTGGACGTCTAAGTAAAATATAATAAGAATAGCATAGCTAAAACAATTTTATGTTAAAATAATCAAAATGATGTGTTGTATATGTACAGTATGTGTTAATAGATCTACTATGTTATCTAATTATTTTAAAAATTGTTTAAGGATTTAATCTTTCCAACGATAAGCCACGGAACAAGTTCTTTATACTTGGACCGCGTCACAACTCAGCACGCCGGCAGATTAACTTGTGTGGCTGTGAGCGCGGCGGGGAGTGCTTTACATACAGCTACCTTGCAGGCAAGTTTCATTACTTTGTACCTTATTTTATTATTCAATAGATCAACTGCGTCTACTTTATGGGGCGACATGATGTCGCTTCTGTCGTCTGGAGCTCTGACTTGCAAAATATTTTGACAATCATAATCAACTTATTGGATTCATCCATTTTACATCGTAAAACGAACGGCACAAGCTATGATTAGGTAAATAAATAGTATATATCTAACAAGCTTTTTTATTTCAGGATATCAATAGTAGATAACGGTAACCTAAAGATCCTAGAAAGTCTTCCATCTGATAGCGGTGTGTATAGATGCATAGCCTCAAATCCCGCCGGCGAAAGGCAATCACGTCCTGCTACGCTTCTCGTCTTACAAAGACCACATTCTCTCGTGAAACCTAATAACATAACAGCGCTAATAGGCCTATACAAAATCATAGATTTCAGTTTTAATAAAACTAGCTTGTTATTGTGAAAACCGAACAATGATTAATTTACAGGTTTTAAAAAGAGAAGCAAATGCCTTTAACTCTGAGTTAGAGTCTTCCTCGCAGTACCCAGATATCGGCAAACCTCAGAATCATCCTCCAATGACGCAGTATGAACTGGTTCAAGCTCGAAGATATCTGCAGCAAGACGTGTTAGTTTTGAGAAGGGTAGAGGGAATATCAGCTAACACGTTGAAAATAGTTTGGGACGTGAGTAAAAAAAATACACATATTATAGTATGATAATGTTATATCTGATGTTTATTATTATTACCAGATACATAGTACATATACATAGATCTGGTTATAAAAATATCAATTATAACATTACCGATACGTACCTAATATTTGATTTGGCATTTTGTTACAGGTCATGACCGACTACAACGAATATTTAGAGGGTGTAAAAATATGGTTTAACGGGACCTCCTTAAACCGCCATGCCTTAGATGTACAAAACTTTCAACATTCCAATGAAACTAGCATAGAAGACTTTATAAAATACGAAAACTTTACAATGACCACAGTTCACAACAGTGGTTCTTGTAGTCACGTCCTAACCGGCTTACTGCCTTACGCTCAATACGATGTGTTTTTGATGCCATTTTACAAATTGCTGCTTGGGAAGCCCTCAAATTTGAAGACAGGATTTACAGAGGAAGACGGTAAGTGATTTCATTTCCATTATGTTAATGCATTTGAGTCGGATGTAGAGTTGTTAAGCTGCGTTGTGTATTTTAGTTCCATCAGAGCCGCCGCAGAGCGTTACAGCGGGAGTGATAAATGCGACGTCCGCCTGGATACGGTGGGACCCGCCCCCGGTGCATACGTGGAACGGGGAAATTTCAGGATATTTGGTTAGTACTTTTTATTTTGCATTTACGACTGGCTTTGGGAAAGTTGTAAATCCTTTTTTATGTTTTTATTTTGTGTGCGCAGATTGAAGTACGTGTGGGTGGCACGAGCGGAGGTCGCGTGGTAGGACAGATGTCGCTAGGAGCTCGCACGCGCGCGGCTGCTGCCAGCTCCCTGCGTACTGGCGGGCGGTACAGCGCACGCGCCGCCGCTGTCACACATCGTGGACATGGGCCCTTCTCTGCGCCCGCGCATATACACATGCTCCCTACGCAATCACAACGACACTATGTGCAGTTAGTAACGTGCATTCTTATGTAACATCGTCGTTTCAAAATAAAAAAAAAAACATTTTATATAAAAAGAATAATACCAAAACATACGTTGCTTTAATACGTTTTTTTGTTTCAGAACTGAACCAGCAACGGACAAAGCTATAATCACAATATTCCAAGAAACCTGGCTCTTGGCTCTGTGTTTTACTTTGTTAGTTTTAGTCGTAATTGGAGCTGTTATTATTGTTTACTTGAAACGGCGACAATCTAAGCAAAGGAAGAGTCATAACTCTGCGGGTGAGTTTCATTCTAAGGTACTTAAATAAACGTTTCACCTTATAGCTCTTTATATTTAGATCTTCTTTCAGGTAATGCAATTGTAAATGCTCAACAATGTTTGATAAATAAAGAGGCGGTTTGGCTCCGGGAAAGACCTAACTTTGAAGGAAATAATGAACCAAGAATAGAAATATTAAATTGCCACCAAAGTTTACTACGAGGCAAGTAGTCACATGACTGAAACTAATATTAAAGTTAAATTTATGGTGCAACAATTAATACTAAATCTGAAATTGTAGGAGGTAGCACAGTTTCGACAATGGCAATGGAAGCAGAATACACACTTCCTCAACAAACTAGCGCAATGAATCCCATTAAAGAAGAAAATCCACTACGAATCCAACCGGAGGCGTATGCTTCAAGTGCCATATACACAGAACTGAATTATCAGGTAAAGTAAAGAAAATAGCTTTCAATCTGAAATCTTCAATCAATACATACTAGTATAATAAGACATTAGAAATCAAATGCCTGAAACCAAAAATTTTTTTTTTTTTTTTTTGTCTACCTGTAGTTCTGGTCTAGTTTGAGAGTGTGTGTGAGTGTGTATGTTTGTCACTTCTTCTAAATTTCTAAAATAAATTCAATAAGTGTATTCGTACAAATGCCTTTTTTAATTATATTTTTTCTAATAGGATCAAACTGACGCAGAAGACTCCTGTCTCAAATGTGCTGTAAGTCCAGGGTCTTACGATAACAGTATGGTTCGTTCCTACGGAGAAAGCAACCAATACTCTAATGAAGAATGCTCAACTTGCTGTCGAAGCAGTAGCTCTACATTGACTAAAGACTACAGTGAGATGACAAAGTGTAATGACGACGAACAGATGTCTATAGAAGACTGTCCTTCTTGTAAAACAAATCATTCAAGATCATCAAGTCACCACGATGCTAACAAAGAGTGGGCGATGGCAGAAGTAGAATATGACTATCCTCAATGGCACTGGCTGGCAAGAGAAAATAGTTTTAGACAACAGGCCGATGATACAAAATTTGCAAACCAATCAGGGTCTGAATCTCGATACTCAAACAGGCCTGGACAGAGTCTACACTTTTCTACGCAACCAAATTTAGGCATAAGTTATTCCACTCAACCAAGGTTAGAAACAGACTACTCTGCTCAGCAAGATGACAGTTTTCCTACAGAGCAAGATATGGGATATGCTGCTCACCAGAATTACTTGAACCAGCAAGAGATGGGTTATTTAACTCAGCAGAATTATTCAACCCAGCAAGATATGGGTTATTCAACTCAGCATAGTTATTCAGGTCATCCTAGTCACGATACTGGATATTCGTCACAGCCGAGCCAAGATATGAGGTTTTCTACTGCTGGCAGAAGTGACCAGAACTGTAGAATGAACCTTTGTGATATTTTGCCACCGCCACCCTATGAAAGGTAATGTTTATAAGGAAAGGCATTTGACACTAAGTACCAGCTAAGTACTATTTTTTGGTTTTTGACTTGTGTTTTATTGTTCACAGAGAATCGCCACACCGAGAAATAAACGCATTTACCAATCACTCAGGGACGTCAGGTTGTTCAGGATATTCTTATAGAAGTTAATTTTATACGAAACTATATCACTAGTACGTAAAACAAGCAATAATAACATATTCCTAGGTAAATTGTACATATTGTATAAGAGGTTTTTGCATATTCAGAACGTTAAGTGGATGCCATCACACCGTCACGTAATAAATAAATACGAGCCTCGCGAACGAATTATTTCAGCAACGCGCTGAATGCAAATGGATTTTAATTAAGCGTGGTACATTTTTAAAATTTATTTAAATTTCCATCGGAACGAAATTAAATTAAACTTTAAAAACAAACAAATTTTATGTAATTTTGTTTTTTGTTTAAAATTTATTTCTTTGTCTGAAATAATTTTGAGTCTAATTGTTGTGTCTTGTACTTCATTTTTATTCATTGTACTCGTATATTGATAATAAATTATTACGTGTCTGTGTAACTGACAGCCTAAAACAATTTAATGTAGTTTTTGTGAAAGTGTTTACTAATTTTAATAGACTGCTATTATATCTAACCTAACTATATCTATCTAGGCAATTAGGTAGTAATTTTTATCTTTCTCTAGTGACTGTGATATAGTATAATTTATCGACTTGTATTTTATGTTGTGTACATATTTTAAACGTTTGATACCCTTATACAATTTTAATGCAGTTTACATATACATATGATTAGAAAACTAGTGTTCATTATAAAAGAACCAATAGCATTTTTTTACAATTTCAAACAGTTACAGTTGTAATTAATAATTATAGATTGAACCATCTTTTGATTCCTAATGATACACCTGTAGGTAATATAAAATAAGATTTTGACTGGTCAACGTAACAAAACAATACATTTTTTATTATATTATTTAACAGTTTTTCCTTTCCCTGTCAAACATTTAGCATTAATTAGCAAACTATTATCTGAATGGTAAAAATAGCGGCAGTTAATTTATAACGCAATTCTTACACGCCTTAAATTAGCTTGATAACAGTAGTAAACATTAATAAAAAAACAGGTGCATTTTATAAGAACCGAACAGCTTGAAGATAGCTCGCGGCTTTACGATGCAGTTTGATTGAAAACAAAGAATTAATTGGCCAATACCGAGGGGTGTATCTGAACAATTAAATGCAGTTTACTGAGCAATAAACCTGCGAATTCCTTGTTAAAAGTTAAGTTACGCTCCTCTCACTTTCCGAGAACGGGTTCGGTTATATTTAGAGACGCATGGGTACTAAAATTGGAGAAAAAAATACATATGAGTTTTGTTTAATGAGTGTATGTATCTTACTGTTGTTGACGTAAGTGTGTCGGTTTACATACACACTAATTTACTATGCTATTAGGCACTTACTGGTTTACATTTCAAGATAAATAAGAACAAAATAAAGAAGTACCATTTGTAATAAGATAAATATTTCTCAAAATGGTACCATTAATTTAATAAACTAATCAATTCTATAGGATCAAAGAAGAAGAATTTTAGTAGAAACTAAATCCGTTTACCAAAATCAACTGAAAATGCAAATTCCAAGCCAAAGCCAAATCGCAATCTACGTAAGTGATGCTGAAACTTCAACAATTCGTATAATCTCAACTAGGAAAAGGGAAAGCCTCAAATAATTACATTTGTAATCAGCTCTTGCTATAAATAACTGAACACGTATTGTGCGTGAGACGCAGGCTGTGTCAGAGGGGCGTTGCCATGGCAACCAGGCTTCGCTTACCCTCACTGCACCCTTGTTATTAATACCCTCAATAATTAAACTTGATTGCATTTCACACCAGGTGTCGGATGCCTCTTGTCAAATGAAACTGTGTGACGTATTAACGTACGATGTTTAATTGCAGTACTTGAACGTACCTTTGAAGTGTGACATGGATCCACTCTGTGAACCATTCAAGTGTTTAGTCCTCTGTGTTGAACAATTTCAGAGTGAAGGGTAGTTTTGGTGTAATGTTTTCTCGTGAAATATTATATCTACGTTTTATGTAATTTTAGTTTGCTGCAGTAAAAACGGGACTTTAAAGCAATCTCAAATAAATCTTAAATAGTGTTTCAAAATAATTTTATTTAGCAAAACTATAAATTTCATACAAGATTTTAAAAGATGGATTCAAAAATAATCTCAGTAAAAACGAGACTCAGAAAAAATTAAAGAGATAAAAGCAAGCACTTCAACAGCTACTCTCATTACTCACAAAACGAACTCAATAAATATGCTGAAAGCCCACAAAATCAATTTACATGTTCCCGCGGAAAGAGTCATGAAATCACATTCCGTTCTCGAACCACGTACGTGACTTCTCTCAATCACACATCCCGTGGGCTTTTTTTGTGAATTTTCATTTTCTTTATTAATCAACGTTCCCCCATAGAGCAATTTCTGGTGTAAAAACCTCTCTGATACGTCGGGAAGTCAAGAGGCGAGATGACAGGGAAAAATTGTGAGGGAGGCGCGTACGTTGCTACGATGCTGCTTCGTTATGAGATGGCTGAAGCCTGTCGGAGGAATGACAAGGAAAAACAAATGAATGTGGGTATTGTCGGCCTAAATTGCGGCGAGGATGGCTCGAGATTAGGCTGAAGACGCTTTATTGTTCGGCGGATATTAAAGAAGGACATATTTTGCGACAGGTATTGTTTTGCTTGATTGGAAGAAGCTTATGAATGATTGACTTGCGTTTAATATTCATAACTATATTCACTGAATTGTATTTCTTTTAATAATAAATCTAGAAAATATATACGTTACTATAGTTTCATTAGGTATAAACCTGCCATCATGAGTAGAGTATAAACAATGTAAGATTAGATACCAATCTATGATAAATTATTTAGAAAATATATCAAACAACTAAGTTTGTCAAATATTTGCCCAAGGATAACAATTTGTGTCACAGCTGTCCGCCTAAATGTAGTTACCATCTATCTTATTGCCTTGAGACGGTTTTGTAATTTTATTTGATGGGCTATTATTAATAGACATCTAGAAGTTAATGGGCGCAAAAAATGGCTCGTGTAATAGAATGAAATGGCGCGCCTCATTTAGGATGTCTGCCAATTTTATAGATACCAAATGATTTATAGCGGCAATCCTTAGTAGCAACAATGGTCGTTATTCATTTAGGATTGCCAGTTCAATAAACAAGAATGTTGCTAGCTACAAAACTTCAAGGTTTAGTTCAAGCCCGCCGTAATAAATCCACATTCAAAGGCGGTTCATTGTTCACGAAACACGATACCAAAACTCGCGACGAAAAAGTCACGAACTTTGGAAAATAATTACTAAAACGTCCGTAAAATTATGAAACAGCGACGAGGGTGCATGAATTATCCATAACAACAGACTAAAGGTACCTTTGGAGCCATAATTCGTACTCGTTCGTTCCGGGGTTCCGTGGAGGTTCCGTGCTATATTTATGTGTGGAGATAAGGCCTACAGATGGCGGTGGTAGGACTTTTCCTTTCCCTTCCCCTAATACTTGTTGAGTTACGGTTTCCAATTCTAGTCGTGCACTTCAGGTGAGGAGACTCCCGCAGGGATATTTGCTAAGTTATTGAGGAGTTGGCGACGATAGCGCGCTTTTCGAAAAGTTAGGATTGGAAAAAGAAGAGTAGCGCTGTGTATCAGGTGGAGAACAATTTCTTTGTAAGTCCTATTAAGAAGTTTAAGCAATACTGGAATTATACATACACAACTGCAGGGTAAGTCTCACATCAGGCTATCGAGTGCAGTTTTAAAAAAGACCTACAAAGAGCCTGAGTACTCATGAATGATAATTGGTAATGTTTTCATCATTTACATAAAAACTAGCTACATGTTATAATAATGACTAATCACAGTAATTATCAGGGAACCAAAAAACATTAGTCACGTCTAGAATGATTATTGGATTATGACATCGGATCTACGTGACGCGGCGATCCGGTCACGCAAAAGGTGCCTGTTTTTTTGGTGATTTATAGCAACAATGGTAGCCATGACTAATGCCTGTTTAAATAGGAGCTTTGTCTACGAAATGTCGGTGTCGGGGTAGTATTGTATTTTAGGGAGCGTGTGTGATACACAGGTTGAATCATTAGAATTGAAATTAAAATAACACTCTCTGGGGACTCATTTCAGAATTTAACAGCTATTTGTTTTTGCTTTACTAAATCATTTTAATAGACATAATATAGAAGATATCTATAATATAAAAATAAGTCGAGTTTCCTTCCTGACGCTATAACTCCAGAATGCACGAACCGATTTCCACGGTTTTGCTTTCGTAGGAAAGGTCTCGGGATTCGTAAGGTTAGCAAACACAATTTAGGGAAAATTTGATTCGCAAAAAAATCTACCTATGTGGAGCTGCGGGCAACAGCTAGTTACAGTATAATTATATTGTCGCCAAACCTCACTAACCGAAACTAAGTTAAGGTGAAACGGGGTCATAAATTTTTTTTACGATTGATTTATAGATGAGTGATCGAAAAGGATTAAATAATACATTAACGTCTACTTAACTTTTCTTTTGACCTGTAGGTCAAAAGAAAAGTTAAGTAGACGTTAGAAATTCTAATTCCTGGCTGCTCGTGGCTGTACGGCAGTGGTTAAGCCGTGGCAAAAGCTTGTGGTCAAATAAAAACTGTGTACCGGGGCTCAGTTACTTAGCTTATAGAAAAATAAAGGTAAATTGATCACCTCCTACTTTTTTGGTGAATAATTAAAGAGTGTAACACATTGTTTAAATAATGTGAATAACAATTGTTTTGACAGATGTTTGAAGCAAATATGTGTGTGCTTTTATAATATGCAGTAGATAAGTAAGGTATGTAAGTTAACTTAAAGCCTTAACTAAACATTTATGTTCTGTTTTGTCGACAATCCATACAGTTGTCAATAGAACCTATTTTAGTAAAGCATGTTTCTGAGGTAAAAAGTCTCGTAGCTTTTTACGGCAGCGACAAGCGCATTCGCGACGCTTGTTACGATTTGTTCTGGACGACCTGTAATGTGTGTAAGTAAAAGTTACTTGAAAACAAAAGTTGAATGTTTTCGCTAAAACGAAACCTGTTTCATAAAAATAAAGGATATGAATAATATGGTATAATGTAGAGTGAGACAAACAGACAGGCAGACCGCGGATGCTTAGTAATAGGGTACCGGTTTTTTGTTTTCAATGAATTGTCTTGAGCTTGATCGCAATTCACCTGATGGTAAGCGATATTGCGATCTTAGGTGGAGCGCGCTTGCCCAGAAGAAACCGGGTTTTTAGTTTTGAGGTAGCCTAAAAATGACAGACATCCCATATTAAGTGTAAACAGTTTTGGTATTAGTATTTACGTTCATACTGCTGAGCTGATATTTGGTAAAGATATAATTAACTCTCAGATGTACCAGAGATTATTTAAATAAATAAAGAGAAATTGAAAGGGTTCAGCCTAAAATTCAAAAAAAAAAAACTTTTAAATGCTAATATTAATAAAGTCAATGCCAAACTAATCCAAACACAACTTCCATATGGCTAACAGAAATGACAGTGATTAAAACCCGACGTTAAGTTTAATCCGGGTTTAACTGATATAACCCGAAAGTTTGAACATTTCACGAACTAATTTCGAGTTTGAGCTCGTTTTGTATCTCGCGGGATTCGATGGGAGGTCGTTAAGTTATAAATAGACACCGTATGCAAACGTCATGTTCTAATTATGGAGGAGGTTGTATAGAGCTGAGATTAACCTAAATGGGTTATAGTGATATAGCTGTAGTTTAATCTAAGAATACGAGGGATGTATGGGTTGTTTTTAAGCATCAATCAAACCTTAATATAACAACAGTGTAAGCATTTTATTTTTAACTAGTTGCGCCCCTTGGTGTTACCCGCATTAATTCAAGACAAAAATTTACCTTTGTTGATATCCAAAACCTATTTTTATAGTAAATCTCATCAAAATTGGTACAGCCGTTGGAGCGTGAAGAAGTAACATAGATTTTGAAGTTATTTTCGTATCCCACGAGAAGTACAACTGTTTTCGGGACAAAAAGTAAAGTAAAGTCTATGTGTTAATCCAAGGTCTAACCTATCTTCACACCAAATTTCACCAAAATTGGTGAAGCTGTTGGTGCGTGAAGGAGTATCAAACACACACACACACACACACACATACACACACACAAACTTTCACATTTATTATATTTGTAGGATTACGACATGACGTAATATAAATTGCTGCAATGATATGGAAGCTTCTACGTGTAGAAGAATAAAATGGTTTTATCAAAACTAAATAATTTGCATGGTGGTAGAGCATTTTATAGCGCTCGTCTATCTAACACCGTCAAGTTGAAAAATCTGGTCCCAAACACCCAACGGTCTGTTCCATTAGCCACTTTGAGAGCCTGCTTCTCCAAACTAAACATGCTCCATCTTTAGATAGAGTGTCGTGTGGTAATGCGCCCTGCTGATAAAAACCTAGCGATATTTGGCGAATAAAAAAAGAAATGCATATTACTCTTTAAAAAAATTGAAATATAGTAGTTTTAAAATATTAACCGAAGATTAAGTACCATTAAAATAAAGAAAAGAATAGACACGCAGCTATACAGTACAGTATTTTTTCGTTTTGTGATATTTATGAGACGTAGCAAAATCAGAACATTAATTAAATTTGCCGCTTTAAAGCTTGACAGGTGCAATTAGGGCACTAAATACCAATTTCCTTACAACGTTCTTACAACTTGGTTATAAAACTTGCAAGTCGCAACTTTCTGTAGCTGTCAAGGTAATTATACCTTACATAATCTGTCAAACTTAATCATTCTTGATACAATTTTTACGTTCAATAAGATATAAAGAAATCAATGTAATAAAAATACCTTTTCATACTTAATTCAATTTAATTTATTTTCTCAATTAATTTGAGATATAAACAAAGAAAGGGTTATAAAAATGCACCTTACCCTGCCTTTCGACGTGCATTACCAAATTAAATCTTAACGCTACTTATATAACGCCTGGCCAAAATACTCTTTTTATATCTAGATATTTGTACTCAGTTTGCTAAAAATACCTTTAGGAAAGCTTGCAACCTTTATGCTTACTAAACCTTTTACGCCGACGTTTCGCTTATAGGTCGTAGCCATTTTGTCTCTGCAGGTGCTATCTACAAATGAATACCTCTCGTTTAGAAGATATCTGGCCATACAAATTCGCAGCGGTTTAACGGACACATTACAAAGCGCCGGAATTAGCCGCGAAGGGAAGATTTGAGCTTATCTGTGGCTATATTTTTAGGTAGATTACAAATAGGTGTATATCGCCCTCGCTGGGTTACCATCAGCGGTGGTGCCGTGCGCGCTATCGCGGTCGGGGATCTCGACTGGCGGGGACGGTCCACACTGAGAGACTACTGCCAAGGACGTAGCTTGCTTTTTTTAGTGTATTCCATTTTGCTAAAACTTTGAAATTAATAAAAATGTCTTTGCAATTGACTAAAATTTTGACATATCTACATTCACTCCCTTTTCTTTCATAGTCTCATTTAAGCAATTCAGCCACGTCTTCCTTGGTCGACCTCTACCGCTACCTCGTACAATCATATTCATACTTCTCCTAGTCACATGCATTTCAGACATATCACTCTCCAAATAAAATATAACATGAAATGACTTTTACAGCTGTTAACTTTAAACTCAAAATATTTTTTTCAAAGTCTTATGTGTGTTATTACGACAAAGCCCTCCCAAGATTTAGACTTTATTTCTTTATTTTTTGTCTATATTTAGCTACTCTCATAGAGATCATGGATGATAAGGCCGCTTTAGTACTCATACTGGTTTTTTCCAAAACTCATTTTATGTACCTATCTATAAATTATATTCACTTCTCGTCCATGTAGATCCTTTTTTTTTTTTTTTTTTTTTTTTTTTTTAACGTGAGGAAATGCATTTACGCATGCCCACCACACCCGGGGAGGTGGGTGGGGTATGTCGGGCTCGATGCCAGAAGGGCATCACTACCGACTAAAACCTCACGATGGCCTCCTCACCGGAAAGGGCGGGGTGAGGTTCCGCTTCTCGCATTAACCCACCACCCCGCCCACCTCGGCTAGCCTGAGAGAGACTCCTCCTCAGGGGATGACTCCCCTTGCAGTGCACGTAGTGCACCGCAACCACCTCGGGGACCGTGAGTGCAATGGACGCCGGACAACCCCAGTCCGACGTCCTAGGTCCCCCGTGACGGGTCAGGTCTGTGGCCCCGTCACATGCCACTACGGCCGCAGAGAATAGGGAAAGTGGTAGTCTCCGGTTACCACTCCCTTCTCCCTGCGGCCCCACCGCGTCCGCCATCAACGGTGGCGACCCCGTCGAGGCCGCGGCAGGTAGGAAGAGCGGCGCACCGTAATACCGACACTTCTCTCCTGCCGCGGCCCCACACCTTCAGCTGCGGTGCCTCCCAAACCACACCGCAGCCCGCCTCAGTTGCGAAACCCCCCCGAAACGAGGTTCCGCAACCTACTGGTGCCACTCCATCTAGAACTTGCGTACAGGGATTACAAGTCTAGGGAGTGGCCCGCCTCAGGGACCCTCTTCGCTTCACCGTGGGTGACCAGGCCACGGTTACTGAGCCCCCCGCCTCGACAATGCGGGGCCCCACGGGGGGATGTAGATCCTGTTTTTTTCCTCGTATATCGCCTTACTATAATTTACGTATAAAGACATTTTGATTCAGTATCGAAATACGATAAAAAATTTAAATACTGTGACCCTTAAATTCAACCTTATAAGTATCACCATGCACATGCAGTCATCGGAAACCTTTTTTTTTCAGGCCTGTCTAGCGCTGCCGTCGGCGTCGCATTTCCATGCCTTCCTGACGGCTTTCCCTTCAGTGATAGCGTTGTTTGGAATTGAAAGTTTGTTGGAAAATAGAGTGCTAATATCTGTTAAAATTACCTCAATGTTTATTGTCTGTCGAACCAGTATCCACTGGTAGCCTCAACTGTAACGACTGTTTTCACTAGTAACAGTTGCCTTTCTATTATTTATTTGATTTGATATGTTGAAATTTCTAAACAGTTCCTAAAAATTTGTAATATCCGTATCGAGAGTGTTTCAGTTAAAATTTAGAACCAAGTTCAAAATTAAAAGTACTATACATCATAGCACACTGGCTTGCAGTTTTTTTTTTTTTACACATTCACACACGGCTGATTAGCCCCATACTGAACTATTTCTAGTTCGTATTATGGTTGCTAACACAACTGATATACTACATATACATACATACATATTAACACCCAGACCCACAGCCAACAAATTTAGTTAAGCACAAAGATGTTGACCGGGCTGGGAATCGAACCCGGAACCTTCTGATTAGCAGTCCGGAATGGTAACCGTTACACCAACGAGGTCGTCAAAGAAGAAAGTTATTCACGCCAATTTTATTATCTAACAAAGTAAATCACTTGCACTTTGACAAACAAACGCTTGAACAGAAATCGGCAAAGCTCTTCAACAACCCTCAGTGAAATCCCAGTTTTCTTCTGTAAATAAAAAATCAAACTGGACCGCTTTCCCCAATGCTGTTTGTTTGGATATTTCGTTTGCTCTGAGGCGTACCAACTGTTGGCGTAAAGAAGTGTTGCCAGTTTATGTATACTATAAACCGTAGTAAAAGGCTCCAGGGTTGAAACGCTTTGATGAAATATGTTTAGATATCATTCGACTTATGTCAATTTATTCCCTGACAGAAATCATTAAGATCGTGAAATTAGGTGTCGAATTAATTGTATAAATTTAAACGTAACTATTAATTTTCCTACTATTTTCGTTGCAAAGAAAAATATGGTTTGGTAAAAATTATGTACATTAAAAACTCGATATTCCGTATAAAAAAGTTAAAAAGCTGATCAATGGCAATACTAGCGTAAAACAGAGCCTGTATGCGTACACACAACGGGTGGTCTTTATCATTTCGAATGTAAACAGAGTACTCAAACAACACACATAATATTATACAGAATTCAAAATCAACATTGGCTTTTGAGATGCGGTTCCCGTGTTTTGAAATGTTCGGCTTTTTGAGAATGAGCAGGTGGAAGCTTGTCTTTATTGCTCTTAATCTGTCAAGACGTTTATGTGATTGCAAAAGTATTGTTCTAAACATTAGCTAGAGTGTATATTGATGTCATTTAAAATTCAATAATTTAATGACGTTTATGTTATCAGTGCAAAGAACTGTTCTATTTACTGAATCATAGAAATCAAATAAAAATAATCTATATAAACGTGGATATCAAAACTATTTAGTTATTTGCTGCAACCAAATATTTGTAACCTCAATTCGAACGATTGGTTAACCTTTTCTTGCCAGTAAGCACAGCATTTGGTAAAGACTTTGAAGTGGCATAAAGCTGAGCTATCAAACGATTGCAGACATCAAATCAAATAAATCACAAACTTAACGAGTTTCTGGCCAAACATTTGTGGGCTGACGTTTTGATTATTTTACAAACACTCGAAGAGTAATGGTCCATGGCAAGCGTGTTTACTGTTTTTATGCTAAGTCTGAATATTGTTGGGCAACCGCACAAGTATTTGTCTAGCGGCCCGCGATGCCGTGACAATATGGTAATTCTCTTCTAATTTATGCAGATAAATATTTTTAGTTCGTCGTAAAAGTCGCGTGTCTTCACCGCGAGGTGTAGGCTTCGCTTTACTGTTTCTTTTACTGAGCGATGACATGCAAAACAAATCACGCCAAGACGCTGACAGCTCCAATATATATCGGAGGTATTAATCGTAGCTCGATAGTCGCTCGGCTATTTTGCTCCGATGTGCTCATTACATGTTTCGTGTCACACACAATGAAAGGTGCAGGTTGTTTTCTCCAGGGGTCTGTCGGGGCCTCAGATTCCACGGCTCCCCGCCGAGCCGTGAAGCGAATACCCGCGAGCCTATAACTTTAGCCGCACCACGCTCGATGATGTATTGATGTATTAACTCATTAAAATTCAAGCCCGTTTATGAGTTAAAGGTTAAAGACTTCATAAAAAACGTACTTACTCGCGTCCCCCGCTGAGTTAAAGAATTCAAATGAAGCGTGAATGTTAACAAAGGATTTATGCTAAGTGTTGTCGGAGATATTGGGAAGAAATGGTATGTTTGAAAATAACCTACTATGATGTAGTTGTTCATTGTAATTATAATAGTACCTACATAAAAACATATTTGCGACATGATTTACTAGAAACTTCGATCAAAATTATTTGACTTTTACCAAACTACGAGTAGGTAAATATACCATCTCAATTATACAGATGGGCGATATACCAAAAATAATATCTCGAGTGTTTTTTTATCGCGAACATAAAACATCCTTTGTGTGTGGTATTATGAATGTGTCCTACATTTGGCAAGAACGCGGCGAAAACAACGTCGTAACGTTTCGACGATGGCGTCTCTAGTACGAAAGATAAATATTTTTTTCTTTCTTCCCTTACTTCTAAAACATCAGGAATTATTCCAATAATAAATAAACGTGTTAAGCTAATAATATCGTACAATGTATCAAAAGCACTGATTTAAAATGGCGCAAATAAACAACCACAAGACTTCATTATATTCGACTGAGACGGTTATATATCAATAATTCATTGGAAAACTAAAAAAGCACTCAAGTTGGAGTTAATTAAAATGTCCCGGAACGGCGGCCATTACCGGGGATGAAAAAGCGATTTCCCCAAGCGAAGGTTTAAAGGAATCGACAGTCGCAAGAAAATTTTGTAGGGATGAAAATTTTAATAAATATCGATAAATTTATCGATCTGTTAATATAAACAGTTTATTTGTATAATTACGATAATTCGATTATCCCCAGCAGTCTAATAAAAAAATTCTCGATAAAGTACGTAAGTAATAGGTCAGAATAAATCTAATACCAATTATTAAATATTTATAGCGAATAAACAGTCTATAACCAAAATATACGTGCCACAAGCCCATTTTATTTTGTACATACTCGTATTCGAGTAAAAGAGAGGTGCATGCTTTGTGTAAAATAAGATACGATTAAGTAAAAACAGTGGATAGATTGATCACACTTCGAAGGTGATGATGATAACTTTGTTTTTTTTTTAACAGCTGCAAAAATAAAAGCCTCTCCGTCCAGTTACCGAAAGTTGGACCGGAATAAAACAAATTTTCCGTAGCGCGTCCCTTTTGGGTCCTTGCCGTGAAAGCTTGTGTAATTTTAAGGGTTCACTTTATAAAGCTTCAGAGATTTTGCCGACGATATTCGTCAATGCTTCGCTCCCTTTGTTACTGAAAATGTTTGAATTAATTCAGTCTTGAAAATAGAGAGAATAAATAAATGGGCGGCTTCTTACGCTGAACGTAGAAAGTTTAACAGAGACCGGAGAAAGTTGTATCATTCAAGATAAATTAGAACTCATGTTATATACTGGGAAAACCAGAAACATACTCGTATTAACAACTTGAAACGGGATGTTTGTATACATCTACTATTGGATATAACAACACAACAATACTTGATTTGATAATTTATTATATGTAAGAATGTACATAGATAGAATTGTAAGTAGGTACAGAACTACGAATAATTTCGTAAGAATTATGAAACAACTAGCTGACCCGGCAAACGTTGTTTAGCCTCACTTAGGGGTACAGCGCCATCTATTGATTACTTACTCAACCCAGTCGATAAGTATTGACATCTGATAGAATCATTTGGAGCTAACAGATAATTGTGACTGTCAAATAATAACAGACAATATAATTATTGTCTGTTATTATTGTTATTGCAATAAATTAAAATTGCGACTATAATTTGAGATTTAAACTATCCTATCTCTCAAGTTGGATCGAACTGCACATGGTGTGCGAATTTTATTATAATCGGTTAAGTGGTTTACGAGTCCATTGAGGACAAACATTGTGACACAAGATTTATATATATTAAGATAAGATTTTGAAGCGATGAAGACATTAAGTTTTACAAGCTAATCTGGGCTCCAGTTTTGCAAATTGCAATATCTGTTCTTCGCGGATTCTCAGCATTTTTCTTAATTAACACCATAGCGGAATTTCCCTCATCAACCGGGAATTAACATCGGAAGTTTGGGCGTTAATGCAAAATAACGAGCGGATCGGCCCTCGGGAGTCGGGTTTGGGTCACGGGAGTACACGGCCCTTCCTAATGTGACTTGCACTAGGGATTACTGAGACACAGATAGTGAACTTTTTCATTCATACTTTTTATACCACACCAACTGCGCCCTGCGGTGTTACCCACATATAGGATGGAAAGTAGCCGTTGCATTATTATCTTAATATATATAAATCTCGTGTCACAATGTTTGTCCTCAATGGACTCCTAAACCACTTAGCCGATTATAATAAAATTCGCACACCATGTGCAGTTCAATCCAACTTGAGAGATAGGATAGTTTAAATCTCAAATTATACTGATTTGACAGTCACAATTATCTGTTAACTCCAAATGATTCTAACAGATGTCGATACCTTTCGACTGGGTTGAGTAAGTAATAAATAGATGGCGCTGTACCCCTAAGTGAGGCAAAACAACGTTTGCCGGGTCAGCTAGTAAGGTATAAATAAACTACCTCTATATCAAACTTTATCCGAATCCTTTTGGCCGCTTGAGCGTAAAATGTAATAATCATGCACACAGACGACCTTGTTGGCGTAATGGCTACCATGCCGGACTGCCAATCATAAGATTCCGGGTTTGATTCCCGGCACGGCCAAGATCTTTATCCTGAACAAATTTTTTTGGCTGTGGGTGTTTTTATATTTATCTATACAAAATATGCATGTATGTATATGCAGTATATCAGCATGGGGTCCAGTATGGGGCTAACCAGCCGTGTGTGAAATGCTTCTTAATATATATGCATGTATTTTAGTTATTTTTTTAGATATACATTTTCGCGTATGTTATATTAGTAGGTTGATTGGGATATCATTTTCACGTGTACTCTGCTATAATTTCACTGTCTATAAGACTACAAAGTTCTTCTAGCCAATCAAAGAACAAAGTCATCCTATTTTTTACTGGCTGAAAAAGGTAAAAAAATAGGTAATCACAAACGAATCAGTGATGATTAATTTAAAAATAATTTGCAACAGTTTATAAGAAAAAAAATATGTATACTAATAAATACAAAAATTTTCTGTCTTGTTTTTCTGTTTCCCCTATCTGTGGTTGTATCTATTTTGTAGAGGTCATACGATTAGTACCGCATTAGGGAGGAACAGATTCAGGAGGTAGGTTCAGGGTAGCTCATAATTTATATCGATTTGGGTGGATGAGGAAGGGTCCTCATCCACTCAAAGCACCAAATGCTTATCTAAACAATTATTGTTGGCATGTAAGAGTATGCACTTGTTTTTTCCCTGCGGGGCAAAACAGTTCAAAGAGGTTAAACTCAGTTCAAAAAGAAGCCTCTATAATAATAAAAAAGTTTTATTGTAATGGTAAAAAGTTTTGTTCAATTATTAGAAATTTCGATGGAGCGTATTATTGCGTAGAAAATCATAGGATCGAATCAAATAGTGTAAATACCTTGGTAACAGTAGCAGAGCGTACGGTGATTATGATGATGATGAAGTTAAATCATTTAACGTAACGTAAATGAATTAGACGAGGTTTCGTAATATTAGTATTTAATCTATACTTACCTTACAGAAACGTTTGTAGCTCAGTCTGTGTATTTTTGTGTGTGTGTGTGTGTGTGTTCGTTATCTTATTGCGGCTAAACAAATAATCGGATCTGGCAAAATATTTTAACAGGATACTTTGAAACTCGAACTATAAAAAAAAGCTATATAATAAAAAAAGAAAATAAATTTTGGTCCATATCATCGCCATACGTATCGCCATCGTTTTTATAGGATAGTATTTTTTATTATTCAACCAATATCACCAAACTTTATCATAGTACACCTGAAATTTCATAGATGGCGCTTTCATTCATTTCGGGATATAATTATGCAAACTAAGCGGTCAATGTGTATAAATGTATATGGCATGGGCAATAATAAAACTGGTTGGACGCGAATTAGGTATTGTCTGCATTAACACAGTTCTTTTCTAAAGCAGGTGAAGCCGCGGACAGTAGCAATATAATGTAGGTATTGTACAATTAAAATTAAATATACTTTATACGAAGATTTTTTCTATTTATAAAACATAATTCCTAATACTATCTATCTTTTCTTATTGCCACATTCCATATCAATTCCTATTGTTGCCGCGATCATTAAATAAATTAATTGGACCTCCATATATTCTCAATATGGCCAAGCTCGGTTTATAGCGACAATAAAGCAACAAAATAGCATTACGAGACATCGTACATCATAGCTTTATCTGTTTGAAGGCATTCATTGTCCCCATCCGGTCGCAGATGGCGCAAAATACTGAAACTCGCCAGATTACAGAGAATAAGAGCCAGAACAAAAAGTTTCGGCAAAAATATTCATTATCTTCATACTATAGCGCGAGTCGGGCTCGCGTACTAGCAAAAAACTCGTTTTTTGTATGGGAGCCCACTTGAATATATATTTTTTAATTTATTTTTAAAGTTGATACATAATAAAATGTACTGTACATGTTTAGAGGATCTCCCAAATGTCTTAGAATTTTAGATGCTTTCTTTTCTAATCATAATTATGCTTGCTGTTACGCGTCAAGAAATAGACAAGATTTTTTCTCCTTTTTTATTCTTTTCTTCTCCTTTTCTAACAAGAAAAGTGATAGGAACTCTTTGTTAAACAGTCGAAGTGTTTTAAACCCAAGCGCCTAAGGTTAAAAAATATTTGTCCCAAGACAATCTGCCTAAACGTTTGTTTTTTTTTTCTACTATAATAGTTTTATGCTAAGTTAGATCACCGTATGAGTTATAACTGGGGTACACATGTTAAATTAATTATGTTCATTATGTCCTCGTTACGACATGTGAATGTTATCAATTGTACTAATTGTGGAATAATATAAATAATTGATCGAGTATTTCTATTTCTGTACAAACTGCCAAGTACATTAAATGGATAATGGTTTTACAAATGAGATAAGGTAACTTAAATTATGTTTCCGGTTAATTAATGTCGTAGTAAAAGTCAACTATCAAACTAACATACAAAGTAATAGAAAGTTAATTTTAGTTTAAGGATTGATAACACCTCTTTGCTACTTCATCTATAATTTCAGTTCAAGGAGGCAGTTGGACACACTGCTAGGTTCTTGGCGAGCACTTGAAACCAATTCATAGTTTCCATCATATGATTTCCTCACGATGTTTTCGTTCACCAAAAGCCCAAACTTATTTTACTTATTTTTTGGCGGGGATCGAATCCACGACCTTCAAAACATGAGTCGAACGCACGCCCGACTAAGATGTCATCGCTTCGTTACGAATCTGTAACGTATCGCCCAAATAAGTTCTGATTAAAAAGCCATTAAAACGAATCCACTATTATCCAGTAAATATTTCCACCGCAGGCCCCAGTCTTTGATTCTAATCCGAGCCAACGAAAATTGTTTATTTATTGCATTGAGCGGCCGGTTGCCCATAAATCTGAATTTGGAAATGAATGAAAAAGGAAACATTGTGACCCCGACTCGAATTTATTATAGAAAAGGCCGTAACGTCTCATCGGGTTCCTTGCAGTGAAAAATCGAGGTATTAGGAGCGAAGGCGTTTTCCCGAAGCCCGTATTTCAAAACAACACATTAGTGTTTTATTCTTGCTTTGTTCCGCGGTTGAAACGGTTATAAATTTGAGGAGAATGGATTTTTGGTCGTTACGTTTTAGGCGCTGTTTTGATTTGCTGATGCTGTGCTACGGCACAGACGATATTAAAGATAAGTAAGACTTTTAAATAACTATTGGTGATTTTCCTTATATTTTCATGTATTTCTTTTATTTTACTAAGGTATATTCTTTTAATTTAAATTTTCCTAAGCATACTTTTTTAGCAGGTTAAATTTATTATTCCATAGATACTATTAACCCATATTTCCAAGGCCTCAAAACTTTAAATTAAATAAATTAAATGGTCCTTTTGACGTGACAACGTCTTAAATTAGGTTGCGGCTGGGAGTCACTTATGAAAAAGTGTAACGCCCGGTAACGTTACGATGAGTCACCGAACGAGAGAGAGGCCCGCCGAATGCCTTGCGTCTCTCTCCCACTCAACTATGATCGGTCTGCCGCGCGCGCAGCACGCGGCAGACGTTGTCACGTAAAATCTTCGCCCGTAAAACCGACTTTACAGGCAACCATTTTTTTTCACTGAAAATTTAAAACATGCTTTAACTATTTATGTGAATTCAATTATTAATTGTTCTTTGTGAACAAATACATCATTCAAACACCTAAAAGGCCACTCATGCTGATTCATGTCCTTTTATTACAGGCTATTTGTTTAGTGAACGTAAATTACTAAATTCTTTAAAAAGAGTTCAATTACCTTGATAAAAGTGGCTCAGTAATCGAGACTTGGAAAGCACATTACCAATTCAGCGCAGTTCTAGATAAACGCTCGACTATCTACGATACTTTAGATAGTGCTCAAAATGGACTTAACTTTTTACAGTGATAATTAAAATTGCAATAAAAATAGCTTTGGAATAGTTTCTGTTCGTATAAAGGCGGTTGCTTTCATTTGACTACGTACTGAAATTGCGATAATAACAAAGAAAAGTAAATAATAATATGTATTTTAGAATTTCCCTACATTATGTAGTTGAAGGAAATTGCAAAAATTGTACGTTTGATATCAAATTTCCCACCTTTTAATAATACCTAGTCGATCGCCGACTTTCAGATGGTTTGTTAAATTGTTTTATTTCTCGCCCTTGTAATAGTTCTGCGGTGCTACCCACGTTAATCCAAATAATAAATAAATAATGTAAAACGCGTATGTTTTTTGGCTTGTGATTAATTTGGATTAAAAAAAAAAAAAACTTTCTCATTCAAGCACTTCTTTTGTCACAATAAAAATCCTTCTGAAAAACCCTGAAACACAATGTCTAAGAAGTTTGGCTTCACTTCCTTCTATTATGCAAAGAAACTACTTCGGTTTTAATTCCGCCTCGCCTTTTTTCAATAAGAAAGCTTAACTAAGTTTTCTGAACATCGGACGTTGGGAAATGAGACTCTCGGGGGAAATTAGCTATTAGAGGTCGCTCTAAATTTCTTTTCCATTCTTTATTTACAATAAATACTGGGATGGGCAATTGAATATTATATTTTTTTAATATTTGATAGATTATAGGAAGTAAAATTATTACATTTAACTTATTGACTCAGGCGTTACTTTGCGGAAATCCATTGTAAATAGATGACAAAATTAAATATTTAGTGTACTTCCGCTGTGATCCGAAATCCAAATTAAGACAAGTAAAGGAAAAATCAACTAAGATCAATTAACCAAGCTTAATTAACTAAGACTAATTAACTAAGATCAATTAACTAAGATTAATTAAGATTAACGTTACCTATCACAATTAGGAAGTTCTTAACTCTACACGTGTTTCGCCTAATCACAAGGCATCATCAGGAGACGCTGACTCTTCGAGTCTCTCGACTTGTCGTTCGAAGAGTCAGCGTCTCCTGATGATGCCTTGTGATTAGGCGAAACACGTGTAGAGTTAAGAACTTCCTAATTGTGATAGGTAACGTTAATCTTAATTAATCTTAGTTAATTGATCTTAGTTAATTAGTCTTAGTTAATTAAGCTTGGTTAATTGATCTTAGTTGATTTTTCCTTTACTTGTCTTAATTTGGATTTCGGATCACAGCGGAAGTACACTAAATATTTAATTTTGTCATCTATTATTACATTTCTTTTAAAACTTACATGATACAGATCATTAAATTGGAAACCACATTCATTTTTGGTCCATTGTCATTTGTTATTTCATCGATCACTTCGAGATATATATATATATTTTTTTTACTTTATTATTTGTTTTTTACTCGTGAGCCTATATAATCTTTGTTAACTTTTTTCTAATATTTTACTTACGCTATAATAGCAAAAAACAATTTATTCCTTTTCAAAGAATGCTTCGAAACGGTTCATCGTCCTCTTTATTATTTTGTATCTTTAGAATTAATTAAAACTCGTCTGCATTTTAATTCTGGAGAAGCAATTAAGGCTGTTAGTCTGATTTCAGTCAAGGACAAGTCTCGACAATAAATATAATGACACTGTTAAATTAGCTTCAGACACTTATTGAATAACACCATAAATGCTCTAAACCAGAATGATTGGCGTAACACAGAGAAGCCTGTGACTTATAGAGGGTTCTAGTTGTTGTATTGGTCGTAAATTACTTCTAAGTCCATAAACACACGAGTTTGTTATTATTCATCTCACTGTGCTAGATTTTGTCAATTCTTTACCAAAGTAACATATTATGTTCCCAGCTACAATTTTTGTGACCACAATTAATTTCTGAGCAACTTATATTACCTACTGTGTATTAGTATGTTTTTGGTGCTTATTTCATCAACACTTTCACTGTGTGAAGAAATTGATTGTGTTGTTAACGTCACATTGATAGTGTAAAAACTTGTTATAAGACTAGATACTCGTATTCGCAGGACGTTTATTTAAAGGCCTCGTGATACTTATGTATGTATACATTTTGAAATCAAAATGAAATCTAGCTCTTCTTCAAGCTACAAATTGCCATACATTTGGACCACCATGACCAATATTCATATAGAAATTTTTATTACGTACTTTTATTAAGAACATATGTTAATTATATTTAGTAAGAAAAAACACTCTGTTTTATAACTGATTTAATTTTGTTTCAATAACCTAAATTAGAATATTTAACGTCAATTAATCTGTTAAAAAGCGATGAAAATAACAATGCCAAGACCAATACTTCCGTTGCATTCTCAAAACGTGGTAAAATACAAATAAAAAATACGTTAATGGTTTTCTCGCACGAAAAGGAATTAAAATTCGTTCCACTAGTAAATTAAAACCCACATCCCAAGATAGAAACGTGGGCTGTCCAATCAGGCTTACCAGCCGTAAAAGAAATAAAATTAAAACTAAGCTTAGTACAAATGAGCCGAGTAAAATTATTTTTACGATTCTCTCTCTCAATTAGTCCGGCACCGACAGTAGAGTGTCAGTATTATTTAAATTTACAGCACCAATTAGACGCGCCATCATCGCAGGAGTGACGACACTGCCCCTGTCGTGTGTAGCTTCCCTTATTAAGAAGGCTGTAATTAAAATTTAGTGCTATCTATCTAGTTTGACTGATGGACGGAATTGATACAAATGGCCTGTTTCAACTTTCAAAGACGAGACATTTCAATTCATACAAGCAGAGTACATGATAGAGTGGTTTCAATAGTTTGAAACTGACAAAGCTTTTAGTTCAAAACAACGTCTAATGTCTAGGTTTACTTACACAGTTCCAAACTTCTGCATCAGACAGCACCCCGTCTAATGGAATACTTAATGAAGCTCTGTTTCAAAGCACAACAAGGGACTTTGTCTAGAATGTCCTAGGTGTTCTAAGAACTACGACAATGGGGCATAGCCGTAATAGTAGACTAGAAAAATAAACAATAATTCAAGCTCATAACAAATACCGTGGTATAAAAGCATTGTCTGCAACAAACACCATATCTCATAAAGTTAGTTGGCGAGCAAAACATCTCGTTGCCGTCTACAATGTAGCACATTTTGGCAAAGCAGGCGAGAACAATCTGGGTAATAGAATATACTAGCTCCTTTATTTTAGGGATTAAGCGGTCTTCCGGTATTAAGCCGGTACCCAGCTTTTCCGGCCGCTATCTCACCGGTAGTTTACGGATTTCAATATTTTATGTTTAACATTTCCGTTAGCTAAAAATAGATTTGTAAGTCATTTTATTTCATCCGCAGAAAAAATATAACAGTAACAATAGTGCAATTTAGAACTCATTTAATGTGAACAGTCAATACTTTCATTAATTTCTCTCATTTAATTTTATGTATAAATCATATATTTACATCATCATATCATATACCATCAGTAACTCTAAGCTTTGTATTATATTTTGGCGTCTATGTTTGTAATCACCGCTAAGAAATACATCTTTCCCATCCCTACGTGTCTTCCACTATCTTAGTTCAAGGTTCGGAGGCGACACTCTGGCGGCAAGAGACAAGAATTTGAATATGCTCTACAAGCTTTTACTGCCGCGGTTGTAAATAAACTGTTAGTTGAAGCGATAACATGTGTTACAAATAAAAATAAATCCGCTTTCATCTACTTATATTGCGTGATTAATCATGTTCCGATAGCTTACATGTGTACATGTTTGAACTACTGAATGGTATATCGTTTTAAAAGTATTAAAAGTTTTTCTTGAATTTGGTGGTGTGGGCAAAGTAAACAAAGTAGAATAGAAGTAAGTTAAATTTACATCTGCATGATTAACATCTGTTTCAAATAATTTGCTGTAGGTTAAGCTAACAGATGTTGAAACATACAAACTATTGTTCCCATTTCATAAAAAAAAAAACAAACTGAGCCTAAATCTTTTAATTTATTTTTTCATCAACAGATTTAAACTATTTCATAAGCTTGGTACTAATAATATATATGTGAAATCCAACCAAAGTTTTCAGTGTCAGTATTTCCATGGAAGCCAATTTTATTACGCCATGGCATCGCTTGGCGGTCTGCGTAACTGTTATAGTGGAATATGGGAGTTAGTAAGTTAGTCGTATGGAAGGTCGTTACGGGCGAACTTTTGAAGGCTCGCAGTTGACGTCGTCACAAAGATTTGGAGTCAGGCCAGATGTAAACACGCATTGCGGGAAAATAACCTATCTTTGGCGGTTGTCACTTAGCAAAATTAGATTTTTGTCTTACTTGTCTACTTCATCTGATTTCTTGTATACTGTTAGTAGCAGATACTCTAATAGTCTGGTAAGAGTAAGAACGAAAAAAAAAAATTTTTTTTTGCTGTGCAAAAGATGCTAAGAGCGACCGGTTAGTGACGATATCAAAAGTGGTAGCAAAAATGGATTGTACTGATTTTATTCCTAATGAGGTTATATTGATGAGATTAAATGCCAAGGATGAAGATCTAGCTAATAGTAATATTCAAGAATTGATTTAAATGTCTACAAAATAAGTTGAAAATGATGTTTAAAATGATGAAAATTTACTATATTTTTTTATAAATACTATCCTTTTAATTTTTTTGTGCTATATTTTTTCAACATACCTAAATGCAAACCTGATCGGTTGACGACTGATCGGACGTCCCAGGTACCGCGTGAACTAGACCAGGTGGAGGAGGACCTGCGCAACCTTCAGGTCAAGCAGCGGCAGGAGACGGTACAGGACCGAGAGCAATGGCGTCGCGCTCTTGGTGTCCGAGGCATGGATCCGACTCAAGACAACGCGCCAACCCAGTTAGTAATAAAAAAAAGCTAACATGCTTTTGTTTTCGTCATATAAATTTCAGTTTTAGCGAGTGCATACTTAGTTAGATACTTTGTTTCTTTTTTCGGGTAATGTATGACCCAAGTAATAGCAGAATATGCCAGGTAATAAACTCATTTACGGCACAATTAATTACCCGAAATAGCAAACAGGATAGCTGTTTGCGAGCGCCGTGTGCAATTACAAGACTTTGTTACTAACTATGATAGGTGAGTTTACTTGCTAGCTCTTCGCGACTGCCATAAAATTTAGTTTCGTCGGACTAACTTATTCTTGGCTTATTCCGTGTAATTTCCTATGCAAATTTAATTGTGCCCGGGGTCCACGTAAATCTACGCTTTCTCTCTGGCTGCAAAGTTAATTACGCTGGGACTCTGGCTATTAACGAGAGACCTTATTCTGGAGGTAGCCTAAGAAATATTGATAATAAATGCTACAGATTCGCTTGAAACAAATAGAAAACTAATATAGAATCGTATGCGACTTAATAAGAAAATAAACTATTTTTTTCATCTTTTGTTTTAAAGTTATACGTACGAGTGCATATATAATTGGTCATGCGATATTCAAAGAAGTTCAAGTTGTTTCATTGTTGGTCAATCTTTTGACAAAGTTCTCAAACGAGAATGATCAGTAATCATCGTACATAGATAGGTACAATAGATTAGCTCATTGCCTAATTAACTGTAAAGTTACCAACAGTAAATTCAATAACATTTTTAGAATTGATGAAGATCTGTTTTATGAATACATTATACGAGTATGTACATTTTTACATTCATATGAGAAGTTAACAGCATTTTATGCCAGGCAGGTATCGAATGCGATATTACATTTTCCTATCACCATCAGAATAAAACACCAGTTTGGTCTTATTGTGTCTATATCGACAAAGGAGAAATACGCGGGAATGATATTAGGTGGAGTGAAAATGAACATCATAACGAGGCTACTATCAGACGAGTGATTGGCCGATACGTACCGAGCGGATGTGCACTGAAATATTTATTGACTGCCAATTTCAGAGTTTGTGAGTGTTGTCTGTTAAAAGTTTGAGATAACGCCAGTGGTTAGTTTCAAGTTGCTTGGTTTTCATAACTTTAATCATGATATTCTATATTTTAAATACAAGTGCCAAGAACAAACCTAGACTTTATTTTTTTCTTAATCAATTAAGAACTGCTTCAGTTTTGCTATGTAAATTTTTAGTTGGACGGATAAACGTTAAATTTAAAGTTTAATGCTGTAAATAGTAAGCATTGGTCGTTGAGATACTTATCATAGATATCTATTAGATGAATCTTGTCAAGAAATGGAGCTTTAACTACTAAAATTACGATAGCGCAGTAAATCAAGTTTATCAAAGTAAACACACCGAAACTAGATTATATTTTACTAGCCCACATCTATCACTGATATCATTTTGTAAATTGTAGCTATTTGTAGCTCAGCGGTGTATCACAGAGATATGGAGCCGCTTGAGAAATGGACATCTTGTTTACTTTAATGTTCCCTATCCATCAGCCCTCAGAGAAGCTTGAAGACAACTTAAAATAAGTTTAAAATAGAGTGGAATAATTGTTTATAATTTGTTTTCTCTGATGTAATTTATATGAGCTAACTTGCTTGCTTGCGCAATAAATTGTAGCATGGTACTCATAGTACATGGAATTGACAGTTTACGCAAAAACAGCGTTGTCTCTAAGTATTAACAAATATAATTGTCCTCAAGCTATAGTAAGTTAAGAATAAGTTAAATATATCTTAAAGAATAACGAATAGTCTTAATTTCTACTAACTTCGCGCGCTCCACTTATGATCACAAAATTGCTTATTAGGTGAATAGCAAACAAACGCAAGCCTGTCAAATAAAATAACCTGTTTTAAGATAGTGGTAATACCTTATTTTCATGCGGTAGCCACCAACAGTATTCATGCACACACCAACTCTGCACTAAAAATTTTATTCCAATCTCAAACTCACGTAAAGATAAATTACACTTTAAGCTCGAAACTAGAGCATAAAGTTGTCACGTTGCAACCGCAACTTTGAAAACACGATAAAAATTCTGTTCATTATTTACACACTTGAAGTTTTCCCTCAAATTGTTCGTTGCGGTGTAAGTTTTATTGCCTCGTAGCGTAAGAGAAGAGCGTTTCCTTGATATTTTTCATATTTTATGTTTAGAATTTTTGTCTTGTGTGAGTGAAGGCAGAAAATGTCAGCCTTCCGGCATATTCTAGGCGCATCGTTGACGTTTTCGTATGACTGACTCGGGGAAGGCGGTAGAAAGGCTAAGAAAAACCCGTTAGAAGATGATAAAGTTTTGTTCTACTCTTCGTAGCTAGACCAGCAACACGAGGAAACAAGCCTGATCTGGACTATATGACTGTCACAGATGATGCTGTAAATTGAAGGTAAAAAAAAAATACTTAGCCATTTTAAGATTACAAGATTTGCTGAGATCACACAGATTAATTTTTCGATGAACTTAGAGTAATTATTATTGACAAAAAAAAGAGATTAAAATTAATAATTGCGATAAGCTAATTCAATTAAGAACAGATTCATTTCCAACTACCTCGAAGTAATATGAAACCTTATCACAGTAGCTACTTGCTCTGAATGTGAAACAAAGTCTCTGAACATTTATAATCTGCGCAGAGCATGAATAGTGTGAACGAATGAAAGATGCATTTGATGCAGGTGTGTAATTTTAAAAATGGTTTGAATCTTTCGTATTTTCAGAAATGTTGGTAAAATGTTTACTTTCCTTCTTTTGTTTCAGTATCTTTAACTATTTCAAAATGACTTAATATCTACTGAGACCTTATTTAAATAAAGGGGTATTAGTTTTATGAGTTTGTTCATCATTGCTTTCAACTGTCAATACATATTTTAGATATTCGCATAGAGGCCTTTATTATTTTGAACCAATTTAGACGAACTTTGGTAGGTAAGTATAATATGTTTATATATATATCTGTCGATTTTTCATTGTTCATATATCTCCTATACGAGTATATATCTGATTGATTGAATTCTCGTATGTTACTATTGATTTTGTATGTCACTATTCACTAGCCAATTTCAATAATATTAGGTAAAACGATTAAATAGATAATGTCAATTAGGTCTATATGGGTGAGGTTAACATCCTTCGATATTGGACGATTCATTTTGTATATATATTCTAATAGGATTTAGATAGAGTTTTAGTTGCTTCTACACTACATACTATAATTCTTACGATAACAATTTAGCTTGCAAGTGGAACGCGACTAGAAATTCTATTCAGATAAACAAAACACAGTGCAGTTGGATCCCGATAGCAGAACAATTTTCATATTTCATGTTTGTGACGGGACAGCCAACGTGTTTGTATGCTGAGCTGACACTGTGAATGTTGCTTCTAGTTTCTAGCGAGGATAAAAGTAATGCTTGCAGTTTGTGCTGACGTTTTTGGAGCTCGGTTTTGTCATTCTCTTCAGAATATGTATTTATAAAGGATATCTAAAGTAATAAGTTATATGGTTAGGTATGGCTGTCACTCATAATTATGTGTATTGAAAACTCTTATTAAGTGTACAGAGTAACATATATAACTAATGCGTTTTTCTAGAGTGACTTTATTCAGCTTTAATATATCCATGCGCGCTGTGTGCATGTTTGCCTTAAAATTTCATAGACCTTGCATGTCGAAGAATGAAATAAAGTTGTTAGTTTAGGCCTACTAATGCCACTTGTACAAAACCCTTTGTTTTGCAACAATGTAATTGATTTACAAACTTGGTGTATTTTATCAGTGTTTAATATTGGTGGCATTGGCTAAACCAAATAAACAAATAAATAGTAGACTTGGAGAGTTTTCTGACAATCTTTTAATAAGTTTCTTAATTTAATAAGTCTTTAAATAATAAAATTAGTCAGTTTTTGCTAAATTCAGATGAATTTCAGCCAAGTCACTAAACTATACAGTTTTTAATTTCCAGTAAAAGTCAACTTTTAGTATGAAATAAAAGTTCATTTCATCACCTTTAAAACTGCATTATCGAAGCACTTAGCTAAGACTTAACACGAAAGCAGGTTTTGTTATACTGCAATTAACTTGTAAGTTACGGGCTCGAGTAATGCTCGGCTTTGGCCTGAAAACGTCGTTAACTTTCAGGAAATGGCGTTGAAGCTTTTGATTTGCGTTGATTACAGGTATTTATTTGCTGAAAAGGTTTTTAAATGCCGAAATTATTTACGGTTCTAAACAACATAACTACAGCAGATTTGTTGTTTAAAGCGGTATAAAGAAAATTGTGTTAAAATATTCAATAAATAATTATGTTTAATAATTACATTTATTTTATGATTAGCACTGTGTTACAAGTTAAGTTGTACCTTTCTAAATAAATTATAAAATTAAATTAGAACCACAAAACTAATTTAGAACACTACTCCAGACAGAACCTGACGGAAAGGATATGGTCGCGCAGTTTAATAAATCAGAATGGCAACGAACTCATTCGAATTGTAGTGCTTGTAATTAGGCTACTGAAATATTCTGTAGACTGTGTGTAGCCAAAATGATGATTTAAACTTAATGATGGCTAAATGAGGGTCTCCCAAAATTGGCTTGGCCTCTCTAAGCCACAACCAACGCACCACAACGATCCTAATACTAACTGTACTAACTGCAATCCTCTTAGTCGACGTTTTAGCAGATTGTCACCAAGTGAAGACCCTACTACTACATTGAAGCAAAATTTAATATATCTACTACTTAGTTACTACTTTGAACTTTGCAACGAATTATTTATTCTATTTAAAATATGTTAAAAGTTAAGCAGTATTGTATCTAAAGATCAATTGTCTATCAAATTTTTTACTGTTACTTTATTGAAAATACTACACTCTATGAAAAAATTGTAGGTAAATTGAAGCAGCGAGATGGGTTGACGGCATCACTAAAGTCGCAGGTCTTACCTGGATGAGGACTGCACAAGATTGACGCATGTGGTACATGCAGAGGGAGGCCTATAGCCAACAGTGGGATAAAAAAGGCTGTGAATGATGATGATGAATTTAAGTTGTGCCGTAGCGTTAAAATAAAAACAGATACGCATTTTCTCATCTTTTCATAATGTTTAAGTATGCATCAAATAGATTTTGTTCTATCTCACGCTGTCTTATATGATTACGTTTAATTTTCTTGGTAGTGCTCCAATATAACCGGCACATACACACAAATGAGTGCTCATGCGGCATTGACAGCTACGCCGCAGACCTGGCGCTTTGTATGCAAATCGAATGATCCCCAATTTGGTTCTATTAACGTCATCTTCACATTTAGAGGGCAGTTAAAGTGGTACTTGAGGCTCATTGGCTCCATTACGGATCCAGGAGTTGATTGTTTTGACTGTAGAAACGCTGAACGATATGCAGTTTACTGAACATTTCACAGGCAAATATTTCTGTAATTTAATAAAAGATGCTTTAGAACAAAGGTTAAGAAAAGAGATTTATATCTCAACTTAGAAATATGTTGAAGAGATTTTATACATTGGCTGTAGACAATACAGAAAAACAATCATCTTGCCTGATTCAAATTAAAAGAAATTACGCACTTGTCTATTTTTAGACCTTTCAATTTGTGGGAGTACAAATTAATACAAACCGAAATATTTTAAACGAAACCACTATTTTTATATGTTTCTTCATTACTAAAATTAGATTTTTATTTTGTTTATTTGTGTGTTTATTTTAAATTTATCGTATATGCCCTGGTATTTATATTAAAGTTATAACACTTTTGTCTATCGTTTCAAAAGCTGTGCGTATACTAAATAAAAATCCATATCATGCGCACGTACGAAATAAAATGGATAAGACATTTTACTAAGCGGCGGTCACTTTCAAAGATATGAATATTTCACACGAGATCAGATAAAAGAATACGTGTGGTGTGGTTTACTTGCGCTGAACTATACCTCTTTAAAAACAAAACAAATCATTTATTCACAGAATACAGTATTAAAAAGATGTTACATGTATTATAATACTAGCTGTTGCTCGCGGCTCAGCCCGCGTGTAGGTCGTTTTTTGTAACTTCTCCCTTTTTGCAACGCACTCAACAGTAGCCCCCAAGAAGAATATTTTTTCCGTTTTTTTCCACATTTTCCTTCATTTTTTCGCTCCTATTTGTCGCAGTGTGTTGTTTTATAGCCTAAAGCTTTCCTCGATAAATGGTTTATCCAACACAAAAATATTTTTTCAATTCGCATCAGTAATTCCTGAGATAAGCGCGTTCAAACAAACAAACTCTTCAGCTTTATAATATTAGTAAGTATAAGTATAGATATAAAGTCAGCTATATTCTACCCGTAAAGCACGTGAAATTCAAAAGATATATCTATAAAACAAACTACTAAATTTACTTTTACAATACTATATACATACAAATGTCATTCTATATATATTTTAATAATTATTTGATGTATTCTGATCTTTTAGCAATAAAACAGAAACACGAGCGAGGGACTCGTATGCCTGTTTCTATATTACTTAGCGTTATCGGACTAACAACTCACTGTTAGGTCTCTAGCTTAAGTCTCTAGCTCTCTCTCTAAGAAGGGTAAATGAACAAGATAAAATACATGGCATTAAGTATCAATCGTGGCAAGGCTCGCAGTTCTACCTGAATCTTCACAAACCAATTGCAGAGATATAAATATTTACTACTCTATTTTATATCCATTTTAGTTGCAGTCGTAAATCTACATTTATGATTTACTTCGAGTTTTATTTGTGGAACTAAAATTTTGTTGAGATTATAAAGCATGGATGGATAAATAATGTCGTATATACTAAAATGTGCCATATATCATACAGCTGTTTTATTTTTACACTGAAAATTAGTTTTTTTTTTACAAAATAATAATTAAATGTAGGTAGGTCTATTTGAGTTAAGTTTCACGTACCCAAATTTACGACAAGGAAAGGCGTCAAGCGGGGCAACGCAATCTCTCCCAAACTATTCACCAGTACTTAAAAGAAGAAAAGTGGAGGGAAATGAAGAAAACCTTTGCCTACGAGAGGTTACTAAAAAAACGTACTACCTACTAAGATCTGTAATGAAATATTTTGACTCTGAGATATTGAAGCAGCTTTTGATTCTCTAACAATTTAATAAAACATTAAGTAATAAATTTGCAAGAAGCTTTACAAAGCAACTTATATTAGCAAGACCCGACCCAACCTTAAATAATTAGGCAATTACTTTTGTTTATTATGTAAGAACATAATTGTGAATAAATGGTCGCGGAACACGAATAATGCTAATATTGTTTGCACAATAACTTTATTTTAACGAGTAATGAAATGAAATAGTCTATGATACTTGTAAGTACTATAGATAGTGAAAATAGGATAATGAAAAGTACCTCGCATTTTCTTCTTCTTTTTTCCTTTTACTCCTGTTTTTTTTTAATTTTCTGTGCATTATCCTTTCATATCTATGAAATTTTATTACGCAATTATACGTTTAAAACAATATTGTGCAAAAAATAAAATAAATAAACAGTCCATAAAAGAAAAAATACCAACGCCATGAATAAGGAATGCTGAAAATAGTTGCGTTTGGAATCGCGACTTGAAAATTTATTCCGTGGAGCGAAATCGTGCGGAAAATTTGCAATTTAGAAGTAAAGGGGAATACCAATAAGCCATCGATTATGGAGATGCAAGCCTTTTGTAGGAACCTGCAGAGTTATCATTGCTTTTTAGATCTATTTTGAAAACGATTTGTCAGGAATTCAAAGCATTTTCACTCTTTTCCTATATTAAGGAGAAATTAAGGAGAATATATTATTTGATGACATCGTTGGCGTAATGTTTACCATGCCGGACTGCCAACCAGAGGGTCCTGGGTTTGCTTCCCGCTGTCGCCAATATCTTTGTGGTGAACTAAATTTGTTGGCTGTCTGGGTGTTAAATATGTATCGATATAAAGTATTAATGTAGTATATCAGTTGTGTTAGCAACCATAATACAAACTAGAAATTGTTTAGTACGGGGTTAACCAGCCTTGTGTGTAAAATGTTTCCGAATGAGATAAGATAAGATAAAACGTTTTATGCTTTTTTTATAATATTGACTATAACATCTTAAATTGAAAGATATATTTTCAATGTTCATAAATGGATTTAGCTGTCGCTCACTCACGATCTTGTAACTATTTCCAAAGCATTTTACGAACTGTTTTCATATCGCTCCATAAAAACAATCTCCATTCTATTCAGGACCTTTGCCATGTGTGTAACACTAGACAAGAGCGCCCCGTCTTCGTCTGTTTGTTCTGAAACTCAATACGATGCATTAGACCAGCTTGTTTTGCCTCCATTATCTTTGATGCTGCCAACTAAAGGATGCATGTGTGTACGCATATAAAAATGGGACACTAATTTCCGAAGAGTATGAAGTTACTCGTGGATCAGTGAGTGTTGTTTTGCCTCCTTTTTTATTAACTTCTTTATTTCAATACTATCTAATTAATTTCAAGTTAAGTACATAAAAAGTTTGACATCTTTTGACTTCTACAGGGTCGTATGGTTGAATAAGCTTATCGTAATATCTGTAAGATTATAAATCTTGTTTTTCTACGCATATAATTTTATTATTAGGTTTTTCTTGTGTACCTCACACTTTTATTTCTCAAGAAATGAAAAGATTTACAGAATTTCAACAAAACGAAGTCACGTACTTTATTAGCTGTCATTCTGACTTTTAGTAAGCGAGTATTAAAAGCTGATTCACGCGGCACCTTTACAACAATAACCTTCGTATCATATATTATAGGCCTAGACATTTTTACGTTAAAGAAAATTGGGTTGTAAATCATTAATCACAAGCACAATGCGTGTCAACCACCGACGTATGGCTTAAGGGGGCTGAATTTCCCGTATAATAGGGAAATAAATGGATAACTTTTTCCCTATCCCACTGCGGTATTCAAATGAAAATTTCTTTTCACCGCTGCAAAATTTGAATGAAACTTATCATTTTTATGGATACTGCTAACAACCATGCGAACGTTCTTTCATTTTATTTATTCACGTTTTCTCATTATTTTGCATTGAAATTAAAATTTTCAACAACTAACTTACCATTTGCGCTCTACTGCTTCATAAAAGCTAGACTTTTACGTATAGCTAGTGAACCTGAAATTTAAATCATTATGGTGAATTAACTTGGCAAAATTTTACGAGTATACCGTGCTTGTAATGACCATTCAGGGTAACATTTCCGTTCATATATTTCTGCAATAAAAATGAAATAGCTATACTGGAGGATGCACGGGGTTTGAGCGAGTGGGCCAATTACGGTCCGAATTTGGAATTTCCGATATAGTCGTAAGCTGGGTAATTGATATTTACGCTACAGTAAGCCCCCGGATTGCTATGGAGAGGATTTATTTATTCTCGGTATATTGTTATTATTTTGGGCAGTTGATAAAGAGGGCAGATTTAATTGATTTGGGGCTGGCTCAGTGAGACAATAAAATTAATGTACTCGTAGATATAGTGATTTTTCTACTCTACAGCACGGAAACCAAATGAGTGGCACTTTTATGTTAAACTTAATTTCAACCTACACAAAAAAAATCGAAAACCAATAAAAAAAAAAAATTAAATACGACATAAAAATATTTATTATGAATACTGCGGTAGTTTCTGTCAGTCTACTTATAAATTAGCTAAAAAAACAACGCGACGCTGAATTGATAATTTGATAACTTGAGTACCAACTTTTAGTCAATGTTGTAGGTAAATGCTCTATAATTATTTTCTAACTATTAAAGTGTAATAATAATTTAATGTAATTACAATAAGACTACTCTGTTTCATTAGACAAGAGATAAATAATTATTGAAGTCCTAAGAATTTTACCATAATAGTCGGAGAAGTTCCTTCAGTAAAAATTAAGCACGGAGAAAGATGTGTAATTTTTTAACCGACTTCAAAAAAAGAGGAGGTTATATATTCGACTGTATGTATTTTTTTATGTATGTTCACCGATTTCTTAACCATTTGTGGATCGATTCTCAAAATTCTTTTTTTTAAGTGGCTATATTAGTACGCATTTCTGGAGTGTCGTATGGTTATTAACGATATATTGTAAATACTGAGTACGTTTCATACGTTTTTACCCCAATTGTGTTACTCTGAACATCCACTGTGAGAGCCTCCAAAGCCTTCGAATGCAAATAGTTTACGATTCTCGTTCGTCAGCCTACGTTAACTATCTCACAACGTAGCCACTGACAAATCTGCGGCTTCAAAGCGTTTTGTTTGCCAGTTTAAGACAAGTTAGGCAACGGGAGGCATTACTCAGCCATACCAGACCCATTTAACAGTGTCAACCGCGCATTTGTAACTATCGGTTTTGAACTACGAATAAATAAGCGCGTTTTGTGGCTTCTAGAACTTATTGTTCACATTTTTTATTTCTTTTTAGCTGTCCGTGGCGTGTGGTTTAGTGATTCTTTCGCCTATTGTCAGCTTTTGTGTGTAAAAGCATGTGAGAAAATTGAACGTTAAATAATAGTTACGTACTTTCAACTATGGTAAAGCCAATTTTCTTTTTACCTGGCTACGAAAGAGGGTTATTATGTTCGATTTTTGTCTGAGTGGTTTAAGTTTTTATCTTAGATCTAAACTATACCCATACACAGTTTTAATGCATAATAATGCATAACGCACAATGTGTAAGTTTGTTACTTCTTCACGGTCATACAGCTGGATCAATTTTGATGAAATTCAATGTGAAGATATATTAGATCTTAGTTGACATATAGGGTATTCTATCGGTTGCATTTCGGCGAGTGTGCGAATGAATTACATGAAGTAATTCCCCCTGCCCCCTTTCACTATCGGACGAGCAGGGAAACGCCAAGGCGGCATCGGTTTACAGTTGAGGTGCCTAAGGCACGCACTAAGCGTTATGCCTCCACCTTTGTTGTCCGAACCGCCAAACTTTGGAACTCCTTGCCGAATTCCCTGTTCCCCAATGACTATAATCTAGCGATTTTCAAGGCGAGAGTGAACCGGTTCCTTCTAGGTAAGCGCGTTTCACCGTAGACCTCAATGTCACTTACCATGAGGTGAATTGTGGTCAAGCGCTGACCTATTTAGTGTAAAAAAAAGGCTACTTTTATCCCGAAATTAATTGTAAGATACGCAAATAACTTCAAAACCTATTTTACTCCTTCATGCTTCATCAGCTAGACCAATTTTGAGGAGATTTACTATGAAGATAAGAAATAAACCTTGGATTAATACATTTATGCTACTTTTGATCCCGTAGTAACTTCTTTTGTGCTGGATTAACACGGGTAACACTACGGGGCGCAGATAGTTTATAATATAAGTGGGATTAAATTTGTAAGTAGATTGATTATATTATTTGCAAATACAATATTATGTATGAGCTCCGTCGATATATCGTCGCCGTAGTTGGAAAATTAAATAACTAACCAATTTCGTGAAATCGACTTTTTTGCATTATCATAAAGTCCAATTCAAGCGGCATCTTTCTGTCTCACTAAAATCGTTATATCTTAATTAATCACAAAATAAACTACACATAAACATTACAACACACTATAGTTGGAAAAATAAATATCGAATATAAGAGAATAATTTAGCGAAGGAAAAGAAGCTAACTCTGCAATAATTAGCTAACTACACCCATGCGTCAATTCAAGAGCTAATAAAGTGCATAAAGTCTTTTGTTTAATTCTCCCTCGACACATTTATTCTCTATTGGACCAATACGGTCTCGAAAAAAGTTATTAAAGGCAGTTATGTAATATTTCATGTCTCATGGAATGTGATGGTTATACAATTATGTAATTGTTGTGTGATCCACAGTAGCACACAGATGAAAGTACCACATTTTTAAATGACAGTATTGTGCAGTATTGTCACCCATTCAAAGACTGGCCTCATGGACCGTTGCTTAGCCTCGATGTTCGCGTCAGATTACCTTTGTTAGCCAGACTAAGGGTTGCTAGGAGGAGCTAACGGGAAGAAGTAGAATAGGTTCTTGAGTTATTTGGGCATTTCACTAGATCATCAATTACTTTTAAGATAAAAAGTAACCTTCAAGATCTAGTCTACCTCCATATTAAATTTTAGGAAAATCAGTACAGCTAGAGGAAGTAAAAGAGATGTGTTATCCGGTGCATCCCACGGGAACAGTAATTATTTTCGGAATATAAAGTAGCCTATGTAGCACATAGTCTAACCTATCTTCATCCCAAATTTCATCAATATCTATTGATGAAATTTAGACAGTACAGCCGTTCGAGCGTGAATCTGTTCAGGCGTATAATTAACCTAACTTTTTATAGTTTCCTTCGATTTCCCTGGGAAGCCATTATCAGATCTTAACTTGGTGCCAATGGGACCATTTCAGGACTATACTCATTCAATTAAAAGAATAATTTTGAGAATCGGTTCACAAATGACTGGAAAATGGGTGAACATACATAAACAAATATATGCAGTCAAATCTAATATAACCTCCTTCTTTTTGAAGTCTGTTAAAAATACTAAGTATAAATTACTTTTTCAGAATCATTTCATTCCATAGTTCATCATTACATTCCATTTCATACTTCATTCACATTCTAAATACATTATTAATAACATTACTCATGGTTTTATTTAAAAAACTTCAATACAGTTTTAGGTCTCTCATTCCTGGGCTAAAAATCCTATCTCGCATGTCTTTTTCCATCTCGGTTCGTCCATTTTTAAGCAGGGCTTGCGGGATAGCTAGAAAAAACAGATTCTGACCTCACGGGCTGATCAGTTCCAACACCTGCCGGCACACGTCTCTATGGTTCTCATGCGGGCCTGCTTCGGGATGTCCAACTTGACTTATGTCATGCGTACGGCGCCAACATGGAAGCTCCCGAAGGAGGTCGTTCAATTTGATAGCAGTTTGAAACGTGTGATCGAGGATCGGCTCAATATCAGTCTTAGTGAGGAGCAATGGTGCCAGGCTAATCTGCCTGTCCAATTCAGAGGTCTGGGTGTTAGGTGAGTACAGGAGTGCGGTACCATTGCTTCCCTGGCATCAGCTTATGGTGTCTCCGGGTTGGTTGGGCATATTCTGCCTGAATGTGGGGACTCGTTCACCATGCCTTTTGCATCAGAGACGCACGATGTCTGGGTAGCTATGCATCCTGGTGCAGCTTTGCCAACGAAGCCCAACTCACAAAGGTGTTGAGATGATTTATCAAGCTCCTACATCCTGTCTCGCATGCGCGTGTGGGTCTCAGGAATCGAGTTGTCTCGCCTCAATGCCGCTACTAAACCGGAGTCCGGAGCCTGGCTGCATTCACCTCATCTGGACACACTGCTGGACGACGACTCTTTTAGGGTTGGCTGCAGGAAACCGACTCGGTTGTGTGGTTTGTGAGCCCCACGTTTGCATCTGTGGCGTGAGAGTAGAGGCGATTGGCTTACATGCTCTTAGTTGTTCCCGGTGTGCAGGACGCAGACCTAGGTCATCATGCCATTAGTGAAATTTTAAAGAGGGCTCTGGTGCTAGCCGAAGTTCTGTGCGTGTTGGAACCTCCCGGCCTATCGCGCTGCGACGGTAAACGGGCGGATAGACTTAAGTTGATTCCTTGCCAGAAATAATGCTGTCTTATCTGGGCAAGCTATGTAATCAAGGTACTCACGAAAGTAGCATTTGCGTGAGTACCTTCGCATCTTGCCATCTTCCAGCTACTCAAAGCGTGGCTGGTGAAGGTGTGGAGGCGGCTGCGCTCAGTAATCACCAGAAGTATTCTGCCCTGGAATCGGCGTATGAGTTTGTGCCTTTTGCTGTCGAAATAGCGGGGCAGTGGGGTGAAGAGGCAAAAAAATCTGTCGTAGACATTGGGCGTCGTTTGCGTGAGAAAGGGTGGGACCCGGGGGCTGGGCAGTACCTAGAGACAGCAAAGTTCCCTTGCCATACAGCGGGGAAATGCTGCGAGTCTGATGGGCACGTTTGGGCAAAGGACTTGGATGATCTTATGTTTGAATATTTTCTTTTTTATGTTGACGTTATGTGTAAGATATTATTAATAGTAAAGAAATTAAAGAATTTGTTAAAACTTAATTAGTAATCAAAAATCAATACTTACAATTGGGTTGGATAGTCTTAGTAATAAATAAATAATAGATCAATTATAAACTTTCCCGTTGGAGGAAAATTAAATAAGTGCTTTTATTATGGGTTTTTTATATATTTATGAAAGATATTGGCGAAGGAGAACTAAATAACTAACATGCAAAACTAAATAACTACATAAAATATTAAAATTTTGGGCGAGGGAGAAATACATAGTGGCTATTTTTTGCTTTTCTCACAAACGAATCAATTAAAATAAAATTTCTCTGAATGAATAACTAGATGCTTTATCAATCTTTAACATATTAAAATTTGGACAACAAAATTGTTTTTCAAAAAAAGTTATCATCATTTTTGTTGCAAAAAAACAGTAAATCGCGTTTTTCTCGCATTTTTGATTTTGTTAGTTATTTAATTTTCCAACTACGGCGACGATATGTGGTATAACTAGTCTCTAATAACAATTTCTACACAGGTACTATTCAAGCGAGATTAATGACCATCCTACACTGTTCGATTCTGTTCCGTTCATTCTTAATTTTAGTGATGAACGATCAATCAAATTGAATGAACAAAACTCTCCTTATTTCGCTTCTAATGTCTAAGTGCTTGAAATAAATGTGAGTAAGTTAAGTTAGTGAGTGAAAAACTAGTAAGGGAAACATGTAATTTGTCAATTATATGTAACTTAAAAAAAAGTTAAGCAAGTGTTCCCAAACTTTAGTTAGATCAGGGCATTAGCCCTTAGCACTGCATCCTGCATCCAGTCCAGGATTTGTATGCAAATATTCGCAATTTAAAATAAAAAAATGAGTGCCTTCTCTCGAATATTTATGTAATAAGCAGTTGCACGGTTAGTATTATTCATTATTAATTTGTATGTTCCGTGAACCTTTTTAAAAGCCAGCATTTCAGTCTGTGGCAAGCTTCAACTTCGACCAGAATGTCAACTTTCATGTGGTTATTCGACTGGCTTGATTATTTTATCTTAAAATGATATACACATATGACCGTACACACAAAAATCATCTATTCTGCTCGTAGTTTTTTCTACATGAGAACCTCTTAAAAAAAAGGTCTTGCATCTATCTATGAAGCAGGTTACCCATACTGTCGATATCGTGTCCAAAAAAGAGCGATGTCCAAATTCATCGTAGCCACAGTCAATTTCAAGTATTTTGTCTGCAGCGGAAGGAACCGTTGTTGCCTTTGTAAGAATACACGTGCTGCTATCCGGCACACCTGCTTGGGAAGTAGATAGTGATAAATGAATCCAATTGTTGGTACGATCGGTGCGTTTACCTTTGGATTCGGGAACAAAAGACGCCCGTAGATTGTGTGGATTGTTTGTCATATTTCGTAATCTTTTATTGAGCAATAGAAAATATTTGATGGGTCAATGGCCGCGACGGATGTGTGTTGTTCCACGGATTTTTTTATACATCTTTGTATGGGCTACATTATGCATTTTTTTAAATTATTTAAAATAAAGCTTCTGACAATCAAATGTCATCTCAAAAAATAGACGGATGTACAAAACATAAAAATTAAAATGTGAAAGCCGTCAACTGATTTATTGTCACGAGCAAATTTTTATTTCTAGCTAAAATAATAGTCTGTGAAAATAAAAAGTGGTAAAAGTTATTGACCTTGAAAGTTCTCATCACTTAATTTAACCCTTTTGAATAGAAGATAATGAACAATCACACACCTTATCATTATACTAATGCGAACAATACCCTACAATAGCACACATAAATGGATAATGTTAGTGGGATAATAGGTAATTATAATAGAAACATCCATTCCGTTTTAATGAATCCAAGGGGGCGAGACGTAAAAACTAACTTTCATTGTACTTATTTAAACTAACAAACCAGTAGACTTTTAAACCGCGAGCACTTTACACTCGAATTCGTATCGTACTGTATAGGTACGTAGAATCGTTGTTGAACGAATTTTGTTGATTTGTTTTTTAAATTCTATCCCGAAAGTATCTAGTAGATCAAAATCAAAGTAAATAAAAAAAAATCTAAATGAAAGTAAATCTCAACTGAACACTATAAAATTTGTATTATTACGTTTTTTATTATTATTAAGTACCTATCTGTAGATACTTAGCAACTGGTTCATCGTTCAGAGCACTTGGAAATGCATTTAGAATATCAGAAAATGACAAAGGTTGTTGTACATGACACTTGAAACGCTGTTTGGGTAAATCATTCTAAAATTCATTTGAAGATTCCATTAATAGAAGATGTGGCCAATATAATAACTAATAATTTAAGGACGAAATGGGAGTTTCCTATTTGTTCTGGCATCATTGATAGTAAACATACACGCACCAGTGCACTCTGCTAGCATGTTCCATAATTACAAGATTTTCAATCAATGACAATCAAGATCTCAGTTGAATTGCAAGCTGGTGTAAATGAAAACTACCAATTAATTAGTATAGACGTGGAAGCCTATGGGAAAGAGAGTGACGACCTACGGCACGTAAGATGGCTGCACCTGACTGAGCTGACATCGCTTTAAAATCATAACTTGTATAACTATAGCAGACAATTTGTCAAATGAGGTTATAAGATAAGTCAAAACATAACTCTTCGACTTGCGTTTTCGGGTAATATGATAATTGAATATTTTTACGAACTTTTAATCTAAATTTATATTAGAAGCAAATTATATTTTGTTTTTTCATACTTAATAAACAAATAATAAAACAAAAACGAAACGTGTTTTTATTTTATTTCCAAACCATCTAAATATCACTACAATAAAAAAAAAACACATACTCCTACAAAAAAAAATGCAAACAAAGAAAAACAATAAGTACTTACTGCTACGTAAAGTCAGTAGCACGTTACCGTCTATATCACCTGCCGTAAAAATTAAGACGGTTCCAAATTAAATTTTTATCTCACACGATAATCTTATCTTTGACTTCGAAAGACAGCGGCCCCTTTCATTTACTTTACTCCGCATCTAAGGCTTTCGGACAGGATCCCCATTAAGTAAAGAGGATCTGCCAGCTTAATTACGAATTCTCTCCAAAATCTGGCCAAGCTCGGTGTTGCTATCACAGTAGCTTTACCGAAAAACGTGTTAGTTTTGTAAATGGAATTAATTTTGGAGAAGTTGCTTTGATAATTTATTTTTTCATGGTACAAGGAATGTTTGGAATCGATTTTGAAATTCTCAGACTGCATGTGAAATATTTAATTTGTGGAACCTTAGGTGAGTGGCTTGCAGCATTCCGAGGTAATAAGCGGTTAGTAATTAGGAATGAAGTTTTAGTTAGTTCAACTAACTATTGCTTCAATAGATAACTGGTTGCAGTTTAGTGTGTTGTTACTTACGCTAAAGCTAACGTGTTTTGCTATTTTTACTTAGCAGTAAGTTTTGTTAAGTTGGTATAACAATAATATTTATGGCAAAGAATATTTTATGGCATTTGTTTTGTGACTTTTTAGAGTTTGGTAAGGTAAAAAACGGGACCCTATATTACTGAACCCTCGCTGTCTGTCTGTCTGCCCGTCTCCAGGCTGTATCTCAGAAAACATCTAGCTAGTAAGCTGACATTTTCACAAGTTATGTATTTCCCAAGCCGCTATAACAACAAATACTAAAAATAAAAAGCTTTTAATATTATGGGAGACCCCGTAAAATAAACGTGTTTTTTGTTCCGTATTTTTTACTTTATTATATCAATATTGCTAGCGGGTAGACGTTTAAAACTTTCACAAAATATAAATCACATTTCCTTTCAAAAAGTTATATAAATATTTAATGGGAGCTGCCATACAACAATCGTGTTTTTTTTTCATGTTTTTAAGATACTAGCAGAGAATTCTTCATTCAATTGGCCAATTATTAGTATTTTCAGCTGGCAACACTGCTTTACTTACTTTAATGTATTCTATGTCGACGCCCCCGACAAAATGGCAGCGATTGATTTTAAATGAGGGTCTATAAAGACTTAGTAAAGTCGTCGCTTTGAGCCAGCACATCAAACTTTGCGGGAAATATACTACAGCAAAACAAACCTCAGACCGGTGACGGAAAAGTTTATACACTCTAAGACTTGCTTTTAGCTCATTAAAACAGCAAATAGTACTTGGATTGAGAAAGTTGTTTCTTATAAAATTACATGTTTGCGGGCATTCAGTAAATTAATACTAGTTGAATCATAATGCAAAGTAAAAGTAAAGTAAAAAATAATAATTAAATAACAATATTTACAAATTAAGACAAGACAAGGACAAAATGTAGGTGATACAGCTGACTAAATAACAATAGTTGAGGAAACAACGTAGGTACGTAATTTTTAACAAATTCATATAAATCGGATTGAAACAAGACACTAGTAGTTACTATCTTGGTTCGAATTTGTTAGTGCCAATACAACATTACTTATTATTAATATTTTAACAAGCTTTTCTACAAAGAAACATACAAAAATGTTTACTTAATGCAACTTCAACTTCCTATTCACGTCATAGATGCTAACACTGATAAAGCTATCTCGTTATACACAACAAACATGTAAGATTACTCGGTGAAACATAAACCGAGATCTTACGAAGTGGTTTTACTGCAGTAGTTAACTTACCGCTGATCGGAATTCAAATGACATTTAATTTTAATAGCAAGAGACGGGGTCTTTACGCCACGCTTAAGGTTTGTTCATTTTTGCGAAATGACTGCAAGTAATTAAAAGATCGAAAAAAAAAACATTGCCGAGTCAGATCCTTACATAACTTGTTAAAATTATCATACTTGTATTTAAGATTTCAAACAAGAGACAACTTAATTAGCTATAATTGATAAGAAAGTTTACTACTTATAAAAGGGCAAAAGTCAGTGACAGATTGACATCTGCGCTATGCAAATAAACTACAATAAACAATACAATTTAATGCGGTAATTATGCGGGAATTTATTACGATATTAACGTCCACATAAAAGAAAAGGTCTGACTAATTTTATAAGTGGAAAATGGGAGTGATGATAGAGATATAACCAGGAACTTGTTCTACTTTAGTTTGAAAGCGCCGAATTACAGCTGAAACTAGTTCAAAGGAAAGCCAATCACGGAACTTGACAAAAACAAGATGAGTCAGATCATTCTGCGGATTATACATATATGATTAAGAGTAATAAATAGTACTTCAATATAATATAGGTATTCAGTAAAACGTTGTGGGTAATAGTCGAGAGAGTAGTTCAAGGAAACTATAATTTTTTATCTTTATGTTGGTATTTTTACCAAAGATTTGGTAAAAAACACTAATTAAATGCCGTTTTCTTGCGTGTATTTGATTAAGCTTAAACTTGTGCTTCACAGCCAAACTGTAGGCTTGATTACCCAATAAGTATAGTAAAATAACTTACATTTTAAAAGTATATCTTTCTTACACAATATATATACTCGTTCTTACCTATAGTAGCAATGTATGCTAGAACTAATTTCCCTGTCTCACTTTGCTAAATTTAACAGCCCAGGTGCTCGTAGATTGGCGGCTATAAAGCAAGCTAAGTACAGCTCAGGCTAAGCTGCGAATATTGCCCGGTATTACTTACCTACAGCTTGAGACGACAGCTCTCAGGGAAACTTGCGCGCGACATAAATATGGAGACAGAAAATTTTGTCGTAAGTGAGAAAATATTACAGCAGCTTAATGCTACGAGGGGCACCTTACGGAAGGCTGCCTCGTTATGCTGATTTATGATGCACCCCAAAAAGGTATTTTCAGGACCCACCTTATGAATTCCTTTTGGAATTTACGTGCACGTTTTCATTTTGTGCAGTCCCGCCGGAGATTTAGGTTGAATTTCGGTTTGTATCAGCATCTGGGTTTTTTCGAGGTGTGAAATATATTCTGAGGCCCTGAAAGGGACGTACGATGATGCATTATGATTATGATTCACGCAAAGTACTCTCAACGACGTAAATTAAAAATTATTCTTTGTTTTTTACATTGTGAGGTAAAACAGGAGTTTGTACACATATCAAAGATTGTTTATAAACATGAAGAGAGAGATATTTGAAAACATTTATGATATAAATATACCTGAGTCTAAGAAACACTCTTATACAATCAAACAGTTACATGTGATCACGACTTACCATGAAATGTGTTTAAATTTTTGAAGAATAATAATTGTTTGCTACAAATTAATAAACACCCTACCCCTCTGCATCCAACAACAATAAAATTATCCATTAAATCGGTTAAAGTAAGAAGGTATGAACTAGTCATTAATTACGGTGAGTTTGCAAAGAGTGTTGTTGCTCATAAAGCAACCGCCGCCCCAGACCGCCTGCAGATTGCTAGATGGAGCTACGAATATTATGAAGAAGGCATTCTAGATTCTGATTTGCATGTTACTCGCGTCATTATAGAAAACATTTTAAATTTAACGTCGTCATCTCGCTTGCCTTAATCTCAGTAAAAGCAAGCAAGAGACATTTTTTGAATCTTTTACTATAAATAGCCTAGTTAGTACAATCTCACGAAAAAAATAATTAATTTCTCAGTCTTTTTCTACGAAAACATATTATTACTTTCCTACTTTCCTCGTCCTTAAAAACGTTTTAAATGTCCCCAGTCAGCCTACATATTGACTAGCATATTCTAACATCTTCAGTTAAAATCTATTTCTATTGTTTTTCGGCATAGATTATGGAAACAAAAAAGACTTTGTAGAAGTTTCAAAAGTTTAAACTGATAAACCATATCCAATTCAAAATATACACTCGCACGTTTCAGCCATCAATAAGCTAAATTAATGTTAACCACGTTTATGATAATGCTCTCTGTCCTACAGCAGCCATACAAAAATAATAGACTTGTCACCACTCATATTACTGAGTGCATTACAATTGCAAATGTATGAATATTCGACCCGTTCTAATCCAGGGAAATAATTATGTAGGTACTTTGATTGCTCGTTATAGTTAGGGTTGAACCATTACTTTACAAAGTAATAAATCTATACCACTTTGTACTGATTTGATTTTGATTTTGTAAGTACTTTATTGACATGATTTTTATAAAATGTATGTACAGCATTCTTATTCTACACAACATTAACTTAATATACTAGGTTAATGTTTTGTAGAATAAGAACAGCTTTGGACTAGTTTCTATTAAATTTACTTCGAGACTTTTACAGCCTCTGACTAACGATTTTTCGTAACAAAGCTTAAAACTAATAAAAATAGACTAAATCTAGAATTTAGAAGAATAGTATGTTTACCCATCCAGAGACTGTTCGCATCAACTATGTGCACGACATCGATGGTCGCGTCTGATCGCCTAAGCTAAACAAGACGTTGTATTTTAAATACTACCTACAGTTTACTGAAATTCAATATTATTCAAAGTACATTTTTTTTTATTCTATTACAGCTTGGCGTTTGACCAAGCACGTAACATCACGAGTTAGGGACACACCGGTCTAAGGTGGAGCTTGCACGGACTAACATAATTGGTACTCAAGTAGGCCGGAACACACTGCTAGGTAGTTGACTTGAGGATGGTTGCTAGCCAGATGAGCACTAGAATATGCCCTACCACCATACAAAACAACTTCATTTTGAGGGTTCTGTACCTAAAGGTAAAAACGGGTCCCTATTACTAAGCCTCCGCTGTCTGTCTGTCTCCAGGCTGTATCTCAGAAACCGTAATAGCTAGAAAGCTGATACTTTCACAAGATATGTATTTCCCGTGCCGCTATAACAGCAAATAAAAAATATATATATTAAGGGCAGTGGGTCCCCATACAATAATAGGTTCTTTTTTCTATTTTTTGCTATATATCAATAACGGTAGGTGCTAGACACTTAAAATTTTCACAAAATACATAAAAGTAGATTGGCTATCAAATTAAATTAAAAAATTGAAATAAAATCATCATGCGCGAGCCCAACCAGGCCAGGCGCCAGGCCAATTATTTTATAAAGTTGTCTTATTCCTCATTTGGTGGGAGTGGTTTTGCACTAAAACTAAGATACTCTTCGCCGCATTATGTGTTCTAACTAATATATTACATAACGGTAACTAAATTAATTATGTAACGTTAAAACTTTATTCGTCACTTGTAAGGCTAGCCTACAAAAATAACTACACTCTCTTTCATAAAAACACTTAAATCTTAATTGGAACCCTTAAAACGCGCCGTAAAATTTCTATTCCCAGATGAAACTTATTCTTTTGATACTCTATTAATAACAGAACGACATAGTCACAAATAACATTAATCCATGTTAATAACATCACGGGAATGTCGGACGATACTTTGTTTCAAATTACGACCAGTTAATATTCTGGTGAAAGAAAAATAACGTTCACCGAGTGGAGTATTAATGTCATTTTAATATTTTATTGGGCCGGAGATGTCATCTCTGGGCCTTATTAAACAGAGTTATCAAGGATATACTCTTATGTATTCCCGATTTTAATTTTGGGTGAAAGTCTATAACTTTTTTTTTACATATCACAACACATATGACCTGCAGGGCGCGTAACCATTCAAATCGGACCAAGGTGGAGCATGCTTTGTATGGAATATTTAGATCTTGAGGAATCTGCCAGCACACACCATAAGGTGCTAGGTGACAGATTGAAAAAAAAGTTCAACGAATGTACTGAGATCCTGAAAAGTGGCTTTGTATAATTTTTAATTTTCTTTCTTGGTGTAATTATAGCAAAGACTAAGTGTTCGTATGTATAAAATTCTGAAATTACAGATTGTAGCTCCGAACTCCGCTCTCTAGATATAAAACCTTTCGTTTAATTAATTTCTAGGAATGATAGAAACTGTTGTCAATACATTTTGAAAACTTGTGTCAGGATTTGAAGAAAGCATTCAAAGAAACGATTTTAAAGTCAAAGCAAATTGCCTAGTGGTAACAGAGGCCTACTTTTGCAGTAACTTCAGCATATATTTTTTTCTTTAGTGACATTTATTTTATTATTAACTGATTTCTATCTGTTTTTATTCCTATAACCCTGTATGGACTGCAATGCATAAATCTGATGCTTTATGCGTGTCGACGGCAGATACATTTCATATTGCACGGAAGACCTTAATACCGACGAAGACATGCGTAGCTTATGTAGATTTTATTGGAATTAGTTTCTTTTATAGTTTTTAAATTAAGTTATTCGGTGATTATTTTTGTCAAGCTTCTAAGTACTTTTTAAGCTACTGTTTTAATTGAATTGGTAAAATCTATTTATTATTCTAATGTGATCTAAAAGCACTATACCTACTGCAAAGTCCGGTACAAAGTTAAACTTAATTTTTCAACTGTATACTTAAGTAGCAGCAATTATAACTCAGTGCAAACTAGTCAAGATTGCGAACAATACAGTCTTACAATAATTCAATTATGTAACATCAATCAATTTTATAACAAGATTTGATTGATAAATGAATAATGCAGGTATAACTTGTTTAAACTTTTTGTAGTACATTAAAAATTGTTTTTACGCCAGTAAATTACGAGTACATTTATTTTGTTTACTTTTTTGAATCCCTTTACAATAACAACTAATAACTTCTACCTTAAAATTAAACGCAAACATTAACATAGAATTCAAATATTCACTGAATACAAATTTAGTTTCAAAACTGCATATTATTTTCGAATTAAGCTATATAGCAGAGGTATACCTATACCTACAGCCACCAGAAAAGATGTTATTCCACACAATTTGCGTAGATCACACACGGCGGAACACGGCTGGTTAATCCCATACTGAATCATTTCTAGTTCGTATTATGGTTGCTAACACAACTGATATAACTACATATTTTAAATAGAATACATGTTTAACACCCAGACCGGCAGACAACTAATTTAGTTCAGCACAAAGATGTTGGCCGTGTCTGGAATCGCGCCCGGACCCTTCTGATTGGCAGTCCGGCATGGTAACTATTACGCCAACGAGGTCGTCTCGATGATAGGATGATGATAGTGGTTAACACAATATCTCACCCCCAAACTTAATAATTCTCCTCGAATCCAAATTAAATCAAATAGTACTTGAAATTATTTTTATCCAAGAGTAATTTCATAGAAAAGACAAAAGCTTTCAATCACGTTACCTATCGCTGTGACCCCTCCATAATAATTTGACTTCGCGTCATACTATATTCGGTTGAATGGAGCCGAATGGATTTCGCAATGGAATTGTTATGTCCCATCGACTATGTATTGTTACGGGTTACTGTTCAAACAAACGGTTATATTATTTTACTCTTTGCTGCTTTTTTCTATTTTTGTTGTTTTCTGTCGAACACAAATACCCTTGTTTTGATAACATTTGGGGCTCACGTAAAAATGTAGTAAAATGGATTACTGGATAACCATACTAACTCATATGTATGACAATAAAATGAAACGTGCAAATTGATGTTATTGATTCTCAAATCGCATTAACAATATCAATGATATTAAACATTATAAAAACTTTGTCGTAGACTTGGTAAAAAGTTGTTCACGTTCTTTTAAGAAATAAATGAGACGGACGCGTTGAGAATTCGAATGTTCTAGAGATATTAATATTTAAATATTGAATATCATTTAATGACGACATCCAACATCCTACAAAATCTTTTGTTGTGACTGGAGGAGGGATCGAGGGGGGTGAATTCTTAATTAAGTGTTGGCAAAGCCCTCTCTGCCTTAATGCAATGACTCCACGCCTCGTTTAACTTTCATAAAATTCCTTTAAACTCAGCGATTTTTCTCTAAAGTGGAGGAATTAATTCTTGCCAAGGAAATTGCTGCAGTGTTAGTTTTCAAGCTGACTAGCTCACCTGGTGCTAGCACGTACGAGTAATGGAGGGCTAATCTTACTCCTGATGGCAGCGGAAACGTTTGGATTGCAAACCGTTTCAATAAACTTTCTTAGCGGCTTCCCTAAGCTAAGTTCTGAGTTGAAATGAGATTTGTAGTTTATGTTATGAAGTGTAACTGTAACTGCGAGTAAGTGCCTCACGTAATTGGAAGTTACTAGAGAAAATAGCTTTTACCTATGAATGTAAAATTGGAGACTTACCAGTATATCAATAGATATAATATCCTGGAAGAGATCGCTTTTAGCGATAAGGTCGCCAATTAAGGCACTAGTTTTTAAATACCTTTTTTTTCTGTAATTATTTTTAGTATGTGTTTTAATATAGTGTTAATCTATTTATCTATCAATATGAAAACGTAGTTTTTTCGTTAAAAATCAATCAAAGTCTAAAAAACTATATAGTAGCGTAATAATACGAATAAGTTGCACTGACGAATATAATATAAATATTTTTTCAAAATATTTATTTAATTTTAGTATTCAAAATATGCTTTCCAATATAAATAAAGTTAATCTTAGTTACGCATCACATCGTTCCGGAAAAGCTCCAGAAAGCTTAAAACGTTTCGAGAGGATATTAGTCGAATATTACAGCATAAATAATGGTTATTACGTCATAACTCTTCCCATCTATATTTTCATTATCGTTATTGCAGGCTATAACGTAAATTCGTATGAAAAATAAGTAAAAAAGCTGTAAGCTATCAATCAAAATTATATGACGATTAACGCTCGGTGCGAGCTATGTAATCACCGGAAATTAATAAGGGGCTCACTACATACGTGGCGATAGAAGGCATAATTTTGATTAAAATGCATTACTATAATTGCATTAATGTGTAAATCACTTCAAATTCTAGTAATTTTGGTTATCACACTTCTATTATTATAGTTATTCAGAATTCGTTTATGAGATTATAAAGTTCGATTAAAATGAACCTTTATTGTCTTCAACAACTAACTAGGTAAAGTCTTCATTATTCATTTATATTTTTAAATAATTATTAAGGTTTTTTAATGAAATTAATAATGTTATGTCTATTTATTTTTAAATTATTGTATGATGTTATTTATTGAATATAAATAAAATATACAAATTAATTCAATTTATTTTTCATACCAAGAAAATTAGTATAGCTGTTTAAAAATGTCTTATATGCCTAAAATATTATATTTTCTGCATAAAACATAGTTGCTATAAAATATCTTATATGCACATATTCGTATCTTCTAGCATAAATACGTACATCTTTTTGCAGATAAAAGCCCAACATTATCCTCTATTAAGGGTCCTATATCCAATTTTCCAGCCATTATTATCCACGTTTGAAGATTTTTTTACGTAGGGTAGACCGTACGTTAATAGAGATCGATTATTATGATCCTTCTCCCTCAGTAATTCACATACTCCTGTAATTGATTCGTAAAGCGATGTTGGCGTCGTGCTATTATGGACCACCCCTCCTCAGATTTATAATTTAATCCATCGTTGGATTTGTATGATTAATAATGGGAATATTTTAGATGTCTGTTTGAGATTTAAATCTCATGTTTTGGGTAGAACTGGGGCTTATGGCAAGAAGGCAATATAGAAATAGATGACCTCGTTAGCGTAAAGGTTACCATGCCGGTCTGCTAATCAGAAGGTTCCGGGTTCGATTCCCGGCCCGGTCAACATCTTTGTGCTTAACTAAATTTGTTGGCTGTGGGTCTGGGTGTCAAATATGTTTTTATAAATAATATGTATGTATGTATGTATGTATATGTAGTATATCAGTTGTGTTAGCAACCATAATACGAGCTAGAAATGGTTCAGTATGGGGCTAACCAGCCGAGTATGAAAGTGGCCAAATAAAAAAAAAAAATTAGCAGAACCAGAAGTGATAATATAAAGTTATATTTGTCAATTCATATATATACGTACATTAAGCCTTGTCTGCGGCAAACACGCGCCAAAAGAGATATGCATCTCAAATTCCTTTTCGCGCTCCCTTATTTGGGCCTGCTTGTGACAATTTAGCCGTTCGCTTTTGTAACTTGCTTAAATGTACCGTAAACTGATACAAGGCAAACATACGTTGGAGTTTTGGGAGAGATTTTAAGCCATTGTGTGCTAAGTAAAGCTAGAGGCACAATAAGGTGGCAAATAGATTTGGACAGTTTTTGTAACAATTGTCAAAATCACTATTTATTTTAAGAAAAGTTTCATTCTTTTTGTTGATAAGCCCAAATAAAGTTTTATAGTTAAAGTTACATACGGTCAAGCCCGTAGTTTATGTTAATATGTGTGTAAGGGAGTTTATTTAAGTGTTTGTACTCAAATTCACCGCATATTTTTTTACTAACATTTTTACAAAAACTTGTTCGCATTACCCTAGGAATTAATTGAGTGAATTTCGGCTTAATCACGACAAGGACCAAAACAAAATGTTGCGTCTCTTTTCACCGAAGCATAATAATAAAACTGCAGTGCAATTGTGAAGGGTGCCAGACAAGGGTGGCGGGCGTGGAATATGTGTGTCACTAGAAAAGCCTCTTAGCTATACCCGTACAAAATATTTCAGGAAACCCTGGAAATAGTAAAATCAGCTTGTTCAAAAGCAACTATGGCTAGGAAACTGAACAAGTTTAGATTATGAGTTTAAGCAGATTTTTCTTTTTGCTTTTAGATGTAAAAGACTGTCATTTTAGAAAACTCTCATTTTCAGCAGCGCGCTGTCGTGAGTCGGATGGGACGTTTAATTGTTGGTCCCGGCTGTTAGTACAAAGAGTCGTTAAGCCAGGTCAGAGGCCTTTGGGCGGCTTGAAATTTCTTGATACCAGAGCTTGGCCACTTAGCTCAAACGAAGATGAGGAAGCCGTTTTTCGAAGTATTGTAATAAAAGGTTGTGCTAAAGGCATGGTATTTAGCGCAAACTAGTTTATTTTAATGCATTCTAAGGTTCCATACATAAAAGCTAAAAACGGGACCCTATATTACTAAGCCTCTGTTGTCTGGTGAAAAATTATGAAATACAGCTTGGTTACAGATAACCAAGCTGTATCTCATATTTTTTTTGTTTTTACACATTGTTTACTGCGGAACTCTGAATAAATTTGAACCCAAAATGACCCTTAAGGTCATGAAAGAAGCAATTAAGACACAACACTCTTCCGTATCAAAAGAAAGATATTTTGTTGTGTATTTATTCGTTTGTATTATTTCTTGTCGTAGCTGTTTCTTCCAAAATCCATGATAGACTTTGTTTAGGGTGGCCGGTCTAATCGACCCGTCGCTGTAGTGGGGTCGCGGAGGCCGGCTTAGTTACGGTTGGTAATGAACCTGGTTGTTTTGGGGTTGTGGACGTTAGTGCGGTACTTGCTAATAGTTTTGTGATATTCAATGAATGCGAAATTTGAGAACGCGGTGCATCTTAATTTAGATAGCATGTGAACTGAGTGAGCCCAAAACGATTGCGAAATCCAATTTCGAAGAAGGGAATTTCTAATATTTATTAATTATTAATTGAAAAAATATATTAATGTCAAAGTATTATTACGAGTATCTAAAATAATGTCTTAGTTTTTGTTACAAAAAGTTTAATGCCATAGATACGAAAATTGAAATTGATACCTACATATGTATCATAACAGCATCCATTGCTCATGTACCTAACTTAAAAAAACTTAAAACTTAATAATAAGAAATTGTACATATGAATTTTTTTTGTGTACACAATAAATAATTTTCTTTCTTTCTAACTGACAAAGTATTAAACTTCTACATCTGATATAGAGCAAACGTGTGTATGTATATGTCGCTAATGTAGCTACATACCTAATTTAAAAGACTTGTGTCCATTCTGAGTAACGTGAAACTGCTGATTGTACCTATCTATAAAATAATGTAAATGATGTGTAGTAAGTATATCAGTTGTGCTAGTAACCATAATTATTTTAGAATGGGACTAACCAACCATGTGTAAAAAAAAACGTTTCATATATATATAAATAAAATGCATGAATCAGAAGAAAATATTTACGTCGCTAGTACTGATTTTCGAACTAAATTGCATCAAATTAAATAAATTTGGTCCCCTAAATGCTTCTAAAATCAAACAGCCATGGGATATTTATCTAATGCGCAAGCTCAATGACAATGACATTGAAATAAATGTAATTTATTGCGAATCAAATTGTCGTGGCGGGGGTCATTTACACACAAGACTAAACACACCCCGGCCTATCGACCCCGTCTCTACTCTGTAGGGGAGTAAATTATCTATCTTGCTGTAAACGCAGGCCGTACGGTGTACGAGTATGTCTTGGTTTGGTATAAGATATAGGAATTAAGAAAATGTTATTTAATAAGAGTGTAGATGTTCATGTCTTGGTGTTTATTCCTGTTGTTGAAAGTTATAATAGCAATAAAATGGCTTGTGCTCGTAAATCAGAACAACACATTGCTATTTTTTAAGATAGTGTGTGAATAGTCTAAAATATATGGAAATAACATAATGAATGATTGCTGATGATGATGATAGATATATAGAATTTTTTTTATTGCAAACAAACATGAAATTCAAAAAAAGAAACAGAAACGGCTTACTAATAAGTGTCCCACAATTGGCGGCCTTATCGCTTAAAGCGATCTCTTCCATGATAATATTACATGTTTACATAACTATTATACCTTATGGCATTTTACGAGTACATAACTGTCAGCCAATGACATGTCTACAACCACTGTTTTATTAATAAAGCAAAACAACGTTTGACTCATCAGTTAGTAATACACAAATTGGGGGGATTATGACGATTTCTATGTGTATTTTTTAATACTTAATCAAGAGATTAAACGAAAGGTCTTTTAAAAGATTTTGTTGTTTTAAAGCTATGAAACTTTCATTACAATGTGCATATGTATACTCGCAAATTAATTACGCCATTGCTTTTATAGGCAAAAAGTTTTTATCAACACTCCTCAGATAAAAATTATTTTGCATTCATCTCTTTATCATAATCGACAAACTTTTCGAATATATTTTATATTTTTGCACAAAAAATAATTTATTTTCCACTTCTATCTTAAATAGTCACAAATTTTCTTATTTTAAACCACACCCTACTTTGCTAATGTTTTCTAAGCAATTAGAGCCCCATCTCTGATTTAAGGTTATAGCGTCGCACCACGCTTGTTCAGGTCACGTGTTGGCTATCTCTTTATTTACTTTCAAGTAATAATGAGCAAAATTATCGCTTTTCTCACACGCCTCTAATAGATGGGAAAGTTAATTGTCTTCTTTTTCAAATAAATTCATTTATATCTATGCAAGGTAAAGGCGCCGCCGTTTAGTTTTGCTTTCTGATGATGTCGATGCACAAACAAGTTTCTATGTTATGATTTTGACCTTTAGCTTATAACTTCATGCATTATAGTTTTACATCAGCTATAATTACAAGTAATTAAATAAATATGCGTAGATTTATAAAATAAATACTTTAACTTTGAATACGGTTATTCAAAAGACCATTTCAATTGTCAACAGATTATGTTTTCGTATTAATAACATTTTAGATTTTTATATCTTATTTATGAGCACATTTTCTCTAACTCAAGAGATTCAAATAAATCAACTTAATTTTCAAAACTAAGTACAAAGCAAACAAAGCAAATAAATTTAATTCGTGCCAAGTGATCATAATTCAAATGAAAAACAAAGAGAATGGGCACAATAGAAAAACTTTGTTGAAATCGCGAAGGCTGTGTTAACCAGTCATTATATAGTCAACGGACCTACAAATATTACTCGTAATCATGTTAACGACATGTCCAAAAACAAGGTGCTGGTTAAAGCAATATTTATCTTAATAATTAGTATTAAGCAGCTAGCCTGCAATAATAAGGCGCTGTGAAACAGAGATCAAACTCTGCGTAAAACCTCCTTTTAAACGTTCGATTTTTGTAGTAATCACGTAACAAGGAGTTCATACTACACTTATTTACAACCTTCTTTTATCGTGCGTGTGATACAAGACTTCTTCTGTAGGGTTTTCTATGAAAACTTGCTTGAAAAGTTTTAGATTTAATAATAAAAATCAAGTAAAAAAAATGTCTTGCTAAATATTGGTTTTATATCAACTTTTGGCGCGGCTACTGTCTAATATCTTTTGTAAAACTTTTGAGTTTGCTTGCACCCAAGGTACTGCGGCGCCGAACTCTACGGAGTTCCTATGATAAGGGTGCGTGTTAACGAGCGAGCCGTTTGCGTGATAAAACTACGGCGTATATAAATTAAAACATAATTGTGTTATCGTGACCACTATGCTTTAATGTATTCGACTCGCGACGCGACTAACTCGGCCTTTAAAACGCGCTTTGTAATTTTTCAAAGCAGGTTTCATAAAAACTCACGGTTTTATACAGAAAATAAGAAAATTTTAATTATATCGACCGTAGCAATTAACAAAGTCGGAACTGCAAAAACACAATTTTACAGGACGGCCAAATGAAGTTTATAAGTTGTATAAAATCCACACAAAGCCGGGGATTGATACAATATTTGGTATGATGAAATAGTTTAGGTTACTCTAAAAGACAATTCAGTGAAAACTGATATTATATTCAGGAAAGCTGAAAAAAGGCACATGTGACATTATTAACCGTTTTAACGCCTTACTAAAATGTCGGAACTGGGACATCCTACAATATTCGCTGGAGTTGTATCCATTGATTTTGTCGGATGTGGTATATCCTACATTATTCATCGAAATTATAACTGGAAAATGTGTTGGAAGTGGGAGAACCTACATTGTTAACTGCACCCTGTCCACTCACTATGGTGTAGATACTACATATATCAAGAAAATAAATAAGTTTTAGGGCCCCTTTTTTACCTTTTAGGTACGGAAACCTAAAAACATTAAAAATTATAAGTATCCCACCCTGTGCTATTGATACGCCCTAAACATATTTTTAACTTTATCAAAAAAGTGTCAGTGTTTTCCGGCAGCCTCTTTGATAGCTAGTTATTCTAAACTAGGCATGGTCCAACATACGTCAGAGTGTTTCAAAGTTTATATTGTGTTTTAAAATATTTCATATTTTGTTTGACATCTGCTGCCTATCACAGCAACCCTAGATTCATCTGATAACCCATGTTAATATCTAACTGGCTGGGCTGGTATCGACAACTTGCATGAGACTAATTTATGGATAACATAAAAATCTTACAATTATCAAAGTTAACAGGGACTTCTAAAGTCATTCCAGAAAATAAAAAAAATATCGAAGACCAAATCAATACAAAAATACTACAGTTATATACGTTCACATATTCACATCGCACAATCATTGTTATTCCAAATCTAAATTATTCCAAATCCATGCCATCGTTATCATATTGAGTACTAACCGAATTGGAAGCATCAGTTTTAAGTAAGTTTAAATTAAATACTTATTTATTTTTAAATTATACGTCAAAAATAATGCGATCGGATATAATTCCCGTTTTGCAAAGATCTGTTAAGTTTTTCCATTTCTCTTTGCTGATAGGTCTTAACAGCAATGCGAGACAACTGAGAAAGCCGGATTAGCAAGGGAATCCCAACAAAACATGATACTATACTCGGACGCTTCCTGTTGTATACAGGTAGCACAATATCTGACGCAATGACAGTGGATCAGGTATGCCAGCGACCCAAGACCATGCTTCGTTACTTCAAAGAGCTCAGATGGCTTGGGTATGCTGGTAGGAGAATGCACTAAATGCTTCCTGCGGGTTTTCAGTGCAGGCCTGACCGACCCCATCATAGAATTAGAATTAGGTATGTCATAGCCATGTTACAAATAAAATTCGTTTGTTAACGTTGTTGGTTTCACTTGCTCGCCCTTAATACGAAGATAGTCTTTGGCTCCTCGTCGAAATCGTATTTGTACTCTTTAAGATCAAATTAATCCGCATTAGCTGTGATCTTTCTTGCAGTGGTCCACATAACATTTTGATTTGCCGCATTTTTGATCCAATTTGTGATTGATAAGCAGCGTTTTAAAATCAAAGACCTCTAATTGATTAATCTCCTTTCCTACGTAAGGGATGCCTTCGGATTTAGCCCATCGAGCTAAGTATTAACATTCTTCGGGCACCCATGATGACGTATCGTGGAAAGCCCGCTTGATTATGGAGTGTAGGTACGTGTGTCCATCATTTTGTGTGTAATCCTATCCAAGGAAATTATGCGTGACAGTCACTAACTTAATTTTTTTTAGCCACAACCAAGTTGAGCAAAAGTACTATTAGATTGCAGTTTTGTCCCACGCAGTAGACAGACCAAATCGGAATTCTTTAACACCTATTCGAACATGCTGTTTGATAAAATCTAAAAGACAAGTGGATACATCTACTGATCCTTGCTTAGCAATACCATCGTGCCACATAGCTATTACTCAGATCATACAGGGTGAAAAACCAGTTTTCTTTTGTAGTATGTACAATATTCTTGCTTGCTCTTATGATTAGGATGTTTATGTGTTGTTTGATGCCTCTACTAGAGATGTTCTGAAGGCAATGTGCAAGGTGCAGGAATGTTTGGAAGAAAGGGATTCATTGGACGTCAAAGTCTAGATTTTTCAGTTTCAGTTTATTTCAGATTTTCGTTTCTTCCGGAATGGGGGAATTTTTCCTACAAATACCAAAAAAATATTTGATTAGACAGTTAAGTGTGTAGAATGGACATCGACTTCGTCTTTCTTGATCATAACATTAGAAATCCGAAAGGTTATAAAATCGATTTTGTGTATTAAGTACACTCAAACAGCTACAGCTGATTCTTCAATAGGTTATTATAAATATAACATACTGAATACACAAAAATAAGCATTAAACAGGTAGTAAGTCAAACGTGTAATAAGTAAGATTAAGTTAAGCATGAAACAACTAGTAAGTCAATAATAAGCAAGAAAAAACTTTTTAATATATTGGTAATTACCAGTAGTAAATATTAGTCGGATATATCATGCGTATAATAAATATAATTATTATATCCATACATATCCGACTTAAATATTACGACGTCTATTCGAATAATAAAGTAGGTTCTACCACATCCAACTAAAATGTTTATATGATATACAATAAACAACGTCGGTAGTACCACATACGACAAACGATATTCATAAACCAACCACTAATATTGTAGGATATGGTACATCCGACACAAAAAATAAAATGCGAGTCCGTTAAGATTGTAGGATCTGGCATATGCTACGTTCTTAGCCGCTAAAAATATATATTTTTAATTTTTATTAGAAATACGTTATTAAAAACAATGAAAGCATAAATTAATAGCTCAATCACTGTTATAGGCTTAAAAAATATAAAAAAAAAATATTTTAAGCTTACTGTTTCTTTTCTGGCCGGATTTGGTTTGAACTCCGGTGTCATCTAAATTTGTTTTTAATAGAATTTCTTTAGTTGAATCATGTTGCCAAGCTAAGTTTATCATAAGTCTTGACCGAGCCATCATTAAAATTAACAAAACTTCATAAATCCATAAAAAACGGTGGAGTTGATCTGGGAAACGTGGAGCGTGCGCTGTTCCCGCTAACAATGTGGGAACTGGCAGATCCGCGCCGCCTCAGCCCCCGCGCGCCCCGGGAACAACGTCGTAACGTAACTACCTACATTGTTAGTCGAGCGTCACGAAAACATCCGACCTTTTTAATTTCAAAAAACACAGAAAACGTCACTTTTGAATTTTTATACTTTGTGAGGTTCAAGATATGGGTATTCAAAGACTTCTCATGCAATAAAACGAAAATGGCCAAAATGTTAGTTCCGACTTTGTTAATTGCTGCAGTCGATATTTACATTGTGTTTAATACGTTTTAAATATTAGTTCCAATTGAAAGTTTCATAAAATGTTTATCGTGCTATTTATTAAGTATATCTTTTTCACTGACTATTTCATTTATCATATTTTTCTTCACTTTGATCTTCAAATGTATTACTGCAATAAAAGAAACAAAATTAGAATACCTACCACCACTGATACTATCCAAAGCGCAGATATAATTCCTCTTTTTGTTACTGCGAGTAAGCCAATTATAGAAAAAGGTATCCCTGTGAAATTAGGACAGCAGAATGATAAACTCCAACAATCTTAATATAAATAAATCTCGTGTCACAATGTTTGTCTTCAATGGACTCCTAAACTACTTAACCGATTATAATAAAATTCGCACACCATGTGCTGTTTGATCCAACTTGAGAAATAGGATAGTTTAAATCTCAAATTATAGTCACAATTTTAATTTATTGCTAATAATTGTCTGTTATTATTTGACAGTGACAATTATCTGTTAACTCCAAATGATTCTAACAGATGTCGATACCTTTCGACTGGGTTGAATAAGTAATCAATAGATGGCGCTGCTATGGTAAACCTACGAACGTGTCATATAAGCTACACTATCTATTTTTCATACCCCTAAGTGAGGCAAAACAACGTTTGCCGGGTCAGCTAGTAAACTATAACATTTAATACCGATATCTTAGAAGGCACAATAAACTAAGCCACATACAATTACACATCGTAAACTGGAATAACTCCATGACTCCTTGTTACAATATAAGCCGCGGTCCATATTAAGACCAGCCCTTATTCATATTTGTAACAATATGGATACTTACTCAAGAACCTCGGCAGGGCTTATTCTAATCCTAAATTACGATTAAGAATCTGTTTCCATTAGGCAACTAAATATATAAAAGTACTGAAACCAAATAATAAGAGTTTACGCGGGCAAAACAATATATGACCCAAGCTGGCGAATACCTCGGTCAACGCATAAGTTAGGCCATTCAGCGAGGTAATACCGCCAGCATATAGGCACCGTACCCACGGGATCCAACTTAGGTCTGGTATATTTTTTTTAAAGCTAGGTTTCATTTTGATATTAGTGTAGTTTTTAATTTGGATGTTTAAATACAATTTGAGCGCTATCGTGGGTCGGGTGACGAGTTAAATTGTAGATTTTGGCTGTTAGTCATAGTACAAGCAGTCGATAATACAAATCAGAGGCCTGCGAGTGGCTTACCACTTAGTTCATACAAAGAAGAAGTAAAAGAAGAATACAATGCTGTTTCAACAGTTAACGTGTTTAAATATTTTTAAACTAAAAAAATATGTATACGAGTATGTCTGTGGTGAACTCATTTGAATAGAGTTTTGTGTAGATGTGTTAACATATGTAATAACATTAATAATTTTATTTTGTTACGAGTCACCTAAAATACAACTTCATGACAATTACATACTTATAAAATGTATAAAAAGAAGATGCGACATCAGACCATGCTACTCGTAGTTGTAATGAAACTTAAGACACTGGAATACACTCTTCATTCTCCTTACCCTATCATAAAGTTCCACAATTTGCATCTACTTTGCACCAAACAAATTGCACACCGATTAACTTTTGCCGACATTTCTGCCCGTCTATAATAGCTGTCGATATTCCAGAATCAATAAGTAAAGGTCCCGACTACGTAAGCCTTTGTTCTACTATAACCAAGTTAAAACTAACTTGTACCGGTTTAAACTAGTTACGGCTAAATTTGTGGCTTTTGCATGCTATTGAAATTTACAGCGAAAACTTGGTAGCCTGAGCGCATTGTATACACGGGTGGTTGGCAAGATTCTTCGACCGTAAGATACATTTTAGCGTTAAGCTTGCCTTTAGTCTGGGTAACTGCAAATTGTTTGTACTAGCAATATGTGCCTGTTACAGTTTTACATACACTTACCTAGGAGTAAATAGAGTGACAGTTTGGTATGATATACATTATCTGTAAAACTTCTTCTTCTTCGTATGAGCTAAGTGTCTTAGCTTTGATATCAAAATAAAAATAGGAGACTAAAGTTTTTAGAATTTTGTAAGTAAATAATATGTAAGGTAGCAAATATAAATAAGTAATCAATAGAATAATACTTCTATATAATTAAGTTTATATTAAAAGTGCCCAACATTGAATAAGAATAAAAACTACTTTGGTAAGGTTATGTAAATAAAGAAAATAATAGGTTAAAATAGATTAGGTTAGAATGATATTAAGAACACTAAATAGGTTATGTAAATAAAGTAAATAGTTAGTCAAAGTATACTAAGATATAATGATTTTAAGTAGGATAGCTGATATTAATTAAGTAGGATAGAATAATATTAAGTAGACTAAGATCCCCAAAAACCAATCTGGGGAGTAGGATGATTAATTTAATTAATAAAAAAAAAGCTTAGATATCGAGAGTTTTCAAGCCGCCCGAAGTCCTCTAACTTAACAACTGCTTGTACTAAGGCTAACAGCCTACAATTTAACGTGTCATCCGACCCACGGTACCACCTAGATGAAAATGCGTCTTATTAAACGACATGTGCATGGTCACCCATCCAAACACAGTCCGCATCGGCCGTAGCTTAACCTCTATAATCGCAACAGTACCTTTGCTCGCCGAGCTACAGGCGCTACAGTATAAGTTATTACTAAGATTGGCTTCCAGTTTTATAACAAAGTTGTTCGTAATAGTGAAATTGAGACCAGTAATTTAGTTGCACTATCCATTAATATTTGTCTAAAAATAAATACCATATAGGTACGGATAAAAAAAGCTCGAACGCGACTTCTTTTTAGTACAAAAAAGCTCCCCTTTATTAATGTTTTGTCTATTTCTGTTATCCTCGTACATCCCGAAAATATTAAAAATCACTTACGCCACGGATGTCTCCATTAACACGGTGCCCTGCTCCATTGATTGTTTTGATTGGTTACATACTCGTGTGTTATTTTTTGGGAAACTCTAAGTTAGTAAGTTATTTTTAATTACTGATATATATTCTAATTGAGTGTAATCTTATTCTAATTCTATGATGGGGGCGATCAGACCTGCACTGACAACCCGCAGGAGGCGTATTGTGCATTTCCCCCTACCAGCCTACCCAAGCCATCCAAGCTCCTTAAAGTAGCAGAGCGCGGTCTTGGGTCGCTGGCATACCTGTTCCACTGTCATTGCGTCAGATGTTGTGGTTCCTTTTTTTACAGCATGAGGTGTCCAAGTGTAGCGTAGTGTTTTGTTGAGATACCCTTGCTATAGTTTAATCTCGGAGAAGAACAAAAAATAATGATGAATGTGGTAAGAATTGTGTAAAATTTTATCACTTTGTCGAAAATTTTTATTTACAGCTGAAGCAAGTAGGTACCAAAGTTTCAAAACATCTTTTACGATCCCTAAACTGTTCTGAATATCAAAAGTTTCGCATAATTTTACGCGCTCTCACGTCCCGACAAAGAATTCGACACCACATCGCGGCATATTTGGAAGGAACACGAGCAATTTGTGCTGAAAGTAATAAAATTCGTCTCGGGCGAGGACAGGCAAGGCGCCGCTTACAATGCCACTATTAAAAACTTTAGGGTGTCTATTTTTGGTGCTGAGCCGTCGCCGCACCAAATAAATTATGTGACAACTTGTGAATAAGTTACAGCGTTTGTGTGTCGTGAAAAAATACTTTCGTATGTTGCGGAACTGTAACTCGGTTAGCGGACAATGTTTCAGTTTTGTCGGAAAGTTTTTGCGCTGTCGTCGCTATTATGTCCCGTTTTTGTCTCGTAGAAAGTAAATAGAACTACATAAATATCGTTGTCCACTCTGCTGCTCGGGATAAGTATGTATAATGAATAGCCCATTATGTTTAGAGTGATTTAAAAAATATGTATTGAAATAGTTTACACTAATCTTATCTTCCAAAAAAATAACACAAATTTCTAACACTTGCAATACTATATTATAAATACACTTTTTATGTACATTTTTTAATTAAATTGTTAAACCCTTCAAATTTTACCTTAATTCATAATAAGTATGTATCTTTTTCTCGTTACTTACTAATGATATAAATAGTAATTCGACATTAGTTTAAGTAGCAGAATAGGCTTATAGCAAGGTCCATGTTACTATAAGTTGAATACCATTGATATGGTCAACTTATACAAAGTGTCAACTTTGTGTACATGTTGAGCTTTGAAAATAAATAAAACAAAGATAACAAATAAACCCTTACATGCAAAATTTACAAGATTATGTGTTATTAAAAATGAAATGAAATTACTTTAATTCTAGATCATAGATCCATATAAGGTAAATGGTGTATAAAAAGTTGACAAAGCAATAGGAAAATACATATTTTAGTCCGTTATGGGCATACTAGATTTATTGAAAACGCCAGAAGGCCTGCAACTTTATTATGCCTACAGACTACAGATGTTCCAAACTGTGCTTAACTCCAAACTGCACCTACATTAACCATCCCTCATGGCGGTGACAACTTAATAATATTACATTAAACTTATCCTGCAACTCAGCACTGCTAAGTTGAGCTAACTTAGATAACTTAGCTCCGGTATCGGGTGCTAAGTCAAGCGAAGTTTCCAACTAATCGTTTTGTGGTATGAAAGTTAGGTTACGTAAATCTATCGTTATTTTAGCTGTCTTCTAACGATTGTGTTATTGGTAGTCGTAAGAAATTGTGGCAAAAAAATTAAGGTAACAGTTTGTTTACTCATTTGAATTTAAATGTAATTTGCAACTTTTTACTATTACAAATTCTATAAATTTCCACAATATTTTTACTTATCCAAAATATAATTTTCGAAGAAGATGCATACCATGGTTCAGTGTGCACTCTCAACACAACTCATTGATTTTACGTCGCCAAGTTTTTTTATTCGTTACATATCAAAGATATTTGGACAAACTACGGTAAATAAATTTCCAAACGCGATTAAGCCAGTAAATCACACGTACGATACATAATTCCCTTAATCGAACCAGTGTTCAAAGCTTACATAATTGTAATCCTCCTTAATGGTCCTTACAAAACAGGTAATAACAGTGTAACCATGATTGTTTATAAAATAAAGACAAAGCTTAAAATGAGTTACTTGTCAAAAAAATAAACGGTCACACTTACTTATTATTAAAAGTTGGAATGAGTCCAACAGCTTCAGTGCACGCGCGGAGCTCGTCGGCGGCGGTCCGTGTAACACTCGCCCCTGAAGATGGTGCTCGGAAAGCACCGAAACTGTTGGACTCATTCCAACTTTTAATAATAAGTAAGTGTGACCGTTTTTCTACGCGAAAATATTAAGATGCCTTACGTGAACAGTTTACAATGTTTATAAAAATAAACGATTAATGAACTAGGTGTCTGCCGAAATCAGTTGTATGACTTTACTAACGCAACAAATGTAGATTCATTCATCCATGAGAAATGCCTACTCATCTCAATTAGTTTTACTTTTTTCCAATATTATTTTTAATAGAAATGAAATCGAATCAACAATGGAAATCATGGCCATCCTATAAACCTAATGCTTATTGAAAGTCCATTAGGCTTTCGATGGCTCATCTCTCATTAGTGCAAGAGAACGTAAACAGAACGGCATGCGAGGGTAAATTAATTAGACACTAGTGATACTTACACTTCATTTGAATAACATGGATAATAGATGTTGGGATCATAATCGAATTTATGAGTCTACATGTTATGAATATTATTTTGTAATGCGTTACGGAATATGTTAGCGTCAACAATTTTAAAATCATTTTAAATGTGTGGTCGTATAAATAATTTAGAGTGTGAATGATTTTTAAAAATAAATAAATCGGACACATTTCACACACGGCTGGTTAGCCCCATACTGAACATTTTCTAGCTCGTATTATGCTCGTTGCTAACTATTAAACTTTCGTAGAGAATACAATAAGAAAAGATACAATAAATAAATATTAGGACACATTTCATACACGGCTGGTTAACTCCATACTGAGTCATTTCTAGTTCGTATTATGGTTGCTAACATAACTGATATACTACATATACATAAATACATATTCTATATAGATACACATTTAACACACCGACCAACAGCCAACAAATTTATTTCAGCACAAAGATGTTGGCCGTGCCGGGAATGGAACCCGGAACCTTCTGATTGGCAGTCTGGCATGGTGACCAATACGCCAACAAGCTCGTCAAAGTAATTAAAAAACTTAACAAATACTATTAATATAACAAAGATAATTAAAAAACTAAACAAATACTATTGATACACATCCTAATCTATGTGTTTACGACTCACCAAAACATGGCACCACAATAACAAACGACTTAGTTGTTCCTATTTATTAGCAAGTTTCCTTATATATTTACAAAGGAAAACAGACGAGTTTGTGAGCACGAACATTCACAAACAAGGATAACGCACGGGAGGATTTGAAACTTCCGTATCGTACCATGAACAACAGTTATGCAAAGTCTTACAACATCCAGCTGCTTCTACAGGGTTATTCGCATTTGTTTTTTTTTTGCTTAGTTAGAGACAGGCATAGGAAGTAGTGTGGCATCTCTAAACGGTATTTACAGCACGCGTACGACGGGTTCAAGCTACAATGCATGACCGCCGGACGGCCGTCTCCGGACACAACATCTGTCCGGGGGGATATCCCTTTGCTAGATGGAGGCAGACCGTCGTCGCTCCATAGTAAGATGGTCACGTGAGCATAAGATACCCTGACCGTTGGTCAAAAGTTTCCATCGAATGAGAGTTTTTAGAAGGCATAAGTTGCTGATCTCCAACTCGACGGTGAAAGAAGGATATAAATAAATACATTTTGGAACTCCCAACACAACCAAGTAGTATTAAGTGTCTCTTAATACTACTTAATACCAAGTAGTATTAAGTGTCTCTTAATACTACTTGGTATGGGAGACACTATGGGGGCAAAATAGCATGTTTAGAAAAATCCTATAAATTACTGCGTAAACGATAGGGCTACTCAGTTTTATTACCTTTAAATCAAAGAAAGAAAGAAAGAAAATGATTTATTATGACAAATTAATAAGATGACTATACAAGACAAGATATGATATTATTAAATCAGTGTTAAGAATGGTTAGAGCTCTTATACACGATTACGTGAAATTTGCTCAATAGTTTTATTTTTTAAAAGAAGTCGTTTTATAATCTAAAAATGTTGTGCTTTTGAGATTAATAAAAATATCGGAACATATTATCTTATTTTATTGTATAGCTAATTATTAGTTATCTAGAATCGTTAGAGCTTATAGTTTCAATATTAATAATATTTGATTTTATATTAATTTATTTCGAGATTTTACTGTCGCAAGTCTGACGCTTCGCTCAAATAAGTATGGCACGGCTGAACTCATTACGATAGAACCTTAAGCGATTTCGAAAATTTTACAGAACTCTGTACAAAGTAACATGCAGAGAAACGGTAGAATTCGTACACTCGTATGCTCTTATTCGAGTTGAGAAGAGTTGAGACCAAACATGTGCTCGATATCGTGGAAGTGTACGTATGTATATAATACAGTATACATATATATATAATCATGATTGAGGGCTTAAAAACTCACATTTATTTTATGTCTTTCTTTATCTGCCTTTCTACAGTATATCGTATCTTGATGAAACTTATTAAATTAGATCACCCGTAGGTCAAATTTTCATCTTTGTCATATTCAGTGCTGCTTTTAGACAGTAAGAAGATTAATATTTGACACATTAATATTGTTATAAACATCACAGTCTTCAGTAAAACACTAAATTTTATTAACTGTAGTAAAATAGATCTTACCGGTTTAACTTTATATATAAAATTATTTCAAGATACCATGATCGCAAGCTGGATATGCCGACACAAAGCTTGTTTTAAAAAATCCTCTAGTTCCCTTCCACATACAAATGCTCAAGTAATACTTGCGATGTACATAATAGCGAAAATGACGATATCTCGCTCTAAACGCGTCCCTCTCTTTCGCGAGTCATTAGCGAGAATATATGGCTTGCTTAGTTTTAATTACAGTCATGCTTAGGAAATTTCCGACTTAGGGTGCTGTTGCTTACCTCTTACGAGCATAGCCCAACAGTTTACTGTTACTCGGATATAAAATTAATACAATATATACACATACAAGGCTCTCGATAAACATATATTTCAAACGTCTTCTATTTGCACACATGATCACTCCAACTTATACTTTCATTCATCGTTTACTCTCCAAGTACTGTGAGACTGTGGAATGCTCTGCCTTTGTGTATAAGGCTGGCGTATAAGGCAGTTTTTTAGTTAATTTCTTTCCTGTTGTGTTTCTGTTTGTATAGCCAGTAGTTTTGAAGTTGTTTTTTTGTACCAACGCTTTTTTTTATCTATACTGTCCATTTCCATTCTTGATTGCCTGGCAGAGATCACCATAGGTGATAAGGCCGCCCTTGTACTCTATGTGTAAATATTTTATTTCCTTAATTTAAGCTGTTTTTTATGTGATTGCACAATAAAGTAATATTCTATTCTATTCTATGTCAAGCTGTGATATATACAAAGCTTTTCCATATGATATTAGGCACATATCTACCTTGGAGAATATACAAGCGAATATACAGTAGAAACTCGGTTATCCGGCCCTCAGTTATACGGATTCGCGATTATCCGGACTACAGACCAATTGCCCAAAATCACATTTTTGCAAGCATGAACGTGTCGGGCGGAACTTGCATTACCCCTTCAGCGCCGGTTTCTCATTAAAAAAAAAACACAATTTTTTCATACTTTCGATTATCCGAATTTTCGATTATCCGAATGCCTGATAAAAAATTAGTCCGTTTAATCAAGTTTCTACTATACTCGTATATGTATTCATGAATTTATTTTAATAAAGTACTTTTTGTAGCTTTTAGTAGATTATAAACCTTAACAAGGGCGGCAAATGTTACAGAACAAACTAAACCAAGATTAATTTGTTCGTGTTTATTGCACTCCTAAATTAAGTTGCTACATTTTGGTTACTTTTAATTAAATGTCAATGTTACACCAACTGTTAACTGGCAATAAAATTAACTGCACAATGTAAGTAATTTTGTGTATGTACTTTATCTTGTTAAAATTTAACCTAATGAAACTTATTAATATAAAGGAATGTTTGTAATACAATACAAAATATAGTATGCCATTATAAAGTGAAATTGATAGGATTCGTATACATCGAACACTGAATTCAGCTTTTTAAGGTTCCATACCCAAAGAGGCCTTATCACTAACACTTCGCTGTTCGTCCATCTGTCTGTCTGTCACCAGGCTATATCATGAACCGTGATAGCTAGAGAATTGAAATTTTTAAAGATGATGTATTTCTATTGCTACCATATCAACAAATACTTAAATTATAATAAAACTAACTGACCCGGCAAACGTTGTTCTACCTTAATAAATAAAAAAAAAAAAAAACTAAATATACAGTAGCCGATTCTCAGACCTACTGAATACGCATATAAAATTTGGAAAAAATCGGTCAAGCCGTTTCGGAGGAGTACGGTAACAAACACTGTGACACGGAAATTTTATATATAAGATTAACATTAAAGAGGGCATCTACACTACAAAGGTTTTTTTTTATGCTGGTTTTATATCAATGGTACGGAAACTATCGTGCGCGACTCCGACTAGCACTAAACTTGGCCAATGATTAATATAATAAAAGAACCTACGCAGAAATGGACTTCAAATGAACAAGGTATATGATTCTTCTAATTAGCTGAGCAAGCCGCCTCCGAATCAACTGGTTAAATTTTCTTACGGTCTATTATTATTTTATTTTATTTGGCCGATTTTCAACTATCGATTGATGAAATCACATACAGTAATACCCCGACTTACGCTACCTCGACTTACGCGAATTCGGAGTTACGCGATATAATTTTCTCGTCTATTTTAACGTTTTTTGTTTGAAAGCCGCGCACTTCAGATTGTGTTTATACATTTTATTAATATAGTTTGTCATATTATCTAGAATTAAATTAAAATTTATTTCCTAAATTATAGTCTCCGGTCTCAATTAAACATAGGTACTTTGTATGACTTTATAGGTATGTATAATATGCAAAATTGTACCCCGACTTACGCGAATTCGACTTACGCGGATAGCGCTCGGTCCCACCTATCGCGTAAGTCCGGAGTATTACTGTATTCTAAAAACCTATACACTATGAAAATAAATTGGTCATTGATAAGATCATTGAGTTATAAGATAAACCAATGTTTGTATAACCCTACGGCTGTGAATAGTATTTGCTCATAGTAGTTTAATATAGCAGCCCCTCCTTGCAAAATCAATCAGTGTCGTATCTTGCTGTACACGTGATTAATATCAAATCCAGACGAATAAGCAACTTGGCGATGTCTTGACGAATGCATTCATATCGGATACGATATGCAGCGAGTAGTTCATAAAATCATGATTGTGCTGAACATCCTACGCTTTGCTCAGTCTCTTAAGGAACTAGAATCTTATTCTGGAAGTTGTTCCATATTTACTAACAGAATTACAAAACCAATCTCATATTTTTAGGAACAGATGTAGGGTAATATAGATAAATACATGAGCATATGAGACACAAAAATCCTATTAACCATGCTATCAAGAGAGCACAGCTAAATGTTCCACTGAAACTATGACTCACATTATCATAATTATTTATAGGCAATTGCTTTTGTTTATCAACCAATATAGTATCATTCTTATTATCGGGCTGACAAAATATACAGGCTAAGAAAGTATCCAATAGTGTAAGCAAAATAAATGATAACCCTCTTATTTATTAATGTCATAATTATGATGTTTTGTGAAGAATTTAGTTTTTTGTAAAATTTGAAACTAGAATTTCAATGTCACAAGTTTGCCGATACATCTTAAGGACTAAACGTTTTTGAGTTCACAATAAAATTTAAGATGTGTACAATAATAAAAGAGGAAAATATTAAAATAAAACACACAGCAAGTCAGGACGTGGCTTGTATTTTTAATAAAACGACATAATTAAAAACTAATTGGAGTATATTATATTACATGTATTATTTTATTTAGAAAAACAACACAGAGATACCAACTAAGGAAAACCACAAACGATATGTGGCAATTGTTCAACATAAGTAGTTTATACTAAGTTATAAAGGAGTATACTTTTTAATTATGCTAATTGGAGTATTTGAATTATTCTTTATTAATGTGTTTAAGCTGGTTAGTGATATTTTCTAGTGTCATATTCGTAGACTCTATGAACTTTCCGATTCGTTTTTCACTTTGATTTAAAATCTCACTGAGAACGTTTATTGATTGGCTATTGTTCTCGAGTGATTTCAAAATAGACGAAATTAAAATACTTGAATTCATATTATTATCAAGTTCAAGAGTTACATCTTTTATATCGTTTTCGACTTCGTCACACAATATTCCATTCATATTTTGAAAATTAAAATTGAGTACTTTAGCAGTCACCGTACGGTCTAATTTGTCAGAATATTTAGAATATTTTGCCCTAGCAAAAACGTGACAGGGAATTTTGTTACCACCTATACTCAATTGAGGTATACCTGTTTCAAAAAACTCAATTAAGTTAACATCAGCAATAAAATTGTCATCTAATACCAACTGGGTGAGTTTTTGAAGATTCTGAGTTTCAGCATAATTTATATCGACTAGTTTTGGTAATTGAGCAAATATATTTTCAACTTCCTTCAGTTTATTATGCGAAAGGTCTAGAGTTTTCAATTGCACCAAGCCTTCAAAAGCACGTTTATCGACATATGAAATCATATTGTGTGAAATATTTAGATGTTCCAATTCTCTATAACCTTTTAAAAAGTTATTTGGAATAGTTTCAATCGAGTTCAAGCTTAGATCAATATCTAGAACGGCACTATAACTACCGTTATCTTCAGAAGTTTCAATTACAATTAATGTGTTATTAGCCAGGTCGATCTTTTTCAAATTCGAAAGCGGCAAAAAATTATTAAAATTTATTTTTCGTAATTTGTTACCAGATATTCTAATGCTTGTTAATCTTATCATCTGGAACACGTCTTTAGGTATAGTAACTAGATATCCATCCAGAAGTTGAAGGCTCGTGTAGAGAGTTAAATTTTTAAACAAAGGATTTTCGTCAGGATTCACCACAGTGATTTTGATGTTGTATTCATACAAATCCGGTTTTGGAAGATATTGACGCGGATTTTGTTCGTCAGGCGATTCTTGTAAGTAACAACCGTACAATTTATACGTGACTGCAGAATGGCAGGTCACTTCATATGGCTCACTCTGGCAATATCTAAACTGCGGTATGCTTGGATTGTTACCACCAAACCAAACACATTCTCCTGCGACTTGATATGAGAGTGTTAAAAATATTGCAATACCTGTAAACAAAAAAAAACATGTGTATTGCTTTGTATTGTGTGGTCCAGAGTTTAAACATGTAGAGACCCTGTATAGAGTAATGTAATGATCGACTGAAAGAAAGTAATCAAATAGCGGAAACGCGAAGGCTAAGCTGTATTTATATTGACATTATTCCATATGACATGTATTACAATTTATTTGTATATCATATTGACATTTTTTTTAATTTTTGACGTATAATTGTAAAATTATCAATAAATGGTTTATCTTGTTTATCTTGTTTATAAACCCCCAGCTGTACTCGTAAAAATACCGTGTTTGAGGTGAAACGCAAATGCATAAAATCATGAATACAATTTTTAGTGGAATGTCTATTACAGGTTAAATCACAAACAATACATTAAGGGGTAAATGTAGCCCATACACACATATTTCATACATGTATATTCCTGTAGGATGTCCTACAGGAAGAAGACTAATGAGAAGAAAGAACGTTGCAAGAAAGTATGGGTGAATTTCATGTATGTAGTTTCATGTGGCAAAATGAGTCTAGGGTCTTAGACAGATATGACAAATGATACGAGTATAGAAGAATGGGTCCCCACACAAAAGTTAGATAAGGTGAAGAAGTGAAAGCAGAATTACATTAAAGAATGTGACATAAGTACAATAACTAATGCACAGTGCGAAAAGCACCTAAATATTTAAGTTACAAAAAAACTAAAAAAGTATTCAGTTTTATACTCGAAGAGTTCGTTATTTAGCTAATCAATTCAAAATTGCCAAAATGATTATGTTACACATAATATATTATTTCCATATACATAAACAATATTTTTGGTACTTACAATAAAATAATGTTGTCATGATGTTAATAATAGAATCCTTCGATTTACTAAACCAATTGAAGAAACAGATGAACTTATGTTCCTCCTACTAAGTGAAGAGGAATGAAAGATTCCTTAATATTACGGTGCTTATATAGTAACGTTTACCAGTACTTTACTTGATAAAACATTAATTATGAACATAACAATTTTATAGTTTGTCGAAATATTGATAAATATAATTGGATTAACTATTTTAATTGGCTGTTTACGCGTTATGTTTTCTATGTTCCTTGAAATAATAACTGATGTTTTTGAAATGTTTATATTAGGTATAATATATTACCTCTTATAGAATAACATAGATGTTTATGTGTAGTGTATTGTTATTTTTATTCTTAAACACATATATAACAATCAAATATATTTACTACCAAACATAAACTAAAACTGAATTTCTTGTTATTTCTCCATAAATTTTGGAAAATTGTGTACAACAGTCAACTAAACACGAGAAAGTAGCTTCAATTCCTATACAAGGTGAATAAAATATAATAAACTTCAGAATAACAGCGGTGTTGGTTAGTGACCACAAAGTATGACGAGTAGAATTTCATTATAATTTAATTATAGAACGGAATGTTAAAATCAAATGTATGAGCCAAACAATATGAATTCATACCCAGTCTTTGAGTAGTTGAATGTTTGTGACCAAGGAGAACTTGGGAGGTTTTTATGCCAAGATTTAAGTGGAAAAACGTGGAACTGTGGATAGAATACTGGTATGAAATCACAAACTATCATCGCAATCCTAATTAAAACCTACCAGCATTTCATTGTTAATCACTTTCAACTGTGTGTGATGTATTCCGGCAATTCTGACATACCGACCCCATCTCATGTCAGTCATCAGTATAATATTTATATTTCTATACTCAATGCTCAATTAAAAGCTAGCGTTATCATAAAAAATACCAGAACTGATGTATTTTTCTTTAAAACTAATTTTTAATCCAAGGCCAGGCTATTTATAGACGGAATTTGACTTCTCTTTATTATTGGTCCATCATGACAATGGCAAAAAGTGTAGTTTTTTTACTCTTAATAGGCTTGCGCTTGATTGCAGTGGCAAGCGATATTGCGATCTAAGGTGGAGCGCGCCCGCCCAGAAGAAACCGGTTCACTCTTGCCTTGAAAACCGCTAGATTATGGTGTATCTCAGTTTCAGTTTATTTTAAGAAGTTCAATATATATATAATACAAAAGTACACTTATTAATGTCAAATTACAATATTAAAATGTCAAATTACAATAAAACAATGTCAAATTACAATATCAAAATGTCAATTACAATATTACAATGTCAATTTACTAAATAAAACGTCAATGTTAAAATAATCAGAGAATAAAGTCGCCGATCTATATCTGATTATAATTCTACGGCGTAGTGACAGACGTTGTTCCACCTACTGACTGAGGCGTTGCAAATCAGGCGCGTGGGTTCGAATCCCGGCACTTGCGTGAGGATTGCAACTTGCGAAATGCATACATAAATGGCACAAGCCAGTTATGACAAATCGCACCACAAAGCCTATGGTGACAAATAAATCTTCCTATTCAGACGTAAATTTAATAATAATATTTTGATACTCTTATTGAAGCCTGTTTTGTTTTTTTTTATCTTCTTCTTCTTCTCCTTTACCATTTCCCACTAGGTGGGGTCGGCACAGCCTGTTTTTCTCTTCCACGCCACTCTATCAGCCGTCATCTCCACATTCACTCCCTTCTCATTCATATCCTCCTTCACACAATTCATCCACGTCTTCTTTGGTCTACCTCTCCTTCCGCTACTTCTTACAATCATATCCATACTTCTCCTAATCACATGCATCTCCTGTCTCCTTTTGTTTTTTTTTTTATATTTGGACATATTTCACACACGGCTGGTTAGCCCTATACTTAACCATTTCTAGTTAGTATTATGGTTGCTAACACAACTGATATACTACATTACATACATGATGTGTAGATATATTTCAGATAACCAATTATTCTCTGAAATGTATCCACTTTCAATTAATTCAGTTGAATAAGACATATTTACGTAAGTAAGATATTGTATGCAAAACCACTGTCGTGAAATACGGATTTAAATAAAATGTCACTTGATTTTAGTCCCTATATAGAAATGTTTTAGGCGAATGTTGAAATCTTGAATCTGATACACTGTTATTTTTTGTGTAATAATTGCAGCGAACTTGACATAACGACCTCTTTGGCGAAATGGTAACCATGCCGAACTGCAAACCAGAGTCCCGGGTTCGGTTTCCGGTACGGCCAACATCTTTGTGATGAACTAAATTTGTTAACTGTTGATCTGGGTGTTGATATAAAGTATTTATGTATGTACATGTACGAAGTATATCAGTTGTGTTAGCACCCTTAATACAAACTAGAAATGATATACTCGTAGTATGGAGCTAAAGCCGTGTGTGAAATGTATCCCAATAAAAAAAGCTTATCATTTAATTGTAACAATGATTTTATCATATTATGATGTGTAATAAAGACATATTATTATTAGATACTAGTTGCGGCCGGGCAAAAAGAAGTTGATCTGAGATAAAAATGTTGTGAGTGTTAATCCAAGGTCTATCTTCAAACCAAATCTCATAAAAATCGATTCAGCCGCTTGAACGTGAAGAAGTAGCAAATATAAACACACACAAACTATACCATTAATTACATTAGTAAGACGATGTCTTCAAACAAGCCTCCTCATAATAAGCACAATACCTTCAAAGTTAAACAAGTAGATTGGGCGATGAACCATAAATAACCATGTACATGCCCGAGAGCCAAACTTCGTTCCCTAAACAAACAAGGTCCCTACTCTAGTCGACATTCAACAATAGCAACTTTCGACGCACTTTTATTGCTGTCGCTGCATTTCAAGCTTTTGTCAAAAAAACGCTTGTTTACATTTTCAATTTTATTTTGCTTACAAAAATAGTCGTAAACGTAAAGAGTTATTTACAGCCTTTTCACGGGCGTCGTTAAACCGCTAGTAAATATCTCATTCGGGAATTCCATTCTATGCGTCGAATTGGGCAAAAATATGTAGGCAGAGATTTATTCGATCCAATTTTAATAACGTCCATAAATTAACAAACTCACATGTCACATGTGGGTGTGTGAACATCTCGCCCTGAATTCAGGTCATTCCGAAAATAATTTAGAAAATTGATTGCTTGCATCAAAACTCAATGGCCTTTTTATCTTCTGGATATTGGAGTTTGGTTGCGCATTTTAAATTGGGAGTTAAAATACAACCCAATTCAATGAAAACACAAATGCCAAATCGGGAATGTGAAATCAGAAACACATGTCGTAAGTACCTACTCTGTCGGTATTTTTACTCCAACTACAAAATTTACTTTTTACACGCTTTATATTATTATTATTTATTAGCTTCACCTGTATGTTTGTAACCGACTTCTTTGGGCGCAATTTTGACCCACTTTAAACGGCCAGATTCCGTTGAAACTTTGTAGATTTATTGAGGACCGATGACAATACACTAATTTAATAAAATTATTACATTTTTTTGTATTTTTGTTTGTATGATTGTTTGTAACCGACTTCTTTGGGCGCGATTTTGACCCACTCAAAACGGCCAGATAAGCGTGTTTTTTAGTTTTCTTTAACTACTATTATTTTGTACGAGAAGCGCATCTCACAACTCACTTTAGTCTATCCAGCACTTTAAGCTCGATTGGATGATACGACAGTAACACGAGTGCTTGGCTCGGGACTGGCAGAGTCCCATCAAATTTTATCAACCCTATTGACGGGTTTTTGGCGCTTCGTCAATTTACTTTCAAGTTAGATTTTGCATCGAAAATCAATGCAAAACTAAGCAGTTTAATACTATAGAATGCAAGATTTTAAAAAATCTCCGTTAAGTAAAATTTGAGATACTATTGAAAGTAAGTACTACTAGTAACTATAATATCATAAACTCTTTTTTTTTTCTTTAAAAGTTGTAATTTGTTTATTAAGTTAATTTTAATTTGTTTATACTCCTAATTAATTAAAAAACTATAATAGATTTAATTTAATTTTGACTTAGATTAAAAATAATGTAACATAATTACCGTAAAACTAAATAATCGGTGCCAGTGGGAAAAGTAAGAAATCTTAATATATTTTGGAAAAAAATATTTACATAGTAGTAGAGAAAATATATACCTATAGGATGTCCTACCATGTCTTGGTTTTAATTAATAATATGAATATAAATGTATTGTAATATACTTGAGCGCGTTTTATCATTGGCGCATTTTCATTATCAGAAGATATAAAACATAGCGCATTCGAATACAAACGTAATTCCAACAGCATTACAGATATTCGGTTTCCTCCTGCAACAGTCACAAATTTAAAGGTACATCAGGTTTATATTAATTGTCCTTTATCGCTGGAATCTGATCTTTGTCCAACTTGTAATAAAGTTTATTTTCGTTTAATATAACAACTTTTCCCTAATACCCTGTCCTTATCACAGGTGGCAGTATAAGCGGCGAAGGCGCTGCGAAATTCCGAGCTATGAGTCTCGACGAGAGATATATAAACACGTTTATTATACTGACAAGAAGTTGTGAATTCTAAAATTGATATGTAGAAAATAAGCATGAATATCTAACGAGGAAAGGAATTAAGTTCGTAGTTCGATGACCAGAGCGAAAAGAAATTAAGTTAGTAGCCATTTTGTGATAGGTAAGTATGCAGAATACCAAATGTTGTTATTTTGGCCATCTTATTAATTAAGCCATGCTTTGATACAAACTATTATAATGTGTTCTACCGTTTTTTTAGATAAAAATTTAATCCTCTCAACACAAATTAAACCCTCTCAACTCAAATAAAAACTTACGCAAACAAAAGTGACGCAGTTACGTTCTATTGATGCTGTGGATATACTAAAGTAGATCCAACCGTTTTAATATGCAAGCATTATTCAATAAACGGTTGGCCATGCTCGTGTTATAACAGAATTTACAAAAATAAAATTACATAATAAAGATGTTCGAAAACTTTCAAACTTTACTAAATGCAAAGCTACTTTTTACAATAAACTTGTAATTACGAGAAAAAACATTGAAACTTCATTCAAAAAGGTTGCTTAATTTTGGCTCAATCTGGCTTTTTCCTCCCTAGATCTTGCTTCGGCTTATTCTTCACCCTAAGCCATACTTTCACAAAAAATGTTTACGGAAGAACCAAACGCTCTGCTGTTTTATTTATGTGCCAGAACGAACGGAATAATTTTCTAGTTCGGTAAAACGAAAAGGTGCAGTAAAAAGTTTTATCCGAGTCTCGAATGTAAAACTTTTTCGGGTCCCGGCATTTTATCATGCGCATATTGGATTGGTTTGATGGATTCTCTTGTTTACAGACATTTTCACTCTGAGAGAAAAGTACAGCTTTTGTTCAACATAGCTAATTACAAAACGGTGAGAAAAGTTTAAGAGCATTTTTATTTTATTTTTGCACATTATCCAATACACATGTAATAAAACTAAAAGCTTTAGTTTTTTAGCTTTAGCTTGATAGAAAAGTCCTACTATGTGTTTTCTATCAATAATAATATTTGTATTGTTATGTTTGTAATCTTCTTATATATAAAATTCTCGTGTCACAATGTTAGTCTCGATACTCCTCCGAAACCGCTTGACCGATTCCTCTGAAATTTGGTAAGCATATTAGGTGGGTCTGAGAATCGGCTAACATCTATTTTTCACACCCCTAAATAATAAGGGTGGTCCACCCCTCAATTTTTTTTAACATTTTTTTGACAAATTTTTATTTTTTAATTTTTTTATGATACGATATTCAAAAATACATACAACCCTAAATTTTTACTTTTTTATCATCAACCCCTATTTTTTTATGGCCATTTTAGTCAATTTCCGTGTCACAGTGTTTGTTACCGTACTTCTCCGAAACGGATTGACTGATCTTTACCAAATTTCATATTCGTATTCAGTAGGTATGTGAATCGGCTACTGTGTAACGTTTTTACCCCTAAGTGATAAGGGTTGTTAACCCTTAAATATATTTTTTATTTTTCCGACGAATTTTTTTTATTTGAATTTTATATAAAATGGCATTAAAAAGTACATACAACCCTACATTTTTACTTTTTTATCATCAACCCCTATTTTTATATGGCCATTTTGGTAAATTTCCGTGTCACAGTGTTTGTTACCGCACTCCTCCGAAACGGTTTGACTGATCTTTACCAAATTTCATATTCGTATTCAGTAGGTCAGAGAATCGGCTATTATCTATTTTTTATACCACTAAGTGATAAGGGTTGATCACCCTTAAACATTTTTTTTTTAATTTTTCGACGAATTTTTTCATTTTATTTTTGTATTAAGTGGCATTAAAAAATACATACAACCCTATTTTTTTACTTTTTTATCATCATTCCCTATTTTTCATCTCGCTTGATAACTGATCATATATAGTATCTAACTGTACTTCGAGTAAAAATCTATTTTTTTTAAGAAAATAACTAACAAAATTTAACCTGATATACATATATATGCTTAGTATTATTACCAATCTTAAGTTAAAATTTGCCGCGCCTTTACTTTACTGGTTAGTGAAATGCCACACTATGCCATAGACCGAAGTCGGTCTCCTGTTTTACTCACAAAATTATTTTTCACAGACTTCTCTCACTGTTTACACAAATATCGACCTTCGTTATTGTTTATGTATCGTATGTAGTAGTATTGTTAACAATTATCATTTTGCTATATCAATGTAACTCTCTTATTAACTTAACCGCGGCTCCACCCGCGTGTAAGTCGCTTTATTGCATAACCTCTCCTGCACATGACTGTTGTAAAAAATGTATTTTCATCTGTGCGCTACTGTGGATCGGATTATACGTTAAATTGTAGGTCCTCTTAGCACAAACAGTCGTTAAACTAAGGCAGGGGCTTGAAAAACTCTCGACAACATAACTTGATCACTTAGTTCTTACGTAGAAGAAGCTATAAAATTTAATGTACTAATAAACTAGACCCCGAACGTACGAACAAAAAATTTTCAACAAATATGATGATGACACTACAAATATTATGTAATTTGTTTTGTTTTGGACTTCTTTATGCTCAAACGGCTCGAACAAATATGCTAAAAATTTTCGCGCTCGCTTCGCTCGCGCATAGCTCGCTGCGCTCGCATCCGGCTCGCTTCGCTCGCGATTGGTCCTGGGACTTTTGGCTCATAGCTTACGACACTACAAATATTATGTAATTTGCTCTGCTTTGGACTTCATTATGCTCAAGCGGCTCGAACAAATATGCTAAAAATTTTCGCGCTCGCTTCGCTCGCGCATAGCTAGCTGCGCTCGCTTCGCTCGCAATTGGTCCTAGGACTTTTGGGTCATAGCTTACGACACTACAAATATTATGTAATTTGTTCTGCTTTGGACTTCATTATGCTCAAGCGGCTCGAACAAATATTCTAAAAATGTTCGCGCTCGCTTCGCTCGCGCATAGCTCGCTACGCTCGCGTCCAGCTCGCTTTGCTCGCGATTGGTCCTAGGACGTTTTGGGTCATAGCTCACGACACTACAAATATTATGTTATTTGTTCTGCTTTGAACTTCTGTATGCTCAAGCGGCTCGAACAAATATGATAAACATTTTCGCGCTCACTTCGCTCGCGCATAGCTCGCTGCGCTCGCATCCGACTCGCTTCGCTCGTGATTGGTCCTAGGACGTTTTGGGTCATAGCTTACGACACTACAAATATTATGTAATTTGTTCTGCTTTGGACTTCATTATGCTCAAGCGGCTCGAACAAATAAGCTAAAAATTTTCGCGCTCGCTTCGCTCGCGCATATCTCGCTAAGCTCGCATCCGGCTCCCTTCGCTTGCGATTGATCCTAAGACGTTTTGGGTCATACCTTATGACACTACAAATATTATGTAATTTGTTTGGTAACGGCTCGAACGGAAGCGCTAAAAAAATTTTAATACCTATAACTTTAGAAAAATATCATTACCTACTAACCTTAAAAATTTTACAATGAAATTGTATTATACAAATAACAGACTTCAAAATCATACCTACATTTATAAATTCTAAATGTAACTAAAAAGTTAAAAATAATTTTATGCCTACACATAAGTACCATGGAAGACTTTATTTGAATAACTTATAAACATGCTATTTTCAATTTTTATTTATCCTTTATTCTTGGCGTCGGTGCCATCTAAGAAGAACAAATTAACGTTTGTTAAAATAAACACTATTAAATAGATATGATTGAACATAATATTTTTTGGCGTTTGTTACTTTTATATTCCCTTAACGTTTGTTCATGGCGCTCCATACCCATTTCACGCATATACCATATACACACACTTATAATAAGTAAGTAACATTTTTATTATACTAGAATTTGTCTAGAAACTAGAATAAAAATAATTAATAAGGCAAAACAACGTTTGCCGGGTCAGCTAGTTAGGTATATATGTCATAACAATATGCATTGTGTCCTGTGTTGTGAGTTTCCAGGCTTCTTATTCTCAATTTAAGGCACAGAATGCATACTGTTATTACATACATATCTAATTACAAACATAACAATACATTTTTTAATTATATTTGTATTGTTATGTTTATTACGTATATGTATGTATATGTCATAACAAAATGCATTTTGTGCCTTAAATTGTTAACAAGGAGCCTGGAACATCACAAAACAGGACACAATAAATCTTTATTATTATAAGATAAACTGTAAATACAAATATAATTTATTTGCACTAACATACATTCATTATGAATGATATTTTATTAATTAATACCTTAAAGTCAAGGCAAAATGTAGCTAGCCACAAGCAGGACTTGAAATTAAAAATTTCAAATGTAAATATAACAAAATAAATCTCAAAAGTTTCGGGAGTAAATCCCAATTAATTTCCTTGTGAAAGTAATTACCCGTCAAAAGCAAATTGTTTGAAATAGGGAACTGGAAATTACCAATCAACTAAATTAATGATGCCCTTTGATCTTTCAGAGCTATCAATAAGTGCCTTTAAGAAGTTTAACCGTTTGTAAATAACATTTTCTTTTGAAAAATATCGGAAGTATCTTACCAATATATAAACAAATATGACTATAGGGACTTTACGAATTAAAATAAAATTTCCAATATTGTGAAGATTCACAAATAATAGTTATAAAAACTTGTATAAATATAAATTGGTTCGCGATTGAGGGATAGGGGGCGTGATTGAAAGCTGGGTGGTTTTTGACACAGCAAGTGTCAGGTTCAACCAATGTATTTAAATTAGTATTGACATTTATGTTGATTTAAAATTTAATGTGATTGTGTGACTTGTAACTCTATATTATTTCATTAAATAAGTCTTGTTAATTAAAATATATATATAAAATATAAAATAAAAACAACAATATTATGTAAAAAATAAAATTTGTCATTTTCTAATGCTTTAGGAAGATTACGGGAGTTGTCGAACGGGGAGTTGAAAATCTTTCACCAACCTGACGTAGAGTTCCGGCAGTCTTCTTTAGATCAGTAATTCCCGACTAGACATGCCCCTTTTTCGGTCAGAGTACCGTTTAACCATGATCTGCTGTAACAATGAGTTTATTTTAAATGGCAACAAAATCTTTCTTTCGCTTACTGCTAACTAATTCAAACATTAATAGCTGTCATCATAAATTTAATTTTCTAATTAGCTTAAAATGGATACTGTATTTTGCATACATACTTTGTTAATAAGTACTGACACTCCCCGCTAATGAAATGGAAGGAGTCTAGACATTTAGGCAAGGGTACTAGACTAATTTAATTCTCAAGCTTAAAAACCCATTAGAGAAAGTTACTTCGTTGTTTGGAGTTTCTAATAATTATCCAAGTTTGAATCAACAGTAGTTTGTAGTAATAATAAGGAAAAATTATGGACCGAGCTAAGATTTATTAGATTTACTTACATAATTCTAATTAATTTCATTGAGAGCCAGTTATTCCAGATTAGGCATGTTCCACCTTTGGTCGTGTCGTTATGTGTTTTCGCGCCCTGCTGGCTTACCTAAGTGTAAACAATGGTAAGAATATTTGAAGATATTTTAGTACCAAGAAGAATTATGAATTAGAAAAAAGAAATCAAAAAAATTTTAAAATAAACGTTTTAAATGTGCTATATTGATAATTATTATAAAGTTATCATAGATAAGTCTGATTGGTACAAACATGCTTAAAATTATTGTTGAATTGTAATTAATTTTTCAATAAATTATTTTTTATGATCATCATCATCAGCCTATATCTACCCACGATATTGTTATAAATCTTTTTATGATTTACAACGATTAAACTAGAAATTAAATATAACAAATTGCTGATCAAAAATTGAGCATTATCAAAAACTGTTTATAAATAGAATTTTCCCACCGGTCACGCTCGTATATCCTAAAGGAAAGCAACCGACAAAGTAGCTACAGAATGACTAATAAAATTATTTACACTATGGCTTGACACAGCTACATACACCATAGCTATGACGACAATTCAGGCGAGTTCGCGTCAATACTAGATCTCAGGGGAAATTACTGCTTCCTTGCGTCGGCAGGGGATACCATGAAACCTGAAACGATGGCGGCTTATGCCTCCGTGACGTGGGCGAGGTACAGTACTGCCAACTAGATAGTTGAGCTGAAATTAGAAGCTTCGTCTTTAACTTTCATATAACCGTGGGTCGGATGACACGTTAAATTGTAGGTTCCAGCTGTTAGCCTTAGTACAAGCAGTCGTTAAGCGTAGTGAGATACCTACGGGCGGTTAGAAAATTCTTGACACCAGAGCTTGGACACTTAGCTCATACGAGTAGGAAGAATAATGTACTCATAGTTTGGTTAAGATATGCAACTATATTATACACGAAGAACTAAATGTAATCGTTGTAATAAGTAGTAGTAATGTAATTCTATTAAAATAATTATTTTTTATTTAGAAATGTCCACGTGCATGTACATAACAATTGTAAAAGTAATCTATTACAACTTGTAGTTTGTTAAATCAAAGAGCAGACTGACGTTAGAGAGACACAGTTTCCAGCGGTAAATACGAGTACCTACGTACAAACACTTTGAGTCAACCTTTATTGTGAGAACAGCGAAGCTTTGGAACTCTCTACCTGAGTCTCTGTTTCCTGAAAGTATCATGCGAAGGTCTTCAAAAGTAGAATAAAAAGGTATCTTCTAGGTAAGCGTGCCACATCGTATACTACAGCATAGCTTTAAATTAGGGAAGCTGTAGTCAAACGCAAACATATCACGGGTAAAAAAAATATTATCTGTCTATCCCGTGCTGCGGCGCAACATTTTCTTCCGCGCCAAAACATGTTATATTATTAGAATTTTATATTTCATCCTCTTTTCTTCCTCCTAGAAATTACTTAACGGAAAAAATATAACAAAATAAAAAAACGAAGATCAAAGAACAGACTGACAGACGTGACATTGACATTTACAATAATTCTTCAAGATCTAGTGTTGCTAGGTATTAATTTAAAGTTTTCATTTTGTTTCGATAATTAATTATTTTTTACACACAATCATTATAAATTTTTATCAAAACTCACTCTGTCTACTATTTTTCAAACATAAGTTATAATTTTTGTTTTAGGTATACAAAAGAGATTTGAGCAAAAATGCCCAAATCTATCAGATTTGAGTGGGTGTTTAATTATTAAACCAAATCAATTTGGCCTGCTAGGTTTAAATTAAGTATTTTAATAAAAGTTAAATAATAAAGAGTGTGTATGAGAGGATATGGTCTATGCGTCTCAACTAATAGATTTGCATTTGGTGTAAGCATAAGACTTTTTTATAATGGGGACAATAATGGTGGCGATTCAGCGGCACACACGACTAAACTAAATTTAAAGAAGCCCCGTCTCTTTTCGTCTTAGGTGGCCAGAAAGAGACGGCACGTTCTGCACTATAGTCAAAACATCTAAAATCATTATAAAATATCAGACTACCAAGACTATCTTGGATACATTTTATTTGTTTAGACGTCCTAATATCACCCTCGGTTTAAGCGTTAGTTGTATTTTATTATGTACACCCTGCGGTGTTACACGCGTTAATTATAAACAAAAGTAGCCATTGTGTTTCTAGGGTCTGAACTAAAAAATACCAAAATTGATGAAAATAGGTTCCGAGAACGCTCTCGACAATGCCGTTTGAGCGTTAAGGAGTTACCCACACATAAACGAAAACTTTCGCATTAATGTCAGTTTAATTATTGAAAATTATGATATGCATTCAGTTCCATTAAAACTGTTAAGAGTAAAAATTTATCCCAAGAGACACTGTTACCTGCTTAAAATTTGACTTACATCTCGGAGTACCCCCGTATCGTAACTCGGTTTGCGATAGCGGAACAGCGTTTGCTTTGTCACACACACATGCTATTAAAAGCTAACTATGGCGAGAATGGACTTTACGCCATACCCGCGGTGAATTTTCATGCCAAAACCGTGTAGTTTAATGAAAATGTGTCAGGCGATCTATGTGATCTATTGACCTAATTTGTAACAAAATACGGTAAGAATAAAATGTTTCTTTAGAGAAAGGAGAAAATTACAGTGTCTTTATTTTAGAGTTGCATAAGTAGAAGAAGAAATGTTTTCTGCAATAAGCTACATATGTAAGCACTTCCGCGTCTTTCCACATTTCAGCTCATCAGTCAGCTTAGGGAGAACATCGGAAATCTTCCTGTCATGTTGGTAGGTAGAACAAACAACCAAAATATTTTGCACTGGAATCAACGAGTATGTCCTTTTTGCTGTTTATGTGAAAACGCTGTGCGGAAAAAGTTAAAAAAATCTTGACCATAGGGGGTAGTTTGATAAAACAGACCCGCAGAAATAATACAAGTAATACCTGTGGCAGCACTCTTCTGAAATATTTATTATCATATGAATTTGTATCAATAATTTATATTTTTATGCTCATAAGGTGTTTGGAACCTACTGACGATGTTATAAATAAATCTTGTGATAAACTGGCAAAAAACTGCAATTCAGGATTTTTTATGTTTTTTTACAATTAAATATTATTATCAGACTGAAATATAATTACAGTTCAATAGAACGCAAATTCAAATTTAATTTCCCAATAAAACCTTCAATGCAACTACATAAAAGTTTCACCATCCAATGAATTTATTCCCGTGCGGCCATTCACCAGGGTTGCAACGTTGTGGGTAGTAAAAAATGCACGCAGCGCAATATAGGCGAACCGGGGTTTATCCGGCCTCGAATAAATCTGTCAATATCACTCAGCCACCCGCTGTCCACCCGATGCTGGCGTTTTCTAACGCTGGTAAAAATATTGTATGAAATATCTAACTCATACATACTTGTTTGTTAAAACTTAAAGCTGACATTTGCCTTTTTCATAGTAGAAAAATCTGCTAAATTTCTTTCCAAAACGGTACTACGGTCTTTTTAAACGGCATTGAAAAAAGAAAACGCGCTTGACGCGTCTTAGATCTCGTTTCGTTTCTCATCAGACATTTCATTAAACTAAACTGTTCAATTTGCCATTTCGCCTGATAGATTCGATAGAACGCCACATGTTTTCCGTCCTCTCAAAATAGGATACAAACATGAAAAGGCTTCGTTCTTTCCTTCTAAATTCAAACATTACCTTTCCTGTTTGGCGAAAGCTCACGTCCTGACTCCGACAGGAGTAGTCGTACGTAATAGCCGACCGATCCAATTCCCCTCCATCGCGATCGAGTTCATTCATTCGGATAGAGACGACTGAGCCCGTCTGCTATGGAACAGGAATGAAGCGATCCAGCGCACAGCGTTTTGTTTACCCGGGCTTACCTCCGAGAACAAAACACTGCGATCGCAATCAGACTGTGATCGTATTAGAATTATGAATGGATGGCTTCTTCAATTGATGGAGTACGGTAATGAAGCTCTGTTTGCAATATACATTTAATATTAGAATGTACATTTATATCGAGTATTACGACGGCACATTCATGAGACGTAATCAATTACGTCGTAAAATGGACAGGCATATTTTTCTAGCATTGTAGTTTTTATCATTTTAAATAGTTGACACTTGAAAAATTTCAGGTTTAAATATTGAAGGATATTTTTAGTAAAAATCTAAAAAGGGATAATGGCCACCCGAAGATGAACGGAACATAAATTGTGACAAATATGAAAAGTTGAATGGAAGTTAACAAAAAGTGATGGGTATTATTACAAAAATGGTCCCTTATTTGTTGCGTGGGGAACCTCTTGAATGTCAAACATAATTTTCTCGAATAAAGGTTAGGCACTTTCGGTAAAGCACTCCGATTTATTGTCATGCACTACACACGAGAATTTTATGATGACTTCGCCTCACATTATGATAATGGTATAGATTCGATCTCGGGCCAATCACTATTGGGTATTCATACGTTTTTTCTCTGGGATTTCTAGAGATCGGTTTCTTCGTATATTTTCCGTATTTTCTGGTATTGGTATTTTATTGCTTGCAATATTTCCGTAAGATGAGTTTCTGCCGATCTTTCCCAGCGATAACATATCTGTGTCTTGCATCGAAATCGTATTGGTTTTTGATTGGCTGGTACGTAAAGGTATGTTTTGGATCAAGGGAAAAAATAGTTTGCATGTAAGTACATGTGCAAATAGATTTTTTATGTTTGAAAGCTACAATTAAGTTATAAAACTAAATTGAAATAGAAAGTACACAATAAATAAAAAATAAAAACCTAAATTACAAATAATAAATAAGCAATGGATAAAAAAATAAATTGATAAATGAACAAATCTTTTCCCGATCATTCATAGGATGCTTAACCGGGTTAACTCTATTGCATGCATAAAAAAGTTTTTCAGGATACAATGCTTATAAAACTTAACCTGTTAGAAGTACACACACCCAGAATTTTTATCTTGAATTTTCATACAAAATCTTTATCTAAAAAGGCAGATAAAATCTGAGATCTTCCCCCCAGATATTGCAAAGATACTCTTTGCATGCAAATCCGAAATTGCCTGATTTTCCGTTCCCATACGATTTACCAAAACAAAGTTTTCCTATAACCAAAAAAGTTTGTATTTGGCGTGAATATTTATTGGCTATAAAGTAGTGGCGTTGGTACCACGAACCTTTAATACAAGTAAGTCATATTGCAGTAAAGAAACTTACTAGACTATACACATTAATTCTTGTTAATATTTTTATATTACACATACACATATTATAGCCTATTACTAAATCTGTTTTTTTTTTATAAATTGGCATATTTTTTGTAAAAAAAATAATCTAAGTACAATTTGTTACATTTAAAAATAAATGGGTGACCATGCCATGAGGCCTTATACGGAGTACTATCGGGGTTCTTACCAGCCGAGACTTATATTATAGTGTTTTATCAAATTTGCTAGGACTTTTTAACAGCTCACAATTGGATGTAGTTTCATGGATTAGCAGTAAAATGATCGTTACTAAGTAGGTAAACCGATTATGCCTTTTTGTATTATTAATAACCGTCAGCTGCTATATTGGTAACATCATTCCTTGTACAGAAACAACCATGTATTTTACACTAAGACTGTGCAACTTACAGCTACATTCAACGAGTTTGTCAGTTTTCCTAATACTCGTATTATAAGTGAGAAGTTTTTGAGTGTAAGTGTGTATATTTGTTACTTCTTCCACGCTCAAACGGCTAAACCAATTTTGATAAAATTTAGTTTGAAGATAGGTTTGACCTTTAATTAATACATAGGTTACATTTTATCCCGGATTAACTTTTTTATTTCAGATTAACGAGGGTAACATCGCGGGTCGCAACTAGTAAGTATAATGTTTGTATAACCGGCTATCACTTACGTTTATTTTGTCGGTATTAGCCCGACATGTTTCAGCACAATCAGTGTGCCATTCTCAAGGGCAGGAACACAGCCACCGTACGTCCGCGGTGACGGGAGGGCCTGCACTGGTTACTCCACCGACTAATCCTGACCGACTAGTGATAGCCGGTTATACAAACATTATTCAAATATGCCTTACGAAAGTTTTAATACAGTAACTAGTAAGTACATAAATTAGCAGGTAGTCGGTTAAGATAATGAATAAAATATCACATACTGGTCTTAGTCTGTAGTGTATACCATAGCCATAACAAGTAAGCTTTGAGGGTCACGGCAACTTTATAGACTTAACTACCGAACTGTAGTTATACGTCACGTAATATAAAGAGAATTACGGTCGTACGTTTGTTCGGCGTTGAAAAAGTTCCTATTTTATTATGGTGTTCAATTAAAGTTTAAAGGCCAAATGAATTTCTGTCAATAAAGGGTTATTTATAAAATATATTTAGTGAGGGTTTTGGATGTTTTGAAGTTTGTACCGAAATCCAATAATTTAAAAACAATAATAAAATGTTTTTTTTACAACTGTTTTGTTTGATTATTTTATTTTATTTGATTTGTATTCTCTGAGAGCTTTTTCATACCATACATTGATTTACATAGTAAGTAAAAAAATTACCAAAATGGAAATCAAGTGAAAATCGGTCTACTCAAAATTATTCTGATAAAATCACTGATATTTCCATTCGGCTCACGTACTGATTAATATAACCTTATTATATGAAGTCCAGTAAAAGCCGGTCCCAAAACTGCCCAAATGGTCCTCATTTACCTTCGGATATCGTTTATTAAGCCTCCCGTACCTTTATCGCAGCATTTATAAAGTCCACTTAAAATATGCAAAGCACAAAACACAATATCCATAATATCCACAGATGTTCGTATTTACTGATAGTCTGAGAAAGGGAAGACGACGACTATACGACTCAACAAAAAATCGATTGATAGCGCATCCCTAATCCTACAGGTATTAAGGGTTAAGACCGCCACCAGTTGCGAGCAATATAGCCGTTGGCGCGAGTCCAAATTATTTTAAAAGAAACCCCGTAACGACCCCATTCCACTGGATCACGGTGTTATTACCCTACTATTGTTTTTCTTGGGTTCATTCGTAGGATTTACCGAAGTGATTCTGAATGTGGCCGGTGGAATGGAACTTCTTCGTTGTTCCTCTTTTGTTTAATGGGAATGTTGGTGTTTTAATGGCCAGGGTTTTACAAGGAGTGTAACGTTGTTATTAAAACCGGTTTTCAGGGCCGGCGAGAGTGATAGTGTATTTTTTTTAATAAGATATTTTTAACAACGTCAGTGCTTATGCCAATCCAAGTAGAATGGAAAAAAATTGACGGTACGCTCAATTTACTCGTACTTCAAAACATTTGTAGTTTAAACATTTTATGTTCAACAATGTAAAAAGTTCTGATATCAAAATGACCAGTTCACCAGTCCATAAAACTAAACATGCGCACTATCGAAGCATTTTACAAAGCAATTTGTTAGAACAGCTAAAAAAACTCGTGAAAGATTTTTTACTGTTTACTCAGGCTTGCGTGGAAAGTGGAAATAAAAAATATCTTAATTGTAATGGATGGCGTGTTTTGTGATAAAAACAATAATAAATACTGGTTAATTATATCGCTGGTGCCGTGTTTACCATAATGAGTTGGATAAAGTAGGTTGTGCTTTCTTAGTGTGCTGTGAAGTCGATTCGATCGATTCTTGATTTTTATGTTTATTTGATAAATATTTATGTACCGTCATATGCACTCCGCGATGCTGCCTGCGTCTTTCGGGGATAAAAAGTAGCTTTCTGTAAATCCATGTTTCTAGAAATTCATATCAATTTTGAATCAAATCGGTTCAGTCGTTTTGACGTTAAAGTATAGGTACACACTAATCAACCTTTTGTAATATGTGTTATGTAAAATATTATGTATTGTTTATATATTTGCGTTTGTTTAAAACATGAGATTGTACTCATATAAAATGTTTAATTTTAATTTTACTCATATAATAATTGATTGAAATAAAATAATTATAAATGTTTATTAAAAAAAGCTTCATAGGTAAATAATGAGTATTTTGACTTCATATAAAAATATTAACAATAAGTATTGATACTGGTTAAATATAAAATTGTTTGTTGTACTTTACGCACGATTATTTATAACATATTTACTACTTTTTTACTTATTTCGTGCACTGATATATCGTGTTCTGGTTTAAAAAGCTCTGTTTCCGGAAAAATTACTAACCAAAGAGTTTTAAAAAAGTCTTGCTAGGAACTAGTTCATCTTGTAAATTCAGATTGTAAAAATTTTGTAATATTTTTAAAGCAAGCGTTTATAAGTTAGGACAAGATCACGTTCATTGTGATCGTCAACAGTTCCGTACTGCTCTATACTAAGTATTTCTTCAGCAAAAATACATACATAAGTGCAAAACCACATTTGAGCTACTCGTATCAACATCTATCGAACAACAGAAAGCGGATGTAATTTATCTTGTAATGTTCCACCTGAAAAATCAAACAACTATGTTCTCCGATAAATATATTACGGTTTTCAAGGTAAGAGTGAACTGGTTTCTTTTGGCTAAGTGCGCTCGATCTTAGACCGCAATATCGCTTACCATCACATGAATTGTGATCAAGGACAAACCCTGTTTTTTTTACCAGTGTAAAAAAAAACAATATAAATTTTAGCTCCTCAATAAGACAATACTTTTTTGGCATCACTACTACGAAATGTAATGCTAAACAGAAAATCCACGTCCCCGAAGCATTTTAGATAAACACGAATGCAAGTTTAGTTAAACACTGGATGTTGTTAGTGAGCAATATGTTTCGAAACCACCGTTCCCATGCCGACCACTCGCTGGTTTCTGTCCACGCCAAAATTATTACGTTAATCGGTTAGTCTGGACGCAAGATTTAATGCTTAGTGCATAACTGAGGTTCCAGCAACAGGTACGTAAATAAATTAGAATTGTTTCGAGTGATTGAAATTGTTAAAATTGGTTTTAAATTATTTTGAAGTACGAATCGTATAATAGCAGCAGCATTGTATAATGTAATAATAACAGGATACTTAATAGGTTGGGGAGCAATTAGTTATTTTAATTCTTAGTAGATACAAATATAGTATTATAAACTGGAGGAAGTCGGCTTAAAGATTAGCCGCACCAAAACCGAGCAGATGTTCTGTGACTTTGGTGGATCCTCCAGGTATACTCCGATTGCCTTAGATGGTGTATCCCTGCCAGTCTGCTCCAATTTCAAATATCTTGGTTCTCTCTTCCAAAACGACGGCGATATCGATCGTGACGTAGCAAGCCGAATAAACGCTGGTTGGATGAAATGGTGACAGGTCTCTGGAACAACTTGCGATCGAAGAATCCCAATCAAACTGAAGGGGAAGATCTACAAAACGATCATAAGACCTGTCGTATTGTATGGATCTGAGTGTTGGGCGACGAAAGTGGTGCATGAGAGAGGATTGCATGCGGCAGAGATGCGAATGTTGAGATGGATGTGTGGAGTGACAAGAATGGACAAGGTAAGAAATGAGCATATCAGAGGAAGTTTGAAAGGGGCACCTATGCCAGAGAAAGTTAAGAGCGGAAGGTTATCTTGGTATGGGCATGTCATGCGAAGAGAGGAGAAGCATGTGACTAGGAGAAGTATGAATATGATTGTGGAAGGTAGTGGAAGTAGAGGACGGCCTAAGAAGATGTGGATGAATTGTGTGAAAGAGGATATGAAAGAGAAAGGAGTGAATGTAGATATGACGGCTGACAGAAGAGTGTGGAAGCAAAAAACGGGCTGTGCCGACCCCACGTAGTGGGACAAGGCGAAGGCAAAGAAGAAGAAGAAGACAAATATAGTATTAAGTAACTAATTTTAAGTAGTCTTAGCCATGCCATATTACGAGCCGCAAAAGGAATAAAATATATATTAAAGAAAAATATCTTTGGTTCTACTACATTTATGTATATGGATAATATCAGAAAATTAAGGACACAATACTTTCCCACCATCATTCAATTGTCTTTCAACATGAATTTATTATATTATCAAACAGAGTTCATTGAAAAAATTTAAATGATGATCGGTTCCATTTACGCACTCCTTACCCTTATACATCAAGCTGAAGGAAAGAAAATGATCCCAAGGACACAGACGATTGTGTGCAGGCCTGGCCACTTTCCTTGATTAGCATCCTCTTGTTCAATTCATTTACCTTTAATTTAGGAGAGTAGTTGACCTAATCCTATTCCGCCATCCGTATTTTCGTAGAGAAAAGGAATTCTCAGGTCAATGAAGTTTCCAAATTAGCGATTTTCATCATATTTTTTTAGGCGTGCAATCTGATATAAAGGTTCTTAAAAGGTTTTTTAATTTATAAATAGAGAATATGAAGCTTCATTCATTGTCGTTATATAAGACCTACTCACATTACTTGCACTTTTTATCGAAAGGTTGATCTATATATACCAGACATTGGTTATTTATTATTTCCTATTATTTATTATTTTTACTTTAAAATCGCACCTGAACGCTGTTTAACTGTTGCTTATTTGCAAATAATTAAATTTCAAAAAAGAAATAAAAATATTTATCCACAAAAATTCTCTTAAAGTACATAACAATATACAATGCTAGGCTTAGAACTGGGAAAAAAAATGTGTACAATACTATAGTGTTACAATTTAATACAATTGTTACTTGATATTTTTTTATTGGTTGCCTGTAAGATGCTTTTAGTGATAAGCACTTGTTATAAGTATTTTGTTTTTCTTGTTAACGTACTGTCCTTTATCTATGTTAGAATTAAGAGTTTATCTATATTTATTAGCTGACCCGGCAAACGTTGTTTTGCCTCACTTAGAGGTATGAGAAATAGATAGTGTAGCTTGTATGACATGTTCGTAGATTTACCATAGCAGCGCCATCTATTGATTACTTGCTCAACCCAGTCGAAAGGTATCGACATCTGTTAGAATCATTTGAAGTTAACAGACAATAGCACAAAATTAAAATTGCGACTATAATTTGAGATTTAAACTATTCTATCTCTCAAGTTGGATCGAACTGCACATGGTGTGCGAATTTTATTATAATCGGTTAAGTGGTTTAGGAGTCTATAGAGGACAAACATTGTGACACGAGATTTATATATATTAAGGTTTTAAGCAAGTGCCTATTCTGTAGCTCCACACGTAATGTAAACGAAGCGAGGCGGGTAAACCGCAGCGTTTGCGGATGTCATGGTATGATTGACGGAGGTTATGAATACGTGATTAATGGGTTAAGATTATACACCGTTAATGTATGCAGCCTTTGTTAGCTCCATTATGTTGTCTTAAACTCCTACAATTTGCGCCTAAAATTAGGAGCAAGGTTTTCAGACGCAAGAGTCACCGGATATGGAATAAGCATTTGAATCCAAATTCATTATGACTACGGAAAACAGCAGACTTCTTTATTTTAAATATCTATTCTAATAATTAGTTAGTCTAATTTCACTTTTACCTAAACCTATTTCAATAGTAGCAGAGAAAATTAAAAATATAAGATAGGAAAGAAACAGATAAAGAATAAGGGTATTTAATTTAATATTCTATACAAGTAGATCGTCCCGGTTTCGCACGGGCTATAAAATAATCTAAGTTCCAAAGAAAAACAAATTGTAACCTTTGTTACTCAGGGATAATGTAGCTTCCCATCGGTGAAAGAATTTTTCAAATTGGTTCAGTAGTTTCGGAGCCTATTTGCGTCAAACAAACAAAAAATCTAACTTTTCCTCTTAATAATGTCTATACCATATAGACAAATAGTACCTACACTACAAAAATATTCCACTGTATTAGTTTATAGCTAGTCCCTAGTTTATGAGGATAAACTAAACACAAGTCATAAACCCCACTCCATAATCCAACCCTATCCATGGCTAACATACGACTATGGGCCAGCCCAACAACCTCCATAAAGAATCCTCATCACTCCCTGCAGACTCCCGATTTCCAGGTAAAACCTTTTCTCAGGGATCGATTATTCATATTTTACGATCAGACCTTAACCATTCACCTCACGAGCTCAACTTTTTCAATAAAACATCCCCCCAGATAGAAAATACATTACGCAGTTGGGTCACGCAGGGAGAAAAGCGATTTTATAACTTTATCAGGCTTAAGTTTCCATACCTGAGAGCATAGATCAGAAGGCTCAGTGGTTCGAAGTTTTTGCGTAAAACAGACCCTTTTCGTGTTATCTACCTTTGTCTTTACTGTTCTTTGGGGGAGTAATAACGTAACCCATGCAAACTTTAACTGAGAAATTTAATTTCAAAACTTGCCACGATCTTTGGGAGATGACAACTATAATTTCATCTTCAAAAATATTTTTCCTTACCTTATTTCTGTAGTTCGGGTTGGAGGGAGTGATTTTTTTCTTCCACTCTCCTCAGAATTAGCCTCCGATTAAGTTGTTAGTTTTTTTAGTTGAAGTAAATGTACTCAACCTTTGATTTCGTTATGAACTTACTCGTACATAATAAAGCATCAAACTCATCGTCACTAACCTGTTTTGACACCACTACAGGCAAAATATATTTTACCTCTCCGTTACTCTTATCTGTCAACATTGTGACAAGAAAATCGTCCAATAACAAGTCCGCCCTCAATCTAACTTTACTAATAGCTAATACCTAGCTGTAAATATTTATAAGTGCAATAACACCGTAATACCTATTCATAAGTGAAAATTACTATGCAAATAGCGGCAACTAGGGCTGGTACCATAAACTCCTTCAAGCGATTAAATTGAAAGTCTGTTATCTTTCCAGAAATACTTTTTGTAGCAATTCGTAGCATTGGACCAATGCAGATATCCAAATGATCGAAGAAAAGTTACTGCGCGTGTGTTACCTATCGGAGTCATTCTTGGAATTCAAGAATGTTTCTCATCATATGAAATGGTCTATAGGCTATCCATCTTTTTTTTTCAACAATATCCAGATTGTTATGATATTCAGTAAAGCCTCTTTATAAAGAGGCTTAATTCTCTTAATTCTCAGCCAATGATATATCATTGGCTGAAAATTAAAAACACGTCCATTTTCATTTATTTTTTCAGATATTACAAACAGTCTTTGTGGCATGCTTTCTATACTATTCATATTAGTCACGCCGAATTATACAATGATAAAGTCAAAAAGTGAATGATTGAAAAAATCTAATTGAAAAACGGACGGTAAACATAATATAAAAATATTAGGACATATTTCACACACGGCTGGTTAGTCCCATACATTGCACCATTTCTAGTTTGTATTTTGGTTGCAAACACAACTGATATTATACTACATACATAATTACTCGAAAATCGATACAACATATTTAACACCCAGACTGACAGGCAACAAATTTATTTCATCACAAAGATGTTGGCCGCGCCCAGAAATCGAACCCGGAATCCTCAGATTGGCAATTCGGCATAGTAACCATAACGCCAAGAAGATTGTCTTAAGCCCTAACTAAACGGACGTGTATTTAGAGCTTATATTGTTAACTCAGTTTCAGACGGAAAATGAACGGTGTTGTACCATCAGAACACGTAAATTGTATGCTTATAAGATATTAGTACGGCCCCTGGCTACAGGGAGGCGGTAAATCTCAACGACTCTGCCAACTCCTTAATTGCCGCTTCACTTCTCTGATGTATTACATCTGAAGATGCACCTTTGATTTCCGAATAAGATTACCATGCTTCTGAAGAAGTTATATTGTTAAAACTGAAAGAGTTATAGTAAAATATCCAATACATTGTAGGTAAGTAATAAAAATTAGAAAATAGAACAGCTTACAAATATATGACCATAGTCAGTCTAATGTAAGCTACCCGATATATTTACGAGTATAATTTACCAAACAAAATGAAAAGTACTAAATTTTTCGTGAAATTTATAACTAGTTAATTCATTGAAGATAAATAATTAAAAATATACAATTATTAACAATCATTTTTGCATTTCTTAACTAACCTTAAAACCTCATAACTTAGTGTCTCTTTACCTTTATTTATAATTTAATGTATCTTCTCTTAAAAGATCTTGCTATATAGTAAGGATAAGTAACAGATTTAAAAATATTCAGTTCACGCGTTCTTTAGAATATTCGTTGAAGAATAAACGTATGGTCACTACATCATTGAATGACACGAATATTTACATAACTAGACGGCTGCCACTCAGAAAGCTTCACATCGCGCGTGCAAAATCCATTCCCATTTCACTCATTTCATTTCACATTAACGCTTAACGCGTCATCATCTGACACGGAAATTAAATATCCGTGAATAAAAAGCTAAAATTAAAAGCTGCGTGCAATACGCACCGGACGTTGTGATGATTTATTTCATTCGCCACCTTTGTTCAAGAGTTGTTTTTTATTTTACAATAATAATTTAATGTAAAAAATATTGAATTATGATTTTAATTATTTATAAATGCGACATCAATTATACATTGAAAATAGGTCCACAAAACTAATTTAAAAGATAACTACGGAAAGAATCTGACGGGAAGGTTCATTCAGCCGACCTCGCTCTCTTATTTCGCGCCCAATTTCAGCAAAACGGCTTTGCCTTTGTACCCCAACAAACCATGGTTTTAAAAGAAATTATAATAATTTACATTAACTTTAACTCTCTGCGTGGAAAAGCTTTAAAAGTTGGGATCTTCGATAAAAAATGTACTAGATATAAGGTGATGTCTCTAAAATGGCAAGGAAAATAAGACCATAAGAGAGTGTGGTCTTATTTGAGTTTGAGGAATTTAAGCGTTATTACTATAGTAATACAGTTGAATTTTTTAACGCTCACTGCGTACGGTCATAAAATATTACGAACACTAGCTGTTATCGCGGAGCAAGATAGCTTATGTTAATCACGGCACTAGTTGAAACTCAACCTTAAGATACAGTGGTAAGGTAGACTTGAATTGAAATATTTTTTGTGACATGGTTATACTTCGTATTTCTGTATATATCGTAATAGATACAATAGTATTGTAAACTCATGCCATTTTTTTGTGCTGTGTTTCTATGCAACACTGAATCTAGTACATATATATTTGATCGAAAGTTGCGGTATATTAGGCAAGTATTTTCTTGTTGTCAAAAATCTGACTCCTCTGATTCTTAACAGTTGTGTTCTGGCAGCTTGCTGGAAACCAGTTATTTCCAGACTAGACATGCTGCACTTTTGGTCAGAGTGTTGCGAATGCGTGTGGTTACGCGTCATATGTCTGATTGTTCTGTGTAAAAAACGAAACCATCCGTCGCTTGAATTTTAATACTTTAACTATTATAACAAGTTACACAATTATGCTATATATGCTGCTTAAATCTAGCACTAAGTCCTAGAATTACTAGTATTTAACAGTCAACCAAGCAACGAATAAACTATAGCAGTAATTCATTTCTACTAGCATTTAATTAAAGAAAATCTTTATATAAGCAGTGTTGTGCAGTATAAAAGTATCTACCTGTCTGTGAGGAAATTAAGTGCCTCATTTGACTTTGTAAATAGAACCTGAAACACAACTATTTTGCTCCCACTGTTAATTAATTGTATCGTTTTATATATCGACTTGTAATTATTTTAAACGCCCGCAGTACTAGAAGTAAGGTAGTAAATAACAAATAGGTAGGTTAGTCTTGTAGACGTCGAAACGGTTCGTTGAGACGATAATTATTGAAAGACCGTCGCTACTAATCACAGTCTCTTGTCGATAACAGGTCCACCTGAAGTTAAATTTGCAAACCAAACTATCAGTATGGCAATATTGTGGTTGTTTCCTTTTACTGAGTTAGTCTTTCGGTTTTTTATAGGTTACATTTCGGAGAGTGTGCGACTGAATTGCACGATTTAATTCCCTCCGCCCCCTTCCACCATCGGAAGAGCAGGTAAACATCAAAGCGGCATCTTTTCGCTGTGGAGATACCTAAAATGCGCACTAAGCGTTTTGCCTCCAACTTCATTGTACGTACTGCCAAGGTGTGGAACTCCTTGCCAAATGCGCCATTCCCCAAAAAACTATAATCTTGCGGTTTTCAAGGCACGAGTGAACCGGTTTCTTCTGGGTAAGCGCGTTCCACCTTAGATCATAATGTCGCTTACCATTTGTTGAATTCTCATCAAGCCCATCATAGTATAAAAAAACTGAAATCGTGGAATTCCTTTCTTTCAATATCAAACGTATAGAAATTCTTTGCTTTATGATAAAACTAGCTACGCCTCGCGTTGTTACCTGCGTCCATTAGAGACAAAAGAGATTAATCCGGGTTAAAAATAAGCTTCCTCCACACCAAATTTCATGCAGATCGAATCAGCCGCTTGAGCGTGAAAAAGTTACAAATATACACACTTGAACACAAACTTTCGCATTTATAATATTACTGGCTGACCCGGCAAACGTCTTCTTGCCTTTTATAAAAAAAAAAATAGGGGTTAGTGATAAAAAAAATTAGGGTGTATGTATTTTTTGATTCCGCATTATAAAAAAACCCTTATTACTTAGGGGTATGAAAAATAGATAGTAGTCGATTCTCAGACCTATTGACTACGCATATAAAATTTGGTAAAAATCGTTTCGGAGGAATACGGTTACTCTATTGTGTGATTAGAATTCTAATAGAAACGGTGGAGAAACTTCCGGATTTAAAGATTTATTGAAGTCTAGCTTTATAATGAATATCGTCCGTACTGGTGTTGACCGCACCGTGTTGCGGTGTCGGCTTCGTGGCGCCACCGCCCACGTGCTGTCTCAGCACAACCCGCGCAAGGCCTATTACTGTACCTACGGCACTAACACTAGTTCCTCACTATCTCAGCTCTAAGCCTGGGAACAAACCCTTAACTTCCCTCCTCAAGCCGCGTGGGACGCCAAGTAATAGTCTTTTAATTTTCCACACGACGCTATCAACACTCGTGCTTATAGTAATACCCGGCAATAAGCGGCCAGTAATCGCTGCTCAAATTAAATTTATTGCACACTCTGAGTTCAGTTCACCATTACATAGGTAAGGAAGAGTCAGGTGGGTGTACCCCGCATATAAGCTAAACGGTTTAACACATTCATGACAACGCGTATTAGTTTAACTTAACGGCCTCTCGCGCTCACCTTTATTGCTCCTTAACGTATTGTAAGCTTTAATGGCATTCCTTCGAAACACAATATCTAATTACCGTAGCGTTTATAGCGGCTGTTTAATGAAATATTATCGCGATGATTGGACGTTTAACCGCTTTGTGGCTCGTCTAAATATAAAACGAGGATCGTATTCTAAATAGCGCACATTAAATATCGGTTGCTCTGCTAAATCACGTTGACGTGAGTGATTAATCTTCCGAAGAGAATGCTGTCGTTAGTCCAGCAATAAAGAGATAACAAAATAAATCAAAGACCTATAAATATGGACGGGATGAGCGATCAGTCCCAGATCCGTCCAGTCCAATCTGATAGTTTACGAAACTTTTATGGCCCTGCTATGGAATTATACGGCAGATAAATAAATATAAAGACAGCGCCCAGATCTAAATAACGTTTATTGTATTTTAACTCAGCCCTCTCAAAATTCTGATAATAGCGAAATTTACTTAAATGTTTTGTTAATAGTTAACGAAGCCCATTATGTTTAAAATTCAATCCCAAATGTTTATTTAACTGTGGTACCCAAGCTTAGTGGATGCTCGAGTGAGCAAAGTTAGTAAATGGAAAGTTTCTCAATGAATTTGCAAAAAGCGCGCCGGTCGTCCCGACGAGAGGCTGAGCTCGAGAGTTTCACAGCAGTTTGTTCTGAGAGCCGAGCTGTCTTCGGTTATTATGAGCCATAATTCAGAAGTGGGAACGCGGTGCAAAAGTGCAATATCCTAGTGGGGCTATAACTGTCAACAGAGAAATGAATCAGTGGCAAATAAATCGAAGCTAGGACAGAATCGCCGCGCAGTAATACTACGAATGCTGCGTGATTTTATTTCAATACAATGCTTTGTGAAATTTTACTGCTGGATTGTTTAGCGAAATTATTTCAGTGTTAACTGCAGTTTACGCCGTTTGTTTATACAGGTTGATTTACGCAGTCTGCGTTATGTACCGCGGTCGAACAACCGGTTAACATTGTTAGACTTGTAATTCCGGGTCTGGCTTTCCACTAATTACATTCATACCAACATATCCAAATTGTTGATGTACGCGCAGTAAAGTAAACATTCAAGCACTTTCCTCGGATAACCCGAGGTACTTGAGGTTCTTAGAAATCGAAAGTTATTTCTAACCAGACGTGTTTAGATTATAAATATTGTAAGCAAGTCACATAAAAATATCATTCACGAATGACTTGCATTAGTTAAAGCGAAGCCGTTTTGCCTAAATAAACAGTGTGGGTAATAGATAAACAATCTAGGTGTATGGGACAGGAAATTATTCACAAACAAGCTATGACATTGTCAGGACCTCAGTAAACAATGTTTAAAAAATCTTTGGGCATCCCATTGGAATACCAAATATATTTTTTTGTTCCGGGAGAATAAGAATCATTCATTGTGTTTCTTTGGCAAAAACATACTGATTCTCTTCTTTTTACTTGCCTTTTCCCACTAGGTGTGGCCGTCAAAGCAAATTGTGAAAGGTTGCAGCTAAGTTTTATGACCGGCCGACTGCCCGACGTCAACCCTCCTCGGAAATAACAGCTATGAGTTTAAAACAAGATTAAACTAGTTATTAATATGTATTAAAAACTCGCTTGAAGAAACATCTCTCTCAGACTTACTGTAATCGACATAATAATTCCACTTATTAGAAAAAAAACAAGCAAACTCTAAACTAAATAGCCGACTAATAAAGCATTGCAACTAAATAAAGCACAAAATGTATTGCCTACATCATATAAGCATTTAATCCTTTCTCATATCAATCAAGAGAACGATACAAATTAATCAACAACTCTTCAAAATGTAGAACATCGCGGCAGAAAGACCGCTCTCATCGATTAACCTTTCGACAGCCAGTCGAAGTGAGGAGATGCGCTTATTACCGCCACCGCTCAGCGCTCACTTTTCTATTCCAAGCTGAGACCACCCACACGAGTGCACCGCCGCTTTCAGGACACAGTCTACGTAAAGGAGAATGCAAATTTATACCCTTATTTGCAAACCTACTAACTCCTCTGCAGATTTTTTTGCGGGAGAGACTCAAAACGTCATTGTATTTTATTTAGATAAATAAGAAATAATATAACTTTATTTTTATTATATTATAATAATAAAAATAAAGCCAATATTTAATTAATTTAATATTTATACGGGATTTTGCTTTTTCTTTATTGCGTAAAATAAAAAATACAATGAAGTTTCGAGCCTCTCCCGTAAAAAACCCGCAGAGGAGTTGTAGCTTTTCAAATTAGGGTATCGAAATTTAAGGAAACGACTTTCTTTTATTGCCTTAAATAAAATAACTTATTGCTTTGTTAAACACATTTCGGCATAACATATGACCGTTGTAAGAAAACGTAGTAAAATCTTAAAAAGAACAACTTCAATAGCGTGTTGATTTGAAGTAGTGACTAGTCCTTAATTTTATATTACACTTTTAACTAACGTATTATATTTTAAGAGCAATTTTATACTGCACAATACGACATTTCGGAATCCAGTTAAAAAACGCACTCGCTCCAAAATATTCTCTAACACGACAAAATCTCATCTTGATCATAATTATTATCATTTGGTACTAAATATGCCCTATAAGATTTTATTATATGTATTGGAAATCCTGTATAGGACAATAAAATTTAATCTCAAGCTCTTTTAATAACATTTTTATAACTGCAATACTTTATTTAAGATAAAATCATATTTGTACTCATTTATAATCAACTTTAATGATTAAATTAATTATATTTTATTTAGTCTTTTATAATATGTCTTGTTTAAAAATAACATTGATAAAATAATGATTTCTTAAATAAATAAATAAATGATTTATTCGCCACAGAAACTTAAATCTACGTTACATAGAGTTTAGTTTTATAATTTCAATTTTCGATAGTTAATCATCTGCTGCAACTGTGACTCAATGTTATTTTAGGTGCGCGCATAATTGAGTCGTTTCGATCGACCTGCAGCGACACGCGTTATGCACAATAATTCTGTTTTACATGAGTGCACAACATTCGTATACATACCTCTTTTGTAAATACACAGCCATGATAAATTGAATAAATTAAAATAATTACCATTAATATAAAAACTGTATCACGGATAATACAAACGGACAAAAGGTTGTAAATCAGTGAGTATGAGTGTACTGTATTGTGTTGAATAGATGGTTGTAGGCTTTCGACGGATTTTTGCTACCAACACTTAATATATGGTGTTTTGTAATGAGCTCTAAAAATAATGTATAACAATAGTTTTCGCAAAAAGGGACGCCAGGATAAAGAAAATAAACTAGCGGCATAGGAGCACTTGAAGACCGCTACCTCAATGCTTAGATTTCAAATTATTTGACGTCAGTAGAGATAAAAACGTTCGCTTGTGCTATGGATTTTGTTCGCTATACAGCGCGGGAATGCTGACAGCGTTCTTAGGTCTCTGCCACACGGTGACCAGCTTAAGTTATTTATTTCTCCAAATTCTCGTTAAGTTTCCCTTGTTTTATTTTTCGTAAATAAATAGATGTTGGAATATATTGAGTTGTAAAAAAACACAATAGGTTAAATTAAACTTAAATAATAATGTCAGTGATTCTATAAATCATGAGCAATCTCCGTATCATGACCACGCATGTCGGCAGCATATTTAGCAATGACTCAACTTGTACGAAAAAGAAGAGAATGTGACTTATTGTGCACATTAAAATATTTTAATGTCATCGTTGCAATAAATAAGTATGCGTGCAGTTGCAACTTATTTATGACTACAATTTAAAAAAAAAACATTGCTAGTTAATCTGCTAACTTTTCGACTTCTTGTCAATGTTTTTCATTGCGTTATATTCTACTTTATATTAATATGCATAATATAATACTAATTGCAGTTTATTATATCTTGTTTCTTCTTACTAAACATTTTTTACCATCCTGCATCGTTATAAGAAACCGGGACGTTATTTTTTAAACATCCAATTTGTTAAGTCATTTCAGTTTGAAAAGGATACAGGAAGTTCATATTAAAAGTATTTAAAAGTAAAGTATTCTTTTTAATGTTTATTTATTTCAATCTGGGCTTGTAACTTTGCGTAGATTTATTGGATATAATATGTTCATACATATATCTTTAAAATTAACTAACATCACAGAAAAAATATTATTATCTCGTACTTAGGTAGTTATTACGACAGGTACGTATGTACATACATATGCATTTTAATACAAAAATTAAATAGGTACGTATAATCTCTCATTTATCTCAAAATCCCGTTAAAAACAAAAAAAAAATATAACTAAAATGTATAGAACGAAAACAAATACCACAACTGGAACAATACATAACGTTGATGTTACAGAGGCCATCCAAATTCTACCAAAAACCATAAAGGCAACCATTTCGCCGGTGTAATGGCTCAAGCCTTTTCATGCATCATACAGTCTAACATGACATGCATTGTGCCAACGTGATTAATAGTATACCTCATAATGATGCCACGATGACATTTTCACAAAAATTAGGTCGAAGGAAAAATGTCGAAACAAATAATAAAGTCGACGAAATATCTTTCGTACACCCTATAACGTGTGAGAGTCCGATTTTGAATACAAATTGTCTGATTTTCGCATGTTTTCCTTAGCGCTGGTTTATTAGGGAAATGTGTGTTGGGTAATAAAAACAAATTATTTTTGTATGACACCACGGTGCCAAGTACTGCGTAAACGAAATAAGTTGTTGAGACTGTGTTGTGCATAAAAATCTTATTACAGAATCTTAGGTTGTTTTATTTTGGACGAAATCCTGTTTTTAACCCCCGACGCAAAAACGAGGAGTCTTTATAACTTTGTCATGTTTTTGTGTGTGTGTGTGTGTGTGTGTGTGTGTGTGTGTATGTCTGTCTGTGACACGGATCAGGAAAAAACAGATCTGTGGCATTGTAACTCTCAAACGGAGGAGCAGATTTGAATTTATTTATTTTTTGTTTGAAAGGTGTTTTGTCGAGAGTGTTCTTAGCTATGTTTAATAAAAATCTATTCGAAATAGCCGCCGTGTAGCCGCCATTATAAATGATAGATACGGATAGTAAATGAAATGTCAATAGAAATCCAAAAATGCAGCTACCAAAAAAAAAATATGCTAGTACATATTGCATAATTTGTACACGCTTCCCAAGAAAATTTTAACATGGATCAGCTTAGGTTTTGGTAGTAATGATTAAACAAACAAGTTGTCATATATTAATCGCAAATTAAGTGAATCGAAATCCTTACACAAAATTACTTTTGTCACAGTTAATAAACACTCAATATTGAATATGATTTATATAATACAACTTCTTGTTTTTAATTTTACAAGTTCTGATACATTAATCGCAAATTACGTGAATCGAAATTCTTACACAAAATTACTTTTGTCACAGTTAATAACACTCAATTCGCAATATATTTTTACACAAATTATTACAATTTCTTGTTTTTAATTAAAAATGTTACGCCGCTATTTTCTTTGAAGCTGTTATAAAATGTTAAACAGGTAATATCCTTTGTGGCGGTAACGTGGCTCTTCGTAACACTTGCGTTTAATATGGAAAGAAAGAGCCTGCTTAATAAGTGTATGTTATAACGGAGCAAATTAATATATTACTGGGAAGCGGGTTTCATTAGAGAGCCGCAAGTGAAGACCAGTTTATAGATGTTTTGTTTACATGTTTGTTGATTATCAGATGTCTACTTCTACTTTCTAAACGAACACAATTATGGCTCAATGAACTTGCTATCTCAATTAAAATTTTGCAAGTGATGAATACAAGTAAGTTGATTGACAACCTCGTTGGCGTAATGGTTACCATGCTAGACTGCCAATCTGAGGGTCCCGGGTTCGAATTCCAACGCGGCCAACATCTTTGTAATGAACTAAATCTGTTGACTGTCGGTGTGTTCAATATGTATCGATATAAAGTATTTATGTATATGTATAATATATCAGTTGCGTTAGCAACCATAATACCAACTAGCAATGGTTTAGTATGAGGGCTAACCAGCCGTGTGTGAAATGTGTCCTAATATTTATGTATTACCATATAAATTAATGGTATCTTTCATCGAGCTTTCAGTGAAAGAAAACCATCGTGAGGAATCCATAGAATGGTGGTAGGATAATTTCTAGCGCTCGCCTTTCTAACAACCCTTAATTAAAAAATTTCGCCATGCACCTCCCAATGTGTTCCGGCAAACGCCTTGAGAGAGAGAGTTATTCCAGACTAGGCATGTTCCACCTAACGCCATAGTATCGCTTACTCGTGTGGTAAATAAAAACTACGAAATTTTTACAATACCTTGAGAAGGTATTGTAAAAACCTATTTCTAAATTTTCTTCAATATAATAGAGGGAAAAATTGCATCGCGAACAAAATATCGCGCTGAGAGCTTTTTTCACTATCTATTAGTTGTAAGAATTTCACTCTATTTTCTACATCGGACAAAGTGGTACACGCGCCAGAAGAAATTAATGTGTATCGCGCTAAAAGCCAAGTGCAAAGCTTTCACGTATATAGCAAACTGTGCTGTTAAGTAGCTCCTTCGATTTTCATTGGACACCAACCATGGAGCTACGAAAATGAAGTAGACTACCTTTTTACACATTTACATAATTGACCAGTAAGGCACGTAACTTCACGGATTAGTGACATTATGGTGGCGATTCTACCGTACACACGACTAAACTAAATTTAAAGAAGCCCCGTCTCTTTTCATCTTTGGTGGCCAGAAAGAGACGGCACGTTCTGAACCACAGACAAAACAACTAAAAATCACGTCAAATGTAGAATCAGAATCGCCACCACTCTGGCCTCCAGTAGAGCATGCCCAGTTCGGTAATACTGAATATCTAGTGTGCTGGAACACACAATAATGGATAATAATTATGTGTTAAAACACTCACATGTCTTATTTAAACTACTGAAGAATAAAAAAAAATGTCGTGTATTTTTAAATAACACCATAATCAGTAATTATGACGCTTAATAACATACCATATACTAATTATATAGAATCTAAATCCAAAAATCCAGTCTACATTGTAGATCTGCAAGAAAAGTCTAGAAAGTCAGTCTACGTTGTAGATCCTATTAAAATTATTGGATTTTTTAAAAATAAAGTACTAGATTTAATCAACGAACTAAACAAATTGTGAAAATATTTATTTTAAGATTTTTTTTTATGAACTTGACATGACTTTTTTTTCTTTGATCGCCATATTTTTCTATTTTTAGCCGACTTCAAAAAAGGAGGAGGTTATATATTCGACCGTATGTATTTTTATTCTGTCAAAATGTTCATGCTCTATGGCTGCTCTTCGACTTTACTTTTGTTGTTTACCCGATAAAGTTTTCCCTCTTCTTTCGCTCGCTATAGTTCGAAAAGGATAGTGTGCTATGTTTGTGTATAGTTTCAGATATGTGATCAAGAAGCACTTCTGTGCAGTAGTGGTTTATTGACTCAATCGACGATAACGTGGTATGGCGTGAGCCGTCCCAAGGGTAAACTGCTGTGGCTAGAACTAGAACGTGCCTAGTGTTTTCTTTTGTTTTTCTCTGATGATACTCGAAAACCGGGTAAACTTTTTTTTTTATTGATGAATAGGCTTACGTTTGACCGCAGCTTGCCTGATGTTAAGCTTAACTGTGGTCTAAGATGTAACACGCTTGCCGCCGCAAGGAACCTATATACGATTGACAGTAACGCCTATTAGACTATTTATTTGCATGGTAGTAAAGTATTTTATAGTGCTCGTATGACTAGCAACTTGTTATTTTAGACTAACCATGCTCCAACTTAAAAAAGCGAGTGTGGCTCGGTGGTAATAACGTCTATTTTTCAATCAGACTTCCCCTGGTTCGATCTCGACCCTACACCAATAACTTGTTTTTCAAGTTATGTGTGGATTTGGGCTCGCTTTACGGTGAAGGAAAACATCGTGAGGAAACCAGCATGTTTGAGGACCACAATATCCGAAGACGTGTGTCATCCGCCAACCCGCACTTGGCCAGCGTGGTGGATTATGGCTTATATCTCTCTCCTCGTGAAAGAATGCCCCGAGCCCAGCAATGGGAAAGTAAAGTGGGCTGCTTATGCTACGGTCCAACTTGGTCGGACTGTATTTAACTATTGTGGTTACGCGCCGTGTCTCTTAAATTCCTAGCTAAAAAATTAAAGAGTAAAAAAAAACATTTGTTTTAGGCGTTACGGAATGTGTTTCATTTAAATAAGTGTTGAAGCTTATAGATTCATTATGCATAACTTATAGCAGACTATATGGTTTTTTTTTTAAATTTATTATTTGACTTAAAAGTCAAGTACTTGTTTACTGGTAAGTATCGATAAGAAAGTGAACCATCAAGACGCAACAGCTTATGTGTGCAATTTATACTTCACATTAAATTGATTCGCGTGAATTGGAAAAGTAACAAGTTGTTGAAGCTCTGTTCGTAATTTTATACCGACAGCCGCTATTTCAACGTCAAGCACAGATTTCAAAATTGTAACTTGTTTACAATCGCAAACAAGCTACTTCAAGCTTTATTTATATACACCGCGCTAATTGAAGTGACGCGGCATACATTGATATCGATATTAACATTTAAATATGTATACGTCGGCAAGTGATAATGCGACATTTCAACGTCGGCGAGTTTGTTTGTCGACGGCTTTCTGCGAATTACTGCAATTAATTATGAGCAATGTCGCGCGGACGAGCGGAGCGAAAGCGAAACTCGCTCTCTGCGCTCGCCTTTTGTTTTTGCGTGCCATTTGCAGAACAATGCAACGCGTGCGACTTTTATCTGGAGGAAAATAAATGAATGCATTATGTCGACTTTTTACCCTCCGCATCGTTGTTACAGCGCAGTATTGAGCCTTTGCCGAAACGTCGGCTACGACAACGAAAATGTACCGCAGCCGACAAAAGGAACAAAGTGTGCAAAGTAACGACGTTCAATCTCGAGTTTACAACTTTTTCGGCGAGCTCTGAAATAATAAGTTGGTCGAACATTGTTTCGGATCGCGCCATTTACGACCGTAACATTGACTTATTACTTTGTAGTCTTTTTACTAGATATTTATTTATAGTGATGCTCTAATGGAAAGATCAAACGCTCTCGACAGTTAATTTTAATGTCTCGATGTAAACGGCACTGAGACCCGTTAGATATAATTAGAGGGATCGGTAAAGCGCGTTTGCATATGAGTTGGCGCTGCTCTCTGTATTATTTTGATCCAGTTGACATTTATTATGTCACCAACATGTAGTATATAGATATAGAAATATATAACCGTCAGTACTGATCGTTACCTAACCCACATACTCGCCGAGTGACTATTTCAAACGCTAATTCTGCTTTAGCGATGCGGATCCAATTTGCTTGATTTATGGCAAAGGTAACTTTAATTAAACTCCGTAGCTAGGAAGGACTAAGAAGACATGAAATAGACTTGTGACGTAATTAAGTTTCATGTTCACTTTGACTATGGAGTAAAATTAACTTGATTAATTACTTATAAGGATGGTCTAATATTGAAGAAGAAGAGAAGAAATTATTAATACGATTTTTAAGATACGTTAAAATCGGACCCGTTCACATCTTTGTTTGTAGCACCTAAGCACGTAGAGGTTTAAAAAAATTACGACGAACTATGTTTGTAGAACTGTTTTTTTTTTTGTTGAGTTGCTCACTTTTTAAGTAACAATTAATATGAATAAATTAGGAATGGTTATCCATCGCTATAAAAGTAGGCAATGCCATGAGTGCTATGTGCCTTTCCGTCAGGTTCTGTCCGTGGCTGTCTTCTAAATTAGTTATGTGGTGGTGGTTTGTGATAAAATTACATGTAGGTACTGAGCTTAACATTTGAAATTATTATTATATTTTTTACTTATTTAACTGTGATTTAACTTAATTGTAAATTTGTTATAATGATAATTGATTGTTTTTTTGGATTATTTAATAAAACAATAAAGATTTTGTTTCGAAAACAAAAATAAAATGCATCTAACTTGCTCCCTACGAGGCATGAAAATATTTTCTCTAAAATTTAATTTGACTGTAGTTCTTTATGTTTTGTAGATATATAATATATCGGCATTACCCGTTCATCCACTGCATGAAGCCAGTGGTTACGCGGGTTGCGAACTTTATAAAGAACTCTAGTTATGAACTAGAAATAAGTTTAAAAAGAGTTTTTGACGTGACAACGTCTTAAATTAGGTTGCGGCTGGGAGTCACTTATGAAAAAGTGTAACGCCCGGTAACGTTACGATGAGTCACCGAACGAGAGAGAGGCCCGCCGAATGCCTTGCGTCTCTCTCCCACTCGACTATGATCGGTCTGCCGCGCGCGCAGCACGCGGCAGACGTTGTCACGTAAAATCTTCGCCCGAAAAACCGACTTTACAGGCAACCATTTTTTAATCATTATTAGCTGTTGTTAGACAAGAGCATTGTCATTGGCGAAGCGCCGAGGCGTAGCCGCGATGCGAGGGCGCAAGTACCGACCTCTCATCAACTTTAACGATCCATTACCTCGCGCGTGAATTCGAGGGGATCGAGCAATATTCTGTACTCGCATAACGTATAATTATTTCAGCGCAGGCGTCGATAACGTAACCGCAGCGTATTTGTATGTGTCCGGGATGGAATTTGCGAAACACTCTGTTGTTGATTGCACGCAAAACTAATGGCACGCTGTTAAGACTTATTTGACGGATCCGGTATTAAACAAATAAACAAAAATATGCTCTTACATCTCATAAATTCCTATTAAGGATTTTCCCACAAGAAAAAATCAAATATAGATTGTGAAAATACCCAAACTTGACACTGATGTGCGAATTATGTATTCAAAAATTGGTCTAGCCGCAGAAATCAAATCTGGGAGCTTACGATAAGCAGTCTATGGCAAAGATTTTAAAAAATGTTTTTAAAATAATTGTTCAGATGACAACAAAACTGTCTAAAAAAATGTGTACCTTATGTGAAAAATTGTTCATTTTCCAAATGCAAGTAAAATATCACAATAATTATGTCATTTGAAATTGTTACTTATAATTACCAAGTGCATATAGTAGCATGTTTCGTTAATGCACTTTTTATTAAGCAAAATCCCCAAGAGTTCAATAAATTGCAGGTTTCTATTAGCAACACGAATTCCATACATCATCATTAGATGCCTCTACCTACGCTGACTAATGAAAGAATTTATAAACGTAGCACAACATTTCTCAGAAATATTATCGATGCACTGAACAAAAGCAGGGACAAAGTAAAATGTCCACTGAAACGGACGCGATGTGAAGTGTGCAGAAAGAAAAAATACACATCAGGCGCCAAAATAAAAATAAAACGTGTTTTTGTAATAAGTGTTTGAATTGAAAATGGGACACTTCTATAAGTTCTTAGAATTTTTTTTTGTTTTTACTAAAGAGTAAAAAGTCACCTAAGAATTTGACCAACAGGGTGCGTAACCATAAAAGTTAGCGACACATTGGCCTAAGGTAGAGCCTACCACATGTATAGTTTGGAATAATTAGGTCTCAAAGAGGCTTTCGAAACACACTGTTAGGTGATAGGCGTAAGATTTTTCAACTTTAGGGTGGTTGCTAGCCAGGCGAGCACTACAAAAATGCCCGTCATGTAAAAAATAAGTCTTAACTAGGTTTAGTTTTTGAAGCGATTTCAATACAAATATTATTATTAAATACAAATAATGCACTTTTTTCAATTTTTATAAGAACAGCTTGAAAATTTTAATAGTCTGTAGACGAATTTACTAATGACAAGGAAAGAAGTATACAAATAATTTTCATAACAATATATTAAATTATTTAAATTTTTATTATATTTTAAATCAAATGATGTAAAATTTAACCTTCATAAGTGTATCAAACATACCTGTATTTACAAAATATACGAATTAACGTGTCAAATAAAACTGTCATACCAAGAAATGTATAAGTCGGGACGTGCTCAGTTAACAGGCAAGTCATGTACCAAACGCCACGTCAGAAATAATTCACAGTGGATTCGAAACGGACATTTGCAGCCGTGGGCGACAAGGTGTCTTGCGGGCCACTGCTCTTGATGCTACTGCGTGGTCTGGAATATATATTTTATATGTTTGTACTTTCAGAAAACTACAATTGAATCCCTGATATAAATTCAGAAGAAAACTTATAAAATACCATTATTAGAAATATATTCCTACAAAAAGTAAATAATTCGGATCACTGCACCATACTTTTGTATGTTCGTCAGGTTTTCAGAACACACTGAAGAAAGAAAATCGAAAGCGTTGACAGCCATTGTTTTTATTTTGTCAAATTTGTATTTCCCTTTTTTCCTTTTCGCCTAGCAATACATCCAAATCAACTTAGCCTAAAACTGCAAACACCATTATTAAGCAGACCCAGGGTGTACACTTTTCGATGACACTCATTCAGACCAATCTGCTTATAGTCAGATTTAAAAAAATACATGCTGCACCCTACTAGGCTCCGAATCGCAAAAATACTTCTATTTAATTAACCACAATAATGTAAAATATCGAATGTACTATTTACCATCTAACTTAACTAACTTACTAACCTAACCTAACCAGAACTTAACGATTCAAGTGACGATCTGCGTGCTCATTTTAAACTTTTTTTTTTTCTTTATGTTACAAACCTGCGAGAATCATTCGCCTTATTTAAATTTATTTTAATATCTAAGGTGGATTTTTATGTTATATACTAGCTGACCCGGCAAACGTTGTTTTGCCTTATTAATTATTTTTATTCTAGTTTCTAGACAAATTCTAGTATAATTAAAATGTTATTTACTTATTATAAGTGTGTATGGTATATGCGTGAAATGGGTATGGAGCGCCATGAACATATTATGTTATGGGAATATAAAAGTAACAAACGCCAAAAAATATTATGTTCAATCATATCTATTTAATAGTGTTTATTTTAACAAACATTAATTTGTTCTTCTTAGATGGCACCGACGCCAAGAATACAGGATAAATAAAAAATTAAAATAGCATGTTTATAATTTAATCAAATAAAGTCTTCCATGGTACTTATGTGTAGGCATAAAATGATTTTTCACTTTTTAGATACAGTTAGAATTTATAAATGTAGGTATGATTTCGAAGTCTGTTATTTGTATAATACAATTTCATTGTAAAATTTTTAAGGTTAGTAGGTAATGATATTTTTCTAAAGTTTTAGGTATTCAAAATTTTTTAGCGATTCCATTCGAGCCGTTACCAAAAAAATTACATAATATTGGTAGTGTCATAAGCTATGACCCAAAACGTCATAGGACCAATCGTGAGCGAAGCGAGCCCGATTCGAGCGTAGCGAGCTATGCGCGAGCGAAGCGAGCGCGAAATATTTTAGCATATTTGTTCGAGCCGCTTGAGCATAAAGATGTCCAAAGCAGAACAAATTACATAATATTTGTAGTGTCGTGAGCTATGACCCAAAACGTCCTAGGACCAATCGCGAGCGAAGCGAGCCAGATGCGAGGGCAGCGAGCTATGCGCGAGCGAAGCGAGCGTGAAAATTTTTAGCATATTTGTTCGAGCCGTTTAAGCATAAAGAAGTCCAAAACAGAACAAATTATATATTATTTGTAGTGTCGTAAGCTATGACCCAAAACGTCCTAGGACCAATCGCGAGCGAAGCGAGCCGGACGCGAGCGCAGCGAGCTACGCGAAAATTTTTATTATAATATTGGTTCGAGCCGTTTGAACATAAAGAAGTCCAAAGCAGAACAAATTACATAATATTTGTAGTGTCATCATCATATTTGTTGAAAATTTTTTGCTCATACGTCTAGTTTATTACGGGGTCTAGTTTATTAGTACATCAAATTTTATAGCTTCTTCTACGTAAGAACTAAGTGATCAAGTTATGTTGTCGAGAGTTTTTCAAGCCCCTGCCTTAGTTTAACGACTGTTTGTGCTAAGAGGACTTACAATTTAACGTATAATCCGATCCACAGTAGCGCACAGATGAAAATACATTTTTTTACAACAGTCATGTGCAGGAGAGGTTATGCAATAAAGCGACTTACACGCGGGTGGAGACGCGGTTAAGTTAATAAGAAAGTTACATTGATATAGCAAAATGATAATTGTTAACAATACTACTACATACGATACATAAACAATAACGAAGGTCGAAATTTGTGTAAACAGTGAGAGAAGTCTGTGAAGAAGAATTTTGTGAGTAAAACAGGAGACCGACTTCGGTCTATGGCATAGTGTGGCATTTCACTCACCAGTAAAGTAAAGGCGCGGCAAATTTTAAGTATTTAAGATTGGTAATAATCATAAGCATAAGTATATCAGGTTAAATTTTGTTAGTTATTTTCTTCAAAAAAAAAAAATAAGGATTTTTACTCGAAGTACAGTTAGATACTATATTTGATCAGCTATCAAGCGAGATGAAAAATGAATGAAATACTAAAATGGCCATACAAATAGGGAATAATGATAAAAAAGTAAAAAAATTAGGGTTGTATGTATTTTTTAATGCCACTTAATACAAAAATAAAATGAAAAAATTCGTCGAAAAATTAAAAAAAAAAATGTTTAAGGGTGATCAACCCTTATCACTTAGGGGTATAAAAAATAGATAGTAGCCGATTCTTTGACCTACTGAATACGTATATAAAATTTGGTAAAGATCAGTCAAACCGTTTCGGAGGAGTGCGGTAACAAACACTGTGACACGGAAATTTACTAAAATGGCCATAAAAAAATAGGGCTTGATGATAAAAAAGTAAAAAATTAGGGTTATATGTATTTTTTAATGCCACTTTATACAAAAAAAAAATTCGTCTAAAAATGAAAAAAAATATTTAAGTGTGATCAACCCTTATCACTTAGGGGTATAAAAAATAGATAGTAGCCGATTCTTAGACCTACTGAATACGCATATAAAATTTGGTAAAGATAAGTCAATCCGTTTCGGAGGTGTACGGCAACAAACACTGTGACACACAGAAATTTACTAAAATGACCATAAAAAAATAGGGGTTGATGATAAAAAAGTAAAAATTTATGGTTGTATGTATTTTTTAATGCCACTTTATACAAAATTCAAATAAAAAAAATTCGTCGAAAAAATAAAAAAATATATTTAAGGGTGAACAACCCTTATCACTTAGGGGTAAAAACGTTTCACGTTGGCCGATTCTCATACCTACTGAATACGCATATGAAATTTGGTAATGATCAGTCAAGCCGTTTCGGAGGAGTTCGGTAACAAACACTGTGACACGGAAATTTTATATATAAGATTATATTTCTTGATACAATGTAAATAAATAAATAAATAATAAATAACACAAGTCTAAACATATTTACAAAAGCTAAAACAAAACAATTAAACTTTCGCAAAAGCAGCCCCAGCTTAACCCAAAAGTAAGAGCACATCCTTAGCACATTTATCTACTTGACAGGTCACTTTTGAACGCGATTATAGACAGGAAGATCTGCCACCGCCACTGGCGACTGCCGCAGCTATTTCTGACTCGGATCACGTCGCCACAGGATCGCCTCACTGCTTTGATGTCACATTCTCTTTTTGCAAGCATTTCAGCGCGCTATTCCGCCAAAATACTTTCGGGAAGGATGTCTAACGACTAGCGGACCGAGGCCAGGGAGGCTACCACGAGCTGTGAATGTGGTCTTTTTTTTTGCAATGTGAAACAAATAAATCGTTTATTCAGGCAACAAAGAGTTAGTTCATATTTCGAACTTACAACTATAAACTATTATAAACTATCAATTTAATAAAAATGTTACAGATTTGCTAGCCATAATAGTAATACCGGCTAATTGTTAGCGCTTGTGGGATGACTAAAATTTTTAATTAGGTAACATTTTATGGTCTTTACATTAAAATACAGATAATCATCAAAATAATCTTCTTTTTATGAGCTACTAGCTGACTCGGCAAACGTTGTATTGCTGTATTAATAAATTTGTTTTAAGAAAACTAATGTGATGATAGTCGTTGACTTACAGACGTAAAATGTCATATTAAAAGTAAAAAAATATATATTATCATCAGCCTTCATACATCGATTTATTTTGACGTGACAACGTCTTAAATTAGGTTGCGGCTGGGAGTCACTTATGAAAAAGTGTAACGCCCGGTAACGTTACGATGAGTCACCGAACGAGAGAGAGGCCCGCCGAATGCCTTGCGTCTCTCTCCCACTCAACTATGATCGGTCTGCCGCGCGCGCAGCACGCGGCAGACGTTGTCACGTAAAATCTTTGCCCGTAAAACCGACTTTACAGGCAACCATTTTTTTTTTGTACATTGTGCTGTATTTATCACTGAAGTCGCAGGGCCACCTGGACGAGGACTGCACAAAATCGACGCAGGTGGCACATGCAGAGGGAGGTCTACACCCAGCAGTGGAATAAAAAGGGCTGTGGATGATGATGATGATGTTCTGTATAAGCTGTATAATTGTGAGCTTTTGCGTGAAAAAGAAACAAACATCCAAACAACCATACATACAAACTTTCGCGTTATTAATATTTGCAGGAAGTAGGATGTGGGTTTAGTGGCGAGAGTGAATAAGAAGCTTATTTCTTTTTAAGCAAATTTTTTAGCTATGGTGCTTTACGTGCGTCGTATAAAATAACATTGATACCACGATGGATATCAATTAGAAGCCGGTAGTAACAATCAGACAGATTCTTTGGTGCAATTTAAAGCTGACTGGTAGTTTGATGCTGTTTTTAAATAGAATATTAATGAGTGTGGGTCATAATTACGTCTGACAGACTTGTATGGTTAGTTATTTGTTATATGCAAAGAAAAATTTTGCTTCGATACAATTTCGCTAAGGACCGGTGCGGAATTATTATTGGGTCGAAATTATTGTGCGTAAGTTTCGTGACGTTTTCGTGAAGTCCTTCCGTCCTTAATCTATGTACTAATAAATGCATATTATATGGTATACTCATGACTTGCGTACTCATATAATTATGTATTTATGTTCTTTTTTATTACAAGATGAAAATAATTTTACACTTGCCTTTGAAGATATATACCTTATTTTGTCTATTTACTTTAATATTAAATATGTAACGCGCCTTAATTTGCATTTATAAATAAGTTAAAACCTTTTGCCTTGGATTAACTCAGATTTTTATGGAAAATATTACTATTATATGTATTCTGTTTGTATAAAATAGATAGATATGTTTTATTTATATTTAACCTCACCGTGTGTGTGGTGATCTAAGAAAAGTTCATGTAAAATGCAGACTAAGTTCATTTGGATGGCGCTAGTATCTCTTGGTTAATGATTTGTTATATTTAATAATACAATTAGATAATGAAATAACAATATGTGATGCCGTTCATATTACAAAAGTGTGCATGATAATAAAATAATCCTCACAACAGTGAAGCAACCTTTAGATAGGTTATAATAAGTTTTTTGGTAAATAAATATTTTGCATTTTAATTTTTTTCAACAAGAAGACTCTTCTAGTATAGGCGTAACCAAGTTACATTGGAATCACTTTTCCTACTACGCTAGCGCACATTCTCAGTAATATGATTATCCATGGACGGGAACCCATGCAGTCAGAATTCCGAAGTGTCAATAAAAGCGAGGGGCTGTCGAAGTTTATTTTCAGCGGTGCCAATGTGGTTAGAGATAATGGAACGCCATAAAACTTGGCTCGTGTGGGTGCCCGTCGCATAGATAACAGCTTGGCCGATATCTCTTAGCGGTGTCATTTGTTACTATCTGACTACGAGTGGTAGGACGTTACTTCGTTAGTGCTTACGATAAATGCTGACCTTTTTACACGCTTTATATTAGCTTCACCTGTATGTTTGTTTGTAACCGACTTCTTTGGGCGCGATTTTGACCCACTTTAAACGGCCAGATTTCGTTCAAACTTTGTAGATTTATTGAGGACCGATGTCAATACACTAATTTGATAAAATTATTCCATTTTTTGTATTTTTGTTTGTAACCGACTTCTTTGGGTGCGATTTTGACCCACTTTAAAGGGCCAGATTTCGTTCAAACTTTGTAGATTAATTGAGGACCGATGACAATACACTAATTTGATAAAATTACGGTTTTCTATAAAAAGCGTGTTTTTTTTAACTTTTATTATTTCGTTCTCACTTGGTGATTTCCCGTTTTCTAGGATAGAAATTATACACCTGCATACATATTCATTAGTAAGTTAGACACTTGCACGAAGGTAGAGCTTTCTCTAGTGCTCGCTCCGCTAGCATCCACTCTCAAGTTAAAAAATCTGTCGCCAAACAGTGTGTTCCGTTGAGAGCCAGATATTCTATACTAGGCATGCTCCACCTTAGGTCAAGTATTGCTTGTCAAAACAATATACTGGTAGCGAGTAAGTGATCTGCTGAAACCATTATAAAAGTGTTTTTTTTTTGTTTATTGATTTTAGAATCATTTATTATGTTTGTTTATACATATGAGTGGTTATTTTTTTTTTTTTTCATTATTCTATCATCCTTAGCTTCTTACCTTACTGTCCATGGCGATATTAAATAGGTTTCTTCTAAGCTAGTGCGCTTCATCTAAAACCGCAAGAGCTTATCTTATCTTATCATCTTAACTTCAGTTGAGTTACGGTCAAGCGCAGGGCTATCTACTTATAAATATTCCGATTTTAGCTTATTTGCTTTCATTATTTCAATTTGTGATGACAAAACCTTTTCGTCAAAATAATGTCATATTTAATTAAGTTCTAGTTCATTAGTCAATCGCGGTAATCCAATTTCACAGTCTCTGGTAAAGGTCACAGCAGACCCTTTTCAAAGTCAAGGCTTGTTTTGACGTAAAGCTCTCTCCGTCAGTTTTATGCTATGTTTTTTAACGAACGTTTATTAAAATTGGCGATTTAATAATAATTATTTTTTTCTATTTAGACAAAGCATTAGTAGGTAAAATACGTATTATTCATCGTTCATTGCCAATCGCCCTGTTTCCCGAAAACCTGGGAGCGGAATAATATAGAGATTTTCAAGGCACGAGTCAACCGGTTTCTTCTGGGCAATCGCGCTCGACAAAGAGATACTCGTGTTGTGATCTAAAGACCACAATACGAGTTTTTCTTACCATCAGGTGAGTTGTGATCAAGCTCAAGCTCTTTCAGGGTAAAAAAGAAAAAAAAACATAATTATCATAGTCATCACATTAAAATAATCATGATTGTATTACTTTCTATGCTTATTTTCTTCTCTAACACATAACTATAAGCGTAACAATGTATAAATAGAACGTATTTATTTATAGGTGGTAAATATGAAACATTGCTACCAAAAGAATCATCCGAATACAGGCAGCTAATTCTTTTTTCCACGCGATATTTTCCTGAGAAATGTCCATTGTCCTGATTGCGCGCCAAATGAAAAGGAAGCAAAAGGTGAAATGGACCAAAACAGCAGCGGTAACTAGATCCAGCCACCAGTGACAGCGGACGCAGCCCACTGCCTATATTTTATATCGTCGGAAGGTGTGGTATGCAAATAAAAGGCTTATTTTAGGACAAACAGTGCGGGCGTTAAATCTATAATTATTATCTTCCATTGAGAACAGATACAGATAATTTATTAATAAATATACATTTACAAGTCAACAAAAAACAAAGTACAATAATTATTTAACATACATATGTCAATTATTAATTATGTGATTTGTCATTTATAAATTCCTTGACACTATAGAACTGAATGTGTGTGAAGTTTAAACCTTTTTCACACACGGCTGTTTAGTCCCATACTAAACTATTTCTAGTGTGTATTAATGACTGCTAACACATCTGATACACCACATATACATACATAAATACTTTATATCGATACATATTTAACACCCAGACCAATAGCCAACAAATTTAGTTCATCACAAAGATGTTGGCCGGGCCGGGAATCGATTTCGGGATCCTCTGATTGGCAGTTACCATTACGGCAACGGGGTCGGTTTTCTTATGTTTTGTTTATATTTTTTAAATGTGAGTCATTGTTAGCTATAATAAGTATAGATACATTTTTGTTTACATGAGTTTCATTCTGTAAAAAAATGTCTTCTATAGTAAAATCAATATAATTGTTTTAATTGTTATCATAATTGTCCTTTTCATCGTTTTACTTATTTTCAAATAATCCGCTATTGAATAGGTGACTAAAATGGTAATTTAGATCTATTAAAACGTCAGCGCGACCCACATAATGAAGGCTGAAGAATGAAGTTCCACAGTAACCTGTTATTAGTCACAATTATGCGCATGATCAGACATTAAATTATTTAAATGATTCGCTTTTAATGCAATTGCAGCTTTATAGCTTAATCATTAAAGCGTGAACGTGATAATTTATTTATGTTTTAAACAGGTTGAAGACATTAAAGGAAGTTAAGGTACTTTTGTTTAAGTACATTTTCAGAATAAACAATCAATTCAGACACATTTCAAAAAGTGAAATTTAGCATAAAATGGTTAGTCAGTTTTCTTCGTAAAATCTAGTTTTTTAATCATTATTATCTAAGTTTTACAAATACAAGTACTACATCTGTACAATATACCACGTGGTTTCCCAAGGTTAATTAAATTCAAGATCTAGTTCATAATGTTTACCAGATGTCACATGATACCTCTACTTTCACCAATACCAGTACCTGTATATAAACCTCACCCTTTGTTAACTCCTACACCGAAGGCTGCCAATTTGAGCTGATGGTAATTCTTCTATCGGGTTACGGTCAACCTTTCGTAAGGCTATGGCTGCATTGTATAAGCGGTAGCGTTTACCAATATCTACAAAACAAGAACATATTATGTTTTAAAAAAAAAAAAGTTTTTCAAAAAATCTCAGAAATATTAGTTTGTTGATACGATTGAATTGCACTTTTTTCGCAATATTATTTTTCACTAGGTGCACCCGCGGTGTTACCCACTTTAATAAGTAGCCCATGAGTTAATTACCTATCCATTATATAGATAAGGGTCCTATACCTATCAATGTACCAAATTTCATCGAAATCGGTTTAGCGGTTTTAGGTTTGAGCGTGAAGAAGTAACAAACATACACACTTACCCACTAGCACTTTGTGTGCTAGTGGGTAGAGTGACTGGAACTTTCGCTTTTGTGATATTAGTAGGATTATTTCAGTAGATTCTACTCGAATAAGAGCAGCACAAAACCGATGGTTCTGGCTGCTTATCTTTCTATAGTCATCGACCGATGTAAGAAGCCAATGAGTGAGTAAAATTCCCAAAACCAGAGCTTGTCCACATGCCTATTACGAAAAATAAAAAAGTAATACTTATACGTTATTTTAAAAACTTATAGAATATCAAAGTCACTTACCATTACAATTTGCATTGCCGCGAGTTTGATAAAACAACCGTCTCACCCTTACACAAAGGAATCCACAAAAAGTCTAGGGATTGGGAAGCCTGGCAGTTACCCGAATGGGGTAATTAAACGCCTCGTCTAATTGTGACCTTTGACCGGCATCCATCAACCCTTTGTAACGGAATATTCGGGATTACGAAGATAAATAGATACTGTTAATCGGAATTAGCTGAAAGGTTCAATATCAGTATGTAGCTACCAGTATGATGTAGCTCTGTATTATTAGTTTATAATATGAACATAATATTAACTAATTCGTTGATATTATTTTCATTGTCGCACCGTTCGAAAACTAACACACCTGTGTAACCTACGATGTTGAAATATATTGATGTAAGAATAAAATTATTTCTGGTTTTCAACCCCTGTTCAATCAGATAGAAATATATAATTTTACGATTTTACTAATCCATACTTATAACATTTAATTAACCGAAAAAAAAACTTACAAATATTATATTAAATCTAGTCCACGGGTAGGACACATAAGGATTCGACTTCTATTTCCGGTATGATTTCGTTATGAAATTAATTATGTTCTCATTTTCCGCATTCACTTGGCGAGGCATTTCTTGAACATAAATACTTATTTATTATTTGCTCTTCACCAATACAGAGAGAATGTTATAAATAAACTCCTCAGCAGGAAGATATAAATGCTAAAATAGCTTCGTTTATGTAAATCGCTTCCTCCAGGATTTCACGAGATTTATGTCCTTAGTCGAGAACAATTAAATTTCGACCACGATTTCGGTTCGTTGCATAAATTGACTTAGTTACGGAGACAGATGTCCTACATTCCCATTTGGATTCCTTTCCGCCTTATTAGCATACTGATCGTGAAGAGATGGAAATCTGAACATTTTACCTCGATGCTGAGGAAGATGTTTTTGAATTGCATTCTTTTGACATGTCTCACAGATAACACAAATACATCAGTTTCATTATATACTTTATGGACAGGAACTTTTTATGTAAATGCATGCCACGTTTTGGCGTACGTTCGTAGAAAATTTGTCAGTATTTGAAAAAGTATACCAAATTTCAGTTAACTTTGGCGTAGCGTTATCATTTCATGCGTATTTTATCTAGGTATAGATGAAATACGCATGGTTACTGATAGTAACTCTCTATGTACTGTACTGTAAACTCATAGTAATTTGTCAAGTCAAAGACCTTTGGGTGGTTTTATAACTCTCGACACCAGAGACACCACCTCTTAGGTCATACGAAGAGGTAGGAAGGTTTACTTTCAAAATATATTATAAAGATTTAGTACGAGTACTTCGTCTAGAACAATATACTATGACTTACTTTATATTACGGACATAGATAAAATATACTAGAGTTGAAATACTAAAACTTTAGTATATTTTGTTATAGAATTATGTTACAGATGACGTATTTTGTATTGAACAGCTGTCTTTTTGTGCATTTCTAAAAACAACTATAATTTTTAACAATACAGCTAGGCTTTTTACCAACACGACACGAACAGTCACATGACTCAGTGACACTCTGACCGAAGGTGGATCATGCCTAGTCTGGAATTACTAGCTCTTAAGTAAGCTTCCGAAACACACCATTAGGTGCTTGTTCTGTATGCGACAGATTTGAGTTGAAGGTGGTAACTAGCCAGAAAATTCTCTAATATTATTGAGAGTCGTAGAACAAAACTTACCTATTTATATTACGAGTAGTTGGAGTGAATTGAACGGTGTGCAAAGAAGCTCATAGGCAATGACAATCTTTGCAAAGCAAGGTTGCAGAGCCTAGAGCACCGCCGCATTGTTACCAGTCTGTCGGTATTCTATCGGTTGCATTTCGGCGAGTGTGCGACTGAATCACATGATATAATTGCCCCCTTTCACTATCGGACGAGCAGGGAAACGCCAAGGCGACATCGGTTTACGGTTGAGGTGCCCAAGAGACGCACAAATTTGCCACTACCTTTGTTGTCCGAACCGCCAAACTTTGTAACCTTGCTGAATTCCCCGTTCCCCAATGACTACAATCTAGTGATTTTCAAGGCGAGAGTGAACCGGTTCCTTCTAGGTAAGCGCGATTCATCGTAGACCTCAAAATCACTTACCATCATGTGAATTGTGGTCAAGTGCTGACCACCAGAAAAAGAGTATTTGGCTATGTGATAGTTACCAGTAATGCTATGCCACTAATCATATAGTATCATATTTTAATTAATAATGCTCATGTTATTTGGTAAGTAAGTAGGTAGGTATTGTCATTACTTGATGCTAACTTATTCATATTTCTTCATTTGAAGATTGTAATGAATTATTTTACCTACCACGTCGAGTTACTGTGTTAATCTTCTAAGAATTGTATGCGCAACTAACTTACCTATGACATATTGTAAATTGAAACTACGACATTTATTGCGTTTACATTTTATGGACGAGATCGTGTTTAGGCATAAACATATTATTTTATACTTATGTATGTCTAAAAAGTAGGCTTCCTATTGCTTACCAAAAATATAAGCATGAGGGTTCAATTACTTTTTGTCGCATTTTTTTTTCATCATATTTTTACTGCATGAATGAAACATGCGTACATCTTGTGACTCTGTACTCATATCAATATACATGTACATATGTGTGTATATGTACTATATTCCAAATTAACGGTCATAAACGTAATTTTTTTATACTAGGACACATTTCACACATAGCTGGTTAGCTTCATACTAAACCATTTCTTGTTAGTATTATGTTGCTAACATCACTGATATACTCCATATACATACTTTATATCGATACATTTTTAACACCCAGACCAGAGAGGTAACAAATTTAGATCATCGCAAAGATGTTGGACGTGCCGGGAATCTAACCCTCTGGTTGGCAATCTGGCATGGTAACCATTACGCCAACGAGGTCGTCAACTCTATCATAAATGTACCACCTTAAGCTGGATCTCTGCTCACAGAGACCAGAGAAGAAAAAGTGACTTAGCACATATACACGTACCGTTATATTTTATTTTATCGAATACATTAAAAAAAAAAAAATTTAATTTTAAGTTATTTGCTTTCACCTGTTTTGTACATGGGTTTAACTAGTCTGAAAGAAAGATTTTTTATTTATTATTATTTAATAGCTCATTACAGCTAAAGTTTCGTACGGTTGAAACTGCAGAGAAAATGTTTGAATTTGAATTTGGTAATGCAACCGAGTGTAACAAACTTATAAAAATATTTGTCATACAAAAATAACGAGCTCTTCATTGTGTTTATAGTGCCCTACAGGCCACCATAAAACAACACCAATATCCCTGTAACAGGCTGAGTTAGACACCCATAAAAACATTACCCCATATAACGTTCACGAGGTGAATAAACTAGAACGTTCACTATAAAATTATTAGTGCTTACGAGCTTCTTGCACTTGGAACAAATGTTCAAGTAGTTTATGGAACAATAAGAATATTTTAATTGGTGTATTGTGTTCAAGCAAGTATTCAAAAACAAGTGAAGGGGTGCTATAATATTGTACCGAGTTCCAAAGTGCCATACTTATTTGAGCTAAGCGCCTGCCGCACGGTAATAGCTTTTTTAGGAAATAAATTCATATAAAATCATCAATATTAAATTTATAAGCTCTAACGGTTCTAGATAATATTATTACCGACAAGAAAGTTATTGTTTAATTTTTTTTATACCTTATAGAAACGCAACATTTTAAAACGACTATCTTATCTTATATATAAAATTTCCGTGTCACAGTGTTTGTTACCGAACTCCTCCGAAACGGCTTGACTGATCATTACCAAATTTCATATGCGTATTCAGTAGGTATGAGAATCGGCCAACGTGGAACGTTTTTACCCCTAAGTGATAAGGGTTGTTCACCCTTAAATATATTTTTTTATTTTTTCGATGAATTTTTTTTATTTGAATTTTATATAAAGTGGCATTAAAAAATACATACAACCCTAAATTTTTACTTTTTTATCATCAACCCCTATTTTTTTATGGTCATTTTAGTAAATTTCTGTGTCACAGTGTTTGTTGCCGTACACCTCCGAAACGGATTGACTGATCTTTACCAAATTTTATATACGTATTCAGTAGATCTGAGAATCGGCTACTATCTATTTTTTATATCCCTAAGTGATAAGGGTTGATCACCCTTAAATATTTTTTTTTCATTTTTCGACGAATTTTTTTTTTGTATAAAGTGGCATGAAAAATACATACAACCCTGATTTTTTACTTTTTTATCATCAACCCCTATTTTTTATGGCCATTTTAGTAAATTTCCGTGTCACAGTGTTTGTTACCGCACTCCTCCGAAACGGTTTGACTGATCTTTACCAAATTTTATATACGTATTCAGAAGGTCAGAGAATCGGCTACTATCAATTTTTTATACCCCTAAGTGATAAGGGTTGATCACCCTTAAACATTTTTTTTAATTTTTCGACGAATTTTTTCATTTTATTTTTGTATTAAGTGGCATTAAAACATACATACAACCCTATTTTTTTTACTTTTTTATCATCATTCCCTATTTTTTATGGCCATTTTAGTATTTTATTCATTTTTCATCTCGCTTGATAACTTATATATCTGTACTTCGAGTAAAAATCCTTTTTTTTTTAAGAAAATAACTAACAAAATTTTACCTGATATACTTATGCTTATGATTATTACCAATCTTAAATACTTAAAATTTGCCGCACCTTTACTGGTGAGTGAAATGCCACACTATGCCATAGACCGAAGTCGGTCTCCTGTTTTACTCACAAAATTCTTCTTCACAGACTTCTCTCACTGTTTACACAAATTTCGACCTCCGTTATTGTTTATGTATCGTATGTAGTAGTATCGTTAACAATTATCATTTTGCTATATCAATGTAACTCTCTTATTAACTTAACCGCGGCTCCACCCGCGTGTAAGTCGCTTTATTGCATAACCTCTCCTGCACATGACTGTTGTAAAAAATGTATTTTCATCTGTGCGCTACTGTGGATCGGATTATTCGTTAGATTGTAGGTCCTCTTAGCACAAACAGTCGTTTAACTAAGGCAGGGCTTGAAAAACTCTCGACAACATAACTTGATCACTTAGTTCTTACGTAGAAGAAGCTATAAAATTTGATGTACTAATAAACTAGACCCCGAACGTATGAACAAAAAATTTTCAACAAATATGATGATGTCACTACAAATATTATGTAATTTGTTCTGCTTTTGACTTTTTTATGCTCAAACGGCTCTAACAAATATGCTAAAAATTTTCGCGCTCGCTTCGCTCGCGCATAGCTCGCTGCGCTCGCATCCGGCTCGCTTCGCTCGCAATTGGTCCTACGACGTTTTGGGTCATAGCTTACGACACTACAAATAATATGTAATTTGTTCTGTTTTGGACTTCTTTATGCTTAAACGGCTCGAACAAAAATTATGCTAAAAATTTTCGCGCTCGCTTCGCTCGCGCATAGCTCGCTGCGCTCGCATCCAGCTCGCTTCGCTCGCGATTGGTCCTAGGACTTTTTGGTCATAGCTTACGATACTACAAATATTATGTGATTTGTTCTGCTTTGGACTTCATTATGCTCAAGCGGCTCGAACAAATATGCTAAAAATTTTCGCGCTCGCTTCGCTCGCGCAAAGCTCGCTGCGCTCGCATCCGGCTCGCTTTGCTCGCGATTGGTCCTAGGACTTTTTGGGTCATAGCTCACGACACGACAAATATTATGTAATTTGTTCTGCTTCGAACTTCTTTATGCTCAAACGGCTCGAACAAATATGCAAAAAAATTTCGCGCTCGCTCCGCTCGCGCATAGCTCGCTGCCCTCGCATCTGGTTCACTTCGCTCGCGATTGGTCCTTGGACGTTTTGGGTCATAGCTCACGACACTACAAATATTATGTAATTTGTTCTGCTTTGGACATCTTTATGCTCAAGCAGCTCGAACAAATATGCTAAAATATTTCGCGCTCGCTTCGCTCGCGAATAGCTCGCTACGCTCGCATGGGGCTCGCTTCGCTCGCGATTGGTCCTATGACGTTTTGGGTCATAGCTTATGACACTACCAATATTATGTAATTTGTTTGGTAACGGCTCGAATGGAATCGCTAAAAAATTTTGAATACCTAAAACTTTAGAAAAATATCATTTACCTACTGACCTTAAAAATTTTACAATAAAATTGTATTATACAAATAACAGACTTCAAAATCATACCTACATTTATAAATTCTAACTGTATCTAAAAAGTCAATAATAATTTTATGCCTACACATAAGTACCATCGAAGACTTTATTTGATTAACTTATAAACATGCTATTTTCAATTTGTATTTATCCTGTATTCTTGGCGTCGGAGCCATCTAAGAAGAACAAATTAATGTTTGTTAAAATAAACACTATTATAAAGATATGATTGAACATAATATTTTTTGGCCTTTGTTACTTTTATATTCCCTTAACGTTTGTTCATGACGCTCCATACCCATTTCACGCATATACCATACACACTTATAATAAGTAAGTAACATTTTAATTATACTAGAATTTGTCTAGAAACTAGAATAAAAATAATTAATAAGGCAAAACAACGTTTGCCGGGTCAGCTAGTCTTATATATAAAATTTCCGTGTCACAGTGTTTGTTACCGAACTCCTCCGAAACGGCTTGACTGATCATTACCAAATTTCATATGCGTATTCAGTAGGTATGAGAATCGGCCAACGTGAAACGTTTTTACCCCTAAGTGATAAGGGTTGTTCACCCTTAAATATATTTTTTTATTTTTTCGACGAATTTTTTTTATTTGAATTTTGTATAAAGTGGCATTAAAAAATACATACAACCATAAATTTTTACTTTTTTATCATCAACCCCTATTTTTTTATGGTCATTTTAGTAAATTTCTGTGTGTCACAGTGTTTGTTGCCGTACACCTCCGAAACGGATTGACTTATCTTTACCAAATTTTATATGCGTATTCAGTAGGTCTAAGAATCGGCTACTATCTATTTTTTATACCCCTAAGTGATAAGGGTTGATCACACTTAAATATTTTTTTTCATTTTTAGACGAATTTTTTTTTTGTATAAAGTGGCATTAAAAAATACATATAACCCTAATTTTTTACTTTTTTATCATCAAGCCCTATTTTTTTATGGCCATTTTAGTAAATTTCCGTGTCACAGTGTTTGTTACCGCACTCCTCCGAAACGGTTTGACTGATCTTTACCAAATTTTATATACGTATTCAGTAGGTCAAAGAATCGGCTACTATCTATTTTTTATACCCCTAAGTGATAAGGGTTGATCACCCTTAAACATTTTTTTTTTAATTTTTCGACGAATTTTTTCATTTTATTTTTGTATTAAGTGGCATTAAAAAATACATACAACCCTAATTTTTTTACTTTTTTATCATTATTCCCTATTTGTATGGCCATTTTAGTATTTCATTCATTTTTCATCTCGCTTGATAGCTGATCAAATATAGTATCTAACTGTACTTCGAGTAAAAATCCTTATTTTTTTTTTTTTGAAGAAAATAACTAACAAAATTTAACCTGATATACTTATGCTTATGATTATTACCAATCTTAAATACTTAAAATTTGCCGCGCCTTTACTTTACTGGTGAGTGAAATGCCACACTATGCCATAGACCGAAGTCGGTCTCCTGTTTTACTCACAAAATTCTTCTTCACAGACTTCTCTCACTGTTTACACAAATTTCGACCTTCGTTATTGTTTATGTATCGTATGTAGTAGTATTGTTAACAATTATCATTTTGCTATATCAATGTAACTTTCTTATTAACTTAACCGCGTCTCCACCCGCGTGTAAGTCGCTTTATTGCATAACCTCTCCTGCACATGACTGTTGTAAAAAAATGTATTTTCATCTGTGCGCTACTGTGGATCGGATTATACGTTAAATTGTAAGTCCTCTTAGCACAAACAGTCGTTAAACTAAGGCAGGGGCTTGAAAAACTCTCGACAACATAACTTGATCACTTAGTTCTTACGTAGAAGAAGCTATAAAATTTGATGTACTAATAAACTAGACCCCGTAATAAACTAGACGTATGAGCAAAAAATTTTCAACAAATATGATGATGACACTACAAATATTATGTAATTTGTTCTGCTTTGGACTTCTTTATGTTCAAACGGCTCGAACCAATATTATAATAAAAATTTTCGCGTAGCTCGCTGCGCTCGCGTCCGGCTCGCTTCGCTCGCGATTGGTCCTAGGACGTTTTGGGTCATAGCTTACGACACTACAAATAATATATAATTTGTTCTGTTTTGGACTTCTTTATGCTTAAACGGCTCGAACAAATATGCTAAAAATTTTCACGCTCGCTTCGCTCGCGCATAGCTCGCTGCCCTCGCATCTGGCTCGCTTCGCTCGCGATTGGTCCTAGGACGTTTTGGGTCATAGCTCACGACACTACAAATATTATGTAATTTGTTCTGCTTTGGACATCTTTATGCTCAAGCGGCTCGAACAAATATGCTAAAATATTTCGCGCTCGCTTCGCTCGCGCATAGCTCGCTACGCTCGAATCGGGCTCGCTTCGCTCACGATTGGTCCTATGACGTTTTGGGTCATAGCTTATGACACTACCAATATTATGTAATTTTTTTGGTAACGGCTCGAATGGAATCGCTAAAAAATTTTGAATACCTAAAACTTTAGAAAAATATCATTACCTACTAACCTTAAAAATTTTACAATGAAATTGTATTATACAAATAACAGACTTCGAAATCATACCTACATTTATAAATTCTAACTGTATCTAAAAAGTGAAAAATCATTTTATGCCTACACATAAGTACCATGGAAGACTTTATTTGATTAAATTATAAACATGCTATTTTAATTTTTTATTTATCCTTTATTCTTGGCGTCGGTGCCATCTAAGAAGAACAAATTAATGTTTGTTAAAATAAACACTATTAAATAGATATGATTGAACATAATATTTTTTGGCGTTTGTTACTTTTATATTCCCATAACATAATATGTTCATGGCGCTCCATACCCATTTCACGCATATACCATACACACTTATAATAAGTAAATAACATTTTAATTATACTAGAATTTGTCTAGAAACTAGAATAAAAATAATTAATAAGGCAAAACAACGTTTGCCGGGTCAGCTAGTATTACAATAAATAAAACTATCGAGCTAATTGTAATCTTATTTTGGAACCGTAACATTTCGTAACACTGATATTAAAGCTAAAAAGACGAAAAGTATAAACTATCACTTCACAAGTGCTTATGTTTTTGTAAGAATATGCTATTCTGCTCCCAAAAACGTTTAATAATATGATATTTCGTATCAACTTTTACGTACTAATAAATAGGGAAATAATATAACTCTTCAGTCTTTAATCCAATCTAGCCTAGGTTAGTAAATAACAAAGTCCATACTAAGGTAATTGCTCGCCAACGATTCCAAAGACCCCATTAGAAACCCGCCTAGCTTCTGACTCGGCGAATTATCCAAAAACGGTTCAAACAGTAATTTGAATCCAATGGATCCTTTGTTCCCTTACAAAATGTGCTGATAAAGGAAACTCTCCGAAAGCTTGGCTCGTGGAAAAGGTGGCTCAATCCGAAAAGGTGGTCGCCATAAACGCAGCCGATACGAATACGAAAGACAGAAATAAATTGGGCTTACAGATTTATAGCCAAATGCTCTTAACCCGAGCTGGGGACGTAGCTAGGATTCGGTCCAAAATGAAAAGTGGACTAAACAAAAATACTAGTAGCTTGGGCACGTTTGGGCAGGTGTCTTAATTTTTATTTTGTTTTTATTATTTTTTTAGTTTACTAAATTTTCGTCTTTTATAAGCTTTGTAAATATTCTTAAGTCCTGTAAAATATAATTATTCTAGTCCTTTATAAAATCGACATAAAAAAGCATACATATTTATTTATTTTATATGAAAATCTGATGTACAAACGAACGAAAAGTGAATTTAGTTCATTATCATACCTTAAACTTAACAACACATAATAATATGGACACTGAATTAATATTGGGCAGTAGCTTGTTATTTAGTAAATAATGTAGAAAATTATACTTGTTCAAGAAGATAAATAATGTTACGTTAATAGATTAAAATAGTTTATTTCGTGATATGATCACAATATCTTACAAAATATACAATAGTTTTAAAAAATTGGCCAACAAAAATACACTTGCTATATATTTCGATGCTTACTTACAGTAAGGCAACTTGTTTTGTAAAATACTATAAAGATATATTTACATGCCCCCTATACTAAGGGCCTGAATTCGTCACCAGCCTTTTAGGGCAATTTCTAGAGTTAAGACTTTTTGACATAAATCCTGCGAATGGGCGGTGATTAATTGGATGTTCCGCGTTTTATGCCATACATCTTACTGAAATTAAGCGTTCCAATAAATTATAGCGAGTGTGTTTACTATTTTTCAGTATCTTTGCTCGAAATAACTTCCATATCGTTGGAATAACATCGTATTTTTAAAATACTTACAGGCCTGGTAAAATTAGTAAAAATAAAATTTACTCATATAGACGTATGCAAAAATATAGCACGAACAAAAATGTGTCACGTAAAACACTTTTACACGTACGATATTCTTTTTCTTCTCTTCTAAGTCTGTACGCTTTTGACAGAGCCATGCGTCGCTTTATCTCATCAATGCACCTGCCGTTGTTCCTTGGCCTTTTATAAAAGTTTTGCTTCAATTTAGAAATAAATTCAACAACAACAATATCTTATTCAACACTAATTTATTTGCCTTCAGCGAGGCAAGACTACTAACAAAATAACTTAAATAGATACAGATACTACTATGGCAGGAATAACACTTAACTGGGGCTGCCAGCTTTTTACACGCTTTATATCAGCTTCACCTGTATGTTTGTTTGTATGTTTGTAACCGACTTCTTTGGGCGCGATTTTGACCCACTCAAAACGGCCAAATAAGCGTGTTTTTTAGTTTTTTTAAACTACTATTATTGTGTTAACACCATCGTGTTCTCGCTGACTCGTAACTTTGGTGTTATCAATAAATTATTTGTATTTGTTGGCCAGCAACTGGAACTACAACTGACAATAACGTATTTTATATTCCGTTCATAAATAATTATGTATTAAAACTTGTTGTGAACGGTGTGGCATACTTAAATAAATCTTAACCAGTACTTCCGTAGCTTTATAACCGCTTTCAGCGAGTTAGTAAAACTTGTAAGCAGCAAGTAACGACAGTCTTCATTACTAAGTTGTGTATTATTTATGTGAGCAGTAACTTTCTTTATGCCTTTGATGCCACCATAAACCTACACGAAGCTGAATAAAATACAAATTGAAAATCGACGGTTTATTAGACTTTTCCTAGAAAGGAAAGTGCGCTATGACTGAGTAAGCAAGGTGTAAAACTATAAAAGCTGGATCACGTGGATAATCCCGTGTTTTATACGTTTATTGTGGAAACAACTTAGTTAGAAGAAAGGTAAAGTACCTTAGCCTTGGTATTAACGAAGCGTGTTTCCATCAGGTTAGTTAAACTGTTAGTACGTGAGACAGCTGTTCTAACAAGTTTCCAGTCTATCAGCTGATCAAATAAACGTTTGAGATTTTTGATATATACCATTTGTGTATAGGTGTACCTCAATTTTAGGTCCGAGTTTTTAACCAAAGCCCAATTTATTAGGGGACAGGTAAAACATAACAACACGAAAATAAAAAATAAGTTAATAATAAGTCGGTGTGAAGTAATTCGTAATTCGACAGAGAACCAAAGTCAACGATATAGTTCAACGCTATAGCTGAAGTGACAATGGGCCGGACATATCTGCCGAAGAACCGATGACCGTTATGGTAGACGAGTTCTAGAGTGGAGACCGCGTCTCGGCAAACGTAGTGTAGGACGCCCTTCAACCAGATAGAGCGATGTTCTCAAGAAGGTAGCGGTAGTGGATGACGAAGAGAAGCACAGGATAGGGTCACGTGGCATGCCTTGGGAGAGGCCTATGTCCAGCAGTGGACCAGCATATGCTGATGATGATGATGATGATAATGATGAAGTTGGTGTGGCTACAAAATGAAACAAATATATTTTTTTAAAAGATGCTATATTTCAGTTTTTATTATCAAATAGTTATAACACAACAGGCTCTGAAAATATTTCGATTACAAATGGCTGCTAAAATATGTAGGTCTTTACAAAGGGTGAACAGAGTTAAGGCCGACCGCACACGAGCCACCGACCACAACCACAAAACACCGACACCTATCTATCTCCTAGTCATATACTTCATAATGTGTTTTATATTTTTCCAGTGGAATTGCAGCGGCTTGTCGGCGTTTCATATTATTAGCTTCTTGTGTCATAAAGCTGATACAAAACGCAGACATGCGTCACTAGCCCCATACTTCATCCCTCTCTCTCACTCTAGGCTTCAGTAAAAATAAGCTCATGTTAAGAAACAAGTAGCAGCCACCAAATTACTACAAGTGATCGAGCCAAGTCGGCCCAGATACGGCAGACGGCGCAGCGTTTGTGTTTGTCGCGAGTGACCTGTGTACGACCACCCTAAATGATGCATGTGGGGGGAAAAGTTGATAATTACACTAAAGATTACATTTAAGTCTAAATACACAAATTTAATTATAAATATCACAGTCAAAAATTACATAACTAAGGTTCTAGCACTAAAAGTATGGCAGTAAATGCTGGGCTTTAAAATCTAAAGTTTGCAGTCGATTTAACAACCTTTAGTTCTTGCTGATATAAAAAACGCTTGCGGAGAAAATACGCCTCTCATCACTGATAATCTAATACGGTTTTTACCAATTGTAAAACTAGTCCTACTAACTGTGACTAGAATATAGTAGAGAATAAATTACTGGTTAAAATATCAAAATTTCGGTATCTACAATACATACATACAAGCACGACTACAACGGTTACCACAAGTCTAACATCTCTAAAGGACTCAAACTAATGTTTTCTTTGAAACTACATAATCTTACTGATATCTTTATGATTTTACTTTAATATTGCTTTGCGATTGATTTTTCGAGACTCTTATTGCTATTATGTATTTCCTGTTCCGCACGCGTTCTTGTTCTCTGGACTCTGCAACAATTAAAACATTTACGTCCGACGGATATAGGGTCATCCATAACATTGACAAACGGTGATTGTATGGGGAAAAAAGTGCAAACAACTTCAATTTACCTCATACGGCGGCGGCGGCAGTATATCACACAGATTTATTTGACAGCCCTGCTCCGACCGCGCTACATTCGAATGTCTGCTCGCCTGGATTGGAATTTTGAAACTGTTCTCCCTTCCGAGCCAGTGCCACTGCGGATAGTCGTACTCTAAATCACTGGCCGGACACACTTTGCTTTTGTCCTGTCGACTCCTGGATCCGGATCTATTGGTGTGACAGGACCCGCAATCGTCTTCGAGCACATTAATCTCATTATGCGCATTCTCGTGTCGCGGCTCTCGATAGTCCTTGGTGGACCGACTGGACGTGCTATGGCAGCACGTGGAGCACTCCCCGTTCGAATACTGCAAGCTCCCGTTACACGAGCGAACAATGCTGTTGTTGTGGGATCGCCTGTCCAGACAGTTCCTCGGGTCTCCGGTTTCGGCATTGTCCTGCGTGGAAATCGATACATAGTTAACAATATCGCCGGCGCTATACAAATTCCAGTAATCTAATCTTGAGTAAACCGGAGCCGTTCACATGAAGCTTATCGGCACATACCTTGAAATTGAGTTCCGTGTAAATTGCACTCGACGCGTACGGTTCCGGTGGTCCTCTTCGAATTCTGTCGACGCTCGACGCGTCTAAGCCTTGAATGGAATTCTGAGGCAAGCTATACTCCGGCTCTACGCTGAGAATGCTCGTCGATTGTCCACCTTAAATGAAAATAGCTCTATAGGTCTACATCGCTTACTCAAATCTCAATTCAATTATGCGTTAAATGCGGTGATTTACTATCGGAGTTCTTATCACCGTGAGATATACTCGTACATTACTCGTGGCAAAAGAAACCAGAACGATGAACTCAAATCGTATTATTTCTTAGATAAGATTCAAGTACTTCCTTTTAATGTAGAATGCTTCACTCACCGTGTAAAAGGCTTTGATGACAGCTGCTGACGTCTAAGCTTGCATCGTTTGGCGTGGCAAACACGGGCCGGTCGCGCAGCCAGATTGTGTCTTTATTCAGCAGACACTGCTGAGCGGTGACTATCGACTGACCTACAATGGGGTTCAATGTTTCAATTACGTTCACTTGACTGTCTGTTGACTTATTTATCTGTTTGTATGCAACTTTATGGCCTTACCGGTTGATTTCTTCCTTTGAACTGTGTTCCGCCTTTTGATGTAGAATATACTGAACAGCCCAATGATGATGATTGAGAATAATGTAAGACATAATGCTAGGAGCCACGTTTCGTTAAATATGGGAGGCATGTTTGTATCCTTTGGTGGTTCCGTCCTGTAATACAAACGTTCATTTATTTTTGCTGAAACCTTTTGTCAACTGGTTTACCAGATCAACCATACAAGCATCTCATTTATTTATATATGTAATGTACTCAGTTTTTTAGTTAATAATAATAATAAGTGCATATTTTATAAGATACTAGTAAACTTAATATTTAAAATATAGTTAAAATATTATTTTATTTATTACAATTATAATTTGGCAATTACATTGCATATAATATTTAAGCTACGCGCCTGTTCATAGGTATTTACGTAGACTGATACGCTAATGGGAAGTTTCAGTATCATAATTGTTAAAAGTTGAATAGCTTTTTAAGAGAGAGGCCTGCAAAGTAAATTAGAATACTTACTGCACATAATGCCTCAGTGAATGCGTCGGCAGCATGTGTATCTGCGCGGGCGCAGAGAACGGTCCTTGGCCGCGCCGTGTGACCGCCGCGGCGCGAGCGCTGTACCTCCCGCCTGAGCGGAGCGAGCTCGCGGCCGCTGCCCGCGTGCGGGGCCCTAGCGACATCTGACCCACCACGCGACCGCCGCCTGAACCACTCACACGGATCTCGATCTATGGGGGAGAGACGTGCTTGTCAGAAGTTAGGTCACCACTTTTGTATTTAAAGTCTTATCAAAAAGTGTAATAAAATATTCTTACACATATAAGCTTATGTCAATTGCTCTCATAAAGTTAAACCCTTCGATGAAACATATTTGATCGAAGGTTAAACCACTGAATAATAGACGTTTGTTTTAATATTGGAACAATACAAAATACATAATGAACACCCTAAAATATAATTATGTTTAATCATACGCATGTATCACTGTAATTGGAAGTAAATAGGCTCGTGGCCTGAGTTGTAAAATTAAATAGCAAATTGCTTATTATCACTGCAATGAAAATACAAACAATATCAGCTCTCAGTAGCAAGTCCGTTCCCATAAGCTCATTAGCGCTACTGTTCCTATATTATAATTGCTGCTTAATTACTTCTCTCCAAACAGTAATTACCCCTTACGTAAAAGTTTACGAACAACAGACAATTAACTAGTTCGGAATGGAAGCGAAACTTACCAAATAACCCGTGAGTTCGCCGTTCCACGTGCTCACAGGTGGCGGTTCCCATCGTATCCAAGCCGACGTCGCGTTTATTACACCCGCTGTCACGCTCTGGGGCGGTGCAGATGGCACTGAAAATAAAACTACACATGAATGAATACAAACAACATAAAATCGTGACCCAAAAATCACTAACTCACGTCCTTACCGTCTTCATCCGTATAGCCTGACATCATATTTGACGGCTTCCCGAGCAGCATCTTGTAAAACGGCATCACAAATATATCGTACTGGGTGTACGCCATCAGTCCTGACAGAACGTAGCTGGAGGAGCCGCTGTTGTCGACATTCATTAGGGACCCGTTTGAGCAGAACACGCCGTATGAATGAGACGAATTTAGGATCTGTGTTTCTTCCTCGCTCGCGTTCCGCCAATTTATAGTCGTTCCGTTGTACCAAATCTTAACCCCTTCGAGATACTCGTTGTAGTCTGTGAGCACCTGAGATATGCAAATGTGTTAGTATGTTACAAATAAGAAAAATCCGTATGTGTAAACAGAGCAGGTAGAATACTCACGTCCCAAACAACTTTCAGCGAAGTCGAGGACAAAGCTTCCACCCTCCTCAGAACTAATACGTTCTGTTGCAAATACTTCCTCGCTTGAACAAGTTCGTACTCCGTCATATGAGTTTCGCTTTCATAATCAATATTGAATTCGTGACTGGAAGAGCGTTCATTTAGCTCATTGTTTCCTTTCCTCAGTACTTTGAGGTACGCCTCTTTCATGATGCTTCCTGCTGCGTTGACAGCCGTACAAATTACCCTACCGCTGTGCTCCGGCCGCGCGCCGTCCAAATATAATAAGCTCGAATTGCTTTTCGTGCATTCTGGGAAAAGTAAAGAGTCTTGTATCCCTTCGAGTATCCAAAAGGTGGTCGGTGTCGGTAAACCTTTGGCTTCACACGGTATAGAGACCACATCGCCCTCCCATGCGGTCAGATTGGACGGTATCTGCGTGAAGTGTGGTAACGCTGAAACAGATGGCCGTATTAAAATAGTTCCAACAGAATTATAGGTGCAATAAAATGGGCGGGAATGTTAGCTTACAATATACGGTGAGAGATGCACTGGTGATGCTAGTTCCAGCGTGACTGTCTGCTCGACAGGAATAGATGCCTGCGTCGGTTGCTGCTACATGATCTAGTCTTAACAATCCTCGCACTATGGTAGCGTGAAAAGGTAACGTTCCATCTTCTTTGATCCACGTAATTTTAACAGAAGAATCATAGCTCTGAAATGAATTGAAAACTCTGAAATTAACGTCATTAATCCATCGTACACAGAAATTTACTTGTAACTACGACGTATTGCTTTCAAATTACCTGGCAGTTGAATTCCACGCTCTGTCCAACTAAGGCAGTTACGTTGCTGGGTTTGACAACAAAATGTGGCCGTCTCAGAACAATTAACGCGGCAGCCCTTGACTGCCTTTCTCCGGCGATATTTGATCCTACACATCGGAATAGACCGCTATCCGTTGGTAATGTTTCTAGAATTTTTAAGCTTCCTGTTTCTGTTATTGTTACCCTGGAACAATTAAATAATTTAAAATTCTTAAAATCTATACATCTTGTAGCGTAAGATAAAGAATTGATGAATAAGCTTTTTTATATGTGAGGTTTCTGATTTCGGAAAATAAATACAGTTTTCAATGGTTGACCATTTAAGGATATCTGGAAAGATGTATTAAAAGACCTTAAAGCTTCTTTTCTTTGCTTTAACCTGGTCCGACTAGGTAAATAGTCAAAAATAAACTAATAGGTACCTTCCATTGACTTCCACGTCAAATTGCTGGCCATCTTTGAGCCAATGCACGGTAGGTTCAGGAACACCTCTTGGAGGTGAACATTCCAGAAGTGCAGGTTCACCAGCTGCCACGTGCACGTCTCTTGGTTCTAATCTGAACTCGTCCCGGAGAACTGAAAATAGATAATCCTGTACTTCTGGTTCTTTTTAATTTTAGCATTAGTAGAATACAAGGCATAGGCTAGCTACACTCAAAACATTCAAAAAAATAGTACACGCATATATAAATAAATACTAGGGTGTCCTAGTATTTATTTATTTAGTGGGGCTAACCAGCCGTGTGTGAATTGTGTAATTCACACACGGCTGGTTAGCCCCACTGAACCATTTCTAGTTCGTATTATGGTTGTTAACACAACTGATATACTACATATACATACATACCAAATGCATACATATTTAACATCCAGACCCACAGCCAACAAATTTATTTAGGCACAAAGATCTTGGCCGGGCCGGGAATCGAACCTTCTGATTAGCAGTCCGCCATGGAAACCTTTACGCCAACGATGTCGTCATATGCAACTAAACAATATGGTAAGCGTAAAGCTTGACATCTGGATGTTTTATGCATTATGTTTGTTTACAAAATCTTCATATTATGTATCTATATTGTGTGGTATTTGGCGACTATTATAATCAACAAAATAAATTGCGCATTCTATGAAAATTGCGGTTTAGCCCGTGCCAGAAGTAAATTATTTTTTTACTATATAGTACAACTACGATAATAGTTTGTGTTGTTGAACAATGAAAATTGGAGAGCTTTGCCAAACTACAAAAGCTTCGCTTCCGATACAAATCACGTTTAGCCAAACTGTTAAAAGCAGTATCCGAACAATGCGGTAGCTAAAATGCCTCGTTGTAAAAAGCCAAAATATGCTAAAGCATTCTGTTGCTATATTTGAATCAGTTTTTTTAGCCATTGTCGGTTTGATTCCACGCTTTATAAAGTATAATGTAGGGTCATTGAACTGTACTATTTTTTATTTTATTTTTATTTTATTGAATAAGGCTTATCAATAGCGAATACAATAATACACGTTCTTATTATCTAAATTGGATTTGGTTATACAGTTAAGTGCTTCACTTGTTAAGACAAACACAACATGCAACTTTAATGTTAGAGTTAGACAGTTTATTTTTCACTTAGTTCTAGATTCTCTAACAAGTCTGATAATATACGCTCTGTCAATAAAAGCCACTTAGATCCTTGGCCAAATTTGACGACCTCGTTGGCGTAATGGTTACCATGCCGGACTTCCAATCAGAAGGTTCCGGGTTCCCGGCACAGCCAACATCGTTGTGCTGAATAAAATTTGGGCAAGGCGGTTGGTCTAGGTGTTACATATATATGTATAAAAAGTATGAATGTATGTAGTATATCAGTTACTAGCAGCTACCGTTATTGATATATAGCAAAAAAATACGAAAAAACACGTTTATTGTAAGGGGACCCCCCTTAATATTCTTATTTTTTATTTTTAGTATTTGCTGTTATAGCGGCAGGAGAAATACATTATCTTGTGAAAGTTTCAGCTTTCTAGCTATTACGGTTTCTGGGATACAGCCTGGAGACAGGCAGACAGACAGACAGCGGAGTCTTAGTAATAGGGTCCCGTTTTTACTTTTTAGGTACGGAACCCTAAAAACTGAGAATGATGATGATGAGAATGAATAGTGACTTACCAGCGACATTCAGAGTCGCGTTGTGACTGACGGCTTCGCCGGCGATATTGCGTGCCACGCACCAATATACACCCTCATCGCTCTCTTTCTTACCGCGATTCACTCTGCGAATATACACACTGATTATAATAAAATAGCAATTTAATTTAACGGCCCGTGGTTTGATCCCATTCCTACACCAATGACTTGTTTTTCAAGTTATGTGTGGATTTACACTCGCTTTACGGTGAAGGAAAACTTCGTGAGGAAACCGACATTAAGGACCACAATATCCGAAAGTGTGGGTCATCCGCCAACCGCACTTGGCCAGTGTGTTGGATTATGGCCTAAATCTCTCTTCTCGTGTGAGTGATTTCTCGTGAGAGAAGGCCCCGAGTGTCAGCAGTGGGAACGTATAGTGGGCTGCTTATGATGATGATAATAAAAACTTTGACCACATGTGGAATATCTATGAATAGTAATTAGTAGTTATTGCAATTAAAAACAATACAGCAATTAAAACCAATCTCACTAAATTAAAGTAATGCCTTGACCCTACGGTTGTAGATAAATGCCGTATGGAGTAATAGGGTTCTTTTCCACATTTTTTTTGTACCCGTTTTTGGATAAAATTACACAAGTACAATTTTTTATAAAAATAATTGGTAAACATGACGCTTACTAGCAGTGAACAAAAGCAAGTTCTAGATTCTTAAAGACATTTTTTATTATCTTTTTCTGACAAGCTTGAACAAAATCTCCATTGCATATTTTTATTTTAAAATTTGATAATTCATAATTCATTTATTCAATAAAATTGTCGGAACAGTTATTACAAAGCGCTAACTATTTTAGATCTAAAACCTAAAGGCCTGAATGCGCACACCCTGAATGTTTGTGATGGTAGTAGTCGTTAATAGTATAATGACCTACATATGAAACAAAATGTAAACCTTACCTCAGAAACAACAGTCCATCTTCCAACAGCACTCTATGGCCGTCTTCAGCAAGTGGCAGTGGAGTGCCATCTTTGAACCATTGTACGTAGGGCTTCGGTCTACCCTCGACCACGCACCGAAGAGTCGCTGGTTCACTACGTCCTGATACGGTGTTGGAAGGGTGCTCCTTAATACGAGGAGCTCGGTTTTGTGCTGGAAAGAAAAAAGGCCGGTAAGATCCCGACAGTCATCCTTCCTTAGCTAGCTATATCTATATCGGTTCTTTCCAGGTAAGCGCGCTTTACCGTAGATCTGAATGTCATATACCATCAGGTGAATTGTGGTCAAGCGCTAACCTATTTAGAGAAAAAAAAAGTCAGTCAGTCTTTTAGGTATCACTAAATTAAATTCCAATGGGTTTTTAATGTAATGTCCGGTATACAATTTCTCAGTGACATTTTGTAACTTAAAATAAGTAGAAATAATTAGTTATGTGAGAGTCAGGTTCGCGTATTAAAGGTTCTGTACCACTATCTATAAAAATGCCATAAATTACAACGCTTTTTGTATGGAATTTGTTATACGGCAATAGAAATACATCATCTCTAAAAAATTCAAATATCTATAGCTATCAGGGTTCTATAATGGATACAGTCTGGTGATAGACACACGCACAGACTGCAAAGTCTCAGTAATAGTGTAAGTACTCTTTGGGTACGAAATCCTAAAAACGGGGCAATTTTCACTCCAAAGATTACAGAACCAAGGTTCGGTTGCATTACGGAACCAAACGTAACAAAAGTATTTTTGTTAGAATAAATACTATTGAATTTAACACAGTTATTTTAAACAGTATACAATTCACTTACACTAGTACAAGTATCTATAAACCACTTCAAAGTGGATTTCTCAACTCAGATAAGCAAACAGCCAACGCCTACATTCTCTTAACACAAAAGAAGCATTTAATTCATAGGTCAGTTGCTTTTAACCATCTTTTAACTATTCATGACGCATCTCTATCGATAAAGGCTAAGTATAGATATCTCAATAAAATTTTATTTGTCGGTTTGTTCGTTCCGCTGCATTAAGATGGACGTATCGATATAACAACGCGAAGGGTATTGTTATAATTCGGATTTTGAACTTTTTGTTTTTATCTAAGGATGTCTCAGAAAAACTTACAAATGCTTTGTAAGTATTATTTTTTGCAAAATACCAATATACAACGAAATATTGTTGTTAATTACTTTTTAATAAAGTTAACACTGAGACGAAGAGTTTTTTTTTTTACCAAGAGCTAGATCTAAAGCTACAAAGGACATCACCGGTGACTCCCGCTCCGGGTCATTCTTGGTGTAGAGGTTGGCCATAGCTTTTCAGCGCGGTAATGCAGCGAGCGTAATGGGACCTTTGCACCAGGGGCGAGTAGGGGCGGGTTATTCGATTGACTGATTAATATTTTAACATATTGTATTTATTTGTATATAACAACGTACTGATTTTAATTTCTTTTTTATAGACTGGACTAAGAAAATATTATGCAAAATTATATTCTTAAATTAAATTAACTAGCTGACCCGGCAAAACGTTGCTTTGCCTTATATGTTAATAAGACTGTTTCAAGAAATAAAGATAAATAACAAATTGAATTGACAGTCGTTGTCATATGTGACTGACAGTTATGTTAAATGATGGTTACATTAGAAGTAAAAAAATAATATCATTATTTTCAGTCATCATGCATAAAACTATCATTATATATTTTGGAAAATTCACACACTATCTTTAAATATAAACTGTGTCTTATTCTGATGAATTTTGCATTTTTTACGAAAATCTATTCGACAGTTTTTGCGTTTATAATATTAATAGAAACTAAGATAACTGAGTGTGCGTTAATGGCACAACCATACTTGAGTTTTGAGCATTAGGTTAGTTGATTTTAGCATTAATTTTATGATTAGTTGTCATTACTAATTCCCTTCAGACGCATATCCATGCTATAAGACGTATTAAACAAGGCATAAAACAAAAATTTAATTAATATTAAAAAAATATATATTTCTTTCTTTCATTCTTTTACTATAGTTGTTTCACAACTCACGAATCTTGTCGACACGTACATGCGATATTAAACATGCAACTAATACTTAGACCGAAAATAGATAAAGGAACTAGACATGTAACATTAAGAAGAACATACGGTTAAGTTATCGCACATCGTGACGACAAAATCTTTCAGCTACTGGCATGTACAGATCTTGTCGCCAAATGTTGTACAGACAGAATGTCACCATTATTTTTACAACGCACACGTGGTGAATACTGCGAACTGATGTCATCGTTACTGGTATTTTACAAAAGATAATGAAACACTACTTATCCTACTAAAATTATACTTAGTATATCTATGAATGTTGTAGAATGTATTGAATTTTGATATAAATAAATAATAGTTTCCAGATAAAAAACTTAAATAATAAATGCGAATGTTTGTGTTTTAACCGACTTCAAAAAAAGAGGAAGTTATATATTTTGTTGTTACTTCTTCACGCTCAAACGGCTTAACCAGTTTTAATGAAATTCGGTGAAGATAGGTTAGACCTTGGATTAACACATAAATTACTTTTGATCCCAGATTAACTTCTTTTTGTCCCTGATTTGCTTGGGTAAAACCGCGGGGTGCTGCTAGTTAAATATATAAAAAAATAACTAATTATAAAACGCGTCTATGATTAATGAGTAGTATTTGACATCAGCACTTCAGCAACATGATATGAAGTGATGAGTGATGACGGATTAGTAAGGACACCTTATTCCATCCCGCAGAGCGTTGGTTCGATTTGTGCCATTGAGTTTGAGCTTTCAGTGAATGAAAACACCTTGAGGAAACTATAGCATAGTGGTCGAGCATTTTCTATTGCTCCTCTGGGTAACTAAAACCTTGCCTTGAAATTTTTTCACCAATCGACAAGCACTTGAATGTGTATTCCGGCAGCCTCTTTAAGAGCTAATAAATCTAGAATAGGCATGCTCTTCCATAGTCCTATGTCGCTGACTCGTATGGTCACGCAACGCACAGGTCAAATAAAGATAATTGAGTTATGAGTCACTTTATTTATATTTATTTATCTCTTGGATCCCATTATCAGTTCCTGATTGCGAGCAAATGACCTTTTATTATAATATTTTTCATCATTGAGTTGACGTTCCTAGTAATACATAATGTACACAACAAACAAAATATTTTTGCAGATACAGTTTGAAAACTCAATTTTTAAAAGGAAACGAACAATAAGAATTCGATTCGATCGTACAAATACTCGAAAGACAAAAAAATATTACGATTTATTATTATATTAGCTTAAAAAAATTACTACACAACAAACAAAATATTTTTGCAGATACCTTTAGTTTTGAAAACTCAATTTTTAAAAGGAAACGAACAATAAGAATTCGATTCGATCGTACAAATACTCGAAAGACAAAAAAATATTACGATTTATTATTATATTAGCTTAAAAAAAATTACTACATAGATGAAAGGGTATCACTACACTGCATAATATAAGTATTAACCAAAATGTAAGAAGATTTTGACTAAATGTTATCTTCCTCTTTCGTAGTTAGTTTATTAATTATAATAAGTAATTTGAAAAATTAAACAGAAAGATTTTCTAACTTAACATACTTTTAAACTCACTGAATAGAAAGATAGCTTTTGGTGAAAATAACCTAAGATTCGACTGAAAAGAGATTAATGCGTAAATGCATCGCTGCTATTTTTCTGAGTATCTACTATCTTTGTAATTATTTTATAGTTATGCGTAACAATGCAATAAATCTTGAAACTCGTTATATGGTAGCCCTGCGGTCAAGCCCGGCGGTTGTTTTTTATTAATACTTGTCACTGTCACTGATAGTGGTCACATTGTTATTATCTTGACGTGTGTGTCTTTTTGTCGGACTCACTGAGGGTGCAACGGCGCCATAAATAAATTGATTTCGTTTTTTAAATCATACTCAATGTAAAGCGTGTGTCTGATAAAGCTTTGTGTTGCTTACAGTATAATTATGTTCAAATGTAGTTTTGGTTAATTGGAACACGTTTGCAAAATATTTCTAAGTCTCAGTATCGTATCTTTTAAAATATAATAATTTTATCAAAACTGAACTGGACATCTATTAAAAATGACCCATGTTTTAAGGTTATTAATATTTGTAGATAAGTAAAAAATGATAGCAAGAAATTAATACTGATATACATACACCGAAGACCATGCCATTAAAAAAACGATATCAAGGTGTATTATACGAGTAAGATTTATATAAGAGGATCTTTTCTAATAAGAGTCTACGTATGTATCTTATCTTAGTATCTTTGTGCATATCTTACAAATAAATAAATAACCTGAAAGGATAAAAAAACTAAAAATGTCGTAAAACAAAGAAACATACAATGTTCTAAATAGTACATGAATCAAAATGAAATTAACTTAATTTTATAATCAATGTATTTCTCGTCTATTAATTTGACTCATAAATGTATGAGAAATTCTTTTTATAGCTTAATACTCCTGTTGTGCCCGTATTTCAGATTACTCACCCAAAAAAAAGTTGAATAACAGAGCAGAGAGGAAGTAAAATAAAAAGTAATAGCACCTCATCACAGAGATTGCATATAAAGTGAAAATTAGAGTTGCGAAAATTGGACACACCTTTGGGAAAGAGGTGATTTTTCAACCCTTGCCAGTCGTGAAAACAAAAGGCTTCAATTAGAATTACAATAAAAAAGGACCATTTTAAGTCTTATTTCTTTATTTATATTACAAGTTGATTTTTTTGAAAAAGGACCATTTAAGTCTAGTTTCTTTATTTATATCACAAGTAGATTTTTTTTGAAAAAGGACCGTTTTAAGGTCTAGTTTCTTTATTTATATCACAATATAATAAATCAACTTGTAAATCAAATAAATAAACTAGACTTAAAATGGTCTTTTTTCATTGTAATTTTAATCTATTGCAAGTTGATTTATTTCTTCTTTATTATTTATTTATTTCTTCTTCATTGATCTATTTCTTCTATTTATATCAGAAGTTGATTTATTTTTTGCAAAAAAAAACAACTTGTGATGAAACTAGACTTTAAATACATAATTAAATGGGTGGTAAAACAATATGGTATGTAAGTATCAATAAAGTTATAGTAAAATACATACATAACCTAACACATTTAAGAAAGTAAAACATACCTAAATCACAAATAAATTGACAAGAAAATTATTAAAAAATTGTACTAGGTTAAAAATTGCACTAGGTACGGACTAGTGTTTTTACCACCCATTTAACATTTTCAGAAATCCTATTTAGATTTCTGAAAATGTTAAACCTAGTGCAAATACCTAGTGCAAATTCAGGCGTACCGTACAATGTTTAAAATTCAAAACCAGCAATTCAGTGCAAGTTTCTATGAAACACATAGTACGAGTAGATACCAGCCTACCTTTTGGTAATTTAACGCCACAGTTACGTTAATTAAGCTCCGTTCAAAATAAAAAGGTTTCCATTGTTCCACCAAAACGGTCATGGAAATACATTTTGTTAATTGGCCCGTGCTACTTTAATTATCCGGTAGTGTAACGACCAGATAAAACGACAGCTAAAGAGTAATGAAAATGAAGTTCACGGTAGTTCTATAATGACTATGATGGTCGAATAGCTAAACGTTTATCGTGATGGTTTAAGTGAGGATCTTGTGCTATAAAACTATAAAAGATAACGTTCGACTTGATTGAATCGGAGATTTTATTCGGAGGATATTGATGGTGTTACTAATATTTTTTGTGCTGTAAAATCTCTTGAGAAACTTAACTGCGTTATTGTTAAAGTCATCAACACTTAACTATAATATTTTTAAACAAATTTAATTATGACTAACACTAAAATAAAATTTTCACTTATTTCTTTCTTAGCACATAAATTTTGTATAAAAACTAGCTGACCCGCCAAACGTTATTTGCCTTAATAAAAAAAAAAAATCTAAATATACAGTAGCCGATTCTCAGACCTACTGAATACGCATATAAAATTTGAAAAAAATCGGTCAAGCCGTTTCGGAGGAGTACGGTAACAAACTGTGACACGGAAATTCTATATATAAGATGAAAAAAAAAATGCATAATATAAATGATTTTAATTATTATCAATAATAACAAACTTAAAAGTTGACAAACGCTTTGAATTTATATACGATTTTTCAATTCATATTTTTCACTTTACTCCCCTCAAATACTACAATCAAAAGTAAAACTTTAATAACTCTATATTCTCTAAAAGCTTCCAAAAGCTTCTTAACAAACCGGGAGCTTTTAAAAGTTTCATCGCTCAATGTACGATAACCTCGCATCCGCATTTACCAAACAAACAAACTTTTGAACTCACCATTAGTTCCATTCAATCCGATCAGTAATAAATGCACAAGCACAAGAAACACGAATTGGTTCCTTCCATTTACGCTGTTATCACACTCATTCACACCAACAACCACCATGCTGCCACCGAATTATGTTCAATTATCACACCATCTATAATTCACATGTTTAGCACATCACTAGATTATAAAAAAAAAAAGAAATGGAATATGAAAAAGTTTGATCGTCACTTTTTCAAAATCTCAACCGTCATTTTAAAAGAAGTTCTTATTTTGAAAGTTGTGTCGTACTCGGCATCGCGTGGGTCGCGGCGCCGCACGACCGAGCGGCTTCGAGGCTTGGTGTGCACTATCGGACCGACTCCTCATCTCTGTTTACCGTGTTCCGAATGGGAGTATTACTGGCGCCTCTACGTGCTTTACCAGTTTTACGTAGTTTGCCCGCCTATCTATCGGGCTATCTGGTTTATGGTAAAGTTACTGCATATATACTGGAAAGGGTTTTCAGGTAAAACACGAAAGTTTTATTTCAAGCTAAAATTTAATTACGATAAAGCCATAATTTTAATACGTTTATGTTTATTCCGGTCGCTTTTACATAAACTCAAAATATATAAATATATATATTGTACTTTGCTAAAGTTTTAGAAGTCAAACGCAGACCTATCACTAGGTAAAAAAAAAAATGGTTGCCTGTAAAGTCGGTTTTACGGGCGAAGATTTTACGTGACAACGTCTGCCGCGTGCTGCGCGCGCGGCAGACCGATCATAGTTGAGTGGGAGAGAGACGCAAGGCATTCGGCGGGCCTCTCTCTCGTTCGGTGACTCATCGTAACGTTACCGGGCGTTACACTTTTTCATAAGTGACTCCCAGCCGCAACCTAATTTAAGACGTTGTCACGTCAAAAAGAAAATAAATGCATAGAACAGCTAATGTTGATTTTGATGAAAAGTGACACAAAATGTAAATAAAAAAGCAATATAAAATACAAAGTCATATCTTTAGATGTAAATCCAAGTATTAGTGATGCGGAAACGGATTATGTCTAAATTAGTACCTTCAAACCCATTAAGGCGTTGTCGCACTTAATGATCTATTAAGTCTTCCATACCATTAAAGCCTATTTCAGATTATGTCAAGTATTGTTATATTATTATAGCCCGTAATTTGCGTTACCATTATCAGTTTACTACCTCTTGTATGTTATAGTGACTGTTTAGCACTTTAGAGGATAATCAATTGTGAGAAAGACTAGCAGCGCACGCGTCAGTCCGATATAAAAAAGTATCTTAGTGTTAATCCAGGGTTCAAGCTAACGTTATACTAAATTTCACCAAAATCGGTCTAGCCGTTTGAACGTGAAGAAGCAACAGACTTTCGCATTAATAATATTAGTAGGATTAGTATTTTATTGTTAAACCACATACATACATACGTCTACGTTGCAACTTTTTTATAGTTTCCAAGATATAACGTGGAGTACGTTTTTTATTAGATTGCAAGTTTTTGTGACGCAAGAATACAATGATCGATTACCACCTGGTAAGAGTTGGCAGCTTGCATTTTGTTGCCTGCCACTAAAGCCCTGATTAAATCTCTCTGCTATCAACAAAACGTTTACAAAAACATTGGGTAGGTACGTTCCCGAACTATTCGATAATCTTTTGTCTAAACATCCCTTCAAAATTGAAAAAAAAAAATCTTGAGACTCATTCAAAAAAAGAAGGGAAATAAAATACGGCTTATTTCATTTTGACGCATTTGTCGAGTTAGCGCATGCGCACCGGGCGGCCGCGCCGACAAAGGGTCTTCGAAGTTTGAATAAAAAACGTTCTAATTTCAAACCGGTCTCCCCTCCGCACGCGCTCCTGCGCATCCCTTCGACCATTATTATGCTGAAGAGGTCATTCACAGTTCGCACAATACCACCCATACATACCTAGGCGAGCACTAATAGGTGAGGCTGGCCTTTGAAATCTTTTTTTCGTAAATTATGGGCTTGGGCGCGATTCAAAGAGACGATATAATGATGGGCCATAATAAAGCTGAGGCTCAATTTATTCATGTTTACAACACTATAAATCTGTTTTAAAAATATTTTCTGCTTTTTATAGAATTCCAGCTTCCTTTTGAACTGAAGCTCAATTGAGCGACAATTGTTTTATAAAACCGAGTAAATTGCTTACTTCATATCCAGCTTTTGGAGTAAAGAACGATTATGAAGATTAAATTATTGCAGTTTCATGATTACAAGCCTGCGTTTAATTGCACCAACTTGTTAATTGGTCCGGTTCCAATATGTAAGTTACTTGTAATTTGAATACCCATTGGAAATACAAATGTAAGTGGCACAAGTATATTAATGTTGATTAAATCATCAAAACTTGAATATACCTTAGCAATATACTGATATAAATTACATCAATACTCTTTGACTTTCAGAAAATCGTGAAATTATGTATGTTGTGCCACACAAAAAAAAATATATTGTCCACTTCTTCTTCTTTGATCTGACTAAGATGACCTCTGATTTCGAGGATTCTGACTAAGCTTAACGATTGCTTGTACTAAGACTTACAACCGGGTCCTACAATTTTACGTGTCATCGCCAAGAGGAAAGCACCACTTTCTAAATGACAGTCGTGTGCATCCAAAGAATGTCCGCATCCCCCATTGCTTGACCTCGATGACCGTATCAGATCACCTTAGTTATCCGAGAAGAGGCGCTACAATATTGTCCCTGTCAAGAAACGTATGGGACAACTGGTTTTTACCTTCAAATTCACAAAATCTAAACGAATGCTTTCTGGACTAATTCACCTTTCAAATAAAAACAAACAATATCAGTCCTACTGCTTGCTTGCTTTGCTATAGACAGACAGACACAGAAACACGTCAAACTACTTACACCCCGTCGTTTCTTCGGAGATTAAAAACAATAACGACGACCTCGTTGGCGTAAAGGTTACCATGCCGGTCTGCTAATCAGAAGGTTCCGGGTTCGATTCCCGGCCCGGTCAACATCTTTGTGCTTAACTAAATTTGTTGGCTGTGGGTCTGGGTGTTAAATATGTATTTATATATAATATGTATGTATGTATATATAGTATATCAGTTGTGTTAGCAACCATAATACGAGCTAGAAATAGTTCAGTATGGGGCTAACCAGCCGTGTGTGAATGTGACCTAATATTTATTTATTTATTTATTTATTTATAAATACAAATGTCTCATTCTAAAACCAACAGAGCTCGCGTGATCCTTTCAATACAAATTTTTAATTAAAATGCGCATAATTCTGTATGCAGAAGCTCCATATTTTTTTTTCTAAAATACATAGTAAGTTGAATGCCTACGATTTACGTGATTCTACTTCCAGTGAGTTGAATCGGACGTGAGTCTACTGGAAATATTACTTTACAACTTTATGGAAAAACAAATAGACACTTACAATGTTACTCTCCAAACAGTAGTAAAAAGTTTGAGTGTCTCTTATTTTATTTACATAGTGTTTACTGTTTCAACTTACGATTTGGTTTTTGTTGGACGTGTTTTTGTATATTCAAAGAATCAGTACAGTGTTGTTATTTTGTAAAATTTACATGGTTGTTGCGAACGTGTATATAAAGAATAAAGAGGTGCAAAAAACTCTAAGAAGAAATATGAACAAACTTTTAACTCTTATCAAATATATTTTTAATTATAATGAGTTGTGTTTATTGCAGCGCCCCTAGGAGGTGACTTGTCGCCTTAATATTTATCTACGCGTAAATATTATACAATAATAAAATCTCAACCTATTGCTCACAATCGTATTAAAAACGAACTAGTTTTGGAGATATTTAAATAACAACATTAGTTTGCACCAACATCCTCTCACCCTAATCGTATACGCCGGTCTTCGTATTTTAATAATCAAAATTTTAAATGTATGAAAATACTAGCTGACCCGGCTAACGTTGCTTTACGTTTTAAATGAATCTTTAAAAAAATGATTTAGTAAAATGCCATAAGGTTACATAAATAATTGAACAGTTTCGAATAGAGAAAATTGTCATATTTCGAAAAATCTATACAATCCTGCGTAAATAATGGGGATTTGGATTTTTCAGTTTTATTAAAAACTTTTAAAACTCAAAATAACGATTACGTAAAATAAGCTTCATATATCAAAATTTTTATTATTCTACAATTGTCGTTTTAAAATTTACAAATTTGTTCGTATACTGTATATTTCGGACAATTCATAAAATGTCTTTAAATATATTAACCTGTATAAATAGCACTGTATTCGCAGAATATTATCAGTCTAAATATCATAAAAATAACTTGCTTAAATATAAAAGTAACAACTTTATTCTAAGACTATAAATAAACCAAGAACATTATAAATCATCATTACAGTAACTCTGCATGTTAACCCTACTTCTCCATCTTTATTACTGTCGTTAGTTATATCTTAATTACGTATATTAATTAAAAAATAGTGTAATATTCTAATTAGAAGCGAGATAAAGATGTAAATGTGTAAAGTTTGGAACAGTTGTAGATTCTTCTTACAAATGGTGGAATTTAGTTCAGTTAAATTCTTAACCGCGAGAGCATAAAAATTCAAATCATGTTAGATTTATATTAGCTTCTTCCCACACTTTGCCTCGATTTTAGAAATAACTATGCAAACGACGTACTCGAATCTGTTTCTTTTTGAAGTGTATGTAACTTTGCATGGAAAAATTTAACTTTATTGACCCAGCGTAATAAAGTCTAGTGTACGTAAGTGTGCGTATACGTATTTATATTTTTCCATAATAACTAGAGCGATGATATTGAAAATAAGGCATACCCAGCGGTGGCACAATACGGGTTGCTGCTGAAGAAGATGATGATTATAATGAAGTAGCGTTTGCATTTGACAGGCTCTAAAGATTTACGAATATGATACTCAAAAATGAGATAAAACAAAATAAGCAGATGTAAAAAAATATTGTAACAAAACAGCAAAAGATCAATTAAAGAGATGGAATGAAAACATATCCAGTGGTGTAACATGTTGCTGCGGCTAAATATGATCATGATTATAAGATCATCTAATACAAAAAAGGATAATAAAAAAAAATGCAAAAAAGTAAACAACCAATACAAGTAGAGTGGTAGAATGAAGACATCAACGGTGAAACAAAAGAAGTAAATGTAAAAAAATATTGTAGCAAAATAGTAATCTAAGTATACACGAATATCAAAGAAGCAATGTTGAAGCGAGTGACTCATTGGTGGGTCGAATCCCGTAACGGAACAAATAATTTTACGATCTACTAATATTGGTTCCCAGTCTGTGTGTGTAAATGTGGGTTCATGACCCTGAACCTTTATAATTACTTCTTGTGCGTCTAAACTAACTTTGAAATTATTTTATGCAAAAAAGCGTGGAAAGCATAATTATGTAGTCCAATATATTCGTACGTTCCCATTGCTGGGAACTCGGGGCCTTCTCTCACGAGGACAAATATAAAACCATAATCCACCAAGCTGGCCAAGCTGATTGGAGACACACGTCTTCAGATATTGTGGTCTTTAAACATATCAGTTTCCTCACAATGTTTTTTTCCCTCGAAAGCGAGTGCAAATCCACACATTAATAATAATAATTAAGTACATAAGACATTTACACATGGCTGGTTAACCCCATACTAAACAAATTCTTATTTGTATTATGGTTGCTAAAACAACTGAAATGCAAGTCACTGGGATCGAACCAGGGCCCGCCAGAGTTAAAACCAGACGTTTTTCCACCGAGCTACACTCGCATCGGAAGAGCGTAAGAAGGTAAGTTTGAATTAATTTTCTGATAGAAGCACACACGAAATATGTAAACAAAAATGAACATAGGTAAACGCAGGAAAATATCGTCTCAACTTCTTCGAATGTCTAGTTAGTGCTTCAGAGAAAATCCGAGGGTGGCCCGATGACACTCGGTTCGTTAACTGACCGAACGCGGACAGGCGCGCCACTGTTCCCAGCTAAAACTGCCACTCGAGATCTACCACCGATACTGAGAAAGATAAATGAGAAATTCGCTGAATTTAGCGTCGTCACATTCACACGCTGGGCGGCGGGAAATGTGATGCAGATTCGATTAGATTACGTACAATACTTGTTAATTCTTCCGATTAATGGTAAAAGTTTGAATAAGAAACGTTATTAGGTTTTTTTTTACATTAAGGCCTAGCAAGTTGTGTTGCCATACTAATCAACGACACTGCCCTACGATGTAGCAAGTCTACTATGAAATAGCTGGCTCTCAAACTGAAGTAAGATACTTGGTGACATATTTTTCAGCTTGAGGTGTTCAAAATTCAAAATAATTTATTGGCACTAAAAATACATGTTTTAATCATTTGGCTCTAGCTGTCAAAATAGGCGTTAGCCCGTGCCTTGGCAGCTAGTTCTTCCCAAAATTTATCCAATAATTAGACTGACACAATAAGAATAAAACATAATAATAGATCCATATTAACTTAGTTGCTAATTCATTATAATAATACATTGATAATACATAATATTTGTCATAAAAGTTGGATTGGTGTGATTGCTGTCCAGGCAAACACTAAATATTGTTCTACCACCTGTTTTGGTTTTCTCATGATGCTGTATTCTTTTACCGAAAGCTTGAACTCATTGGCGGGGATCGAATCGAGGACCAGTGGCACGTGAGTCACCCGCACGCCTGTCTGGGCTACCATCGCTTGATAAATATTTTGTAGAAAACTATGTCTAAGAATATTTTATTCTATTTTTTCAAACCGAAAGAAAGTTAATAAAAACAGCGATTTGATTTCTTCGATTTGTTGTACATTTTAAATTGTTCAGTAAATAATAACGACATTTTCTTAGCAATTACTTCGATATCTCGTTTCCTATCATTTTGCAAAAACGCGTGTCGTCAGGGCGCTTCAAAGTACATCATTAGCGTCACATTTTGTCCCTACAAAAGCTTATCTGCTTACTTCTGACGTAAAAACCTCTCTACGTATTCCCGGTAATGATATCCTCTTGAGATTCAATATTATTCAATAAGGATTTGATTTGTAAGCGCATTTTAATGCTACGGTATTACAATATTTTTTTATGAATCGTTGAGTTGTTTTTCGATTCTCGTTCTGGTTGTATTAAAGATTGAGTTGGATTCTATTATTGTACTCGTAAAGATGTTTAACATTGCTGTTTTTGTCTTAAGATTTAGGTATATGTTTTATGTAAAACTGACTTAAAACACAGCCCGTCTTATAATTTTAAACTCTAATAAACTGAAACTGATAAGAAAATTATAAATTGTTCAAGTTTCAACCAAACCGAGTAATCATTTTGGTAATAGAATGGAAATAGAATTGACCTTTTGGTTTCGGGTGATTAAATACCAAAATACATTGCAAATGGAATAAAATTTGTAGTGTGCTTCCACAAAAAACTAAAACTGGAACTAAATGAGTCAATGAGAAATATAATAAAAGGTTATTACTTATTTACAGTGCTTAAACTGCTTATCTGATCTATACCATTTAAACCATATTTTACCTTCCTGACTAGTGTTTTGCAGAGTACAGAAAGAGGCTTATCGTGGATCATCACATATCATAGGGCGTGCCTGTTTGTTAAACTCAGCTCTTTTCTCATGGTGTCCTGTGGAAGCTCGTATAAAAACCACCTATCCATCAACCCTAACAAGGAAGCCCCCGGCTTATTTTCTCTCTCCTAAGAAGTGATGTGATGCGCAAATCCAGGAGTCACCTCCTCACTTGACGCAATATACTTGAGCCGAACAGTTATTGATGTTCTGCATATCACCCAATTTAAACAAAACAAACAAACCTCGATTCCCTTATCTAAATTAGGTTAAAAATAAGTAAACATATGTAAAAAGTTTTAATTTTAAATATAACATGGAAACCTTCATCGTTTAAGCGAACCCTTTTAGAAAATCTCATACTCGTAAAATATTTCACTCAAGCTAGAATAGGATACATTGGCATTAAATGATAACTCAATGTACGACTCGTACATATATAAAGATAACTAGCTGACCTGCCAAACGTTCTTTTTGCCTCACTTAAGGGTATGAAAAATAGATAATAGCCGATTCTCAGACCTACTGAATACGCATATAAAATTTGGCAAAAATCAGTCAAGCCGTTTCGGAGGAGTATGGTGACTAACATTGTGACATAGAAATTTTATATATAAGATCTATTTTATCGTACATGAAATTTACTATCTTATATTACTTATAAACGTCAAAAATTAACAAGCCACAAAAGTATTAGACTACTCGTACATTATGGATTTCTTGAAAGCTTGTATACTGTCATTGAATTCCACTTCGCCCTATACCTACCGGTGGCAGCTATTTATCAAGCAGACGGGTTAAGCAGAGGAAATACCCGTAAATAGCTGCTGGATGCAAAACGCGCCAGTTGTCGGCTCATCAATCAGTGGTTCGAACTTGGGTTTCTGCTGTGTACGTGCAATTTACGAGGTCGTAGCGTTATTAAATTTTTTAAAACCCACGACTTTTCTTTTTGTGCGCCCATCTGGAATTTGAAATGTATTATATGGTATGTTCTCTTTCAATCAACTCTTTTCATTTGATACCCGTATTGAGGCAGTTGTGAAAAATAATGACAGTAGTAGCCATTTTGTAGTGGTAGCTATCTTCGTAAGATTTACATCAAACAGCTAAGAACACTAACACGAAACACACATTTTAAACAAACAAAAAACAGAATTGAAATCGGTCCATCCGTTTGAGAGCTACGATGCCACAGACAAACACACACACACACACACACACACACACACACACAGATAAACGTCATATGTATAACACCCCATTTTTCGTTAGAGGTTAAAAGAGGAATTCAAGATCCATAGCTAAGCTCAAGAATAAGAACGAATTTGACTATGTAATGTAAACTACTGTATAAGTATACAGTATACCTACTACTATATAACTAATTCTACTGATAATGCTTGCAAAGTGTTGCTTGTGGTCTGGTACATTCGTTTAGACCAAGAATAAAGTGTTGCTTCCTGTTGTGATAAAAATACAAATTAACTGTAAAATAATAATTTAATATTTGCTAAAATAAAGTTAGTAAATAAATTGCGTAAAATTAAATTTCAATCCTAATACTATTATTTACTTATTTTTGTAACATCTTGACAACGTTTTTTTTTAAATAATGTTTAATCTACAGACAGAGCCTTCGTTGAAGCCTTAGCTAATTTACAGGCGGCATTATCAAAACAAACAATCTAACCAATCAAATTTATATCTACCATAAAGGCCGCACCATTCCCAAGTAAATCATATTAGTTCCAAGTGAAGATTCATTACCATACAGAGTTCGCTGTTGAGCGTAAATCAAGGCACATACAGCGCCATAACGGGATACAGTGCTAGGAAATAATTAGCACAAAGCTATGCGAAATGTAGACAATCGCAATAACATATTGTGGAGGTGCTAAGGGTGTTCCAACTATTCTACGATAGTATTTCAACCATAATAGCACTATCACACATTACGCATTTATTTTAAGCAATATTTTTTGACACATTTCACACACGGCTGGCTAGCCTCATACTAAACCATTTCTAGTTTTTATTTTAGTTGCTAACATAACTGACATACTACATGTACATACATAGATCCATATTGAACACTCAGACCGACAGCCAACAAATTAGCTCATCACAAAGATTTTGGTCTTGTCGGGAATAGAACCTGGGACCCTTTGGTTGGCAGTCCGTCATGGTAACCATTACGCTAACGGGGTTGTCATAAATCCTAATTTTGAATTATAATTAGGTTTAGGTAAAAAAGAACCCGTAATTCTCTAAATGTATATTTTGAGGCAATTAAATACCTATAGATATTTAAAACATTATATACTTAGTTTTTGAGTGCATGAGCTAAATGGCTGTGCTCTGGAGTCGAGAATTTTTAAGCCACCCGAGGGCATCTAACTTGGCTTAACGACTGCTTGTACTAAGACTAAGACTAAGACTAAAAGACAGTCTTTCACATAGTCACCCATCTAAAGACTATCTCTCGCTTCGACCGTTGCTTAACCTTGATGATCACGTCAGATCACCTTAGTTAGCCGAGCTACAGGCGCTGCAGTAGTCTAGTCAAATCTTCTATTAAGGTATTAAACCCGTCATAACTGGAACTAAATAATCGCGTAACACGGCACTTTAGTACCGAGAACACTGATTACCATACTCGTATATTGCACTAGCGTCAATCAATTTGAAACTTTCATTATAACTCTCATCACGCTTGTAATTTCTACCCAATTATAATAAACTCAAAGGGATCACCGCTCATTGCTTAGTCTTTGAAGTCTTTGAAAAGACACAAGCGAAAAATAACCTTATAATTAAAAAGTTATGGTTCATATTTGTTTGGATGTGGTAAGAAAATATATAGATGCAAGTGTAGTGATGTCTCTCGGCGCCTACGCCTACTCATCTCTGTATAGATAGTCTGGAGTATAATTTGCAACCTGCTAATAGACTATACAAGAATGGTATGTTTATGTCATGAGCGTTGTGATGAAAATCATTTAACTACTTCCTAAATGGGGGAAAGGCCTTACCTTTACCATGTACAGTAATGATCCTAAACACTCTAAAGTTCACACTGGAGTATTATGTTCCATGGTATAAGAGAAATATCATACGATAGAAATACCTCAAAATACTTATGTTTATAAACATGAACTTGATTTTATATTTTTTTTTTACGAACTCGTTGGCGTAATGTTTACCATGCCGGACTGCCAATGAGAAGGATCTTTGTGCTGAACTAAATTTGTTGGCTGTCGGTCTGGGTGTTTAATATGTATCTATATACAATATGTATGTCTGTGTATGTAGTATATCAATTGTGTTAGCAACCATAATACGAACTAGAAATGGTTCAGTATGGAGTTAACCAGCCGTGTGTGAAAAAAAAAAATCGTCAATGTTATAAGGCAAAATATTGCAGTCATGTAATGATTTGTTCTTTGCATGGCTAGAGCATTTTCTACTGCTCGCCTGGATAGCAACCACCCTTTAGTTGAAAAATCTGTCGCCAAACACCTAACAGTGTGCTCCGGCAGCCTTGAGAGCCAGCTATTCCAGACTAAGCATGCTCCACCTCAGGTCTAAAGTCGCTAACTTATATGGTTACTCGCCCTGCTGGTCAAATGCCTAGCTGTAAAGAGGATAAAAAACCTGCTCAAAGTTAATTTATTATTATTATGAGCCTGTTATGTCCCATTGAAGAGCAAAGGCCTCTCTACCCTCTTTCCATTTATCACGATCTATTGCTATTTCTTGCCAGTTTTTGCAGTATTTATACAGTTCGTCCCACCATCTTCATATGGGCCTCCCGCGACGTCGGACGCTCTGTGGTACCCACTGGGTGGTGCGTTTAGCCCACAGATCCTCCGACATCCGGCTGATGTGCCCAGCCCAATTCCACTTCAGTTCGGCTGCCTTTTGGCCAACGTCTATGATGCGTGTTTTGGAGCGCAGTACGGTGCTGCTCAAAGTTAAAAGGCAAACATAGTTTTGCCTTATTTTATTTATCCGCTAACAGCATAGACCAAGCCCATGCGTAGGATTATTAAAAGCCTAAGCCGCCTTTCGTTGTTTGACTACAAACGATTGAACGAAAATTCTAGCTATTTTAGCGCCGAGATAAATTACTGAGCCATTTCTAAATAACCCCTCGGGTAAGTGATCTATAGCGTTATAAACTGTAGCCAACTATTTCTACATTCCTAGTTTATTCGCAGTAATTTGTTATTATGTATGGCATTGCAAACTGTCGATAACTATTATTACTTATCCGGTCCATTCGCGGCAGTTGATATCAAACTTAGAACAATAACTACACCATTTAGATCAATAAAGTAACTACGTTAACCTTAAGTTTGCATATCCAAACCTATAAAACTGTCTAAGGTCAGAGTAATAGAAAAAGAATTATCAATTCTTCTTTGACCTTTTCCCACTAAGACGGTCAGCACAGCAAGTCTTCCTCTTCAACACTATTCTGTTAGCTATCATCTTCACATTCATTTCCTTTTCTTTCATATCCTCATTTACACAATTCAATGTCTTCTTATTCGTATATCGACCTCTACTTCTATTATCAATTATAGTCATTAAAACTTGATTAGTACATTCATACAACCTAATATAAAAAGAAATTCTTTTTAAGGTATTCCAGGTAAGAGAAAATCTTTTCGGAGGTAAGTAACCGCAGACTTGCCAAAGTCTAATGAAAAGAAAAACAAAGGATACTTATGTTCTCTTGTTTTCACAACTAACCCCGTCTGTCGACTCGTCTGGAGTACTTTTTACGAGTGTACGGGGCTTGAGCGCTTGTAGACGTAGGTACTTAAACTTGTTCGCAACTTTAAAGCTTTATTTTAATTTTCCTCGCACACGCGCCAGTTTCCCGGAGTGAAAAAAAAATTAAGTACTTCGCACGTGCACGAAATAAAGTGTGATACTTTACGAGCGTTCCTTTAAATTGAAGAGTTTAAGATTGTTATCGCTATTGTATATTATGCTGACGTTTATAGATGTCTTTTAAGAAATTTCATATAATTATTTTTATTAAGACAGCCAGTACAACTGTTAATTGGCTTCTAAAATACTTTGTAGAGGAAAGGGGTTGGATTTTGGATGGATGGTCTATATGAAATATGGTTTGAGATTTATGACTTAATTTATTGTATCGTATTTATTTATAAGATTTATTATGTATGTCACAGATAAATATTTCAATTCAATTACATATTTATTAGTATTTGTCAATCACCTCATAATAAAAAGTATTGTCTTTATAAAAACAAATTGTTTGCTTGACCGACAAAGATATTACTTTTATTTACTATTTGATGTGTTTTAATGGTTTTATTTCTTATAAGATCCTCAGAAAAATTATTCTTAGTAAAAGAATTACCTAACCAAATGTATAACAGTGACAGGAAGCAACTACACCATAATTAAGTTCATAGGCGTGTGTGGATATCTCAATATGGATATTATCCATTGTATGCCGTACTTAGAAAACAATGGGAACCTCAATACAAAAGTAGACGCTATTTATTGGCTCTACATATGGGATTAAAGCGGCTTCTATAATGTTAGTTTAGGAGACATACGATGAAATATAGAATACAAAGAACGCATTCCATCGAAAACTTTAAAAACATACCATAGGAGAAAAAACGTAGTTAGATAAAAGTATGTAATGTCACAAAATTTTACCTCAATATCTTTAGATTTTAGTAAAAATTAGTTTAGTTGTTAATTAATTTAGTTGCTTGACTCTGAATTCGGCAAAAATGGGTAGTAACATATGATAGTGGATAGAAAGCTGTCCATGTCTAATTATTTTCTGTTATTAGTTAATGTAATTTTCTAATAAACTATTCTATATTGTGTTATATTACTTTAGCATAAGTGAACATCTACCATAGAATAAACTTGGAAGATGTCATTAACTTCCATAACACAGTTTTTAAAACTACTTTGGGAGCCTTTGGATTCCTATTACTTTTATTATTATCATGTAGCCTTTGCCAAAAAACTTTTTTAATTGTTAGATTTTGGTATGTCCAGCAGTAGACAAGCTTAGGCACACGATGATGATAATGATAATAAATACAGCAAAAAAAATACAAAAGAGGAAAATAAATAAAAAAAAATACTTTAAAAATGATTGTTACAGTTACATTTTTTTCAGCATGTAGGCTGACTGAAAATGTTTTATTTATAATGATTACTAGGTGACCCGGCAAACGTTGTTTTGCCTCACTTAGGGGTATGAAAAATAGATAGTGTAACTTATATGACACGTTCGTAGATTTACCATAGCAGCGCCATCTATTGATTACTTACTCAACCCAGTCGAAAGGTATCGACATCTGTTAGAATCATTTAGAGTTAACAGATAATTGTGACTGTCAAATAATAATCGACAATTTAATAATTAGCTATAAATTAAAATTGCGCCTATAATTTGAGATTTAAACTATCCTATCTCTCAAGTTGGATCGAACTGCACATGGTGTGCGAATATAATCGATTAAGTGGCTTAGGAGTCCATTGAGGACAAACATTGTGACACGAGATTTATATATATAAAGAAGATAATAGAAGTGCGTGCTTAATTTTCTATCCGTCAGCTCCCTACCTAGAAACTCTCGGTCTTGATTTTGCGAGCCAGAAATTGCAACGTTGCGTTTCAGAACTGGCCATAAATCAGCCTGAAAGTAGTAGTAAGAAGAATTTGGCTTACTACGGAATTTCAATAGCGCATAATGGTAGCGAAATGCGCCAATAGAAAACCTATTTGAAATTGAATGGTTGGAACGTAGCTTAGAAGTTATTTGCATTGAAATTTTGATCAAACCATTGTACTAGTATTTAGTACTTGCTGCGTCCCGCGGCTTAACGCACGTTAAAATGGGATAAAAAGAAGTTAATCCGGGATAAAAAGTAGCATATGTGTTAATCCAAGGTTCAACCCAATGACTGTAAAAAAAAAAACAATCTTCATAGTACATGTCATCAAAATCGGTACCGCCGTTGGAGCTTGAAGGAGTAACATAGATTTAGTTATTTGGGTATCCCACGGGAACCTCAATTGTTAATAGAACAAAAAGTACACACCAATTTTCGTAAAAATCAGCTCAGCCGTCTCAGTGTGAAGAAGTAAGAAACATATACACAAACTTTCACATATATATTAGAAGGATTTTCTAACGTATTTGTCACAAAGAGATTGTTATTGTAATGTTCTCATTATAAAAACGTCTGTTCATTTTGTTTGTGATTCCCGCTAAGTGACGTCACAGACCGAGAGCGTATATAGCGTTAATTTCATATTTATTTTACATTTTTTTATTAATTATTTATTATTTTTTTATTCTCGTAATATAATGGGATTGCGCTTGATTCACCTGATGGTAAGCGACATTGTGATCTAAGGTGAAACGCGCTTACCCAGAAGAAACCGATTCACTCGTGCCTTGAAACCCGCAACAGGGAACAGGGCTTTTGGCAAGGAATTCCACACCTTGGAAGTACAAACAATGAAGGTGGAAGCAAAAAGCTTAGAAGTTGGTAATTTTGAAATTCTTCGTGAAACTCAGAATACTTAATGTACTGTCGAATGGGCGGTTTTTTTGCTGGCAGATTATACCTATAATTGAGACAAGATTAAACAAACACCTACTTTTAACTAGGTAATGTAAATGTTAACATTACATGTCAAAACGTGAGGTCATAAAGTATTGCATTCGTACGAATAATGTTAAACCTGGTTATATAGCGTTTACTTAGAATAGGCTATGTGAGTACTAACTAGGAATTATTTACAAGCATTAACTTGCTACCTGTGTTATCATAACTTAAGTTGTAGAGTTCATAACAAAGCAATGTGAAGCAGGTAAGCCACAACTTGTATGTTGACGCTAAATTAATAATGAGTTTAGGAATATCTCCACGAGATGCCTAATTAATTTTGATCACACTTATTCAAGGAATATTTCTATTAAGTAATTTTACTCTAAAAATGCGAGTGTGGCTCGGTGTATAAGCTATTCAATCAGACGGCTCTGGACGGATGGTTTGATCCCGGCCCTACACCAGTGACTTGTTTTTCAAGTTTTGTGTGGATTTGCTCTTACTTTACGGTGAAGGAAAACCTCGTGACACGTTTGAGGGCTGCAATATCTAAAGACGTATGTCATTCGTCAACCCGCACTGGGCAAGCGTGGTAGATTATGGTCTATATCTCTCTCCTAGTGAGATCTTGCATCCCAGGAGTGGGAACGTATGATGGGCCTCTTATGCCTATGCTACTCTAAAGTTTCTTTTTTCTACTCTTCAGTTTTGTTTTAAATCAATGAAATCATGACCGAGTATGTCAACGGATTTCTCAAAAAGGAGGTTTTTAATTCGACCGTTTTTTTTATTATCTTATAACTTCGACATTTATGTAAGAATGCACAATAGAAACTCATTTTTTATTGCTGAACGAACGGTGCTAAATAAAATATGTAAAATATATTGAAATCGGTTTGGTATTTTTTTAATTAGAGCCTGTTTTCCTATCTCATTGTTTTCTTTTTATTTAATTCTGTCAGTAAACTATCGATTAAATAAAATTAGTAGAAGTTCAACCCCCAGTAGCATGAAAAACGAATTTCACGCGGGAAAATTTCGTAATATCCTGAGCTAAGCCGGATTTGCAACTCACTCCACGGCCAGCTTCTTGCTTCTTTGCTTTTTAATTAAACCAGTTTTTTGAAGAGAAACTTTAAAAATTACTTACTTAATAAAAAAGTCATGACCTGAGTACTGAGTTTGGGACGCAAAAGATTTTTAATAGGTTCTTTTACATATTAGTATATTTTTTTATTTTGAAGAAATTCAACTTATAATTTTATATTATGAAGCTATTTAGAAAAAATAAAATAACTGAGATAGCGGCATGATATCAACTTCTTATTAAGTGACGAGCTCCGTGAAATTTATGCTAAAAAGGCCATTTCAATGTAAAACTCAAACTAATCCGCTTAAGCTTTCCTACATCACTCACTGTCGGTCCGTTTCTATCACTGAAGAACGCAAATTCAGATAAAATTTCACTCACGAACGCTTAGCGAAGGAGCTGAAACGATTTTAAGGGTGCAATTAATCACGAGGCATTAGCGCCTTCGAAAATTCAAAGCTTCGGGCAAAAAGTTTTGAAACTCTCTCATATGTTACGAGACCTCTCTTGAAACGGTTTCATATCGTTACGCAGAAAAACATACAGAATGTGGAGCAAAAAAGATTGTATGCTACGCACAATAGTCATGAAAACCCGAAAATATATTGGTTTTCCTGTTGTCAGATGGGAAAATTCCCACAAAACCGAGCATTTTAGACGTGTTAACATGAGAAAGAAAATGGCCGACGCATTTGCGAAAAGCTTCAGGGTACGTTTGCGAACGATTGTCTACTTTATTTTCTCTGTGCCTAATACAAATAGAATGTTTGTACAACAAGCAATACTTCATTAACTATGTTTGGTTTGTTAAAATACACATATCACACCAACCAAACAGAGAGCAGGCGACACAGCTTTTATATCGAATACGATCGGAAACCCAATTTATTTCCAACAAAGCGATATCAGAATGACGAATCGAAGAGCCTTTTGTTGTCCCGACCGAATCAATTCGTGTTTTACTCGAATGTTGAACATTCTTATCACATAAGAGCAGTAATAACCGAGGGATAGATGGGACAGTGTGGGATGTATGTTGACCGCTAGAGATTCGGAATAGTGTAGAATTGGTTTTTGATATAAAGTGGTTTAGCGGCATAGCAACAATTAATAGTCTGTATCTTCACCGGCTACGGTTAAAATGAAATTTTATTACCAAACGGCATGCAAATATTCTTCAACAAAACCGAACAGTTACATTACCGTTGTAATTTTTTATTCTTTATAACCAATTGCTCTTGTCTAACTGTATCAAATTGTTCACATCAAAATAATTCAAGAACTAGATATCATAAATGTAAAGATGAATCACTTTGTAAGGATGAAAAGTAACCACAAAAACTATTCTTTGTATAATTTTAACGTGTATATAGTATTACATTTTTGCAAGGCGAGAAAATTAACTTTAGTACAATGTATAAAACTAAGGGGACTCTGTGAAACATACGCAACTCTTGCAAAAAAAGTGTCACCCTTTTTCATATTTCTAATATAAGGTATACTCGTACAGACCCTGCACCCTGCTTTGTTGAATTCTTGAATTTACCTTATTTTCTTACTCAGTAAGAAATATATTATCAAATAACTCAGGTTAAAGCGATGACCACAGTTGTTACACCAGGGCCGAGGATCATAAAGGATCAAATAACTCGGTCAAGATATACCCAGTGCACAATGAGCGACCGCACATTTGGTGAAACGGTAATAGGCACAGGATAACGAGCATTGCTGACTAGAAATGTTTAGACCGTGGAGGTAACTTCCTGAAATGGCCGTAAGTATATAGTTAGTGAAGGTATAATAGTTTGCTGAAACGGGAATGCATTTGGAGGGTTTGGACGATTTATGTTATTGTGTGCTTGGAGTCAAGAAAGCGCTAGTATTGAAACCGTAGCTCGCATGACACATAGGTCACGGCTGTTAGTTAGTCTATGTACAAGCAATTTTTGAGCCAACTACTACTACTGTGTAGTTTTCGTACTGCCAAGTGATATTTAGGCAATACGACCGCTACATAGCTCATACAAAGAAGCAGAAGCTGCAAATATAGTTTCTGTAGTGTACTCATATATAAACCTATTACTGAATAAAGGCCCTTCAAAAGATGTATTAAATAATTTTCAATATATTTACTAAATATTTTGTTGGAAAATGAAAATATTCCCAATATCATAAAATAATAAATCAAAACTTTCAAAGTAAGTGGCTACTTTAACGTTCAAACAAACAAATGGAAAACTGTCACAGAGTAAAAGCAAATTTTAAAATACGCCAGCGAATTGCAGCAAACAGTAAAGAATGAATCAAAAATATTTCCGTCGAAACTCCAAGACGTTCCGACGCGAAGGTATCTGCACTTCAAATCTGACTTTATTAAGTGGGAAAATAAGAATTTCTCGCACGTACGACAAAGTTAGGACAAGTAACAAATGAGACGTGGAAAAATCGAAAGAATATGTGAGCTGGGTTGATTTTACCCGAGAGCTTTTCCTCGTGCAGTTTAGTCGACGTCTAACATGTGTATGGATTAATAGTACACAATAAATCCTTTGTTGAAGTATCACGTAGTTTTATAAAACTTTAACCGCAACTAAAACATGTTATTTAAGTGCGGAGCTAGAAAATCTTTGAGAATAATAAATACATTTGATTAAGAACCTGGGCGTGATTTATAAGCTCGTATATATTTTAAACAGTTCTTAAATACATTACAGCTAAGCATTTTACCCTCAGGCCTCGTAAACTACACTGGTTATCGACACTCTCACCTAAAATGGAGCAAGCCTAGTCTTGAATTACTGGCTCTGAAGGAGGCTGCTGAACGCACCGTTCAAAATCAGATTTAGTTTCGAGGTTATTTTATCTAGGCGTGTATCTAGAATACGCTAATTTTTTGGTTGAAAATGTTGATGTTATGTTTATTTTTTGTGTCATTTTTGCTTTTTGTTACAAATTATATTTTAATACAGTGAATTACTAGTAAGAGAGTTCAAATTTATCTCTTATCTTAAGGTCTCTGGAGTCCTGTAACTGCCACCGATTCGAAGTAACCTTATTACGGATTCCTTCTATTACCACGGGCTTGGATAATCGTATATGCAAATAAGGGTCTTGATTTTGTATCTCATTCTCAGCTTGAGTGGGTTAATAATATAAGAAGACGTAGCGGACGTACGTTGGCTGTGTTCCTGCCCTTGAGAATGGCACATTGATTGTGCTGAAACATGTCGGGCTTATACCGACAAAATAAACGTAAGTGATAGCCGGTTATACAAACATTATTCAAATATGCCTTACGAAAGTTTTAATACAGTAATATAAGAAGGTTTCAGAAAAGTGATACAAAAACCTATTAAAGAAACAATTAAATATAAATAGTAAATTGTGAAATCAATCACCTCATTCGTTGTTGAACAGACTGTGTTTTAGTAAACCAGTATAGTTGGAAGAGCACTTAAAATTTAAATAACTTAATTAAAATTAACATTTTTTAAAATAAAACAGTGTAAAGTAGCAGGACACAGAACTGGCAATGAATCAATAGATAAATCTAATTAATGGTTCTCTAATATACCCCTGGGCTGTATCAATTAATGGGAGAGGCAAGAGGCAATCTACCCGCAGGGTGGACCGTATTTATAGGACCTGGGAGATTTTAATTCCGGTCTGCTGTTTTAGTCTAGTTACAATTTTTTGTACAAGATTTGGTACAGTCTTACTGTACCATCTAGACTTTTGTTTGTGCCTATAAAGTTACGGCGAATACAAGGACAAAATCTCGCGTTTACAGTTTGTTACCTTTGTTACCTGTGCCGACCCCACCTAGTGAGAAATGGTAAAGGAGAAGAAGAAGAAAAAGAAGACAGTTTCTTACCTTTAAATTTGATTTTAAATTTTTAAATCCGTTTTATCTCTAATTCATAAGTCTGGTTGGTACTAAAATGTGTTTTACTCGTATTCTATGAGTTATGATTCTGATAAGTATTATTTACCGTTTACAATTTATAACGAAAAAACTAATTGAATTTACAGGTTTCGCCTTGAATAAATTGTATTTTACAACCTAGGCATTTGACCAGCAGAACACGTTAAAACACGAGCTAGCGACTGGCTTAAGTTGAATGCTTAGTCTGGAATAACTGATGGCTATCAAGGAGACTACCGGAATACACTGTTAGGTGCTTGATGGCGACAGATTTGTCTACTTGAGGGTAATGTCACTGACCAGGTGAGCACTACAAAATTCTCTACTACATGCTATGGTATCCTTACGATATTTTCCTTCACCGAAAGCTCTTTAACGGAGATCGCACTTACAACCATGAAGAAGTGACGCGCCAGCACGCCCGACTGCGCAATAAAATTTAAAATTGATTTCATTTCAATTTACTTAATCTCTGCGTTATTACAGACATAATATTTCTGAAATATAACCATTAAGTACTTACTTTTGAAATTACAAATCAAAGTGGTGGATTAACAGAATGAATAATTGGTCAAACCCTAATGAAGTCGTATATGATTAGGTTGATTCTGGGATTTTACGTCTACATTCTATTACACCATTTACGATGCCATGAAATTTGAAAATGACCTACTGTCATAAAATCCATCCAGAATCCATATTTTATGACAAAATTTACATACAAGGCGTGGAGTCGCCATGACTGGTGGAAGTCGGAAAACTTTTTAATATATTTTTATGAAAGGCGTTTTGGCGCAAAACGTGGATGATTAATAGCGACCCTTCACTTCGGCTTTCCGTATTTGTGAAATGTAGGCTTGTTTTTATTAATTAAGCCATCTGTATCAATATGGAACTCGGTCACGGAAAATTAATTGAACTGTTGCTTTCTGGCAATCCCATTTGTTTTTAATTACGACACCAAGGATTGAAATGTTGACACAAGGATTGAAATGTTGAAATCCTTCCAAAATAATTACAAGAGTTGTAAAGAGTACGAGCTATCGTCGGGTAAGCAATATGAGATTAGGACGATAAGTACCAAATTTAAATACATCTTTGTGATGAACTACATGAATACATACATATGTTGGCCGTCGGTCTGACTGTTAAATATGTATCTATATAAATAATGTAAATACATATATATAGCCCTTTCCTTCTGATATGCTACAATCAGTTGTGATAGCAATCATAATACAAACTAGAAATGGTTAATCAGCCGTGTGTGAAATGTGTCCCAATATTTACTAGTATTACACGTATTTATCCCAAACGTATGAAACGATTGTAATTTATTTTATTATTGTTTGTAAGGTGTGATAGTCGAAAGTGTTCTAAGATATATTTGAAGAAAACTATTTTAACATGGCCGCCCGCGCCGCCTCGAAATGGCAGATGACATATTTTTCCAATTGCCTCATGGATATCAAATGAAAGGACTTGATTAGTAGAATACAAAAAACTGTGATAGATTTCGAATCCAAAGAGGCTGCCATATTAAAATGTTAAACCATTCCTCTAGCTCTTTGAGACTTCACCCTCTTTCTAACTCTTATCGCCTACCCTGGAATCTTCTCTTATCGATTATCCTGAATAACTCAATACAACGCCGACCAAATTTCAATAGCACCCCGAACATAAATTGTGAAAACGCATCGCATCGTAACAAATGGCATATCCGATTTATTTCCCACTGAAACACAATCTCACACAAATTGGATTTTGAATTACGATGCCGGAAACAACAGCTATATTTTAGTTTACAATGATCTAATGCAGGCCGTTTTGTTTATTGAATGCTTGAGCTTAAATTACACTCCATGCGTACAAACAAAAGATATATTATTTTAACTACGGATCAAATTGTGCGTATTTTAAATATTTTGTTTGAAACCAGTTTAGATAGACAAAGTGTATGAGCAAAGGACATTGGTGTTATTTTTTAGTAATAACTAGACAACTGTTCGCGCGTAAAAAGTTCCGTACCATTATCAATTAAATATATATAGTATACTTATAAATTAAATATTATATTGGTACCTTTCGGTTGGGGAACCTAAAAATGCTACCAGCTATACTGCCACTGCTATATCTTTCGTTCATTATAGTTATCTATTAACTCTTAAATATGTATTACTAACACACATAAAATTCGATTACTGCAAACACATGGCATACACTTGAATGCTCATGAGAAAAAACGCGCTCGATTTCGCTTTAAGATTAGCAACACATAAACCCAAACGACCATCTTCTCAAAAGTTATAAAAAGTCTTCAAACGCATGGCGAATTGATAAGTGTTATTATCGAAAATCTCTTCCCGGTAATCATTTTGCATATCTATAACATTATGCCGCTCAACAGCTGCCGTTTTGCATCACTTTCAAATTATATCCTAAGGGTACTAAGTAAAATCACGAATCGCTCAAACAGTTTCTGAATTTAAATAGAGACAGAAGGGAATAAGCCTAACAGTATCGTTGAAATTGAAATTTAATAATGTTGTAAATTATCTACCATATAATTTACCGGAACCTTGTAGCTCGAGGTTTTCTTTTCCAGTGCTTTTTATTAGAACAACTCTTTCGTAGGCAACCTCAAACCTATTAATGATTGCATAAAAGTGTTTGTTCTGAACAATTGCAAGTTTTAATTCAAAATTTAGAAAACCACAGAAAATTGGTTCATCGGACACGCAAATTCAGTAACCATTATTGAATTAACTTAGCACCCCGTCGTTATTGCATCAGGGTCTGTTAGTAGATAAACTTACTAGTGTAAAATATGTAGGTATACTTTTGCATCTTTTAGTACGGAAACGTTTCAATTTTATCAAAAGATGCGTTGAGCTTTTAGTTAAATGGAGGAACTTAGATTAAACGTTTTGTCAAGCACACAGATGGGACTGCGAGCTAGCATGACTGAAAATAGCACCTACTTACCATAATGTAGTTCGGAAGCGAAAAACCGTTTCACGGAAAAGAACCACTATTTGCTTAAGCACGAAATTCGAACATGAAAATGTTTCAAATTTTGTGTATTTTGCTTCCATTAACATACTTCCGGCTTCTACCATACTACTGGTACTTTTTTATATGAAATCTTGAAAAATTCTCAGCAGCTCCAAAACTCCCCTATTTGCCTATTTTTTGCCCCAAACCATAAAACCCAAGAACTATACTCACTCACCAGATGGCCCGACCTGCCTTCTCTGCTGACTTTCAAAATTATAATATTAAAATATTCCTCCATAAAAAGTCTAGACGGTAAAAAAGTCGCAATCGTTCCTTTGCGCAACTGTCCCCGGTCGATAGGGTCTTGTAATAGTCGATTTGCTTCGAAAAAAGGCACTAGAGAGAAGAGCAAAAAAAACTAAGGAAGTCGATAAGACCACTGTGAGCCCTCGTTATCTGGGGTCATAAATTACCCCGACACCCTAAGGGGAGCAGGTAGGAGCCTCCCGTACTTTGCAGTCGGGAAATGAAGTGACTACGTGATCCAATCGCGATTTAAGGTGCATTCGATTCATATATGTTCGTAAAGTCACGCCATACTCGACCTCTGGCAGTCGATTTGCGCAAACGTTCATTTGATTGATATGATTGGTCATTTGCCTTTCCTCACAATCTAATTTACCAATTCGCCAACGGCTACTAACAAATTACTTCACTAACTACCGACGCAGCTGTGTTAAAGCCTACCCTAACTATTATTCACGTCTTCGAAAATTACATTGGCTTTTAGTATAAGTAAACTTTGTAATCTTTGTACGGGTCTAAGGAAATGGGTTTACGATTAAAGTTGTGTAATAAATCTTCAGTATCGACGTCCAGGCGCGACCGCAATTTGACAACCATATACGTATTGATACAATATCGGTTGGAATCTAAACACTTTCCATTTCAACCTAAGGGAGCATACTTAGACCTAACCTTTATCAGCATAGAGCCTATATTTGAGCGGCCGTTAGTTGTAACGTGATATAGTGTAAGATGGTTTTGCATGAGTTTTGACAAATATCTGCAGGTGACGGCGCGCGGTTTCCCAGCGGATGTGTTTGACATATTGCTTAGATAGCGATCACAGTATAAGTATAAATGCGGGTATCATAAATTGTGAACACTATTGTGTAAGAGCTTTTGTAAACATTTTTTGCCCAATATTTTGTCCTGGTATCAAAATACGGATCTACTGGAGTCCTAATACTTTTGAGTGCAGTCACAGAATAATAACTTGTACTTTAGTGCAGTTCATTATAAATAAGTTGCGTTCGATCTCAATTTATAGCTATTCGGAACAATCTAAGTTGAAAGTCGGATGACACATGTCTATGCGTTTGTCACGCGTCGGATTTTTTGAGAGAGAAAACCTCGAGTTCCAAAATTGGGAACGTATAGTCCGCTGCTTACGCGTATGAAAGTCACAGACAAAGACCCACCAATCTGCAATTAATACCGTAACTAATTCAATTTACCGAAATTCAGAAAATTAGTACAATCTTCAAATTCGGCAGAATTTCCCGAATCTCGCTCCAATGGCAACATTAGTGTGCCAATTACTAAAATGAGGAAGTGGGAGATTTTCTTATTACCCCCGAGTCTCCCCCGTCGCACCCGCTCACCAACATCATTTGTTTTTATGCGACTAATGAGAACTGACTATCGTTTTCAGGAGCAGTCGCTATTGATCTGTCTTCGTGGAACGACCGTGGTGCTATAGAGCTTTTACAAAAATTGCATTCGTAGTCATCAGATTTCATGTTGTATAGAAAAAAGTATTTTTTTGCTTTGAAAGTAAGTTTCAATTTTTTTTGTTAATGATAAATGGGCTTACGTTTAACCGCAGCTTGCCTGATGTTAAGTTGACTGTTTAATCAATTTATTTTTCTATGTATAGGATTTTATTTTTAAAAAGTTATCTTTTTATACTTCAGATGACTTGCTTGCACCATTTGTTAAACTTAAGAGTATTTAAGAACTATAGCATACTTCAAAAAAAATATTATGACACATTTTACACACGGCTGGTTAGCCCCATACTAAACCATATCTAATTTGTATTATGGTTCCTAACACAACTAATTTACTTCGATATGCATACACCCAGACCGACAGCCAAAAAATTTAGTTCATCACAAAGATTTTAACTGTGCCGGGAATCGAACCCTGGGCCCTCTGAATGACAGTCCAGAATGGAAACCATTACGCCAACGAGGGAGGATTATTATTGCTGATTAATTGTATTGTAGGTATATCATTTTTCTATAATTTTTTTCTGTAATGATAAACAAATATGACTTTGAAATATGAATTTCACTACGTCAAATTATACTCTCTGTTCTAATTCCCCAGATAATCCAATCTTAACCACACCTACACTAAGATACAGATCTAATTCAAGGATCTTGTACCTACATAAGTTAACAAGATTGGCAGAAACAGGCGCGCATAAACCATGCGAGGTTGCAAACCCTAACCCCAGGGGCGGTCATAATTGTATTATGGACTGATCGAATTAGGAATTTCTTGGATATTTTCCGCTTCTTGCACACGACAAAGCGGAAATCCAATCTCAGAATACATTGAGAACAGGTTCGGCTAAAGTGATATCAGTTTTGTACTGAAGTAATCTACGTATTGAATTTCAGGACGTTATAATCTGTCCAATCGTTTATTTTCTTTTTGACAGCACCAATAGAACGTATGTATCTGCGCCATGTTACGCAAATTCAATTCAAATTTAAATGCGAGGTTTTAAGTTTTGTCATAAAGAAAATAAACGCTTGGACAGTGACAAGTATAGTGACAATGTCACACAATTTATTTCTGGATTGGTTTTGATGATATTTTGACAAGTTTAATAATAGCACAAGACATTTTAATTAAATGAGAGACCAGTCACATTGTCATGGTTTGCACTCGGAACGTTTGATTTACATATTATGTAGCGCCTGTAGCTCAGGATGCTTCGACGCGATCATCGAAGTTAATTAACGGTCGATACGGACAGCCTTTGCGTGGATGACCAAGCATAAAACTGTATTTTTAAGATAAGCATTTCCATGTGAGTGCTACCGTGGGTCGGATAAAACATTAAATTATAGGTTCCGGCTGTTATTCTAACTTTGCCCCGCAGCGACAGCCTGGATGGTGAGCTTGCTTTAATTTAAATTGTAGTGTTTTGATTTTTTATCTCTTGTTCTCTTCTTGTTATCTTTAAGTTTCTATATATTTTAATTGCTTTTTTCAGGGTTAGAGCCAATGATGTTAACTGTTAGTCTCGAAGAAGTGAATAAGAAGAGAAATTAATATTATCGTTGGATAGACTCTGCCTAGTACAAGAACCAAGAACCATAATAAATACTATAGACAACAGAAGAGGAAAGATGGTTGGCCACCTTATACGACATGACAATTTCATTAAAAATATTGTAGAAGGAAAGATAGAAGCCAGGAGAGGAAGAGAAAGACCTAGAAGATCATACTTAGACCAAATCAAGGAGAAGGCGAAAGTCATGTCGTATAGGGAGGTCAAGGATTTGGCCGAAGACAGAACTACCTAGAAAAAACTCCACAGACAAGAGCCCAGCTCTTAAATATTGAATGAATGAATGAATGATATGTTACTAACCAATTTTTGCACAAATGGTGCACCTGCTCCGTTCCTTACAACGGCCCTGTGCAGAGCAGTAATGGCACAGAAAACATGTAATGGGCTTTTGCTATAAACGTTATTGTAATTCGAGAGGAAAATGTACGGAAATTGTGCTCGTCTGTGCTTCTCATCATTCTTATGTTCGGTTTTGATATGGATTTTCCGACTCAGCTGTCCTTCTGCCGCAAATCGGATGAGAGATAATTATTTCTTTTTTGCTATATCGTTCTGTTTGGGAATATAAATCTGAACAGAAGTTTTCTTGGTACTTGTGCATACAAACGCTGACACACCGCGTTTACTCTTATCAGAAGCTAAGAGTTAAAGCGAATAATAAAAGTAAGTAAAGATAACATCACTCATATCTTCCCAAATAGAATTTTGTCCTTTACAAATAACGCCAAGAGTATAAAATACAAATAAATTATCAATTGATTAGCTGTAACACTAAGGTCTTAAAAGTATGGGTTACAAACTAACTAGGACCAACGAAAATCTTACTTATAGGTTAAATTAAATTATGTTTCTGTTCAAGCAATTGCATATTGCCATATCAAATCTGTAAACTAACCACTAAAATATTTACGTCCAAACATGAAGGAGAACAATGTTTGTATAACCGGCTATCACTTACGTTTATTTTGTCGGTATTAGCCCGACACGTGCAGGGCCACCCGTCGCCGCAGACGAACGTTGGCTGTGTTCCTGCCCTTGAGAATGGCACACTGATTGTGCTGAAACATGTCGGGCTAATACCGACAAAATAAACGTAAGTGATAGCCGGTTATACAAACATTATTCAAATATGCCTTACGAAAGTTTTAATACAGTGATGAAGGAGAACGTTAAACCCACTCATGTATAAAGTTACCAATAAACTCATTCCTCTCGATCTAATATCCACTTTTACGGCTTGACACCTACTTTGGTACTATTTTTTTTACAGCGCCATACTGCCCAAGCCTTAATCTTTAATCTGAAATACCCACGGAAGCAATAAGGATAATGAATTCAAGGTATACGAGGACGCCCCACTTATCTAACCACAATTATATTGGACTTTATATATGGCCCGTAAACATCAGTTATCACTACGTACACAAGAAATCTAATCTTAGGAAATGTGGGTAGATAGTTTGTAAGAAAATAAGTGCTTTTAATTTGTATTTATTGGTTGTTTATAAAAGTTTTTGACGGACAAAATATTTTTTAAAGCTATACGTGTCAGTACTTATTTTGCAAACTATAAGGGTTCCGTGTGAATTTAAGACAATTAAACTCAAAAAAATATAGAAAAACTTACTTACATATACAGTCTTTAAGTAAATAAAAAATACATTTCTCTTAGCAAATTTGAAAAATATTATCCAAAATGGAAAAATATTATCCAACATTGAAAAATATTATCCTATCCAAAATTGAAAAATATTATTCAACTCACATAAACTTCACTTCTTTACATGTGTCTCTACTTGTGTCTCACAAGAGTAAGCTTGTAAATTCCATAATATTAATGGGTACTGAACTAACGCAATAAACCAAGATCCACTGCAAGCCCAAGAGGCTTGCCAAGCAAAGCCCGGTGCCAAACTAGTGGGACCATAAACTCCCATTATAAAGACCTTCTTCTACTTATTTATGGTCGAGTCACTCCCTGCCTGCACTAATCCTTACTTATTAAGGATAATGGGGAAACGATGGACAAGTTTTCGGTCTTTATCTATAGGTTGCTTTTCAGGGTTAAAGCTTACAAAACAAAAGGTTACAATTGTAGCTTTGTAAATATAGCTAGACTTACAACAAACAACTTTTGTTGTACGACAGACGTACTCGTAACTCCAAGTCAGAGTAACCTTCGGGCGGCTTTAAAAGTCTCGACACCAGAGCTTAGGCAACTTAGCTCAAATAATGATGCTAAAGTTGTACGACTTAATATGAAAAAAAAAACTAATATGCACATACAAAAAGTTAAGTAGTTAAATTTTGAAAATTCGTAGAACCTAAATAGTTTTTTTACTCTTTTTATGTACTAGAGTCAGCCTTAAAAAGTTTTGAATTAGTTGACAGTAACTCTGTAAGAATAGCGCCTTATCTCCTATCGCTGGATACTGCTTCAAGTAATAGTTGGGGTAAGTTTATAACTTGCGTTTTAATGTTGTGATGAAAAAAGTGTATCGTATTGGATTTCTAACAGTGTTTTGGAAATGGTTACTGTAAAGTTAATTTTTTTTAACACTACATCTAAGCATTTGACTAGCAGAGCGCGTAATCATAATCACACAAGCTAGCGACATTCAGACATAAAGCGGAGCATGCCTAGTCTGAAATAATTAGCTCTCAAGAGGGCTGCCGTGTTAGGCGACCGATTTTTCTACTTGAGAGTGGCTGCTAGCTAGGCAAGCACTAGATAGATAGATAGAAAATTCTTTATTGGACACATTGATTATTACACACAAAGAAAGAAAAAGAAAAAGCTTACAAATAAGTGTGCCACAACTGGCGGCCTTATAGCTTAAAGTGATCTCTTCCAGACAACCTTTGGATGGAGAGGAGTTTATAAACACACTAGAAATATTCTAGCACCATGGTTTCCTCAAGGTGTTTTCCTTCTCAGAAAGCTCGTGCTCTTTGGCGGGTATCGAATCCACGGCGAATCGGACCCAAGGCGGCCTCACACCCGACTGAACCTGTGAACATAAGATAAATATCCCATTATGAAATCGCTAATAACTTCAAGACTACCACTCACACTTAATTTGTCTACAACAAACAAAAGAAAGACAATGCCCTGCTAAGCCGAATTCTCATGTTTATACACGAAGCATAAATTATCGAACTGTCCATAATTATAGATTTTGCTGCCTTCCGTGGGTGGTGCAAAGTTAACTACAAAATTAAATATCAGTTTACGTAAATATAGGTGTAACTGCGTGGGTAAAGATTTCATCTGTCGTAATCGAAGCTCAGAGATAAGCCGCTTATGTATCATTAAGTTGAAGAAAACTTGAATGGGAACACGAATAAGTTCCTAATCTAGGTAAAATGGCTAATATGGACTGGTCCGGTACATTGAGAAACATAATGAACTGGTAACTGATTCAATGACGGGGGATTTTCTAAATCCTGTCGTTGCATTTAGTATTTAATGGACATAAAAGCTATCCGTGTATTTACATAGTGGTCTGAGCTGGCAATTAAATACTTTGATATTTTATGCGGAAATGCATAATATTTTTGCATAGGTTTTGATTATCTGGAGTAGTTTAAAGTGCTATCGCTTAAAAAAAATTTACTTCTTCTTATTCTTCGTATGAGCTAAGTGCCCAAGCTCTGGCGTCGAGAGTTTTCAAGCCGCCCGAAGTCCTCTGAGTTGGCTTAACGACAATAAGTTTCAATTTATTTTGTCACTTCATGAGCTACTTTTCTTTTTATTTTTGTCATAGACACTACACTAGAAACTGTTATAAGAATCGTTTTAAAGTGCATTAATAATACCAACTTTGCAAATTCTAATAGCCGTTTATTATTACCATACTAAATATTTTAGATACAGAAGTAACAAGCTAGTAAGCTATATGTATCCGTAAGCTTCTAGCAGCATCAACATTAGAGACACAGTATCCTCAGAGCACCGTCCTTGCGATTAATATTTGATAACGGGCGCAAATGATAAGTGACAGGTACTATGGCAACACTATTCTGCTATTAGCAGAACTGGCAACCCCACGGGGCATAGGGGAGCAAATCTGACGTAAGGTTGAGTAGTCGGGGACTTTGGGACTAGGGTTTGATGCGTGCTCGGAAATTATAGCTTAGAGAATGCTATTTTTTCTGAAAATTTGAATGGTTGGACCAGATTAACTCAAAATAAAAGTAGACGAAAATTATTGGCATATTTATTATTTTGCATCTTTTTTACAAAACTTTGTCAACGTTTGCTTACCAAATAAGCTTGAAAAATTTGCAACCCGAAAAATTTGTATTTCACGTAAACATACGTTTCTTTTAACTACTCCCTGAGGCTGAATTTCGTTTGTTTTTCATTATACTTCATTCATTTTTCAATAAACCACAACCAGTTAGCGGTTTGTCGAACATAACGACTCATTCGGGCGGCGGCTACTATTTATTATTGTTTACGTTATTCCGCGCCCGGAGGGCACAATTTCGTTGAGTTATTGCCTTTGACCCTAGCCCCTTTTACGCGGACAACCTGAATACTTCCCTCTTTGTTTTACGAAGCTAGTAAAACAGAGACAGAAACAGAAAGCTCCTGGTCATCTGGGAGCAGGTGGACTTGCGGTACCTCTCAATTTATCGCTTATTTTATTTGTAAGCCGCTGTAAATTTTATTGTTTTTCTGCTATGCTTTACGGGCTTGGAGTTTGGATTGGCAAACTGGGCAGTAAATGGTTTGTTTTGGTAACAAATAGTTCATATAACGACTATACTCGTACCTTCTACTAATTATTTCATGAATACAAATCATACAAAAGTAGTTAAGTTTATCGAAAGCTTATTATATAACATTGTTATGTTAGCAGCCCACTATACGTTCCCACTGCTGGGGCTCGGAGCCTTCTCTCACTAAAAGAGAGCTACAGGCCATAATCCACCACGCTGGCCAATTGCGGGTTCGCTGATGTCACACGTCTTCGGATATTGCGGTCCTCAAACGTGTCGGTTTTCTCACGATGTTTTCCTTCACCGCAAAGCGAGTGCAAAATCACACATAACTTGAAAAACAAGTCATTGGTGTAAGACCGGGATTGAACCAGGGGCCGTCTGATTGAAAAACACACTCGCTTTTATTAAAAGCAAACTTACATGAAAAACCACAAATATCTCTTTACACACACTATCTCCTATCCTTTAACTTGAAAACACACAAAAAAGTTGTCCAGAAAACAGCGCTTTCTCAGATAAGGCTCCGAGAAGCCAGCAATTTCATTAAACCGTGTACCTCATCTGTTGTTATTGTTGCCGCTACTTTACAGGTAGCAATATCGGGTAATACGAGTACGGCCGCTGGCGATGGAGCTAAATCTCCTCTATTTATTATCTGATACCGAGTATCGTTGAGATTGCGTCTGCTTACATTGAAAAATATAATAGAGCGCATTTAAAAAGTTTTATTTTCCACTGCTACATTTTTTAATGAAAACCGTTTATGGAAAATTTTGTGAATCATGTTTACATCACATCTAATTTTATGTTTGAATTAATACATGTGAATGTCATTTATTATCCAATCTGTCACAAAGTTATTACATTTTACTTATAATAATTATCTTCAAATTGGATTTGTCGTATAAATAAACAACACGGCTGATTAGGATTGCTAACACAAAATTATATACTATATATACGTACATAAATACTTTATCAATACATATTAAACACGCAAACCGACAGCTAACAAATTTAGTACACCACGAAGGTGTTGACCATGCCGGGTATCGAACCCAGAACCCTCTGATTGGTAGTCCGGCATGGTATGGTCGATCGTCATCCATGACAATTTCATTAGTGTGTATTTTTAATCAAATGATAATTTATGAAAATAAAACTATAACCTTCTTTATTCGACATTAGTTTATGATGTACTCGTATGTATTTCTAATTTCTATCATAAAATGACAAAGTTTACTTGATTAATTTTATTCTTGTCCATTGTGCTAGCTAAAAACAGAAAAGGTATCTCGAACAAACAACGTCGAGCACTTTCATCTTGACTAATACCCTAATACCAAGTTTTTGCTGACAATGGAAATGAGAGGATGCCTTTACGATCCCTGGGATTTGGGACAATCAATTTGTTTTTATTCGTACAGAATGGACAGGGCGTGAGAGCTTTTACGAAAGTGCTTGTAGTTCTGATTCCTTAATAAATTCTAACAAAGCTTTTGGTAAAAGAGGCTATGCTTGATGCAAACAATTGGAAACACGAAAAACTTGAGAGTAATTTTATATGAGCAATTAAATTTGTATGTACACCGTATCAATACAGATAGGTAGGGCCATTTTCTCTCTAATCTAGCTAGCAATCACACTCAAGTTAAAAAATATGACGATAAGCAACTAAAATTGTTCCGACAGCCTTGTTGAGGGTCATTTTTTCCAAACTAGGCATGCCACTTTAGGCCGGAATGTCTCTAACTCGTGTTGTTATGCGCTCAAAGCAAAGGCCAAATGCCTAACCTTTTGATACTCCACTCGATAGGCTCAAAGATTTCGCGACAATGTCCGCCATTTTGTTTTATTTTTAACAAACACTTCTCCACACACTCTTGAATTGTCAAGACCAAACAACAATAGCTACAATAAAAAAAAACCAACCGTTTATAAGGTACGAGATAATATTATACTACAAGATATGTACGAGTATATACAAAAAATGACGTATTTGAAGAAGAAGAATATTTTATTACAAGAACAGAAAAGAAAACAAAATGCTTATTTTATCGGCAAAAATGATTTCTTTCGTAAATATGAAAAAATATCCGAATAAAAATGGAGCCAAGGCTCAGATACACAGTTCAATTTAATATTTTTATCTATTTGGAACGAAACATTCTCATAAATCGATCTCAATACTCTTTATTGCGAAACCTCTTTCTCTCATACTAAAAGGTTCGAAGCTATATCACAGACACAATAAGAGCACTAGTCTCACATTTTATGCTTTTTTTCTACAAAAGCCTTTAATAATGGGTAATACTTTCTCCGCCTTCTCTTGGATTTTCTTTAGTTGGAATTCTCTTGGATTTTGTATGTTATTGCAGTTTTTGATAATATGGAGATATTTTTAGGTCTTGATATTAAAGACTCATAAATAAACCTTTAACTAAATAGAGTGCGTAATTATCGTTATTTTGTATGTTTCAAAAAATGTTGGGTAATAGTAGTGGACTTTATCTATGTGCTATTGTGTCCACTTCAGTTCAATATATTCTGTCGCTAACCACCTCACAGTCCATTCCGGCATCCGCTTTAAGATCCAGTTATTTCAGACTGGGCATACTCCAACTTAGGCCCCTTACTTATGTGATTACGCGGAGGACAAGTGCTTAACTGCAATGATTTATTTTATTGAAAAAAAAATGACAAAACTCTATACTTATACAATGAAAATATGCCAAGTTTTTTACATTTTATTTTATATGTTCTGTAATACCTTTTGCTACTGAGTCTGTATAATGTGGGACGGGTGACAGTTTGAATTGTAGGCCCTAACTCTTAAGGCCCTTGGTTTGGGTTGCTTTTTTTTTACTCTAAATAGGTCAGCGCTTGACCACAATTCATCTGATGGTAAGTGACATTGAGGTTTACGGTGAAGCGCGCTTACCTAGAAGGAACCGGTTCGCTCTCGGAAATTCTCGACACCAGGACCTGACTACTTTATTGCACACAAAACATGGAGTGCAACACGTACAGTAATAAAAATGTGCAATATCATAAAAAAGCTAAGCCGGCAATCTGTCAAACAAGCGAAACAGAATTCATCAATTCAGTCATAAATATCAAGATTTTAATAACGCTCCTTAAGCACTTGCTAAAGCATGTCGTATAAACAAAGGTGATGTTTATAGAGAGCTGTTATTACCCCCACTGGTGGAGAGTTTGCGAGGATTATTACAAGTCTAGCAATAAAAGAAGGGGGGACTTAACGACACCTGCGGTGTGTTTCACAATCAGTCGGATATGATCCGTTCGGTTCACATCCGATTCACGGAAAGATGAAGATATTTCCGATCGATTGATAAAACGCGATTCACAAATTCCGTCGGAACTCAACATCAACCATAGATTAGCCTTTCCGACTGCGGATCACAGATTAAAAAAGAATGGGCGCGTTTGGTGATGGTAGAAATTAAATACCTTGGTAGAAAATTAAAAATTACATTTGTGTCATTTTTTTTATCAAAGTCAGTGTCAAATTAGAAAAAATAAGGTTGAAAATCCTGTAAAAGTGGAAGTTTTAATCCTCAGACGAAGACGAATCACATTGATTTAGATATTTACTCTGAGTTTGAATCATACATGAAAGGGTATATGGATATAAACCTTTCCTATACTCGTCGAACTATGTTCTAGGTGCGTTAGGTTTTAACTCGAAACCAGTCGCTTACACGATTTACTACAGACCACAAGATTTTAAACGGCATCAATGTCCTTCTCTCTGAAGTGACTCGGCCGTTGGTACCAGAGCATCGAGCGAGATACCGGAGCAGGCAGGTGCAGCTGTTCTCCCCGGAGCCGCCGCGCACGGTAGCGCGTGCTCAGCCACCGCTGCTGAGAGTGCATCACCACCTTAACACACTAGCTTGCTCACAACCACCTAGACATATTCGCGGACAGTTGGCGCCAGAAAGTACTCTAACATACTGTGAAAAACAGGACATTATTAAGAGTAGTATAAGTGAACAATATCCTCCTCCATTTCCAAGTCGGCCGGTCACCGAGGAGATGTCAGACCGAAACCCCATGAAGATACCGTTAAGAAATAAATAAAATATATGAAAATAATGGCTCTAAATATATATTGTAGTATGTATAAGTTAACATATCATAAGAAACAAAGGAAAGAATTTAGAATAACAGTCGTACACTATGTTGAATAAACCTATAATTATTAACTGTACAATACATATATAACCAATAGTTGAAACAAAGAAAACCTACATGTAGAATAAAGATTTAGTTTTGCACTGCAATGAATATCTTAAAGGGGAGGCCTATGCCCGTATGTATTTCAGGCAACTTCTGTTTACAAAATAAGTATAGAAAAGCATGTAAAACGGTGATAAATAATTAGTATATATGAACTTATTTGTAACTGTAGAATAAAAGGTTTTTTATTTTATTGAGTGAACAATAATTTAATATCTTTTAGTAATATTAATTTGTTTTATTTTGTTAATTTTCAGTCCTTTTATATGTATACTAGCTGACCCGGCAAACGTTGTTTTGCCTTAATAATTATTTCTAAATATACAGTAGCCGATTCTCAGACCTACTGAATATGCATACAAAATTTGGAAATAATCGGTCAAGCCGTTTCGGAAGAGTACGGTAACAAACACTGTGACACGGAAATTTTATATATAAGATTTAAGTCTATTTCTATGTGTAGTAATTGTGTTTGTATATTGATATAAAATTTGTTTGTTAACAAGTTATGTATTGTTTTTTATTTATTACTGCCTGACCCGGCAAACATTGTTTTGCCTTACAGATTATTACTATTCATTAAAAAATTAATGGTGAACAACCCTTATCACTTGGGGTATGGTAAATAGCCAGTAGGCTATTCTCAGACCTACTGAATATGCATATAATATTTGGTAAATATCGGTCAAGCCGTTTCAGAGGAGTATGGTAACTAACATTGTAACATGGAATGTTTATATATTAGATTTAATTTAATCTATAAAACAAACACAACATACAATTTACAAAAATTATTAAATTAACAAAACAATGCATTATTTTTTAAGAATGTAGCGCTCAAGAGACTATGTCTCTGTTATGCTATATTAAGAAATAAATGAATTTGAATACTGATTCAAATTATTAGGAAGAAATGCTAGTTTGGAACTAGTTTCAATTTGTGTTTGAAATTAAAAATCTTTTTATTCTAGTCTGTTAATTGTTTCTTTATGATTAAGTTTACATGTTGTACAAGATACTGCTGTAGTATTCTCAACATTGCTATTAATGATTATCATATCTGTGAATTGTTCCTAAGATGTTAAAGCCAAGTAGTCTAAGAGCTCGTTTTACTCTTTTTAGAATATATCAGCTTCTCTCAACATTGTTATTATTGATTATTATATATGTGTATTGTTTGTAAGATAGAGAAGTACTTTAAGAACTGATTATTATTTCAACGGAGACTGAATAAAGGTACTAAGAATGAATGCAATATTTTACTTTTAATATAGAGTGTTTATTTTACAAGATGGCACAGCAAATCTACAGCATCACTTTCAGAAATAAAGTATAATGATCCACTAATATTACACAACAATATTTCTGTGTAGGTGGTATATTATGCATGAGGATGTTTGTCCTTTTGTCACGGTCGAACACTTGCATTTTGGTATGGAGATAGCGTGTGCGGATAGTACGGCTGCCATTCCTCAATCAAGCACTTTGCCACCTCGGGAGTTAGCCGATAGGTGAGCTTGAAGTGCGGTTCGTTGAATGGATCAGTTACGTCTCGTATGGCGTTGTGGAGACGTAACGTTTGCTGTCGCTGTAGTTCACTGAGTCTATTGCGGCGCGAAGTTAAGTTCATAAAAAATCCATCAATTTACCACTGAAATTGGTAAACACAAATCAAGTTAACCTCAAAATTAATTTCACAACAGAAATATCATAAAAAAAGAAATAATAAGCTTAATTCAAGCAGATATCCTATACTTTTCTTTTTGGAATCTTCTGTAATATATTTGGGCTTCATTAACTGTGTGTAACACACAAATTATTATTCTCGGAAACGAATCCGGCTGCTTTTGGCTCGCGGAAACCAACCGATCGAAAATCAGCTGTCAATCCGAATATGAATGTCTAAAGTTTCCGTGGCGGGCATTGTGAATCGCGTAAAGACTTTTCGAATCGAATATTCGGCCTGAGTCGATTCGGATCTCGTTTCCGTGTCATTGTGAAACACACCGCTGGTAAATATTAAAGGGAACGAGTGCACGGGAAAGAATAAAACCGACTGTTATTCTTGCCACCAAACGTGACCCGACCGTTATGAATTTCTTATTGGTACATCTACATAATGCATGAACTAAACCTGTGTAACACCTCTGTACTTTTCCTAATCTTTAATCTTCTTCTTCTTCTTCTTCACCTTATCCCATTTAGGTGGGGTCGGCACAGCAAATCTTCTTCTTCCACTGTCCTCTATCAGACGTCATCTCCACACTCAATCCTTTCTCTCTCATGTCTTCATTCACACACTCCACTTCAATCTTTAATCTGGGCAATATTATTTTGAACCTGGACCTACGTTTAGGTAATGCTCCTGTTTTATTGTACCTGTTGTCGTATTGAGCTTAAAATTACGTTCAGGTTCAAAATAATATTCTCCAGCTATAGCAATAGCAGCAAAATTGATATGAGAGCAATTTGAAACTTAACGTTAGGCTTTAGATTTAAGTCGAATAAAATAATCAGTTATCTAAAAACACAATTGGCCATATATTTTGAAAAAAGTAAGTAAATAATTATGTCAAATACAGTATTCAAAGTCTTCTCTGACTCAAAGAGACTCTGGCAATGACTCTGAACTTGTACGGTTACGCGCCTTTCTGATCAATTGCCAAGCTGTACAGTGGACATGTTTGAATAATAAATTGTAGCTAAACTATCTGAAGAGTATATTTAAGCTGCAAATATCATAAAATTCTCCTAAATCAGAGAACCACAATAGCTCAACGAAGCAGATACTTTTTGCCTCCCTCAAACCACGGAGGTGGATTAAATTGAAATTGAAAGACGTTTTCAAGGAGAAAATGAGAGGTTTCCTTGGAAATGAAACCTCATTTCAAGGGTTGATTTGGAGGTTTATATCTGAATTTGTGCAAAATGGGAAGAGTATAAGAATCCAATCCATATATTTGTATTCATTGACAAGGCTTTGTTATTCAGTTTTGCTTTCTCAACTTACCTAAATATTTATAAATACTGATGATTAATTTTATTTAATTTTATTAAATTTCATTATTTTTGACATATACTTACAGACATTATATAATAAAATAAATTACAGAAAAAATATTGATAAGTAATAGACATAAATATATGTGGTCAAAACGATAAGGTACCAAGCGAAGTTATAAATATACAGTTTTTTTCAGTAGATATTTTTTAGACATTTCACACACGGCTGGTTAACCCCATACTGAACCATTTCTAGTTTGTGTTATGGTAGCTTACATTTCTGATATACTACATATAAATACATACATGTTTTATATAGAAACATATTTAACACCCAGACCCACAGCCAACACATTTACTTTTAGCACAAAGATGTTAGCCGTGCCGGTAATCGAACCCGGAACTTTCTGAATGGCAACATTTGATAACCTTTACGCCAACGAGGTCGTCAAATATATATGTATTTTATTTCAATTAAATAATATATTTCTTTTTAGTATCTGTCGTGTATATTAAAAAAAACGGCTTTAATTTATTTTATTTTATGGCTGCTTTGTCTTGTGGGTAAGTGTATTAATAAAATGAAAAATTGGAGTCACACCTGTTATGACCCGTATTAAGTTATTATCTTCCAAGACGGTGTATCTCGTAACGCCAAACGAATAAAGGAGAATTTAATCCGTGGATTTATTGTGACCATAACTTTAGGTCAAAATGTGAGACGAAGTACTCATTCATTGTTTATTGTATTAAAATATATAAACTCACGAATAACAATGTCTTTTGAAAATCTAAATGATTTAAAAATAATTGGAAAGAAAAAAAAATAGTAACACGGCATTTATTTTTTTCAAAGACCCCTAATACATTATTATTTTAACTGAGATTAACACCTATTTATTAGGTAAATGTGTAGAAATAGATTTTATATTATAGACTGAACCAGCTACTTAGCAATAAACAGAACTAAAATAATAGACATGAACATCCCCTGAAAAACTAAAACAACAGTAAAATACTTACTCATCCAAAAAGTCCAAAAACAGTTACTACATAAAACTCGTGAAACAACTAAACTTCCCCAAGCTCCAATCACCTATTTCTAAGACTCCTTGCCACCCTACCGCTTCAGGCATGTTTTCCATAGCACGCTATAAAATGGAAATTGCCTTCCTAGTTGAATTCACCTAGACGGCGCCTTGCATGCTTTTAAAATGAACTTCTGGAAAATTCTAGAAAATTCGCGAGTATTGTGGACTGCGCAGTAAAGAGCCATTTTAAAATTGGAATGCATGTGATTTGTCAGCTGTTTCAGTAGAGTAAACTCCATTCTTTGTGAAATACAGCGCTTAAAGTAATATGATAAAAAGAAATAGATGATAAATAAATATGTTATCAAAAAAAACTTAAAACGTAGGCAACTCTTGATGAAGCATTCGTCTTTAGATCCATAGTTAGATTAGTAACATTAGATAAAAAGTATCAGTATTATGAATAAGGATTTAGAAATGCCCCCGTTTTTTTCTCTAACGTGCCGCTAAGGGAATAAAAACAAAAGTTTGTCTCTAATCTATCTAGGCATCTTCGAGTAATCAGCGAACATGCATATGACATGACAAACACACACAAAAAAAACAATAAGTGATCATAGTCATAAGTATCAATTTAAAATATGGAACGGAATTCAGAAATAATCTTTCCATTCGTGTTGAACCATTTCCTATACATAGGTGGAAAACTGCAAATCTTTAAAAATATAGCACAGCAACTACAGTACGATCGGTACCAGGAGAGCTTATAGCAGTCCAGGGAAATTTCAGCTCAGACCTAATACGAAAGCAGACACGTGACATTTAGAACTCTAGAAATACTCGTAAAGGTGCTAGAATTCGTTTCTTGCTTCTTACATTATGTCTGTGAAACAAACTTTGCTTTTCATGTCTGGAGAAATTCTAGAATCACGCTTTCGTTGGTTTCAAATAATTATGTAAGTTAGCTTAATGCTTAAGCATAAGCAGGACACTATACGTTCCCACTGCTGAAACGTGGAGCTTTCACGAGGAGAGAGATGCAGATCATAATCCAAGTGCAAGTTGCCGGATGGCACACGTCTTCGGACTTTATGTTCTTTGGAGCTAAATGTTTTCCATCACCGTATGAGCTGCAAATTTCTCACATAACATGAAAAGTAAATCATTGGTGTAGGGCTGGATTCGATCCGGTGAATCGTGGACGGAAACTTTCTTCTGAAGAGACTATTCCCTCATATGCAATATAATATATCTTCAGATTAGCTTATTTTTAATTATTTATTTTTTTAGTTAGTATATATATTTTAGGATATGTACTCGTATCTTTTAATTGTGTATAATTTAATTATATTCATAAATATAAATGACACTTACAGTTTAAACAAACGTTTAACCAATCATTTACACTAGTAGAAAAATATATTACAAAATTAAATCACAATACTAGTACTAATAATAGACGCGCTTTATGAATAGAATTATTAGTGACCATTTATTACTTCAAAATGAAGATGTTGCAATAAATTTTCTCTTGTCTCTCACTAACCGGCTAACGGAACCTCTCTAAAAAGAAAATATATCCACTAATATGAAAACACGGTATTACACAATACCCACACAATATAGACGTTTTAATAAAACCGCATATTTGGGTGTGTCGGCGCCACAGGGAGCCCTATACAACAAGACACAACGACGATATTTCACTAACGAATTAATTATAATGAAATATGTCCTAAATATTCAAATTTTCGTGTCTATACTCAGTTGCGACAGAGAAACGGATTGTGTTGTTAAGGTTGAGGAAGTAATTTACTGGAATAGATAGTTATTGTTCTCTGCTCTGAAATAAAGCCTACACCAAAATGTGTTCGAAATAGCCTTTAAGAAATTTAAGTTTTTTAAAAAGGCAATTTAACAAAAAGGTCATCAATTGTGGAACACTAATTTTTGTCTATTTTTTGTGTCAAATACACAAATTCTGCTTATCTAATTTATTTTTTATTTGTATGTGATAATTAAACTCGTATTTACGGCGATAAAAAAAAAACGAAGCTTATTTTACTGTCGTATGTGTATCATAGAGAAAAATAAATAAATGTTCAATACTAAAATGCTATGTCCACATTCTATGAAATAAACTAACAACCAGAAACAAAAAACTAGCGCTAGCAATAACCGCACCCCTATTGTGACTTGTAGTACAGTTTTGTTCTTGTTTATTCAATTTAAACTGTCAATAAACAACAATAACATTCAATGAAACAACTTTCGATTCCATAAATAACTTGTTTTTCATATTGGAAACAGATACATTTTGAGTACATATACCAGTACAATACAGTGTACGTACCAAAGGAATTAATTCTGATAGAAGAGTAAATTTTTTCACTAAACCTTACAGCTTATTTTTTACTAGTAAGTGATAATAATGTTTTGTTTAAAATGCGTGCACAAACTTTTCGTTTTTGAAATTAAAAATATGATAAAAAGAAAAAGATGATAAATAAATATTTTAACAAAAAAAGTCTTGATAAAGCATCCATCAATAAATTAGTAAAAGTAGATAAAAAGTATCAATATTAAGAACTAAGATTAAGAAAATCCTCCGTTTTTCTCATTAGTTTAGTTAGTTATCTTGAAGAATTAGTCAGAAATGTAGTAGGTATAAATTCTTTCACAGCCTATATCTTTTGTTGTGTTGAAAACATATACTAAATCCTTCGCGTCGATTCCCATTCCAATACGTATAATTCTACTGTCCGTGCACCATGCGGCGTACCACGATTGAACTGGTTCAGGAAATTGTGTCCCGTAGAGATTCAAAATCGATACATACATAAAAATCTATTACGAGTGGCGTTCACATGCTTTGATTTAATTAGAGCAGTATGTAAACACACGAGTATTTATTAGAATTCAGTAAACTAGTATGTATATTCGTCATTCTGTAAGAAGGTAAAAGAATGTTCCTATGTCTCTGTTTCCTGAATTGAGGGTCTTAATATCTAGATTTCATATGCATTAATAAGTATTTAAAAGGTAAGCATGTAACATTGTAGATCATAGCGTGGCCCACCGCCAGGCAAACTGTGGTCAATCGCGAACCTATCAGTTGTAAGAAAATAAATTCACTTTTTAATCTTTTCAAAAATTTTTTTTAAAAATTTCTGCACAAATTTAAGCTGGAATGTGGAAATAATAGATGAAATCGATTGAATCTTTGATTCGATTGAATGATATTTTATTTTGACAAGGTTCACGAATCACTGACTTCCAGCAAACAGCTGATCGGTCGCCGTCATATTGCCTTTTTATTTTATAATGGTCACAGTTGTCTTAATAGTGAATATGGTTAAACAAAGGCTTATTAAAGTTAGTGAAAGTTTAAAACGCGTTTTAGCGCTAATAAACGTTGATAAATACAAAAAAGAGCATTCCTATATTAGAAACGTTTAACAGTGAACAGTGTTTTAAGTTTTTATGAATAAAATTTAATTTTTTAGTTAATGTATAGAAAGGTTTGTGCTTAAGGCAAGTAGCAACTAATCAGGTTCTTAAAATAGACTTAGTTTCTAATTGTAATAATCATGATTCTAATCATAAATTCGAAAGGCAACTTGACATCAAGATAAACAAGTTCTTCAAGCGAACAAAATTAAATTTGCCAGAATTGAGAATAAAATTTCCATAATGAATTTCCATCCCATTATCGGCTCGTATCTCCGTAATCAAACGGGAATCTCGCAGCAAATACTCCTCGATAGGCATCTAAAGCCGGATAAATATAGGAATAGCTCCACGATTACACGTACCAGCTACAGCAATGAGCATGTCAAATTAAAATTCAAATTGGAGACAGAAACGATAAAACTCGGACATTAAAATAGAACAGCCGGCCGAACATGTCAGCATGTTCGACCCAAGGTACACATAAAGTCATTTTGTTGCGCATTTTACGACATCGAAGCCGACGGGACGAGCGCGGACAAGACTTCAAGCCGCAAACGTTAGAATAAATTCACGCAACCCCACTGTTGCAGACCGGACTGCAAAACAAGCCGACGAACTGTTCGATGTTTTCACTGTGTGCGGAGCTTTACGGTTAGAATCGGCGAATTTCCCTCGAGTGTTGTAAAGTCTCCCGTTCGGAGGACAGTATCGGCCGTTCGGCGCGGCTTGATGTCTGTCCGGATCGCGATTGCTCTCGTCAAATATCCGCAAATCCGTCGCTCAATAACTTCCATTGTTTATGCGAAGGTCCAAGCTCGCGCCCGGCGTGACGGCTGTAACGCCAATATCGAGATATTCAAGATTATTCGCCCCGTTTTCTCCTTCCTGCTGGGTTCCTTCGGGAAACGGCCTCATTTCGAAATATTCTCATTACTTGGGCGGAATCTTTTTACTGCGGCGCGGGCCCCTTCTCGTGTTCAGTCAAGTACGGAGTTTTCCTCTTTCAGCGCCTTCAAAAGTACACGACTAATAAGAAAAGAGAATGATTGCAATCTTATACCTGGTATTACATCAAAACGAAATCGATTCCATCCATTGACTATCAGCATAACCATTAGTCAAAGAAATGAGCTTTTTTTATGATTTGAAATTAAAATATATAGCCCTTGTTGACAGAATTACAAGCTTATCTCTCAGTAGGAACATCACGGGGAGAAAAACTTAGAAGAAAAAGGAATCGTGCATTTAAAATGTTAGAACTAGCTATTCATTCGTATTTTATCTTTTTTGGAGCAATAAATATGTCTACCGCCCTCACACGCGGATAGCACTCTGAACTACTAAGCTAATAAATTCATAAGATTAATGATAGATACTATATTTATTTAGCTAAGTACATTTGCTATGAAACCTAATCTGTCTTGATAAGTGATCAATCTCTTCAGCACATAAAACTTTTATCTTAAGAAGTTAATGGGCAATTCGTGTGAACACGATTTGACGATAATACTAATAATACTCATTTATTCGTATAAAACTATTACACACGCCACACGTCCAATATAAACAATAAATACAATGCAAAGACAATTATTAGTTACTTGAATTTATAAAAACTTACTATTATATTATTCTGTGTGTTTTTTTTTCAGTTTGTTTTTGTAGTTTTTGAGTACTTTAATTGTAATATTGTTAGACGTGACATAAATAGCATTTTTTTATCAATATGTCAATAAGTACAGATTACTCTCAGAAATATCTGATATAAAATAATCATCATTACAAAGTATTTTAACTGTGGGTATAAACTTTTGAACCTATTAATTTATGTACCATTGAAATATTTCAGTAAAGTTAAAAGACAAAGAATAAAATAATAAAACACCGTAAATTACCGCTGCATGAAAAAAACATTTTTGCAGCCCTTACTCTGCAACCACACTTTCCACTTAGAGAGTCCATTTTGCCATCCACTCATTGATTCAACAACTAGACCATATGGTAGTGAAACAAACTACCCCCTGTGCAAAGAAACACCATTAGAAACCACGTGGGACCAAACTATACAGACCCTACTCCCATGAGAGAGCTGATTCTGCGACAAAGATTACCCAGCGTAGATACCATAAAATTATTTGTAATATCAACGGGTATGTATCTAGAATTAAAAGTCTAGAATTAAAACACCTAAAGTTCAAGCACCTCCGTTCTATTAATTCCTATATCAAAATACCCTTCTTCTTCTTTACCTTATCCCACTTAGGTGGGGTCAGCACAGCAAATCTTCTTTTTCCACTCTCCAGACTCATCTCCACACTCAATCCTACTATATCTATAACTATATTATTATCAAAATACCCATAACAACATATTAGTATATTCAATTTAAGTTTGTTAAACCTAAAATGTTAAAAACTCGCGGGTTTGAGTTTTTAAACTATACAATAAATATAAGCGTATTTATATGTAGTAGCGTGAGAGTTTTGATCAGTTTTCAGATATTTATTGCAATAAACAGGTGGCTGTTGTTTTTTGGAAGGAGTTTAGGGAAAAGTTTATGAAATTTGTAAAAAATAATCGTATGTTGACAACCGTACATAAAGTGTTGTAATATAATATAATATCTACATGTGACATTCAACTATCAACATTTTTTTGTTATATATTAAAGCTAGGTGAGATTATATGGTATGTATTCTTACATATTTACGTATATAATGAGCAACCTTAGTCCAACATTATAATAAAAGTAAATTTGAAATATGTTCCGAGTTATTCCACTCTCTCTCTCTGGGAAACACCAAAAAATAATAATCTAATGCAAAATCTGCGACAGTAATCTATGTTCTAGGTAATGCGTGGTGCCACCGATGCATTTTTACTTCTGCCACTAATTGGTGCATTTGGGGGTCTGTGAAACCCCAGGCGGTCTCAAGGGAAGCAGTGTGGCTTTTTCGATGTCAATTTATTTGTAGGTAATGAATAAGGGAACTGGCGCATCGGGATTTTGTTACGGTTATCATGAGACTTTAGAATAATAATGCATATAACAACGGGTTTCGTTATCAACATGAGGGTTGTTTAGTTTTTCTTGAAATATAGATTTAAAGTTGCATTTTTAAGCTTTTAATACATGCTTAAGCCGTTATCGTCTAATTATGCTTTACTTTCATTTTTAAGGCTTGCTTATCTTGAACTAAAATATGTAATATCGTATACGAAGGTGCCGTAGAGGGTGAACAGGGCCAGCTTTTTATCCCCTAATCCGAAATATATTAAAAACCGTCAAAGTCGACAAACACCATCAAATTTGAAGCCGAACGACATACAAGCTCCATTATCCCTGGCCCTGTCCATGGCAGGACATACTATCTGCAAAATTTCACGCTCCCTTGCAATAATAATATGGGAGGAGGTCCTTATCTACCCTTTATGGCTCCACCAGTGGAGATAAGTACGGATTCTCAATAGAAGAATTTATAGAGACTTTTTTTTATGAAATCTTGAGACTGTTTTAAAAAATTCAATAAACAGTTTTTTTTCTATCAATTTAATAGAAAATTTGGTATTCAATGCCTAAACAAATATACATATTTATTGCATGATTTATGACTAACATGAGAAAACTAGACTACTATGAATATGTATTACAATTTACTTAATTTCACTTGCATTCTTATATGCAGCCGTATATCGAAGTTCATTGCTAAGGCTAAGTGGTGGATGTCGCGTAGTATTTGCATGATCACTTTGTACAAGACCTTTTTTTATCAAATCCAAATATCAATGTTATTGTTTTTTTACGTCAAAATCATCAGAGTATGGACACCCTCAGAATAAAGCCACCCTTGTACATCATATTGGCACTTTCGAGAGGATCTCGGGATTTCCCGCGTCTTAAAGAATGGAGGAAGGAAGTCCAACCCGATTTGTGAATAGTGAAAGTAAAAATTTATGACCCTAAGTTAGGATTTGAAGAAGGGAGAAAAGACTTTTGATATTTTGGAAAGTAAAAAATAATGGCATAAGTTACAATAATTTGGACTCACATTTAGTTAGTTTGAGAAGTAAATTAAGCAGCTAAGCTCTATCTTAGCTTAACGCCAGTGTACCGTTCTAACAGAAGTTAGGAATCTAATTATCTAGATATGTAAGATAATAATAATTGATGTAGTGAGAATTCGTCTGAACAAGAGAGTAGTTAGTTGCATTTTTTTTCTTATTTTTTTTTATTTACTTATTTAATTTTGTTTTATAATTTGCGAACTACTCGTAATAAAATAATTAAAAAACATACCACTTGTATGTATGTCATTGCATATCAATATATCAAGAAACTAATAGTAGTATTACTTTTTTAACCATTACAGCTAGGCCAGCAGGGCGCGTAACACGACCTAGAGGTCTCAGGTGGTGCTTGCCTTTTCTGGAATTACTGGCTCTAAAGGAGACTGCCAAAACACACGATTAAGTTTTTGACAACAGATTTTTCAACTTGAGTGTAGGTAGTTGCTAGTCAGGCGAGCAACACAAAAACTTTACCACTATGCAAATAAGTAAATCAAAAATACCTTGTCAAAGTTATGTTTGACCCGTAATCCGTTGATTCAACTAGGGCAAAATTAAAGCACCGAAAAAGTAACTCTTCATAAAATTTCCATAATACAAGCACAGCTCACACCTTTCATTATAAATCCGTTGATGCTGACGTGTAAATGTAAACAAAACAATGAGTTGCTAATTCCCTCAACCATCGCCATCGTGAGGTCACGAGGCTGTTCTTTTAGCCTCCTAAACCAACAGCCCCTTGTTTTTTTTTTGGAGGAAAAAGACCATCACAAATAATAAATACGAATTAATTTTGTTTTACTCCTTATAACTAAGCAATTGACCAAAGGGCGCGTAATCGACATGAGACAGCGACACTCTTACCTAAGCTGGAGCATGCATAGTCTGAGATATCTATTTAATGAGGTTGCCGGTTGCTAGCTAGGCGAACACAAGAAAATGCTTTGTCACCATGATTGGCTTTCCTCGCGATGTTTTTGATAGCTTGAGCTGATTACCGGTGGTCGAGCCAACAGCTTATGGGACGTAAGGCAGCGGCACGGCCGCCCGACTGAACTGTCAATGCTCAAACAATTCAAAAATTTGCCGAAAACTGCAATGACTACAGAACTGCAATACAAACAATCTCGAGTTAGAAATCGAATTATCTAGTTACTTTTGATGATTGATATAGTTGGGGAATATTTCTTAACAAATGACAAGTTAACTGCACTTTTTTATATATTTCTAGTTATATCTGATAAATACATACATTATTTAAAATCAAGCAATATGATTTTAATTCCTTTATGTCTGTATACTATTTGGTACATATCGATATATCAAGAAAATAAACGGGCTGCAAATCCGTATAGGTATAAAAGGATAGATCCTCGCGAGGTGCGGCCGCTGTCCTGTCCTGACCGATGAGTCGCCGTCGCTTGACGAAGGATCATAATCGTATTGTAAGGGGAAATGGGGTCAGGAAATTGCTTATGGCAGTTTTAGGGTACTTTTTAAATGGAAAATTTGTTACAGGTGAGTTTTAAATTGGTGAGGCAGATAGACATTTTCTTGTGAAAATAAAGTAAGAGTACTGAAATTTAGTATTTTATAGAAATACTCATAAATATAAGCAGCCCACTATACGTTCCCACGGCTGGGACACGGGCCTTCTCTCACGAGATAAAGGCCATAATTCACCACGCTGGCCAAGTAAGGTTTGGCGGATGACACAGGTCTTCGGATATCACGATGTTTTGTTTCGCCGTAAAGTGCAAAATACTAGATAATAGAAATACTCAAATATTAGAAATAAATATTGGTTCAATGACTGTATGCATAAAATGCTAATTCTAGCTGATATAACGTTTAATTCTTCTTTCTCGTAGGTTCATACACGTTTTTGCGGTAGAAACCGTTATTTCATAACACTATGAATATTAATCGGCCCGTAACTGAAACCTTTAAAAATACATGTTTTAGATTAGCCTATTAATATTTCACTGGTATAAAGGATATATTATTTCAGCACGGGTAACTAAAAATATAATTTACTCGGATCGCGTGTCGCGACGACCAACGGGCACGCAAGTAGATAAGGAGCCGCTGTCAAGAGCAATTACTGCTGCGATGCCGTTAGTTACCGCAAAGTTCCGGTATATAGGTGACAACTTGTGGCTAAGTAATTCATTGTAAGGGATATGCGAAGAAAGTGATTAAGCGTGTTTGCAAACTTTCTAAGGAATACTTGAACCAGTTAGTATAATTAAGAGGTCTCATTTAAATTGCGAACATTAAGGATTTGTATGTACGCTGTAAAAACGTATCTGTCAGAACGTGATTGATAACGATATGATAAAATTCAAATATGAATAATTATTATAGGATTTTTGTATTATTCTTTGGCTACATTAGATTTAAACACCGTAATGCATGCTAATTGCAAAATGCATTGTTAAACTATAGTCATGCAAGCCTTGCGTAATTTCTTTCTTCTCTATCTCCTAACCTACAAAACTTTATGTCGTGTTTGAAGCATTATACCGATACTTCGCGTGTCATTCTATTGTAATACGGTTTTAACAAAGCCTGCATAATGCTCGCACAATAGAGGCTTACCCCAAACGTACATTGGACTGGAACGAATTAGGAATAGAAGTATTTAGAGCTTTATGAATTGCAATCAGTTTATGTAATACCCCACTAGTTGGTCGCTAACTAATAGCCTCTAAGGACTTTAAATTATTGTGGTAGAGTTATAGTGAAAAGTTTTATTGGAAAATGTGCCTCTAGGCTAATGTTGAGTTCACAGGATAAATATATTGTAATACAGAATATGCTAGTACGTATTGGTTCCATATTTATAACCTCACCAAAGAAATGTGCGTAAATCTAGGATTGTATTACAGTAAAAATCGAGTTTTAAGAAAAAAATATCATATTTTTTTTAAATGTAAAATTATTTATACATCAATAATTTATTCAATAAAAGTCAATAATTACAATACACGGGTTGAACCCAAGTCAAGAACAAATATTTTGGAATAATGTATTACAAAAACATATACATCCAATTGTTTTATTCGGGCTATGATAATCAATTTGTAATTAAAATGGTAAAAAAAAAAAAAATTTTGAAACAATTTTATTTCTAATTCATAAATCTGATTGCTATCAAAGTGAGTATAAATATTCCTAAAGCGGTTCTTTAGACAGCTTATTGTTCGATATTTTATACCGTTTACAAAAAAAACTGTAAAATCAAGACTTTGCCCTTGCTCTAAAACAAATAAAAGAATAAATATGATTGGGAGGAAACAAGAGCCCTCTTAGCTTTTACTTTCTCTTTTTCATGATTCATATTCGATATCATTTCCGCTGCGTAATAATTGTTCTCGTTAAATTGAAACTGCGGCCCAGAGGAATAATTCACGGCGATATAATTAACGTATAATTTACGGCACTCGGTCACCGCTATCGCAAACAAGTTGCTTGACGAAAATAAAATTATTTTTTCACCTCAATGGCTGCCACGCGACGTCATAAATACAGAAGTTTACTGTCGCCTACATAATTGTGTTATTAAAATCGTTTTATTATCGGGCATTACAATGGTTTTAAGTTAATTGGGGCTTATTGAAAACAATAAGAGAAATGCGAGTAGTCCTCGTAATTTGGGTGAAATTTACGAAATTGTTACAAAAACATAGAAACAGAAACACGGAACTTTATTGACCATCTATCTAATAAATAAATAAATAAATAAATTGTTAATCAGGCAAAACATACATTCGCATATTATAATGACATTCATAATTATGATTATTATTTTGAACATAAGAATACATATTAATATAATTATTTTTATTTGTACACAAAATTTGATATTTTTATTTATTTTTTTATCTATCTATCTAAGCCTATAAGTCAGCCCACTGCAGGGCAAAGGCCTCCCTACCGTCCCTCCACTTTTGTCTGTCCTGGGCAACGGTCTTCCAGTCTGGGTTGTGTGTTATTGACCATAAATAATATAAGTTAAATGCAAGTCACACTACAATCATAACTGAAATACTTAAAGAGAGTAGTTAGATCAATTAATTTTATTAAACAAATATTCTATACCATTGAGTCCTACGCCGTTAATTCTTGATACCATGAGATGCTATTGCTATTGAAAAACAAAGTTCCAAAATTTAGTTATCTACATTGTCCAAATGTTCGATTACATAATATAATATATTATAATTTCTCTATGATGTCTAAGATTGTAATAATAACGTTCTTTATTGTTAGTATCTGTTTTCTGTATATCCGCGATTAAAAGTCACTGTCATCGTTTATTTGGTTCAGTAAATTTCAGCATCATTGATCTCACTGTTTGCCATGTGGCATCCGACTTATGACATCATCATTCATTTACAAAGGCTTTTTGTATTAATGAAATATGACTCGCTCGCCAATCTGAAAAACAAGTTAATTCCCTTTTCACTGTAAAGAGATGCATTATTATTCACACAGCTATAAAAATGTGTGAAATATTTATGAATCCCAGGTCAACATTTTTAATTCCATTTTTTTTTAAGATATATGTATTAGGGTCTTTGTGGAGGTTAAAGTGCCCAGAATGCTGATAGTATTACCACGATGAAAGACAATGTTTAATTTCTGGTCGAAAATATAGCAAGTCATAATTTGTGATATATTTGCCATTTTATCCCCAGATAATTCTCAATTTTGCGTTTGGTTACCGCGATGTGTTGATCGCGTAACAAATTCATTTATTTAGTAATCGCCCATTACTATTAACGATTGTTATCTCATAAAGGTAACTGTTATAGCGGGTTGTTTGCGTGTATGAGCGTTTTCATTTTTGGAATTTTGCCTCAATAGCATTTTGCGACTGGGATTAACAATACAACAAAATATTCTGTCTTAAACTCGCAATAAATTTATTGTCATAGTTAACTAAATTATCACCTAGAAAAGTTGTCCTTAAGAACAAGTTAATCAATTAACATTCCAATTGAAACTTGTTTTTAAGGACAAACAAAACCGAAATCTTCTAAAACATTTTGATGATAAATACGGACAAAATTATTTTAGAAAGTGTTTTGTGCTATAGTGTTTTGTAAAGTCTATGGTCTAAGTTTTATAAAACAACCAATTTGGACTCACTGAAATTTTGACAGATTCTCCGTAATATTTTGGACGCGCTGTCCAAAATTTCATAGAGCAAATTAGCTGGCAACAATCCCCGCTGTCCAACCCGTGACCCCAGCTTACGTTACACGATCATAACATAATTGAGTCGCCTGTCCGGGAATGGTGCAGTTAAACTAAACGCGAGCCGATCCCCTCGTCAGACGAATTGATATTTCCTCTTCCAGAATACATTGTTAATTGCGCTTCCGGACGTCGGACGTCGATCATTGTTTGAGGGTACCCGGTGAATAGTAATGCGAGTGCCTGATGCGTTAATGTGGGCTTTGTCTGTAGGCAATCGATATTTTGGACAATAATGTAGACGTATTCTATAGAAGTAATAACAGTAAACCTTTACCTATTTATGCTCATATATATTATCCACAGAATTCACCTCAGTGACAAGCAAGTCATCTCAGTGATCAACTTTATTGTTTAGATAAATTTATCCAAATAAATTGCGTACTTTAAGATACTTGGAATTCAATTAAGAAGTAAATCTCATTTACTCTAAAAATATAAATACGTAATGCAAAGCAAAACTTTAATAAACCCTCTGTACCCGAATGCCGGCTGTGTCCGCCATTTGCCCGCGTTCCATCTCTCGGGTCGCTCGCTTCGCTCCATTCGCTCCATTATGCTCGCGGCTCAATCAAGCCAAATGGAAGTCGACGCGACGTACATTTCACTCCATTTAAAATTCCAATTTGGACCTGATTGAGATATGAGGATCGGATATGGTCGAATCAGACCTCCCATAATTGGTGCTATGACTTATTTGGCAATGTAGATTGATTCCGTTTGAAGTAAAATCCTGTTGAGGTAAAATTGAAATGATTTATTTATCATTTCCGTTATAGAATAGGTAAATTGAATCCACGTACTTTTTGAAAAACAAGTTCCAAAAATAAGTTATTAAATTGAGTGGTTCGTACATACATATAAAACTGCCACTTAACATTTAACGCCACGACATAAAAATATGATTTACTTTCCAGAAGCAACTAACTTTAAAAAAAGAAATCCACAAAAAGCCAAAGCAAACAGCGCAGGATTGAAATGCAAATCTCCGAGATCTTTATACAAACAAACCGAAGAGCCAGCGGGTGATCTCACTAATGAAGAGTCCACATTTAAAGCGAGGGAACATCTCGTGCACACTGTTGATAAAATCAAAAAGTGTACCGCGTTCCTGTTTGAGTTATTTGTCGTCCCATTAAACGAGTGCTGTGCAAAAAGTCGAGGGAAGATCAAAGCGATGACGTGTCTGCTTCGGTTTGAAATAACATCCCGTACGCACTTAGGTATTTGGATCTACATACATACATGTGAATCCGTTTCGTTGCATTGCCCCATCAATTTTGCATCCATTGCGTTTCCGTCTTTTGTAGTCAGTGCGCGCGACGATACGCGTAAATCAGTCTAATTAGAACTGCAGTGCAGAATCGTTAGCGACTAGAACTAACGTAGGCGGGTGTGGGGAAAGCTTTGCGTGCTGCACAGTGTAAGTAATGAATGTTATAGAGTTAGCATAAATATGGAGACAATGCTATAGTTATCACTTTATGTCGCGAAAGTGCGGGATCATTTTACATTCCAAAGCCTGCATTTGTCTACGGAATACCGTTGTTGGCTTATACTGTTCTGGATACATTTTACCAATTTTTCAGGATAGATATTTTTACAACCTGTACTACATAATTTGTCACGGTCTGATGGCCGTGTTAAATGATTTAAACTACGGTGGATATTTATCATCATTTTCAGCCCTCTATCGCCCACTGCTGAGCATAGGCCTCCCTTCGTGTACGCCATTCGTCTCGGTCTTGTGCCACCCTCATCCATGTCCTGCCCACAATTTTTCGTATGTCGTCGACCCAACGTGCGAGTGGTCGACCGACACTTCTTCTGCCTAACATACCGGATATTTATAAGTCTGTTCAAATATCAAACTTCTTATTTAAACTTACTTTAACACGTATTTTTTTTTACAAGTTATGCAAGTATGAGATTACAAACAGGATACAAATTTAACTGGAAGCGAAGTAACTTTAATAGAATTTATTAATTCACACCGTAGCGATATTTATCTCAATATCGAGTATCCCTTGGCCGGCCTTAGTAGCTTCAGGCAGCACATTATTAATGGATATGGGAGAAGCTCCTGACTTGACCACAGATTACCTTTATCGAATCATGTTACTGGCATATGGAATACGTAATCTGCTTGAGTATATCTTTTTTGAGTTGTTAAGCAGGTACGCATATTAGACTACAAATATTTGAAATAGAAAATACATTCTATTCTCTAAGGTAAAGTGGAACAGAAGTACCGATAGGTAGCGGTACATACTATTGCTACAAATCAAGAGTAAGTCCTACCTCACCTCTAAGTGAGAAATTCAATAAAACAACGTACAGAGGTACCTAATGGTATAGTAAAACAGAATGCAGATAGTAGGTAAATGCACCGAGATTACACCAGTAGTTGCAGCACCGGCAGTCCGTGTGGAAATCAGAATGTACGCAGTAAATCGCCCGTCTGTTGTGTGGACGTAATTTATATTAACTACTGCGTTTGTAGAGTGAAGGGAAATGTTTGCTTTGTACAAAGCACGGGAAAAAGTACGCGATAAGGAATGTGGAATAGACCGGGACTTTTGCGTTAGAAAACGCATGAAACGTACTAAACCCACTTCTACGAACGTAACTTGGTGGGTACTTAATGCTACTGTAAAAATTATAGGTACTTTAATTTACTTTTATCATAATTATAATTTATTTATTTATTACCACTTCTGTAGGTTCTATTATTTACATTCATAGTTTAATATTTACAAACTTAGCCTGCTCTTTTTTTTATCTTCTAGATATGGTAGATGCTCTGAGTATGTATTATGTAGCTTAATGTGTAATGTTTAATATAATGTAAGGAGAGAGGAGCTTTGGTCATCTAGCGGCAAGATGGGTCGACGACATTACAGCTGTAGCAGGTCAAACCAGAAATAGATCGGACCAAGAGAGGTCTATATCCAGCAGTGGGATAGAATTGGCTGTGGATGATGATGATGACGTAACAAAATTATTACATATTATATTTTTTATGACATATAGCAATTTACAAACATCGTTTCGTCTGTCAATGAATCTGATACTGGTAAAGCACAGCATGACGAAATCCAAAAAAATAGATAAACTGGTTGAGTAGAATAGATTAGAATAGAAACGCATACAGGATATAGATACGATAGTGTACATAGTGATAGTAAAGTATGTTATGACAACAAGGATATGAAAGAGACTGTTGATGTTATTAGTAAAATGATCGATCGGCGGCTAGTAAATGGTGACTATGGAGCTTTAATGCTCTAGACAGGTGAGATACAAAACCGACACGTGTCCATTGTTCAAATAACTGTTTCTGGTAACATACCGAAACACGTAGACATATGTCTAGATATGTAAACTAAATATTTTAGATTGTGAATTTTGATAATGTTCTTTTTTAAGAACTTTTTCATCTCATTTATCTATTTGTAGACATTCTTATTATCTGCCACGACATATATTATGAGATAAATTGTAACTTAAGACGCATAGCGCCACTGACCTCTGATTAATATTTCTAGCACAGCGTCATACCTACTGACTCATACGGGTAGCAGCAAGGTCAAATAACATTGCGTTGATAAATTTATTTTCCTTACATCAGTCTAATCTTAAATGCCAACTCGACCTCACTCTGCCAATTGTGATTTTAAAAACCAAAAATAACAAAGCAAGAGTCTTCAAACCAACAAAATATATCCTCACCGAATCGACAATCAGGCTAAATTGACTGTGAAAATGAAGTGCCTCATTCTGTTATTGTGTTTGTTGATTTGTGTAACTCTAAATCAAAGCAAGGATTTTGTTGTCGGTACAAGAGTGAATAATTTGTTGATATCCACGGAGAAAGTCGAGTATCGAAGTATTCCTTTAATAAAGAGGGATAAGGATTACGTCTACGTTGACAAGAAACAGAGGATTATCAAGGTAAGGATACTCTTATTGAGATTTCTAAGAATATACTTGGATGTTTCTTTGTTGAATTTGTGAACTCTTACTTTCTCAAAAGAATAGAATAAAGCAGTCTTTAAAAGGTATTGTTTTTGTTACCTACCAGTTACTCTGTCTACTGGACTTAACTACAGACAAATTAAACCTTTATTAAATCATCATTTCATTATAAAGTATTTACTGCTGTTTACATCTCATGTGATCGAGCCGCGAAGTGCGCATTACGATCTCGCATTGAAACCTCATCAAACAATCAATGCGTGCTCCAGCACCTTTTTATTGACACCCAAGCGTACCTTCGGAAATCAACTCGCGCCATATCGTTTTCGAGTCATAAATCGAGATCGGAACGACATCGTGCACGCAACTCAACGATGTGGACGTACCCAAGGAAGAGGTTTATGATATTAAACTCAAGCTTTCGTAGCCTGAATTTTTGATAAAAATAAACTCGTAAATATATACGTAATGGAATGCGGTTGAAAATAATTCATCTTCTCAATAATTGAAAATAATGCACTAAATCTAATGTACAATATGCAATACCGCTAAATCTTATGTTGTTGCCTTTTTCATAAAATTATGAGATAAATATTATTACGAGTAATTACCAAGAACGAGTCAATTCGTCGTGAACGTTCACTTTTTATGAAATTATTGCTTCTAAAGTGGAAAAGTATTGAATCATGACCGATAATATAATTTTCAATTATTAATGCCAAAATTAAATTTTTACTGAATTCGCTCAAGAATCAATAGTGTGTATAGATAGTAAGACATTGATAGAGAGTAAGTGTATTATACTAGTACGTGCAGTTGAAAAATAAACCCCCGACCGTGAGGTTTTATGTGCTGATAGATCGATAGGCCTGATAGGTGGAGGATAGATTTGTCAGTATGATAGCCACTTCACCCAATCTTTTTTCTGTAGCTACTGCCATTTTTCGAACGTTAGTGCCATCGTTATGGTAAAGTGAGGTCTTTGTTTTGGCCATTCTTTGAAAATCTCTTTCCATGCTCTGCAATATATTTTTTTTAAACAAACACATAATTCCTAAGTATAAATAAAAAACAAAGCTAGTAAATATAGTCATAGAAAACAATTAGTAAAATACATATTATATAGATCATAATTTTTCGATATACACATATCTAAAGATTAGATATTTACTTAGCTCATTCGAAGAAGCAGAAGAATTATTTGCCTATAGATATTATAATTCTAATTTCAGGGCATCATAGCAAGAGACCTCGCTCGGACGGATGCTGAAGTGGCGGTGACGTCAGGTGGAGTGGGCTATATGAACGTCTCACTACACTTCAAGAGCGAAAGAGGAAAAGGACTGAATTATCTAATACTAATATTTAGTAACAACAGCTAGAAAAATGACCCTGAACTATTATGAGCTAAGAGACAGCTAAAGTAAACACATGAAAGATGATGATGAAATTGACTATCATAATTCTAGCTAAGTGCAAAAAAGACCAAAGATTAATCTCACTTAAAGAGACACAAAACTCCTGTAAATTTGTATTCATTTATCATTGCTAAGAACACAAACTTTATCATGAAAGAACAAGTGTAACAAAACGATGCGATAAATTCTGAAGATACAACGTACGAGGCAACTTTTTGCGCGTCTTTTGTCTTGTTTCGCTGAGAAATAGCAAATGAATTCTTGACAATGTTGAGGAGACAACGGGAAACGGTTCGAGTCAGCTGTAACAAAATGAACGACAGAAAATCGCAAACAAAACACAATGTTGAAAAATGTAGAACTCATCCCACAAGGGCGATAAAGCTCTAACAAGATTGTGAATACGCTTTGCTGTTTTATTTTTGCTTCGAACTTACCCAGGAGCAAGCAAAATATATTAGCATAATCAACACAAACACATGTGTTTGTGTAGATAATTAACACATAGGGAGTATACGAGTATGTCAATAAAAAAAACTAAGACATATATCACACACGGTTGGTTAGTTATATTAAACCATTTCTAGTTTGTATTATGGTTGCTGACACAATTGATATACTACTTTTACATACATACATATACATGAAAGATACATATTTTCATATTTCACCCAGACCGACAGCCAACAAATTTAGTTCAGCACAAAGATGGCCAACATAATGAACACATACACTTTAATGTACTTATCTATACCAATATTATAAAGATGAAATGTTTGATTTTTTTTGTTTGTTTGTTTGACACAAATAGGCTCCAAAACTACTGGACCGATTTGAAAAATTCTTTCACCGTTATGAAGCTACATTATCCATGAGTAACATAGGCTATATTTAGTTTCTCATTACAACTTGTATTATTTTATAGCCCGTGCAAAACCGGGACTGACTGCTAGTTTAAAATATTTTTGGCAGGAAATTGCAATAAATAACACTATTATCCACCAAAATGTCCGAAAATGCGACCCCCTTTGCACATCAAAGGTACACAAATCAATTTAGGCTTGCAGACACACAGGGTGTTTAAACTGAGGGGTCTCTAATGGAGACACACGCATTAAACCGAGCCACGTGGTGAGACAACATTGACACAGAGCAGGGGGCTAATTAGTTTAAGGCTGTGCCTGGGGTAGGTGGACAACGGAGACGCAGTGATAGACAAGGTATGAAAACAATAACAGTAAAGGAAGAGTTTTTCCACTGGTTACAAAGCACTTATTCTACTAATATTATATGTACTCGTATATACGAAAGATCTCTTTATCACTTTCAAAAGCACACTAAAATGTCAATTTGAAAAAAGTAGATTTACTAGGATTTTTTTTAACTAGCATTTAATTCATATCTAATATGACATTAATTTAATCGCAAAATGACTTGCGTTCTGGTGGCGTCATTCACTCGACACTTATTCATATTAAACTATATAATAAAATTAATATATGATACTTACTTAAAAATATAATATAACTTAATTAATTGATGGATTGGTTAGTAGGTACACATTTTTTTTTTATAATTTCGTAAATTAAGCCACCCGCCCAAACGTGCCCATCAGGATTGCCGCATTATGAAAGTTGTGTAATTGTGTAACAATGTATGCTTGTTTTGTATGTAGGAACTTTCTCACACTCAAACGGCTGAACCGAGTTTGAAAAAATTTGGCCTGAATCTTTCCACCAAATTTCATCAAGATTCAAAGTTAGACATTGAATTAATATATAAGCTACTTTTGATCCAGGATTAACTTCTTTTTATTCCGGCTTAGCTATTATCATTTCATTTACAATGTATTATAATATACACAGGCCACATTTATTTTCAATGGGTCTTTTGCCACATAACGCGAACACCCAAAATATGCTAGGTAGTCCCCAAATCCAACATGCTGGTAGAAAAAGCTTTACCAGCCTCACTTTGCTTGCATTCCGCCTTAAGTTCTCTTGGAAGACTTTTTATGTCACCTCCATAAATTTCGTGTCATTTGGCGATAACAAAATGAAGCGAACCTTGAAACGTATATACCTTATCTTAATGTATATAAATCTCGTGTCACAATGTTTGTCCTCAATGGACTCCTAATAATAACTTAACCGATTATAATAAAATTCGCACACCATGTGCAGTTCGATCCAACTTGAGAGATAGGATAGTTTAAATCTCAAATGATAGTCGCAATTTTAATTTATTGCTAATTATTGTCTGTTATTATTTGACAGTCACAATTTTCTGTTAACTCCAAATGATTCTAACAGATGTCGATACCTTTCGACTGGGTTGAGTAAGTAATCAATAGATGGCGCTGCTATGGTAAATCTACGAACGTGTCATATAAGCTACACTATCTATTTTTCATACCCCTAAGTGAGGCAAAACAACGTTTGCCGGGTCAGTTAGTGTATGTATATATAGAAGCGATGGCTGAAGCCGCATCCACGAAAGCTCTTTCCAAGTTCATTCATGTTTGAAACGATGACAGCTCAGTAGGGCGTGTGGTTACCTTATGATCAACAGGGTATGGCTTGGATCCCCGTCAAATGAGCTTAAGATTTTGGTGAAGGAAAACATTGTTGGAAACCAGAATATGATGGTAAAGCATTTTCAATTTGAATATTTGTCGTCTGTACCTAACGATGTCTTCTGGCAGTCACACTAAGAGCCAGTAATGTAAAACTAGGCATGCTCCGCCTTCACCCATAGTGTCGCCGACTTGCGTAGTTAATCGCCCTACTGGCCAAATGCTTAGCTGTGAAGTGTAAAAAAACACAACTTTAAAATTTCCATATTACCAGCAAAAAGGAATTCAATTCCCGACGCCCAGCGGCTACCACTTTGCATTACCAATGCAATAATGCAAGCCTTAATTAATTCACGACTGCATTTTCATATCGGATAAAATAAATTAACTGAATTAAGTACTTTTGTGATAACATAACTGGTCCACGTTTCCCGGGACATGGGGAAACGGGCTTAAAGCCACGAGTTTTAATGCTGATATTATTCAAAGATGATCAATTTATGGAGTAGATATTATTTTTCATCAAGATTAAAAGGGGATAAAATAATTTAAGATCGATAATTTACGTTTTGTGTGCCGTATCGACTTTGGCACAATAATAGTAGTTTAAAAAAACTGAAAAAAAACACGCTTATCTGGCCGTTTAAAGTGGGTCAAAATCGCGCCCAAAGAAGTCGGTTACAAACAAACATACAGGTGAAGCTAATATAAAGCGTGTAAAAAGTTGATAATGCATGACACTTTACTTTGATACTTATTAACTAGCTGCGTCTCGCGGTGTTACCCACGTTAATCCGGGACAAAAAGAAGTTAATCCGGGATAAAAAGTAACTTATGTGTTAATCCAAGGTCTAACCTATCTTCAAAGTAAAGCTCATCAAAATCGGTCCAGCCGTTGGAGTGTGAAGGAATAACATACAACAAGATTTTGAATTCATTTGGGTATACCACGGGAACCACAATTGTTTTCGGAATAAAAATTTGCCTATGTGTTAATCCAAGGTCTAACCTGTCTTCACACCAAGTTTCACCAAAATCGGTTCAGTCATTTGAGCGAGAAGAAGTAACAAAGTAAACAAAGATACCCACAAGCTCACATACAATCTTTGGCATTTATAAAATTAGTTGCATATCTTTTAAAATAGAATTAAGTTGCTATACGCTAAATATAGATATACTAAACCAAATATTAACACCAATATTATTGTAAAGCCTACAGCTTTGCCGTTGCCCCATCAAAAACTCAGAAGATTAAAACACATCCTCCCTTTTTACGGGCGTCGGCCGCGGAAAATCCAAAGCTGAAATTCAGCCCTAGATAATGTAACCACTTTCCTGCTACCTACTAGTCAAAAACACCTCAACGTGCACAGTTTTTAAAAAACCACCATTCAAATCTAAGCCCTATCTCTTTCACAGAAAGATGATTTTAAAAATTAGGCGCGTTGTGTTTGACTGTGCCAGACGAATAAATAAAACATGGTCGGTCTACGGTAATGCACTCCGCTTGGAAGCTTACCGTCTGACTCGAATATTACTGGGAGCCTCTCAAATATAAAATGTTATTTTATCATACATACAGCAGGCATCAGGAAAATGTGAGCATGGCAAACTCTCCAGTGTAGAATTGGGAGAAGTTGGAAACCATTAGGGTAATGTACCGATACTACCGCATTAAGTAAGTACCCATCTACTGAATACTTAAATACTCTGCAAAGCCTTAATTTTAGTCTAGTGCTCTCATTGGTTTGCTCTAGGGATTTTCGCAATTAAAGTCTCCGCAGAATAATATACTACATAATAAATTATGGCTAATCCGCTTAAAATATAATTTGGATAAGTAATTGCCGGCATTAAACTTTAAAAGGTTTACGCACATAGCCCTTTTAATGTTCGCCTAGCAGACCATAATGGCTTATATTTTCGTGCAAGATAAGTATAGAAACATTTACATAGTCATGTTGGAAAACAAACACAATTTTCTTCGCAAAAGATTTCTTCAACTTTTGAAGTGGAGGTACGTATCATGATACAAATTCGATTTTGATAAGTTCCATCAAAAAGAAATTTTACGTAAAAACAACGCTTACGAAGAAAGTTTCTAATTTGGCCAAATCTAAATCCAATTACTTGCACCCCTCAGGTTTTCACGCGAGGAAGCGGAAAATGTCGTTACTTTTATAACTTTACGAACACTTTTTTTACTCTATACTAGGTATTTGGCCAGTATAGCTCGTAACCGCTCGAGTTAGAGACAGATAGACAATCCAGCTTCAGATGGGGCATGACTAGTCAGGAATAACTCTCTCTCAAGTAGGCTGCTGAAATTGGCTGAAACACACTGTTAGGTGCTTGGCTTTTGACTTTTAACTTTGGTGTTATCAATAAATTATTTGTTTTTGAAATACCCGGCTTCAAGAAATATTTTGGAGACTCATAGTGACTATGAAAATAAGACTTTGTAAGTACATAAATAGCACCTACATAGAGTATATCTTTAACACGCCTTCGAACTTTTGGTTACATTTTTACCCGTATTATTATTTAGTACCTGGTTGACCGGCTTTCCTCGGTATATTTTCAGATAAGCTTCGATTCGACTTTAGAGTTTGTTGGAACAAAAGGATTCAGACTTTATTTAACTTTGTAATCAAGTTTGAGAACAAATTGTTTTAAAGATCAGAATTGTATGAGACCAGATTAAAGTTAAATCGATCATTTTCTTCGGAATTATTTCAATCCGGATGGTAGCATAAAAGAGTAATCTTTTGATATAACCTTTTTTAGGGTTCCGTACTTTAAAGGTAAAAACGGCACCCTATTACTAAGACTCCGCCTGTCTGTCTATCTCCAGGCTGTATCTCAGAAACCGTAATAGCTAGAAAGCTGAAACTTTCACAAGATATGTATTTCCCATGCCGCAACAACAAATACTGAAAATAAAAATTACGTGTTTTTTTTCGTATATTTCTGATATATATCAATAACGGTAGCGGCTAAACACTTAAAATTTTCACAAAATTATCTATTATCATTTCAAAGGCTATACAATTAAATTATAAAATTTAATAAAAACAAATATTTAAGGGAGGGCTCCAACACTTTCTGACTTAATATACCCAACTCACACTTGGCCAATTATTTTTAATCGTCTTTAAATCCAAATACATGTTTGTATCTACACGTGAAATACAGATGAGAAATAAAAAATATTTTCACCTAGATTTTATCAGTACATGAAGCCATCACCTACAACAATCCCTCATTCATTACATTTATCGAGCTTTTAATGGCATCCTAAAGAAATAGTTCAGGCCGTGATCCACGTGATTTATTAAAGTTATCGCATACCGCTGGCCTGTGTTTTTTTAGCCTCGATAAGGAAAGTAATTGAGGAAGCTCTGGGGTGATTTATAGCTCCGACACAGATTGGGTCGTAGTTCGTACAATCAGAGAATGAACTGGGAATACTTTTTTAATCACTATCTACTCACATAAATAAGTAGAGATACGAGAAGTATGACCGCCGCGCCGAGGTCGTATAATAAACTCTACTGAAGATAAATTGCTATATACGACTATGTTATACCATGAAGTTGTTTTCATAAACTCAGCTTAATCACAGACGAATCAATTTTAAGATTTATGGTTTGGTCAGTCTATGTTTTAAGATATAACAGAAAACGGATGTCACAAGGCTAGTAATTGCAAACTAAAATTGTAAGAACTGATTGAACTTTACATAAAAGTGTTTCAATACAAAAACCATTTTCTACCATGTTTCAATCTAAACTTTCAAATATCTATGCACAACAACATCCATTATATACTTACTGAGTTTCACAAGTTAACAAAGTTTTACTGTTTAAAATTTGAAACGAACGTTAGAATACAATACCAGTCTTATCAAATAAGTATTATTAATGGAAAGATAAAGAATCTGTAAGCTTTAAATATCGTCATTATTTTAAATATTTTGACGTGTCCAAGATAAACACTTATCGTCATGGGTAATTAAATTTCGTGTACATTTATTTAAACTTCAAAGTTATCAATTTTAAATGCCTACTTATTAGACTGTTATAAGGCACTATTTTATCGTAGTCGCCGCTTGATTTTAATTATCGAAAATTAAGAATCTATTACAACTTGAAACAGTAGGAGACCAACGTAGAGTCGATCGGAAAAACATTCAATATACATATTTTTATTAAATAGGATTCCACTATATAAAAATAAATGGAATAAAATTAAACAATGCCTCGAAGTGAAATGAAATACGAAACACATGCCTGCCTACCTATCCTCATTTCACTTTAATTGTTGTTTTGTTAAAATAAATTACTTGTTTCACGCAACAAATAATTTATTTTCCAATTTGTCGTCAACAAAATAATACTTTTACTATCTGTATGCAGATCAACTTTCTTATAAATGCATCGTTAGTCACAACTAATGCAGGTTAAATATGGACAATATAATAACAGTATTGAAGACTGAACCGTGCTTGTTAGAGAGACCTCTCCCCAAAATAGAAGACAGCCGGCTGTGTATCATGGTGATCATCATCAGATCATCATCATCAGATGATGAACGCAAATACCTTAGTATCTACAAGTATTGTAGTGTAATTCTACAGTGAATACTGATACTCAATTAAAAATATTGCTTACATTGGTGACCTCAAGTATCTGGCAAATAACAGTGACAATCACCACAAAATTGTATTCTGTAAACTGAAACTGCGTTTTTTAAGAGACACAATGACATATTCTAATCAAGATCAAACCATTTCGTTACAGGAAGAGCAGGATTCTCTTCCCTCACCTAAAGTTGAGGAGAACACATCATTGTCGAACAAGTTTCGTAACTGCATCTTGCAAATCATGAATCATTCCACCCTCGCAGTCGTAGAACGATGTTACACACGGACGTTGTTTATAACTGATGGCTTTAAAGTAAAAATATTTTGTTTACATTGAATAACATAAGAAACGAGATTAGAACTATTAAGGGGTCACTGGAAGACAGGGTACTGGTACCGGTAGGTAGGCACTGACTAAAAACCTAAATTGCTATACGCTAAAAAATAATATAGTGTGATGCAACTAAGCAAAATGAGGGTTTTTCATTGACAAGAAATTATTATTTAATTTAGGCATATCATTTTATTTTTAAGCGTATAACACGTTAAGTTTTTACACGCTTTTTATTAGCTTCACCTGTATGTTTGTATGTTTGTTTGTAACCGACTTCTTTGGGCGCGATTTTGACCCACTTTAAACGGCCAGATTTCGTTGAAACTTTGTAGATTTATTGAGGACCGATGACAATACACTAAGTTGATAAAATTATTACATTTTTTTTGTATTTTTGTCTGTATGTTTGTTTGTAACAACTTCTTTGGGCGCGATTTTGACCCACTTAAAACGGCCAGATAAGCATGTTTTTTAGTTTTTTTTAACTATTATTATTTAGTCATTGCAATACTTGTAAGGCCAAAGTTTTGAAAAAGTACCAGCGTAGAAGTACTAAAAGTTTCCGTATGTAACACTCCTTCTGTCTAATTAAAACCCCGTAGAATGGAGATGCAGCCACTCCTCTCACGTCACTCACACCATAAACTTGGCTGAACACGCCTTCGATGACGCACTGACACTTTTATGGCGACGAATGTATTGGGGTTGCTTATTCTTGTGTATCTTTTTAGTTTGCCAACAGATATTTTTGTTTATGCAGATACGGTTTGCGTTTGTCACAGCTCGTCTGATTTTAAGATGGTTTATGGTTTAGGAGGCTTACTTAGAAGGTGTGCTTACTTAGAAAATATTCACTTAGTGTTTTGAAAATGATCAGGTACAAATGCCGGCTCTGTCAATGACATGAAAATCGCCTGAAATAATGATTTGATCATAATGATACAGTAAGAGTTAGTAGTTAGTGTTAGAAGCGAGTGAGGCTCGGTGATAAAAACGTCTGCTTTTCTATCAGATGGCCCCTGGTTCGATCCCAGCCTTATACCAATGACTCCCAGCAGTGGGAACGTTTAGTGGGCTGCTTATGCTATGCTTAGTATGTTGTTAGTAGCATAGACAAAGTATATTAGTAACAGTTTACTATTATAACAAAGGCGAAAATTAATGATAAAATAATTTCCCTAATTGCTAATCACCCAATTTTGTACTTGCTACAAGTTTAAAAGTATGATAAGTTTTGGTACATGAAAATATCCAAAGCTCATAATCTATCATTGTTAATGAATAGATAGGCTATAAAAGATTTAAATTGTATTATCAGGAATTGGCATGCCACAGAAACAAGTTAAATATGCAAATTTGTATAAAACTATTCAAAAGCTAAGTGCTTTATCGAAACAAAACACGCGTATTGAACAACAGTTTGTTCACTGATGTTCATCCAATTCATTAAGCGCAAACTAAATTACGCGGACCGCAGCCAATTTGCGAGCGATTCCCTCGTCGAAGTATGCAAATATCGAGCGTTTGGATAATAGACGCCCAATCGATGAGTGACGTTTGGTCAGCCGTGGACTAGTCTAGTGCATTTATTTAAAGGTATGCATGTGACATACATACCTGGCCTAAATAAAGTCTTCTTCTTCGTATGAGCTTAGTCCTCAAGCCATGGTGTCAAGAGTTTACTATTTTTTAAAGCCACCCGAAGGCCTCTAACTTGGTTTAACGACTACAATTTAACGTGTCATCCGAACCACTATAGCGCCCAGATAAAAACGCCGCTTTCTAAACTACAGTTTTGTGCATCCATCCGGTCACCCATCCAGACTGTAAAATTAAATTAAGTACGAAATATCAACTACATTAAATCCTAAGGCTGTGTTCATAAGTATCGTAGTAGGTCATCATCGTACATGAAGGTTGATGGTACTCGGGTCTCATATTAGGTAGCAGATTTCGGAAGCAACTAAGAGAGATTAACTCTTGCCCAAAAGAAACATCATTTGTGACAAATTTTTACAGCTCTTAATTACATTGGTTTTACATAAATCAGCTATGTAGTAATCTTTGTTGTTGGCACGTACATCAAATAATCACTTTCTACAAATAGCCCCACAAACTAAAAACGTAGGTGTTTGCGTAATCGTGTGAAAGTTAGTTCGTAATCTGTGTACTTAGTGATAAGAATAGGCTCACGGTCCTAAAATAGTGGTGTGATAAATCTCAGACCATTTGGGTCAAACTATCTTTTGATAAAACATTTTCTAATGCGCTCTTGTGTTTTTCCATTAAGAAAAATCTGGTAATCTTGAAAATACATTTACCAAAACGTGTGAATAAAAAAAAATTGTTGAATTGGTACTTTCCATATCTTCATAGCATACTTTATTATCATTATTTCATTTATTTAAAGGGACTTATGTATTATATTATGCTTAAAAAGCGAGTGTGGCCCGGATTTGCACTCGCTTTACAGTGAAGGAAAACATCGTAAGGAAACCAAAACACGTTTAAAGACTGCAATATCCGAAGACGTGTGTCATCCGCCAGCCCGTACAGGGCCAGCGTGGTGGATTATGGCCTGTATCTCTCTCCTCGTGAGAGAAGGCCCCGAGACCTAGTGTAAGGATATTCTTGATTGGTAGGACCCTGAGGTAGAACCAATCGAAACCAAAACTCAAGTGACTTGTAAAGTTTGGTGGGAGACGCGTGTATTGGTACTTCCATTCATTTTATCTTCTAGCCTCTTTTATTCTTATCACTCTCATTCTGGAGTAATATTATACTATTGAAATAATACTTTTGTAAGATAACACTCATTAGAGTGTAACAGATAACAGCAATCATGCAGCAGGCACCCTTCATCGTGGGAATATGATCACATTTCCTAAAAGACCGAACACACGTGGCGATTTGTATATTATTTGGGCTAGAAGACGTTAAAACTATATGCAATTATGCATGACTTGTAAAATTGACAGCGAGTGTTAGTTTATATTGTTATTGTACCTTACACCTGTATGGTTAAGTAGTAGATATAATTCTGATGAAACTCCCGTTAAAATGAACACGAAATCCTTCTTATATTATAAATGCGTAAATTTGTATGTGAGTATGTTTATTACTTCTTTACGCTCAAACGACTGATTTAATTTGCATGAAATTTGGTGTAAAATTAGCTTAGATCCTGGAATTAACACAAAGATTACTTTTTATCCCGAATTAACGCGGGGAACACCCCGGGGCGTGGCTAGTAATTACAATAATTTCCGACAGATTTCTTAAGATAGCCACTACACAGATACAATAACAATACCAATACAATTTGGGGGTCTTCAAATCTAGAGTAAATAGGTTCCTTCTAGGCAAGCGTGTTACATCTTAGACCACAGTTAAGCTTAACATCAGGCAAGCTGCGGTCAAACGTAAGCCTATTCAACAATAAAAAAAAAAAAAAAAAAAAAAACCATGTGTACTCACCCTAACGGCGCAATAAGTGTGCTGATGTATACACAGCTTTTCATTTAGAGCCCAGTACAGACAGACAAAACCCATTAGGTCTGTGATAATGCAACTTCACCAGGTATTGTTTAGTGTTGCCAGAGAAACAAAGCGGGGTTGCCGTCTCATCTGCGGCCCTATTACGGTCCATTGTTAAGGAAGCGTGTACGAAATTAAAATGCAGCATTGTCTGTCCATGCCGCGATATTGGGGTTTTGTTTAAGTAAACATGAGATATTATGTACGAACTGCATGTGGTGTTATTGTTCTTAACTAGGGACTGCCGCAGGCTCTGTATCAAAGTTCTGCTATATTGGTACTAGTTTCTGTATTGATAGGCTTTTTTACATCTTTACTAGTTTACAAACAAAGTTTTGCCTTAAAATTTAAGGGTCAACAAACCTTATCACTTAGCGGTATGAAAAATAGATAGTGCCCGATTCTCAGACCAACTGAATACGCATATAAATATCGGTCAAGCCGTTTCGGAGGAGTACGGTAACATGGAAATTTTATAGACTATAAGATATAAATATTGATTGTATAGAAACTAACAATGTTTTTAACTGTAAGTGGTGTAAATATACTCGGAAAACGGTGACAAACTAAACTCAACTAATTGCAAATTCATATTTTTGATAAGAGATAAACTTGTAAAATGAAAAAAAAATACTTTCATTTAAAAAAAAAACAAATTGACTTTCCAATTGTCCAAATTACTTTTCAGCAAAACATAAAAACCTAAAACTTGTTTAATACGGCGTTGAAATTTAAATCTCACACCGTCCCCAACCAATTCATATTCAGCTCCGGGCGAAAACTTTAAAATTAGTTAAGCGAGCAAGCCCCAAAATCGTGAAAAATCTAAAAGTTAGCATCGTGCAACTCACTGTAGGCCAAACTTATAAAACGCGGACCCCTCCCGGGAAAGTTTAAATTGCCTCGCCGCTTTTTTCACTATCTTCACCGCTCACTTTTTCCTATTTAAACTTTTCCGTTTTGTTTTAAAACGAACTGGCCCCGGCTACTCGCGCGAGTCTTTTGAACAGTGATAAAAACATTGTTAGTGTTTCTTTATTGTATTCTACTTTTGTAGTGCACTCAATAAAAGTGTCTTTGAGTTTGTTTTCTTCTGTAACGGTGTTAGTGCTTAGCGCAAATTAGTTTTAATGGCAGTATTCTCGGTTTAATGTAATCTCTTTTAGTGCAAACTGAGTCTGTTTAGAATTTCCATCAGGAACTTCGACTTACTTCAATATTTTGCACTAACATACAATTTCTTGGTCTATGTTTACAATTTGCTGGTCATAAACATAATTTGAAACCGAATTGGTTGGTACGCTTGTACTAGTATAGCGAGCCAAACATAACCTACCCTTATTATCACAACATTCAACCACAATCCACTGACCACGGCTCAGCCAACAAACAGATAGTTCAATACTACTTCACTAGATGACTCTTGAATTACCCGAGCGTCAAGCACTTGCCAAGCGTGATGAGGTAACGGATCCAGGTCTTGAGTCCGGGGCACAGGTGCTAAATTATAAAGTCTGATCAAAATCATGATTGTATTATATTGAAAATGCATTATATGTGCACAATAAAGCGCATTTTTTATCTGGATTCATGGGATCCTATCCTATCGCATGGCGACTCAAATGTAAAGATTATCAGAATATTCCTTGTTTTTATAGTTGCAGCTGAGCAATTGCTAACAACTCATCACTAAGAATTCATGAACGGACCGATTTTTATAAGTTCTATTGAAGTCGCATGACTTATTTTACATATCTGAATATGAAATATACACTTTAGAATAATAATAATATTATTATTATGAATCATATCATATATTGTGTAAGGCAAATCACTTACATTTTAAGACAACCCCTAATAACGTCACCTTGATACGCTCCTGGCTCGATGCGCTAGGTGCAGTGAAGGGTACTCGCGAATTTGTCCCGTTAATCTCTTGCTATTGGAATGTCGATGATTCGGACATTATTCTGAAGTGTTTTGGCACGGCATGTTGGGAACTGTGTACTTATGTTGAAGTGGGAAATCTATTGAGTTTGTTATAACTTTACAAGCACCTTACTCAAGTCATGTTTAATTGAACAAGCTGTGATTTATGAAATTCCAATCCCTCGGAAAAAATAAAATAACGGAAACGCCATTAGTCAATAATTCAATCAAAGAAAAGCGTAACATTTTTTTTATATTTTCTTCCCAAAGCTGTCAATCTCCCAACAAAACGATAAAAAAGTGGCACGCATTTGTTGTATAAAGTTTGTGTCCCAAGAGTATATATGCTAATGATCTAATCCTATCATATCCAATTTAAATTATTTCTCTATCTGAGTATCGTATCAATATTTGAACAGTTTGGTTGATTTAAATGATAGTAAATAGTATATTTATTTAATTTTAGTTACTCATTTAATAGACTAATAAATCTAAGGTATTTTCAACCCACGTAGACTCATCCCACCCAATTTCATACACCATCTAAGATTGCCCCAATAAATAAGACAAGAACACTCTAAGATTAACTCTTAACAGCACGATTTTTCATCCAAATCTCTAGCTCGTCCCATCTCGTTGTAGCCACGAGGATGCTCAGACAAAACAAGGATGTTGTAATTTGTTCAATGCATTTACTAAATGGACGACGCCATGCCCCGGGCGCAGCGGAGAAAACAAATTCAAAACAAAGACTTATAATTTTAACCCTTCTGACCCGTGACGTAGCATGCAACGTACACTTCCAACTCATAAAGTAAGCACTCTGATTCGCGAAACGTGGCCGCCGAAATTGGGCAATTTCGGCCCCAAAATGTACCGACGAAACTCCCCAATACTCACAACGCGCCGAATGCTAGCAGCACCTAGATGTCAAAATTCACTCGTTGCTATGGTAACACCCTCGCGGTCCGAGCTGCATCCGGGTTTCTAAAATCTTACTGGCCTCGTTTATTATGTTGGTATACTTTAAGTGGGTATTAAAATGAGCTTAATTAAGTATTCTGCTCGTGGATTTTGGGTCATGACTCCCTTTATAAAACAATTTTGAAACAATGTTGCAAGTTTAGGATGTCAGCCATGTCTTTGTTAGATCAAGTCAAATTTTTAAAATTTACTTGATTTTTGCTGCCAATATATTACATTTCAGCGCTTACAGTTCAGCTAAGATGGTCTGAAGCCATCGCCAAAGTTATGAAAAGATTAGAAAAAAATGCTATACAAAAAAGATAGGAAGTATTTACAACCGTGGGCACTAAATCGCATGAGACGTTAATTATATAAGTTCCGGCTAGTAGCTAGGTAGTCTTAGTACAAGCAGTCGCAAGCCAAATCAGAGGCCAATGTAACAGCATCACATTGTCACTTGTCTCATACTAAGAAGAATTTAACACTTATAAATTACTTCGTTTAAATTTTGCTTAGATCAATTCAAAATAACTTCATTATTAGTTTTGTATTTACATTTGAATTTCTACGTCAGCACACATTGCATTGAATTGAAAACTCAATGTACGAATAGCAATTCCAAATTGATTTCGTCTATACGCTCTCTGATTGGTTATCTATTAAACCGCTATCTATGTAGGTATGTATATGCAAACGGGACCTATTTGTCAGCGCGTATGGCACTCTCACCACTTATGCCAACGAAATTGGTTTGACGCGAAAGGTTTGATTTTAATTTATGCTCATGAAACTGTAACTGGCCAGAAATGGCTTACAGTTATTAAATCATTAATATTATCTGGAACTAGAAATAATAGATATAAATCTCCTTTCGCGCGAGTGCAAACTCATTTGAAGTTTCATACTTTATTCTGAGGAATTAAAAAGAAATTAAAAATATTTGAATTTGGGAAAAGAGAGATTGTCATTCGAATATCGGGGATTGACGTTTGGGATTTTGAAGTGAAAAGATGAAAAATTGTGAAAAATATTTTATAAATTGTATCTTTCTGTTCTAGTAAAAGAAAACGTGATGTTCAAATAGTGTGGTAATAAAGTACCAATGTGCAGCGGTTCCGGGATCCAGGTTCCTGGTTTCTGAGCGTGATTCTCCTGGACTGAGTCACAACTGGATCTGGGTGAGATTGTACCATGCACGTAATTCTCAGGAGAGAAGGGAGGTAAGAGATTAATTTACTAGACGCCGAAATAAGAATGTAAAACTTAAGATCATATAATATTAAATATACACCAGATTGATTTGTGCAAGCCTTTTACTTTACTTTTACGGAGCTATAATTATTGTATCGATTTGTGGAATTATATTTTACAACAAGAAAACTGTTTCTTTTAAAAGGAAGAACTAAACTTGAAAAGACAATAAATCTTATTGATAATGCTATTATGTCTACTATTTCATGAGATTATTTAAACCAACTTTATAGCGACCAAGCTACTCAAAAGTATAGTCATACTTTATTCTTGGACATAAACATGTCTATTGCTTTACTTTCCTGAGATATAAAAGACCCTTTATATGCAAGATTATGCACTTAAATATTGTGTCAAGTTATTTTAATGAGACAAAGTATAATGTTGATTTATTTCAATTAATGACTCTAATCTGAGTATAAGTAAGAGAGCGAGACTTCTCTATTATATATATTCTACCCCCAAAGGAGAATATATAATCACGTTCGACTTCCATATTCTACCTCCAAAGGAGAATATTTCATCCCTATATTCTGCCATTAACGGAGAATATTTCATCTATATTCTACCTCCCAAGGAGAATATTTCATCTACATATTCTGCCGACCCAGGAGAATATTTCATTTATATGTTCTGCCGACCCAGGAGAATATATCAATCTCATTTATCATCTCTTCTTCCTTCTTTGAACATACTGAGATTAGAGCATCGTGTTTAATTGGGTTAGGATTAGTCTAGGGCCGATAGTTTCAGACAGACTAGTTTAAAGTTTCAAATAATAGGATAGATTCGTTATAGTACTTAGAAAATTAGGATAGTTAGGATAGGGAAACCTGGAATTGACGGGGGACCTTTAGGTCTCGAACATAAGAGTCCTTTAGGATCCAAAGGTAAACTGTGGCGATGGATGCAGTGTTTGGTATAATTTAAGGGCTAAAATCCTTGCCACTACTTGGATTATATCAAATAAAAGAAAGAGAATTGAAAGAAAGTATCAGTTTGTAAGCAGGTGATTGTTCTAGTAGGTAATGGACTATTCTATAGGAAACTGAACAAACTGACAGAATATAGGATGCCCTCTTGTCCCTTTGCTTAGATTAATTAATATTAACCAACGAGTTAATTTGCTTAGGGCGAGTGTATGGAGGAGTATTAGGCTTAAAACTAAATTTGTATACAAGGTGGAATAACAGACTTGAATCTTTAAGTTGGTATACAAGGTGCTTGCCAGATTTATAATATTAGACAATTTGTATTGTAAGATGATCTGTCGTTTCGATGACTCGACTTGAATGAAGATAGCATAAAAGTGCGTAATTATGCCCTCCAACAATGAAGGTCAAGCAAATAGTGCTTGACGGGGAAATAACCACCCTGGATGACTTTCACGGAACGGGAGCGTGCGTGGGGCTCCGTTCTTCCCGATTATCAATAAGAATATTGATGGTCAGGAATCAAGCACTATGAAACCTAGTATTTGTTAAATAGGGTTTAACCTTCCTTTGATTTATTTAGCAAGAAGATGTTTCACATGTCCTGCGAGCTGCTTCGGTTGTTCAGTGTTACTTTATCATCATTATGTTATTTATGAATGTGTTGTAATGAATTCAGTAAATAAATGTAAATAGTTAATTTTCAAGTTTGTTTTTATGTCACTAATCTCCCTTTTAGGATTTTCCTATGTTAGGCTATTTAGTTCTGTTGTTCTCTTGCTAGATCAGTTTAGAGTCTGTATTTTCTAGAACCTTTAAAGAGCTTGAGTTCTACATACATGACGAGGTCCTATCTTCTGCTAGACGTTGCACTGCCATAACTATATTTCCTATATTAATAGATTTATTCCTATAACTGGATAAATAGACGTTAGTTCTAGGAATTGCATTTAATGTATTAGAAAAGAGCTTAGGCAGCCTTGGCGAGGTACAAAACGCAAATAAATAATCATTTCTAATAGTTTTATACTCTATGTTGTTATCTTGACAATATGAAAAAAAAACTGTAAAAAGCTTTTTTAGTGAGAATCTTAAACACAACCCCTTTGCTTGTAGCTAACAAATTACAAATACATATCGTTAGTAAGAAATTTTGCTACACAGGCAGATAAATCTGACGTGGTATTTTATAATGTGCCAAAGTAAAAAGCTATGTAGGTAATTCGTTAAAATAATCCATTTTATGTCCTAAGCTCGTAGCACCATTGCTTTTTAATACTTATTTATTTATTAATCTTGCAATATACAATTCCCACATATTTACAATTTAATAACCATTATCTATTTAAATTGTCCACTTCACATTAACGTAGGTTCGTTCGTTTTTCCGTCCAGAGTTCCCGGAGTCATAAAGTGTAGAAACAGAGACATCTCTTATCTATGCAATGCAAGAACGGTTTCCGTTTTTCACAGAAGAAAATTATGCACCAACTTTCCTTGCATACTATAGTTAAATTAATAACGTATTATTTTAGTAAAAAAAAATATTCGAATAGTTAGATAAGTATTTAAAACAACACACAGACATAAAAAGTCTTGAAGACTTTGAAATCAGAACTATGGCACATAGATTAACGTAAGTTAATTTAATGTATGAAATTTAAATTGCATCGAAAACTCTTTTTGAGATAAAATAAAAGTACAAAAAAATAGAAACAAGTATTGAAATATTTCCTTGTAAAGTTACATAGCAAGTTCACATTCGGTTGAAAACGTCGATATACACAAATATGTACTACGTATGCCGTATATCTAAATATCGATCCGTGAAAATTATGTTGTAAAACTGCACCAACCCCAGTTATGTTTGTGGCAAACCGCAGACGTCATAAATGCAGGGTGCAGAGCGACAATAGAGCTATCCCACACCATAGATTAGCCAAGCACCCTGGCTCGTTAAACTTCATGAACCATGTCTCCGCCACCTACTGTTTAGTGCTACCAGAGATCAGAATACTAGACGATTGCTAATACCCATACAATACAGAGTCATCATCATCATCATCAGTCTGTCTGCGTCCACTGCTGGACATAGGCCTCTTCCAAGGCACGCCACTTGACCCTATCCTGGGCATCTCGTCTCCAACCACTATATACAGAGTGGTGCGGGATTTTGCCATGATTACTGATGATAGATGGCGCTGCAAATCAAGCGTACAGCCTAGCTGCCCCTAAATTCCGCAAGGCGCGCTGCAGTCGCATAATAAAAATGTTTTATAATGAATAACTAATTGGCCAAGTGCGAGTTAGGCTCGCTCATGAAGGGTTCCGAATAATTGTTGTATGAGAGCCCCCCTTAAAACGGGATCCGTTTTTACCTTTTAGGTACGGAACCCTAAAAAGAACTTTATTTTATATATGTCTCTCTGGATAGACCATGCGCGGCTACGTGAACACTATTTAAGCTCCATCTATTGTATTTACTCTGTACCACCAACACGAGTAGTTATGATTCGAAGTTTACAGATACACGTAGCTCCATCTAGCGAATTTTGATAATTCTATGAAATTCTAATAAATTGTGTGCAACATTATGATCTTATATGTATAGTACGGTTTTCAACAAGAGGTTGAGAGTCTATTGTATTTATTAGTCTATGGTGCTACGTTGATCTTCGTCTGTGCTTCTTTACTGCTACATGTTGGCATAATTTGGAACACAATCTTACGACTTTGGACATTTTACTTTGGCATGTTGTACAAATAAACATATTCTCAAAATGTTCTCGTATATTCACGAATGAAGACCTCGTTAACATAATGGTTTACCGTTTACCATATATTATGCATGACATGCCGGGCTCCCAACCAGAGAGGACCCGGGTTCGATTCGCGGCACAGCCCCATAATTAACTTTGTGATGAACTAGATTTGTTGGCTGGCTGTCGAATGTTTTTTTTTTGGTGAAATTATGAGAAAAATATAGTTATTGTTTTGAGTCGTCAGTAGTATAAAGTAAGATTTGGAACGTCGATTTGTGTAAATTGTATTTACAAATAACTTAGTTCATAAGTGACATTGTACATATAATTAATACGGATTCAGTGAGTATCAGTTTAGTATGTATGTATTCAAATATGACATTGCACAATGTTTAACAGATATGAAAATTAAGATATGAAAGCGCGAGCCCGACTCGCGCATGAAGGGTTCCATACCATTATCAAATACAAAAAATGGAGAAGAAGGAAAGTTTGTTGTAAGACTTAATAGCGGCAATAGAAATAACTCATTCGTTAAAAATCTACACACTAGCCATCACGGTACATGAGATACAGCCTCATGACAGAAGGACAGACGGCAAAGTTTTGGTACCATTTGTCTATGGAACCCTAACAAACTCATAAGAATAATAACTCGAAAGGCTCGTCTCAAGAGCTTTCGTTTTCAAACCAGGATGAAATCGAAAACGGTTTTTTAATAAAGTTATTTTTTTTGTCTTCAAGTTCAAGGCAAGGTTCATAGGTGCTTGACTCGGCGCGGTCTCAAGTGGTCCTCGCGGCACATCTGCCGTGCCAGCTGCCACAGATTATGAACAATACAGAGTGAACAAACATTATACAGAGTTACTGGACAAAGTTGAGATACTGATCTAAATGGTTCACGCCAATCATAGCATAGGAAATAGGTACATAAGCATAATAAGTCCAATTTACGTTCCAACTGTTGAGACTCGGAACTTTATGTCGCTTGGCAAGAAAAAGTCATAACCCATGACTATATTGTGTGGTCTTTGTAGCGTATTCCTCTTAATTTGTTCTTCATATGAACAAACTCAATGTAATTTTGTTTATGTTTGAAGAAACATATGAAAACAGTAGCACTCAATGTGTGTATTAAAAGTATGTTTAATTAAGAATTAGTTAGCTTCTAACAATAAGTAAATGTTAATAACGGTGTTTGAATTAGCGTTTGATTTCATACGCATAATTAAAGCTCTCTTTTGACATAATAATAGATTTTTTACTATTTATTTACATTTTTATTTTAGCCAATAACCCTGTAGAAATAAATAAATACTGCCCCTAAGAGGCTGGGAATATTGTTTGTTTTGCCCCGATGAATGTTTCGATATGCGGTTTTGTTAATTTTGAATAAAAATGAAATGTTAACTTATTCGTTTATAGCATATGCAACAATTTCCTACATGGGTGGTCGTTTAGTCAATACAATATGCAGACCGACTGTAGAAGTTGCAACTAACACAAGATTTTATACATTAGGGATTAGAAGAGAGTAGATAAGTTTAGCGAAAACAATCAGTCTGTATCCAAATGGGTTCAATAACTTCGAGTCTCCACGTAAAACCTTTCAACGTAAATTAAATTTACTTATCACCAGAGCTCATTCGCCACCCACTCAGTTATGTTTATGTTATGTTTCAACCACAACAGGTGAGTGTAACATCACTAAGAACCGCTGCAAGCACTCATGTTCCAAAAGGTCAAACTCAAGAAACACAGGCATTTACAGGCAATAAGTCGCTGCAAACAGATAAAACAAACGACAAACATCCAGCGATTACGACACTGGGGAACAAATGTCGCGCGGCACACGACAACGCAGCGGATAATGTCAACCAACAATGTACCTGCGCCATTACCAGCCAGCACCGACATGTTTGCTCAAATTGCTTGTTTGAATTTCTGGAGACAGTGTTTACAATCCCAACATGCCATGGCTAACAATAGGACGTAAAACACACCTGCTTAGGTATGCACGCTATAGCAGTACGTTAAATTTATCACGCTACAAACTTTCATATCCTCCGTTTACATTCAAATTGTCAGTTATGAATGGTCAAATGTAATAAGCAGAACGCATTAAGCACCGACAGCATGTCATGCATCAATAAGCCAATCTACAAAAGAACGTTACTTTATTCAGAAGCCATTAACAAGAACCTAACGGCGTAGCAGGTACCGTCCAAAATAATAGAGTGGCAACACATGAAAGTTCAACTATTTTAATAACTCAGGGACTTAAGGACGATATTTTTAAAGCCTAAGCCCGTTTATGGAGCGTGTGCATCTCATAAAAACTTGCATGAATTACACGGGATTAAGGCGGAAAGTTACGAGCAGTTCTGCGGTAGGTCCTACAACCATCGACAGAGGTGAGTGTTGTCGGTTACCATGCACATACTAAGGAAACTTTGTCCTTAATGTCGGAGTAAATATTGTCGAAAATCTCATGTGAGTTGACAAATCCCACCGCCTGCACGACAAATCGAATGAACATTCTGTGAAGTGCTAATCCGAAACATGTGTGACAAAAAAAATGACCGAAGATAAGGGTCAATTTCAAGAACGCGCCTTGCAGCACATTCATCGAGCTATAAAAAGAGCATCGGATTGACAATGACAAGCGTTTAACTGCGGGCGTATATTTATTTTGTACAAGTATTCCCTTTTAGCGACGAGGTAGACACAACAAGGAACTTTTAGATAAGTATTGTACGAGAGAGGAGACATGCTATATTATGGTAATAAGTTTCTGAACGGAAAGACGAGTCAGACGTTAGTTACGACGGAAAAGGATATATTAAATTAGAAATGTATCCTCAGGATTATGCCCCATTGTAAATGAGACTTAATGTAAGCGAATGTTTAGTCTTGGTTAAATATGCGCTCAACTGTTGAACACAAGGATTAAAACTTGTACTTTATTACAATGATCATTGGTGAAACCAAAGTCTTCATATCCAATAAAGCTAATATAAACATGAGCTTTACACTTTTACCTAAAGTTTTCACACATATTAGTGACGAAAAATTACCAAAAAAATACACAAAAGTAAAAATTGTAATAGATTACGTTATGAACACAAGCTTGTTATAATTAGCCTACCTATATAGGTAGTTTAGTCAATATAATAGTGCTACGTTAACGATCACGTATTTCTTACAAATTACCAAAATGAAATTAAAACAAAACCAACTATTCGATGTTAATTGAATTAACAGCCATCCAGCAACAAGCAACCCTTTGAGCGTCGGTTCAACGCACTCGTAAACCGAATAGTTCGGTATCGACTCGACAAAAACTATCGAATGTGTAATTGAGTCGTCGCGTCGTGAGTCACAGCCACATCTGCTATGCTCGAGAACCGTAAGGGTATGTTACTGTCATATTCATTATTCATAGGTAATTATTATTTGATATTATTTTTCTTCTTCTTCGTATGAGCTAAGTGGCCAAACTCTGGTAGCAAGAGTTGTCAAACCGTCCGAATGCCTCTAACTTCGCTTAACGGCTGCTTTTTCAAAGACTACCAGCTGGGACCTACAATTTAACGTGTTATCTGACCCACGGTAGCGCCAGGATAAAAATTCCACTTGAAATGTCAGTTTTGTGCATGGTATCCAAACACCGTCCGCATCAACCGTTGCTTAGCTTCGATGATGGCGTCAAATCTATTTAGCTAGCAGAGCTACAGGCGGTACGCTACTATTTGTTATTATTTCGTCTATTTCATCACGTAGGAGCATTTACTACGGTATGCGTCTGCGTTGGTTTTCTAGCAGCTAGCTACAGTCTATTCACCAAGTCAAGTTTGTAACGAAATACATTCTATGCGCTGATTCGTTAGAAATTACGTTCAAGGCAGCATCCACAAATCGCACTTATCAACGCTGTGTCGCCTTGAATCATGCGCAGAGAATCCATCTGTGTACTGGGTCGCCTCAGTGAATGAATAACAAGATCTTTCCACACTGTTGGCAGGTAGGTACTACACCATTTACTGGGTGCTGTTTCTTAAATGTTTGTCTTCCCTTTATTTGATCGCTTCCAAGCTTCATCAGTTAAAACTGCTAGTACGTGCCATACAAGGGCATTCTAGTAAACAGATTATTTCACAGGGATACTAATGGACGACATATGCTTGAGATTAAGTAACCTTTTAATTCCTTTAAAATATTTTTTGCCGACGTCATCCAGCTACATACCGTATGGCGTCCGAGTCTATTCCCCGAGGTGCGCTACCGCGGTTTAGTTCCGGTACTTGCTTGTTCCTTGTTTCCCCTCACTAATAGCAACTACTAGAAATCATGGCCAATTTTATAACCGATCTGATCAACATACACCTATTTCTAGCTTTATTAGATATACCAACTCATAATAAATAATGAATAGATGTCGCAGAAGTTAGGCCATGTCAAAGGCCCTTGAGCGGCTTGAAAACTCTGGACAACAGAGCACCGGTACTTAATTAATAAGAATAATTTAGCAAACCTGAAATATAAGAAAATAAATTGGAGAAAATATTTCAAAATTTCCATAGCAATTGACTTAAAAAGCTATCGGCGAAAAGATGAGCTGGTAATGATTTTCTACTCGTGTTACTAGGGACTTGTTAAAAAGTAGTTAGATATCCAAAGTGAGAGCACTGTTCACTCACGATTATGTAACCTCTATCATCATGATCGGCTATTAATTTTGTCATTACAGCCACTATGCGCTCATCTATGACGGTGTATTATTTAGCTTCTACTGGGGGATTTTTAATGGACTGCGTGTAATGAGGGGTTCTAAAAGATTGGGTTTCTTATCGAACAAAAATCTCTGGGCCATTCAATTTGTATTGAAATTCTGAATTCATTGAACGGTAGGGTACGTACTTGTATTTGAAAAATAATACATACACGATGTAGTTCACTTTACGTAGGTACCTATATTTATTGACTATGACTAGCATCTCGTCCCAGCTTCGCACGGGCTCTAAAATAATCTGAGCAGCAAAGAGAATTAAAAATATAGTTTATGTTACTCGGAGATAATGTAGCTTTCGAAAGAATTTTTTATATCAGCTCAGTAGTTTCGGAGCCTATTCGCGTCAAACAAACAATCAAACTTTTCCTATTTGTAATATTGGTATAGAAGTAAGTACAAAATATCGAAAAAGATGCGCGCAAACACTGATATAACACTCATAAACATTTGAAAATTCGCTTTCTCACACTCATATGGTTATGCAGCTAAGTGGAGATAAACTTTCAAATGTTTTCTTTATTGTCTCGATTTTAATTATTTAGGAAAAAACGTAGAAATATAAGTACTAAACTAAAACATTTATGACATTATTCCCGTATATCTGAACATCAACAGTTTAATGTCCCCATCCGAATCCATAACAAAGCTTGATGACCACAGAACACAAATAACTGAAACAAAAGTCAGAAATGTATTTCCATAATGATTTTATGCGACATCCAATGGCCAACCATGACATGCGGGCAACGAGCATGTGGTAATTAAATTCGTTATCTTAATGTTCAGCCATCGCAATGCTTTTCTGATGATAATATCGGCGGTGCTAATTTGTTTTGGGCTGATGCACGGACTAATATAAGAAACTAGCAAATGGTTGACGTGATGTAGTTGATTTAAGGGGCTTTAAATCTAATCTGACATGTGTGTTTAATTGACGACCTCGTTGGCCTAATGGTTACCATGCCGGTCTGCCAATCAGAAGGTTCCGGGTTCGATTCCCGGCACGGCCAACATCTTTGTGCTTAACTAAATTTGTTGGCTGTTGATCTGGGATCTGTTAAATATGTAAGTATCTGTATAAAATATGTATGTATATGTAGTATATCAGTTGTGTTAGCAACCATAATACGAACTAGAAATGGTTCAGTGTGGGGTTAACTAACCGTGTGTGAAATGCCATAATATTATATTATTATTATTAAAATATATAAGTATGTATATATGATATCTTTCTCTCTACTTATATTAAAAGCTCGAAGGTTTGTAAGAATCTATTGATGTTAATTTCTCTTGCGCGCAAAAATTACCGAAAGGATTTTAATAAAAGTTCACAATAATATTGATACATCAGAATAAAACATAGGCTATAATTTTAAAAGATTTGTGCGTGAATTTTTATTAATGATGACTGATGATGATGTTAAATATTTTTTTTATAAAGTATCTAAATACATTATGGCATTTTACATAAACATATCAATTCATCGTTTTCTTGAAACGGTTTTATCTATAAGGCAAAACAATGTTAGGGTCCAATAGTTTGAAATAAACCTAACTGTCAATATAATATTTAAATTTAAATTGTGAAGTTTTAAATAATATTATTCGTTTCTTGTTTTTTCTAAGCACACCCCAATTACTGTTTGATCGTCAAAAAAAAAATGGAAACAAAATAATAAGATAAACCATTTCACGTGTCAAATTTAAAATATTCAGGTTACATTTTCATGTAGCTATAACTAGTGAAAGATAGTATGGCTACTAATCTGTGTCGTGACCCGCAGAATTTCCCCCTCGCACAAATATGTGACAAAATGAATAATGCCACCCGCAAGTGCAGCGAAAATTGAATTAGTGCAGTAAACTAGGTAATTTGTTTAAATTAACAATGTTTTCGTTTGTAACTCATTTGTTTTAATTGATCGAGTAAGTATGAGGATATTTTAATTAACTAGGCGGGAACTTTAGGTGCTCTGAAGCTTGCGAAATTAACAATATTAAAATATATCAATATTTTTTTTGATAATAAAAAGATTGCGATACTTGTAGTATAATGGATTGGGTTCATTCAAATATCAAGCATAAAAAATAAAACTAAGACAACGGAGATGGAAACACGGGATCATGAGATTCACACAATGTAAGAGCAATAAATAAAATCCTAGCGAAAACCAATTTGCCAACAATCCTGAGAACTGCAATCCTCCTCGTAACAGCCTCTTAATAAAATTTAAGCGCCAAACACTTTACTGGTACTATTCGAAAAGAAAACAGCGCAAGAAAAAGTGTGAGAATGAGCGCAATAAGCAACAATGAGTGCGCCATCTCAGGACATTCGATGGAGTTTATTTTACTGTTTCCACTAAAATGTGCCGTAAAAATACGCCCACTCAATGTCTCGTGATATTCTGACCCCTGCCCTTGGATAAAATACGATGTGGAATCATGATAATCATAACAATTTTATGTAGGCTTTTGCTAGAATTGACGTAGGTAACTGGTGTCTGGATTAGCCCTAACAAAATAAAATAGGAGTAAGAATTTATATCAAAATCAAACAGTCGTATTAAGAAAGTATTTGAATATTTTACACATATTTTAAAAGGTAAGATTCTTTAGTAATATAATAATATGACTGCAACTCATAATATTTTGCAAATAGATAACTGTTAAAGGAAAACCAGTTTGAAATAAAAATGCGAAAATATTTTCAAAGGAGTCTGCAATGCAGCGGTTATGAGCTGGCCTTTTTCCAGTTTCTAGATTGTGCTGAAAATTATATTGGCCAATGTTTCTTTAAATTATTTCAAGAACCGAACAGAGACTTGCTAAAAATAAAATCCAAGTTTAAACGATCTTTATAAACGAACGATCCAATATAAATACCTACATACATTATAAGAAATACATTTCAACTTGAGAAAATAGTCAATACCTTTTACGTGCTATACCACAGCACAAAATATAAATAAACGTTAGGTCTTTCGCAATCAAGATCGTAGAAAAGTCTCAGTTACTTATTTACAATAATTCAAAGTGATTGTAACTATAATTTATTGCCTGCGTGCCTGCTTATGTCAATTACTTACTTGATACATCTGGCGTATGAACATTAGTCATCGTTGATACGAGCATTGTCATCTCTTCGAGGCTTGCTCCATGCTGGTTTGCTGCAAATAAAATTACGATAATTCTTTAGGTAGAGTTATAAACATTACCAGTTTTATCCTCAATTTTTTTTTTATTTCGGTTAGACCTAAGTTAACTTGCCTAAAATTATTTTAAAATTAATTTGACTCCTGCGGCTTTTAAATAACGAACAAATTAACTTATTTCACATCCAGCGTACTAGAATAAACGGAAGAGTAACTCCATACAATTTCCGCTTACAATTTGAATCCATCTACGCACACAATTATATTGCTACCCCAACTAAACACACACACATACAAAGCTCGCACGCGATTGGTCGAATCAAGTTCGCGCCACCGATACTAGCCGCGCGGGTAGCTGTTTGTCCCGCCCACCGCGGTATTTTACGCGTGGACCGTGGAACCATTTTATCGGCCAAGTTACTATTCTATTTATTCTAGTTGACTGTTAACACCAAATGAAATGAGCCTGTAAATAAATCAAACAATCAGTGGAGTGTAGTATACTTCCAATACAATTTCAATAATTATTCGTATAGTTGTAACGACATTCCAAGCCAGTCATTATTTACCTACTTACTCGTATGTTATTTAATTATGTTAGTTTGTCTTTAAAAAGTTCTGGCGACGTAGTACGTCTGCGTAAGAAAGTCGAATAGGTACCTAATGTTAGACACAACTATCTCCCATCTCCTTGGGGCGCTGCGTATGGTTTATTGGCCATGGGTCGTTTAACTTGTTTAGTTTTATTGGGCTTAAGCAGTTTATCGTATTAAGAAGGGCCCGTTGTTGCTTTATCTTACGTTCCGTGGGGCGTTTTGATAAAACCATTCAATTTACTCGTTAGAATGATACGGATGCTCTCGGTTTCCTTTTGGTAATGAGTGGGCAGCGCAAGCGCATCCATTTCTTAAATAAGTAGATATAATATAATATGCTCTTATAACACTTGTTACATATTAGATTATAACAAATATGTTTCCGATGATTGTGGACTCGCCCACTTTATTTATTCTCTAATCTATCTCTCTAATATTTTTTTATCTACTACTTATTCGTTCCTTACTCCTCAAAATATCTTGTGGAGTTTGTGCTAAATTTCAACATAATAAATAAAATTTAGATATATTCTTAAAACTCTCTCTGTCGTTGCATTTAGACCAGGGGTTCGTTATTGTTGCAATTGTAATTTTTTAATACATACGCACATAGCCGTACCCACTTCTTCTTCTTCTTCGTATGAGATAAGTGGCCAAGCTCTGGTGTCGAGAGATTTCAAGCCGCCCCTCTGACTTGGCTTAACGACTGCTTGTACTAAGACTAACAGCCAGGACCTACAATTTAACGTGTCATCCGACCCACGGTAGCGCCCAGATGAAAATACCACTTGAAAAATGTCAGTCTTGTATAGTAATATAGATATTACAACTAATAGCTACAATGAAAATTAAAGCTATTTACTTTAAGTCTAAAAGATATTGCTTAGACCTCCCAGTACTCGATATCACAGACCTATGTCTTTAAATTTGATAGAGATTATCTTAAAACCGAAGGTGGTATAAAGTAACATCTTTACGTAGGTGTACCTGACAGCCATTAAAAGTACGTTGTCACATCATTATGATATTAAATACCGAAGTTTCGTAACAACTTGTAACATATTATCTACTAACTCTGACAGTAAACATACAAACGTGCTGAGATTTTTAATTATGAATGAGTCGAATAGTTTTAATTAATATTTTGTATCTAATCCGTGTTTAGTTTGTAATTAAGAATGTACTACCTTATAAATCTGATCGACTGATGCATAGCGAGTGGGCGAAGAGACATATTTATAACGTGCCGTTCAATGAAGAACATAACTTATAATAAATCGAACCTACGTATTTTTATATCCAAATTCTTGCTTCTTGCACATTTTTTTTCTAATTGACTAATATTAAAATATTTCTTCAATTCTAACTTAATCAAGTTTTGACCTGTATGAAAAGAGATAACGTAAAAAATTAATGACATTATTAAACGAACAGTCGTATTAATAATCCCAATTTAGTGCTTTGTTTATAACTGAAGAAGATGGGTGTCTTAATATTTGGTTTATGAGTCGACCACATGGGCCATGGGAGTGCTATAGAGTATGTTAACTGCCTCACTAATGCAAGTTTTACGAGTAATTTCACGGTTATTCATTCTGACACAGCGGGGGTCGACTGTCCTGCCTTCTGGCGGTCCACTACGGAAATAAGTGATCTAATTTGTACAGCTGCATACTCTTATTTAAAATTCTATCTATATCTCTGCATATTCGTACTTTAAAATTACCTTTTGGTACTATAAAGTTGTAAGCAGGATTAGAAACATTTTTGTTTTATGTTAATGGAAGATTCTCGTAGTTACACTCATATCGTTTATTTACTGAAACCGGCTGTTATAAATATGAGAGTACGGATATGTAGGATTTGCGTTCGCAATATCAGTTCACTGTATATAGGTAGTATTTATAGTGTTGGTAGTAGTATTTATTATTTATCAGTGAATTGATATATACCTGAGTTGATGATACAACTTATCAAACTAGATAAATTGAGAGAACCACGTGTCACGATGTATGTGCAAAGCCCCTACCATATTGCAAACTAGGTACGAAAGCTTCCCAAAGCTTTCTACTAGACATTCAATTAATTTCGTAGCCTTTGAGAAACCCAAGGTGCCTTTTGCTTTTAATATCGGACGTCGCGTATCTTCTACTTAGTCAAGATAAATAGAGTCTAGATTAATGATAGCTTAGACACGTCGTGTGTTAACCCTACATGTTTGCTATCAAACTTTGCAATCTTGCAACTTCTATTTGTCAGGTTATAGAGCTCAAAATAGCTACAAACTAGTCGTTATCTAAACTGTAAGCCATTATAAGCTCATTTTGTCAGCTAACAGGTTGATGTGAGTTTAATTAAAATTCAACGTCATCCATCATTGGCGATATTGATTTTGCGTCGCGTACATTCGGTGCTCGCCGAGTGTCCGGCATCAATTAGCTGCGATGCCCCGTGCGATGCTTTCGCACCAGATTTTTTGTGCGGATAAAGTGGGATCTGGATTGATGGTCTGTCAGCGTGATTAGGGATTTTCTGGCCTGTGAAAGTGAGAATGGGGACTTTCTAATAACTCTAGCTTGGCTGAGTGACGTCTAGAGGTAATCAGATAAGAACGCTAAGTTAGCTACCTATCTAAGCACTGCGGATAGAATGCACAAAAGTATTAGCTATTAGCCTCCATGCTCCAAGAATTGCATACTATCTTATTGTTTAATCTTGATTTGACGACCTCGTTGGCGTAAAGACCGGACTGCCAATCAGAAAGTTCCGGGTTCGATTCCCGGCACGGCCAACATCTTTGTGCAAATATGTATGTTGGCATGTATGTTGTATGTATATGTAGTATATCAGTTGTGCTAGCTACCATAACACAAACTATAATTGGTTCAGTATGGGGTTTACCAGCCGTGTGTGAAATGTGTTCTAATATTAAAAAATATATATTAATATTCATTTTTATTCGTAACGAATAAGGTGACCCAAGAAAAGCTATTAGAATAGAAGGCGTATCCCATCACAACTGACAAAAATTTCAAAAGCGCATTCTAAGAACCATATCCAATCGCTCATCATTCAGCATACCAACCTGACATGAATGTAATTGGACCGTTCTGCACAGAATACTCAATAGTGCTGGCTATTAGGTAAGTTTAAAGTCACAATCATGTGTTCCGACCGGCTGTCAGGTCTGTCACACTCCAATAGCTTGACAAAGGAAGGTGGAACGTGACATGTTGAAGTGTCACTAGAAGATGATAAACGGTATGTGACTGAAGAAATTCAATTTATCGCTCCCGTTACTTCGCTGTCGGGTGAGTTAAGTATAGAAAAGCGTTTGATGGACAGTCAGCAGGATGTCAGTGGCTAATGGGAAAATTGTGAGTGTAGATTTTCAAAAGATGTAGAGATATTAGAAGTATATTCTAAGTATCCAGTTACTTCTACCCCAAAAAGTCTAGTATTTTATCATACAAAAACATTGTAAAACCAACTTATCTTAACCGGCTTAGCTTTTGAATTGGGTTGTACCTAGTTACTTATGCCATATATCAGTACGATATACATAGCAGTAACCATTACTGCTTACTAACGCAAACATTGGAAAGGCTGCTTACTACGTCCAAACAAGAGGTAGGTAATGCAGAGAAATAACTCACTTCGCTCGTTCGGTAAATAAAGAAAGCAATTTAATTTTTATGCAAGATCCTGCAACAAGGAAACATCGGCATGTAAATGTAGTTTTTCCACCCGAATATTTACAAACGTACCTATTTACCTTTTTGAAAAAATCCTCATTACGCAAATACCTGACTCCTAGCGGAGAGTTAATGGCGACGTAAAGTGAGGAATGTAGACCCATACTGCAACAATCGAGATAAAAAGTAAAGGGCCAACTGTACGGCAGCCCTCGTTAAACGTACGTTTTAAATTGCAGAAAAGTTTACTACTTTCCTGCTGTACTCGAGATTGTTTACTGTGCCTACGCTATACGCGTATGTAAACATGGGCTTTATGGAAAAGTAGAGCTGACTTTAATACTTCGCTGCGCAACAAGGATATGGACTGAGCTTATAACTAGCTTTCATATGCAATGCTAGCTTATCATAGGGATGTCTAGGTACCTATTTATATATTATGTATCTTACGGTTTCCCTAGCCATCCAAAAAGGCAATGCGACAAGTTTGGACTGGAGGCTTGATTTTGTAAATAAAATAAAATATAGGTATGTATGTACTATTTTTAGGGTTGTTTTTTTTTCAATAAATTGTAAATACGTAGTATTAAAATGTTATCTTTAAAATACATATTAAATTATTTAAATTTCTTAGGAAATTTCTTTAACGTGCTATGCACGTCGAGTTCATTTAGCTATTTCTTTTGACTTGAGATTATTTCGATAAAGGGGCAGAAAGTACCAAGTCGTTTAGGAACAGCTTTGTGGATTGTATATATATATCTACGTCTAGACATTGAGCTCAATAACTAGATGGAGCTTCAAGATGGTATATAGTATCTCAATCTGAAGATTGAGTTACCATATACCATCTTTATTCACACCTAGTTAATTAGGTTAATCAACGGTCGATGCAAACACTCTTTGGATGGGTGACCACTGGCAAGGCTGTGATTTCAAAAGTGTAATTTTCACCTGGTCTGCCGTGGGATGGATGACACGTAAAAACTGTATGTCCCGGCTGTTAGTCTTCGAACAAGCAATGGTTAAAACAAGTCATAACCCTTCGGGCGACTTGAAAACTCTCATTATCAGAGCTTTGCCACTTAGCTCATACGAAGAAGAAACAGTTAATTAATAATCACATGAGTATATCAATCTCCGCAACAACCCATCAACAGTACTACCATATTTTTATAGATGGAGATTCAATGACCTCTCAAAAGATTTCATTGTTAGTTTAACCAGTAGCGGGAGAGTTTCATGTGAGCTCTTTCCTATTTTAATACCGTCCCATATCATGCTATCTTTTACACCCTTCACCCGTCAAAACGTAGAGACAAAGCCATAAAGTGTGTCAAATTAAAAACTCTTTGAACTCGCCGTGCACATAATCTCGGATGAAAATAGGCTCACCACGCGTTCTCCATTCCATAGGACAAAGTTGTACCTAACTTGTAAATCGAATCAATAAAAAACATTTGAATGTTTATGTCTTCTCACTTGCATAAACTAATTTGATTATGAAATAAGTATTAAGACATATTTCACACACGGCTGTTCAGCCCCATACTAAACCATTTCTAGTTGGTATTATGGTTGCTAACACAACTGATATACTACATACGCATACATCAATGCTTTATAACGATACATATTTGATCATTTCGGTTGAATCGAGTTACTTACTGAAATAAGTAATGTATCTGGTATTCCGTTGTTCCGATGATAGTACTTACATACTCATGCATGTGTACATATCTAGGTAGGTAGGTAATAAACTGTTAGAATAACCCACCAACAATACCAGCGAACGAGTATCGATCTCTTGTCAATCACGGTGCCTAAGTAATAGTGGTAGCTCATATGAGCATAGCAATGCCTAAGCATTATTCGTTCCCATTGCTGAGACTCCTTCTTGGCCTTGGGACCTTCTCTCACGAGGAGAGAAATATAGGCCATAATCCACCACGCCGGCCAAGTGGGGGTTGGCGGATGACACAACTCTTCGGATATTGAGGTCCTCAAATGTGTCGGTTTCCTCACGATGTTTTCTTCACCGTAAAACGAGTGCAAATCCACATATAACTTAAAAACAAGTCTTTTGGTGTAGTTTCGGGATCGAACTAGGGGCCATAAGATTGAAAAACAGACGTTTTCCCACCGTGCACTTGTTATAGAAGAGCTGATCAAAATTATAATAACCTTCCTTGCCTACAATAATCTAGTTGTCTGACTCGTTCCATAAAGATTACTATTTATGGTCACCCTACTCAAAATAAAAAGTTCGTTTCGAATGCGAGACATGTGTCCACATGTTACTAAAAGACAAACCGTGTATAACGTGATAAAGTGTGGCCCTGGATACCACTCAACCGCCTTAATTATTGTACGAAAATGCTGTGGAAAATGCTCACCCTAGCTGTTGTACCAAAAGCAGGATTACCTACAACTTTTTAACTACGTTAGGATGCACTATTTGGGTGTAAGGTATTGTGTAAACTATCTCCTCAGACATAGAAGAAAATCTGAAATATTTAAAGTACTTTCGTTGTGATCTGAACCAAATTAAGATAAGCAAAGAAAAAATCAACAATATTTTTTTTGTGTGTTCCTCCGACCGACCGCCATGCGTCCACTAAACACACCAGTAGGTATGCCTAATCGACCTTCCTGCACACAACGAAGTTTCTCTGTTCTCTGAGTGTAAATTAGGCACACTGGTGTGAGAACTAAATCCTTGGTGAAGCGACGCGCGACACTATTTAGGTTAAAATAACGAGTAACTCCGTTACGGCGCGGCGGTGATAAGCGCGGGTTGACTCCCATACGATCCCAGAGCTGCCTGCAGGTTTTGTAGTACTACCCTCATTTCTCATTTATGGACTTATGAGAATCGAACAACTATAGTTACGCCAATATCATCTTCAGGTGTAAGTAGCACTAGATTTATCACTTGAACTTGATAAACCCGTGATATTTGTTTTATATAGGCGGTTCTTACACTTAAATGAAATTAAATAATTCGAGATGTAATGTATATCAAAATCTTTCCGAATTAGAATTTCTTTAGATAGAACGAAAAAATAATTTAGCTAAGAAAAAACAAGATAAATTGTTTAAAGTTCAAAGCGAAAAAAAAAATGAACGTTAGTGGCGATTGTCAATGTCAAACTCAAAACGAAAGTTTCAAAAAATCAAAGTTGTTGTTATTGAGTAATATTTTCAAGTCTCTTTTATGTGTTAAACAATTTAATATGAATATCTGCAGACGAATGCCTAGCGCAGTGCTACTTTACCGAACTATTAGCAAAGAAATAACTCTCAGATCCCTGCACGGTGTTGTGAATAAAAATATAAACATAACCTCTTCTTTGGTCAATGTTAATCGGCATTTTAAGTTTTACGATACGATACGATCCAAGTCTAAAAAGGTAAATAAATGCTCTTACTTTCCATAATTTACTTGGTACAACTATATTGAAAATCAACATTATTACTTACTGTTATTTTAATGTATGCATTATTTGACTTGACATCTATTTTTACTTCTAAATGAACCACATCATATGGTTGTTTGTGTAGTGACCATAATACGTTTAAATGTCCCTAACTGTGTATTTTCTATTACAGAATAAGTATGATTCAGATGATGAAGAAGAGAATATTGTTGATGATGATAACTCTCTGTCTAGAGACTCAAAAGTTGTTAAATTCAGCACCACTTCAATGAGAACAGACACAATTGTAAAATCTGCCTTGGGTGTATCTAGAAAGTATGTTTACTGATACATTTATACAGCTTAAACCAGTATATAATCTTAGCTGAACATGTTGCACTTTCAGGGCAATATGAATTAAATAAAACCATACTAAATAGTTATACAAAAAAGTGAGTGTGGCTCGGTGGTACTAACATCTGCTTTTCAATCAGATGGGCCCTAGTTTGATCCCGGCCCTACACCAATGATTTGTTTTTTAAGTTATGTGTGGATTTGCAGTCACTTTACAGTGAAGGAAAACATTGTGAGGAGACCAGCATGTTTGAGGACCAAAATATCCGAAGACATGTGTTATCTGCCAACCCACACTTGGCCAGCGTGGTGGATTATGGCCTCTCTCCTTGTGAGATAAGGCCCCGAGTCCCAGCAGTGGGAACATATAGTGGGCTGCTTACGATGATGATGATGAAATAGTTATACAGTAAATTGCATGAAATCAATTTTTAAGTAAAGGTCTCAAGCATAATCATAAATACATGATTTTATTACAGCAAAATAGAACAAGCTTTCTATGAAAGTAAAATAAGAGTAAATGGAAAAAAAGTATTGAAGAAAAGTGCTTCAGTGAGTATAAACTTTGATACAATATTTATGTAAGTAAGTTACTGAAACAAATGTTACTACAATAACCTTTTATTCACAGGTCAAGCTCGGAGATGAAATAGATGTCATCAAAATGGTCAGCCCAAATAATCCTGATCACTTGTATGTGTCTCGAGTAGAAATCCTAAACATAACACCTGCAGAAGAGAGCATTACTGTGTCTGCTAGAAGATTCAAAAATTTGCTCATTGAAAATTATGACGATAGAAGAGCTGATCAAAATTATAATAACCTTCCTTGCCTACAATAATCTAGTTGTCTGACTCGTTCCATAAAGATTACTATTTATGGTCACCCTACTCAAAATAAAAAGTTCGTTTCGAATGCGAGACATGTGTCCACATGTTACTAAAAGACAAACCGTGTATAACGTGATAAAGTGTGGCCCTGGATACCACTCAACCGCCTTAATTATTGTACGAAAATGCTGTGGAAAATGCTCACCCTAGCTGTTGTACCAAAAGCAGGATTACCTACAACTTTTTAACTACGTTAGGATGCACTATTTGGGTGTAAGGTATTGTGTAAACTATCTCCTCAGACATAGAAGAAAATCTGAAATATTTAAAGTACTTTCGTTGTGATCTGAACCAAATTAAGATAAGCAAAGAAAAAATCAACAATATTTTTTTTGTGTGTTCCTCCGACCGACCGCCATGCGTCCACTAAACACACCAGTAGGTATGCCTAATCGACCTTCCTGCACACAACGAAGTTTCTCTGTTCTCTGAGTGTAAATTAGGCACACTGGTGTGAGAACTAAATCCTTGGTGAAGCGACGCGCGACACTATTTAGGTTAAAATAACGAGTAACTCCGTTACGGCGCGGCGGTGATAAGCGCGGGTTGACTCCCATACGATCCCAGAGCTGCCTGCAGGTTTTGTAGTACTACCCTCATTTCTCATTTATGGACTTATGAGAATCGAACAACTATAGTTACGCCAATATCATCTTCAGGTGTAAGTAGCACTAGATTTATCACTTGAACTTGATAAACCCGTGATATTTGTTTTATATAGGCGGTTCTTACACTTAAATGAAATTAAATAATTCGAGATGTAATGTATATCAAAATCTTTCCGATTAGATAGAACGAAAAAATAATTTAGCTAAGAAAAAACAAGATAAATTGTTTAAAGTTCAAAGCGAAAAAAAAAATGAACGTTAGTGGCGATTGTCAATGTCAAACTCAAAACGAAAGTTTCAAAAAATCAAAGTTGTTGTTATTGAGTAATATTTTCAAGTCTCTTTTATGTGTTAAACAATTTAATATGAATATCTGCAGACGAATGCCTAGCGCAGTGCTACTTTACCGAACTATTAGCAAAGAAATAACTCTCAGATCCCTGCACGGTGTTGTGAATAAAAATATAAACATAACCTCTTCTTTGGTCAATGTTAATCGGCATTTTAAGTTTTACGATACGATACGATCCAAGTCTAAAAAGGTAAATAAATGCTCTTACTTTCCATAATTTACTTGGTACAACTATATTGAAAATCAACATTATTACTTACTGTTATTTTAATGTATGCATTATTTGACTTGACATCTATTTTTACTTCTAAATGAACCACATCATATGGTTGTTTGTGTAGTGACCATAATACGTTTAAATGTCCCTAACTGTGTATTTTCTATTACAGAATAAGTATGATTCAGATGATGAAGAAGAGAATATTGTTGATGATGATAACTCTCTGTCTAGAGACTCAAAAGTTGTTAAATTCAGCACCACTTCAATGAGAACAGACACAATTGTAAAATCTGCCTTGGGTGTATCTAGAAAGTATGTTTACTGATACATTTATACAGCTTAAACCAGTATATAATCTTAGCTGAACATGTTGCACTTTCAGGGCAATATGAATTAAATAAAACCATACTAAATAGTTATACAAAAAAGTGAGTGTGGCTCGGTGGTACTAACATCTGCTTTTCAATCAGATGGGCCCTAGTTTGATCCCGGCCCTACACCAATGATTTGTTTTTTAAGTTATGTGTGGATTTGCAGTCACTTTACAGTGAAGGAAAACATTGTGAGGAGACCAGCATGTTTGAGGACCAAAATATCCGAAGACATGTGTTATCTGCCAACCCACACTTGGCCAGCGTGGTGGATTATGGCCTCTCTCCTTGTGAGATAAGGCCCCGAGTCCCAGCAGTGGGAACATATAGTGGGCTGCTTACGATGATGATGATGAAATAGTTATACAGTAAATTGCATGAAATCAATTTTTAAGTAAAGGTCTCAAGCATAATCATAAATACATGATTTTATTACAGCAAAATAGAACAAGCTTTCTATGAAAGTAAAATAAGAGTAAATGGAAAAAAAGTATTGAAGAAAAGTGCTTCAGTGAGTATAAACTTTGATACAATATTTATGTAAGTAAGTTACTGAAACAAATGTTACTACAATAACCTTTTATTCACAGGTCAAGCTCGGAGATGAAATAGATGTCATCAAAATGGTCAGCCCAAATAATCCTGATCACTTGTATGTGTCTCGAGTAGAAATCCTAAACATAACACCTGCAGAAGAGAGCATTACTGTGTCTGCTAGAAGATTCAAAAATTTGCTCATTGAAAATTATGACGAGGATCCTTATAAAGGATCCTCTCAAAGTGAAATATAGATAAGCTCTACAGAGGCTGTACTTTGAAGAAGTCTGAGCCTAAAGCACAATTTAATTGTTTTCATCAGTTACAGAACAGTAGGCATCTGGTCCGATAAGGCTTATCTGCTAACACACTCAATGGGCTAGGAGATGATTTGTGAATAGGAAATCATGTTATGTTGTTACCCTTATTTGTTATGTAGTTGTAAATATTGATATGTAAATAAAACACTTTAATAGTAAAAGGAAATATTATTTCAACTTGATTTTAATTTAACATTGTTCAAATATCTAAATCAATATCTGAATCAGAATTTTCGAAGAGAGATATTTGTGAACTAGGTGTTGAGGTTTTTTCAGATGAATTGCAACTGTTTCCCTTTACACTAATAAGTTTTTGTACAGGTTTCACTGGGGATTTGTTTTGGAATGGTTTTTCGTCATATTTATCAAAATTGTGGCTTTTGTTGAAGGAAAACTGCTTCAATTTACTCATTGTATTTGATGTGCCAGGATTAGCTATATGATTCGCATTTTCATTACAACTTGATTTTTCTACTGTGCTAGAATCAGAGTTTTCACTTGTTGCACTTTCATTCAGATTTTCTGATATATCTTTATTGAGATTTGTATAACTTGAATCTTTGGCCTTTTTGAAACTAAACTTTTTTAAATTTGATTTTGTGTTGGATGGACCTGGTATATCCGAAGTGGATGTATCTATATTAGATCTTGATTTATCTGTTATGATTTTTTTACTACTAGATCTTTTTCTATCAAAATTTTCTTGATTTTCACCATTTGTGGGGTCATTTGGTGTACTATTTATAACATTACTATCACTGGTACTAAAATTGAAATCAATTCCCAAATCTGCGAAAAAATCATTCACACTTGGAACTCCTTTTAACATCTCTGTTTGTTCTTCAAAGTCTTCAATATCTGATGCTTCATCTACATCAATTTTGGTGGATTTTTTCGTTTTCTTACCAATTTTCTTGTTTACAACATTTGTTTCTATAGTGACTTCTTTTCTTTTCCGTTTTGTTGGTTTCTTCTGTATGATTTGTGGTGTTTTTACTTCTTTGTTTAGATTTGCATGTTTCTTTAGAGTTGCTGCTAATCTGTTTTTCACACCAGCATTTTGATCTGTATTATTTTCTTTTTCAACAATAGAGTCTTTATTTAGTTTGTTAAAATAAGAGCTTGTTACTAGCGAGGCTGATAGTTGAATACTGTCATCAGTAACGTCGTCGTATTTAGCAAATAATTTAGGATTACCTCGTTCAATATCAACTTCCAAAGATTTATGATCAATTTGCAATAGTTTTCCATAGTATAAGAGTTCATTGTTCCATATGTCAAACAAATTTAGCTTGGTAAGAAGATTCTTTGCTAAGCAAAGGTATTCAAAGTCTGGGTGTTTGTGGAAGGTAGAATGTAGTGCATCCACAGTATCATTTAAGGTACAATCTTGCATAGATAAGTCTACAAGAGAGATGGCTATAACAGCATCCATGGGTAGTATAGTGGTCCGGTACATAAGGCGACAGTGTGCTTGCGATAATCTGTAACAAATGGTAAACACTTAATTCTTCAAATGATTGAAGTGGCTGAGCTATAGTGTCGAGAGTTTTCAAGCCATCTGAAGGGCTATATTATGTATAAAGAATGTTCATTTCTAATCAATATTTGTTTGAGATTAATTTGTATCCTACAGCCGATAGTTATTTATCTTTGGAGTAAGCATTATTAAATTAGTACCGAAGTAGCATTACCTCACAAGACTGTCCAGCATTCTGACAGTGGTCCTAGATGGATCTCGGTGTTCTGCTTTCCGTTGCATCATATAGTATGACTGCAATATAATGTTCGCTGTCTTGGTCATTTCTGTGCACCTTGGGCCTACTAAGCTTATATACATCTGAAAATATATAAAAGTAACATTTTTTTTTTACTCTTAACTTACACACGAGTAGGGACACTCCGGCTTAAGGTGGAGCATGCCTAGTTTGGAATAACTGGCTCTTAAGGAGACTTCCGGAACACAGTTAGGAGCTTGGGTGGTTGCTAGCCAGGCAAGCCCTATAAAATGTCCTACCACCATGCAAATGCACAAATATATTATGATACAGAAATATGTGAAATTCAAATCCAAAATGTCTTTATTAGCAACACAAATATACAAAAAATGTGCACCCTGTGCTTCGTTATTAGGCATAGCTAAGACTACTTAAAATTAATTAAAACTATGGGTGACATAATTATGTTCACGCATTTTTTCCCCATACATTTGACCTACTGGAACAGAGAATTTAGCTGTAATAACAACTAAATTAAAACTAAATCTATTTTCTTTTCAAACAATAATATGGAAAGATTGAAGTTGTTAATTATAGTAGGTACAAGTATTAAGGCTTTCCGAGCCCCATACTAAATGCTTCTCAGACTGGCAACCATTTCCTCTAAGATTTTTAAATAGTAATCACTTAACATAAACTTAAAATGGTCTAATTGGGGCGCGAAATAGGTAATATTATACATTTTTTATCGCAAAACAGATATATCAGCGTGATTTTTTCCAGCAAAATACACATGTATGAGTGCAGTGCAACAACTTAGCTGTTCAGTTGACAGTGTCGCTAGTGGAGATTTGTTGCCACCTAAGAGTGCTGTCGAACTTGTAATTCCAATTTTGGCCACCTGAACAGCTAAGTTGGTGACATGTATACGTATACATTGTTAGTTTCCGTTTCCGTTAGTGTCATTCTCTCTGCCAAACATGAACCCAAGCTTACCATCCGTAGTAATAAATCAACAAAATTCCGATAGATGGCAGGATCAAAAAAAGTATTGTTAAAGAGTTTGATGAAATTTATTTATTATTTTTAAATAAATTATTGCTATTTTTATATTAAGTATCGTAATAGAATTAAAAATTTAAAATATGTATAATTTTGTTTGATTATTTGAATGAAATTTAGTTATGTCAATGTCAGTTTGTCATATTTGACATACTTAAAAAAACGTATTTATATTGCAGCAATAATTTTTAGGGTTAGGTACCCTAAGAATGAAATTAATATACTAATGCGATCTTTTCTGTACTTAAAAGATAAAAACGAATGCCTTTTACAAAATATTCGTTGTCTGTCTTTCTGTCACCAGCTGTTTCTTATACACTGTGATAGCTGAAAATTTCACAAATTATTTGTTTCCGTTGCCGCTATAACCCAAGAGTATACAAGTACTAGATACGCTATAACAACAAATACTAAAAACAGAAAATATCAAAGGGTGGATGACACGTTTTTAAAGTGTACCTTAAAATACGTGTTATATTTTGTATTTTTGCTTAATATCAATAACGATAACAGGACACTAAAGAATTCTAAAGAATATTAAGCTACATATTACCTCTTTTTACTCTATCTTTACAATGACACTTGGTAGATTCTTTAATGATTTCTCTCTTTCTTTCTTTCTTTCAAAATAAAACGAATGTTTGATATGGGGCAAAAAACATGTTTTTTGTATAAACATGTTTTTTTGCCATATTTTTATAATGGTACGGAACCCTTCACGCGCGAGCCCGGTTCGTACTTGGCCAATTATATACATTTTTATACTTACGTCTTTTGTTTACCTATCAATATCTTTATCAATTTCATAATTACAAAAGGCTTGTTTGTTTGTTTGTTTGGATGTTTTTATGTTTGTTTGACGCAAATAGGCTCCGAAACTATTGGACTAAAATTAAAAATTCTTACACCGTTAGGAAGCTACATTATCCCCAAATGACATAAGCATTATATTTTGTTGCAAAGGGTAATAAATTCTTATAATACTCCAGTAATGTAACACAAGGTATAAAAAAGAGTAAAAAAATTGTTTCATGGCATGCGCTATGAAAAGTTAGTTGTGGCGGGTGTCGTTTAGTATGTCTTGAGAGCAGCGGAACCCATAAATACAAAAAAAAACTTTAATCTATGTCAAAATTATAATGCGATAAAATTTAAATGTTTGTTTGTAACGAATAAGAACGACTTTCAAACATATCTCCTAGAATTAAATTTTTTTTATGCTCGTGCTAAGCCGGGACGGGCCACTAGTGTATAATTATATCAACGATACAATATGTAAACTGCCAGATGTACATTTATTATAACTAAGATTTCGACAGGCCTCTTACCTTAGAATAATAATAACAGTTTTTTTTATTTCAAATGTAGCTAAAATTGTATCCATAGTCTAATAAATATAAATTCCCTGATAATATGTAATTATTTACTTTTCTGATCATTAGACTTGAAGCTGATAAGATAGAGTAAAAATTAGATTTTATCAATAAAAGGTCTCTGGATACGTAGCTTTATCAGATTTTGGCATCCCACGCACGCACTGTATGTAGAAGGTACATATGTGTCTAGCTCCGGTTTTGATGTTCTTAGCTATGTTTGATGGTATTCGGATGTCCGCGAATACAAAATATTGGATATGATATTATTCGCAACTTTCCCAAATGAAAGGGCTTACATTTTGGAATCATGCGAAAAATACAACTGTTTCATGCAATATGTTAGATGATTCGTGAGAAAAGTTTTTTCTTGTTACTAATATCATGTACCCTATAGATTTTTACTATTCTAATTTCGTTTGAGGTTTGAAGGTATGCGCTATGAATATTAACATACACGAAAACGAAACCTATTGAAAATATTCTCTTTCTCATAATTTTCCTTCAAAAAAAAAGAGTTTCAAACAAAATAAAATAGCAAGAACAATTCATGAGATTCGAACCATGGTCAATTCAAATCATAAAAATATTTCATGTTCCAAAAATGCTTCCTCTACGAACGAGCTAATATAATCGACAATTGTGCGTTCGAAATTGGCATCCATATTCAAATATGCTGAAGTTCAAGTGACAAAAAAAAATTGTCAATGCTAGTGTGAGTGTAGCCGCATCGTCACAGAATAGATGATAGTAGATATGGGTTTTATATGGCTTTTTGTAAATTTTTGCTATTAACGCTTAATATATGTTGTTTTGTGATGAGCCTTAAAAATAATACATTAACAGTAGATTTCGCGAACCGATTCTGAAGTTACAAAAGAAATTACTTGGGCTGCTGGGATGAATATAACTAACTTATACCTATTTAACGCCATCTAGCGGCATATGAGCACTTGCAGCATGCTAGCGAACAACCTTAATGGTAAATTTACTCTATAAATAATGAACTTGACTTACTAAAGTAATTTACTCACCTGTATTTTTTCGGTGTTCCAAATTCTCTTGGATTTACTATTGGCACCATCATTTAGGATGTATGACGACACCAGCTTATCCCATGTTTTATTCTTTGAATCCAGCAAGATAAATATCAGATCGAACCTAGAATGATAACAAATGATTTCAAATTACAGCATATTTACTAATGATATACAAACTTAATGTAAAGGATATGATTTTTAGGGTTCCGTACACAAGGGATACCAATAGGACCTAAGACCATACTCCATTGTCTGTCTGTCTATATTATACATAGTTTTCTATCGTTTGTTTATAGGTAATTCTATAGAACTCTACATGCGTGAATCCGATTCCCACTTGGCCAGTTGTTTAACCTTCATTCTTTCTACTTTCAAAATGCTTATCAATTAAACAAACAAATGTAAAAATAATCTGTGAACATACATTAAAATGTATATGTGTGAACATATAATAAATAAGCCCCTTCCTTTTTGAAGCAGGTTAAATATTTTGTTTTTAATTGTGACTGTCAGTATCTATTTATCGGATTACAAAACAAAAAAGCTGTATCATATTTTATATAGAATGCAGCGCAGATTTTTTGATCTACTGATTATTAACTATTATAGTCTTAAATACATAACTTACATACATAAGCAACCATAACACACATACTTTTAGTGATATGTTTCCATTGCTACTTGGACTTGGGGCCTTATCTCACAAGAAGCGCAGTAGATTATGACTTATAATCCCAAATATTACGGCTATAATCTAACACGATGGCCGAGTACAGTTTGGCGGATGACACACATCCTGTAATTTTAGTCTAATAATGTACATGTCATTATAGAAACTACGGCTCGCACAATGGGAGCTCATGAAGAGGACCTGACTTCGGAAACTGGCCTGATACTTGGCAACCAAGTACATAATATAGAAATTACTCCTACCTACTCAGTAAAGGAGTACCGAGTGACACGTTGATGCTGAGCGGTTGGTCCGTCACATAGTGCCCTTTCGGATTGCACGCAGCTATGATGGCACAGCGAGTGTTGAGCTTGCATACTATTCCAGCCTGGAATGGATAACAAATTTCAGTGTAAACTCTATCTGTATCCCTTCAGTATCGTTATATAGAGTTTACAATGTACATTTATTAATTTTCATATCTTCATTTCATACACAGTAGGTCAAACATACAAGAAGGTGGCGGATACTCCACCAACTAGAGAGTAGCTTTTAAGAGTTAATTTTTAAATAAAGATACTATGGTTGCTAACACAACTGATATACAGTGTAAGCTCTATATAAAGACACTAAAGGGACTGTACATTTTATGTCGTTATAGAGAGTGGTCGTTAAATGGAGAGAATGTATCATTGAATGGTATATAAGCTAAACCAACTAAAGCCATTTGATTTCGACACTTTAGAGAGTTTGTCGTTAAATCGAGTGATGTTACATGGAGTTTACACTGTACTTGCTAACACTGGTTCCTTGACAAGCTACAGGATCGTGATAATGAGTGTATGGAGCGACGACGGTCTGCCTCCATCTAGCAAATCCACCCGGACAGATGTTGTGTCCGGAGACGGCCGTCCGACGGTCATGCATTGTAGCTTGGACCAGTCGTACGCGCGTTATAAATACCGTTTGCACGATTCAGGATAAGCGCTCTGATTGGTAGCGGGCGATGAAGTGCGACAGAGACGCCACAAGTGTAATCACCTTGGCCACGGATATAGTCTGCTGCTCCATAGCCTCGTGTATGGCGGCGCGGTCATGCTCGCGGAGTTGCGAGATCTCGTCTATACAGCACACGCCGCCGTCGGAGAGAACCAGCGCGCCCGCTTCTAACTGCCACTCGCCTTCTTCCTGAAACGTTGACGGTAAGCCTATGTCAGTTTAGTTGTTATAAACCTCTTTGTGTCCAACTCTACAGTGCTGCTTCATTATATCATATGCAACAGGTAAAGAGGCTGTGGATGATTGAAACCTCTTTTCCAGGGATGCGTCTGGTGAAGTACCCATAACATTTGCTAGGTATTCTGCCGCCAAGCAGTGGAGTGTAAACAGTACTGTGTCCCAGTTAAGAGGACAACAATTTATTGATAACACCAAAGTTACAAGTCAAATAATTTAATTTCATTACAAAAGTATATGATATGATTTAAATGTCAATATTCAATTCTAATTCTAGTAATATAATATCATTACAATAGTATGTGATATGAATCAAATGTCGATTTTCAATTCTAATTCTAGTATATCATTACAATAGTATATGATATGAATCAAATGACAATTTTCAATTCTAATTCTAGTACTTATATCATTACATATGATATAAATCATATCAAATAAATCTCTGAGAAAAATATCAGTAGAAAAATCTCAAGCACTTAATTATGTGTTCCAGACTACACAGACCTTAGGCCAGAGTGCAGATAGCCCATATTGGTTGACGCTCCGAGATGGTCACTTACCTAGATGTAACAGGCCAAAAAAAAAACATACCCTCAAAGCAGCACAAGTAAGACCAGCTCTGGTGCTACCAGCACCGGATGTGAACACGGAGCGAGCTGTCAGATCCACACCCGCTTTTAGCAGCTGTGACTTGCCAGTTCCTGAAACATTTTTTTTCTACGTCTAATTCGAAGTGGGGCTATGAATCCTGTACAAACATCCTGTTTGGTGCATATAGTGCATTCCATCCTTACCAACCTACCTAAGTCAATCAAGCTTCTTGAAATAACAAATCATGGATTTGTGTATCTGGCATACCTGTTCCACCCACATTGCGTCAAATAGTTTATTGCTAAAATTCCCATGACTACTTATTTTGCTATGAGTAAAAAGTAAGTTAATAATGCTGTGGTGTATGATGTTGCATTAGCATGCTAACTTAGAAGGTATCTATTTACTTTACTTTTGAAGAACACTGAGGGTTAATCCTTAGTGGAAACACTCTTGAACAGATTTGTATCAGCCCTTTGTGTCTTGGTGCTGGCAATAAAAGTAGAGCCCTAAAAAAATTGAGAGCATTTTTTACCAGGATCTCCAACCAGCAAGAGATGACATTGTCCACGAACCCTTGTCGCGTGTTTATCATCTTGCGATGACTTCTTATCCGCTTCCTCGGCTATGTGATTTGAACCTGTTATCACTGTGAGTAGGACTGCTAGTTTTACTAGCTGCAGGCCATAGACCTGAAAAATAAACAAGATTTAAGAAGAAAAAAATAAGTTAAACCCTACAAAAGACTGAGCAGAGTGTGAGGTGTCATTGAAGTTCAGCATCATTTCATTCAGCAACGCTGGCCCTACTCAGGAATTAATAAAAATAAAAAAATAAAAAATACATGCAGGATAAGCTGTCGCTTATGTTTAGAATTACATCCACCTCATAGACGTAATGATTACCATGCCAGACTGCCCACCAGCGGGTTCCGGGTTCTATTCCCGGCACGGTCAACATATTTGTGATAAATTAAATTTGTTGCTGTCTGGATGTTCATGTTCAATATGTATCAATATAAAGTGTTTATCTATGTATATGTAGTATATCAGTTGTGTTAGCAACCATAATACAAACTAGAAATGGTTTAGTATGGAGTTAACCACCCATGTGTGAAATATGTAAAAAAGAGCATACCTGAGGACAGACACCCATCAGAATCTGGTCCCTTCCCTTTAAAGGACATGCTTCATACTTGGCCCAGTATTCATCGAAGCAATCCTTTATATCGGGCGCTGATGATACCACTTCGGATCTTTGTGCGTTGCTCACATCTATGTAGTTCGCTTGTAAAACCAACTCTACTTCCGATTTCTTAGTTTGAACGCAGGGACGCCATCGGCGACGGACGGTGCCACTGGAAGAATAATAACAATAGAAATGATAGCTATTTCCAAATATCTGCTTTATTGAATCGAGTTATACCTATCCTTGAGCATGTCATACATACAGTTTCTCTTAAAAATATTATCAATGAATAACATCTAGTATTTGTAATGTTTTGGTCAAATGATAATAAATAATGGCTTAAAAAAAGGCCTAAAAAATGCCATCATAGTAAAAATAAAAATGAATAACTTATTGACTCAGGCGTTCCTTTGCGGAAACCCATTGTAAATAGATGACAAAATTAAATATTTAGTGTACTTCCGCTGTGATCCGAAATCCACATTAAGACAAGTAAAGGAAAAATCAACTAAGATCAATTAACCAAGCTTAATGATGCCTTGTGGTTAGGCGAAACACGTGTAGAGTTAAGAATTTCCGAATTGTGATAGGTAACGTTAATCTTAATTAATCTTAGTTAATTGATCTTAGTTAATTAATCTTAGTTAATTAAGCTTGGTTAATTGAACTTAGTTGATTTTTCCTTTACTTGTCTTAATGTGGATTTCGGATCACAGCGGAAGTACACTAAATATTTAATTTTGTCATCTATTTAAAAATGAATAGAAGAAAAGCTTTATAATGTTATTTTTTTAAATATGTGTTTAATATTAGCAGTCTGCTCTAAAATTGGTATTTCATATTTTCATTCCCAAATTGCATTGCTGTATGAAACATTACTTTCTTGATTAAGATTTTTCTCAAATCTTTTAAATGAGAGCTAATACAAGTATGTATAGTTACTAACAATTTCCTACCAGATAATAACATCATCTCCAGGCTTGCAGCAATCTACCAGATCATTCTCCAGCACCACCCACATAGAACCTGGTATAGTTCCAATGCTTAACTTGTTTACTTGTTCCTGAAACACAGACAAATATCTCTTTCTAACCTGTGATCAGTGCACCAGTGGACTTCAAACATTAACATTGTGTCAGTGGACCTCTTGTGAACTCATCATCATCATCCACAGCCGGTTCTCTTTCACTGCTGGGAATAGGCCTCTCTTTTAGCATGCCATTCATCTCGGTCTTGTGCCAATCGTGTCCAGATTCGACCTGCAACTGATATAATGTCGTCGATCCATCTTGCCGACGGATGACCGACACTCCGTCTTCCTAACCTTGGCAGTGTTTCTAATTGTTCATCCATGCGGATCTTCCTGGCGTACAACGCCAGGGTCAGAGTTGTGTGGGGTTGGCAGCAAGATCTCCTCCAGGGATTCTTAGCACCCTCTGCCTCACCGTTACCAGGGCCGAGTCCAGAATAGCGAGACCACTGGGGACTGAGAGCCAAGGCAATATTGGCATGTTCATAAGATGGGTTTAGCCATAAAACGCCACACTGGCTTGCGCACAGTGCGTCTTGCCGAGTTCTTCCTGCCACATAGGCCTTATTATTGTTGCACTACTCATCCCAGTTGATGGAGGGGACCACGAGGAGGTGTGGACCAGGAATTGGCATAAGAAATGGGAGGAACATGAAATGTAAACAAGTATCTATCAACTCTCCATATCACAACTCATTTCAAATGCCCTTTACCCCTCCATATCACAACTCATTTCAAATGACCTTTACCCTTCCCTTTGTTAACTGTTAATAATAAAAATTCTACTCAGTGTGATATAGGCACATCAGCATAATAATGCTGCTTGCTTATAAATCAACACACACATTTATTCTACTATCAGCTGGATATTATTATAATTATTCAGATGTGAAAAGTATCTATAAGCATTTATTGCAAATACTTACTGTGCTAAATTTATTTCAGCTTAAGTTTCTTACAAGGTGATTTAGTTAATGAACAGTGCGGGTAAAAGTATCAGTAACATGTTATGGTAGTATGGAGTGAATTTTTGCAGATGAGAAAGGATGTGGGGTATTTTCTAATGCTCGCCTGGCTAGCAACCAATCTCAAGTTGAAAAATCTATCACCAAGCACCTAAATGTATACCGGCAGCCTCCTTAAGAGCCAATTATTCCAGCCTAGGCATGCTCCACCTAAGGCCAAAGTGTTGCTAACTCGTATGGTTACGCATCCTGCTGGTCAAATGCCTAGCTGTAAGGAATAAAAATGTCTCACCAATAACCAGATCACTTTCAATATTAATTTTACCTGAATTTTGATCTCTTGATAATCCTTACAGTGCTCACGTGACACCAAATTAACTTGTGTAAATGTTGTACATTTGCATTTAGGGTTATCATTTCTACATTTAGATGGGGCTTTCAAAATGTATCGGTTCTCAAACTCAGCTTCAATGCAGTTTTCAAACTTGCATTTTACGCATACATACTTCCTTTGATATTCAAGCATTTTGGCTTGAGTTACTCTAACAACAGTACCTAAAATGTACCAAATATATTATTAGTTAAAATAGGTATGAACCTGCTACAAGGTATTATTTTCAGAAAACCTAATTACTAAATTATTTCTTCTTCTTTTCACCTCCTTGCCTTTTCCCACTTAGGTGGGGTCAGTACAGCAAATCGTCTTCCACTCACTTCTATCAGACAACATCTTGAAGTTATGGGGAAAAGCGGTTGGGATCCACTGTTGCTCTGCATAACAGGACCTTCTGGTACCTAGTGCTAAGTGCAGCGAATCTTCATTACATGTCCTCCTTAGGGCATTAAACAGAACCTATTTGTATTTGTATGTTTACCTATCTCCACACTACGCCCTTCCTCTTTCATGTCCTTATTCACACACTTCATCCATGTCTTCTTTGGTCTGCCTCTTGCTCTTCTTCCTTGCACTACCATAACCATACATCTCCTTGTAACATGCATCTCATCTCCTAATTATTAAATTATTTATCAGTTTTATTTTGGAGAAAATGTTTTTTACCGACCTGTCACCTTCAAAAAACATCCCAAATCAACATTTTTTGGGAAAACTGTCCGATGTAACTCAGGGCACACTGGTAAACCATAAAATCTAGCTTGTACATTTCGTTTGAGAAAACTATAGTCTAGTTTCGATACTGCCTCCTTATATTCGTGAAACTCAAGAATATTTTGTTGAGCTTTGATGATATCTTTGTTACAAGCCGGTAGACTTTCAATGGGGTCACATAATACTTTGTCACCAACATCCGGATAGGTTTCAAATAACTTCAAAAAGCTAAAAATGTGATAAGACCAATGAAAACATTTAAGAAAATAATAAACTTAAACATCTAGATTTACTTTTAGATCTTACTCAATGTTTACGCTGTAATATCCTAGGTTATCAATAGCCGAAAGTATATAGAGTAAATCCTGAAAATGGTACTTTATGATGTATTCTAATAACATAATTATTTATTGATGTAAAAGTTTATTTTAATCACAAACATATTATAATTATTTCCAAGTCACACTCCTTTGTCTTGCCTTTGTTTATTTTTTTCTTGTGATTTGATTCATAGAGTAAGAAAAGGGTTAAATCTATTTTCAATTAAAGTACGACCCACACTCACTAAAAAAATAATATATTTGTGCATAGATAGATGCAAAACTATACGTTTGGGTTGATTATTATTTAAAAGACGAAGGCAATACATTAATAATAAAATATTTTGTTTATAAATTTAAAATTCCGTGGTATATTCTGATCCCTGGTAGTATAGCCTTATAGCCTTCAGTAAATTCTAAATATTGATATTTAATTTAAAATACTGTCGAATGTCCGATGGCGATATGACCTCGATACACAACCCAGACTGGAAGACCGTTGCCCAGGACAGACAAAAGTGGACGGTATTTTTAGGCTTAGATAGATAGATAAAATTTAAAATTCTAGAATCAAACACACTAGTTATTTATTTATTTATTTTACTATCTATCACATGTAGTACTATACTCGACACATCTTGACGGGTCAGTGGGGAAGTACTCTTGACATTTCGTCATTAATCTTTTCAGGGCTTGAATGTATTTCCTTTGAGTTTCGTCATTCATCACATGGGCTACGTTTTTGGAGAAAATCTTCTCACGTCCAGTACGAGCGTGGATACCCACCATGGTGACACCGATCGGCCATGGGGCATTCCCGATTGCCATCTGTAGGTAGGCATCACTGGCCTGTAACAGAAAGTAAAGCTATGTAACCAATTTATTTTTGATTGTTTTAGGAAATGTTCATTCTGGATTTCTATTGGAGCAGATCGGAGCCCTTAATAAATCTGATAAATTTAAAATGTTAAGTTGGGGCTGACGGATGTTTTAATATGGAAAATTAGGCGAAAGTGACCGCGCTTTGCCTCGCTGTAACATCGGTACAGACACGAGTACATTGTTGAGGCTCGACCGTGAATGAGGCTAAGAGAAAGGTCCTAATTTTAATAATAGCTGATGCCATTAAATAAAAATATTTCAACATAATCATTACTGTCGGGAGCGACGTGGCGACATACTAAGTAAGCATAGGTATTCTAGATGCGATACATTTCCTACACTACATGATACTTAATCTAGATTAATATTTTACCATAATATAATTTCTCTCCAACAAATGTTTCGTAATTTCCATGAGACTGTCACAGATGTCCTCGGGCAAGTTTTTCTTCTTTAGCTTTCTCATCAAAGGTTTTAGGTAGACTTGTGTTTGCTGAAAGGTAGCCCGCGTCATTTTGTGTTTGACGGCAGTTTTCTCTGCTGCTGTCGCCGAATTTAGTTGCTGTCCCCAAAGTTTTAGAAGGAACTGAAATAATATTAAATATGGTAGTTCATAAAAAACTAAGTATAATATTGAGAAGGCGAAGACAACGAAGAAGAATTGAAATGTTTCTTTTGTATGCCAAAACATATTTTAAATTCGGATGATACATTTATAAGTCACAGTGGGCATTTTCTTGAACATGTTGTATTCATATATGTCATATAAGCGTCGTGTGAGGAAACCATAGCATGGTGGTAAGGCATTTAATTATGCACATCTGGTTAGCAACCACCCTTAATGAAAAACTGTCGCCAAGCACTTAACAGCCTCCTTGAGAGGCAGATATTCCAGATTAGGCATGCTCCTCCTAGGGCAGTGTCGCTATCTCGCAGGGTTACGCGCTGTGCTGGTCAAACGTCTACCAGTATTTAGTAAATTAGGGCATAATTTATTATAGTACTAAAACAAATAAACAATTTCACACTTATAGATTTGAAGGCATAAAGTACATATAATAACCCTGGCAAAGTGGCCATGGAATGGTAGAAATTATATAACTATCTGATGTTTTACCTGCAGTAATGTCATTATCACATTCATATCATGGTTCCTGTCACCTTGTCCCATTGTTTTAGCCATTTCTTGAATAAATTCATAGGTAACTGTATCATCAAAAGCTTCTTCTTTCAATGATTTTTCATTTTCACTCTGAAAGTCAATATTTTGTTAATATTATTAGCAAACAGAAGTATACTAATACTTCTCTACAGCAAGCATAAAATTTACTGTCAGTTTATTATTTAACTGACCATATAAAAAAAAACATATTATGTATCAACACATCTTCAATTAAAATTGAATATTTTTTGTAACCTGGTTTTTAGTAGTAGGTACATATGTATTGATATAAAGTATTTTGTATCTCTATGTCGTATATCAGTTGTGTTTTGCAACCATAAAACAAAATAGAAATTGTTTAGTATGGGGCTAACCAGCCATGTGTGACATGTGTTGTACTTAAAAAAAAGGAAATATATGTATTTAGCATAATATTATTATACCTCCATCTTCTTAATATATATAAATCTCGTGTCACAATGTTTGTCCTCAATGGACTCCTAAACCACTTAACCAATTATAATAAAATTCGCACACCATGTGCAGTTCGATCCAACTTGAGAGATTGGATAGTTTAAATCTCAAATTGTAGTCGCAATTTTAATTTATTGCCAATTATTGTCTGTCATTATTTGACAGTTACAATTATCTGTTAAATCCAAATGATTCTAACAGATTTCGATACCTTTCGACTGGGTTGAGTAAGTAATCAACAGATGGTGCTGTATAAAACAATGTTTGCCGGGTCAGCTAGTATTATATATAATGGAACTTAAAATATACCTGTGTTCCTAAAGCTAGAATTTCATTCAAGTATGCTTCGTCCACTTTATCCATAGCTTCTTGGAAATCATTTCTTAGACCCTGAAACAAAAATGTTTTAATATTAGTTAGATTAAGATAAATGTCAAATTAATAAGGTTAAAGAATGATTGAGTAACATGGAAAAGAGTTGAGGTTGGAGAGTTGAAGAGGCTTGTAAATGTGTGCTTTTCAATCAGATGACTAATGACTTGTTTTTCAAGTTGTGTGTGGATTTACACTCACTTTACCGTGAAGGAAAACATTGTGAGCTTTAGCATGGTGGATTATGACCTATATCTCTCTGCTTGTGAAAAAGACCCCAAGTCCCAGCAGTGGAAATGTACAGTGGGCTGCTTATGCTAGATATGTATTGAGCACATCTGTGGTTAAGCATAATAGTCTGGACCTAGATTAAAATCTATGAATATAAAAATAATATTTTGAAACTATATTTTATTCCTAACAGAGAAATTAGTAAAATTCGTACAGAAAGTTAGAGAATTAATTTTAACTTACCCTGTTAGCTTCAGGTTCTTGAATCTCTATCCTTCTTAATCTCTTAAAGGATTGCAGTTCATTCTCTCCATATAATAATATAGGATGTCCTCTTTCCCTGAGTCTTTTTATAACTTCTGTTCTTGGTAAAGAAGCATTTTCAGTTTGGTCTGTCTCAGAAGTTTCCTTTTTATTTACTGTAGATAAAAATATAACAGGTATGAACATAAAAAAAAATCTCAACACAATTTTCAGGAATTTGGGAGCTACAATGCCAGACACATAGACTTATTCAAACTTATAACACCCTCTCATTTTATCATTGGGGGTCAACAAGATAATTGATAATATCTTTATCTACACTAATGTTGTAACATTCTACTTATGTTTCCAATACTTGTCTTATAATTACTACTGTTATAGCGCAGACAACAAAACACTTAATTTAACCTATTTCACATGATGGTATATTATCCACATCTATATTGTAAAATCTCATTACAAAATCTATAAGAACAGCGCGCGCTCGCTCTTGATTGGCCATGCGCGCGCAGCTGCCTTCTCATTGGTTAGATTTTAATGACGGCAAGTTCACTGTGACAATAATACATGTATGCGTGAATTTAATGTTTGTTTGTTTACTGTCAGCTTTTACTCTTGTTGTTTGATTAATTGCATTAGTGAAGATAAAGTAGTGTATGCAACTGCATATAACACGGGTATTAAAACACTTGTGACAATTATAAACTCACACTCGTGTTTTAATAACTTTCATTATTATGACAGTTGCATAAACCACTAATATACTTGGGATACCTATGTAGTTGACTAAGCAAGTAATGTAATGATGCATAGTTTGTACTAATGTGAGTAATGAGAATGATCGATTGCTGTGAAAGGTTATGGCTAAGTTTTTATGACCGGCTGCCTGCCTGACATCAATCCTTCTTGGGAATACATCACTGACAGATAGTAAAGCCACCTCATAGTTGTTAGCTGAGTGAGATAATAAAGAGTGGAAGGTTATCATAGACATGTGATGCGCAGAGAAGAGATGTATGAATATGGTAGTGCAAGAAAGAAGAGCAAGAAGCCAACCAAAGAAGACATGGATGGAGTGTGTGAATGATGACATAAGAGAGAAAGGACTGAGTGTAAAGATGAAGTCTGATAGCCACTTGTATGTTGAAGCACCGGCTCCCGGTATAAACACATTTTCACCACAACTGTTGACATACTGGGAGTTGGTGTGGGTAAAACTAAAACTTGGACTTTTTTTAACAGATAATACAAAATGGTATAATGTCTTTCAACATACGAACGGATAGAATAGAGTGGAAGAACATTTGCTGTGACCCCCGATCCCCGACACGATCTAATTGGGATTGGGAATTCATGGCTATTAAATCTTCAGCATCATTCAGTTGTATATTAATGTTGTCAGCTGCCAATAAGCAGTGTGATAACAATGCTAGAATATTTCTTAGTAACTAACTAAATGACTCAGTCAAAAGATGGAAATATGTCAATATATATTTCTACACATACTTTTTTCAGATTTACTGTCCTCGGGTGGCGTATCTTCTTCATCAATTTTAGGTCCATACTTCTTAAAATATTCTTCCTGCTCCTTAGCTATTAGCTCTCCTCTTTTGAAGTATTTTTTGTTCTTTGATGGATCCTGGAATTAATAAAGTGTGGATTTCAGCCAATGTCAAAATATTTTGGGCTGTAGCTTTTATGTAGATGGTAAATTGTTTAGCTATAAAAACAGTCTGAAATTATATTTTGAGTAAAACTTACTATAATGTTCTTCTCTTCCAGTAACTTTCGTTTCCTGGCTATTTCAGCTTTCAAAATATCCATTGAAAACGTAGAACTATTGACTTCTTGCTGCAGAAGGCGAATTATAGTTATGTACAGTGTGTATTTACGCTTACTTGTTTACTAATCAAACAATGTTTTTACGGCAGGCAAATCTTGCAGAAACCGTTAATAGTTTATTATTTATCAGTAAAAACAAAGTCAACAATCACCCAAAACGAAATAAAAATGAGAAATAGAAACCACTCGTAGGTTCGTTGATTTTTTTTTTATTTATTTCTTGGCCATGGATACAAGTCTTTCAGTCAATATCTTTTCTTTTAGAACTAACTAGGTTTGCCAGCTCGATGGCACGGCGAAGTGCTAAGTACGTAGAAAGAGAAGTGGTTAAGTAATATCGCAAATATTGCTAGGTTGCTTGAAAATTCCAAAAATAGTGCTATAAATTAAAAAAATAGTAGAAAAATATCGTATAACAGAATACGTTTTAATTTTCAGCTGATTTTGGTATCTTCCAAAGTTAGAATAGCGTTCTCAAAACTGTAGCGGAGTTAAAGAGACGGATCAAGATTCAAGGTAATTTGATCAAAACAAACAAGGTTTGACAAATAATGTTATCTTAGAAAAAAAGACACAACACATGACTCTCCAGACCGTCCGCTACTCTCGCCTTTATTTTTACGTACCACAAGAAACCCTACGAAAGTGCCGCGTACTACAGATATACTAGTTCACGTTTTTTATTACTTCAGCCACGAAACTACATTTTATGTGCATCAGACCACTTCAAAAATAGTGCTAGGTGCTGTATCTTAAATTTCAGTAATAGGCACATGAAAATAGTGCTAAGTCTAGCACTTAAAGTGCTCAGTTGGCAGCCCAAGAATCAATCTCACTGACGGATGTGGACGGACTTGTGGTTCGGACGAATCTTTGAATTACGAAATAAGAACTGTCATACTAAAACGAATAAGGCAATCTACTCTTAAAATGGCGGGTTGCAATAAAGCTCAATGGCGGGTTGTGTTGAGCCATACCTAAAACTTCATGTGTTGAGCATAACATGTATCCCTTTGATAAAATAATAATAAATCTACGTTTATGTAACTTTTATTGTATCCAATTTGGGTATAATAATTTTATATAATTTAATAAATTTAAATTATTTAGTATAGATACTAAATTTAGAAATAATAATAAAGATAATACAAATTTACAATTCGGCTATCAGAGGAAAGTGGAAGTGGTACTTTATATGATTTTTATTCATAGGTCATTAGCACAAATTTATTTCTTCTATGTTGCGGCACGAGAAATACATGACTTGTAAAAATTTCAGCTTTCTATCATCATCAATCACGGTTTTTAAGATACAACCTCAGAATACAGAAAGAACCAGAAACCGTGAGCGCGCCTAAAACTGAGGCTACTAAAACTACTCCAAAATGGAGTAGTTTGACGTGCGACCGATCAGTCACTCTGTGACCGTCGGGACGTACGACGCTGTACCAATTTAATTAAATTATGCCGTCTTATGTCGTTCCTACCTGTAAAATGCAGCGGGTCTATAAAAGAAACAGGATGGGATCACATTTCACGTGTAAGTATCGTATTTAGGTATCAACTTTGAATAAATTTCTATGTTTTCAATTGTCATAGATAATGAGGCATCCATCTTGTTAGTGTTGCCAGTATAAGAGTTTTGATTTACCCTTCTTTTTATTACCTCTTGAGGGCTTTTATTCATTGTAGAATATTAATAATTAATTTAATATAAAATAACCGACTTGAAAAAAGAAAGTATAAAACATCAGAGCAGCCTGTGTGTACATAACCAAATAGTCCTATTAAATAGTATGTTAGTATCTATGAAAAATACCTAGACATAAGATTTCATCATTTATCTAAATTTAAATTTTTGTTACTAAGTTCAAGTTCTAAGAGACAATATTATAAAAAGCTTACTAAGCAAAAAGGAAATTAAATGTTTTTTTTTTTCTAAAGCGTTATTTTTTTCAAAAGCGTTTTATTAAATTCAATAAATCTATCAATTTCTTGAGACAATTAGGTAGGTACATAATTATAATAAAGATTAGGACAATTTTTATTCTATTAGTATCTCACCTCCTGGACTCCCAAATTTTACCCTAAAATCGGGCACTTATTGCCTGAGCTAGAACATTACGCGGGTGGGAAGTGACGCGGGCGGGGGGCATTGTTTTGATTTTTGGACACAGCGTGTAGCTCGCAAATACAGATGAACGCGGCTTCTGGTACTTTCTGTATTCTGAGGATACAACCTACACCATTTGAAAGCATTTTTTACTCGATCTTAATCACGGCATTTACAGATTCGCAGGATATAGATTTAGCTATGTATTAAATTTAAATAAAATTAATATGTTAGGGGGCTCACATACAACAAGCGTATTTTATGCAATTTTTTCAGACAATGACACGGAAACTTTCATGAGCCCAACTTGCACTTATTTTTTTTCCTCTACCTAAAATATTGCCAGAATTAATATTGTTAATTTTTCTCCAATCAGTGGGTTAAATGCTAATTACATTATTAATAACTATTAATTACTACGACAAACTTGTGGTATTATAAAACATTATTTTTCGTCAAAATTTTTAGGTTTTCCATCTTCGCAACCCAAGTAGATATTTATTAAAATCTTATTTGCTAGCGAGTCTTAATCGTAGTGTACTATCAGATAAGCAAGATTTTAAAGATTATATCAATGGCTGATATGTACAAAATCAATCTGATAATTAAAATTAATACTGATATGCTACCGGCTAACCCAACAAAGGAACCAGAAACTATTCAAAATGTTACTCGTAGTAAAGAAGTAAATAATATACAACAAAATATTGCTAAAATGAATTTAAAATCTCAGTTGTGTTATGTGTATGGGTTTGTTATAATTGGAAGTGTTTTTATTACCACATCAACAGGTCAGATAATTATGTTGTTACTAGAAGCTTGCAATTATTCTTCATTAAATAAAATAAACGCATGACGCGCAATTTTGAATTCAATCGCTAATTATTGTATTATAAAAAATATTTTAATTTTTTAGCTTCTATTCGTATAGTTGGAGGAGATGAAGCACCACGGACGTTTGGCTTGTTTCACGCTTCTTTACAAAATCTAACCGGATATCACGTATGTGGAGGTGGAATTGTTTCAAAATGGCATATCGTAACTGCTGCTCATTGTGTTGAACGGTATATAACGAAATAGAAAATAATTGTATTTTAATTATTACGAAACGTACAAAAGTAACGAAATATTTTCAAAATGCACTAGATTTGGCTAGTTAGCGTCTACTTCGCTCGGTCTATAGAAATAAATAGCAATATCAACATTTTTTACGGTTAAAAGTTAATAATTATTGCACGAACAAACGGTCACACTTACATTAAAAAGACATTAAGTTTGTTAAGTAATTGTGACCGTTTGTTATATGCAATATTATAATATGCCTTACGATAACAGTTTACAAAGTACAATATAAGAGATAATAAACTTTTAACTCTTAATTTTTCAGCGTAAACCCGGATTACATAAAAGCCGTTGTGGGCACCACTGATTTAAATATGTACGGGATGAAACATGATATTGAAGCAATATATTGTTATGAAAGTTTTAATTTTACCTCAAGAGAGAATGATATAGCTTTGATAAAAGTAAAACAAAAATTTGATATGAGACGAGTTCGAGTTCTTTCGCTACGACACGAAACATTAATGGAATCAAACATTGTTTATCTTAGTGGATTTGGAGCTAAAACTGTAAGTATGATCACATCCTAAGGTAATTTCAATATTTCATATATTTTTAACAATTATTGATAAATATTTAGGTAAATGGCGAGTCAAGTAATGTTATGCAGATTCTGATGCTGCCGGTATTTAGCCAAGAGACTTGTCGTTATGCAATGCGTTATACAAAAGATGTTACGGATGAAATGTTTTGTACATTTTTAAGAAAAGGTCAAGGAACTTGTCGCGTAAGTAACCCATTCATTTTAGCGTAATATTCTATTTATTGACGTGACAACGTCTTAAATTAGGTTGCGGCTGGGAGTCACTTATGAAAAAGTGTAACGCCCGGTAACGTTACGATGAGTCACCGAACGAGAGAGAGGCCCGCCGAATGCCTTGCGTCTCTCTCCCACTCAACTATGATCGGTCTGCCGCGCGCGCAGCACGCGGCAGACGTTGTCACGTAAAATCTTCGCCCGTAAAACCGACTTTACAGGCAACCATTTTTTTTTTCATTATACTAGTTTCTTTATAAGTATCGTTCAATGTGATAGTTTTGTATTTTATCAAAAAGTATGAGAGAAAGGGTTGGTAATTTTTTCTTCACTTTGCAACACTGGTTTAGCAACTCCGTAACTCCTTAATTTTTATGTTTGTAAAATTTTAATTGTATAAGACTTCGACTGAAGGACTTGTATCCATGGTCATGAAATAAATTAAAAAAAAACTCCTTAATCAATGTCAATCTTTTGAATTTTTAACTGGTCACAAAAAATGCGACAGTGAAAACTTGAAAAGTGGCGCGAAAGTGCCGTTTGTGCAATGCTCTGTTGTAATGGCTTTATTATTCTATGTGTACGAATTCTTTTAGCAAATTGTTTTTCATATTTTACAGGGTGATTCAGGAAGTCCGATAGTCAAAGATAATAGCTTGGTTGGCGTGGTTTCTTGGGGTATTCCTTGCGCTGCTGGATTCCCTGACGTTCACACCAGAGTAGAACCATACATCTCATGGATTAAAACACAAATGAGGAACGGCGTCTGTAGATAGCTTTTAAAATTTTGAATACGTTTGCTATATTATTCAATTAACAGAATAAGTCACTGACTTGTTATGTATATTTTTACAAAAGACTGGTGTAAGTATCATTGAATACACCTGTGTTAAATGTATTAGGTAGGTACTAAGTTATGAATAAATTCAAACCATGGGCAACAAATCAAAAACTTTTTTATTTCAACTAAAACAAACTCCTACATTCTATAACAAAAATAGACTTATGTAATTATATCTTTGGTGGTTTATTATTCTTCCATTCTAATATTTTATTGATATTTATCTGCAAAGAAAAATAGCGATTGTAAGTATTTATCAACAAATATTTTGCTTTGATTTTAATACCTACTAGGTCTTAGGAGTTGTTTTTGAAGATTTCATTACAGATAAGTGAATCAGATAAAAATTAGTAGGCCTAACATTTTATTCTGGTAGTTATCATAGCTAGACTAGGCAACCTCGTTGGCATGAAGGTTAACATGCAGGACTGCAAAACTTAACGGTTCTGGGTTTGATTCTTGGCACAGCCAACATTTTTTTGTGTTGAACTATATTTGTTGCCTGTTGGTCTAGGATTAGAAATATTAGGATATGCTTTTATCTATATAATTAATTTTACTCATTGAGTTTAATCGAGTGTGGCTCAGTGGTAAAAACATTCCCGGCCCCACACCAATGACTTGTTTTTCAAGTTATGCGTGGATTTGGACTCAGTTTACAGTGAAGGAAATAAATCGTGAGGAAACCAACACATTTGAAGACTGTTATAGGAATATCCGAAAACGTGTGTCATTCGTCAACTTGTACTTGGCCTGTGTGGTGGATTATGGCCTAGTGAGAGTAGGTCCTGAGTCCTAGCAGTGGGAATGTATCGGCGTCTTATGCTTACTCATTGAGTTAGCCAGGTAACCATGTTAATTGTAACCTTATATTCAGGAACATTGGGTTTGATTTCCATTACAACAGCCATAACTGGTCTACCGTGAGCACACTGGAATGGTGTTTTGCATCGAGAGAGGGTTTTTAATAACTCCATACATTCTGTTTTAGAAAGCTTATCTCCAAACTTAATTGCGTATCTGCAAGCCTGCAACAAATAATTTTGCTGACATCAATGTTCACTAAGACATTCGATAATAATAATTTACACATAAATGATTACCACAAATTCTTGTTGAGGGTAATTCATATTTGCAGTGAATAAATATTCTTCTGCTCTGTAGCGCCTATGGCTCGGCTAACAATAAATAAATAAATATATAATAGGACACATTTCACAGAGGGCTGGTTAACCCCATACTGAACTATTTCTAGTTTGTATTATGGTTGCTAACACAACTGATATACTACATATACATACATACATATTTAACACCCAGACCGACAGCGAACAAATTTAGTTCAGCACAAAGATACTGGCCGTGCCGGGAATCGAACCACGGAACATTCTGATTGGCAGTCTGGCATGGTAACCATTACCGCTAACGAGGTCGTCAACAGACGTTTAAGGAGGTCATTGGATGGGTTCATGTACAATATTGTCTTTTAAAAAGTGGCATTATAATCTGTGCACTACCGTGGATCAGATGATAAGTTAAATTGTAGGTCTTAGCTGTTAGTCTTAGTACAAGCAGTTGTTGAGCAAAGTCAGACGCCTTCGGGCGGCTTGAAAACTCTCGACATAAGACCCTGACCACTAGCTCATACGAAGAAGAAGCTCTGTCAAAAAGCCCGTTTGGGTAGTTTAGAAATTATCAACACTAGAGCTAGACCACTTAGTTAAACATAAACATAAACATCTTTATTTACCAAAAAGTTGTACATTTTTGTAAATCAACACAAACTATGACTAAATAAGTACTAGGCTTAAAAGTATAAAAAATATGTGTTAATGTACTTGGTTGATCCCTGAATCCCACACGAGGCAAATCCTGTGTTGTGGGATTCAGTGCCTCCCTTAGCCTCTAATAACTAATTATTTTACAATTATGTACTATTATAATTAAACATAAAATACAAATATAAATATCCATCCATTTGCAAGCAGGCAGGGTAGGTAGCACAGGTGATTTGGCGCGAACGCTAACAACCTGAGATTGCAAACCGTTGGCACAATAGTTGAAAAGTATAGAATTATTTATGGCAAAATATAAGTGAGTGAGTTTTACTCTACAGGGTTTTATGAGTACGAAGTGTGAGTTAGTATGTAAGACAGTGAAATTATACTTCCAACATAATTAACGTTTAAGTTCACATCCAAAGAAAAAATAAAGTAGTTTACCTCACTAAATACAAGATCCATGATGGACTTTGGATACAAGGATACACAACCTCCTTGAATTTTTATAACATTAATTTCTTCGACGATTAATTTGTTTACTGCTTTTATCACTTTTTCGACCTGTAAAATAAGTGAATTATTGAATGAAAATTATAAAAAAAAAACACCAAGATTTTAGGGGTAAGAATATGTAATCTTTTCAGGAAACCCTCTTAGGTGAGCCCAAACTCAATGTAAGTAAAAAGTTCCTAAGGCCTTTTTCGACTCCCAGCATCAGAGTCCTAGACATTACATAGTTCCTGAATCCCTGATATACTTAATGTAGCATCTAAGTTATCACCAAGAAAAAAAATATGTGCGCATGAAACGCGGGTAACCCACGGAACACAGCTAGTTAGATTTATGTTCTTAATGTCCTACTGGAAAACTTTTTTATTGTCTTTAATACTAACTAAGCCCCGGGGTGCTACCCACTTTAATCGGGGAGCAAAGTGACCCATGTGTAAATCCCAGAGTCTACACTTCTTACCTATCTATAAAAATCTTTTCAGCCGTTTGAGCGTAAAGAAGTAACAAACATACACACACAAATAATAACACAATTTTTGCATTAGTTATAATATTAGTACCACCATAGACAAATTATATAAAAAGGAAACTATATTTATTTTCTCTATGGTCGTACGTAACTATAAAATCACTTGTCATCATCAGTTGTAGGCAAAAGCAAACCAGGTGGCGCTATTAAGATCATGTAATGATGGAATGAAAATATGTGATGGAACACAACCCTCCTTTGAGTGTGTCAAAACCAGCTCTGAGCCGTTTTAATATATGTAGGTAATTACCTGTCTAGGATTCTTTCCAATGATAGCCTCGGGAATAGAACTTATGCAAACTTTATCCCCGTTTATAACAGTCCATTGCAAGCCTAATTGCTCAAACTTGTCTTTGAAATTATGCAAGTAAAGAACATCATCCTTGGACAATTTAAGGGTAACATTATCTACTGGTGTAGATTTCCATTGATTTTCTTTAAAATAATCTGAAATAGGTAGGATTTAATTATTTTATCTTAATTATTCTTAATTATTGCATCTGCCTGATTAAAAGATGATAGAATATTATTTTATCCCAGTAATACAATCAGATAAGATTTTTTACGCAATAATAGCTTAGTCGGCCGTGTGTCCGCCTTACGTCCTGTAAGTAGTGTGTTCGATCCCCAAGCAATGAGCTCGAGCTTGCGGTGAAGGGAAACATCATGTGGAAATCATAGTGGATAAGAATTTTCTAGTGCATGGCTAGCAAACACTCTCAAGTTAAGAAATCAAGCACCCAACAACAGTGAGTTCAATAGCTTTCTAGAGCTTGTTATTCCAAACTAGGTACGCTCCACCTTAGGTTGAGTGTCGCTAACAACTTATTAATTTAATTATGTACCTTCGAGATTATCCTCAAGTCTTATTCTTTCATGAACTGCATGTTGATCAAAGAGTACTAAGTAATCTAGTAGAGGTCCATAATTTCGGCTTTCTTTCATAGTTGCTGCTATGAACTTATCGTCTATTTGTCTAAAAACCTGTAATAATGATTAACAACTATAGACATCAGTTTCTGTATAGAATTACCACGTACTGCAACTTTTGAACTCTTCTTACTGTAGCGTCTTTCAAAGATTTCCCATCAAATTTCAGTGCTGATTTTTCTTTCACCAATTTAATGTTCACTTTTTCTATAGCTTTTGTATTAACTTCATTATGGCCCTGTATATTTTGTTCATATACTTCTGCATTATTTCGTACATTTACCGCAAAATTGTTGTACAATTCCTAAATAAAAGAAAAAAATATGGGAATATGAACATTTCTATTTTTTCCAAACATTCTAGTTTTATTGAAACTTCCTTTACCTTTTCATAATAATCTCTAGACAGATTGCATTTGTTTATATCTTTAGTTTTACAGTTCTGGAAAATTGGCGACAATCCTGCAACATTATAAAGAAAGGAAATTTTAATTCAAAATCACAAACATATCTTTCTCTTACTCTCTCTCTCTTTCTGTGGGATGTTTTTCATACCTTTAGGAACAAAACACAGTCTGTTCTTAAAATTGAAGTCGCCATTTGATTCGTCTACATATTTTTTCGCATCTGTAATTTTAGTTTTATTACGTATATCTGGTTTGGCAGTTGTAGGAATAAGGCTTTTCTTATTTGCGTCATTTAAATCTGCATCTTGACTGTTAGGGCGATCATCATGAAAATAGCTACTGTTGCCATTATTCAAATCAATGGGCACTTTATTTGTATCTTTTGGACATTCAAAATGATGTGACACTCCAGTAATCATGTTTTGACAATCATTATTAACTTCTAGAATCCCAGGCATATTTTCATCTTGTTTCATAGATATATTATTCTGATAAATGAAGTCTTGTTTATTGGCATCGTTGGCATTATTAAACAAACAATTTGATCTATTTTTGAAACTAATTTCAAATTCTCTAGCAATAACTTCTTCACTGTTCAAAATTGTTTCGCAAACATTCAAAGGATCTATGGTTTCGTTATATTGATCAGGTTTTTGAGATTTTGAAACAAATATAAAGTTTCTTTTATTTTGAGAACTTTCTTTACTTTTAGAAACTTGATACTGTGTTCCAGTGCCGTTAGTAAATTTATCAATGCTTTCGATAGTATATGTTCCGTGAAGAGCCCAATCATTGTAGTTTTCGTCATTTACATTATAACCTTTACCATCAACATTCGATAGTACGCAAGTACCCGAATCCATCGCAATAATATCGTTATCTTTGGCGGCGTTATTGAGATTTAATGATTGTGATCTTATCTCTTCTATATTCATTCTAGTATTTTGTGATAAATGGCTCATTATAGCTCTATCATGAGATGATCTAAATTTGTTGCTTTCAGTAAATTCGATCCTATAAGATGATTCACATGTAGTTCCAACGATTTGTTTCTTCAGATTAAATAGCTTCGATGTTTGTCTAAACAGGTTTTTTATGTGAGCTCGTATTGCAGTAGGAATTCTTGTTCGAAAGTTTTTCCTTTTAAAAAGATTTCGTTTGGGGTGTTCATTAGGCATTACAAAATTGTCTCTTGATTGTCTTGTTATAAAAGTTCTTTTCCTTTTGTGGATTTGCACATGCGATTGATAGCTATTATTACTTTTACTTTCTGTATGAACGCTTTGACGGGAGTAGTAGTTATGGCTTTCATATGTGACTATTGGTTCTGTTTGTTTATTTTCTAATTTTTTGTTAATAATTTTATTTTCTTCATATTTATTTACTCTTGTAGCTACTGGAATCGGGTGTACCTCTATCATATCCATACCACTTGAAGTATTTCTTCTCTGTCTGTTATTATCGCTTTGGCTTGTCAATATTGTTTGTATGAGGTCGTAATTAGATTGCACTAATTTCTTTTTTACATTGATCACCTCAGTCCTTGGCTGTTTTGATTTATTATTGTGTATGATTATCTCATCAATTTGCCTACGAATTGACACATTTATTTGCTTTTTATCAAGATTATTACCTTCACTATTTTCTTCGCGTATCTTATTAAAATTATTTTTGTGCCATTGATCTAGCATTTGCATAGTGTTTCTGTGTAGCTGTTCATATCTGTTTTTAATAAAGTTGGATGGTGACTGTACTTCTTTTTTCTTGTCTTTCGACTTCTTTATTCTACTGTTTTTCGTATCAATATTATGTTTCTTTGTTTCCATCTTGTGGAGAATATGTGCCTTTTTTTTGTCTACTACTTTTTTAAAGTTCATATTGTATTTGTTGCCAACTCTGCTTTTCATACTCTTTTCCTTTCTATCCAATGCAGAATATTTTTTAGTTTCATGACTAAGTTTAGAGTTGGGGTGGTTACATTCTTTAGCATCATTGCTTTTAACAAATATATTTAAATTGGTTTCATTATTCAAACTATCACATAGAGTAGCATTGTTGTTGGTCAGTTTATCTTTGAAATTATTTTCTTTGTTTTTCACTTTTGTTGTAGACATTTTTCTAGACTTTCTTGTTATTTGCTTTCCTGAAATAAAGGATATATAAAAATAAAAATACATATAAATGTAAATACATGTACATTATAATGTATTTTAAAGACTATGATAATTAGGAAATTCGGTACATGTGACCTTTTTAGGAAAATACATATTGCTACTGAATTAATCTGGTGACCTTAAGCAACAGAAGTTAAAATTAAACTTTATATTTACCTCGGATTCCATTCTGCAAATTCATGATTCCTGTTTTCTTGGTGTTGGTCCCTAGAATTCTTTGCATGATCTGTTTCACTTGTTCTCTTGTATTTCTATTTTCTGGTTTATTTGATATCACCTTCATTTGTTCCTCTTTGGTGACTTCCTTTAATTTCATATCACCATTGTAAAATTTGACAAGTTTTTCCAACAATCTGTTTATTTGGTTCCAGTCTTTGAATTCTAATACTGATTGCTTGCCCGAGTGACTCAATTCATAATCTGTGTAAGGACATTTTATGAATATGAAATAATCAGGTAAACTTTTCTGAATCAAATGGTTTTCTTCTTCTGTGATTTTGTCCTGAAAAACAATTTTGTACTTTATACTACTTAACTGTACCTTAATAGTTAGTAATTAACTAAAAAATAATAATTGGTTGCTCAATAAATATAGAGATACACAGAATCAACAAACGTAAGATATTTTAATTTAGTAAAGGATAACAAGGCACAGAGTAACAGCAACTAGATTACAATATACTGTACCTTGATTTTAGAATTTTTTGAACATCTTTGGTTAAAATATTTACTCAGATTGCTATTCACAACTTTGTGCAGCTTACTTGAACTTTGTACAAGCTTTCCATTTAAGAAGATTAGTTGTCTCCCAACTTGAGAGTCAGAATTACTTATGTGAGCTTTAACTTTGTATTCATTCTTTTCTACTTGCAATTCTTGTAAATTTTTCTTTTCAATATTGTAAAGTTCTGATAATGTTTGTGCAACATTTCTGTTTTTGTGTATTTTGAATAAGATTTCATTTCTAGAATCATCTCTCAAGCTTAATGAAACATTGCAATGGACTAAAGATATGTGCTCAAGAAATGATTTTATATTTTGTAGATTATGTAGAGTATCTTTCAATTTGTTTTGTATGTTAAGGTTGTAAAGGAATCCTGTGATTTCAACCTGATAAATTAAACAATAAATAATTAGTAAAAAGTTAAGCAATAATCATGTTCATTGAGGAGATTGCTTGGAGAATCCAGTGCCGCACTAAGGTGCATGACATCGGACAAACTATCACAACTCAAGTGGTGTTGGGCAGGACACATTGCTAGACAGAGTGATGGCAGATGGACTAAGGCGTTAACGGACTGGAGACCAATGTCAGGCAGAAGAGGTGTCGGTTGACCACTCGCACATTGGGTCGACGACATACGAAACATCGTGGGCAGGACATGGATGAGGGTAGCACAAGACCGAGACAAATGGCGTACACAAAGGGAGGCCTATGCTCAGCAGTGGGCGATAGAGGGCTGAAAATGATGATGATGAATCATGTTCATTGTGCTTAGTTTATTTTAAGTTATTATACTTACTGTGGTGCCTTTTGATGGTCGTGGATTGTATTCTTTCAATATCTTTTCTTGTCCATGTTCAAATAATTTCAACCATGTTTCCTTGGATTTCTCATGATGAGATATCAGTTTCACACTCTTTGAAACATTTATCAAGCTTGAAAGAGCCTCACCTCTAAACCCATACTTATCAGGTACTGATCTTAAAGTAGAGTGGTCTATGACTTTACTGGACATGTACTTCTGACCAAGAGGTTTGAAATCTTTCTTTGATATACCACATCCATTATCAATTACCTGTATTGTGTTTTCTTGAATATTAACTCTTATAGCAATAGATGTGGCGCCAGCATCCAATGCATTGTAAACCTAAAATATACATCTGTTATAGACTTCTATGTAATGTAAACCTGAAATATATACCTCTGTAACCTAAAATTTATATTTACAAGGCTGGATCGACATACCAGTTCTTCTATAGCTTTACTATGATTGTTTAATAGATTTGAGGAACTTAATAACGATTGCACATTAGATGGAATTTTTTTCATGGTACTAGCAAGAAGGGTTGAGTTTACAAACAAATAATCGATTTGCAGTCTCAATCTAGAACTGCGATCTAGAACAACTACTAAGCTATGGTAATATAAATAAATGACTATCATTTTTGACAGGTTATCGTGAAATAAACAAAATACATTACATTCGGCCAGTGTTATCACAAGGATACCATGTAGCAATGTAACTCCTTTTTGTGCCATGGATATGGAGGCCAAATAAAGTCTTATCCATTATATTTCTCATTTAACAGGAGGCTAATATTAATTCTTGGTGTCGCGATAAGACCACTAAGGAGTTCGATGGGCCGAAGGCACAATTTGTTTTCTTTAGCTATTTTATTAATAGAACCATACACATATTCAAATAGTTTTTGATTATAACCTCAGCCTATTCTAAACTGGATTTCAAATAATCATTTAACTTCTTCGGCGTGAGCTTATCGAATACTTTTTCAGTTTCTGTTTTTTGAGATATGAAATCTTGGAGATTTTTATAAACAAGTTCGTCGACGGGAAATTTATTTGAATACCCGATACTACGTTTGCCCTGGAAGTTGAGACTCACATAGTATATGTTAGAATAGTCTGAGATTATAACCTGGAAAAATGATAGATGTTTGTTTACTTTGTTTAGAACAAACAAATATTTCAATTGTCTTATTGTACAATCCAAGTAATATGCAGCCAAAGTAATATAGCTAGGATATTTATGGACAAGTAATTATTGGACAGCTAGTTCAAATTTGTGGATTTTATTGGCCGTGATATGCCGTAGTCGTACTGCCAACCTAACGTTAATAAGTTATAAAAAATATTTTACTGTGGTTTTTAAGTTTATATTAATTTTAATGTCCATTTTATTTTTAATGTAATATTATCTTATAATCTATAATTTTTTTGCATACACACGACTGGTTAGCCCCATACTAAACCACTTCTAGTTTGTACATATACATACATAAATATTTTATTTCGATATATATTTAACTCCCAGACCGACAGCCAACAAATTTAGTTCATCAAAAAAAATGTTGATCGTGCCGGGAATCGAATCCGGGGCCCTCTGGTATGGTAACCATTACGCCAACGAGGTCGTCAATTTTATTTAGGCCTTGACCATCCACGAAAGTACCTAGTTAAAAGTGAAACTAACACTATGAATGGCCATCGATTAGTGTTTAACCCTGAACTTCCATGTGTTCGAAAGAGGGTATGTTGTGGACGGCAGACCGGCAATGGCTAGCCTCATATAGAAACGTGTTTGTTTCCGTAACACGCCTTTAAAGTTCAACTGTTTTAACTAAGAATATAAACTTTTTTGATAATATCTCTAAATAGTTTAGTTTCAGTTTTAGTGTAGCGATTTATGAAAGAGTGTCTTCATGGTGGCCATACAAATGAACCCACATTTGGAGCGGGAGATTCTTTTGTTTTGGGAGTACGTTAAACGGTAAGAATCGTACTTACAGCCTTTATTATAACTTTATCTTCTTTTTATTCGTGACGCTCTTGTCAGAGCGGTCGTGATCGTCATGGAGGGTCACTAGAGGGGGCGGATATAATTTGCCTCACGACATCTCGCCATCTTTGCCTGCTGGATGTCATCCGGCTACATATATAACTTTATAAAAAATATAAAATATTAAATTAAACCTTACCATGATTCCACGATTTTTTGTTTGTTTGACGCAAATAGGCTCCGAAACTACTGGACCGATCTGAAAAATTATTTCACCGTTGGGAAGCTACATTATCCCTGAGTAGCATAGGCTATAATTTTGTTTCTCTTTGCAACTTAGATTAATTTATAGTCCGTGCGAAGCTGGGACGATATGCTAGTGTCAAATATTTTAAATGACAAAGCCTACTAATATAATAAATGCGAAAGTTGGTGTGTGTATATTGTTACTTTTACACGCTGAAACGGCAATTTTTTATCCTGGATTAACTCCCTATTTCCCGGATTAACGCGAGCAACAACGCGGGGTGCAACTAGTAATAAATAAATAAAACAATAGGACCTACCTATTTATCTGATACCGATCTCTAAATCAGCCTATACTTATAGTACGAGATCCCGCTGCAGGATTGGTGTGCTCATCGACTATTTGTTTAAAACCAAATTTTTATGTTTATTTATAGTTAAGAGAATATATATTTACTAGGGTGCCTATCAAAATTTGGCCGCTATTATTTTTTTTTTAATTATTTTTAATTTATTTTTGGTAAAAAATTTCGTTTATTTATTATTTAAATAAAATAACGTCTACATCACAGCAATTAATATGAATATTCGAAAAAATCACGGTTGCCGTTGCTCACCTGGCCGCACTTCTTTGCAGCCTGGTGTAAACAGGTATGATTTCGATAAATTTATACGTTCATAACCTATTTTTATGAATTATATGTCAAATAAAAGCTAATTTTTTTCTATTAATTATCATATAAAGTTGCTTAATTAAATCTGGCCACAAATAAGGGTTGCTGGCTGTTAAAGATAATAAATATTTAAGGTAGAGTGAAAGAGACTTAGCGCGTAACATCATTTGTCAGACGAGGACAGCGATTGCCGACTGTGCGACGCTTTTAAACCATTGCGCATGCGTTGAACGTTAGTGTTCTCAACCACCGGGGAAAAATAGAGACGACTTATAATAAATACTCCAAAAAATATGTAATTTTTTCAAAATGATAAATTTATAAATTGCAACAAAAAATTAAACTCTGAATGATATCCAAAATCATTAGTAGAGTCAATTGTAAATTATATATCATGACCTTTTCATGATATTTACATTTTTTTTACGACGAAACAATAACATTAGCAAGCACTTTTGGAATGATATATTATTAAAGTCAAGTACATTGATTTTTTCGTTACACAAAAAACACGACTTCATCTTTATCAATTCTATTTTACGTTAATTAATATAATAATTTTTAGATGCACAAATAAAATAACAATGTAAATATAAAACATTGTTTATTACGAACTCGAAGAACCAGAAGCCACGTAAAACAAAACACTGCCCCCCACCCGCGTCATTTCCCACCCGCGTAATGTTGCTAGCTCAGGCATTATGTGTCCGTTTTTAGCGTAAAATTTGGGAGTCCAGGAGGTGAGATAATAATAGATTAAAAATTGTCCTAATCTATATTATAATTATGTACCTACCTAATTGTCTCAATAAATTGATAGATTTATTGAAAAAAGACGCTTTAGAAAAAAATACATTTAATTTCCTTTTTGCTGAGTAAGCTTTATATAATATTGTCTCTTAGAATTTGAACTTCTTAACAAAAATTTAAATTTAGATAAATGATGAAATATTATGTCTAGGTATTTTTCATAGATATAAACATACTATTTAATAGGACTATTGGTTATGTACACACGGGCTGCACTGATGTGTTATGCTTTCTTTTTTCAAGTCGGTTAATTTTTATTAAATTAATTATTAATATTCTACAATGAATAAAAGCCCTCAAGAGGTAATAAAAAGTAGGGTAAATCAAAACTCTTATACTGGCAACACTAACAAGATGGATGCCTCATTATCTATGACAATTGAAAACTGAGAAATTTATTCATTAATTAAAAAAGTTGATACTTAAATACGATACTTACCTACACGTGAAATGTGATCCCATCGGATCGGATCGGTCGCGCGTCAAACTACTCTATATAAGAGTAGTTTTAGTAGCTTCAGTATTAGGCGCGCTCACGGTTTCTGGTTCTTTCTGTATTCAGAGCATTCGACGCATGCGCAATGGCTTAAAAGCGTCGCACAGTTTCACTCTAGCTTAAATATTTATTATCTTTAACAGCCAGCAACCCTTATTTGCGGCCAGATTTAATTAAGCAACTTTATATGATAATAAATAGAAAAAAATTAGCTTTTATTTGACATATAATTCATAAAAATAGGTTATGAACGTATAAATTTATCGAAATCATACCTGTTTACACCAGGCTGCAAAAAAGTGCGGCCAGGTGAGCAACGGCAACCGTGATTTTTTCGAATCTTCATATTAATTGCTGTGATGTAGACGTTATTTTATTTAAATAATAAATAAACGAAATTTTTTACCAAAAATAAATTAAAAATAATTAAAAAAAAATAATAGCGGCCAAATTTTGATAGGCACCCTAGTAAATATATATTCTCTTAACTATAAATAAACATAAAAATTTGGTTTTAAACAAATAGTCGATGAGCACACCAATCCTGCAGTGGGATCTTAGGCTATTAATTTCAGTTTAGTTTCTTTTTTTTTCCAGTTTATTAATTTCGTACACAATACCACTTATCATAATATACACTAAGTCTTAAATTATGTATTAGTTAAATTTAGGCTATAAGTAAGAACTAGGTTTTTAAGACAAGGGGTGCACTGAACTCCACAGAAGGTCATCATAATAGAGAGGTAGGTATGTTATTTTAGTATATTGATTATGACTCTTCATACTTCACTTCACGTCATAAAATTATCTAGGTTAATATAATACGTACTTATCTAGTTATGAAATCTACATATCAGCAGCACCGTAACGAAAATCAAAGTACCAGACTTATGGCGATGTTGTACCGAGATCAGCATCCATACTCACGGAATCCTACGGAGGGAGTTAGTGGCCTTAAATTACCTAACTGCTTAGAGCTTATCTCCGAAACCGTTGTTAAAAATTAAAAAAAACAAACTTTGTTATACATACAAAAAAATATCATAATAATTTGTATCATATAATGTTCAAAATATAATAATGATAATTATGAATGTCCTGCTAAATAAATGTATGTTTTGCCTCAATAAACGATTTATTTATTTATTGTTTATTTATACATATTTGACCGAAGCGCCTGAACTGTGGTAGTAGGAATTTCACGCAATAAAGTCATAATAAAATATACAGTTAAAAGATTCTAGATAATATCGTTACCTACCAAAACAAGGAGGATTATTTAATTGCTTTATTACTCTCAGAAGCAAAACATTTCTTCATTTGAAAAATAAATAAAATTACCGTTAGAAATTTATATGTATCTATATAATCGTATTTTGGAACTCTACGGATTTGGAATACTGAATCAGAAATAATAAAACTAAAAAGATTGTGACCCCCATTTACGCAGGATTTTAAGAATATATAAGAATATCTTTTTATAAATAAAATTTCCATATCACAATGTTAGTTACGTACTCCTCCGAAACGGCTTGACCGATTTTAAACAAATTTTATATGCGTATTCAGTAGGTCAGAGAATCGGCTACTATCTATTTTTTAAAGCGTTACAACGTTTGCCGGGTCAGCTAGTAGAATTATATATTAGAAAAACGCTATTTTGAATCCATGCCGCCCTAATACGAGAACATAGTATATGTACCAAGCATATGCTTAAACTGACGTCATTACTTCTACTAGAAGTAGAATAATTATGTCAACCCACTTTTGATTTTAAATTTATCACAATACCACAACTTATTTTATACTCTGTTTGCTACTAAGTTAGGGCTGGCGATTGATTTATTCATAAGTTTCCCACAGTTAGCTGGGCGTATTCAAATGCTTCATGTTTCCTTGAAGCTTCCAATGACGGTTGAATAATTTAGCGATATCGATTCAAGATATTATTACTAAGCTTTTTGGGTCAGGTAGGTTCATAAGAACAGTCTTTGTTTTAAGCTCTACAGATTGTTTTAAAAAAACTAGTGTGCGTGTGTATAATATTGTTACGGTTAGATACTGCTTTTTCTGATCCGTGGTAAGTTCAATACAGGTAGGTATACAGTACCGTTAAGTGTGTGTAAATGGTATCAAACACTTCTTAGTTAGGTTCTATGTAATGTATACTGTACTTTGGTCGATGCATACACTATGTTCTTAAGACTATCAATGTTCAACAATTGATGAACGATGATATCATCATGATAGCCCTCTCTAGAATTTAATTAAAATTATGCGATGATTCTCAAATAAGGTAATAAATTTACGCTCGGCTGGTTAGCCTCAAACAGAACTATTTCGAGTTTGTATTATGGTTGCTAACACAACTGATATACTACATATACATACATACTTTAAATTAATAAATATTCAACACCCAGCCAACAAATTTATTTCGTCACAAAGATGCTGGCCGTGCCAAAAATCAAACCTGGGTCCTTCCGGTTGGCAGTCCGGCATGGTAACCATTACGCCAAAGAGGTCGTTAATAAGCTCTACCGTATACATTCTTATACAATGTAGTTGGCTAAGGATGTCTGTCTCATCAGTCTGCTATGCAAAGAATCCAAAAATCGAAGACTATTGTCTCTCATCTACGCGTTTTTTTAAAATTCCGATGCATTTACGAATCCTTATCACGGTTCCTAAACCTGCACTTTTGCGAAACAATACATTGAGATAAGTCCGGGTGACTTATCCTGAGGGTGCCTCGTATAAATAGTGCAAAAGGATGGTAAATATCATCAGTGTCATCGAAGACTCCTGTGGGATAGGATCAGCAGTACCTACGCACAGTCAATAGAACATGGTGAGTAGTTTATTTATTTTTCTTAATAATAAGAATTCGTGTACTAAAATTCAAGATATTTTAGTCTTTTAAGACATTATTGTAAAAGCATTTTACAGAGTCAAAAGACCATCGGCACAGAATTTATTATGAATATACACCCACATATCTATCATTATAATTTTACGTTCTTAATTTCGTCTTAAATGTTTAAATGACCAATTTCAAAAGGTTTGAAGAAAAAGACCTCACATTCATACGAGCCTAATGATATATATTTTTTTATTGTTTTTATTTTTTCAGATGATGAAAGTGCTACTTCTCATCTTAGCTGCGGCTATCCCAGCTATGAAGGCAGAAGTATCACCATCCTACAGTTTACTAGAAAAACATCCAGCGTTCAATCCAGATTTAAAAACTGAACCTATTGAAACACACTCAGTTTTCAAGAAGGAGTCAAATGACGCTGAGCATCCCGTTTACAAAGAAGACCACCTTCCTCAGGGAAGAGCTAATATTCAACCAGTCAGACCTACAGGACCAGTGATTAAAAACGATCCTATGCTGGCTGATCAGCCGAATGGATCTGAAGTTAACAGAGCTGTAAGTAACTTTTCATATTGGAAAAATGCGTTCTTGATTTACCATTGGCTTAAAGATGTTGTGTGCCCGTTAAGCTTCCTGACCAAGAAAACAGAGTGAAGAGGAAAAGGTTACAAAATAATCAATTGCAAACATCCGTTCAGAAATCGGTATTTTTCCACTATGTGTTTTTCAAATAGCACAGGCAGTGTTAAGCTTTTGAAGACTGTTTAAGTGGTTAAATCAGATATTTGTTTTTCAGGATGCTCAGACTATTCCTGGGTATGCATACCTCCCAGCACCGGCTGAAATTGCGTATCCTGACGTTCCGTATGCACCAGGATACGGCTATGATGCTGCCTACGCGGCTTCTAATGGGTCTGAATTATTTAAACTGTTTTCATTTAGTACAACTAACTTTTTTAAAATTGATTTTCAACGCCCAGTGATAAACTAGTTTTCTTTACAGGGACGACATATATGGAAATGGACCTAACAGCTATTTGATGGAGCCGGACACTTCTGCTGTTGGTCTGCTTTGGAGCCAAGTTCCTGACTCAAGGGTACGCCTCATATTTTTTCAGTCATTGTGAATTATTTATTTATAGCAGCACCACTTAACTGAAAATATTGAGTTTTGTATTCTAATAAAAAACCATAATACATAACCATAATAACCAATATTTACAACACTGTCACATAAAAATATACGAATGCTCCAATAAAAATATAGGGACACTATAAATTAGAAATGCCATTCTTAAATGTGCAAAAATAACTTGTGTTGTTGTGGAAATGTAAACTAGTTAGTCTTATTTTGATGTACAAATTTTTTATAATTAAATAATAATTGTTTCTTTTCTAGACATTCATCAGTTACATCGGGAGCACCATCCATTGGGTATTTAGCAGCATTTTCGTTCTACTCCTTGGATCTCTGATTACTGTTGGAGTCTGTTCTTACACTAACCTCTGCACTATCGCTTTCAACGGAGTTGGTCCTATCCACGAAGAAATGAGGGCATTGGTATCTCCTGAGCGATTGGAAAAGATCAGTAATGCAGCCGATTTTGTGAAGAATGCTATCGATAAATACCAAAAGATACAGAAAGTTACTGGCGACTCGGCTAGACAACGCCGCAATGTATTTTACTAGAAGTGCTTATTTTCATTTCAGAAAATATACTTAAGTGTGTTCCTAATTGTAACAAAAATATTATTAAATTAAAAGATCACTTAGCTCCTAACACATGCATTTTTTCTCACAATCTAATAGGTAAACTGTTATTATATATGTCTATCAAGCCATACCATTAACCCATATTTAAAAAAAACCAAAGGTGCTGTTTAACATATAATTTATTCAATAAATAGTTTAGGTTACCTCTATACTGAATTAAATGTTTTGCATTTCTAAGTACTTATTATAGGCTTCACTAAAAAAGTTTTCCAGTTGTTCTAAATACGGGAACGAGTCTATGTTTTCTCTTGCAAGAAAAGCTGGTTTTTCAATAGTCAGGGTGCAGTAGGGTGTCAAGCCACAGAAAGCTATGACGATGCCCATACCGAGTAAGATTAGACCACCTTTCAAAAAGACCCAGGTAGCCACAGATAAAGCAGTTGATCCAAGGCTGATAACGGCAGTCTGTGAACGAAATTCTTTATTAATTTCTTTTAAATAAGTAAATATATGTATTCATTTTTCAAAAAGACGCTAAACAATTTTTAGCTTGCATTTCTGGGACAGTTGATCATTTACAAGATCACTAGTATATTTTGTCTATGCTAGTACCTATGGAACGCTAAATGATATAACGAGTATATTTAGAGATAGTGACATTAGTTAGTAACAATGATTTATTTTACTTACAATTGGGCTCAAAACTATGTCCAAAAGTGATGACTCCTGTTCAACTGTTGCTACTGCATAGTCGTCACTTGGTACTATTTGATACCTGAAATTGTATTAGAAAAGTTTTAAAATGAATTATTTAAATATTAGTGTAGTCTGATGATGATGATGATGATGATAATGAGTAACAGAAAGATATACTTTAGCAAGAGGACGCACTTTACCCTATTCATCTTCAACTACTCGTAAGTATGAACATTGAAAAATACTAATAGAATAGTGTTACTTAATGTGTGTAACTTACTCAATTGGTTGAGATGATGTCGGGTCCAATAAACTGATAGATTCTGCTTCGTTTCTTGGCTGAGACAGGATATATGAAGGTTGCGGTGATACTACTGACATCAGTAGCACAAAACATATTGATCCGAATGAAAATGATACTGGAGACATCTAAAAGAAATAATATAAAATTGTTTTAAAAAACAAAGAACCGACTTCAAAACACAACTAAAAAGGGAAAAATAATTTTAAGCCTACATCAAATCAAGAATAGTTATATAAGTAGAATCGAAGAGTTTATTTCATGTACTTATAAAAAACTATTTGCAATTTTTAGTAATCCTGTATTCTTGAAGTCGGTGCCATCTACGAAGAACAATTTAATGTTTGTTAAAAAAACTATTTTCAATTGTCTTTCTTTGCTGGCACCGACTCCAAGAATACAGGATTCATAAAAAATTAAAATAGTTTTTTATAAGTACATGAAATAAACTCTTCGATTCTACTTATATAACTATTCTTGATTTGATGTAGGCTTAAAATTATTTTTCCCTTTTTAGTTGTGTTTTGAAGTCGGTTCTTTGTTTTTTAAAACAATTTTATTTTTACATTTTTAGTGGTTAGTCATGATATTTTTTAAGTTTTAGCTATAGAGAGCCAAATAAACTTCACGATCAAAAAACCTCTGGCGTATACCAGGCAGGCAACCAATTGCGAGCAAATTGAGCTGTATGCTAGCGAAGCGAGCGCGAAAATATTCACCGTATTTGTTCGAACCGTTTGAGCATAAAGAAGTCCAAAGCAGCACAAATTACATAATGTTTGTTGTGTCAAAACGTAATAGAACCAATTGCGAGCGAAGCGAGCCGGATGCGAGCGAAGCGAGCTATGCGCGAGCGAAGCGAGCGCGAAAATTTTCACCGTATTTGTTCGAACTGGTTGAGCATAAAGAAGTCCAAAGCAGCACAAATTACATAATGTTTGTTGTGTCAAAACGTAATAGAACCAATTGCGAGCGAAGCGAGCGCGAAAATTTTCACCGTATTTGTTCGAACCGTTTGAGCATAAAGAAGTCCAAAGCAGCACAAATTACATAATGTTTGTTGTGTCAAAACGTAATAGAACCAATTGCGAGCGAAGCGAGCCGGATGCGAGCGAAGCGAGCTATGCGCGAGCGAAGCGAGCGCGAAAATTTTCACCGTATTTGTTCGAACCGCTTGAGCTTGAAGAAGTCCAAAGCAGCACAAATTACATAATGTTTGTTGTGTCAAAACTTACTAGAACCAACAGCGAGCGAAGCGAGCCGGATGCGAGCGATCCGAACTATGCGCGAGCGAAGCGAGCGCGAAAATTTTCACCGTATTTCTTTAAACCGTTTGAGCATAAAGAAGTCCAAAGCAGCACAAATAACATAATGTTTGTTGTGTCAAAACGTACTAGGACCAAGGGCGAGCGAAGCGAGCTGGATGCGAGCGTATCGGGCAATGCGCGAGCGAAGCGAGCGCGAAAATTTTCACCGTATTTGTTCAAACCATTTGAGCATAAAGAAGTCCAAAGCAGCACAAATATATATAATATTTGGAGTGTCATAAGCCCAAAACATCCTGGGGGAAAGTCGAACGAAGTGGGATAACTCCTAGCGAAGCGAGCCCGTAAATATTTTTACCGAAAATTTTCACCGTATTTGTTCGAACCGCTTGAGCTTGAAGAAGTCCAAAGCAGCACAAATTACATAATGTTTGTTGTGTCAAAACTTACTAGAACCAACAGCGAGCGAAGCGAGCCGGATGCGAGCGATCCGAACTATGCGCGAGCGAAGCGAGCGCGAAAATTTTCACCGTATTTCTTTAAACCGTTTGAGCATAAAGAAGTCCAAAGCAGCACAAATAACATAATGTTTGTTGTGTCAAAACGTACTAGGACCAAGGGCGAGCGAAGCGAGCTGGATGCGAGCGTATCGGGCAATGCGCGAGCGAAGCGAGCGCGAAAATTTTCACCGTATTTGTTCAAACCATTTGAGCATAAAGAAGTCCAAAGCAGCACAAATATATATAATATTTGGAGTGTCATAAGCCCAAAACATCCTGGGGGAAAGTCGAACGAAGTGGGATAACTCCTAGCGAAGCGAGCCCGTAAATATTTTTTTTATCCGTTCGAGTGTCTAGTCTATTAATATATTATCAAATTTTACATGAGTGAAATCTGTATTGCCGTATGAGCGCGAAGAAGTGAAATAGGTTATCGAGTTATTTGGGTATCCCAAGGGAATAGCAATGACTTTTAAGATAAAAAGTAACCTTCGTGTTATACAAGGTCTAGTCTACCCCCATATCAAATTTAAGTGAAATCAGTGTGTCATGTGTTATTTGGTGCATCCCACGGGAACAGTAATTATTTTCGGGATAAAAAGTAGCCAATGTGTTAACACATAGTCTAACCTATCTTCATCTCAAATTTCATCAACATCAGTACAGCCGTTCGGGCGTGAAGAAGTTATAAAGATTTATGTGTTATTTGGTGCATCCCACGGGAACAGTAATTATATTCGGGATAAAAAGTAGCCTATGTGTTAACACATAGTCTTACCTATTTTCATCTTAAATTTCAAGAATATCAGTACAGCCGAACGAGCGTGAATCTCTCTTCGGGCGTAAACATAACCTAACTTTTTAGGTTTTCCTTCGATTTCCCTAGGAATCCATCATCAGATCCTATTTTGGTGACAATGGGACCAATTCAGAACCATACTCTTTCAATTAAAAAAAGAATTTTGAGAATCGATCCACAAATGGCTGAGAAATCGGTGAACATACATAAAAAAAAAAAAAATACATACACGTCGAATATATAACCTCCTCCTTTTTGAAGTCGGTTAAAAATTTATATCAGATCACACAATTGAATTAAGTTAAATTATTCATCGGTAACATGAGATTTTAAGTGAAAGAACAAAAACGAACAAGAATAAGTTTGTACCTTTTTAAAAGGTCTTGTAGTGAATCTAAAAGAAATATTTTTGGCAAATGATAACTGTTTAGTAAAGTCTTGATATAAATAGAAGAAAGTAATTAATTACGTAATGCATCTAGGTACTTAGTTCATGACACTGGATACCTATATTTAACGAGAGTTTTACCTAACCCAGCAATGAGTCATTAAACATTAGTTAAATTATACTATTAGGTAAAAAGTTTTGAAACAATGGATCGGTGTATATAAAATTGCGAATAGCGATTAACGTTTGCATATTGTTTCTGGAATTGACAAGACACTTGTCTTGTATAATAGTATTAACAGAGGAATAGTTAAAAAACAGTATTTAACTTTTCCAAGGTAAGTTATACTTCAACAAGTTTGATGTTGCTTTTGTAAGTTTTATAGAATTTAAATTTGATTATTTGCTATTAGGTATTTATAAGAGCTTATTTTTTCAGATGATCAAATCAAGCATCTTACTGTGCTCAATGCTCTTGATTTCTACTGCTACAGCTGAAGTATTCAATTTCGATAATAACTACATTGAATTTGGTCCTGCTCCTGTAAGTTAATTAATTCAACTAATTCTTCATTCCAACTCACACTGAAATATTAAAATTTTACAATAATCTTCAATCGTATTTCTTACATGCTTTTAATAGACTCTTCTAGTCTAGTGTCTTCTAGTCTAAAAGTTTAAAATATTTCTATCTAGTCTTTAGTCAAGAAAAGCTTGTCGTCTTCTTTGTATGAGCGAACTGGTCTAGCTCTGACGTTGAGAGTTTTAAAACCGCTTGAGGGCCTCCAGGCATGGCCATATCCTATTGAATAAATATATAATGCTCTTTAACTTGCGCAGGCAACAATAAAACTAATCGCCCTGCCAATTTATTTTTATTTCAGACCATATCTCTGCCGTATCCATACCAAGCTGTAGAACCTTCGCCACATGTGTATCACAAGAAACACATTCGCCCAAATGTTGTGCCTGCTCACGACACTGAAATCATTGAAGTGGTTGAACCTGCTGGTCTTATCTCTACAGCCATATCGGTTTGTAACTATATATCATATACATATTTTTAATTAGGGTCCAATTTGAGTCTTGAAATATGACATCCTTTTGGATATGAGCTTCAAGCCAATATCTTAAATTTAAACAGTCTTGGAGAACCCGTGTCCAAAACTCCGAATAGAGTCTTACTTTAAAATACGTAAGTTATATTTGTCGTGTGGCATTTGTGAACTCTAATTCTCAGGTATATAAATTTGTAGTACAGTGTAAACTCTATATAACGACACTGAATGGTTGTGCATTTTAAGGCGTTAAATGGAGAGAATGTATCATTGTATGGAATACAAGCTAAACCAACTAAAGCCAATTGATTTCGACGCTTTAGAGAGTTTGTCGTTAAATCGAGTGACGCTACATCGAATTTACACTGTATTTATTTGGTAGCATTCTTCTAGATGATATAAATACAGACCTCAAACAAAAAAAAAGAATGTGTAGCGTGATCTTTATAGCATTTCTCAAGAAGAAGAAATTGGTAAGAGTTTCAAATTTTTTGCTAATTTGTTTTCTTTTTGCTTTCAGTGCGCAGTCAACGCAGTGAAATCCGCTGTTGTATTCCTCCTGACTAATATTCCTGGACTAATAGCTGGTAGCGCAGTTGCTTTAGGTCTATGCAAGCTGACTTCTCTATGCGACTCTCAAGTGACTATATACGAGGCCCAATCGGAGCTAAGGTCCCTTGCCACGCCTGAAAGACTGTCGCGCGCTGCGAATTTCGTGAAGGAAGCAATGAAAAAATATAATGAAATGCAGAAGAGTTGATTGGTCTAAGCTTTAGGTTTAAGTTGTAAGAATATTTATTTAAATAAATGTTTGAATTTAATTAATAAGTTTATGACTTTGTAATTTTTGCCTTTACCTTTTTAAGATCCGTAGCCCTTATACCTAAAACAAGGAACATGAAAATATTCTTAATATTTATTTTTATTAAGATTGTACCAATTATGAGGAATTAATAGGTAGCTCTAAAAAAGTGTTTTCGTTTGACCTGCTAGCATTTCCATACGTTAAGGATGTAGGAACTTGTAATTTTTCGTGTTAATAGGTCAAGATAAAAACTCTTCCGGACCAATAAATATTTAAACTTTTAAGGAAGAATTTTTAACGTGATTATGAAAATATGTACTAGTATTACATTAGTTTAGGTCTACCTAAAGATTGCTATTTAAAATATATTTTTTTAATACAAACTTATTTACTTAAATATATTCAAATTCAATTTAATCACTTTTACAATTGATTTAGTAAACGATTATAAAAACAAAAATGTAGCGAAACTGAAAATGTTTAATAATAACCGGCCAAATGCGAGAAAGGCTCGCGCATAAAAGGTTTCGTACCATATCTATACATTTTTCAACTAATTATAAAGATCTAGAAAATTTACAAAAATAGTACATTCGTTCGATATTGGCCCTTTATTAATATAATTATATAAATTAATATTTATGTTTAAGCGCGCTTCATCTTAGACTGCAATGTCACTTAACATAGGTGAGTTGTGGTCAAGCGCAAGCATATTATACGTAAAAAACAAATGGTAAGTAAGTTATTAATCTGGGAATATTTCTAGCGTCTACCAACTATTGATAAAAAGATCGAGAACAAATTACAAATAAACACGTTTGTTTTATAGCCATTAAATATTTTTTCGGTTTATCTGTTGTTATAAATATAAAGAAAAGAGCGGATGGTTATCTTGATTTTGAATGTGATGCGTAGAGAGGAAATGCATGTGACTAGGAGAAGTATGGATATGATTGTACGAGGTAGCGGAAGTAGAGGTCGAACTGAAATATGTATATGAGGATATAAAAGAAAAGGGAATAAATGTAAGATATGACATCTGATAGAATCGTGTGGAAGATGAACTTGCTGTGCCGACCCCACCTAGTGGGTAAAGGTTAAAGAAGAAAAAAAAATGTTATAGCGGCGTCAGAAATATTCAAGTCTCTAGCTATCATAGTTCATGAGTTACAACCTGGCGATAGACAGACGGATAGACAGCGTAGTTTCGCGATACTTTTTGATATGTGATGTCCATATTAAGATAAAAAGATTTTTTGCTACAACTTAGTTATTTCTTTATATCGTTATACTATGCGAAGTATGCATTAGAAAGATAGTAAGTTTTGTTTGTTAATTGATTAAATGTTCAAACCAGGCAGACCGATATAATGTTATATGACGACATCGTTGGCGTACATACCTAATGGTTACCATTTCGGATTGCGCGAAAATAGCGCGCATTCTTACAAACCCCTGCGCACTCTTGTCGACTTCAGTGCGCAATCTTATCCACCCGCTAGTGTAAGAATGCGCATTTCTAATTATTAGTTTTTTCGTTTATGATAATGTATTTTATGATAAAACTGTTAAGATTTCATTAACGATACTCTCCAATTATGTTGCCTATTGATTAAGATCTAAGAATATATAAAATGATTTCTCTAAGATTTTTTATATATTTTTTATCGCTGCTTAATCGTTAAGTGCGCGATCTTAAACCACCCTACCCTAATGGTTATCATGTCGGACTGCTAACCACAAGGTCCCGAGTTCGATTCCCGGCACGGTCAACATCTTTGTGATGATCAAAATTTATTGGATGTCGTGTCTGGGTGTTAAATATGTATCGAAATTTAGTATTTATGTACGTATAAATGTAGTATATCAGTTGTGTTAGAAACCATAATACAAACTAGAAAAGGTTTTGCATGGGGCTAACCCCAGTTATAAACATGTTTTGCCCTTGCAAAATAACCCCAGTTATAAACATGTTTACCAAATTTATTATGTACATTTTCATGAATTGGTTCAATTAATTTACTAAATACAAACAATAAGTATATCGTTAGGTATTCATTCTTATATTGTTAACTTACACATACATTTAAGCACAACAAAATAAGACCGGCAAGGCGCGGTCCTATTTAAAGCTTACTCTATGAACTAAAAGTTATGATTTGGTGCGTATAGGCACAAAATAATATTCGTATATATAACTAGCTGACCCGGCAAACGTTGTTTTGCCTCATTAATTATTTTTATTCTAGTTTCTAGACAAATTCTAGTATAATTAAAATGTTCTTTTACTTATTAAAAGTGTGTATGGTATATGCGTGAAATGGGTATGGAGCGCCATGAACATATGTTAAGGGAATATAAAAGTAACAAACGCCAAAAAATATTATGTTCAATCATATCTATTTAATATTATTTATTTTAAAAAAACATTAATTTGTTTTTCTTAGATGGCACCGACGCCAAGAATACAGGATAAATAAAAAATTAAAATAGCATGTTTATAAGTTAATCAAATAAAGTCTTCGATGGTACTTATGTGTAGGCATAAAATGATTTTTCACTTTTTAGATACAGTTAGAATTTATAAATGTAGGTATGATTTTGAAGTCTGTTATTTGTATAATACAATTTCATTGTAAAATTTTTAAGGTTAGTAGGTAATGATATTTTTCTAAAGTTTTAGGTATTCAACATTTTTTAGCGATTCCATTCGAGCCATTACCAAAAAAATTACATAATATTGGTAGTGTCATAAGCTATGACCCAAAACGTCATAGGACCAATCGCGAGCGAAGCGAGCCCGATGCGAGCGCAGCGAGCTATGCGCGAGCGAAGCGAGCGCGAAAATTTTTTGCATATTTGTTCGAGCCACTTAAGCATAATGAAGTCCAAAGCAGAACAAATCACATAATATTTGTAGTGTCGTAAGCTATGACCCAAAAGTCCTAGGACCAATCGCGAGCGAAGCGTGCCGGATGCGAGCGCAGCGAGCTATGCGCGAGCGGAGCGAGCGCGAAATTTTTTAGCATATTTGTTCGAGCCGTTTGAGCATAAAGAAGTTCGAAGCAGAACAAATTACATAATATTTGTCGTGTCGTGAGCTATGAGCCAAAAAGTCCTAGGACCAATCGCGAGCGAAGCGAGCCGGACGCGAGCGCAGCGAGCTATGCGCGAGCGAAGCGAGCGCGAAAATTTTTAGCATAATATTTGTTCGAGCCGTTTGAGCATGAAGAAGTCCAAAGCAGAACAAATCACATAATATTTGTAGTGTCGTAAGCTATGACCCAAAAGTCCTAGACCCAAACGCGAGCGAAGCGAGCTGGATGCGAGCGCAGCGAGCTATGCGCGAGCGAAGCGAGCGCGAAAATTTTTAGCATATTTGTTCGAGCCGTTTGAGCATAAAGAAGTCCAAAACAGAACAAATTACATAATATTTGTAGTGTCGTAAGCTATGACCCAAGACGTCCTAGGACCAATCGCGAGCGAAGCGAGCCGGATGCGAGCGCAGCGAGCTATGCGCGAGCGAAGCGAGCGCGAAAATTTTTAGCATATTTGTTCGAGCCGTTTGAGCATAAAGAAGTCCAAAGAAGAACAAATTACATAATATTTGTAGTGTCATCATCATATTTGTTAAAAATTTTGTTGCTCATACGTTCGGGGTCTAGTTTATTAGTACATCAAATTTTATAGCTTCTTCTACGTAAGAACTAAGTGATCAAGTTATGTTGTCGAGAGTTTTTCAAGCCCCTGCCTTAGTTTAACGACTGTTTGTGCTAAGAGGACCTACAATTTAACGTATAATCCGATCCACAGTAGCGCACAGATGAAAATACATTTTTTTACAACAGTCATGTGCAGGAGAGGTTATGCAATAAAGCGACTTACACGCGGGTGGAGCCGCGGTTAAGTTAATAAGAAAGTTACATTGATATAGCAAAATGATAATTGTTAACAATACTACTACTACATACGATACATAAACAATAACGAAGGTCGAAATTTGTGTAAACAGTGAGAGAAGTCTGTGAAGAAGAATTTTGTGAGTAAAACAGGAGACCGACTTCGGTCTATGGCATAGTGTGGCATTTCACTCACCAGTAAAGTAAAGGCGCGGCAAATTTTAAGTACTTAAGATTGGTAATAATCATAAGCATAAGTATATCAGGTTAAATTTTGTTAGTTATTTTCTTTAAAAAAATATGATTTTTACTCGAAGTACAGTTAGATACTATATTTGATCAGCTATCAAGTGAGATGAAAAATGAATAAAATACTAAAAGTGCCATAAAAAATAGGGAATGATGATAAAAAAGTAAAAAAATTGGGGTTGTATGTATTTTTTTATGCCACTTAATACAAAAATAAAATGAAAAAATTCGTCGAAAAATTAAAAAAAAAATGTTTAAAGGTGACCAACTCTTATCACTTAGGGGTATAAAAAATAGATAGTAGCCGATTCTCTGGCCTACTGAATACGTATATAAAATTAGGTAATGATCAGTCAAACCGTTTCGGAGGAGTGCGGTAGCAAACACTGTGACACGGAAATTTACAAAAATGGCCATAAAAAAATAGGGGTTGATGATAAAAAAGTAAAAAATAGGGTTGTATGTATTGGTTAATGCCACTTTTTACAAAAAAAAATCGTCGAAAAATGAAAAAAAATATTTAAGGGTGATCAACCCTTATCACTTAGGGGTATAAAAAATAGATGGTAGCCGATTCTCAGACCTACTGACTACGTTTATAAAATTGGGTAAAGATAAGTCAATCCGTTTCGGAGGTGTACGGCAACAAACACTGTGACACAGAAATTTACTAAAATGGCCATAAAAAAATAGGGGTTGATGATAAAAAAGTAAAAATTTAGGGTTGTATGTATTTTTTAATGTCACTTTATATAAAATTAAAATAAAAAAAATTCGCCGAAAAAATAAAAAAAAATATTTAAGGGTGAACAACCCTTATCACTTAGGGGTAAAAACGTTTCACGTTGGCCGATTCTCATACCTACTGAATACGCATATGAAATTTGGTAATGATCAGTCAAGCCGTTTCGGAGGAGTTCGGTAACAAACACTGTGACACGGAAATTTTATATACAAGATGTATCTATGGTATAGGTAATTAATTTATTTATATGCAAATTGTTTTCCACTGATTCATTCCTACTTTCCACTGAAATATGCATATTTAATTAATTAGTGTAATTTACTTTTAATTTAATATCCCTGAAACCATTAGACAAATTATCGAGTGATTAAAGCCCTTTAAAATTGAGGAACCTAACCTGAGGTGCATCATTTCTTAAGTGTCCCTACATAAAGAAGTATCTAACTTCAAAAGTGTTATTAACGGATACTTATTACAATATTAACCACAAAGGTAAGTCATTGGAAGGGTTTTTTAATTGTATAAATGCTGTATATACTTTATATTGCCGGCTTATTACCAAGGTTTTCTTAATCTAATTATTTAAACATGATTTCAGATGCTGTCTAAAGTTTTTATCTTGGCTGTGGCTTTCTGCGTCATTGCTGCGGAACCAGTTGAAAAAAGAACCTTCCCGTACAGTCATGTAAGTTATATAATATTAAATATCTAACACTAATAGAGGTGTCCACAGAAAACGTATCAAATCAGATCACGAATGAAGTACGTGAAAGAAGCTTTGACCAAAAACTTAGAGAAGTAAAGCTTTTTTTTTCGAGGGAGAAATCTTCATAAGATACTCAGCTACAATGGGGTGCAGCTGGGTTGTGTGGGATTTTTACCTACTAAAACCCCCTCGGTTTCCAGTCACGATGCTTGATGGAGGGCTTCAGGTTCTTCGGAGGAAACACACATCCACTGGCAAAGAACTGCCATCCCTCCCGGGCCCAATTTGAATGGACTATCGGAACCCCACTTCCAACAGTCCTTGAGAGTCAGCAAAGCCTAGTTGGTACTACGGTCGCCAAACACTCCCTGTCTGCCCCCACACTCTTTCTATTCGATTCGTTTTTTGTGGAGGTTTCAAATGAAACATTATGATAATGCAAACTCAAAAGTATTAACTTGATTGTTTCACAATGGGAATCTTTTAAATATCATCATCATCATCTACAGCCCTTATATCTTTCTAATACTCAAATATTATCAAAATATTAATTTTACATGGACAGTAAAATTATTTTTATGTTTAACACCCTTTACTGATTCTACTTATTTATTTTACAGGATGTTATATATTCGGAATATCCCAGTTACGAACTGGTCTCCCAACCTGACGTGTCTTCGATTATCAGCAGTATTTGCTCTCTGATAGGATATAAAATCGTAAGTATCTATTTTATTGATTTCTTATCTGTTATGAAATCCTCTATCTTGATTTGCCTTAGTGACGTTTTGATAACGATTGTTACAAATTAACTGAACAAGTGCTATCTGATTTTTTGTACTTACTGACATGTAATAAAACTTAACAAGTCCTTCCGTAAAATTATATGTTTGATACACTCAATATGAGTATCGATTATAGATAGGGTGTGTATATTTGAATTATGTAGATTGACTAGCAGCCGGTCTTTTTTTTATAACTACTAAAACTATACTAGTCGAAAAATAATATTCTTTATTTTTAAATACATGGTACTATGTACAAAGTATGTTTAACAAACATTTTTCATTTCAGTCAGCGTTAAGCGTAGCAGTTTCAGCAATCGAATGGCTAGTCTCCAACATCTTCGTTATCATCATTGGTGCAGTCTCAGCTCTCGGTTTCTGCAAGATCACCGGCAAATGTGGTTTCAATTACGAAGAATACATACCCGTACCAGTAACTCAACTCGAAGGTTTAGTTACTCGTGAAAATATTGAGACGGCTGAACAGTTCCTCCTTACTGCGGTAGAAAAATATGCGGAGAAGAAAAGATCGGCGTAGATTAAATGTCATTGGGTTAAATAGTATGTATTTAATAAAATAAACGACTATAAGTAAAACAATCTTTGTAATTTATAAAATCCAAACATGATCCCAAACTTGGAATGTTATATGTCCAGTAAAATGGATCACTTTGAAAAATTAAACAGGGCCCTTTTTTACTCATGGAACTCTTCACCCATTATAGAGATTAGAAACTCTAAAGTTAACCAAAAGACAAAAAATAAGACACATTTTAATGAAATTATTATTAATGGCTCTACAGTTGCAGTAACATGCTTTTCAACAGCCGGTTGTTTTGGCTAGGAATAAATCTCTCCCTTACGTGCAATGCACTTTGGTCCTGTGCTAATCTGTACCCAGACTCGTCTGAAAAAAGGTCATTCGCAATTGATGCCATTGACATTAAGAATGACGTCCATTCTTAGTCTTAGCTGATACAAAAATTACCCTTCCTTATGGCAGTTAGAGGGTTAGAGTCATTTCGACTGTTTACCGACTAAAGCATTTATTTAACTCAATAAATTATACGTTAACTATTAAATATCATATACATATGATAGTTTTACATAAGAGGGAAATTAGTCCATTTTAGTACCCATAAGATACGTTCGCTAGACTTATGCACAAACACAAACTTTTTTATAAGGAAAGATGAAGACTTCACAATAGTTAATTAAGATTTCCAGTCTTCGAAATAATTTTAACATTTTATTATCGGTTTTTTATCAGCGTTAGAAGCTTCCTATTCATATTACACGATTACTAAGTAAATTGCCAGAATGTGTTTAGAAGTGGTAAGTAAGTCTCTTACCGAACAGTGTTTAGGTCTTCTTTGTTTGTCGTATGGACCAAGTCCTGGTTCAGAATCAGTTGGCCAACCCAAGTCAGAGGCCCTTGGGTGGATCGAAAACTCTCACAAGCTTTGTTTAGTACATAATAAATCCTCCTTTATGAAGGTGACACATTCTTTTTCTTTACAAAGTAAAACAAATTTGCATAATAAATAATAATATAATCATAGTTGAACAATCTTACACCAAGCTCTTAACGGTGTGTTTCCACAGTCTCCTAGAGAATCACATGATAGACAGAGTGTGACTCTAAGTTATGCGCCTTTTTGGTCAAATGCTTAGATGTAGTGTGTAAAAATAAATATAACTTTAACGTAGTAAAAAGTAGAATAGAACAGCAAAATATTTTAATAATTTTAAATATTTTAATCGCTAGCAGTAATACTTTAATGAATTGATTGTTCTTATGGAAGACTCATAACCATAATCTTTTCCACGTATATGCACAGTTGAGCCTGTTATATTTTAGTTTTGTTTAAACACGGTAGCCCCCAGATGAAATGTCACTTTTTATGATTTCTTTGCTATTTTTTTAAAGACATGCTTTTATGATTTATTTGCTATTTTGCTTATTTATTTCTCTATGACATCACAATGTATTCTACTATTTAATCTGCGGAGTGACACAAATAATCTTCATACATATCTCTATACGCTCGAAAAAACAGCCCTCTTGTGCATAAGGGTAATTATTATAATACTTGTGACTACATGTTAAATAACTTCTGTTTTATGTTTTTGTGACTCTCTGGTACTTTGAACTAGTAAATGGTGCGTAGAAATGATTTCCTGTACTTATATTTTGTAGCAGTTGATCACACGTTTCTATTGTACCTACAGTAGAGGCAGTAGACTAATGCCATTTTGTCTTAATAGGTATGTAACTACATAAATTTGACGACCTCGTTGGCGTAAAGGTTACCATGCTGGACTGCTAATCAGAAGGTTCCGGGTTCGATTCCCCGCCCGGTCAACATCTTTGTGCTTAACAAAATTTGTTGGCTGTAGGTCTGGGTGCTAAATATGTATGTATGTATATGTAGTATATCAGCTGTGTTAGCAACCATAATACGAACTGGAATGGTTAAGTATGGGGCTAACCAGCCGTGTGTGAAATGTGTCCTAATATTTATTTATTTATTTTATTTTATATCTAATCAAAGCATCTTCTATGCATAAAATATAATATATAAAAGTACTGTTAATATCTAAATTACTAGATTAAAAAGACAACATATTTATTTGAATTTATAATATATTGTCAAAATAAATAATTCTTATAAACTATGTATAAAACGAGTCGCTTAAATCAGTCTTCCATATTTTACAAGACCACCATTATCAATGCTTCTGACAGCTCGAACAAGATGGTCTATTTCGTATACTGGTTCTGAAGTGAAGATACTGGAAGCTAAGCAGAATCCCACCACGGCTACTGCTCCAATGATGACTATAACGTAGTTCTTAAGTAGCCAAGATACTACACCAGAAACCAACGACAGAGCAGCCTGTAGATAAAAAAGAAAACAAATTAAATGATTTACTTATGAATCCTCCACTTGGTCTATCCAGCGATACCTGGGACGTCCAACCGGTCGACGACCGCTCGCTCGTCCCAGGTAAGCTCTTTTCACTGCACGATCCGATTCCATTCTCTCCACGAGGCGTCTCCTAGTATCGGAGGCCAAGATCCGATTCGGGTCGACGCGCCAACCCAGTTAGTTTTAGCTACTTATGAATGGTACTTCAATTATATTTATAACTCAAGGGTCATAAGATACTGCTACAATCCTATTGAAGTTTTAATTTGCTGGAAAAGTCAGTTTATTATTTAAGAACAACTTATGATCTTTTACTGGCCTATCAGCGTTAGTCTACTTTTTTTGACACATTTTACACACGGCTGGTTAGCCCCAAACTAAACCATTTCTAGTTCGTATTATGGTTGCTAACACAACTGATATACTACATATACATACATAAATACTTTATATCAATTCATATTTAATACCCAGACCGACAACCAACATATTTAGTTCATCACAAAGATATTGGCCGTGCCGGAAATCGAACCCGGGACTTTCTAGTTGGTGGTCTGTCATGGTAAACATTACATCAATGAGGTCCTTATTACGCGACATTTGCAAAGTTGTGGCCGAGAAGCCAAAAAAGCAAAGACAAAAGAAGACATGCCTGCTATTATAATTCTATACATAATGAAATAGAAACTCATTGCATTTGAAGTGCATGCCATTTGGTAATTGGTTTGTTTCAAAGAATGTGTGCTTCGCCGTCTACGCCAGTTACCAGTACAATACCTTTAATAGATAAGCTAAACTTTTGACGATAAAGAAGGAATTCAGTTTACGACTATAGTCAGCCAATCGCAAAATAAAATAAAGCCGTAGATAAGTTATCGTGGGAAAGTGATATTGCAGAAACTTACCAATTTAAATTCTAATATTGACCAAATTGATGACATTACCAAACCGACGACTTGGCAGGCAAGGAAAAATATTGCACCGAGGAGCCTGAAAAAAAGAAATTGTTACATTTCGCAAAAACTAAGCTAATGTAAAGTGAAAAAAAAAAAAATAAGTGGATATAAGACTCACGGTATATCAATAGTTCTGCCTTCTTTTTCGGTGCTTACAATTTCCTGAAAATAAAGATAGGTAAAGTTACCATGCTGGACTGCTAATCAGAAGGTTCCGGGTTCGATTCCCCGCCCGGTCAACATCTTTGTGCTTAACAAAATTTGTTGGCTGTAGGTCTGGGTGCTAAATATGTATGTATGTATATGTAGTATATCAGCTGTGTTAGCAACCATAATACGAACTGGAATGGTTAAGTATGGGGCTAACCAGCCGTGTGTGAAATGTGTCCTAATATTTATTTATTTATTTTATTTTATATCTAATCAAAGCATCTTGTATGCATAAAATATAATATATAAAAGTACTGTTAATATCTAAATTACTAGATTAAAAAGACAACATATTTATTTGAATTTATAATATATTGTCAAAATAAATAATTCTTATAAACTATGTATAAAACGAGTCGCTTAAATCAGTCTTCCATATTTTACAAGACCACCATTATCAATGCTTCTGACAGCTCGAACAAGATGGTCTATTTCGTATACTGGTTCTGAAGTGAAGATACTGGAAGCTAAGCAGAATCCCACCACGGCTACTGCTCCAATGATGACTATAACGTAGTTCTTAAGTAGCCAAGATACTACACCAGAAACCAACGACAGAGCAGCCTGTAGATAAAAAAGAAAACAAATTAAATGATTTACTTATGAATCCTCCACTTGGTCTATCCAGCGATACCTGGGACGTCCAACCGGTCGACGACCGCTCGCTCGTCCCAGGTAAGCTCTTTTCACTGCACGATCCGATTCCATTCTCTCCACGAGGCGTCTCCTAGTATCGGAGGCCAAGATCCGATTCGGGTCGACGCGCCAACCCAGTTAGTTTTAGCTACTTATGAATGGTACTTCAATTATATTTATAACTCAAGGGTCATAAGATACTGCTACAATCCTATTGAAGTTTTAATTTGCTGGAAAAGTCAGTTTATTATTTAAGAACAACTTATGATCTTTTACTGGCCTATCAGCGTTAGTCTACTTTTTTTGACACATTTTACACACGGCTGGTTAGCCCCAAACTAAACCATTTCTAGTTCGTATTATGGTTGCTAACACAACTGATATACTACATATACATACATAAATACTTTATATCAATTCATATTTAATACCCAGACCGACAACCAACATATTTAGTTCATCACAAAGATATTGGCCGTGCCGGAAATCGAACCCGGGACTTTCTAGTTGGTGGTCTGTCATGGTAAACATTACATCAATGAGGTCCTTATTACGCGACATTTGCAAAGTTGTGGCCGAGAAGCCAAAAAAGCAAAGACAAAAGAAGACATGCCTGCTATTATAATTCTATACATAATGAAATAGAAACTCATTGCATTTGAAGTGCATGCCATTTGGTAATTGGTTTGTTTCAAAGAATGTTTGCTTCGCCGTCTACGCCAGTTACCAGTACAATACCTTTAATAGATAAGCTAAACTTTTGACGATAAAGAAGGAATTCAGTTTACGACTATAGTCAGCCAATCGCAAAATAAAATAAAGCCGTAGATAAGTTATCGTGGGAAAGTGATATTGCAGAAACTTACCAATTTAAATTCTAATATTGACCAAATTGATGACATTACCAAACCGACGACTTGGCAGGCAAGGAAAAATATTGCACCGAGGAGCCTGAAAAAAAGAAATTGTTACATTTCGCAAAAACTAAGCTAATGTAAAGTGAAAAAAAAAAAAATAAGTGGATATAAGACTCACGGTATATCAATAGTTCTGCCTTCTTTTTCGGTGCTTACAATTTCCTGAAAATAAAGATAGGTAAAGTTACCATGCTGGACTGCTAATCAGAAGGTTCCGGGTTCGATTCCCCGCCCGGTCAACATCTTTGTGCTTAACAAAATTTGTTGGCTGTAGGTCTGGGTGCTAAATATGTATGTATGTATATGTAGTATATCAGCTGTGTTAGCAACCATAATACGAACTGGAATGGTTAAGTATGGGGCTAACCAGCCGTGTGTGAAATGTGTCCTAATATTTATTTATTTATTTTATTTTATATCTAATCAAAGCATCTTCTATGCATAAAATATAATATATAAAAGTACTGTTAATATCTAAATTACTAGATTAAAAAGACAACATATTTATTTGAATTTATAATATATTGTCAAAATAAATAATTCTTATAAACTATGTATAAAACGAGTCGCTTAAATCAGTCTTCCATATTTTACAAGACCACCATTATCAATGCTTCTGACAGCTCGAACAAGATGGTCTATTTCGTATACTGGTTCTGAAGTGAAGATACTGGAAGCTAAGCAGAATCCCACCACGGCTACTGCTCCAATGATGACTATAACGTAGTTCTTAAGTAGCCAAGATACTACACCAGAAACCAACGACAGAGCAGCCTGTAGATAAAAAAGAAAACAAATTAAATGATTTACTTATGAATCCTCCACTTGGTCTATCCAGCGATACCTGGGACGTCCAACCGGTCGACGACCGCTCGCTCGTCCCAGGTAAGCTCTTTTCACTGCACGATCCGATTCCATTCTCTCCACGAGGCGTCTCCTAGTATCGGAGGCCAAGATCCGATTCGGGTCGACGCGCCAACCCAGTTAGTTTTAGCTACTTATGAATGGTACTTCAATTATATTTATAACTCAAGGGTCATAAGATACTGCTACAATCCTATTGAAGTTTTAATTTGCTGGAAAAGTCAGTTTATTATTTAAGAACAACTTATGATCTTTTACTGGCCTATCAGCGTTAGTCTACTTTTTTTGACACATTTTACACACGGCTGGTTAGCCCCAAACTAAACCATTTCTAGTTCGTATTATGGTTGCTAACACAACTGATATACTACATATACATACATAAATACTTTATATCAATTCATATTTAATACCCAGACCGACAACCAACATATTTAGTTCATCACAAAGATATTGGCCGTGCCGGAAATCGAACCCGGGACTTTCTAGTTGGTGGTCTGTCATGGTAAACATTACATCAATGAGGTCCTTATTACGCGACATTTGCAAAGTTGTGGCCGAGAAGCCAAAAAAGCAAAGACAAAAGAAGACATGCCTGCTATTATAATTCTATACATAATGAAATAGAAACTCATTGCATTTGAAGTGCATGCCATTTGGTAATTGGTTTGTTTCAAAGAATGTTTGCTTCGCCGTCTACGCCAGTTACCAGTACAATACCTTTAATAGATAAGCTAAACTTTTGACGATAAAGAAGGAATTCAGTTTACGACTATAGTCAGCCAATCGCAAAATAAAATAAAGCCGTAGATAAGTTATCGTGGGAAAGTGATATTGCAGAAACTTACCAATTTAAATTCTAATATTGACCAAATTGATGACATTACCAAACCGACGACTTGGCAGGCAAGGAAAAATATTGCACCGAGGAGCCTGAAAAAAAGAAATTGTTACATTTCGCAAAAACTAAGCTAATGTAAAGTGAAAAAAAAAAAAATAAGTGGATATAAGACTCACGGTATATCAATAGTTCTGCCTTCTTTTTCGGTGCTTACAATTTCCTGAAAATAAAGATAGGTAAAGTTCTCGATAAATAGTAAATGTAAAAAATATATGTGAAATGAAATGGAGTATATTTTACGGCCTACAATAATTGTACCTGAATGCTATTTTGCTTAACGATTAAAAATATATCTACTAAATATAATACATATATAAAAAAATACTAAATATAAACAACTTACATTATTGGAGCGAACGTTCGATATCTCTCTACCATGCGCAAAGGCGAAGGTTATCAAAAGAGCACAGATCACGAACTTTGGCACCATCTGCAACAGAGATTGTTATTTCTCACTCTTTCTCGTATCGGGTATGAAAAAAATTAAGACGAATTATTCGAAAGTAACATTACCTTGAATTTTCTTTCTCTTGTTGTTTTCAATAAGAAAGCAGTTTAAGTTATAGAGTCTCTATACCATGAAAGACCTATTAATACCCCGCGCTCTAATTTAGGGGTCATTATCAAATCACGCAACTTGCGTATTCCAGAATTATGACTCAAGGTTCAAAACATAAAATAAATCACTAAATCATTATGTTAATATAATTGGAATCAGTCTAATTATCTGATTGTGATTTGTTGCTATGATTCAAGCTAGTGGCATGCTATTGTTTACTGAGCCTCGAATTGTGGATAATAGCCAGCGAGTCCTTTTTGGGTCCACAAAAGTGTTGTCTTGACTGCATTGTTAATCTAGTATTATCTGCATACTTCAGGACAAGGAGCGATTAAATACTTAAGGCCTTTCTTTGTTTAAGAGATAACTTCAGAGCACATAATGCGCATCTTTGCTTAAAATATATGGCACCTTACACTAAGCGAGTTATAAATAGACGAGACGTGTGTGTTATTGTGACGCACCACAAGTGTAAAACTGAGTCATCAAGTTGGTGCTACTCTTTGTCTTATTTTCAAATTAATTGTTGCAGTTTCCTATACGATTTAGCGACAGTAAATACATATTTGAATTATTTAGTAATGATGCCAAATATTTAGTCGACTTAAATTGTTTCTGTTAAAAAATAAGAACAAAATAAGATTAAATTTCCTTTGTGGTTCGACATTCAGTCCGGTCAATGCTACATTTGTTGAGGGCGATGTGTCATTGCCGCCTTATCTTGTGACTAACTGGTATTTATACTGTTTTGTCTGAACGAGAATTCGCTTCACATCGTCAAAAGCAGTTTCGCTTTCACGTTGTTTTGAAGCGCTTCGCCCACCGTTATCGGGCAATACAGTTTTAATTGTAAAGATTTGCTTATCTTCGGCATTATCGCTCAATACTGAGAGCGTGTTGGTGTCATTCAGGTAAACCAGTTCATACTCAGATACGAAATGGGCAACTTGAAAAGCAAGAAGTTGAAAATCACCGAGCCAAGTGAAGATACGAAGAACAATGACGAGAGGATAAATAAATTGAAGCCTGATATTCAAGAAGCGCCTTTTAAAACTACAAACAAAGGCAATATCGAAGATGCTGATCAGGCTAAGGAAAAAGAAAACGACAATGCAAGTAGTGCTTCTACAGTTGAAGTGTTAGACGACAAGTGATTTTGTGCCAAAAACATTTGAATTAAGGAAAAAGTGCCTATTGAAATAATTTATCCCAGTCTACAAAAATGTTTTGAATGATTAAATGTGATTATTTTTGAATGTTTTGGTGTTTTATCTTTGTTTACTAATCTTTTTTGTTAATAATACCAACTAATAGGTAAGCAATTTCTTTAACTTAAAGTTTGTGTTATGTTAGAGAGGTACTAACTTAGACTTAGGTATAGTTAATTTTCACATTCATTTACTATTTGATAAGATAATAGATACGCATAGTTATTAATTAATCGAAAGACTAATCCGGTCCATCTCTGAAATTATACTTTATCGCCTGTAATGCCCACTGGTTAGTGAATGATTTCGCGAAATTGCTTCCAATTTTGGTACAATAATGTTCATATACTCTGGCCTTGGGACAGATTACCGTATGACGACATTGATGGGCTATGGTTATAAATGTTGTTGTGGAATGTTCTTTTAATGCCTGGTTATACAACTAATATCCTACTGCACAACAAACATTCAATTACATACACGTAGGTACGTTTGTACACATTACTCACATAGTGCAATGGGATACTTATTCGTGAGCGTTGGCTTTTTTCCTGCTTATGTATCGTATATGTAGCTTATGACATACTATATTAATTTTAGAAGCACAAATAAATGAATAGTGTCTGAGGTATCCTATCAAAAAATGCTTATGTGTATAGTACGTTTAAAATTTTAGGGGAAAGCAAGCACGTACCATTTCAATAGATCAACGACATAGGCACATAATACTCTCATCTAGAGGGACATAAGAACGAAGATACTAATATAAAAGGGTGGAAGCCAATACCCAGGGTCTTTATATGCTAATAATTATAAAACAAAATATATATAGTTTGTTTTTGGGCTAATGAAGATGATTTGTTGTGTCTCCTCTAATATATAAGCCATATACATAGGTAGATAGATCAATAAGCGCGTACTAATATGGATCACATTGCATGCCATGTGTAGTTGAACTTGAACAGTAAATTAAGAAATACACTACCTACTTACATTTAAACTGCAATGGCAAATTATTATGTAGTAATTCCCTACCTAATGACAAAGTCACATTTTACATAAGGTACTGGGTAATCACAACGCTTGATCTATCATTATTACCTTTCAATCATCATCATAAACTACTGACTAATTTCATCTAAATATGTACCTACTTGATAAATAGCACATTTATTGCATTGAAACAGGATGATTCAAAATCAAATCCTTTTTTACAAAAGCTTTCCAAAAATGGTGCGCTGTTGCCTTTTTTTTCTAACACGTTTAATTAAATGCCAGATTTAGGTTATAAGACTGCTTTGTTATGGCATATCTGGTAATTATGCAATTTTTGTATATTAATTTAGATACTTTTTAGTAATTTGTTGAAGTCCAAGAGTCATACAGTTCACTTTACTTTTACGTGCCTATAGAAAAAATTCCATAGCTTATATCATCCATCATGTAACTTCAGACCATGCTTTGTCATAGTGATTCAGCATTATTATGGATCCACCCCGTTTCTATGGTGTCCACTTCCATAACAGTTTTTATACTCGAACTGAACAGCGTTGCTTCATTTCAGTGTTTGGCTTTGAAGCAACCTATAGGGTTGACCTGAATTCAGTTTTCCGAGAATAGTTTCATAGGTTCTTAACTTTATTTTATGGGCGTATTGTGACGTTTTTGCACCCTGTTTAGAATTGGTATCCATATATAACAACTAAGTGCGTAGTGTGGTAGGAAATTTAAATCAAACTGGGCCAATGTATGGACAAATCTGTTATAGAAAAAATTCAAGCAGCGAAGTGAGTCAAGTTTTTAAGAACCATATTTTTTGTAAAATAATAGATTTTTTGATTTAATTAAATAATTTATTGTTATCAATTTCACTTATTTTTTTTGTTTTCAAGGTAATATTGTTCATTATTTTCTTTCAGTTATCATCTAGATTGTTTGTATAGATTTAAAAGCTTTTGATTAGTGCACGCAACTTTAACAAAAGCTACAAAATGAAAACCTTCGCATCGATGGTAGTAGTTGTCCTTTTGTCAATTACTTTAGGGTGAGTCCAATGTAAGATATAGGAATGGGTATCACTAATTGAAAAGACTTATACAATTTAGACAATTAAGCATGCCTTAACTACTTTATGAAAGACACAGTAGAATTAAACTAAAAAAAAATATATATATATATTAAGACACATTTCACATACGGCTGGTTAACCCTATACTGAACCATTTCTAGTTCGTGTTATGGTTGCTAACACAACTGATATACTACATATACATACATACATATTTTATACGGATACATATTTAACACCCAGACCGACAACCTCAAAAACCAACAAATTTAGTTCAGCACAAAAATGTTGGCTATGCCGGGAATTGAACCCGGAACCTTCTGATTGACAGTCCGGCATGGTAACCATTACGCCAACAAGGTCGTCAATAGGTCTTGTATATTTTGGTGCTGGAAAAACTAACATGCACATAATTAAAAGGGATAGATACACATTACAATTTTGATTTTCTTTTTAACATTGTACAGCTAGACAGCACGTTACGTAACCGCATGAGTTAGCGACACTCTTCCCAAACTAGAGCATGCCTAGTTTGCGACTACTAGCCTCAAGGAGGCCGTGGGAACACACCGTCAGGTGCTTGGCAATATACGAGGGTGAATGAAAAAGTGCATATATATGAAACCTTTTTGGATCAAGTTCGATATTCAAATTAAAGAGTGTCTATCACACTATATTTATGCAGACTGTCACTTGTTTTTGTCAGTTCGTTCGCATGTAATAAATTTTTTTGTGCAACGAGTTGCTAAAAAGTTAAAATTATGGATAAAAGTGAGTTACGTGCGGTGATAAAATATCTCAGTTTGAAAAAAATGTCTACAAAGGAAATTTTTTTGGACATTCAGCAGACATTAGGGGGTGATGCTGTACCCTATTCTACGGTTGCGTACTGGGTGGCTGAATTTAAAAGAGGTAGATCAAGCTGTAAAGATGACCCGCGTTCTGGACGGCCTTCAACCTCCGTTACAGAAGAAAATGTCAAAAAGGTTGAGAATCTGGTTTTGGAAGACAGAAGAATGACTATAAAACATATAGCTGAGATCCTAAAGATATCTTTTGGTAGCGTTCAATCCATTTTAATTGATTCACTGGGGTTCAAAAAAGTGTCTGCAAGATGGGTGCCACGAATGTTAACCGACTAAAACAAAAAGCGACGTTTGGAAATTTCCAAGCGTAATCTCGAAATGTTCCAGCGTGATTCGGATAATTTTTGCCGTCGTCTTGTCACCATGGATGAAACGTGGGTCCACCACTTTGATCCTGAAACTAAAAGACAAAGCATGTCTTGGAAACGACCATCCTCTCCATCCATTAAGAAATTTCGAGTTGCTCCTACCGCTGGCAAAGTTATGGCCTCTGTGTTCTGGGATAGTAAAGGAATCCTTTTTATTGATTACATGCCAAAAAGCCAGTCGATTACTGGACCCTATTATGCAAATTTAATCCCGAAAGTGCGTGAAGCGATTAAAGAAAAACGTCGTGGAAAACTGTCGTTGGGCGTGTTGTTCCTTCAAGATAACGCTCCTGCTCATCGATCGGAAGTTGCGCTCAACGCAATCCGCTGTGCTGGCTTCAATCTCCTTGACCACCCACCATATTCTCCGGACTTAGCCCCAAGTGATTTTCACTTATTTCCAAAATTGAAAGAGGAAATTCGTGGAACAAAATTTCACTATAATGACGCGGTTATAGCTGCCGTAGAGGACTTTTTCGAGAGTCAAGAAAATATTTTTTTTTCACAAGGAATAAGGAAGTTAGAAACGCGTTATTCTAAATGCATTGCATTGGAGGGAGATTATGTAGAAAAATAAAATATTATTATTTAAATCTTCGCATTTTTTAATATTGATTCCAAGAATTTTTTGATTCACCCTCGTATGCGTGATTGTGTGTGTTGGTTGTTAGTTGATAGTGTTTTGTGTTGTTATGCACGATAATATATGTAAGTACTAACATAACGTCATAATAAATGGTGGATGGTACTGATTTAGCAGTAATATGCAGGTAAAGCCGGTGATGGTTATTTTAATGGTCGTGAAGTTAAACATGCTATGGCGGTCACGCACAAGCTGTTGCGATTTTATACAACCTATATATAAAAAATATACTAGTAGCAAAAGGTTATATTTTCGCCGAAGTTTTTGTTGGTAAATATAAGAACATATACGCGATACAAATAAGTAATACGAGCAGAGAGACTGCAAGGAGGTACCTACATGAAGTGGAAATTCCTAAAATTCGTACTTAGCGTTTCGCTTCTACACTTATAATACGGACGACCAAATTGTGCACATCCATGTCGGAATCGCTGTTTCCACTGAATTACAACCTTACTGTCTTCAAGGCGAGAGCGAATCGGTTTCTTCTAGACAAGCGCGCTCAAGCCTACATAGAGGCTAGAGATACTATTAATACAGATGAGTTGTAAAAAAAAAAATATAATAAATAAAGTTTTTTTCCGGGAAGAGCACCATACGTATTGCTTATTTTTTTATTGTTTGATTGTTTTGTGCTACAGCGTTTGGTCGGACAAGTTATTATCATGATCTGTCAAAGTTTTTCCCGATAAAACACATTCACTCACATAATATTGTACCTTTTTTTTTCGGGAGGAAATGCATTTACGCATCTCCCGCTACAAGCCTGGAGGAGGCGAGCGGGGTATGTCGGACTCGACGGCCAGAAGGGCCGTCACTACCGACTAAAACCTCACGGTGTCCCATCTCACGACGGGGGCAGGGAAGCAGGACCGCTTCGCGCATTGCCGCTGCTCTCCCCGGCCAGCCCGCTGTCCGCAGTCCGAGCGGACCCACCTCAAGGGGGGATGACGCCCCCCTCTACGGCGCGAGCGATGCCCTGGGACAACCAAAGGCGTCGTCTCCTCGGGATAATATTGTACCTATACCTACTGTTGTCTACAGCAACGCAGTAGCCCGGTCTAAGAGCAAAATGCCGAGCCAGCCCATCAAGTTGTACTATCTGCCACCATCACCTCCTTGCCGCGCTGTCATGATGGCGGCTAGAGTCCTCGGGGTGGACTTCGAGCTTGTCACCACGAACATCTTGAATGGAGAGCACATGACCCCAGAGTTTCTAAAGGTACAACTTATTTTTATGTTTATTTTCGTATAAGCCAAGTGAGCTCTGGTCGAGAGTTTTCAAAGCGCTACAAAGGCCTCTAACCTCAATCTGATGTACTGAACCGACTTTCGTAATGAAAAAAAAATTGTAGTAAGAAAATGTAGGAATAAAAAGGTTGGGATAAAAGATGTATTAAATTATTATTTGTCGTTCAACAAAATCAAAATATTTATTTGCATAAATATAGGTACCTACATATTGCATAGCACTGTCTTCTTACGACCGACTGCTATTGGGTTTACGATATGTATGAATTTCACCATATTACCTATTATCATTAAAAACCAACTACTTTGGCTTTCAGATGAACCCTCAACATACAATCCCGACGATAGACGACAGTGGATTCATACTTTGGGAAAGGTAAAGCATTTATTTTCTCTCTCATAAAATCTTCTATCTACGTACACATTTATCGCTATTACACCACCATCAATAGTAGAAGATGCATGCTAATTTAACGAGAACTCTCAATAACGGTGTAACATTTTGTGATGTTCTTGAACCATCAATCAGTAATGCTAAGAAGAGCAATTTTTAGACGAAATTCGCACTCGTTTTTTAAATTGCGTTCGCGGCTGACTAGCTAGACTAACATAACAAAGCCTATTTATAGAAATCTTTTATCAAATTTAATATGTTATTTTTCAGCCGCGCAATAATGACATATCTGGCCAATGCTTACGGTAAAGATGACTCGCTGTATCCTAAAAATCCCAGGCAAAGAGCTTTAGTAGATCAGCGGCTAAACTTCGATCTTGGCACGTTGTTCCAGAGATACCTTGATTTATATGTAAGTTAACTTTATAGTTAATTTAATAAATAATTAATTTAAATTTAATTAAGGTAAAGTAAGTATACTTAGAAGTTGATATTGTATATTAAGATAACGAATATAAAACAAAAAGTCACGTTTGTTGTATAAGAGCCCCCTTAAATATTTATTTGATATGGTTTTTAGTATTGGTAACCTATAAAGAAAATGCATGATCTTTGAAAATTTTATCTTTCAATCTATCACAGTTCATGAGATACAGCTAATGACGGACATACGGACGAACAGCGTAGTTTTAGCCATAGTGTCCCATTTTTAGCATTGCGTAGCCAAAGAGCCCTCTGTCCTAACCCTAAAAAAAACTTTCCGCAACGTGCATTACTCTTTCAATAAAAGCAATTAATTAGGTTATAACTTACCATTAACTTTAACATAGTTGTCGAAAATAAAAAGCCATTACAATTAGGTAATTGTTTTTCTTGACAGTTTCAATTACCATTCACTCAACATATGACATGAGTATTACAATTATTTGAGAATACAACGATGAATTTTCAGATCTGTTAATCGATTCGATGACATTCGGTTGTTTGACATTAACTTACCAAGCACCTTATGTATTTCTAGTTGCCAGTCCTGTTCAGAGGAGACCCCTATGACGAAGAAAAGGCAGCTAAATTTGACGAAGCCCTCGGTTGGCTTAACACCTTCTTGGATGGACGAGCGTTCGTAGCTGGGGACAACCTAACACTAGCTGATATAACCATCGTCGTTACTATCTCTAACATTGATGTAAGACTTTTTAAGATATTGACTTAAGATGGAGGAGGCATGTGCCCAAGAGAACTGCCGCCATAAGAGTAAAAGACATATGTCTTTTATTCTGACTCAAACCAAAATGCAAAAAATAAAAAAGGTACCAATGGGATGCGCTTTATTTATAAGACCCCAATGATGTATATATATAACACTTGATTTTAAAAATAATTACAGTTGCGTCTTTTTTCTTATGACGGCAGATGATTGTGACGTAGGCTGGAAAAAGTTACGCTTGACCACAGCTTCCCTGATCTTAAAATGTAGCATTATGATTACCTAGAAGCAGTTTACTAGTTATCCTTAATTTGAAAGAAGTAAAATTTTAAAATCCCCAGATGTAACTTTTTCAGAAAACAGAGACGTATGTAATTATATGCCTTGTGCATTCACTAGAAATTGAGATGTTCCTTCCATTTAAGCCTGTTATCCACAAACTCATCAAAACAGGAGCAATGTTATGAGGTTTTAATTGATGCAGAAATTTAGATAGCCCGACATAAAAATTTATTAAAATACTAGAGAAAGAACAGCAATGATGTTTCTCAGTTTTAACTTATCTACGATGAAATACGACTGCATATTTTCTTTTTTCAGGCGTTTGGCTACGATTACAGCAAACACGATAATGTCGCAAAATGGTTCGAAAGGACCAAAAAAGCACTGGAGCCGTTCGGTTACAAGGACATTAACGAAGCTGGAGCACAAATTCTGGCATCATTCTTGAAGAAAGAGTAGTAAAATTGTGATAACACTTACTGGGTTTAATGTACCTTACTCGTAGTTCGATTAGACGCAAGTAGGTTGAGAGTAATAAACATAGTTTATAAGCAACAAGGTTTATTATTTCGCTTATCGCTAGTACTTATGTATTTTCTAAATGGAATGAAGTCCAACTGCGATATCAATATTTGTTCAACTTCATATTATTAAAAATACAAGGACTATTGTTAAGACTTTTCTAAATTTATTCTCATTGCTTGATCAATATTTTTATATAACTCAGACATAGCAAGACAAGTCATGTAAAAAAGACTAAGTTTCATCAACAAGTAACATTATTTGGAAACAATTATGTTTGAACTGAGACGATTATCTAAAAGTAAGAAAACTTGCATGTTACCTGTCTAAAATGTATTAAAATGGCTCAAATTCAAATGAACTACACAACTAAGCTAAAAAAAGTAGCTTGTAAGAAAATGACAACTAAATAGATAAAAGTAAACGCAACATGGAAACCTGAGAACAAACAATACTTAGTTAACAATTCAAATACTATTAGAAACAATACTTATTGATATGCTAGTTGTAACAGTAGTTAACATTCAACAAGATAAATACATTCTATACAATGATAAGTAGCTACGCTTTACAACTAGAGTAGAAAATGGAGCCAGTATTGTGTGAGTTATTCCATCCGGCCGTATGGGAGCGGGCGTTTGGTCCCCCGTGCACTGCAGAATTTCTACACTACAATTCACACGGACGAAGCCGACGCGCACCGTCCGTCGGTTTTCAAAACATAGCGCACCGCCGATTGTTCCTCACAAAATTCCACCACAAAACGACTAAACACGCCCGAGTATTCAAAAACAACATGCCAAGATTCAAAGTGTGAATGTGAAAAGCCCAAGTTACAGTTGAAACTGATTATGTGTTGAGTGTAGTTTTGTTTTGTTCTAAGCCGTGGACTTTTTTTTCAACAAAATGTTTTTTCATGTATGTATTTTTATTTTTATAATAATATTTAGCCGTCAAGTTACATAAATTAATCAGAATGAAAAAATAAACTAATGCTAGACACTAAAGCTGTAGGTACATAAAATATGTTGTTGATCTGTGTCTTGTGTCATAAAATAGCAATTCAAGTATTTAGTCACATAGAAACAAAGAGCTAGTATGTTTTTGATTTTGTATCATAATAATTGCAGATGTGAATATCATCTCTGATATATCAGATCTGATATTGCGAATACCCAACAAAATACTAAGGCCTCAAAAATCAGTCAGTCAACCTTGAAAAATCTATGCTTTTTTTTTGTAAAGTCTGTTATCAATAGAAGGTAGTAGGTAAGGTAATAGAATGTAGGTATTGCAGATGAAGTGTCACTAGTATAATCAGCTTTAACGTAGCCATATCAAAATGCACCATTACAAATCATTATAGCGACAAATAATAGAGACATCGAAACAAGGTCACTTTGTAACAATGCTTGAAAATATATGATTACATTCAACGATCTGCTGGTAGAGTTAGGTGGGCAAAGGATGTAATCATTATCCAACTAGCCCCACCGATTGTACGGACTATTGTTAAACTATTCTCACGCGATAGTCTATAAACCTGATGAATGTATATCGTAGTCATGTCCTTTAATAACATTTGCAAAAGCACAACAATAGCAAGCAATAAGTAAAATTGATGAAGAGCTTGGTGATCTTCATCTTTCAGATTTACGCAGAGTTATTTTTTTATTTATTTATAAAATTAGCATAAAAAACTAACTACTAAGCTTTAAATTTAATATTTTCAGACAGGAATATGTTTCATAGCGTGTTCAGTTTCGCTTACTGCCGCTTTACTTTACAATACAAATCCATCATCAGATATGTCTACAGATGATAAAAATACAACGAATAAAACATTGGAAATTATGTCAGATGAAAGTGGACATGAGATAGAAGTTGAAGATGACCTAAAGGAAAAGAAATTTCTGGATGAAGCCATGAAAAAAGTATTAGATCCAAATACACTAATTGTAAAAACCAATGATATAGTACAAACTTTTAAAATTCAACTGGAAGAACTAGATAATAAAAACATTACTTTAGAATCTTTCATGGAAGAAATGGATAAGTTGAGCTTAGATGTTTGTAAAACTTCACAACAAGCTTTGTGGTCATATGTAACAGATATAAATAACGAGGTAAAGAAAAACAAAATGGTAAGTATTTCTTACATATTTTTAATTCAACAACAGTAAGCACAGACATTGATTCACAATTATGGCACTTATGAATCAACTTTTAATTAACAGGTGCGTATAGCAGCAGAAGAAGATGAAATTAAAAAGCAGTACTGGAACATACTGAAAAAAAATTACTTAAATCATTACCTACTCACGAATGATCCAAAGTTCAAAAGAAAGATAAGAATCATCAGAGAACGGGGTACAAATGTCCAAATGCCTCAAAGTAAGGTAATCAAAATTTTAATAACCCTCAACAAGTATCTGTATTTCAATGTAAATTGTTTTCAAATAATATATTTTTCCCACAGCAAAGGGAAGAGATAGACACAATGCAGAAAATATGGAGTCGTGTAACTATTTGTGCTTATAATGTTACATGTAACACGGAAGATTCGGTACGAACTATGAGTGGTCAGTTATTAAATTTACTACATTTTGCTTAACTAAGATGTAATAATATAGACACCAATTTATACAACTGGGTACTGCGATACTGTAGAATGTATGCTCATATTAAAAATAATTGAATGTATTTTCTTTTTTATCCTTACGTCACTAAATATTGATTAAGGTGTAAGTACTAGTACAATGAACAGTTAAGCAAATTAAAACTATAATCCATGCATGAAATACATACAACATGTCGTCTCATCCACACAATAGCTATGTAAATTATCTTAACAACGTATTATTATTTCAGACGTTATTTCAATCTTCAAGACTAGCAATGATAGTAAAGAGCTAGCGTACTATTGGTCCGCCTACCGAGATGCTACTGGCAAAAAAATCCGTCCCATTTTCAAAGATTACGTCCAAAGAATGAATAGCGTCGCAGAATCGGAAAATTTCACAGATGCCGGTGATATGTGGCGATATGCATTTGAAGACAACGATTTTAATAATACTGTTAATCGTCTTTGGAAAGAAGTTAAGCCATTGTATGACTTGTTGCAAGATTACGTGAGACTCAAACTAAAAGTTTTTTACAGAGACGAATTGCAAGGAAAGGATAAATTGATTCCAGCACATATTTTAGGTAAACACGCCAAAATATGATGTTTGCTTTTTATTATATTTTATGTGTGGTTTGAGTTCTACTTCTTCTTATATTGCTATAATAAAAATTACAGGCAATTTATGGGCTCAAGAGTGGCAAGCAGTGTTCCCAAAAGTAGTTGCCTATCCTGATCAAATGCAACCTGTGGAGAACAACCAAACCATTAAATCCATGGATCTTTTCGACGCGGTGGATGATTTTCACCAATCACTTGGATTTGAAAGTGCTAAGGATTCATACGCTGATATAAAAGATGTAATGATGACCGCTAACTGCTTGCCGTCAAGCCATGACATGTGCGACGGATCAAATTACAAGTGAGTTAAAGAAAGGTATATCATAAAGGAATAGAAAGAATGGAAGGTAAAACTTTATGTCAGGCACCAAAGACGAGTATCTACTTACCATCAGAACGCTTAGACATGGATACAACCAAATACACGTTTGTGTCAAAGAGATACTGATTTCTACAGAGCAACATTATCGTGTGTAAAAATGTGTGTACACTTTTAAATTAAAAGGCACTTTGGATTTTTGTTTGATTTTGTTTCAGGATAAAATGGTGTGGAGAGAAAATAACTAATATTGTCGTCGGTTTATCTAGAGCAGCTAGGCTTTTAGGGCACGTACAGTATTTTAAGCATTACAAAAATCTGCCACCGCTTTTTAGGGATGGACCAAATCCAGGTGCTTTTATTCATATTATTCTTGTACCGGTTGTTGTGTAGTTATTAGTAATTTACATATTGTTAAAGAGAACGAATGATAGTGAAGATGATGTAGAAAACGAGGAGAAGTTATTAAAACATTTTAGTTTGGTTAGTACCGTAAGTTGTTAACTGACTAAACAATGAAGATCTCTCAGAGGGAGATCCTATACAAGTGTACCTATTAATATGAAATCCCGTTAATAACCAACATCGCACAACTTGGTTAATGGATGAAAAGTATGTCATACTCTATTATGTATGTAAGAAAATATAATATATTGACTAAAATACAGTTTTACTATATGACAATACTAATATTTTGAATTTTACATATTTTAGCATTCCACGACGCAATATCTGACATTGTGGCTATCCAATTGACGGCGCCACAGCACCTTAAAAGCCTAAACATAGTGGAAGTAGAAACTGGGGCTCAGATCACTCTGAACCACTTGCTATGGGTGGCGTTGGAAAAGTTTCCCTTGATGGGGTATGCGTATGTATTAGACAAGTGGCGGTGGGATGTCTTTGCAAACAGTAGTTTGGAGAACTTGAATCAGCATTGGTGGGATTTAAGGTAGGTGTATTTTTAATGATGCAAATTTTATTTTTGGATTATCCATTGTCGGTATAATTTTAAAAACGGTTTTACCTCGTTATAAATACTTACTTATTTCTGTTTTTATTTTTTATTTCGAGCTCTGTATCTTAAAACATATAATTATGGTTATTATAATAAAATAATTATTTACACGTCTTATTCAGATTAAAGACACCGTATTATATGTATAACTCACATCAATGAAAGCTTCCAATCATCAACTTTCCATCAGTAGGACTACCACTGACTGCTTGATATCATTTACCATCAGGCAATGGTATTTAAGCATAAAATCTATACCAACCTATGAAGTCAAGTTCTCGCACGAAGTGTAGACGTCTGCTTTTTTCTGACGGCCTCAGGTGTGATCCCGGAGTTTGACCAATGACTATTTTCAAGTTATGTGTGAATTTACACTAACTTTACTGTGAAGGAAAAGATCGTTAGGAAACCTACATGTTCGAAGACCATACAATCCGAGGACAACTGCATTCCATGGAAGGACTGTAAAACTTTGGAATTCTCTTATCTTCGTTTCTGAGAAGTATTATGTGGAGGTCTTCAAATCTAGAGTTAATTAGGTATTTTACATCGTAGATAATGTTGCTTAAAACCAGGATCAGTTATAAAAAAGGGTCTGGGCGCCCACCGCTATGCACTTGCTTAAGATATCTCCCCAAATGAATACATTCCGCGGGGGAGTCATGAACCTCAGTAATAAGGAATACGACAACAGCCAAGCACGCTCCACCTTAGATAAGAAAGTGGCTAACTCATGTGGTATGCGCCCCGCTGGATAAATGCCTAGCTGTAAGGAGTAAAAAAGAAATACTGAGAAAAAGAAAAAGATTAAACATCTTTTCTTGAAGCACTATAAAATCCTACATGTATTATAAGGAGGAAGTTTACTAATTTTTAACGCTGCAGAAACTGTCTGTACTTATCAATAGCTTCACCTTGATCTTAAAACTCCTTGAACTTAACAAGTAAAGGCTAGGATTGCAAGTAACTAGACACACTCACCTTGGTTAAGAGACTATACGCTAATTTAGCAGTTTTCTCTGACTATTTTCCTCCTGGCTTGGTTTAAGATTCAAATAATAATATATAAATTAATAGTATGGTTAATAAGTAGAATATTAATGACTGTAAAAAAAACTCTTCAACATTTATTGTGTTTTGTCTTTACGTCAATTCATCTGCCTCTACTTTAGAATAAATAATTGAACAAAAAAAACAGTGTTTAGTTAAACGAAGGAGAAGACAACAGTGGGTTTCTGGGTAACTGTAAATAGATGACAAAATAATTATTTCGTATTGTCTCATTTCTTATTTTATATTGCATCATTGTTAAAGTGGATATTATTGAAAATAATCGCAAGCTATGTGCTCTACTATATATGTTTTTTTTTGTAATTACTTATTAGGTATTCGTATTATGTCTGTGGTGGTTCTATAATGTTTTCTATTTATCAAGATAACTGGAATAGGTAGGTCAATAAACTTCCAAACCAGTTTTGCATTGTGTGCTCCGAATCAAAGACTGTTTTTGCTGGCTATCAAGTTTTGGAGGTTTTCGTACTGCTCACTAAAGAGAATTAAATCAAAACTTAATTGGAATACCTTAGCTTTATGAGAATGTCATTATTTGTAAATCTTCTTCTGTTTTTTTTTTGTCAATTTCGTTCATGGTATTATTTATTCACGAATTCCATACAACTCGACTTTGACGACCTCGTTGGCATAATGGTTAGCATGCCAGCCGGACTGTCAATCAGAAGGTTCCGGGTTCGATTCCCGGCACGACCAACATCTTTGTGCCTAAATTTGTCGGTCTAGGTGTTAAATATGTATCTATATAAAGTATGTATGTATATGTAGTATATCAGTTGTGTTAGCAACCATAATAGTACAAACTAGAAATGGTTAAGTATAGGGCTCACCAGCAGTGTATGAAATGTAAAAAAAACTTTCCGAGGTTATTTTAGAGTGTAATAATTACTCTTCTTCCTGAACATAATTAAAGTGGATAAATTCGAGGACCAATTTAACAACTGTATCTTCGAGAATGTACAGAACGTTTCAGGCATGAGTAGATTAATATAATGATAACCTCTTTAACCACTTGAACATGAATTAAAAAGACATCTTATGAACAAGATATCTTGATGGAATTTTCCAGAATGACGGAGACAGGCGTATCAGCACCAGTTCCAAGAAACGAGAGCGATTTGGACCCAGCTGCTAAATACCATGTGGTCTCACATGTGCAGTACATTACGTAAGCTATAAACAACATTTATAAAAGGTTTACTCGAAGTCATACGCAACCGCAAATACGATGTTTCTGCTACAGAAGCTTGGGGTCACATCTAGAGGCAAGGGGCAAGAGAGACCATAGACCAAAATACACAACCGCTAAATTTTTAAGTCTGGACAGGATTTAGCGCGGCGTCTATAGTTTTGATGGCACATTACATTGTACGAGTACATAATAAATATATAACACTGTAACAGAATTAATAATTTTCAAATTTATGGACGACTCATAATTGACTTTTTCGCATGGGCTGAGTAGCCCGACTTTGTCAAAGCCTTTGACATGGCGCCCTTATCAACCACTTGTACTAAGACAAAAGCCGGGACCTACAATTTAACGTGTCATCCAACCCACGGCAGCATCCGGGTGTAGATGCCACTTTTAAAATGATAGTGATTTGATTCATCTAAAGACTGTCCGCATCGGCTGATCGTAACCATACAAGTTAGTGACAGTCTGGGTAGTAGTAGGGTCAGTAGAGCATGCATAGTTTAGGATAAATGGCTCCAAGAGAGCTACCGGAACAGACTGTAAAGTTCTTGGCGACAGATTCTCCAAATAAGGAGGTTTCTAGCCAGCGAAAGAAATTGATCTACCACCATCCTATAGTGCATGTTTTCCGACACAGAAAGTTCGAGCTCATTGGCGGGGATCAAACCCACGACTTTCGGGACGTAAAGCGGCCGCACGTCCAACTGAGCTGTTATCGCTTCAAAAGTTATAAAATGTTTTTCGATTGTATGTTTCAGGTACTTAATATCCCACGTGCTAGAGTTCCAGATACTTCGTTCTCTATGCAAGACTGCGAACCACACGGGTCCTCTTCATGAATGCTCTATCTATGGCTCTAAGGAAGCGGGAAAACTACTCAGGTACTTCCTGTTTACTTACCTTTATTGGTGCATACAGTTGTTATCTCTAATGAGAAAATTCTTCAGAAAATCTTCTTAAAATTAGTAAGTAAATCTTAGTTTGTAACTTTATCGTATTCGTTATTTTATTTGTATTATGTTTTATTTGTTATACTGTCTTGTTAGAGGTTAAGTTTATTTTAAATTGCAAACAGGTGGAATTGGACTACTAAGATTCAGGCCTTGCCTGGTTAAGTAGTCACAAGATAATATGTTATCTAGTAATAAGTAAGTAAATAAATATTTTTCATTTTAATTTTTCAATGTTTGGGGAAAATTACAAATATGTAGTATCTTGTAGGTATATATTAGGTTACTACTATTTTTTAAAGTACACCTTGACACGAAAACTTGGATATACGGTTTCACGTGGATGTTTTAAAAAAAAAACTCCACGGGCAAGAGGCCAGCTCTTAAAAATTTATTGATTGTACATCATACATTTTATAGCGAATTGTGGTACAACTTTAGATTGTAGAGAAAGGAAGGTAAATTAAAATACCTACGAGTGAAACATTTAATTTTGAATATTTTTTTTACACATTTCACAACTGGCTGGTTAGCCCTATACTGAACCATTTCTAGTTTGTATTATGGTTGCTAACAAAACTGATATGCTACATGAACATACACAAATATCGATACATATTTAAAACCCAGACCGACTGCAAACAAATTTAGTTCAACACAAAGATGTTGGCCGTGCCGGGAATCAAACCCGGGACCCTCTGTTTGGCAGTGCAGCGTGGTAACCATTATGCCAACGAGGTCATCAATATTTGACATTTGTTTTTTTTTCGTTGTACTAGCTAATCTAAAACGTACTTAATAGAGCATTTCTGTAAAGGTACAATGAAATAAAATAAATTAATTCACATTAAAAATTATTGATTTATTGTGTTGGATATTAAGTATTGTTAAATGTGTAAATTTTGTATAAGGATAAATTACTTTATAGCCACGTACCATAAAGTTGTGTATTTAAATGGTACAAGGCCAGTTTACGTTCTCGAAAACTGCAATATAAAAGCTCAATTTACCTAGCAGTGAGCCGGAAGTCAGGGTTTTTATAAATTTTCCACAGTATGCCTATAGTTAATATCGTTATATTTTATTGTATGACAATAAATGCATATGACGAACGAATGTTATAATAACAAACTGTGAGAAACTTTGGGTTTATGTTATTCAGAAAATTAATTATTAACTAAAACATTTTTTTTACGTCTATAGAAGTTATCTGATTAATAGACCTCGCATATACATACAATTTATTGCAATGTTCTAATTTATTACACTGGTCTACAGTGGTTTTGTTGCCTTTGATGATATGATGAGGATTTTGGGTCTATTTATACACGCAATTCGTGAAAATATCAATGATTTTGTAAGATCTGCTCGTGTTTTTTTCAACAAATGACTGAAAATTAAAATTTTGACAATAAATAGTTCAAAATTCAAGTTGTAGAAACGAGCAAATTTAGTACTTTTACGAATATATTCGTAATCTGGGCACTTAAAAACGTAAGAATTTGCGATAATATCCAGGGCAACAAAAAAAAATAGATTTTTTGTAGAGCTGTGTTATCATTAATTTTAGCATATTGATATTTCATTTTCTCATACTCGCCTGGTTAGCTACCTTCCTCAAATTGAAAACCTGTCAACTTGTGAACACCTACATGCACATGCAGTCCACTACAACTTTCCTTGGACAACAACCTGGGACAACCGCTGGGACTCGGGGCCTTTTCAAACTAGAAGAGAGTTATAGGCCATAATCTTCGCACGTCATTGGATATTTTAGTCCTTAAACGTGTCGGTTTCCTCATGATGTTTTCCTTCACCGTAAAGCCAGTGCAAATCTACACGTAACTTGAAAAACAAGTCATTGGTGTAGGGTCGGGATCGAACCAGGGGCCGTCTGATTGTAAAGCTGACGTTATTACCACCGAGCCACACTCGCGTTTACACCTACATGATAGCTAGTATATTTTTTGTGACGACCCTGCTTGTAACGAGCCAGACGAGCGCGCATTTGTGGTTATTTTGACTATTTTGTATGTCGTAAAAGAATATAGTTAAAACGTGTAATATTAAGCAAAACACAGCCATAATCCACCGATATAAGAGTCATCGTCTAACAACAGACAAATGCAAGTATGAGTGTTTTATGTAATCGAAGTAACCATAACGCGCATAAACTTTAGTGTGGCTTAGCGCATGACCCCCTCTAAAAAAAATTCAGGCAGTAAAATAAAATTTAGTCTTCTTGTCTACTGTCTACATGTCTACAGTGTATCAAAATCATGTCTAGACACTTTATTCGCTTGTTCAAAAATTAACTAAATACCTAAATGTCAGATTGTTTAGCTAAGATGCTGAGATTGACCTTAGAATGTATCCGCAACAATTTTCTTATACTTTAAATTCCCACACACAGTTTCTAGGTATTATGATATAACAAAAGTTAAACAATTATTAATTGTATTTGCAGATCTAGGTATCTTCTTTACGTAACGTTTTTAGGATTCCGTAGGGTTACAAGTAACTTACTTCTGTTCTTCCATCTCTCGTCCAATTTCTACCTTACCTAAATTACTGCATGAAATTAGGTAGCTCTTCTTATTTATACATTTTGGTACATTTTGAGGGTGACCGCTGTACATGTGAAGTGGAAAGAAATGCCCTTTTAATATTTAGGTCACGCTAAAACCTCTTCGGGAAAGTTAAAATACTAAAAATCTTATAAATCTTCGACGCTAAACTCTTTGTTGTTTTGCTAGAAGTAGCCTCCTGAGATTGGTCTGATATGGTATAATTTCTTTTGCTACTAAAACTCAGAAAATTGAAGTTGACGGCAAAAATGCAGGCGCCTCTTTATATCCGCCCTGGCGCCCAAGGTGGTAGCCCAACCGCGCCCTACCGTACCGCCCTTTTCTACTAATATTATCCATTCAGATGACGCTAGTACAGGGCAAGCAAGCTCCTGACCACTTATTTAAATAAGACTAAATAAATTGTTTGTAACAATTTTATTATTCTAAAAAAAAATACGATATTTCTGCCATACTTAAGTGTTTTAATGGGTAGATTTGTAGTATGAATTAACTACAGGCATAACACAATCAGAACAAACTTAAGTTGCTAAGTACATTCTTACTGAATAGGTGCAAGTATGGTCTTGCTGTAAGATAAAGTAGAATAAATCACTTATCTACTTTTTGTATGTACGGATTAAAGCTTTTTTATTGCTAACTAACCCAAAACTCAAATAAACCACTTATCTCGTTTAAAGATACAAAGAAAAAAACGCTGAATTTCATCTTACATCTTTAAGAAAAAATATCTAGAAAATTACCAGTTAGTTAAATAAAATATCATTTATCGTTTTATGTAACCTCTCCCTCTTGATATCTTGAACCGTTGTCGCAGCGCACGCAACTGAAACCCTCAAAGATTAATAATTTTCTTCGTTTTTTCCACGTTTTCCTTTGTTTCTCCGCTCTTATTAGTTGCAGCGTGATGTTATATAGCCCATAGCCTTCCTCGATAAATGGTCTATTCAACACAAAAAAATAATTTCAATTCGCATCAGTAGTTCTTGAGATTAGCGCGTTCAAACAAACTCTTCAGCTTTATAATATTAGTATAGAAGTATAGATTCATCATCATCATCACTATTCTAATCATATATTTTATTAGTTATTTCATTAATTACTTTTGTTTCAAATTTCAGTGATGGCATGTCCCTCGGAGCTAGCGAAGATTGGCGAACAGTCCTACAAACTATGACGGGAGAGACTGAACTCTCTACGAAAGGTTTCCTCGAATATTTCGCCCCTTTACAGGAGTATCTTCAAAGAGAAACGGTCAAACTTGCGTCATTAGAAGGCGATATGGACAAAAGTGCACCCATTATAGTCGGATCAATTGTATTATTCTTAATAGTGTTAATATTTCTCTTGTACTGTGTGAAGAGAAAAGACTCTGCAATGAAAATATTTTCTGTCTGCGGTCTAAGTAAGAATGGATCGTTGGACATTGTGACAAATGAAATTAAACCTAAGAAGAAAAGTTGTGAAACAGAAGGCGTCTGTGAAGATAAAGTGTAGTTAGATTTAAGGATTTTTGTGAAATCAAAACTGAACATTAAAAGCACCACTACTAATTGTGCCATGATAATAAAAAAAATGATGTTTTATTTATTATTAGTTGATTGGCTAAATCTAAATTAGGTACCGATCTATAGGAAAAAATACATATAGAAAATTACGAATCACAAAAGATGATTTTGGCTCAAATTGAAAAACAAACTCTTTACTATGTATTCTATGTTTGGTGTCATAGAAAACAGATTTTGAAAAAAAAACTGAAGCAAGATTTAAACTTTATATTGGATGTGTAAGTAAAGTAAGTCCTTCACAACTGCCGGTTTAGCTAATGAGCCTATTCTTGTATGTATTGGCATGCCAAAAATAAATAAGTTATATCAACTTAACTGATTTCAGTAAAAAACCCGAATGGGTAATCGTTTTTAACGTACTAATAAAAACGTGTGGCTTTTGTATCACGTGGATTCTTTTGTGACTTGCACGTGTGGTATCCGGAGTAAGTAATTCAATTAAGTATACTACAAAATTGCATTTTTCAAAATTGTGTATTGTTTTTAAAACTCGCCGTTTGGGAAGTTGCTAAGTAGAAGCGGTTATATCCTGAGAAGCACTTGCTAATTGCACAGTTTGTGAATCTTATACCATAAACAGTAGATTCATATTGCTACCAGTCTATAGTACAAACCAGAATAAATGTTATAAAATTGAAATCAATTTGTCATATCAGATATCTTTGAGATTTAAAGATTCTCAGCAAAAGTAGACTAGACTAGACTCTCGGGCCAAAGAAGCTTGCATAAAAATAGAAGCATACCTACTCATGAAGAAAAGTTGTTGGAAAGTTGTGATGGTAAGTGACTTTTATTGTCCAATGGTTAGATTGTGTTTACGAATTAAAACCGCTGAAATAGAATTGAAGCAGACATATCAAAGGGAATTCGATATGAATAGTCTGGTAAATGATATGGAGAGTTCTAATCGTTTAACAAAGGGTATCATATTAAGGTAGTACAACTTCGTCGGTTAGCAGAAAAATGTCGACTACCTGAAATGAATTCGTAAGTTACATATTTTAATTTGGTTATAAAGGAGGTTTGTCCGTAAAAAGATGCAAATATAAAAAGTTATTTTAAAATTTGCTCGGTACCTACATAATTATAATAAACTGTGTTTGCATAATTATTTTATGTACGAGTATGATGATAATATTGTGTAGGTATACCTCCTTATGCAAAGTTATAATTTTAACACCATACAGTGTTAAAATATTGAAGGATTGAACCTATCTACAATATTTTACGCCATTGGAGCAAAAAAGTATATTTTGAAAAACCCTACTACAGCTTTTTCAGTTTTTTTTTTAATTTGTAATTCATCGGCAAGAGTTCCAAAACACGATTACGTAAAATCCGCTCGATATTGTATAAAAAATACTCGTTATATAATTTAAAAATATTGTGCTACAAAGTAATAAAGAAATTACACTAAACCTTACTTTTATTAGTAGATAATGATATTATCTAGAATCGTTAGAATTCTTCGTGAAAATTCTACCGTCGACAGGCGTTTCGCCCAAATTTGTATTGCGCGTCTGATCTCGCTAAAAATAAAGTTAAAAAAAAGATACGTACCCAATAGTTTCAACGAGCTGTTATACCGAGGTGCACTGTGCACACTTAATCTTATCTTAGCATGCATGTCAGGGCCTAAAACCTTTCGAATATGCACTTCAATGCGAGAACCTAGGTGTAGGTATACATTTCACGTGATATGTAGCCATTCTGATTTGTGTAAACAAATTACGTAATAGTTTTTTTACCCTTGATACGCTTGAGTTTGACTATAGCTTGCCTGATGTAAAGCTACGCTGTAGCTTACGCGTTATGTGGCGCGCTTACCTAGAAGATACCTATTTACTCTACTTTTGAACCGGATGATAGGAAAACAGAGACTCAGGAAACAGAGACTCAGGTAAGTCATTTTTAGTTACAATCCAAACATTTAGAATTCGTCTAAAATTAAGTCTTTTTCGTTGGTCAATGCATAATTGGTAGCCAATTTTCAGTATAATTTAATATTGAGATCACCTTAGATCAAAATATCGCTTACCATCAGTTGAATTGTGATGACAAACCCAAGCCTCAAGTTCGAAAAAAATAGTAATATATCGACTGTACAATATGAGTGTAGAATATACCTTTTGTAAGCGATCTGGAAGAAAGCGGTTCCAGTGAGATTAGATTGAGAATTTAAATTGATAGTAATATGGAGACTTTTTATTGAAAGTTCTTATTCTACGTATACGAGTTTTGGAACGCTAACGATTTTTAACACTGAATTAAAGATAACAAAACCAAAAAAGGCCTATTATTTACGCAGAATTTTATTTAGACGTCTATTAAGACGTACGTTTCATACATTAACAAAGTGCTTAGTGCCGTAAAAAAGCTATCACACCAGCACCATTTCAATTTTGTATTGTGAAGAAGTGCATTCTTCAAAATAGTGTTTAAAAATATACGATCTGTGGAATCAAACAATCGATTGTTAGGCTCCGACTATTACCGACGTCGCTATTGACACTGGCCAGCGAGGATCGTTGCGGGACATCCGCTTAAAGCCGACTTGTCAAAATGGTTAAGAATGTGAGTCGGCGCGAACCGCCCGCAATCACCTTACTGTTACCGCCTGTGTCGAACGCATAGGAAGCGCCTATTCGCTAATCGCGTTGCGCTCGCGCATTTCGTATTCGAAAGTCGATGAATAAAATTGAATACCCATATCCTTTAAACGATAGATACTCTGTTTCGAAAGTTAAATCGGCAAGAAATTGGGACACAAATGATTTAATAAATAGACGAGGCGAGATAACAGATGAAAACTAAATAGTGATGAATGGTTGTGAATAGTTAACTTATAAGGTAAGTTTTTAAAAATGTTTCCCATGAATATAGAAGTAGTTATAATTAATGAACAGCGTATGATGTACAGAAATCTAATTTGTGACTGCTTGTTAAGTTCAATATTTGGATTGACGTATTTTTGAAGAAATCCCACAGAGTAAGGTGCTAATTTGGAATTTCAGCATGGTGTAGCTATATTTATGTTTAACCAAGTGGTATAAAAGATACATCAGTTTTTACGTAAATACTCATAGCTACAGGTATTTATACTATAGGTACTCGTATGTACAGATTATAACGAAGTAGTTTTGTAAAGTCAGTGCCTTCAACTGTAACCTTTTGTAATCCAGAAATCCTTAAAGGTACCTTCAATGGTCGCTTTACTGTGTAGTGGTATAATTATTTACACAAAGCTCCATAAAATATAAAATTGATTATTTGTTAAGATGTGTATTTTTTTTAACACTATGCTTTAGCCAGTAGGGTACGTAATCACACGAGTCAGCGACACTCGCCTATTAGGGTGAAGCGTGCCTAGTATTGAATAACTGCCTCTCAAAGTGTTTATCTGTTTATTTGTTTATCTCCCAATTATTGGGAGAATACATCGGCTTCCGTCATACAGTAATAAAATAGTTCGGAAGCCTTTGGATTTCTTTATATTTGTATTTGTATATAATGTTTAGTAATAATAATAATAAATAAATATGAGGACACATTTCACACACGGCTGGTTAACCCCACACTGAACCCTTTCTAGTTCGTATGATGGTTGCTAACACAACTGATATACTACATATACGAGTACATTTTTTATTTAGATACATATTTAGCACCCAGACCCACAGCCAACAAAATTAGTTAAGCACAAAGATGTTGACCGGGCCGGCAATCGAACCCGGAACCTTGTGATTAGCAGTCCTGCATGGTAACCTTTACGCCAACGAGGTCGTCAATATTAAATCCCCATGCTTCCTTACAATGTTTTCCATAATCGAAAGCTCGAGCTCATTGTCGGGTATCGAACCCATGAGCCATGGGATGTAAGGTGGCCATAAATCTGACTGAGACGTCATCGCTTCAAATATTTTATTATTTAGATACATAAGTGGTTCCTTCACGCTGTAACAGCTGAACCAATTGAAAGAAAATTTTGTATACTGATTGCTTAAATAAATGATAATTCTTTATTGATGAACTTAAAAACAAACAAGAAAAACTACAACAAACATTTGTGTTTGCTTTAAGATAAGTCGATAAGCGGCACCCATATTGTTAAATACGATAGGTAACTTTTGGTTGTACGTAGAGTGTGGATAAAGTACACTTTTTATTCCGGAATAACATGAAGACTACGGGGACTACGGGGTCCAGTTAGTAGGCGAATAAATCACAGTTAAATAAAATAATCCCTCTAATAAGCCTAAGTATGTAAGTGTGTGTGTATGTTTATTACTTCTTCTCGCTCAAACGGATGGGCCAAATTTGGTGAAATTTCGTATGTAGATAGCTTTGACTCTGGTTTAACACATATACTACTTTCTGTCCCGGAGTAACGCGGATAACGCAGCAGGTGCAGCTAGTAAACTCATATTCAATGACCTCGTTGGCGTAATGGTTCCCATGCCGGACTACCAACCAGAGGGTCCTGGATTCGATTCCCGGCTAGGCCAACGTTGTGATGAGATAAATTTGTTAGCTGTCGGTCTGCGTGTTAAATATGTATCGATATAAACCATTTCTAGTTTAAATTATGGTTGCTAACACAACTGACATACCACATATACACTGTGGTATGTCAGTTGTGTTAGCAACCATAATTTAAACTAGAAATGGTTTAGTATGGGGAAAACCAGCCGTGTTTGAAATGTTTTCTATTTTTTTCATGTTGAGTACATTAATTGGTCATATCATTTGATTCACAATATATCAAGAGTAACCTATTGACTCAGGTGTTACTTTGCGGAAATCCATTGTAAATAGAAGACAAAATTAAATATTTAGTGGACTTCCGCTGTAATCTGAAACCCAAATTAAGATAGGCAAAGGAAAAATTAAAATATTTAAAAAATTTATGTGTGTTCCTCCGACCGACCACCACACCTCCACTACAACTCACACCAGTAAAACTAATCCCTAATCTACCCTCCTTACACAACGAATTTTTACTCCGCGTGGTTGGACTCCTCACGCGCCGGAACAACCTGAAATTCTAATATTAATTAATATAATTTTTTTCTTTGCTTATCTTAATTTGGGTTTCAGATCACAGCGGAAGTACATAAGTAATTATTTTTGTCTTCTATATATCAAGAGGTTAATACGTCAATAATATATTATGCATGTTTACAACATCACAGTATTTAGTACCAGGTAGTAAAAGCTACTTGTGTACGTAAATATCTCAACTCAATACGCTCGTAATCGAACAATCTCTTTGCAGAAATCACGATTGCAAGCAATTACATCGTGGTTAAGTTTTTTACTCACTTTTTTGGTGCTAACGTGCCTGATTTTTGTTTCAAACTTAGCTGCCGTTTTTTTTATGAAAACTTTACAGAAATAAGAGCCAATGTACTCGTAGGTACTTACATATTTTTTTACTTGTACTGTTTGACTTTTTATAAGGACGTGCTAATTAATGTACCTAGCAAAAAAAAATTTACGCCGGGAATTCACCTGCTAAGTTGTCTTGAGAATGTTTATTTATATTATTTGATCTTCTCTCATATGTACGAGAACAGGATATGTGATTATTAAATCCAAACGCTAGTTTATTAAAATGTTACATAGATTAACCAGGTCCTAAAAACCTTTGAGATATACAAGGGTACAAGTTATTATTTTAACTGAAAAATATACTTATTTATCATCATAAATAATAGTTACCAATGTATAATATAGGGTATAATAATGTCAATATAGTTAATTCTTTAAATAATTGCATGTTTTGTCAGACCATTAAAATTGCACTTACATCTGACACACGTGCACGTTTATATTAAGGCTATGTCCTGAATATTTTTATCGTTAAGAAAAAAAGTCCATCCCTAAATAAAATTAAAACATTCTTTATTATCAAAAAAAAAAACAATTGTATATCTAGTAGTGGATGCTTCACTATAAAATATAATTAGACTATATCAAAAATAAACCTAAAAATATTTATTCCAATTATCGATTCTCGATTTCTTTAACCAATTTTTTCCTAGTTTTAAGTTTGATTGATAACAAAATTGGTACCTATAACTATTTTCAAGGCTGTACAACCGTCTATACGCTATTAACTCACTAATTGTAACTGTTTATGAATAATAACGATACAATTTTAAATTATTATATTTAATTATTGTATTTATTTTTATTTATAACCAACATTATCTTATATATAAAATTTCCGTGTCACAGTGTTTGTTACCACCGTACTCCTCCAAAACGGCTTGACCTATTTTTTCCAAATTTTATATGCGTATTCAGTAGGTCTTAGAATCGGCCACTGTATATTTAGAAATAATGATTAAGGCATAACAACGTTTGCCGGGTCAGCTAGTAATGATATAAAACACTCAAAAAAAAAAATATTTTTTATAAATTCTATAATTTGCCCATGACATCGCCTTAAGATGGTACGGATAGCATTTGACATTAATGCTGCACCCGACCTTGCAAGCCCTGTCATTCTATTGTTGCCCAAACATACTCGTATGTATCTCTCTGTGATTGCTGATGCCACGTTAATGGGGAGCTTTATATGTGTAATTATAGGCCATTATAGTTAGAGTACCTACTAAATTGTACCTAAGCCTTCTTTTGTAGGGGAAGACAAAGATACTTTTTTAGAACTTAAAATAGCTTATATATTTTTGTTATTATTATACTCAAATTTTTTCTTCTCGGAATTTGAAGGATTCCGGTATTTTTATGTAATAACACGGACCTAAGCCAAGTAATGCTAATTTTCTGTGGACTCTTTTAGCAAAAACTTACGTACGATCCGACAAGTATTCAATTATTTAATATTATTATTATTTTACACTAGCCTCCTCTTCTTTTCTTCAAGCCTTTGCGCTGCCTGAAGTTGGCAACTTATTGAAATTATTAGATTTTGTACCATATCTATGTAAGCTTATACATTACGCAATCATATGAACTTCAGATTAGAATAAGGTTATACTTAGCAATAAATAAATAATACTGTAAACTGTTCACGTAAGGCATCTTAATATTTTCGCGTAGAAAACGGTCACACTTACTTATTATTAAAAGTTGGAATGAGTCCAACAGTTTGTGCGTGCACGCGCGGATCTCGTCGGCGGCGGTCCGTGTAACACTCGCCCCTGAAGATGGTGCTCGGAAAGCACCGAAACTGTTGGACTCATTCCAACTTTTAATAATAAGTAAGTGTGACCGTTTTCTACGCGAAAATAAATAATACGTTTATTTAATCAAATAAAATGGTGCGATAGCAGAGATTCGAAGGTGAAACTTAATTTTTGTGAGAGCTTTTTAGGGTTCCGTACTATATTTCTCTAGTAATCTAGAACATTTTCAATTGTCACACATTATATTATTATAGCATAGATAATGGTAAAATATATTTCTATGACTAATTAAAATGACATTATTTGATATTTACATATTAAAAAAACATTAAACAATTAAACATTATATATAACATACACAAGTCACGTCTTGTGATAAAATAAACGCTTTGACCATAAAACGTGTGATAAGAGAAAAATATCCAGATAGTTTACATTTTACTATTGTGATGACGCTCTAAACTTAAGATTATTGCGAGTTTGATAAAATAAAATAAAAATAAACACAATAAAAAATAAAATACCACCAACGAGAGAGTAAATTAAATTAGTTAAAATTATACAGTTTAGGATAACGAATTTACTTAGAATATAGATAAATAATTATATGACGTAAGGGAAGGCTTGAATTCAACTTTAACTCTAAATTTCCATTGGTTTTAACTACTAATCTTGTATGATGCACGCAAATTCTATGATATATCTTTTTTATCAAAGGAGTTTCTGAAGTTTGCTTTTTTCACATTTCATCATCAGAACACAATAAAACTCTTAATCAGCTTGTTTAACTTTTATTGTAATTATATATTTTTTCAAATTTAAACCCTTTTTTTAACTCGATATCATGCGTATACATAGAGCATCATTTTATTTTAAAATAGCAATGACTCTTATTTTAAATCACAAATGAAAGAAATATATCGCGTCAGCGCTTTTCAAAAAAGCACATTACAAATTGTATAATATGTATTTTAAAGATTTATTCAAAGGATCATGATATCATGATAATATATACTGAGAACGTTTGTAATCAATAATAAATATTTCATATTTTTCGAGTCTTTAAACTTTGGATGGATAAACGATAATTATGTGGCATTTAAATCAGGGTACTGATGACACGAAATAAGTAAAATTGAATGAGTTAGTCTCGACTGTTTAGCTTAGTACAACAATATACTTACTGTATATAGTTGTATGTACACTGTACATAGATGCATGTACAGTGTGTTTACTGTACACTGTACATAGATGATAAGTTTATAAAAACATTGTCAAATGTTCTGAGTTTTTATTCAAGCGGTTTCGAAGAAATACAAACAAATGTTTCGGGGGAAATCTACAAAGTAGTTTCAAATGACTTGCGTCTTTTTTATCCGGTAAAGGTGTTTAAAACTGACTTATAGTCAAATAGATATTTAATTTAATAAATATTTTTTATAGAATATCAAGACATAACAAAAACTAGGTATGTTCGCAATTAGTTTTACCACGAATATCGGAAAAAATATATCCTTGATACTTTTATACATCAAAATTATAAAAAAAAATATAGATCGCAAAAAATGCAACGAATGTTGAATTTATTTACAGATATATTTATAGACACTAACTTGCTTGGTTTTATTGGTTAACGCACTCAATGTTTGGTTGGTAGGTATTATTATAAACAGACTATAAAAAATATGTCTTATTACATAGCCTTACTATTTAAAACTCAATACATAAATACTAGACATATTTCAAATTAGTATCTAATCTTCGAATAAAGAGTTTAGATTCACATTTTCAATGTTATGGTTAGTTACTTATTTAAACATTCTTTCCATTTGTCCCACGCTTCCTTCATAAAATAACCGTCGAATCAAATACATCTTTAACCCCGAGCTCAATACTAAAATTTATTTTGTATACATTTACTTATTTTGCTATTTTATCGGACCTGGTAACAATAACAAAACAATAAAAAAGCAATTTTAATGCAATTCAAGACGGTCTTCAAAGACTAAGTCCTGAATGGTAGATCGTATTTAATCAATTAGAAAAATAAATACCTCAGATAAATTAATAATTTCGCACTTATTACTTGCTAAGTAAGACAAGGCTAAAATGCCTTAATCCATATAACTTGTCGTGACTTAAGCAAAGTGAATGGATCTCATGCGAGCAAAAATAACATAAATGAATACTAAAGATAAAGAACAAATTGCATTGAGTTAACTTATTTTTGAGCAAGACTTTTGTGTTTAAGGTACTCATACAAATCTATATTTAAAGTTATATCAACGTGATACAGAAGTAAAGGCTACAGGAAATGCGAACTACCATCGCGTAGGTACTGTATTTCCGATATGCTCAATAGTAATGTCCAATAGCTGGACCAAAAGGCATGCAAATTGCCTCTCATCATCCAGCCTTGATTGGGAACACGGAATCAGGTGAGCAAGGTCAATAGGATGACACTGTATTAACTTTTTGCTCTGCGACCAAACGTATAACCTGTATAAATGCTACCTCATCTGATGTGGTTCGTATTGTATTAAAGTTCCCACAGTTAGTACCGAGCGTCTACATCAGTGGTCTAATTTGTAATGACTGCAATTATTCTTAGCTTTAAATAAATCTTAACTGTAATAAATAATTAACTATAATTATAATTTATTGCGCATAAATAAAATGAACTAATGATGTACAGCAAGCAAAATATATTGGTCTAGGTTATAAGAAACAGTTGAATAAATTTTTACAAAACCCAATATGTTTATGATTGGGAGCTGTTATAACTCGAATACGAAACTTTGCTTTCAGGAAGTGAGAAATAATAAAATCGCAAATATTGAATTGGATCAAGTAACCTAAATGATCATGTACTAACTTATCTCTAAATATTCGTATTCAAATGAGAAGAAGACAATACAAGATATAACTGACGAAATAAAAACAATATTTTATGATACATGGTGAAACATATGAAAACTTAATGAATTATATGACTTCCTGGAAATCCACATGTTATGTTACGATGTTGAACCATCGCCTGATCTAATTCTAGCCGGTATCATGTCAATTGACATCACGCTGCAAGCTGTTACTTTGGAATCACAATAAAGATAAATCAGGCCGTATGACAGTGGCTATAGAAACTCAATCGTAAGCTGCGGTCTCATCGTAGGTCAACTTCTGAATGTAAGGTCTTAACTATGATCAATCGATGTTTCTTTTGTAACATTTTCAATATGTACTATATGACCTATAGAACTTGATAGTAAAATAGCGCACAATGCTTTTAGCATTATTAGTCAATCTTTTGAATTTGTTTGTATACCTATTTCCTGAATGTAGAGTACTTTAATGTAATGTACCGTTAAATTAAACAGTGACAAGGAATTCAGTTTTGTAATTCTTCTAAATGATGTGCATCTAGTACTCTGTGTCATCTTTACTTACGTATTATTTTAAAATGTAATAAGTTTTGTATTTACATTAAAACTAAAATTAAGATTTGTGACAATGAAAAAAACATAAGAAAACATAAAATATTATTCTACACTGCTGTAAAGCGTTGAACCTGATGGTGGCATGTGATAACACCATTGTGTCTGGGTAAATTAGTTTCCGACTGACTAAGTGAAGCACAATTACGAACTAAATACGTCGACAATCATTAGATGATTGTCGCGTCCTGTGCCATCAAATCATTTTCCAATTAGTTCGGCAAAAACTTAGAAATGCCTTGTGTTCACGAAATATTTTGTCATTACGTATGTCCATGTTATTCACGTAATGTCATAATGAACGTTCTCTGCCTATTGTTCACAGGTACTTGAAGCGCAGACATGGCTGTGGACGGAAAAACTCTAAACACCAAAATCGACAACAAACTATATTTGAACGGCAGTGACTTAAATAAAGTAAACGTAATAAGACACAGTATAAAGAAAAACCCAAAAGAAAATGACACAAAGAAACCCGGCACAGATAGAGAGAGCTGGGAAGGGTTAGGGTTTTTTGAAAAGACAAGAAAAATGATCTCGTTAATAACAGTGGAACCAATACTGGCATGTTACGTAATGCCTTCAGTTCTAGCATCTATTGCAACACAAAATTTATACCTGGAAAAAGCCTGCAGAGTTAACTTAGGATATGAACATCATGTTTGTGATGCGTTGACTCGAAGAGAGACGACGAACTACACATTGGAAGAAGAAGCAGTCCAAACACTAGTAGCTTCAGTGACGGGGTGGAAAACTGTTCTTCAGTCATTTCTACCGTGTGGAATATTAATTTTCCTCGGTGCATACAGCGACAGAGTAGGGCAGAGAAAGTTCTGTATGTTGTTCCCAATCGTAGGTGAATTCCTAACGAGCATTGGACTCATCCTTAACACATACTTTTTCTACGAGTTACCAGTAGAGGTAGCTGCAGTAACGGAAGCAATATTCCCGGCGTTGACTGGAGGATGGTTCACAATGTTTATGGGAGTGTTCAGTTACATAGGAGATATAACCACAGAAGAACAAAGGACGTTGAGGATAGGAATCGTGAATCTGTTTCATTCTGTCGGCGTGCCTGTGGGCGCGGCTTTGAGTGGAATATTAGTGCGGAAAATAGGATTGTATGGTGTATTCTCCGTCAGTGCTACATTATACGTGCTCAGTTTCATGTACGGGTTCTTCAGGATCAAGGAAATGAAACGAGCTGATTCTAATGTGGTGAGTATAAATCAACAGATTAAGTGCCATATCATTTACATAATCGTGTCAGCACTGTGTTCAGACCTTGTTGTTAACTATTACGGGAGCTTTTTCATTTGAGTGTTGGTCACATTATTATAACTGGCGATGAGTATAATAGACTACAGACACCTTGGCACAAGGATTAAATGGTTCATTGAACGAAACAAAAGGCCCTATATTATTATCGTAGTTACTGAATCGATAACTCTGATAATAATGGTCCGATTCATTTCTTGCTTCTAATTATAGACATTGACAATTTAATTTGAATGTATCCTTATATAAAATGCGTAAAGTGGTCATTGTTGTTGAAGTTTTATCAGCTAATGTACGAAACAAGAATGTGCCTTACAACAACTGTTTAGATAATTATGATTGCAAGCTTACAATTCGCAATCTTAGGGTCATCTTTAGAATAAATGGCGTGGCTCAAGAACATCAATTTGTCCGCAATTATATGCTATTTTTGTGAACACAAGGTAAAACCTTGATGATTAAGGTTTTATTTTAAACACGTAGATTTATTGATTTACAAATGCAAACGAATTGAGAAGAACAATAAGAGTTGAAGAAAAAACACAAAAAAATGTTACTAATAACCCAGTTACGTTTGATTATATTAGTATTCTTAGTTAAGTCTATTTTGAAATGTGTTTATGAACCATCAAGCGTCTCGCATCAATTAGCCAAATTTTCTTTCATGTTGCAGGATATACATATGTTTGTATTGCTGAGTGGCAAGCCTTAACTTCTTAACGAATTTTAAGACACTTCGTATACAAGTATTTCTATTTCATAAATGTTTTGCTCTTTGGCGAGATCGTGGCCAAATCATTCAATAGATCAATTAGTGCAGTGCTATTTACTGGCCAATAGGGATATAATTTGACAGAACGATTGAATAGCCAATTAAAGCAATGATTTCAGAATATGGTCGAAATGATTAGTTAATTCTTAGAAGCTAAGTTTTTGTATACTTGGCAATATGCATAATGAAGATTGTGGCAATTCGTTTAGTGTGCATTTTTGGTATCTCCACAGTAAATCGATACTACTTTGGTGTTCCCCTGCTCGTCCGATGGTGAAATGGGATGGGATCAGTTTTACTGTCAGGCCAACAGTATCAAAATAAAGTTAGTTTTCGCGAAGTGTATTGTCACAAGAACTTGTGGTGTATTAAGCTAGATTAAACCCAAATTCCGATTTCAAATTGAGCTGAAATTTGGGGCATTTATATGATTTCGGTGACAATTCAATAATACCATTACGTAGAGCTGTGTATATGGTGAAAAGAAATGTATACAGAGTATAATATTGTGGGGCCATATACATTTGTAAAGTTAATAAGATAAACTTATTGAGTTTGGTCTAAAAGTTTTGGTGATATGATAACAGTGGCCATATTTTCACCTACAACATCATGTTTTAAAAATACTTTTTTTTTTATTCAAAATCCTCAGCAATTCAGTGCATTATCATACATAAACGTAACTAGTAAGTGCAATATTCATGAATTGGAACTGACTCCCATCATTACAGCAAATTCATTTATGGTCAAACATCCTTTGTCGACCATTGTTGTTGAAACAGATATAATCACTGGCTCTTCCGTTATGTACGAGTACGTCAATGTTTATAAAAAGTCTTCCGTCAATTAAGCCTTTGCGTTTTTTCTTAGAATGCAATAAAAAAAATGTTTGCATTTTTCTTAATGACGACCATGAATATTAATAGCGCTTAGAGAAGTTATATAACAACTTGCAAGTTGAATAACTAAATTGGACCGTTGGTGCGTGACTGCGCAAAAAGTCCGTCAACTTGACCTAAATTAGTGTCACAGTCCGTTGACAGAAAGGTCTTTAGATTGGGTCTTTCTTTTCTCAAGTTATCAATAGAATGTTTTCCGCACTTACAAGGACAATTTCCCTCTAAAGTAACAAATTAACAAATCGATTAGATCTATTCCCGTTTTAGTATTTTTGTATTTGTTTTTAATACAGTTTAGTGTAATTTCCGCTTAGCGTTCAATTCTCATTTCATTACATATTTTTTTACTACACATGCAAAGTATGTGCCTTTTATACCTATGCTTTGCAGATGTAGTTAAAAACATGGAAAATCGAACTCAAAGCGAAAATTTCAGTAAATAGATATAAAAAATATTTAAGAAAATAATATTCCGTTCTACAATAATCGATTTGTTAATTTTGCTTTGGTTTTAGTGTAACTATTTAAAATTTAAAAGATGGGAAATTTCGCATCATTACATTTAACTTTAGAAGTATCTATTATTTAAAAATCTTTTAACATAACTTTCAGACACCATCAAAGAACTGCTGCGAATGGATAAGGAACTTCTTCGATACTCGATATGTGAAAGAAACTCTAATGGTTGCTTTCAAGAAAGGTCCCAACAACCGAAGGCTGCGGGTCATCATGTTAGTCGTCGTACTTTGTGTCATTATTGGTCCGATGTATGGTAAGTTATTTATTTATTATTCAATGAATATTGATTATTTGAATGGTCTTAAGATATTTTATAGTGCTTGCTTGGCAACTACCAAGTTCAAAAGTCTGTCACCAAGCACCTAATAGTCTTACTGGCAGTCTCATTGAGAGCGAGTTATTCCAGACTAGGCATGGCTCACTTTAAGCCAGAGTGTGGTAAAACACCATGCTATGCAAAGCTGTTAAGAGTTAAAGCCATCCATAAGACGTTTGGACAAAGTTCCCTACTAAGTCACGTTCGTCTTAAAGACCTATTTTTAGCCAAAGCCCCTATACCTACAGCTGCTATTCTTTTAATTTAATTTATTGATTATTATTGAATGAAATACTGACGAGTCCATATTGATGATAGTTATGATTATGTTTATATAATGTAATAATTATTTAACTATATGACAATAAAGACATTCTATTCTATTCTATTCAACAAATTCTTTTTGCTTTTTTCGTGTGTGACATAATAAAAGTTTTGGGTAAGTGGTTCTAGTTTCGAGAGTTCTTTATTAAAAAAAAATACAAAAAAATACGTGTTTGTATGGAAGCCCCCTTAATTTTTTTTTTTGTTTTTTTTAGTTTTTGTTTTTAACTTGTGGAACTTTCTAGCTATTACGGTTTCTGAGATACAGCACGGTGACAGGCAGACAGCGCAGGCTTAGTAATAGGGTCACGTTTTTACCTTTAAGTAGGACATTTTCGTACTTAAAGCTTAAACTAAAATATGTACTCGTATATTATAAGCTGTACTTATTTACATTTACTTTAATTATACTCACAAGGTCATAACGGTACTTTAAAAGTAAAGCTTTGCTACTTTGGTATGATATGTTATGTTTGGGTATTTGGTTACCAGATAGTTCTAGGTTTTACTTTCTAAATTATGTCTCGTCTTATCTAGGACGTCTACTCTGCTGCGTATGCGCAAGTTTAGTGTTGTAACTCACATTTTAGCACTTACGTTGCGTCAATTATACAGTTTGGTTAGTGTATGGTTATACGTGGAGTTATTGAAATTATCTTAAAGATAAACATTTACCAAATGCAATTTGAACTCGCCCATGAAGGATTTTATGCCATTATCTTTAAAAAAATCTTTATTTTATTTTGTTTTTAGTACATACTTGTTGTTATAATAGAAATAAAAATACGCATTATGTGACGAAATGGCAAGTCTAGAAGTCTAATGGCGAATTTCGCTTGCTCGGTAATGGTTGGACCCGTTGTTGGTATCTTTTGGGTACGGAAGCCTAAAAAGGACCGGTCTGACATAGACATTTTGTGGAAATTCATACCAAATTTTGTAGACTTCATAGTCAGATTAGCGGTTGAATAACTATTTATCATATATATGTTTTGTTTTAATTATTATATGGAAATCATGTCTATGAGTGATAGAAACAAAAGTTTGGTCATTACATGTAAATTGGATGCAGATCAATTGGCAAAGTATCGTTTGCCATACGCTTAGCTTAAAAGGTATGCTATAATAACTATATTTCATAGCGCTTAATGACAGCTATTAGTTTTTTTACGGATAAATAAACGTTGATGATGAAACTGGGCTGCCTGCTGCCTGCATTACAACTTTCATATTAACAGGTACAACCTGTCAGCTGATCAAATAATTTTATCGTTCGATAAAACAAAATACGACCTTATACATTACCTATTGAACCATGCATTCCGAATCTTTTGTTACAAGAAGAATATCTAAAATATTAACTTCCGTTTTTATCTATCTATATTTAAGGGGGGCTCCCATACAACAAATGTAATTTTGAAGCTATTTTTTTATTCGATCTTTATAACATCAATTGATAGAGCCTTTAAACATTCACAGAATTAATTTATGTATTTAATTTAGTAATGAATTATAAATTGAAATTGTATTAACATTTAAGGGGGCTCCCATACAAAAGCGTATTTTTTTTACCTTTTTTTAGATAGGTGCTCGGAACCCTTCATGAGCGAGCCGACTCGCTCTTGGCCGATTATTTTTTGCAGGTTTATTATAGTGTGTTGTATGGGAGCCCCTTATAAATATGTATATTATACTGTTTTTAGTATTTGTTGTTGTAGAGACAACAGGAATAAATTATCTGTGAATATTTCAACTGTCTAGCTATCGCGGTTCATGGGATAAAGTCTGGTGATAGACATACAAACAGACGGACGGACAGCAACATTTTTACAATAGGGTGCCGTTGCTACTTTTTGTGTAGGGGACCCTAAAGAAGGGCAGATCAGCCACTTTTGAAACAAAGAACCAATTTTCATAACTTGGCTATTCCCAGCTCCTTGTTCCCCGAAAACTACAATCAAAGGTTTTCAAAGCAAGAGTGAACCGGTTTTTTTTGGGTAACCCTTTGATCATAATATCGCTTACCATCAGGTGAATTGTGATCAAGCGAAAGCCTATTTATTGTAAAAAAAAACTTTTTGCTTTAAAAGCCATTGCCAGGTAAAAGCAGTTTAGGAGAAAGTTGTTTTTAAAAAAGTGGTTTATTCGCCGTTTCTATAAATCATTGACGATGTTCGAAATGTCTAAGACGCTTTTGTATTTAATTTACAGGTGAGATGTCGGTGATGTATCTCTTCACGAGATTCAGGTTTAACTGGAATGAGGTGGACTACAGCATGTTTTCAACCTATGCAATGTGCACATCTTTAGTAGGTAAGGTAAAACTATGAGATAGCTCAGACTACCTGTAGTCTGAGTGAGATAGATAATATGAATACTAGTTTATATGAATACTAACTGTCCCGGCAAACGTTGTTTAGCCTTTTTCTAAAATAGCCATAAAAAATAGGCGTTGGTGATAAATTAGTAAAAATTTTAGGGTTATAAATTTGTTTAATATCTACTACATTATAAAAAAAATAAAAAATAATTTTATCAAAAAATTTTAATGGACGTACAACCCTTATCACTTAGGGGTATAAAAATAGATAGTTGCCGATTCTCAGACATACTGAATACGCATATAAAATTTGCTAAAAATCGGACAAGCCGTTTCGGAGGAGAACGGTAGGTAACTAACATTGTGACATGGAAAATTTATATACTCGTATAAGATAACAAGATAACATATCCTCGTATTTGACACCCAGACCGATAGCCAACATATTTGGTTCATATATAATTGAAAATTGACATGGATACATATCATATACTTTTGTAATGATATCATATTATTTGACTTGTAACTTTGGTGTTATCAATAAATGATTTGTATTTGTATTTGTATTTGCATAACAAAGATGTTGGCCGTGCCAAACTTACTCGTAACAACTTTATTGTATTTCGTGTATCATTAAGATGTAATCTAATATAATTTCAGGAACTCTGTTCTCCGTGGGTGTCTTCAGCCATCTCCTGAAGTTTGATGATGCGATTATTGGTGTTATATCGTGTACCAGCAAAATTCTCGCTGGATTTATGTATGCCTTTGCTACCAAGACTTGGCATATTTACATTGGTAAGTAACTTGCTATAAAAAAACTAAATTTCCCAAAAAATACAATCTGGCGGTTTTCAAAGCAAGAGTGAACTGTTTTTTTCTGGGTAAGCGCGCTCTACCATCGCTTACAATCAGGTGAGTTGTGATCAAGCGCAAGCTCATTTATTGTAAAAAAAACTTATTGCTTTAGAAGCCTGGTAAATTACTAGGTAGAAAACGAAAACTTAGAAAAACACCATTATACGTATCAATAATCTGTCGCCAAACACCTGATGATGTGTTCCGGCAGCATTCTTGAAGGCCTGTTATACCAAACTAGATATGCTCCAATTTACGCCGCAGAGACACTAACTAGTGTCCTACTGGTAAAATGTCCACATGTTCTATAATATCAATAATATAACTAGCCTACTGATATTATAAATGTTGTGTGTGTGTTAATAAATGTTGTGTTAAAAACAAGTTTGTGTGTGTGTATGTTTGTAACTTCTTCACGCTCAAACGGTTCAACCGATTTTGATGAGATTTACTATGAAGGTAGGTTACACCTTGGATTAACACATAGGCTTTTTAGTTTTTATCACGGATAAACTTTTGTCCCAGATTAGCGCGGGTCACCGCGAGGCGCAACTAGTAATAATATAAATTGGTTTTATTTTTTATATAGTTTTAATTTTTTTCCAGCACCTCTGATTGAAATATTCAGCGGTACATCATTCATCGCAATGAGATCAATGGTCTCCAAGCTTGTGGAAAGAGATGAGCTAGGTAAGATATTGTCTAGTGTGTCTCTGTGATCTTCGATCAAATATAATTACACATACATTTTTACAGTACATTTTTTATCAAAGCCTGTGATATTTAAGTAACTTAGCTGAATGCTAATTACGCCCTAGTTCTTTTGTTTTTTTACATTACACACAGCTGGTTAGCCCCGTTCTAAAGTTGTTAACACAACTGATATACTACATATACATACATATATACTTTATATCGATACATATTTAACACCCAGACCGACAGCTAACAAAGCTAGTTATCACAAAAATGTTGGCCGTGTCGGGAACCGAACCCGGGCCCTCTGGTTGACAGACCGGCATTATGCCAACGAGCTTGTTTTGCTATGTAGTTCTTAATATCACTAATATTATAAAGGTTAAAGTGTGAATGTTTGTTACACTTCTGCTCAAACAGCTGAAACGATTTTGATAAAGAAATTTAAAATATACTTAAATAGTTAATATCGTGGATAACAGATAACACACAGGTCATTTTATAACCTGGATTAACGTAGGAAACATAGCGGGGCGTAACTATTATTTTTCAATATAATTTTCCCTATTTCTTCATTTGTCAAGCTCTGGTATTACAAATATTTAATCATCAGAAAAGCCTAAAATATGGCTTCACGTTTGCTTGACTAAGACCACAGTAATTTACAGCTGTATATTAATGTTTATTTTCCTTATCCAGGCAAAGTGAATTCTTTCTTCGGCGTAGCAGAAGCGATGATGCCTCTAATTTACGCTCCAATGTATACATCTGTATATACTGCAACTATAAAATCTTTCCCTGGAGCCTTCTTTGTACTGGGAGGCGGCCTCACTATGCCTGCTGTTGCTATATTTTTGTAAGTATTTTTAGTAACATTATAATTTCTGTTAACTCCCGATAAAAAACGAGGTCTGACAAATTTGATACAGTTTTACAAACGTGTCTATGTGTGTGTGTAAATGTCTGAGGCACCTTATTCGTAACTCCCAAACGAATGAACTGATTGAAATTATGTTTTTTTTTTGTGTGAAAAGAGCTAAGTTCACTTAGTAATGTTAGAAGAAGATTATTGCTCCAAGACGGCCGCCGCTACAAAATGGCGAATGACTTAGTTGTAATAGAACACCAGGAATCGTCGTTGCATGAAAGGAGTTGAGATAGTTTGTAATGCTACATTTTTCCCATATTTACTACTATTTCACTTAAATTTTTATCAAGGAAATATATGTCACTGTACTTGCTTCGGCAGTACATACGAGTATACTAAAATTGGAACGATACAGAGAATATTTAGCATGGCCCCTGCGCAAGGATGACACGCAAAATCGTGAAGTGTTCCACATGTTATTTTTCACTCAATTAGTCATACACACCTGTGTAAATATCTATACAAACATGATATATTTATTTTGTCAATTTCAGGTGGTTGTACTTAGCGAACAAGAAGCACAATACAGCATTAAACTCAAAAGATGTAAAGGTGGAAGAAAAAATTACAGACTCCAGCAAAGGAGTCGAAAATAAAGCGTATGAGACAGATGACCAAGATAAGGCGACGAGTAATGCAGGGACGAAAAAAATCCCAGAAATTAGAGAAGAATGTATCCAATCACAAATCGAAATGGGGTTGACAGAAAGCATAATGTGTAACAGTAAATTGCAACACTGATTGATAGACAACACATTCAAAAAACCATCATAAAAACCAAACTACAAAAATATCTTATTGATTTACATTAAACATTGTAAACTGTTCACGTAAGGCTCATTCCAACTTTTAATAATAAGTGTGACCGTTTTCTACGCGAAAATATTGATTTACATTGTTTACCATTTTAATATATTGATATGTCTTTCCAGTTAAAACACAACGGAGTTACTATTAAATTAAGGTGTATAACCATTGTTCTAGAAAGGATTACCAACGTTCATTTATCTGTGATGTTTCGAATGATTAGAAAGGCAATACTAGAGTGAAAATATGAATGAAAGTAATATATACTTAGATTTATAAGGCCTATTTTTAACTTAATCTATGGTAAGAACTACCGCTACATCAAGGAATTTGAAGTTTTAATTCTTGATTGAAGGTATTATAGCAGGTTATATATGAATCTATGATTTTACTCTCTGTTATATTATCGGTCTGAAACTGAAGAGCACATTATAAACATTTTTTGAGCTAAAACTGTGTAAAATTGTGATATTATATTAAGAATTGATTGACTTAGGAATAAATAATCATTGAGCCTCTTTTACTTTTTCAAAATTAAAATCTGCAGTTTTCTTCCACTATTTTGCTATCAAGAGAGATCACTGTTTTTTTAATACTAAAATTTGTAAGGTTTTATCATAAAATCCGATGTAATTTTAAACATTTAAAAAAAAAATTATATCCGAACGTGAACATACATGGAATGTTATCAGAGAGTTACTCGTGTTGGCTGTAATCCGAGTATTTAAGTTTGATAATATTTAGACATAATACTAATACAAATAAACATCCTACTTTTTATAAGCTAGGTGATAGTATTTACTGACTTTTTATGTTAAAACTAAGCGTGTACTTATTTACGAATAAATTGTTAATTTTAAACCTGTATTTAAATTAGTTTTACTATATACTAGCAGCCAGTCCCGGCTTCGCACGGGCTATAAAATAATCAAGTTGTAAAGAGGAACAAAATAAAGCCTATGTTACTCGGGGATAATGTAGCTTCCTAACGGTGGATTTTTCAACACGGTCCAGTAGTTTTGGATCCTATTCCCATCAAACAAACAAATAATCAGTTTTCCTCTTTATTTTTTTTTATTTTTTTTATGATGGATAGGCAAGCGCTTGATCGAAACTCACCTGATGTTAAGTGATGTTGCGATTTAGGGTGGAGCGCGCTTGCCTAGAAGAAACCGATTCACTCTCGCCTTGAAGACAGTAAGGTTATAGTTCAGAGGGAACAGGGATTCCGGCAATGAGTTCCACAGTTTAATGGTCCGCACAATAAATGTGGAAGCGAAACGCTTCGTACGGATTTTTGGAACTTCAACTGTATAGCGGTGCCTCCTAGCCGTCTTTATACTATTGGTCTCTCTACTCATTATACTATCCCTTATTTTCATACTTGTGTACATGCTCATAAAACTTTGTCTAGATGCGTAATAAATAAAACAGACATGTAAGTACAAAATAACTAATTTATATATTCAATAAAAAAGTATAGGCGTATCAACCTTTGAACAAAAATAGAGATATCCATTATCGCTCTTATCCTAAGTAACAAAACGAGTACTTATAACATGTAGTTAAACAATAAACTAAAAGACTTGGCAAAGAACCTCATAGTGCCTGTGTCCGATCTCGTCTCCACCAAACGACAAATACATCACTTTGTGACTGGGGTGGACCTGAAATTAGAAAACGAATTATTAATGTCAAAACGCTTGCGCTTGACCACAATTCACTTGATGGTACATGATGTAGAGGTTTACAAAGGAGCGTGTTTACCTAGAAGGGACCGGTTCAATAATTCAAAAAATTTAAGGTTAAAAAATACATAAAAAAGAAACAAAAGAACTTCTACGAGATGGAGTGATATACTTCATGACAGGAGAATCAATAGGCTTGATATGAACTCCCCTTCGTGGGGTCCCGCATTGTCGAGGCGTGGGGGCTCAGTAGCCGTGGCCTGGTCACCCACGGTGAAGCTAAGAGGGTCCCTAAGGCGGGCCACTCCCTAGACTTGTATTCCCAGTATGCAAGTGCTAGATGGAGTGGCACCAGTAGGTTGCGGAACCTTATTCTGGGGAGGTTTCGCAACTGAAGTGGGCTTGCGGTGTGGTTTGGGAGGCACCGCAGCTGAAGGTGTGGGGCCGCGGCAGGAGAGAAGTGTCGGTATTATTAAGTAATGAATGTTATATTCTGATGATTTCTTTGTTTATCTCAATTTTGTTTCAGAAGTGGAAGGACACTAAATATTTCAGAGTTTTTTTTCCATCTACAATGGATTTCCGCAAAGAACGCTTGAGTCAATAGGTTATTGACTTGTTAGTTATTATTTTTATGGTAAGTAGTATTGCAGTAGTTCCTTCTAGTGCTTTTATCACTTCAATTCAAGCTATTTCCGATCGATATACATATGTATAAGAATCAAAAGATATAATGGTGTGTCAGTACCTTTCCTGGAGTCAAAGAGCCTTGTTCCTTAGCCCTGCCGATATACAAGGGCTCTCCTGTAGAAGTCTTGCCCCCAGCGATCGCTTGTGGAGGGACGATGCCATTGCTGCATTCTTGCCATCGCACCTTCTCCGGCCTAGCGCACAAAACCTGAAACGAAAGATTAGGAGAATACACAATTACTGGACAAGAAAATGGCTAAACCAAAGGCATAACATACGAGTATATATAAAAATTCAGATGTGTAATAAGTTACCTATGCTTATAGCTAATGGAACACGAAAACAAATGGGAAAATTGAGGATATGCCAGAGATCAATAGAAAGAAGTTACATGAATCTAAAACAAGAAATGAAACAATCAGAAAGAAAACTGGTCATAAAGAACATTTTGAAATAGAAATGGAAATGGCCGGGCCGGCCACCTGCAAAGGCTAGACCCCGAAAGATGAGCCCACACTATAACAAACTGGAGACCTAGAGACAGTGCGTGAAAGAGAGGTCGACCTCTACAAAGATGGTCAACAGATTTATTATGTAGGTAGTAAATCAGCAGGGGCTCTCTGGTATAGCAACTTTTTTATTTTATTTATGCCTAAATTAAAAATGCAATTAATTTATTTTTTAATATTTCCTGACATATAATGCTTATTATTTATAATATGTAAAACGCACTACATGTCAAGAAGGATGAAAACTTGGACATGAAGTGCATAGAAAAATATTTTCAGTTATAGTTATCATGAAAAAAAAAACATAATTTAATCCAAATTTTAACGTTTATCGTACTCTTATGGACGTAGCTTATATTATAACATAATATATATTTTTTTATTGATTAGTCATTTAGATTGATTCCTACCTGGAAAAAACTCCACAGACAAGAGCCCCGCTCTTAAATATTGAATGAATGAATTAGTATATTACATTTGCTGTAAATGACGTACCAAAAATAGCAAGTTATTATGGTCAGTAAAGTACCTGTGTCAATAAACCTTAACCAGAATTAATGATCCGAGTAGAACAACGAGTTAACATAGTATGTTAACATATCTAGACTAACTTTGACCTTGAATGACTTGACAATTAGGTTCGATGACGTTTTATATCTCATGGCCGCCACATACATTGTTACGATTTGGACGATGACCATAATCGTAACCATTTATTCAGCATAACACGTACAAGGTACAGTAAAAACTGTAACGATAAATGTACGAGTGAGTATGAGAAAATCCAGTTTGTACGTGTGTGGCCACAGCGAGAACTTAAATTGTATCATCCCACTGAATCAATGTTTCGTATGAAGGAGCCATTAGAAGAACAAATTTAATTAAATGTGGATGAATTTGAATGAATTAACGGCAAGTGACTTTAACTCTAAATGTACGTAACGTCAGTAAGGCACGTATTACGTCAGCACTAAGTAAATAAACAGACTTTAAAAAAGGAGGAGGATTTAAGTTTCCAAATGGTTTTGTTTTATCGAAATTAGTTCAGTTCAGTTATATAATTGAAGTCAGTTTCACGACACGTTTGGGCAGGGGGCTTGTCAAAATAATCAAATCTGAAAAGATTACGTATCTTTTCAGATTTGAATATGTTTTATATTGACGTTATATTATGTTTAATATTATTGTAAGAAATTTACTATTCAGTCAGTTTCCCAATTAGTAATTGTTGACTCGTTCGTTGAAGAAGAATGGAAAGGATTAGTTGAATAGAAAAGAAAACGAATAAAGAGGTACTATATGCCTAGTACAAGAACAAATAACCATAATGAATACAATAGACAACAGATGAGGAAAGATGGTAGGCCACCTTATACGACATGACAATTTCGTTAAAAATATCATAGAAGGAAAGATAGAAGCCAGGAGAAGACAAGGAAGACATAGACGTTAATTTTTAGACCAAATTAAGGAGAAGGCAAAAGTCATGTCGTATAGGGAGGTCAAGGATTTTGCCGAAGATAGAACTACCTTGAAAAAACTCCACGGACAAGAGCCTAGCTCTTAAATATTGAATGAATGTTAGGTATATACTATGACTTGTTAGTACAAACCTCTATATTTTGAACAGGGCGTTCCCTTCCATCCCAAGCCACATACGCTGCGTTATGCTTGATGGCTAGCTTGCCAGGTATCAGGTCGCCTTCATACTGCGCTCGGATCACCCACAGCGGGCTTCCATCGTAGCCTTCGTATCCTCCTACCACGGCTCGGTCGCTCAGAGATGATGCTGTTCTTGGAGTAGTGGGGACCCATTCTACGGGATCTGGAATTATAACGTGATTGAAGTGGTTAGCAATTTGATCACAATTATTTAGTTTTCTTTTCCATTCTCCTATATCAGCCATCATCCCTACACTCACTTCTTTCCTTCTTGTGTTAATATTCACACACTCTATCCATGTTTTCTCAGGTCGATATCTTTGCTTTGCAAATCCAGCTCGTAGTATTAAATCGAGTTTTTAGTTTATATTTGTAAAAACTATTATTAAATTTTGCATACCGTCAAATATGCACGTAGCTACACAATAATGGAAAATTACGAAACGAATATATAAGTCAGGCCAATCCTGATGTATGGTCTGACTATATGTGTGTGGAGAAATGCCGAAATAGAAGAGTTAGTGGCCGAGCCCAACTAGACGAAACGAAATCTCACAGACTCCGCTGGCTCAGCCATGTGGGGAGAATGGAATCGGATCGTGCAGTGAAAAGAGCTTACCTCGACGGGCGAGCGGTCGTTGACCGATCGGACGTCCCAGGTATCGCTGACCAAGTGGAGGAGGACCTGCGCAGTCTTCAGGTCACGCAGTGACAGGGGAAGGCACAGGACCGAGAATAGTGGCGTCTCCTAGTATCGAAGGCCAGGATCCGATTCGGATCGACGCGCCAACCCACTTAGTTAGCTAGTTTATACAAGTCATAATATTTTTCAATCGATGAGTAATTATTTCTCTATTCCTTGAGCAACGTCGTAATAATATCTTATTGTCACAAAATCCAATAAAAGACTGGTGGTTAGGTACGTAAAAAAACTCAGGAAAAACCTGTCAATTAATAAAAATTTAGGTACTTACTTCCAAAACCTTGCGTAGGTGTTACTGTTGGCATACCAGGGTAGCCAAAAGCTGGGGCAGAAGGCGTTGGGACAATCGGCGTTGGGTGGATTCCCGGGTACGACATAGCTGCAGGATGTCCAGGTTGGCCCATTTGACCAGGCTGGCTCATTTGACCAGGTAGGCCCATTTGACCAGGTAGGCCCATTTGACCAGGTTGGCCCATTTGGCCAGGCTGGCCCACAGCGAACCCTGGCTGGTATGGGTATTGCCCTGGCTGTTGGTAGCCAGGGGCTGGTGCGCCAGGGTACCCTGGCGCAGGATATTGTTGAGATACCCCATTGATTGGGTTATACGGGAATGTTGGGTAAATTCCCCCAGGCTGCATGGGTGGCTGGTTTGGGTCTGGAAATTCATTTTGTTAGTTTGATTAACTGAATTATATGTTTTTAAGGTAGATGAGCAATAAACAGACAGGCAGACAGCGAAGTTTTAGTGATAAGGTTCTGTTAGTTCTCTTTTTGCAAGGGACTCGAAAAAGAAGGTGCAGGACCAGGACAAAGCAGTTCGCTTTCTAATGCTATGTTTATCCGATGATGTTAACTGACCTCAAAATAATAATGACTTATCTAATTCAGGACTATCAAAATGAATAAAAATGAGGGTATATAAGCCCAAAATTATATACTACCCTGTTACCCTGTTGATGACAACTAGATTTATTTTGATAAATAAATAATGTACCTACTTGTATAATAAAAGGTATAAATATATTGATTTCAGAAATTTGAAGATTTTTTTACTGTAGGCGCTTATTATTAAGGCCAATAAAGCATATAAAGATCTGTATTTTTGTGATTCATATTTTTATCTTGCTATTTGACAAGTATAGAAACATATAAGTCTTATCATCTTTTGTTACGAGCTGCATTCCCCAAAGTATATAATGATTTGTAATCTTATCTCACGATACCCCTATAGGTAGATATACAATGTTCTTATTTTTGTGTCTCTCAATATTCATTTTGAATATCATTATTATGGACTTTGACATCCATGCACATAATCGTTATCGCAATAATGATTGACGAATGACAGAATGAATGAAAACAAATTCGTTGAAAATATATTTTAAATAAAGTAATTTCTAAAAGAACGTGTATTTGAAAATGACTTAATTAAACATTTTAGTAAAAACTAAAGAAACGTAGATTATTAACGGTGTACACTTACAAGCAGATTTACATAAATGTAGGTAGGCAGATACCTACCTAGGTACTTATTCGAAATTTTAACTTCTACTTTTGGACTAGGTATAGGTAAATGTCAAAGTAATTAGCTTATTGTGAAGTTGATGCCTTAGTTGACGAGATGCGTGGTAAATATTGGCAATAAAGTCTGATTCTCATCGAACAATATTATGTAGGCGAAAATAGGTATGTACTCGTAAGTTTAGATACGTAATCGGAAGATAATGCCTGTTTATGTAGTACTCTGCTCCATCCAAAGTTAAACAAAACATATACTCAAAAATGGGCGTCTATGTCGCATTTACAAGTGTCATATCTATCTACTATAATAAAATTACATCAATTCACTAGATACCTTAATTCATATTTTTCCTACTTCTACATAACGAACCTAATAATAGTTATAATGAACCTTAGATAATGTTAAAAGTAGAAAGCCGGTAGCACTTACTTCCAGACATGTTTGTGACTTTTACAACTGTTTACTTCACTGCACAAGTGATAATTTCGACGCTCGGGAGCGCACTGAATAGAGGCACAAGTCGCCACGGAATTTAGATAGGAAATCGAGACAATCATACTAACTATGATGATATTCTGTGACTCGATTTGTAATGGCGCCGAATACGTCACGTGCCACCGGCGAAGTGTAAAAATGTGTAATGTTGATTATACCTGTTACAATGCATCTAAGTATGTGTTTACAAACGAACTATCATTTTTTCGATTGAACTAATTGGTCAAGTTTAGGTGTCGTGAGTTTACAAACAAGCAAAGTCTGCGAATATGGACTGCTTGTAGTATGACCAGAACCTGGGTTAACTATTCGATCGATGCAACTGTCGCCAACCACTGGGTTTTCAGTTTTTCACTACTAGTAGTGGCTATAACCATAATTGGGAGAGGTTACCTACTTGTCACTGGCTTTTATTGAATATCGATATAATTATTGTTATTTCAGATACATCTATTGTAAATAAAATATAGCAATATTGTATCAACGAGAACTCTGCATAAAAGAAACACTCAATAATTATGTATGTTAAATGTAGAATGCTATTTATTTTTTATTTTAAGATTATATAATTATATTTTTGTTAGTGTTCATAGAAAATAGTAAAATGGTTTCTACAATTCTGCCGTGCCGTGAAGAAAGCATTAACTACGATTTTACACTTTTCGAGAAAATGGCTTCTAAAGTTTTTATTTTTATTTTTCTGTTATCTTCAAAACTACTTGGGCTACGAATATAAAATTTGTACCAAACTAAAGAAAATAATTAAAAGAATGTATGTTTATAAACATATTTCATATATATGCTATAATATAACATATAATTGGAAAAAGGTATTTATCGTTAGCAGACTCTATTCTATGTACTGACGTTGACTACTCAAAAACGCACTAACTAACTAACTTGATGCATTTATGCTTAGTAAAACAATATAATGCAATATTGTTACACAAATCCTTCATTATTACACACTATAAGCGCATCAACTTCATCACATGATAAGTTTATATTCAGCATGGTTTCTAAATTTGAGATCTCCAAGTAGTTCTTACTGCAGAAAAGATAAGTTGGTAAGTAATAGATAATACAATGCTATCAATTTTGTAAAGGATTTATTTGAAAACATTAACTGCTGAAGACTAGAAGATGTTTCGTAACAATATTATCAAACATTTATAAATGATAAAACATGGGCTCCTTCGCCAAACAAAATCAAATAAAAAACTTTTCCAAACTAATCTTAAACTGTTATATATTACTCCCTAGGAGTAAGTATATTATTATTATCTAGGATAATAACATAAAAAGTATAGTTAGAGAGCACATTTATCTTAGATAATTTCTTAAACTGTGACACCGTTTCGTTTAAGATACTTACTAAAATAACAGTTAATAACTTGAGTTTGAGAATAACAAATGCAAACATAATATCTAAAAATTCATAATCTATTAAAAATTATGAATGGCTTACCTATTTGTATTTGGGAACTTTATTTTTGTGTAAATCGAATGTAGATTAAACCATATGAGATCATGTTATTGTACACCAAATCAGTCAGAAAATATTCTTAGATCTTAAATAATAAAAAAATAACTTTCCTACATTATTTTAGGCACTAAAAATCTTTCACAGTTTCGTCATTGGTCCACCTGACGATGAAAATGACCCGCTGACATGAAGCTGTGTCCCTGTTCAAAATATTTTATTGTTATGGTTTCTGTGGCAATGGTCTCACTATTGACCAAGTTTACAAGAAAACACAGGAACGCCCAGTTTTTATTTTGGGCTGCGCAATTATCAGCACATAAAATTATATTCTTTATATCTCGGTTACTCATTATAAAAGCTTTGAATGCAGACTTAATATCTTCTTGAAGGTGTCCAGAAATCTTATTCCTGATTACTGCAAATGGAATATATCGTCCTTAGCTTTTTCAAGGGGAACAAAAGTTTTGTTGAAGACTATAATCCTTGGACCAAAAATTGCATTTTAAAGTAGTCTAATTAAACTGGTTTAATTATAGGAAGCGTTATAACTTTTTGCAGAGCGACGGAGAAATAAATGCAATTTTCATCAGTCACAGCTAATTGTGCATACTTTTGATACACTTCTCTAGTATGGATTCTTATGCAATTTATATCGGGTACACTTTCCGCATGATGCTTGTAGGTTATAGTGCCACGACTGCGGGGCGATACACAAAAGTTCACAAAATGCTCTCCACTTCCCCCGCTAACACTCAACGTGCTGTACCATAAACGCAGTAACACTCGACGCACTGTACTTGATACTTAGCATAAACGCACTAACTTGTAAATTTAGTGCGCTTTATTATGTACGGGAATTGAATCATGTAGTATAATCCTAATAATAAACGCATTATCTCAGGTTGATGCTATTGGTATACTTTTTGGTACTAACTATAGATAATGCACTCTCCATTTGTAAAACTGCTATTAAAGTCCTAGTTAATGCGTTTATAAAATCTGAAAAACCGTGTTACAAGCATAATTTATATAATGTTACTTTGGAAAGTTTGTAGATCTTGTTTTCCTGATTTCAGATATGTATATAACTCAAATCACAAAAAAATCGAGATAATGCGTTTTTCATAAGCACGGCAGAATTGTATATCATACTTTTTTCGGATAACTATTGAGATATATATATAGGTAGGTAAATTATAATTTAAATAAACGCATTTTTTATGATGGATAGGCAAGCGCTTGATCGCAACTAACCTGATGTTAAGTGATGTTGCGATCTAGGATAAAGCGCGATTGCTTAGAAGAAACCGATTGACTCTCGCCTAGAAGAAAGTTCTGTTATAGTTCAGGGGGAACAGGGATAAATAAACGCATGAGCCAAATCGAAACTTTTTCAACTAAGAATATTGTCTCCTGTTAAATTAGTAATTTGGAATAATGCCCATATCCAGCTAAGGCCTTTAACAAAACACGCTACGGCCGTCGTCGCTGTGTCGGTCGGTGGCCGTTATGCTTCACGTCACAGATTGCATAACAGTATCTATGCATTACGTCCATGCCCACAGAATATTTAACACTATGTACTTGCAACCGACGAGATTGGTCCACGTCGTAATTTCCTCAATGACTCAGTTCAGAAAAGTATGACGTTATAACAAAGTTACACCATGTTTTCGTCACAGTTTCTATTAAGTACCTATAGCCGTGAGTTGATACGTCGAGGATAACCTATGCATTTGGATAGGTACATAACTATTATAATAGTAGGCACTTTGAAACCCTGCCTACCCTACCCTGTTACTTGTTTATATTATGCACTATTATATATATTAACTTGTCAATTAAGTTAGTTGTCCAATTAAGCTAATTGGACAGCTACCTAATAATTCTAATTGGATTCTAAATAGACTATACTATAATTGGTCTGATAGACGGCACATCGTACATTTTGATAAAATAGCTTTTTGATAAATAAAAAGGTTTGTAAATGTTACACGGTAACTTATGTGTGCATTAAAATCTTATCTACAAAATGGTTATACTACTCTTTTATTTTAATTAGCTATGACATCTATGTTTTGGCTATTGAATTAGTTACTCATTTACTTCAAGCTTACTTAGTTTTGCAAGCAACGCGGGTTCTGAATCTAAAACTCTTTGTACAAGTATATTTTCTTCTAGTTTAAAGACAGCTACATAGATGGCGTTAAACATAATGAGGATTAACATCAGGAAAGTAGGAAAGTTTGTATATTATGATCTAAATAAGAAAGCATTTCGGCGGTTCAATATGATGTATACAATCATATAACTCATCATTATATGTTTTTTTTTATAGCCACAGTCAGTTTTCTTGGCGGCAAGTTTTTTGCATACTACCAAGATAATTAATGATTTCTTTTATTTGCTGCCCAGTAAAAACTGCAATAAATAAATTTCAATTGAGGGGAATACTTACCTGTATTTTAGCTTTGTTTTGCCGCTGTCTTGTAAAGAGTTTGTATAGCTATAACCAGGGCGAATATCAAGAATACTCCAAATAATAAACAAAATACTTGACAAAAACAACCAATAAGACAACTGAAATAAAATAAAATATATATAAGTATCTACTTACTTGAATACTTACTAATGTATTCAAGTTCCAAACGAATAAACTTCCTATTTTGTTAAATAAATTTGTTAATATTATGCTGATACCGAAAATGAACCTTACCACATTATCTAGGAGTACATATTCTCAATAAGAAGTACTCAATTAACCGCACATTCAAATACATTAATCACTTGCAGAAAATAAGACACTTTGTACAACTTCTTGTTAAGTTAGTTTCGTTATTAAATATATATTGTTTCTAAAACCCATAAATGAATCACTGGAATAAAGCTGTAATCATAGAAGCTTCCTCACTGACTTATATTTCTTACCCTATGAGCATTTTACCAAATGACAAATTTTAATAATGTCAGATAATACATTAGAGAATAAAGTTTGTATAAGTCTTCGAAAAAGTACTTTTTAGAATAGGAAGGTCAGTAGAAAATAATGAGGAAAACAAATCGATTCCATAAAGAAAACAATTTAAAATTCGTGTCTATAAATTGGTACACTTGTGTCAATATAAAATTCTAGGTTCATATGACTACAGAACAAAATTAGCTGTACAATATTACACATTATTTAAGTAAAGACAACGGCTAAAAAGAAGAAAAAAATTACTAGGAGAAAATTATAGCAAGTTAGCAAGTAGTTCTTTGGTGCAAAACGAGGGTAGAACTTAAAAAAGTATTTCATGTAAGTAGAAATATTTATTTTGTATGGTCTCATTCCTAAAGGGTACTTACAAAACCCACAAAACTAAGACTTTGGTGTCAATACCTCACATACCTAAATATTTTTTGGCTATCTTGATTAGTGAATAGCCTATCATGTGTGAGCCCAACTCGTGTTTGGCCAATTGTTTTTAAACAAGCTACGCCCTGCGTTAATCCGGTCAAAAATAGCCTTTGTGTTGATCTAGGGGCTAAGCTATTACCATACTACATTTCATCGAAATCGTTTCAATCGTTAGAGCGTGAAAAAGTAACAAAAATATACACTTACGCACAACCTATCGCATTTATAATACTAGTAGGATAAATGTCTACGATTCTGTTTTTGGTAACATTCAAATAATAGTCATACATGATATCGTTTTCGGTATATCTAGATAAGACAATGGCATGCTTATAGAAATCATGATAATGTATTAAAAAATCATTAAATCATACCCATACAAGTAGATTTAAAATAATTGGCTTTTCAGTGTGGAAGCCAGTAAGGTTTCATTGTTTTTTTTTACCAGTAGCAGCGAAGCCATTGAGATGCTGTCAGTAATAGTAAGTATTAATCTAAATGGCGCCAAACATTGTCATTATTCACAAATATACGCATATTACTTCCTAAATTCAGTCAAAACAAGATTTTTACCAAACCAGTAAAAATAACGTTGACTAAGCGATAGAAAATAAACATATTTTTAAAGATATCAATAAAAACCTGATTATTGGTGAAAAATTGCGAAAGTGAAATAAGAGAAGAAGATAGTAAATTAAAGTAATAAAAAAGAAAAAAAGGTATGTTGATAGAAAAGGCTTATTTATTACATACTTATGTGAAAAACCATAGATATCTTATTTATAGGTACAAAAATCTTAAAGCTAGATCTTTGATAAATTATTTTTATCCTAAAAGTCCTTCATTTAGATCCGTTGGCGGTGGTCAAGCTGAAAAATTAAAAAAGAATCGATTAGTATGTATTAAAAGTATCTAATTACACGAGAATATTATTGACAATCTAGTAAAATCAAGAAAAAAAAATAGCAGACTTAAAGCAAAGGAAGGTATGAAGATAAATCTGTAATTTTTTTTTTCAATTATCATGTCGTTTAGATATCATATAGTATTTATATGCATACCGTGTAGGTATAGTTATAATCAAGTGATACGCATAGTCATAGATTAGATTGGGCTTACAAAGAATAATATATTATATTTAACAAGTTAAAGTAAAATTACCCAAAACTTGAAATCAAAAAGAAACAAGTAAATTCTCCGCGTTTGGCAGAATGCCCAAAAAGCTGACTGCATTACCCCATTGTATAGTGATGTTCATTTTATTGGGAAAGTATAAGCCAGCATTATGGTAACGAGCAAAATGAATTGAATTCAAAATCTTTTTGAATTTTGATACTCAGTTTTAGATACATTTTTAGTTAGCTATTCTATAATAATTTAATATGTATTTAAAATTTTAAGTGACTTATTTTTAATGATGGACGGGACGGGACTACGGAATGGAGGCCGGCCAATACAAGACCACGCGTCAGACCAAAAAAGCGATGGAGGGACGAGCTCGACAAACACCTAGAGAATTGGTCCACAATTGCGCTAGATAGGGACAAGTGGAAAGAGGGTAGGGAGGCCTTTGCCCAACAGTGGGATCTAACAGGCTTTTAATAATTAATAATAATAATTTTTAATGATACAAAAGGCGTCACGAGCTGACTTGTTCAACCGGCAGATCTCTATGAAGTTAGTTTTGAGCTTAGTAGTTGTTGAAAACTGCAGCTTACCAAAAATAACTCCTACGCCCCATAAAATGAGCAGCACCACTGCAATGATGAAGAGTATTGAGATCGCCAAGCTGATCAGCTTGCAGAGTAGGTTGCACACGCAGCTGGAAAATAGAAAGAGATGGCATGAAGTAAAGAAGTAAATAATAATTAATATAATTATATTATTAAATTTAAAAGGCTTTGATAATATTTAAGCTCTAGATATAGAATTAAGAAAGTATAATTTTTATTGTCACGAATTTTAAACAATTAAATTAAACGACGAAAGTATTGACGACCTCGTTAGCGTAATGGTTACCATGCCGGACTTTCAATCAGAAAAAAAAACACATTTAGAAGTCCTCGAAAAAAATTTTTGCTGGCGGCTATTATAGTTTTGAAATTAGTCATAATGTATTCTACTAATTAAGCCCTTTTATTTTATACCCACACAGAAGAAGTTATAGAAATATGTGTAATCCGTCATTTTGTGGCGGTGGTCATTTTGTCAAAAATTCCAAGAACACTCCCGACTAGATATTGTAAACAAAATTACGAGTAAAATCATTTCACACGTTCAGAAGCTTGGAGATGTACTGTGATTATTTGCGTCTGAGAGTAAATATATGAATAAATTATATTTAAGTTACTCGTCGATGCAACCGAAATGCACTCTAGGTACAAAAACCCTATATAATGCCTAAACCCTATATAACCCTATATAAGGAGATTGGGATTGGGTCGGTATTTTAGGCGTGGCATAAGTAATAGCGGATAGAAAGTAATAGATAAATAATTTATTAATCATGATAAACAAAGGCCTTAAATGAGTCATTTCTATAGCTACGTAGTACTAGTTATTATTCTGTGCTATAACTACCATTTCCAGTAATATCATTCCTCATTAGATACTCACCTACTCTACCGTTTATAATATTACCTTATCTAATTCTATCAGTAAATGGTAATATGTCGGGGAAAACGTTATCAGACTTATTATAAATGTAAAGATAACAAGTTTAGGTGGTAAATGTTACTGCCTGGTTTTGAGAATTATCAATTGTTGGTTGGTTGTAGTGATTTTGCTGTTAGCCAAAATAAACGGATATGAATCAGTCAAGCATCACACTTAAATGAAGTCAAATATGGAGGAACATAGTGGGAAAAGGCAAAGACAAAGAAGAAGATTTTATATATAATTGTGTAGTGAACTATGCCGAAGAAAAATCATAAAGGATTCTTATAAAAAATAATTCAAAGCATGTATAAATAGTTAAAAATGTGGCCGATGTCATTGTTTCTGCAAGCCCTTTTATATCTATACTAATCTATACTTGCTAATATTATAAAGCTGAAAAGTTTGTTTGTTTGAACGCGCTAATCTCAGGAACCACTGATGCGAATTGAAAATTTCTTTTTATGTTGGATAGACCATTTATTGAAGAAAGCTTTAGGCTATAAAACAGCATGCTGTGACTAATAGGAGTGAAGAAACAAATGTGAAAAAAAAAACGGAATAAACCAGCTCTTGTTGCGTGCGCTGCGAAAAGGGACAGGAAGAGGTTACAAAAAAAACGACCTATATGCGGGCGGAGCCGCGTGCAACAGTTAGTGTTTTGATAAGTATAGAGGTCCCTATGGCTATATTCCAGCTTCATGATCAGAACAGCTCAGTGATACCATAAAATAACTAACGAAGTTACACATGTGTAACTTGAATCCAATTGGACAAAGGGAAGCGGGTCTAATTTTGTCTGAATTCCATCGGAACCTACATACTCGTACCTACAGAGCAAGTTAATAAAAAACTTGTAAAATACGCACATCCAACGTAAACACATAACTATTCTACTTCCTAATGAGAGAGAGAGAATGAATGTACGTTTGTATGGATGTCAAGATGAATAATTGGCCAAGTGCGGGTTGGGCTCGCGCATGAAAGGTTGTTGTATGGCCCCCCTTAAATATTTATTTTTATTACTTAATTTGATAGCTAAAATACATTTATATATTTTTTGAAAATTATAAGTGTCTTACAGCTAACGTTATTGATATAGCAAAAAAAAAAAAAAAAAAAACACGTTTATTGTATGGGGACCCCCCTTAATATATATATTTTTTATTTTTAGTATTTGTTGTCAAAGCGGCACGTGAAATACACATCGTATGAAAGTTTTAGTTTTATAGCTATTTCGTTTTCTACTATACAGCCTGGAGACAGACAGACAGCGGAGTCTTAGTAATAGGGTCCCGTTTTTACCTTTTAGATACAGAGCCCTAAAAATATGTCGCTAACCACCTAACGGTGTATTCCAACAGCCAGAGACCCAGTATTTCCAGACTAGATATGTTAAGAGTGCCCACTGGCACTCTTAACATATCTAGTCTACTAAGTCGCTAACCCGTGAAGTTACGTGCCTTACTGGTCAAGCGCCTAGCTGTAATGTGTAAAAAAAACTTATGGCTCTTTCACGTTCTAACAGCAGAATTGATTGGGACGGGACGATGGCGAAGACGCAAGGAGATAGTTTAGACCCTGGACTAAATAATAGGTAAATTTTATACATTTATTCTCGAATGAAGAGGTACTCTGCCTAGTACAAGAACCAAGAACCATTATAAATACAATAGACAACAGAAGAGGAAAGATGGTTGGCCACCTTATACGACATGACAATTTCATTTAAAATATCGTAGAAGGAAAGATAGAAGCCAGGAGAGGAAAAAGAAGACCCAGAAGATAATATTTAGACCGAATTAAGGAAAAGGCGAAAGTCATGTCGTATAGGGAGGTCAAGGATTTGGCCAAAGACTACGAAGAACTACCTGGAAAAAACTCCACAGACAAGAGCCCAGCTCTTAAATAATGAATGAATGAATTCTCAAATTAACGCAGGTTACGCCGCGGAGCACAACTAGTCTTCTATACATATTTTTAAACAAAAATTACGTTAACACGTTATGATCGCACATTAAACAAGACAACAACGCATAAATTTACTCTGCTAGTGCAGAAGTTGCTTGTTTTTTGTCCTTGGCACAGTATTGCTATACGTCTGTTGAGTCGTTGCTTTGTGTAACGTTTAAACGAGGAAAAATGATGTTACTAACTCCATTTTAAAGTGAACTAAATGCAAGTGAGAGTTGTGTTTTTAGATAAGAGATGTTTTTACTCTTTATTGATAAAACTAGAGCACACTCAAAATAAAGTAGGTCACTCTAAGAACGGAGACAAATCTAAACAGATAACAAACTTAAACCTCATAAAATCAGTGAATAAAAAACTTGGGATGTATGTAGGTACACAGGTAGGTAATTTTAAATTACCATAGTTATACAGGTTAATTAAGTAGGCTAGTCACATTTTTAGCTTTCACTTTCCACTTGTATTGCTGCTGACATATTATCGCGTTGCCCTCTGGTAGCGGACTAGAGCATTAATTTAGCTTTGTTTCTTTAAGCATATTGGTCGTACAGTACAATAAGTTACAAATATTATGATAAATATATAAGGTTTACCTAAAGATAAGTGATTGAGGTACTCACCACATCTTTGTATTTATTGAAGCCGATTTGTTTACGTAAATCAAGAGCTCGGCAATGGACACGACTGATTCACTCGAACCTTTGTTACGATATAAGACAGACGAAACCTTATCGTATCTTATCTTTTTTTATCCGTCCGATCGATAACTAGTATATCGGCAAATACGACACCCACTGGAATACAAGTATGACTAATTAGTTTTACGAGCAAACCCAGCGAACTCCGTTTCGCCAAAAAGTATTTTTTTTTCTGAATTTTGTTTGCTACTAACCTCACAGATCCCGAGACCTTTCCAACGAATGCAAAACCGTGAAAATCGGTTCGTGCGTTCTGGAGTTCGATTAGCGTCAGAAAGGAAAACCTGACTTATTTTTATTAGATTAGCCATCTTTATGTTGTAAATATAAATTTGACAGATTTATAAATCATTTTGGTGGTGCATACTTTTTCCTCTTTTACCCGAGACGGAACGGAAAGTAGTGCATCATCTTACCCCAACAGGTAAGATGATATTTATGCAAACAATGTTGCCATTTGTAGCCATTTATTTCCATAGCTACTGGTCCAATTTTGATGCCGTTTCAGTGATGATCAGCGCAAGTTTAAAAATAGGTGTGACAGAGACAATTCAGTAGAGGGCGCTGCAGCAAAAATATTTTGGCCACACTAATGTTGCCAGTATTTTTGTTTATTTATTTTATTTTCAAACTAATACAGTTTTGAGTAATTAAGATAAGTTAAGATTTGATTGATGTATGTTCTTAGGTAAGTGCAACAGTGACAATCAGGCGGCGTAGCAGTAAATTTTTATTGCAAGTAGTTGTCAATTTTACGGCAGCATTGCTGTATTGCAATTTAAAGTGCGTTTGTACTGCGAAATTCGGGGAGTCGCTGCAATGAATTTGTTTCCAACTCGTTATTCTTTGACGCACTTTTAATTAAATGTCAAAACGAAAACACGACGTCACAGAGTGATGGTGTATTTAGAGTCCAATTGAGCTTTTATTATACTTAATTGGTAATTGAAAATATAAATTAGAATTTTATGAAAATCTGAGACAATAAAGTTATATAATTTTTTATGTAACATAACGGTAAATCAAGAAATAATTTATTTATTTGTCAGTCCACAACCATGATTAAATAAGACAAAATAAGAAAATCAAAATAATAAAAATAAATAATAATAAAATAAATAACAAAATAAATAAGAAAACCAGCCTACGATCAGGCTAGCGACTAGATTGTTTTATCACTCCATAACATATAAAAACACTTTAAATGTTCTTTCTATGGCGCTTTAAGTACACTTAACTTACAGGTTTATATAAACTATTTATTATCTTTCACATAGCTGGAAACTTGCGTTCTATTTGTATGTGAGTATAAATAGCTTGAACAACCGTTATCCAATAAGCGACACAATATTGTAGCTCAAGCGTTCTATCATAGTTAGTAGTATCTTCAGGTCCGTCGAGGCTTTTGTAATAAAAAAGTTTTGTATATTTTTTTAACTTTTTCCATTAGAGCGGATTCCCGGGAGGCGGCGGCGCGGGCGGTCGCGTGAGAATGAGCAATTTCCTCTCTCCGCCACGATTTCGATCTGACTTCCTGTCTGGGCAGCGATTTTAAAATTTATAGAATCGCTTTACATGAAATTGAAAATAAGAACAGCAGCTTAGTGTACGACAGAAAGCGCCGCGTTGTCGGTTACTCCACGAAGCCAGACGGATTATGGGCCGAGCTGACTTTTTATTACTCTGAAAATAACTTGGTAAAGATTCATCTCGTAGATTTTAACGAACATGTCTAAACACCTCATTTTACATACACAACTATATCATTGTATTCAACTTTTAAAAATACTTACACGTACTTTCTATTGTGCTAATATTATAAAAGCGCAAGTTTGTGTGTGTATATGTTTTCTCCTTATTCACGCTTTAAAGGCTGGTCCAATTTGAATGCAATTTAGTATCGAGGGAGGTAACACCCTAAATTAATATAATTTTAAACCAAATGTTGTGCCAGATCAAAGCGGGCAACACTGCGGGCATTTGTTGGTTGTCGGTCTGGGTGTTACATATCTATGAAGTATATGTATGTACATATGTATGTTTATGTAATAGGTATATACAATACAATACAAGAATCCTTTATTGTTCACCAAAAACAATCATACATCAGTTGTGTAAGCAACCATAATACAAACTATAAATGTTTCAGTATGTCAGCTGTGAGTGAAATGTGTCCTAGTTATTAAAAAAAAGCTACGTTGACGGCGTTTGCTTCACCGGCAAAGACCCGAAGAGCAGTTACCGGGGAATGGCGTCGTAGATGAAAAGTAAGAGTACGAGTTTTACACTACGGTCCATTGTTTAATTTATTCCGTTCATGTTTATACGGTCCACTCTTTTAAGATCGAGAAAAAGTATTTTTAGAACTGTAGATTATAAGAATCTGCAGAAGTGGTTTCTTCGTCGTCTCAGGTCTGTGGTTGGGGTGATTTCGTATCGCCCCTATTCTATCGCCGAACAATGCCATGTTGGCATAACGAACTCAATTGTATCAACTCACTTGCACCTGACTGTCCTATAGAAATACCCCTCGAAGAGGTTTGACTGTAGGAAATTCACTATTATTGACAACCTGGTAAGTAAACATAGTTGGAATATAATTTATACTCCTAAATAGCAAAGCGCCTATTGCTTTTCACTGGCAAATTCCACCTATACTTCTTTGAAACCTTTGCTGTTAAATTTCCAATCAAAATCAACAACTGAAACTTTCAGCTAAACTCCATGCTTTGAAATTTCAAAGTTATTAAAGTAATTAACAAAGTTTTGCACCAGTAGCTAATTTCCTGTGAGATTTTTTTATCAAGATAAGTAAAAACTGGTAAGTAGTTTTGAAGTAAGACTACGAACTACGAACTTTGAAATTTCATCTCTATCTTGAAACGTAAGACACAGTTCACAGATCAGCCCCCTTACTTCGACCTTACAAGCGAACTAACACGCCCACCAAGTCGCTCCAATATGCGCCAACATTCTATGGTGACAACAAAGGGATTTGGTGTTGGCGTATTGGAGCGACTTGGTAGCTAAATTGGAGCGAGTTGGTGGTTGAATTGGAGGCGAGTGAGTCGTACGTTCCAGATTTATAATAATTTTTTTAAGTTATTGAGCATTCAGTGTGTGCAACCTTTTTGCTATAATAAATAATTTATTATGATTTTCTCAACTCTAAAAAATAATATTGTGTCAAATCAGAGTTGCCAGAAGTACGAGAAATTACAAAATTAGTTAAAATTAAATTGAAATTAGTAGTCAGTACGAGATTCAAGATTAACAAAAATCTCTACACTTTTTTTATGAGATTTTAACAATGACGACTTCTTTCGCATACCTTTATCACAGATACAGTAAATGGTACATTATTAGCTTCCGAAAGCGCTATAGGCCCAAATCGCTTAGGCAATTGCGTACATTTCGAACCATCAATAGAAATGTACGTCACAATAACAGCTGAAATGATATACTCTAAAAATAAAGATTATTTTGCTAACATCCCTGATATCGAATATAATTAATAAAAATTATATATGATATGAATTTTAATTGTTTTCTTTCAATTGAACAACCCCAAGCAAAGAATATGACTACACAAGTTACTTAGTACAGTAAATAAATAGCATTGATTTTATTAGAGTTTCTTGAAATGTATGCATTTACGAGATTATCCGTTGAAATTACAAGATATTTTAGCAACCTTGGTAACAGTAAAAATTATTGTGATCTGGCAACCCTGTACCAAACTCATGGAATGTCAATCGTGCATATAATTGTTTGTTTTGTTCCGTATTTGAATTCGCTTTACTAAATCCGCAATAGACATGCGCAGAATGTGTCACTAAAATGAAAAGATATGTACATATCTTTTTATATCAGTGAACTATATCTCTCTTCTAGTTCAGTAGTTCATTTAGTTCAGTACTAGTTTTCTTTTAATATTTCATTCAGGGCATCGCATCTCTGTCACCTTGGGATAGAGTTTAAATTTGCCTGGTCAGTCAGATTCACCGAGTGATCTCTGTCACCTTGAGATAGAGTTTAATTTTGCTTGGTCAGTCAGATTCGCCGCAGTGAACTATATCTTTCTTTTAGTTCAGTAGTTCATTTAGTTCAGTACTAGTTTTCTTTCAATATTTCATTCAGGGCATCGAATCTCTGTCACCTTAGGATAGAGTTTAAATTTGCCTGGTCAGTCAGATTCGCCGAGTGAGTGAAAGAGGCTATCATGTATCATATCCATACGTACAACAGAGCGGGACAGGCATAGATAGTCCCGAATACTCCCGATGTTTTCATTCGAGTCTCGAGTCGTTCTTAAACGGATGAAAGAACTACTGAACTAAGAACTAATTGAAATGTTATTGAACTAGAGAGTGAAAGATACAAATCACTGAAGTACTTCATTTGAAGGATTCATTCGTGAACTACGCATGTCTAATCCGCAATTCATACCAAGAAATTGCTCTAAACTTGTATAAAACGCAATAATTCTTACATGGAAGTTTTTTTTTCGACAATAAAGTTGGCCTTGTTGTGGTTTTCAACGCTTGAAGCTCAAGTTACAACAAATACGTCAAAATTATACATATATAATTTCATCGGCAGTGTTATTTTAAAAAGTAACTATAGCGAAATGTAGTGCTTGTGCCAAGTTTGTGTCTTCAACGGGACTCGTAAAGTGCAACGATTGTGAATGTGTTTATCATAAACATTGCCTCAAGGTCAAGAACACAATAACAAGCCTGTGGAGATGCGAGAAGTGCGTAGCGAAAAATATTGAAACAAATGATAAATCTCCGACATACATTGATCCCGAACCAATGCCTGGCACTTCCTGTGGGTCTTCACTTTAGTTACCATCTGCCACCTCGGTTTTGTCAGATTCAACGGTACACCAACTTATCAATGTGATGAGATCATTTCGAACCTGTATGCAAAAATTTAGTGCAGAGATAGCTGAATTCCGTATGGAATTTGATAAACTTCGATCTAATCAAAATTCAATGCAACCAGAGCTTGAAACTTGTGTCTACAATGTAAATTTCTTAGACGATCAAGCCAATGAATTAGAAAAAAGATTGAGCGATATTGAAGAATCTGTAAGACATATGTGTAGTGATGCTGTCCTGGCGAGTCTCAATCAATTGAAATGTGAGGCTGTTGGCAGCCGCTCGGCGCCGGCGACCTGGGCCTCCCGCCCGAGACGGTGGCTAAGCAACGGGTCTATTTTAAAAAGGCTGACCAAATACAACAAACAACTTTTTTATAAGGCCAAATAGGAAAAGATAAGACTAAATTGGAAATATACATGGACACAACATGGCAAAATATTATTAAGAAAAAAATAAGGTGGAAAAGTTTTTGTGTAAGACAGGACAATGATATTCTTCATGTTTTTAATTAATATAAATTTTTAGACATACATACTAACTCATTGTGCTTATAAATTAACACTTTAATTATAATGTTTAGGACCTAGATGCCAACACAAGAAATGAAGCCTAGTTTTTATTTTATACTTATTACCAACCGATTAACGTAGCTATTTAACATATTTTTAATTTATGTTTGTCTATAGATACCTGACATTTAATATAGAATAATTTATAATTATTAAGGATTGAATAGCGGGTGTAAGCTGTGCACTTGCACTCACTGCAGGCTAGCAATGACAAATGTATGTTATCCGTGCCGTTATTTGCTATAATAATAAAATTGCTATCATTTTATTATTAAAACTGTTGATTAGTTATTTCTATTGCTGTATTGATTAACCATGTGGTTTCTGTACTAATATAATAGAACTAAAGAAAATATGTATATTATAAATAAAACTAGTTTAAATGTGTAAATCTTTTGTTACATCTCATGCCTTATTTTACATTACAATAATATGATGTTGAATTATTTTATTTATCTTTATTCAGAACTTTTAAGATGGTCTCTACTGATTTTTCTTAGTTTTGAAGTTATTACCATGTGCTTATAAAATAGTGTACTACTATATTCATGTGACTAATTAATGTGTGTAAAGGAGCAGGTTGGAAACCAGCGCTGGAGTACCAAGTGTACTTTCAGCACATGCTGAACCTGCTCCTTTAGTGCACATACACAATACACAAGTCATTTTGTATGTCAAACTCAGAAGTCTGTGCACAATAAACAATTTTTCTTTCTCTCTTTCTTTCTTTCTAATTGCACCAATATCAATTTATTTATTGGATTACAACATATACCTACTTAATATTGTTGAGTATTAAATAATTTATAAAAAATTGTGTCATTTAAATAATATAGATATATTCTACTAGTAGCTTGTTACATCATAATATACCTGTTAGGTTTGTAATCTTAGCTTAAAACCATTGTTAGTAATATTAATTTGTCTTTGGCAATATGTATTGGATATATTGGAAGTGATAAATAAAAACATTTTCTATTTTTGTATTTCATTTACTATTTCCTGCAGTCTATAAAGATAGAAGACACCAGATCAAGTGGAGGGCCACCTACGAGGTGAAGATCTAGTTGGTACATATCGGACTGGTGTACCATTACGGAGCGAACAGGTCTGCCTCTACTTAGCAAGGGACAAATGTGCCCGAGGATGGACAATGCATATCCTCAGACTACAGGAATAAAGCCTTTTTTCCTTTAGTCTGAGTGCATATCTTGGAGCGATCGCAAGTGCGTTGAAAACTTCGTGAAATGAGCATTGTAATTACTAGTAAAAGGTGGTTACGGTGGCAGCGGCGTCACAATAGAATACTGAATATGAATAATCATCTTTTATGTTACATACTGAGTACCCCAATTGGGGCAAACTATTTTTTTGTTCTTAGTTATTATTTTATCTTTAGTTTTAAGTTTGTGTCCAATAAAGTATTACTAGTGCCGCGCACTTAGTTACTTTTACTTACTTTTTGAAACAATAAAACGCTTTGTCTAATAGGTTGTATGGCGAAATAAAAAGGTTTCAATTAGGAGCGAAATAACTGAACTCAATTTTCGTCAATTTATATAATTTCAATTCGATTTAAGTATGTATGTAATACAATTATATTTATTTACAAATTATTCCAGTCACATGCTATGGTAGTCGAAGATGGCTTCGTACATACATGAAATCACAATAACAAAATCATTGATTTTTTCGCTGTATCCTTTTCTGTTTTACTTTGATTGTCTGCTTGTGTCCTTCATATTATTCAATACTTAGGTATTGAAGTAATTTTATTATTTTTTAGAAACTACGTAGGTATGTAAAGTAACTAATTTATTAATAATAAACACAGTTGACATGTGTTTGAAATTTTGACAGCAGCTGCAGACTTTGTAATTATGTTCCACTTCCAGTTTGGTGTTTTAGTAAATTACATTTGTAGCATAAATGAAAGAGGTTGGTTTGTTTTTCACAGAAGTTGTCGAACAGTGTACAATAAAAGCACAATAAACAATAAAATTAATCATGGGAAAAAGTTTAAACTTTATAAATAATTTAGCGCTTGTTATTACTGAGTTTTATTTGGTCTAGATAGCCTGAAAACAAAAAAGCGGAAAAAGAGGTTATTCAAATAAAAAAAAAATAAGTAACACAAATAATATTTATTGGTATTTCACATCTCTAATCCCAGCGAATTATCAGCGACTTATCAGCGATTTAACCGTGGATGGTCGAAGTAAGGGGGCAGAAGTTCAATTCGCGATAAAGTTTAAACTTTTGAGATCGAACTACTTGATTGCACTATTTCTTCAAAAAATTCAGGTAATACTCGTATGTACTTTGTAGGTGAGTTTGAGTTAACTTTTATTTCTAGTTAACTTCATTGTTATTTTGACCACTGAAATCCGACAACAATAGAATATTTTTTCAGGGTTTTTACTCGATTAACAAAGGGTTAGTATTACACGCGTATCTTGTATGTTATAGTATATTTCTTTATTATCTTAAATCATCCTGACGGCTGTATATACTATGAACTTAAAGTTATATAAGCCTTGCCTTGTGTCCATATAGGTGTTTGACAAATAAAGAAAAATGGTTTTTGCAGCAAAATAGTAAATCATAAAAAAATCCTAAAAAGAAAAGTACATAGATGCAAATTCGACAAAAATATTTCTTACATAAGTACAATACTCTATATTTATTGCATATTAAGTTAACAATCAAATCAAGAAGTTAAATAGGTAAGAATTTTCCTACATTAACCTGCAATAACATTATGTATACTTAGGTGCAGGGAAAATACCTATACTATATATATATTTGCCTATATACATATACTACAATGTATACTAAACTGTCATTATGTATGACAGAACTTAATTGCTCTCCGTCTATTTGAGCAAGCTCATCATATGGTGGTCTTCGAAGAGCGCTTTACCTAAGTACCGACTAAAACTTGTCTCCTATTAATATTTGCTAAAGGTACACAGTAGAAGTTGGCTCAACTTTGATGTAGTTCTGTCTCTTTGCTACGTCGTGGCAACCACATTGCGAGATCGTTCTAGAAGCGCTTATGGCAATTGCCAAGTAACTTTAATGGGCCGGGACTTCGCAATACGAAGTAACTCGTAACTATTATAGTAAAGTCAGAATTCAGGTTTTTCAGTCAAAAAGCGAGTGTGGCTCGGTGGTAATAACGTCTGCTTTTAAATCTGACGGCCCCTGGTTCGATCCCGGCCCTATACCAATGACTTGTTATTCAAGTTATGTGTGGATTTGCACTCGCTTTACGGTGAAGGAAAACATCGTGAGGAAACCGGCATGTTTGAGGACCACAACATCCAAAGACGTGTGTCATCCGCCAACCCGCACTTGGCCAGCGTGGTGGATTATGGCCTATATCTCTCTCCTAGTGAGGGAAAGCCCCGAGTCCCAGCAGTGGGAACGTATAGTGGGCTGCTTATGCTTATGCTTATGCAGAATTCAGGACAATTAAGATTATCATTACTTAATTACTGGAATGGCACGACGATTCGACTTGCATTCTGGCCTCAGATATAGCACTGATATCGGTTCTGTGCCGTTTCTTGCTACTGAGTAGCATAGAGCTTGCGAAGTTCTTCCTCCACCTGGTCTTTGCAGGTGGAAGAATGATCGGATGGCCCAGGTCGGTACCCGGGCCGTCTTATCCGCCAGTGATCACCGTACGTCCCAGGTATCCAGGTAAGCTCTCTACACGGCACGATCTGATTATATTAATAAATAATAATTGTATTGTATTTCATGATTATTAAAGGTCAATAATCGTTTTCCTTAAATATTGTGACTAGAAAGCGTAAGACTCTTACGCTATCTACATACTCGAGGATGAAAAATAATGCTTTGACTAGTTTAAAATCATTTGTTAGGAATAAAAATAAAATTGAATTTACTTAATATGGAAGGAAATCAAATTATATTATGTACTGTATTACAAACTATGTATTACACTTAGAGTGTAGGTATTCATAAATATAAGTTGTACCAAGACGTCACTAAAACAAAATTGTATGTTCGTTTTGACCCATGTAAATATATAGTTGTTAAACGCTGTTGTTAAAAACGTTATAATAAAATGTACCTACTAAAGCATGTTCACTTTGCATAAAACAACGGCATGTCAGTTTCGAATACTTATCATGAAACTTTACATCATTTATAAGTAAATTTGATATTACATTCCGAGCCAGTGTCAAAAATCGAGCTACTTTATCAGTTATCAGGATTAAGAATGCCAAAGAGAAATTTATCAGCAAAGACATTTTCACCTAATAGATGAATCACCACAAGGTCAATCATAACCGCAAGGTGATTCATCCAATGTACGAGTATGTATTTTATCACTTCTGATACTGTATCACTGATATGTTCTATGTACCAGACATTATTTTACAGCTCAATATTTTTTAGAATTGAGTCACAAGATAAGATTTGATTATTTGAATTGCATGATAATCTTTGTTTATAGGCAAATTTACATTTATTTTGCATGGTATTATGATTTTTGGTAGTGTGATGATGTAAAACAATAGTTTATTCTCTTAAAAAATATATATAAGGAATGCCCATACCTAGACAATATTATAGTAGTCTCAAATATTTGAATTTGATTCTATTACTTATTGTAGGTAATTATTAGTATTAGAAATTCCATTCAACGTGGCAATGCTGCCATGATTCATCACTTCCCTTCCACAAACGGCTTGTTAGATTAGGCTTTAGTTTTTGTTTTTATGTTGTAGATAAGATATAATATTTGTACAAAAACGTTTTATGTGCGTAGTCAAAGTACTCAGTATTCATCCGAAGGAGCAACTGCAATGAAATAAATACAAGGCTGACTTATAATACTAACTTTATCAGTAAAAGAGGTAACTTTAGCCGGTATTTCAAATTAAACCTTCATTAGTTAAATGTATCATCATAAGTAAGTGAGTGTATATCCTATATATAAAATTTCCGTGTCACAGTGTTTGTTACCGTACTCCTCCGAAACGGCTTGACCGATTTTTTCCAATTTTTATATGCGTATTCAGTAGGTCTGAGAATCGGCTACTGTATATTTAGATTTTTTTTTTTTACTAAGGCAAAACAACGTTTGCCGGGTCAGCTAGTAAAGATATAAATGTTGTATCTCAGGAGACATACAGCAGCGTTTGATCCTATGATCTATTTAGAATCCGCCCAGCGCCCGCCCGCCCAGCATCCGGCATCCGGCGGAAACGTCGCCAGGGCGGGCGACGGCGGAAGCCGCAGTAAGCTGCCTCTGATACCAAGTAGAGACGCTAAACTGTGAGCAATTATCGCCTTAGGGACCGACGACTGGTAATGTAACGCAATTATGGATATTATGAGGCTGAATGGCGATTTCAAAGGAAAGCTCTTTGATAAGTCTTTTATGGAATTTCAATAACCGTTTTATCATCTTTTTCAACCTGTTCATGCTTTTCGTTTCAAGAGATGCTTAAATACAAGTTATAATTACCGACGAACATTCTTTTCGTCTTCAAACAGCTTCTGTGTGTAAAACTTTTAGAAATAAAAAAAAAATATTTATTACGTTTCTTTATAATTAACATAAGTATGTAAATAAAAAAAAAAACAATTGGTGCATTGACAAAAAATCCAAATGGCAAAATGTTCGAAACTAAGTTTACCATCCATTCACGAAACATATTATTATAAGAAGTTATTATTTTCCAATGTACATTTATAATAAGGGCTTTTGATTCGAAAATATAAATAGATAACAATAAATAATTAACATACAATAAACATAAATTTGACACTTTTTTAGTATCTATTTTCACATTCAAAAATATGTTAGCTTTACGTCAGTACACAGCAACTAACGTCACTATCACATCTAACCAATCTATTTGCAAGCCATAAAACCTGAAACACGCTCATACTGAAACTGTAAAAGCTGTTCGGATATCCTTAATGGGCGTCCACGATATTTACCACATACGAGGTCGATGTAGCTGCAAAGAAGAATTTATGTCCTACAATACAGGGTCATTTGCAACTAAGACATTTTTTAAACTTTAGAAGACCTTAACTATCAACATTTATTGAAACAACTTTTATAAATAAAACTCTACAATTATTCTTGTTTGTAAGATTCTCCGACGTTCCGTGGAAAAAGTTTAATTTCACTGTGTCTGATTTATTATTACCTCTTTTGTAAACTCGTACGTGAGTTATTTGTCAAAAAGTACTAAAACTTTATAAAGGTTATGCTTTAGTTTCCAGTAGCCCTGTATTTAAAGCCCACGGCTTGCTGAAAGCATAATAACATTGTGTGCCAGATTTATTGTGAAATATAACGCAAATCTCATCTCTCGGGGCATTTTTTCACAACTTATAGCTTCGTCATAAGCTTTCTTGAAGTTATGGTCCGGCGTTTGTTTATGTAAAGACATAACTTACCTACTTTTGATTCTTTTCTTTACAATCGTATTTTATGCAAAAATGATTCTTACGTCAAATGTAGAATGTGAATAAATTTTGTAGTTTTAGGCCTATAACAGAACGGATTTATTTGCTATACGATGTTAGGTATGAGATCAATGTAATTAGAATAATAGTATATGTAAACTTCCAAAAAAATTCAAAATGTTTTTATTCATGAAATGAATGTACATAATTTAATATCCTTAACCCTCAAACTAGACTGAGCGCCCGTGCCATGGAGGTTAGTTCCTTCCAATGACTAAATTAGAATGTCGTTCATCAGTTAATAGGACTACAATTTCAAAATATTTGTGACATGCTTTAATTTACTTACAACTAAAACAAGTGTTTCAAATTGAATAAAGCTTATAGTAAAATTTGCTTTCAGTAATGTTATGTAACGATATCAGTATCACTCACCGCTTGTACTATCCCACAGGGCGCAGTAAATTGACACGTCCGCTGTAGAGTTCGTATTAACAGCAACCCCAAACTCTCCGGTGTAGTTCCTAAGTGTTGCCGACAACCAAGTTTTAACAAATTCGTCACCGAACTTTCAAGCCAAAGCCTTAATTAAGATAACGTTCTAGTGGCGTCGCGTCGAGGACCCCGTGCCTTGGTAGGGAGCTTGAAGTTTTGCAGTTTCGTGTTTGTCTTAGACAACTTGGCCGAGATGTAACTAGTCAAACAAACGGGGCCGACGGCCGAACGTCGATTTAAGCCGAGCTTAACGTCCAAATTAAATGCTGGGACACGTTTCGTTTCACAAACCGCGCCGTGCTAGGACACTTGAATGGCAACCCGCAAACTGTTATGAACCTAGATGAACTAAACTCGGTTTTGTTGTTTGCGTTTGAAATTACAATGGAGTGTTGTGGATGAACTGTATATTACTAAGAATTAATTTCAACATATTTTTGATCGTTTATTTTTATATTTAAAACTATTTATTCTAAAAACTAATAATGTTAATATTTCACATTTTATAACTTTAAATACAAACTGTTATGTTTATTAATTAAAAAAACGCCGTGCTAGGACACTTGAATGGCAACCCGCAAACTGTTATGAACCTAGATGAACTAAACTCGGTTTCGTTGTTTGCGTTTGAAATTACAATGGAGTGTTGTGGATGAACTGTATATTACTAAGAATTAATTTCAACATATTTTTGATCGTTTATTTTTATATTTAAAACTATTTATTCTAAAAACTAATAATGTTAATATTTCACATTTTATAACTTTAAATACAAACTGTTATGTTTATTAATTAAAAAAAAAACATTTTTTACATATTTAGATAAATAATTAATCTAATTTAAAAAGTAAGTGCCAGTTGGAAGAGTACCCAAAAAGCCAGCCAAGTATCCTGTATGTATATTATAATATTAACCTAGCCAGATTTGATTGTAAAAATGTAGGTACATACTCGTACCTTCTACATTTTGTATGTATTCCTAAGTCACGCTAGAAATCACTATTACGAGAGATTTAACTGTTGACAAAAAGGTTTCCTAATAAATTTTTATGACAAAAAACGATTGAATTATCCTCTAGAAATCTTTGAGACATAAATTTATTTTAACGAAATTGCAAAGCCAAAGTTAATGGAACAAAAACTTTGCTTTGAACAGAAAGTATTCCTAGCAAAGCGACCGTATTTTACGTCACAATTACGTCTAGTTTACGGCGACGTAAGGAAGTAAATGAAGCGTCTAAAAAACTTGTCGCAACTCGTCGTACAGCAAACAGTAGAAGACAAACACCTAACATCTAAGTTTAGGAGTGTGAGCAAGTGCGTTCGGTTACTAGCGATATAACTTATACGGGTCCTGAAGTTTCGTAGAAGATAGGACGGATTAAGTTTTCAAGTTTTGGGGGTCTATTCTGTTCTCAAGTTTTGTTTACAAAATATCTTATGTTTGACATTTCTTTTAATATCCTAATTTGCCTAAAAGCCTAAAAACTTACACAACTTAGACAATACACTAGTAGATGTAAAACATAAACAAATACAATGTTTTTTTTAGTTAGTATGTTTGTTGGTGCCTTACGTATAACTTGTGTTATGATGATGGAATGTAAATTAAAAAATAAGGCTTAATATAAATATAGCACTACTGTTTTTACAAGTTTAGTATACGAGTACAAGTAGATTGAAGAAAACTGTTGAAAACTAGACACATAGCTATAAAACAAAAACTGTACATATCCTTAGTGCATATAAGTGCCTTGTTATTTCGAATAAGCAAATAATGATTATAAACCTATGCGATATTAAGGCCAATATTAAATCCAAGAGAAAGTGTAGAAGCAAGACTTTTTATTTTTTTTTGTAAAAAATCTTACAAGTAATTTGATGAACTACATAAGCAAAACGACTGTTTATCATTTGAGTTTTCCCGCTCCGAACGGGAAAACTTTTTTTTTTCAATTCATTTCACCTTAAATACGCAGATTAAGAAACACAGATTATTCGTGAAACCTAAAACTCGACTCGACGAATGTTAAAAAGGAACAAGTAGAACAGAAATTAATTACTAGAGAAATTAATAATATTTTAATGTAAATAACTATACTTCCGCCAAATTCGATGTGAACTAAATGTAAACAAACAAAAAAAATACAATTTTAGGGTTATCACTTCAAGAAAGTGTTACGGATATCAGAATTTCTATATTTTGTCATAAAAGTCGTCCAGACTTTTTGTATTTTCAATCGAAAAGTCATATTTACTGTATTTAAAGATTAATAGCAATAACAAATTGCCAAGAAGTGAGGTTTAAAAGAAATCAGAATATTCAATGATTACTTACATTGGAATTTGCATCAGCCCTAGCTATTTTTTCGTTTGAGTGCAGGAATCTCAAACCATTGGCCACTTTTCCATTATTCTTCCAAATATTATAAAATACAACACTAAAACCCTTAAAAATTCCAATTAATAAGTTAATTTTTATTTAGTCGCATTATTGACCTGATTTATGATGTTCCGTTGTACGCAGTATTTTATTAAGATGCAATTCCAACATATATTTTTTTTAAGGGAAATAGTAATTTGTAATCACTAAAAATAACAGTTTTAGTATACATTTCAATGACAAGTTTCTTATAAAATCTACAGCATACTTAAGTGCTATTTTAGGGAGAATACAATGTGAATTTGTATTCTTGTAACGTATCAATAGTGTAAAACGAAACGTGCTAAAAATAAATCGTAAACAAACATCTCAAACATGGCCGCTCTTTCAACACTTGTTTGCTGACATTCGTTTGTATTACAAGTATTTCTATATTGAACATTAGAAAAAAAGTTCTTTACCACTGCTGTCAGTGGTTGCTAGGCAACGCTTTGTTGGTAAACATTTCACATCGAATTTGGCGGAAGTATAGTATTAAGTAATTAATTTTAAGTAGTCTTAGCCATGCACATGTCTTGTTCTTCAATATTTGTGTTGCAAATAAAGACATTTAAAAAAAAATAAGTTGAATTTGAAAGATAAATTTGTGATCCCCTAGGTTACCCCTGACACCGCACCTTTATTAAGCGAGTAACTTAAACATCAAAGCTAGTAGCGCGCGGGTCTCATACCTGCTGACAATTTCAATAACCAAGTTGGTCGTATCGCCGAATAGTTGTTGCCAAATTATTTCTCGAAATCCACGTGACTGTGACATCAGCCGGTTGAAGTTCAAGTTATAATTAATTCGTTCGTTGCCACTGTACTGTTGTAGTTCAAACCGTCTGTATAAATAAGGCTAATTATGTTTAACTTCACTTTCTGCGAGATATTGAAATTGTAAAGTTCTTTTCCAAGGATCGTAGGGTCGATAACTCCGATTTGGGGGTTAAGGTACGACTATGAACTTGACTGTCGCAAAGTTAATACGATGCACTCTGGGTGCATTTGACAATAAGTGCATTCGAATTTTGCATTTGAATAGGGAATTTTAAGTCAATGGTATAATTAACTTTCGGCTCTATAATATTCAATGTGATTCCATATCCTCTACCTATGTATGTATTCTACCTATACTTCCATGTACTCTGTTTATGAGCTGTTCAAAGCAAATATCATTGTAAAGAAAACGGCTTGATAAAAAAAGGAAAATCTTCTTTTTATATCTTCATAGAAAACGATGTTTTGCTATGTTTTACGCTCTTGGACACGTACGAGGCATGAAATATTATAAAAACTTGCCAGGTGTTGTAGAAAGGTGAAAAAGACAACAGATTACTGTATTTAATATCACAAGAAACCCGTATAGAACTCGGACTTTTAGTAACGTAACATCGTCCCTAGAGGCAAATCGACTTCTACATGATAATCTGGCGGGCCTGAGCAAAGCTTACCTGCATGTAGACCGTTGCTAGGCACATTAAGGTTATCTTAAAACGTTTGTGACGCACGTAAAGATCACAGGACGTTTGCCTTGCATGCGTACGTGTGTGTGCGCGCTCCCGACGCAAGCATGACGTATTTTAAGATAGCGAAACGCGCACATGCACTGGTTCGTACACATGGTTCAACCGATATGCACATTTATGTGTCGCACTGCACTTTGTGCGACAATAACTGCACTCTGACTGCTCGAATTTATCTGCCTAGGTGTTTAAACCGTTGCATCACAGAGCTTGAACTCTAGATTGTCAAATCATCACTAAGCCAAAGCCTTGAGTTTTGATAAATGGGCAGTACGTTCTTATAGAGCCTATACGGTATGTAAGCGTATGAAAGGAAAGTTGACTCCAACATCTTTAAATACGGGCCGAATCCAGTCGTAGAATTACAATAATTTTAGCTCCGTACTTTATGGGTAGTTTTGGCATAAAATATTAGCATGTTTTACATCGTGTATATCTATTTCTGTTTTACTTACCGTAATAAGGTTTAAACTAAATTATTTGTCGTTGTGTAATTGGAATTCTCTAAAATGTTGCGGCGTACCTTTAAGCGTCTTTATTGTTTCCCACTTTGAACTTCTGCTTACGAAAGCGTTATTAGGCGAATATTATGTTAAAATTTGCATGAGTAACATGTTCCAGTAATCGGATCGGTGGTTCCCGAAGGAAAGATTTAAATCGTAAATACGTACTCTCTCTTTAATATATTATTGTTTTGCTCAGATTCTGATTTCAACACATAAGATACATATGTATGTATGTAGAGTATTTTTTTGCAATCAAATTTTAGCGAGCACATATCAATACCGAAGTATCTAAAATGTATCATTGTTATTGTTAGTTGTATCCATATGTGACAAAGATAACTTACAACAGACAGAGCCGATACTATTTGGTAACAAATATGTATAAATTAAAATGTAGAAAACCCCTGACATTTAGTTGTGTTGGCCATATTTGATTTAATTTACGATAATGTTTATTAATTAACCTTCTTCTTCTTCTTCCTTGCCTTATCCCACTGGGTGGGGTCGGCACCAATGTTTATTAATTAAGTGTATTAATTTAATTGATGTCTACATACAGGCACATGTGAAAAAATATGTAATCAGCCAATGTGGTAGCGGCCATCTTAGCTAAGAACACTTTTCAAAGAAAAAAAAATCTTAATCACGGTTCATCCATTCAGCTTTCATATGCCACCGACATACCAATGGGTTAAAAATAACAAATGCCAAGTAAGTCTGATGACGAGGTTACGGACATGACTTGGTGCGGGGATCTAAGGCGTCGGACAAGGCAGTGCAGGGCACATCATCTTTTTGCAAACTCTGGGTACCATATTTCGGACAATTTTAAAGGAGAAATAAAGATTCTAGTTATTGTTGATCGGCATTTATTTAAATTGAAATAAAAAAGTAACTGTATCTTTGACTTATTATTATTTATGCTACATAACTTAATATGCTATAAGTACCTGTCAAACCAACAGTTTAAAAACTACTTATCAGTTACAATATAATAGTAACTGTATCTTTGACTTATTATTATTTATGCTACATACTATATTATGCTTAAGGTACCTGTTAAACCGATAAATAGTTTAAAAGCTACTCATCATTTACAATATAATAGTAGAAGATTTAATTTAAGTTCCCATAATTTCAGTAGCCGCTTTAGATACTCGTGCACACGTTAATATAAACAATGTACGTGTGGATAATGGTTTAAAACGACACCATTTGTATGCAAATTGTGGTGTTTTGCAAAATATTACCTTTTGCAAAGCACAGCTCTGATGCGGACAGATGTTGATAACATTCATTATTATGCTGGAAAACGCTACCGTTAGAAAACACAATATTATTAATTTGCGTAATAAAAACAGTTTGCTTTTTGTCAGCATAATATAACAACATACCTACTCGTAAACAGTCAACAGGTTTTAAGTAAATAAGATTAGCACGTAAAATATGAAAAGCGAGAGTGGCTCTGTGGTAATAACGTCTGCTTTTCAATTAGACGGCTCCTCGTTCGATCCCAACCCTACACCAATGACTTGTCTTTCAAGTTGTGTGGATTTGCACTCGCTTTACGGTGAAGGAAAACATCGTGAGGAAACCAGCATGTTTGAGGGCCACAATATCCGGAGACGTGTGTCATCCGCCAACCCGCCTTTGGCCAGCGTGGTGATTTATGGCCTATATCTCTTTCCTTGTGAGATAAGGCCCCGAGGCCCAGCTGTGGGAACGTAAAGTGGGCTGCTTATGCTTTTCTGCTTATGTAAAATACAAAACGTGTATTTGATATGTATTTATTATGAAATCAAAGAAATACAATTTTTTATTTTTTCTTTTCATTAATCTAGAAAACACCTCTTTGTCAGTAGTACCACTGATTTGTATTTGACATTCCTGCATCTAATAAATGCATTATAAGGTCTAGCTCACGAAGACAGAGATGTACTTCAAACTAATTTCAAGTGGTCAGTACTTGGGGTATCAGTTATGTATAGTATTACAATTGCCACACTTCACTTCCTGGCTCTTATTACCACTCTTCGGTACTTCAAGCTTGTTCAGTTAAACCATTCATACCATTAATAGCAGATTATAGATAGAATTGTTAGTTATCGTATTATATATAATTGTCATTAGTACCATTAATGGGCCAATTTCATACATCTGAAATATCATCAAAATACATCAACGTTACCTTCTTCTTCTTCGTATGAGCTAAGTGGCCAAGCTCTATTGTCGAGAGTTCAAGCCGCCCGAAGGCATCTGATTTGGTTTAACAACTGATTGTACTAAGAATAAATTTAAGACCTCCATTTTAACGTATCATTCGACCCAGGATAGATGAAAATGTCACTTGAAAAACGACAATCTTGTGCACGAGCACCCTTCCAAACACTGTCCGCATCGACCGTTGCTTTGCTTCGATGATCGTGTCAGATCACCTTAGCTAGCCAAGCTACGGGTGCTACTAACGTTACCTTGTAACGACGGACATAAAATACTGTTTTTTTACGGAAGTACACTAAATATTTAATTTTGTCTTCTATTTTCAATGGATTTTCACAAAGTAACGCCTGAGTCAATAGGTTATTTACTTACTTTATTAGAACTGCACAAACTTTATAAATTACGATAACTTATTTATTAGTAGTATCTTGTGCTACTAATTCTAACGATATAAAAACTAATAATACAACAATTCACATATTTTATGTTTCAAGTTTCTATTGTTTTTATTTTTCAATCAATTTTTGTAAGTAGATTACCTCATTATGATGTAGAAATTGCGAATTGTTAAATGTAATCTATTGAATTGGACATACTATAAGGATACAAAATTGTGTCACTTTTGCTATCGACGGTAAAAATCATTTTTATTTTTTTTGTTTTTTTTTGACACATTCACACACGGCTGGTTAGCCCCATACTGAACTATTTCTAGCTCGTATTATGGTCGCTAACACAACTGATATACTACATATACATACATACATATTATATATAAATACATAATATTTAACACCCAGACACACAGCCAACAAATTTAATTAAGCACAAAGATGTTGACCGGGCCGGGAATCGAACCCGGAACCTTCTGATTAGCAGACCGGCATGGTAACCTTTACGCTAACGAGGTCGTCGAACGATGGTACTTCTGATACTCAGGCCTTCTGATTTTTGTCTTTAAGAAATAGCATTAGATGACAGATTCTATTTCGTAAAATCTATTGATTTAAATTAAAACGCTCTTCAAAGCTTCAAGTGCTCTCCAGTATAACTCTAGCCGATTTTATCTAGAGGCAGCCGAGGAAAGCTGCAAAGACGGTCCAAAGTATCCGCTGATAGATATTCGATTTCTCCGTTTTGTCAGCAATATTCAAATGGGGTCCTCCGCGGAAATATTGCCCCGTAGCCTGTATGCAAATTCTATTTGAAATGCGAAAGTTTCCGGAACCGAGGAACCTTCAATCGTGAACGCAAACAGTTTCTATAAGATTATGTACAAGATGCTCCTTCTTGAGTCAATATTGACTCCAGTTGGGCCCGGAGACGAGCCGCTGAAGGAAAACGCGGGTCGGATTGTAAGTCAGTACATCAGCTTTCAGCTAATGAAAATACCTACAAAACTTCGGCTTGAGTGATTGGCTGGTTGCTTGTTACTTCCATTACTATTTGTTTTTGTTCGTACTTTTTCAATCAGCTCATTATTATTTGCTTTTGCTTGCGAATTATCTGAATGTAGATTTCGTTTCACAAGATTCAATAATGATCAAACTCTATAGACAGTCGAGCACAAGTAAAACGGCACTAGCGCCATCTAGTTTGCTATGTTAACAACAGCTATGCTTATAAAAAATAATTTTGTTGATAACTTAAAAAAAGGCCCTGTCTTTCTGAAAATAATATTAAAAATATTTTTTAGGAATTTTAAAATAATATTTTTAAGGATTTGTATCTCACAGAAAATTCAATCTAATGTTTCAGCGTTACAAATCAAAATGGGGTAGACAACCAGCAAACAACAATGGCGACCGATTAATTGAAAATAGAAGATTTTTTTGAACCGAGACATAGCATAACATCTGTTGTTTTAAAGAAATTTGTGTTATTTTGACAATAGAGCCTATTTGATACTGCTGTATTTCACTACATACCAAAGAAACCTGAAGAGATGTGTAGTGTATGTCGTTCGTTCCTAGACTTATTGTCTAGCGCAGACCCTGACTATTTGCGGGACGGATATTGCATCCACATAATGGTTTGTTCATGAACAACTTACGAAAATTTCTTGTTTGTTTTGTTTCCTCAAAAACATTACAATGCTATTAACCAATCAGATTTATTCATATGAATAAATATTTTTTCTAAATGAGTAATGAGTCTGATTGGTATCAAAGTTACTGTACATATTATACGGGGTTGTTCTTTAGACGGTTTACGAATTATCTTTAACGAATAAAACTGTAAATTCGATATTTTCAACAACTTAGTAAGCAGGTCTAAAATTTATAATACAATATGTGTGAAATGTGTCCTAGTATAAAAAAAATACATCATTTACTCGTAGTTCTCCGAATAGTAGTGATTGCGAGTAAAACTTTAAAACCTTTTATTTATTATATCTCTACAATTACTAATACTTGATAATTTCAAATACATTTTCGTGGAAAAAAGTAAATAACCCCTTTTTTGTGGAAACCATCTCACTATAAAAAATATGTTGATTAAAAAACCTATTGAGTAGTACCTGTAAGCCAAAGCTCGTGGAGATTGGTACAAAACTCAATAGCTTCCCCAACGAAAGTTTAATAACGAACAAGTACAAATTAAACATTTAGAAAACCCTCGACATTTTGTGTTAACGGTCATAATGGATTTGAAATTTAGCAGGGTATGTACATAAATATATATTCTTTGGCAGTATTTTTTTTTATTATTTATTTATAAGGCCCTAAAACAGATAACAAACATTCATGTTAGCGTTGTATATAATAGTTTATAGTTTATTTATCATCTTGCAACACATGTATGACATAAGGCTATGTTACATGTACCCTGTTGTAATAGGACGCAGCAAGAGGCACTGGCTAGCTTTGCTCCGAGGCAAACTACGAGTAGACAGTGTCTTTACATTATTAGTGACTATTACAAAACTACTTATGACTAAATATTATTGGCTACTTTACGGTATAACATATTATATTTATTATTTATTTATTATCACAGCTCTTTTACTTTGATACAATAATTTATTTATACTAATTTATCCTCAAAGAAGTCTTTGAGTTTGTACTAACATTTGTTGATAAGTATTTGTTGAAGTTAATATTGAGGGAGTTGTTAAAAAATATCAGGCAACTTGTAGCGGCGGCCATCAAGGTCCAATTTTCATAGAATATAGCTCAAGACACAGTGATACTTCTCGTTCAGAAGCTACGATGTCACAGACACACACACACACATACTCCCAGACACGTCACACTTATAACACGCCGTCGTTTTTCCGTAGGGTATTAAAAATTAATCCACCATCAACATTCAAAAAAGTTACAACCGTACAAACTCTTTATAAATGACAAGTGTACAATTAGCATCGTCCCGCAGTCGAATAACGAAGCCTCCTCTCATCATATGCATCTTGACTCCTTTACTATATTACAAAATCAACCTTATAATTTTCTGGCGGTTCTGCAAATATGAAACTTATCGTATTATTTTAAAGACTATTTTTGTTCAAACTGAAGTTTGGATTAAGGGTCACTTTTGTATGTTATTTTTTCAGTGGATGTTGCACTTGCCGTAGTGGATGTACTGAAGGGCTCTTCAATCTTGGAGTAGGTATACATGCGACAGCAAACTTAACTTACCATGTTGGTTTGAAATTGGTACGGAAAGGCACAGTATTTTTTGGCAATCTAAATAATAAAATTAAAATAAAAACCGTTGACGCCATAGTTGTCATAGAATATAGTCATAGAAGATGACTAGATGTAATGACAGTGGATCCTAGTGGAGGGAGCCGTTAGAGAGATTAATTGATCCGAGCAAAGTAGTAATATTTTTACTTTTTAGCTATTTATTACATAATAATTTTTCATCATCATTATCACAGGTATGTCAAATTCTTACTGAGTCTTATCTGCCGTCTCTTGTAAGATGTTACAATTCTATTCAATTCTAGAGTCTTGTTCTTATTTGGACTACTTAGATTCAGGCCTTACCTAGTTGAAAAGTCACAAGAAAATATGTAATCTAGTGATAAGTTAGTAAATAAATATTTTTCATATTTCATATAATTGTTACTTTTCGGCTCGGTTGCACCATATTAGTAGTTAAATTTATTGTTTACGTCAAATTTGACGACAACTCTTACTTTGTTGATTGTCTGTTTGTGTCTATCGTCGTTAGTACCATCATATTTCTCAGTATAGTTAAAGTATCCGGGCTCCAGTCAATTGACGCAGACAGCTAGTTAACATAAACTGTAGCTTTGATCAGCAAAGTTTGGTTGGTTACGGTAACTGTTAAAGTTATGAGTTATGACGTCATATCTTAATTTTTTTTGATGGTGCAACTAACTGGTAATTAAATATTTTGTTAATGTTCAAGTTAACTTGATGCAACCCAGCCTGTTTATTCATACCCGAGCAAGACCGTTGTTAAGTTCAACAGTTAATTTAATAATGGTTTGTTAGCAAAAATCATTTGTTTTTTTAATATTATTCTATTTCAGGTTGAAAAACAAGGCCTTCCTGAAATTAATGAAAAACAGACCCTTCATTCACACTCAAGATATTTTCGCCGAAAACATGGTTCTCTCAAAACAAACGTTCGCTAAACAACCGTCACAGAGTAAACAAAGTACTCACAGGTGGGACAACATTATCCTCCACTGATATTAGGTAAAATATTTACTTTCGTAACCGGGTGGGTTAACATTTAATTTTGTGTCTCATTATGCCAGACCACTGAAACACCATTTAGTGAATGCGAGTTCTTAGATAATGCTTTACGCAATTTATTACTCTTAGTTGAAGCAGTAAGTCGAATTTAATATATAAAAAATTACCGAGAGAGTGTAGCGAACGAAATCTCTGCAGTAACTGGTTAATTTCAAATTCAGCTGTCTGTATTATGTATGTAGGTTTCGGCAAAGACGTAATTTTGTACCAATTCTGGAAACCTGGTATACAGGTACCTACATAGAACTACTCAATAGAATTGAGTAGTTGCAGTGCTATTGGGTCGATAATGAAATTTGGTAGACTAAATTATATATTATTAAAATAGTTTCTTAATATGAATAAAATTGGTCAAATGATTCTTAAAATATGAAATCATAAAGGTTAGGTAATGACAAAACTATGCTCCAAGATTCTTTTGTGGGGTCTAATGTTCGAAGAACTAAGAGTATTTATAATACTTCGTATTTTTTTATAACAGCAAATAGCTAATTTTATCTACTATCTTACGTGCCTTACTGTAAGTTACGAGTAAAATGTGGTCAAACTATAGCATATGACCAAATCTTTGTCTAAGACTTTTAGATTTTTGAAGTGTTTTAGTTTAATAATATTGATTATGTTAATAAAAATCATAGATTAATAAATATAATAGACCCTCAACCTCTTGTTGAAAATCGTACTTGGCTAGTTAGTGTCATCTTTTCAAATTTTCTTCAAACGACTTCACCCGGGTTTCACAATCCGCTATCGTTATATCACTAAGCGACTGCAGCGCTTTGCGAAATTTGGTGGCAGCTGAGCTGCACGCTCGATTTGCAGCGCAACTTGTTTCATCGATGGTTATGGCAAATTTCCGCGCCACTTTTTATAGTATGGGAATCAGCAATCTTCTCTAGTATTCTGATCCTTGTATAAATATTATTTTACAAAATTACTACTACCTATATTCCACTTCATATTTGCTATTTCAGAAAGCAACATCCGTTTTTCATTTTTCCAGGAACTCGCAGCAATTTTTCTATGAATAGAGAAAAGCCAACGCAAGTAGGTACGACTACGTAATAGGAATAAGATGTTCATTTCTGGGTTATAATGAAACAAACTAAACACTTCTTACTCTCACTTATAGTTAACATACCGATCAAACAAAGAAAAGGTATTTTTTTAAAATATTCAATATTTCCGGCACTTCTGAAAATTATCATGTGTTTTTTACACTATACAGTTAGGTAAAACCAGTAAGCGGTTACGCGCGATAAAGCATTCTGCGGTTTAAAAACAGCAGGGCGCGTAACCATATGAGTCAGTGATACCCTAGCCGAATGTGGAGTATGCCGAGTCTGAAGTAATTGGCTCTCAAATCAAACGAAACCAAGCCAAATGTTTTTATTTGCAAAATATAGGTCGAGAGGTGTTACATAAGTAAAAGAGGCCGCCTCTCAAAGAGGCTGCCGAAAAGCAAGCCTGAAAATAGCAAATCAGGAGAGGATCAGAAAAAGCTCTATCACCGTGTTCCCTCTGGATGTTTTGTGTCGGAAGTTCAAAATCATCATCGGGGATCAAACTCACGCCCTGCGGAATGTAAGACGATCGCACCTCCGACTTGCTTGAATCCGTTTGCACGATTTTGCTAATAGTATTGATTAATTCATTTAATATTTAAGAGCTAGGCTCTTGTCCGTGGAGATTTTTCTAGGTAGTTCTATCTCCAGTCAAATTCTTGACCTCCCTATACGACATGACTTTCGCCTTCTCCTTAATTTGGTCTAAAAATGATCATCTAGGTCTTCCACTTCCTCTCCTGGCTATACTATCTTTCCTTTAATGATATTTTTAATGAAATGTCGTATAAGGTGGCCTACCATCTTTCCTCTTTTGTTCTTGTACTAGGCATAGTACCTCTTCATTCGTTTTCTTATCTGTCCAACTAATCCTTTCCATTCTTCTGCAACAAATAGTATAGTAAAGGGAAAAACAAATTAAAGTAAATTTGTTTTTTTTTTGTTCTTGTATAACACTTTTTTAAATTTTTATGTTCTAGTAACTAAGTATAATATGACAATTTTTTAGTAGAAAATGTATCTTATCACTTAGAACCCTGTATGGTAGCTTATACATACATACCCTTAGTTTGGTACACATAGTATGCGAGACATTTCTAGTCTGGAACAAGTGAGTGCGTCACAAAGGCTGGTTGCACTCCCTACGTATTCTAATGCAAATTCTATTGAAATGCCCTCCTATTGTTATCACTCCCAGTTCCCGAGGAAAACCCCGGATTCACACGTCTGAGATACTTAATGGATAGTATTCTAGCATTCACTTAATACGGTTAGATTTTATTTTACTTTTGTTTATTGTATTACCTAGATATTAAACTCATAGCATAAGCAGCCCACTATACGTTCCCACTGCTGGAACTTGGGGTCTTCTCTCACGAGGAAGGAGATATAGGCCATAATCCACCACGCTGGCCAAGTGCAGGTTGGCGGATGACAGTCTTCGGATATTGTAGTCCTCAAACATGTCGGTTTCCTCACGATGTTTTCCTTCACCGTAAAGCGAGTGCAAACCTACACATAACTTGAATAACAAGTCATTGGTGTAGGGCTGGGATCGAACCAGGGGCCGTCTGATTGAAAAGCAGACGTATGTTCCACCGCGCCACACTCGTTTTAAACTCAAGTTGTATTAAATCTGACGTTGCAAGTTTTGTAGGTTTTTTCTGGCATAGTTTACGGATTGGAGACAAACGCAGTGATTATTCCTAAATGAAGAACTCAGAACCTGACGCAAACTGTGTGTCTGTGGCATAGCAGCTTCGGAACGGATAAACTGATTTTGATTTCGATTTTTTGTTCTTAGTTATGTTTGATGGAAATTGAACCAAGATGGCTGCAGCTACAAAATTACGGATTACTTAATTTTCACTTCTTAAATGAAAGAGCTTGTTGAATAATATATTATAACTAGCTGACCCGGCAAATGTTGTTTTGCCTTAATAATTATTTCTAAATATACAGTAGCCGATTCTCAGACCTACTGAATACGCATATAAAATTTGGAAAAAATCGGTCAAGCCGTTTCGGAGGAGTACGGTAACAAACACTGTGACACGGAAATTTTAGTTAGACTAGAGAAAACCCTGTTTTGTGGGGCATATTACCTTCATCACCAAATAATACAACAGTTTTATATGTACATAGCAGTGAGTGGAAACAAAAGAAGATGATGATGATATGGTACCAAAGTGATAATTTGTTTGTCTCTTCGAACGACAAGTCGAGAGACTCTCGACTTGTCGTTCAGCATCACCTGATGATGCCTTGTGGTTAGGCGAAACACGTGTAGAGTTAAGAATTTCCGAATTGTGATAGGTAACGTTCTTAATTAATCTTAGTTCATTGATCTTAGTTAATTAATCTTAGTTAATTAAGCTTGGTTAATTGATCTTAGTTGATTTTTCCTTTACGAGTACTTGTCTTAATTTGGATTTCGGATCACAGCGGAAGTACACTAAATATTTAATTTTGTCTTCTATTTACAATGGATTTCCGCAAAGTAACGCCTGAGTCAATAAGCTATAATTTGTTATAGTTAACAAGTTTGGATAAAATAAATATAGTTACATCAAGTATCAAGTAAGTATACAGATGTCAAACAGGTTCGCGTGTTCAAACATAGCAACGACGAGAATTATTTCAATAATTCCTACGAATCGCTTTTATTGCTGAAGTAAAACATTTCCACCTGGCGGGTTTCCACAGGAGTGCTTCTTAGAATGTTCATTGTTATGTTCTCACTTTTAGTTAGGTTGCTTGATATTATTACAAGAGTAAGCTCGGTATTGTTATGAGTATGGCAATTACTTGATACAGGTTTTTGTATTTATTCAACCGAATCAGAAAAATACTTCGGTATCCTTGATTTTCTACTTACAGTGAATGTGTATGTGTGAACATAACAGATGGTATTACAAACAATTGACGCTGATTTGTAAAGAAAAGTCTAGTATCAAAGGCAGTATAAGATTTCATATAGTTGCCCTATCTACAGCTGATGTAAGTGACTAGGAGAAAGATGATGGATATGGTTGTAAGAAGTAGCGGAAGTAGAGATAGACCAAAAAACACTAGTATATACAAATTTACAACAAACATATAAAAAAAAAAAACTGTACAAAAACAGAAAAGTAATTTTACAAAGTTTGTATTTACTGGTTATAATTATGCGTAATTTAAACCAATTGAATAAGCCTAAGAATAGAATGTTATTCCTAAAGTAGAAAGTTTTTTATTTTTGTTTGGACCCGACGAGTTTCTACACTATATGTTGGATTTCTTTGGTAAAAAAAATTATTTTGGCCATATTTAGATGCTATAAACTCCCTAAAGAATAATAAAAAATATTTTATAAGTAGCTTCCTTAATTATGCGTAAATTTAAACCACTTGCGTAGGCGTAAGAATCGAATGTTATTCTTAAAGTAAAAAGTTTTTTTATTTTTGTTTTCAACCCGACGGGTTTCTACACTAAGCGTTGGATTTCTTTGGTAAAAAAATGGTCTTGGCTATCTTTAGATGCTATAAACTCCCTAAAGAATAATAAAAAATAATTATTTTATATATATGTTCTTTTATAAAACACGCTCAATGCGAGTGTGCAGTGCTTCTGTGGGAATAAAGACAAATGCGCAATCGGTCACAGATTTACACGCGCGCGACGCCGTCTGTCCTTCGATTTATGAGTTTAATCTGAACATCGTGTGGAAGTAAATAAAGTCTCTTCTTTGTGGTACCTGTGATGGCCAGACGGTCAATTTTGATTTGTATATTATAGATTCTTTAACATATGTATTGTGTTAGTGTATTAAATATATGTTAATAATAAATATAATAGGCAAGCCATAAATAAAATGTTTCTTACAAAATGTTATTTAATAAATGACGTAATCCTACCAATATAATATTATAAATCCGAAAGTATGCGTATGTGTGTGTGTGTGTGTGTATGTTTGTTACAACTTCACGCTCAAACGGCTGGACTGTATATATTCGATGAATTTTAGTATGGAGTTAGTTAAAACCCTGGATTAACACTTACGCTACATTTTATCCTGGATTAGCGCGAGAAACTACAGGATGCAGCTAATTGGATAAATAAAACGATAATTGAATGTTAATTATTTTAATATGTATATTAGTAAATACTACTTACTTACTCCTCTGTGTCTTTTTGTCGATATAATGTATGACTCACACTTATTAAAACACTAAAAGAAACCAGATATGTCAGTGTTATTTCAGACTTTTTTGTATTTTTAAAACAGATTTTCCATTGGCGCAAATCGATTTAGAGTTACGAGCATTCTAAATCATTTTATATTCGTTCGCGCGGTGATTTAGCGGATGGTCGTCATATTTTTTCTTTAAATTCCATTCGAAATTGGTATCGATTTGATGTATAAATGATGGGTCTATCTTTCTTGCTTCTATTGGTGTTGTTTTTGTTAGGCAATTGGCATTCATAAATTATTGAAGAAATCTACAGAATATGCAAAAAAAATGCTTTTTTTGATGGAATAACTTTTTTATTTACTACTACAAAACTGAACATATTTAGTATTGTAAAGCTAAAGTCAATGTCAAATTATTTATTACTATTTCAGACTGTTACAATTTAGCACAATTCATTTAAATATGCAAACTGTCTTACTAATGTGTAAATTATCACGTAAATGTAAATTAATTGTAATTATAATGTAAATTTATAACAATATACAAAAAAAACTTAACCCCTTAACTACTAATTTTTCAACAGAATATTATCAATTTGGCAAATCTATTGATCAAATTAAAGTCCTATAGTTCTCTGAATATTTCGCGAATAAGGTTTCTTAGAACAGCATTTGTTCCAAAACTTTATTATCCCAATAATATCTTGACTAATGTAATTATTTTACAGTTTTCTTTTTTCTTATTTGCTCTGCCAAATATAATTGAAATAAACCTCTAAATAAAAAAAGGGAAATCCACCCATAAAAAAATGCCGGCGACGTAAAATGTATTATTGAATAGTACCTGTACCTGTACTAAATTTCGTTAAGAATGATTCAAAGTTCTAACTAATTCAAACAATATAAATAAGTAAATATTACTTTTTAGATACATTACAGAGAGAACACGATATAGACGTACCATTCAAGATGTAATTAATTTTGATTGCCGCTTGTGTTTATCTCATTACTATAGATTGCTTGTTAATGATGGGCTAATTAATTCTGAAAGCGATCCGATCTGTCTAGATACACTTGGTATAGTATTATTGCTTTGTAATGTTTGATTGTTATTTAGATAACTGGCTGCGCTCCTCGGTGTTATTTTTGTTGATCCGGGATGAAAAATAGTCTATTTGTTAATCCAGAGCTTATGTTATCTCCATAGCAAAGACCATCTAAATCTGTCAAACCGTTTCAGTTTAAAGGAGAAACTAACATCAGGTTGAGCTGATTTGGATGAAATTTGGTAAGGAAGTATCTTATTTTTTTTAACCCTTAAAAAGATTTGCGTTAGACCTCACACCTTTCCTGATGTAAAGCTACGCTGTAGTCTACGATATGGCACGCTTACCTGGATGATACCTATTTACTCGACTTTCGAAAAACCAGCAGAAAGAGAAGGCAAAAAGTTCCAATGAAGTCTTCACAATGAAGGTTGACGCAAAGCGGATTAACACATGCCCTAGTTTTTATCTAAGATAACGAGGGTAACACCGCGGGGTGCGCTAGTCTAGGATAAAACGTTTCTACATTTTTTTCTTCCGTAGCTCTGTGATATATTGGTCTCCTGATAAAAGTAAAGAATTACTCCTCTCAGTCCATTTATTCAATCCAATATACGATAAACATATAAAGGCTGTTAAGGCATAAATATTGCCTAAGTTATCGCCACCAAGATCTATGGATGTAGGTGAAAGGGCCTGTTGTATGGCTCTCCTGACAGTTATTGCGAGTTTTTATGCCTCAACTTCGAGAAAAATTCTATTTACTGGTAACATTGTCGGCGAAGATGTGAAATGTTGCATGTAAATAAAAAGAAAATTGCGGAAATACGCATTTTTCTTCATTTTATTGAAGCTTTGGTACGTTCGGCTGACATTTGAAAAAAAAGGTATTATTTTAAAGTTAATTAAAATTCTATTCAAACCATTTATTTTAAAAAGCACCATAACTATAAAATTTTAAATTTTTTATTACATAAAACAACATATTATAACTCAAGTTAAAGCCAGCATTTGACATCGCTATTTACATACGAGTTTCCAGCATAATTACGATGTTTGTATGATATGTTTCATAATGTATTATTTTTTGCTTATATGACGAAAATGGCGAACAACAAAACGTTCCTTACTGTGTAAATATGTATGGTCGTATTTGCGTACATTGAATGCTCTCGTTTTCAAAAAAATTTTCAACAATTATGTAAATTATAAAAATAATAAGATATATATCGCCAAATACAGCAAACACCGAAGCAAAGTGAAATGCCAACACAAGACCACCAAGTTCACTAACTTGTCTTAAACGATGTGTATAGTAACCACAATATCCAATGAACACTAAATTATACTTCTGAATAATATATAGGGCTACATAGTTTGTTAGACCTTAAATATTAATATCAGACCAACTCGTACATGACCCTTAAACAAGCACATTCCCGCCTCAAATAACTGAACTTGGGTCATAAATGTCAGCATAAAGTTTATCTATACATTACTTCATGTTGTTTAATCCTTGATCGGGGCAGCGTTAATTTACAAATTATAGGATAAATATCTTATCTGATGAGACCGAATGAGGACCTTGGATCGTTTGGGGAATAAGAGGCTCATTGTCCCTTAAAATTGACCCTTGCTAATGAAAATTGTGTCTGTAGGTGGTACCTCTGATACTTGCCAGCGGTTAAGTAATTAAATAAAAATACTTATGTTAAAAAACAGATATGAAATATTCACTATAAAACTTAATTTTCCTTTGAACTAAGTGACTGAAATGTTCTGGTTTTTCGGATGTGTTGTAATTAAAACAAAAAAAAAAGTAAATCACTTGCAATTAACTTCAGGCAACTCGGCTGGCATTTTGGGTACTCTTCCCACTGGCACTGATTTTTAGATAAGATATAGTTTTACATTAAATATTTATGGAAGCATGTGATAAACACTTGATATTTTTGAGAAATAACCTTTAACTTTTACATAAATTAAACCAAAAATAGTTAAATATTAGTTAGATAAGTAATATTGTGTACTTCGAAACTATTAATTAATATTGTTCGATGAGTATCAGTTTATCGGTGTTCATAACATTAGCATCTCTGACGATATTATTTTGAATGGATCTACAGATATAAAGTTGAGATTAATGTATCTGAATGGACGAAGAATTTTTGGTTAATATTTAGTGACAAAGACAAAGGGTGAGCTATCTGCCCAATAAAGCGGTGTTCGACCCGGCGTGACATCGCTTTATTTTATGTAGGTCACAACCAATGAAAGATAGTGGTATCTTCTTATTATTCTGAGTAGTAATCAGTTCTTTATAGCCCAATACAATTTTTTTTACGTCTTGAAGAAACCTACATGTTTGAGGACCACAATATTCGAAGACGTGTATCATCCACTAATCCGCACTTGGTCAGCGTGGTTTATTATGGCTATACATATTTTTTCTCGTGATAGAAGGTTCTGAGTCATAGCAATGGCAGTAAATGGCTTAGAAATAGTATTATGGGCTGCTTATGCTTATTTTTATAAGATGTAAATAATTATAAGCATTAGCAAACTAATACCTATAAACTTATGCTATCAATAAAAGTAGCTCTTTTATAATGCGAACCGCAAATATTGCTTTGACCGCAATGAAACCCTTAATAAATAAAAGTACATGTTTTTATTTTCTCATTTGTGTTAAACGATGGTTTTAATTATAAATCGAATGAAATATTACCAACAAACTTCATTGTTTTCGCATCAAGAATGAATGAATAACAAAGGAGCGACCTAATGATGGGCCACAAAAGAATGACCAAAGTGTAATTTTGGAAAATTAATTTTCATTTTCCTTGCAACTCGAAATAGACGCCAAGTTTTTTCGGCCGCAGAAATTAATTACGATTCATTTAAAATTCAAATGAAACTTTTCTTTTCCGCTGGAACAATTGTTTATTCGAGTGGCATGCTGTTTGCCAATATTTTGTAACATAAAATGTATATTAAATGTTTTTTAGTAGTAAAAAAAGTATTAATACATATAATAAGACTCCAGTAAGCGAGTACATTAATTAAATTTCCTAAGCACAGTCCTTTTTTTCTTCAAAAAGACTGATAGAGATCGATTAAAGAGAAACCAAATAACAATATTTGTTTTTTGTCTGTATGTCTAGCTGGTACGTTATAACTTCGAAACTACTCAAGGGAGTCAAATACGCTTTTCACAGGGGGTTTCGCAGTGTTCGCTAGATTTAGGCTTAGTCTTACTTTTTACCTCGAAGTAACGCGCGTGACATCGCGCGGCGCATCTAGTATCCGTTATATAGTTGAGTTCTAAAATCCGCACGAAGCGTTTTGCTTCCATACATTCCACTTATATCGTGCGGTACAAAAATCCGCACGAAGAGTTTCGCTTCCACATAATATATTGTGCAGATAATAAGACTGTGGAACTCTTTGCCGGAATCTATGTTCCCTCAGGACAAGAACCTCGCTGTCTTCAATAAGAGTTGAATTGATTTCTTCTAGGCAAGCGCGCTCCATCCTAGATCGCAACATCACTTAACATCAAGTGAACTGCGTGTCAAAAACTTGTGTCATATAAAAATAATTTTGTATTTTGTAATTCATCAAGCGTAAGCCAAAAAAAAATAAGTAGGTTTTTATTTTGTCAAATATTTAGTTATTGGATGAACGCTAGATTAAGTACAAGAAAAGCCCTTTGCCAATCGCACCGATTCCCATTTTCAGTTTGAATTAGCAAGATAAAGGAAGCGTCGAATGCGGAGCAAATTGAAATGGAAATGCCAGCGTTTTATTCGTTGCGTGGAGCATCAGGTCTGTGAAATTCCACCTCAAGCAATTCCTTCGCAGATGAAAAAGTTTGCGGTATCAATTTCAACTCACCATTCTCCATGCAGCCTTTAATTTTTCCCGGCGTTTTCATTATAGAAGCAAGAAGCTCGTTACCTCCATTTAGTTGGCGCAAAAAGGCGAAGAAAGCACTTGTTTAAGTCTTAATGAAATACATAAATCACTGCAATCTCGGGCGCCGTTTGGTCTATTTCATGCTGACTGCATATAGTAGGATGGGACCTTAGTTTACTAAGATAAATGTGGCGTTTTGGAGCTTAAATAAATCTTAGTTAGCGTTAAATCTTTCGTAACTGAATTTAAAACTAAAGCTATTGTATTATTTAAGCATAATCAGCCCACACATATACGTTCCCAATGCTGGGTCTCGGGGCCTTCTTTTACGAGGAGAGAGATATATTAATATAATTGCGGGTCGGTGGATGACACACGTCTTCGGATATAGCAGTCCTCAAACGTGCCGGTTTCCTCACGATGTTTTCCTTCACCGTAAAGCGAGTGCAAATCCACACAGTTGAAAAACAAGTCATTGGTGTAGGGCTGGGATCGCACCACGGGTCGTCTGATTATAAAACAGACATTATTACCACCGAGCCACACTCGCTTCCATTATTGTATTATTTAAATGAAGAAAATCGCAATTTTCTGATTCAAATTGAGTTACTTTTACATGAATACTTTCTTTCTAATATTTTATTTTTCGTACCCTTACTGAAAAATGTTACAAACACTTTCATTAAATCTAAAAGATTTCGCTTCATCCTAAATTGTTTGTAGCAAGGTTCTTAAAGCCCAATAGAGACGCCATCCAAATAAATTCCATTACTCTTCTCTCCACGACACCATAATCAAGTAGATTGAGATTGACGCGTGTAACTTTCAGACTGGCTTTGGGATTTGCCAGATTTTCGAGTTTCGTCAGTATTTTGGGGGCTCAAATTTGACGGGGAATAGACAGGGGCTTGTTGTCTGTCTGATATCTCTAAAACTGCGGATAAGCATATTTCATAAATAACGCACTTGTGCCGTCGAGATATTCGTATTTTTTTACTCTAATACCTGCCTGAAGCGCGGTTATGGTGATTAGACGCGATTACTGAAGTTTTTTTTTACTGGTAACGGGCTTGCGCTTGACCGCAATTCACCTGATGGTAAGTGATATTGCAATGTAAGGTGGAGCGTGCTTGCAGTTAAGTTGCTTAAGTAAAGCAATAATCGATGCTGACTGTCTATACATGGGTGACAATGATGACTGTAATTTAAAAAGTGGCAATTACACTTGGGCGCTACCAAGATTCAGGTAAAACGTTGAACTGTAGATTCCCACCTTTAGTATACGCAGTCATGAATCTAAGTTAGAGGAATCTTGGGTTGCTTAAAATGTCTTGATACTATAACATGGCCGCGTATGACATAAAATAGAGAAGCATATATTAAATGATAATAGCTAAGTGTTCTAGATATTTAATATATTAATTGGATTATATGATATATCGAATAAGACCAAGATAGTTATCACAAGATCATGCCATCATATGAATTCCTTTGTGTGGAACGAGGCATCTAATGTAAGTATCTATTGTAGCCTCGTATTGTAGGTAGTGTTGACAGAACAATCTCATTACAGCAGCGAAGGGAAGCTATAAATCAAGGCATTGTGTCGTGGTCTGCTGCATTCCTCATTATACACAGTTTGACAAACTTATATTTGCGGTCTCAGCATGGCGCCACATGTAATGACACATCAATGAATGTGTGGATTTTCAGTAGTTCAATTTTTGACTACATGCACGGGTATGTTTGTCAGTACAGCTCAATTATGACGTATCGCGACGCTACGAAGCCCTTTGTGCGAGTGTTGACGGATTACAACAAAGGATCTGAACAATACTACTGAACATTCGTACCTAACATCCCTTGCTATCAAAGATTTTCTCTAAGTCAACGGAATGTTCTAGAATTGTAAGGAGATTCAGTAATTCACTGAAATGTTGTCTTTGATGTAAGAAAAACACTTGACTGTGATGAGACCTGAAATATTTATTATTCTACTAGCTGACCCGGCAAACGTTGTTTTGCCTTATTAATTATTTTTATTCTAGTTTCTAGACAATTCTAGTATAATTAAAATGTTACTTACTTATTATAAGTGTGTATGGTATATGCGTGAAATGGGTATGGAGCGCTATGAACAAACGTTAAGGAAATATAAAAATAACAAACGCCAAAATATATTATGTTTAAGTTTTTATAGTTTATTACCTAAAATTACATATCACATATTAATTACGACAGGAACAATAACAAACAACATCAATCTTTTAATGCTATAGTGTGAACTTTATCCATAGCACCAATTGCCTCTTTTAAATGAGCATTATATTCAATATTGAGCTCATATTGGAATGCTAGACGCAATAAAAATCTTTTTAAAACAAATAACCGACTCCAAAACCACATCTATTTAATAGTGTCTATTTTTACCAACTTTAATTTGTTCTTCTTAGATGGCACCGACGCCAATAATACAGGATAAATAAAACTTGAAAATAGCATTTTTATAAGGAAATCAAATAAAGTCTTCGATAGTACTTATGTGTAGGCATAAAATTATTTTTCACTTTTAGATACAGTTAAAATTTATAAATGTAGGTATGATTTTGAAGTCTGTTATTTGTATAATACAATATCATTGTTAAATTTTTAAGGTTAGTAATGATATGTTTCCAAAGTTTTAGTATTAAAATTTTGTTTAGCGATTCCGTTCGAGCCGTTACCAAACAAATTACATAATATTTGTAGTGTCATAAGCTATGACCCAAAACGTCATAGGACCAATCGCGAGCGAAGCGAGCCGTATTTGAGCGTAGCGAGCTATGCGTGAGCGAAGCGAGCTCGAAAATTTATAGCATACTAGCTGACCCGGCAAACGTTGTTTTGCCTTATTAATTATTTTTATTCTAGTTTCTAGACAATTCTAGTATAATTAAAATGTTACTTACTTATTATAAGTGTGTATGGTATATGCGTGAAATGGGTATGGAGCGCTATGAACAAACGTTAAGGAAATATAAAAATAACAAACGCCAAAATATATTATGTTTAAGTTTTTATAGTTTATTACCTAAAATTACATATCACATATTAATTACGACAGGAACAATAACAAACAACATCAATCTTTTAATGCTATAGTGTGAACTTTATCCATAGCACCAATTGCCTCTTTTAAATGAGCATTATATTCAATATTGAGCTCATATTGGAATGCTAGACGCAATAAAAATCTTTTTAAAACAAATAACCGACTCCAAAACCACATCTATTTAATAGTGTCTATTTTTACCAACTTTAATTTGTTCTTCTTAGATGGCACCGACGCCAATAATACAGGATAAATAAAACTTGAAAATAGCATTTTTATAAGGAAATCAAATAAAGTCTTCGATAGTACTTATGTGTAGGCATAAAATTATTTTTCACTTTTAGATACAGTTAAAATTTATAAATGTAGGTATGATTTTGAAGTCTGTTATTTGTATAATACAATATCATTGTTAAATTTTTAAGGTTAGTAATGATATGTTTCCAAAGTTTTAGTATTAAAATTTTGTTTAGCGATTCCGTTCGAGCCGTTACCAAACAAATTACATAATATTTGTAGTGTCATAAGCTATGACCCAAAACGTCATAGGACCAATCGCGAGCGAAGCGAGCCGTATTTGAGCGTAGCGAGCTATGCGTGAGTGAAGCGAGCTCGAAAATTTATAGCATATTTGTTTGAGCCGCTTGAGCACAAAGAAGTCCAAAGCAGAACAAATTACATAATATTTGTTGTGTCGTAAGCTATGGCCCAAAACGTCCTAGCACCAATCGCGAGCGAAGCAAGCCCGATGCGAGCGCAGCGAGCTATGCGCGAGCGAAGCGAGCGCGAAAATTTTTAGCATATTTGTTTGAGCATAAAGAAGTCCAAAAAAGAACAAATTACATAATATTTGTAGTGTCGTAAGCTATGACCCAAAACGTCCTAGGACCAATCGCGAGCGAAGCGAGACGGATGCGAGCGCAGCGAGCTATGCGCGAGCGAAGCGAGCGCGAAAATTTTTAGCATATTTTTTTGAGCCGTTTGAGCATAAAGTAGTCCAAAGCAGAACAAATTACATAATATTTGTAGTGTCGTAAGCTATGACCCAAAACGTCGTAGGACCAATCGCGAGCGAAGCGAGCCGGATGCGAGCGCAGCGAGCTATGCGCGAGCGAAGCGAGCGCGAAAATTTTTAGCATATTTGTTTGAGCCGTTTGAGCATAAAGAAGTCCAAAGCAGAACAAATTACATAATATTTGTAGTGTCGTAAGCTATGACCCAAAACGTCCTACGACCAATCGCGAGCGAAGCGAGCGCGAAAATTTTTAGCATATTTGTTTAAGCCGTTCGAGCATAAAGAAGTCCAAAGAATAACAAATTACATAATATTTGTAGTGTCGTAAGCTATGACCCAAAACGTCCATGAACCAATCGCGAGCGAAGGGAGCGCGATGCGAGCGCAGCGAGCTATGCGCGAGCGAAGCGAGCGCGAAAATTTTTAGCATAAAGAAGTCCAAAGCAGAACAAATTTAATTTCATAATATTTGTAGTGTCATCATCATATTTGTTGAAAAATTTTTGCTCATACGTACGGGGTCTAGTTTATTAGTACATCAAATTTTATAACTTATTCTACGTAAGAACTAAGTGATCAGGTTCATATAAGTTATGGTGTCGAAAGTTTTTTAAGCTCCTTCCTTAGTTTAACGACTGTTTGTACTAAGAGGACCTACAATTTAACGTATAATCCGATCCACAGTAGCGCACAGATGAAAATACTTTTTTTTACAACAGTCATGTGCAGGAGAGGTTATGCAATAAAGTGACTTACGCGCTGGTGGAGCCGCGGGCAACAGCTAGTAGTTCATAAGAGTGTTACATTGAGATAGCAAAATGATAATTGTAAACAATACTACTACATACGATACATAAACAATAACGAAGGTCGAAATTTGTGTAAACAGTGAGAGAAGTCTTTGAAGAAAAATTTTGTGAGTAAAACAGGAGAAAGACTTCAGTCTATGGCATATAGTGTGTGCATTTCACTCACCAGTAAAGTAAAGGTTTAATTTTTTGAGTTATTTTCTTCAAAAAAAAGATAGATTTTTACTCGAAGTACAGTTAAAGACACTATATTTGATCAGTTATCAAGCGAGATGAAAAATGAATAAAATACTAAAATCGCCATAATAAATAGGGGTTGATGATAAAAAAGTAAAAATTTTGGGTTGTATGTATTTTTTAATGCCACTTTATATAAAATTCAAATAAAAAAAATTTGTCGAAAAAATAAAAAAATATATTTAAGGGTGAACAACCTTTATTTAGGGGTAAAAACGTTACACAGTAGCCGATTCTCATACCTACTGAATACGTATATGAAATTTGGTAAAGATCAGTCAATCCGTTTCGGAGGAGTACGGTAACAAACACTGTGACACGGAAATTTACTAAAATGGCCATAAAAAAATAGGGGTTGATAATAAAAAAGTAAAAATTTAGGGTTGTATGTATTTTTGAATAACGTATCATAAAAAAATAAAAAATAAAAATTTTGTCAAAAAAATGAATAAATAAAATTAAGGGGTGGACCACCCTTATTATTTAGGGGTGTGAAAAATAGATGTTAGCCGATTCTCAGACCTACCCAATATGCTTACCAAATTTCAGAGGAATCGGTCAAGCCGTTTCGGAGGAGTATCGAGACTAACATTGTGACACGAGAATTTTATATATAAGATTTGTTTGAGCCGCTTGAGCACAAAGAAGTCCAAAGCAGAACAAATTACATAATATTTGTTGTGTCGTAAGCTATGGCCCAAAACGTCCTAGCACCAATCGCGAGCGAAGCAAGCCCGATGCGAGCGCAGCGAGCTATGCGCGAGCGAAGCGAGCGCGAAAATTTTTAGCATATTTGTTTGAGCATAAAGAAGTCCAAAAAAGAACAAATTACATAATATTTGTAGTGTCGTAAGCTATGACCCAAAACGTCCTAGGACCAATCGCGAGCGAAGCGAGACGGATGCGAGCGCAGCGAGCTATGCGCGAGCGAAGCGAGCGCGAAAATTTTTAGCATATTTTTTTGAGCCGTTTGAGCATAAAGTAGTCCAAAGCAGAACAAATTACATAATATTTGTAGTGTCGTAAGCTATGACCCAAAACGTCGTAGGACCAATCGCGAGCGAAGCGAGCCGGATGCGAGCGCAGCGAGCTATGCGCGAGCGAAGCGAGCGCGAAAATTTTTAGCATATTTGTTTGAGCCGTTTGAGCATAAAGAAGTCCAAAGCAGAACAAATTACATAATATTTGTAGTGTCGTAAGCTATGACCCAAAACGTCCTACGACCAATCGCGAGCGAAGCGAGCGCGAAAATTTTTAGCATATTTGTTTAAGCCGTTCGAGCATAAAGAAGTCCAAAGAATAACAAATTACATAATATTTGTAGTGTCGTAAGCTATGACCCAAAACGTCCATGAACCAATCGCGAGCGAAGGGAGCGCGATGCGAGCGCAGCGAGCTATGCGCGAGCGAAGCGAGCGCGAAAATTTTTAGCATAAAGAAGTCCAAAGCAGAACAAATTTAATTTCATAATATTTGTAGTGTCATCATCATATTTGTTGAAAAATTTTTGCTCATACGTACGGGGTCTAGTTTATTAGTACATCAAATTTTATAACTTATTCTACGTAAGAACTAAGTGATCAGGTTCATATAAGTTATGGTGTCGAAAGTTTTTTAAGCTCCTTCCTTAGTTTAACGACTGTTTGTACTAAGAGGACCTACAATTTAACGTATAATCCGATCCACAGTAGCGCACAGATGAAAATACTTTTTTTTACAACAGTCATGTGCAGGAGAGGTTATGCAATAAAGTGACTTACGCGCTGGTGGAGCCGCGGGCAACAGCTAGTAGTTCATAAGAGTGTTACATTGAGATAGCAAAATGATAATTGTAAACAATACTACTACATACGATACATAAACAATAACGAAGGTCGAAATTTGTGTAAACAGTGAGAGAAGTCTTTGAAGAAAAATTTTGTGAGTAAAACAGGAGAAAGACTTCAGTCTATGGCATATAGTGTGTGCATTTCACTCACCAGTAAAGTAAAGGTTTAATTTTTTGAGTTATTTTCTTCAAAAAAAAGATAGATTTTTACTCGAAGTACAGTTAAAGACACTATATTTGATCAGTTATCAAGCGAGATGAAAAATGAATAAAATACTAAAATCGCCATAATAAATAGGGGTTGATGATAAAAAAGTAAAAATTTTGGGTTGTATGTATTTTTTAATGCCACTTTATATAAAATTCAAATAAAAAAAATTTGTCGAAAAAATAAAAAAATATATTTAAGGGTGAACAACCTTTATTTAGGGGTAAAAACGTTACACAGTAGCCGATTCTCATACCTACTGAATACGTATATGAAATTTGGTAAAGATCAGTCAATCCGTTTCGGAGGAGTACGGTAACAAACACTGTGACACGGAAATTTACTAAAATGGCCATAAAAAAATAGGGGTTGATAATAAAAAAGTAAAAATTTAGGGTTGTATGTATTTTTGAATAACGTATCATAAAAAAATAAAAAATAAAAATTTTGTCAAAAAAATGAATAAATAAAATTAAGGGGTGGACCACCCTTATTATTTAGGGGTGTGAAAAATAGATGTTAGCCGATTCTCAGACCTACCCAATATGCTTACCAAATTTCAGAGGAATCGGTCAAGCCGTTTCGGAGGAGTATCGAGACTAACATTGTGACACGAGAATTTTATATATAAGATTTGACTCGGTGACAGAATATACTTAACTAATTCATCAAAGGCACGAAGGGGGAAAGCTAATTCATGTGAAAAGTGTATATAAAATAAATCAACATTTACAAACACGGTGAATTTAAATAATTTCTGTAATTCACACTTAATTAAGTTAAGTTACCAAAATGGGATCCTTATACTTATCCCAAAACCATCGTAAAGATGCGTTAACGTACAGCACTTTCAAACTCAGTAAACTAAATTATAATATTGTTTATTCGACCCGGTTCAAATATTATTTTGCAGCAATACACTTGCAAGTTTATATTTATTGGACAGCGAGCCAGTACAAGCTACTCCGTACCCAGTAATTATAGATTTAAAATTAAGTTACCCCCGGGGCGCTCTGAAGGCTTTATCAAAGCGTTTTCTAAGATATATGAGCGGAGGTCCCGCCCTCTGACTGTGCATTGAACTTTAAATCTCTTTACACCTGAGGCACATTATTTAGCAGTATGGGCAGTTATTGGGGGAAGAGCTTTGAAACGACCCTAATAAGTATTAACAAGATTTGTTCAAACGTTCGTTTACAGGGAATTTATATGACGTCAGTGTGTTTTAATATAAGCAATATTTGTCACGTAAATATTTAAACTGTGTGGTAGAAGATGACCCCATCCTATAGGTTTAATATGTTACTCTTTTATATGAAGTGTTTTGTTTCAGATTCCGGAATTAAAGAAATTCCGACAAAAACTTAAAAAATACTCAAAATACGAGTACCACCGTGTTAATAGTTTTTTATCATCACTTTTTTAGGACATGGAATCTTTACTGCTCATTATTATTACTTACTGAAAAAATCTATACCAATATTATAAAAAGGAAAAGTTTGATTCTTTGTTTGTTTGACGCGAATAGGCTCCGAAACTACTGGAGCGATTTGAAAAATTATTTCACAGTTGGGAAGCTACATTATGCCCGAGTAACATGGGCTTTTTTTTTTCTTTTCAACTTCAACGGATTATTTTACATATATCCCGTGCGAAGCCTGGTACTGGTACAGTACTGGCTGCTAGATAGGTATAATTACGAGTACATTCCTATTCATATACCTATTGTTAGTTATTTTTAAGAAACAGCTCCATACTTCTTTATCAATTTATTCAAAATTCAGTAAAGATTCTTCGTCTTAACGAAGAATCTTTACTGCTCGTATTGTTCAGCCACCGCCCACCAAATACAGTTGTTGTGGAATAAACGCGATAAAATCGCACTTTATACGACATGCGAAGTTGAACTTAGTTTGCTAGGGTGTAAATTATTATAAACGCTGCTCGAGTGAGCAACCGCCCTTTATGGTGGGTGGTTTATTATAGCGATAGCGCGTTGTGAAGCGAGTTCACTGACTGACGGTTGGCAGAGTCGAGTTTACACCTGAATACATTATTACACTGTTTATTCTAGCAGTTGGCAAGGAGGTGCTTTGAGCCCGGTTTTATTAGTCTACCATGTAGATAGATATTACGACCTTATCTTAAGACAACTAAGATCTAGGTCCAAATAATATTAATCTTATCTTGAGTTACGAGTAGTATAATAGTGGCAAGTTGCTCTTTTGCTAAAGGATTTTTTTAAAATTTAAACCTCAATATTGTAGGACTGAATAGAAAACCTACTAATCAATGCATTGAATGATTTACTATATTAAACTATGCGCTCCGTGGTGTTACCCGCTTTAACCCGGGATAAAAATAGAATATGTGTTAATCTAAATAAGTTATATGCAAATTCCACGGGAACCAGTAAAGTTTTCGGAATAAAAAGTAACCTATGTGTTAATCCAAGGTCTAACCTATTTCCATATCAAATTTAATGAAAATCAGTTAAACCATTTGAGCGTGAAGAAGTAACAAACATACACACACAAATTTTCACATTTATTATATTAGTACGAGTAGGATTAACTATATATTACGTATTAATTACTTACAATATTAATTACATATCGTATAATTCGTAAAATTATGTAATTAGTTAATTAGTCAGTAATGTAATTAGTTAAACTCGTAAAATTAATTGTAATGTAAATATAAATATAATTGTAATGTACGTAAAAATAACGTTAAATTAATTGTAATGTAAATGTAAATATAATTGTAATGTAATTAGTTAAACTCGTAAAATTATGTAACTAGTTAAGGTAAACATACATATAATAGGTGAAAAATGTATTATCCTAAGCTAAGCCTAAGCAATCATAATATACATATGTAGTCTCGCTTGCAAAATATTACACTTATGTTTGTTTACAGTTTCACAGCTTGCCTATTTGATATTTCCAGTCACACATCCACCCACTTTCGCAGCCCCAAAAAGAAGGAGCACCTATTAACATTCTTCCGAGATACCGCCGTCAGTGGAGTGAAGGCAAACATGGCGGACGCGACACCGGAATGCTTCCGGAACATTCGAATGCCGGATGCGACCCGGAACACCACTTTCCGACTACAAATCACTCTGTCACTACTGTTTTATTTCAACACTATTTTACAAGACGAATTAATGAAGACAGCATCGAAGCTTGGGTGATTTTGTTATTTTTAATTTCAAGGTACTACATATTTCATTTTCCTGCAATATTTGTTGCGTTTACCTGAAAGTCATAGCTATTTCAGGGTTGAAACATAATTAAATTCTTCCAAATCAGTCTAACGCGATGCTTTAGCGAGTAGTACTCGTATTTACTCAAAGTTAGCAAAAATTTTTGAATAAACAAAAACTAAAAAAAAATAAAGTTAATAACTTTTGTTACAAAGTGGAAAATTACAAATAACTACATACAAATAATTCTGCGCTTATCAATATTAAAATAAATGAGTTTGGAATTTGGAATTGTGAAATATTTAATTTATTTACGCAGTAATTAACCGAATGTCTAGTAATTTCAGACTTGTGGAATTATATATTTCACTTATTTACTTGCAACAGGTATACAAATTTTTATTTCACTCTTTTTTTCAAATATACTGCGTTAATGATTATAAAATCGTTCTATAATACACGGCTAAAAAACTTTCCCGATAAAACTTCAGTGTCTGTGAGGTAAGAGTTACACTGTGCTACTTTACAAAATTCAACAATTAACATTTTGCGGCGTTTTATTTTGGAAAAGCGCAAAAAGATAACGTTGTTGGCAGTATCAGCTCGGGACTCGAGCCAAATGTTAAGGATTCCATTTAGGTATAGCCTTACTCTATTTACTATCGTAAAACTTTCAACAAATCGCACAATTTGAATACTAATGTTTGCATAACCGGCTATCACTTACGTTTATTTTGTCGGTATTAGCCCGACATGTTTTAGCACAATCAGTGTGCCGTTCTCAAGGGCAGGAACACAGCCAACGTACGCTCGCGATGACGGCTGCGCCCGCTCTGCGAATTTGATAACTGTTTGATTTATTTCGTTTGAGTTTAATTTTTGTCTCGGACATTCTGACACACTTTGCTGAATTTGATTCATCAAAGTGTGACAGAATGTCTGTTCGTAATGTTAATTGCCTGAAATTCAACCGATAAACTAGTAGTACATAATGCCTTATGTAAACGGAGAAGTATATATTTTTTAATATCTCCGACAATGTTTATTGGTACCATATGAGATTTGTAATTCATTATAGTGTATAAATCCTACTAGTTAAGCCCTTACGTTTTATACCTTTATCGGTAATTGGTAATTTTCTAAAAAACAATCTAATAAATAAATAATAAATATTAGGACACATTCCACACACGGCTGGTTAACCCCAAACTGAACCATTTCTAGTTCGTGTTATGGTAGCTAACACAGCTGATATACTACATATACATACATACATATTTTATATAGATACATATTTTACACCCAGACCCACAGCCAACAAATTTAGTTAGGCACAAAGATGTTGGCCGGGCCGGGAATCGAACCCGGAACCTTCTGATTGACAGGCCGGCATAGTAACCTTTACGCCATGGAGGTCGTCAAATCTATCCGCCATTTTGTAGTGGCAGTTATATTGGTTGTTTTTTTTTCATCAAGAACATACAGTAAAATAAAAATAAAATCGTTGCATATGTTCTACTATCTGTGCTGTGCATCGGGATCTACGATGCCACGGAAAGATACACACACACACACACACACACACACACACACACACACACACACACACACACACACACACACACACACACACACACACACACACAGTCGACACAGACTCAAACTTATAACCCGTCGCTTTTGCGTTGCTGGTTAAAAGTGGGAGTCCAAATTGTACACGGAAATTGTAAGGCTTTGTACAACGGTGAACCATAAATACTTCTCTATGGCGTAAATACACCTACTGCCGTGTAAAGAGAAGGAACTAGAAATACGTAAGATACCAGACACGAGTTATGTTACGTATTAGATCAATTAGTTGTCGTTTATGTAGCAGGTCCACATTTATATAGCACAGTAACATGTTTTCCGAGAAGTAAGGGACTGACTTGACCTTTAGGAGAAAAAATAAACCGCCATAATAACGTGCAAAAGAAAAAAAAAACAAGTGCCAGTTGGTTACAATAGAACAAAACAATGGTTACAATCGGGACCGGATTTGTAACAATTTTATTTTATACATTGTTTGGAGGTTTTTATATATTTATTTTTGACTTGACTTGTGAATGGCTACAAATTAAAATTATTTCCCTGTTTTATATTTAAAAAACCCTTGATATGTTAAAGAAATGTTTGGTCTACAGATGCTCCAACGGGGAAAATTAAAAATTCTTATTCTTATTTCTTTTAAATAATACTTAAAAAGTTACGTTAAAAGCTTCCACTTTCAATCGACTTCTTCAAACTTTATCAACAAACGATTTGCTCGCCTGGTTTTCACTTCATCGAAGCAAGTGAAGATAAAACTTGAATCATTACCATCATTTCGGAGATAATGTTCAATGATTTTTTTAACATAAAAACGCTTATACAGAAGTTAAACAGAAAGAAGGAACGCAAAAGTGAATTAAAATTTCTTGAACAAGGCTCTTAGGAAGTAGAGTTAAAGCCACAAGTCAAATAGACGTCGCTGGGCTGAAACAAAGGCGATGGTCCGTGGACTCGAGATTATGCAACATTGAATACTACAGAATAATTATATATCTGGAAATTTCCATCAGCTTTCTGTTATAAAGGGCTTTAGATAAATAAATAAAAAAAGTGTAAAGTACTTTCTTTTCAATGTGTCCAATCAATGTTAAGTTTAAAAGTTAAAATTTATTGCAGCTTTCACACACGGCTGGTTAACCCCATACTGAACCATTTCTAGTTTGTGTTAAGGTAGCTAGCAAGTAATATATAAATAAATATTTTATATGGATACATATTTAACACCCAGACCTACAGCCAACAAATTTAGCTAAGCACAAAGATGTTGGCCGTGCCGGGAATCGAACCGGGAACCTTTGGATTGGCAGTCCGGCATGGTTACGCCAACGAGGTCGTCAAAGTTCTAGAGCAAGTTTAAATGGTTGCATTCTAAAATTGACTATGTTTTCCATATTTGATGAGATTTAATTGATTTGTCTATAATTCAGATTGTGTCGCTTTTCTCTTGTTAATTATCATGTAAAGTGACATTACTCGTTTCAATTTAGTTCTTTTAATCTTTAAAGTAAGTGTCTTTTTAAAATAATGTGAAGTAGACATTTGTCTACTTTTTGTTTCAATAAATTCAATATGTCTTCTGATGGCTTAAGACTAAAGATGTTTAATACAAATATTTAAAATGTTGGAGTTCAGAATATTATTTGTATGTTTACATAAGAAATACAAGAATATTTTATTAAATGCTTTATGTGTCGTACGTAGGTCCAACCGGTCTTTGACAAACAGCTTTGTTCAAATCCCTGAATGGTCTGTACACACTCAGAAATGCTTCGCCGTACCCTCTCATAAATAATACCTGAGTACAGCCCAGTCATAGAGTTGAAACATAGGAAGAGGTGTAACAATACCTTTACTGAAATGATATACAAAAAAGAGACATAAAAAAACTTAAATAATATATTTGTTTTCCCTTAAAGATTTTATGCTGTAATTTTCACCACCTCGTTGTTTGTATTTGCTTTTGGATGTTTTCTGCAACTGGTGAAATTATTGCCAAATATTACCTAATAAGCGCAAATCACGAATTCAGACCAATATGTCCATGCTCACAAACGAACACACAACCATTTAGTTTTCGCCATACTTGTCAAATAAGACGAATATACATTATTAAATATATCGTATGCACATTGTATTTTTAATTAATGAATAATTCGACATATTTGGGAAAAACAAAGAGGCATAAGTATCATGTGAAGTATCACCATTGAATTTGTTCCTAAAACTAAAATCTAAATCAAGGATGTTCTAATAATAGAACGAATAGAACACACTTGATTTTGCTCAGTATACGTAGGTACTTAAATGTTAAATGTATTTGTTACGAACGCGCGGTTCGCTCTTGTATATCCACGCTTATTCTGGGCTGGGTCGCTGGCGGATTCCAGCTGTTTGTTGCTAACTGTATCGATTTAAATTTTGCTGTATTTAGGTCTGGTGACGTCACTTCATAATTTCTACTTCAAACCGACTGTGCTCACTTGCCAAGGTTTTCTCCTTTACTTATCAACTCCAAGTTGGGAATCGCGTAGGCACAGATTAATTACGAGCCAGATGGTAACATGGGCTTGAGGCACTATGTATGGGTGTACCCGGTGTGTCTAAGAGCACGGGAATAATTCCCTTTGGTTTAACATCGTCTAGCAAACTTCTGCGTCTCGACCGAGGTGCTTAGTGAAGACTTGGGAAGGCAGAGTTTCAGACTTAGACGAATAAGCGCTTCTAGAGTTCTCAAGTTAACAATGGCTAGCTCTTCACTTACTATGGTATTATAGAGTAGTTAAAAATTGAGGTTATAAAGTAAATATTTTTAGTAGATCATTTTTTATTTGTATAAAGTTAGTTTATCAACTATCAATCGATTATTTTGCTAAAAACAACTACGAAATGGTAAATGACATATTTGCCACAACTGCCTTAAGAGCATTAAGAAGAAAATATACACTGTGATGCATTTCAAATCTAATGGCGCCACTACAATATGTTGAGTCGGGTGTTCGCTGTATTTTTAATTTAGTTTTCTACAAAGATACCGAAGTATGTATGTATATCTTCAATATTACTTCTAGCATAAGCACTGTTCACTTCATCGCCACAATTAACTGCTTGTAATTAATTTCCGAAACACAATACAGAGCCATGTTGTTGGTTCCTGTGGGATAGCACAGACCGTAATTTAATGCAATTTGATCCATCGACCTGGAGATTACACACAGGCTATCACTGGCTTGGTAGTCTCGATGATATACCAAAAATCTTATTAACTAAATTACTGATACAAAATCTTTGTTAATAAAAAAATGCTGTAGTTAAGGCGATGTTTTACCGCGTTTAGCAGTGCAGTATATATTTGATCGAAGCACCTAATGCGTGGCAGTATGTGTTTCACGAAATAAATTCATATACAATTAACAATTTACAATATTGAAATTTTAAAAGTAATATTTATTTATTTTTATTGATCACTTTTAGAAGCACACCATTTCAATTTTTTTATGACTATTTATTGTTTTCGTAAGTAAAACTATCGAGTAAATTTCACGTAATTATGTTTTGGAACTTAATTATTCTTAGCACTGAATTAAAGATAATACAGCAAAAAAATCTTAGGCGTTTATTATTTACGCAGTAAGAAATTTCAAAATATTCTATTTTGCTCCCATACCGTCCTGACCCGACGTCTAATACAGAGACTTGAACCCTGTCACAATACACCAGACAACACAACCACATTTTAGATTACAAACGTCAAAATCAAAGGTCATGTCATCGCGCAAAACAACACGAGATAACAAACCCTCATCTCGGGATAGCGCCGGCGCCGGCTCAAACCACGACAGACAACTCCGGGATAAATCAAACTCCTAATTCGCTCCAGTATTGTGGACAGCGGCGAGATAGACCGCAGATATCAGAGCTCGGCGCCGGAATCTGCTCCCAAAGGAGGCGAGTAATAAAGCCGCTGGTTCGATTAAGCCAGTAAATCAGACTGTCGACTCGCATATATATAGCGGGTTAACTCGCGATTTCACGTGTCCCTGCCCTCTATCTCGGTCGACGGAAATTGCCAAGAAAAGATGGCGAACGCGGGCGCCCTTTATTTATTTTATTTCCTTGGACCGTGTGCTTTGTATTCGGACGCAGTGGCTGGTAAATAAATTGTAGTTTGAGGCCGCCTTATTGTTAGCACACGGGTGCTGTAAATCAATTACCGGCCAGCTGCGATGCGGTTTTTTGAAGCTCATAGGATATAACTTTACTAAAGGAGTCAAAGTAGAACTTTTGGTATAATAATGACATAAATGTAGTGGCCTTTTTAATTGCTCGCCTAACTATCTATCACCCTCAATTTGAAAAATCTGTCACCGCGCATAAAACGGTGTATCAGCCTTTGATGGCCAGTAATTCCGTATAAAGCATGTTCTGCTTTCGTCTGGAGTTTTGCAGACTCGTAGAAGTTAAGAGTCCTGCTGGTCAAATACTTAGCTGTATAGTGTAAAAAAAAATGCTTTTCTTTAAGTATTTTGATATACCTATACATTTTCAGAAATGTATGTGCCTGTAGTTTACTATAAAAGATCCAACACCCAAAATCATATGGCGAAATTAACAACTAATTGAAGCCAAGCGAATATGTTACCCTGTTTTCGAACTATCTGATTGTGATAACAGGAAACACATGACGTTTTGCCGATATGTTAACGCCGACAAATTCACAATATCGCAACGTTTGAAGCACGTGCTAAAATACGATTGGTTTATTTTGTATGTAGTGGCATGTATGTACTGTATATATGTTTATTTGTATGTATACACATGATTACAGCTCATGGTCGGGTCGGGCTTGTCTCGCTTGGCTAGCAGGCACCCTTAAGTTGAAAAATCTGTCACCGTGCACCTAGCAGTGTGTTTCGGCAGCCTCCTTGAAAACCAGTTATTCCAGACTAGGCATGCTGTACCATGGGCAGGGTCCCTGTCCCAAAAAGTGAGTGCCCTGCTCCGCGGGCCACAGAGGACTATGGCCATCAGGGTCTGCAGAGGGTTCCGGACCCTCTCGCACGAGGTGGCCTGCGCTCTGGCCGGGTCCCTACCGTGGGACCTCGAGGCTGCCGTCTTGGCGCAAGTCTACTGGCGCCGGGCGCGGTCGCGAGACCTGCGCCCCCTCCCTCAGGAGGTAGTGCGCTGGCGGAGGAGCACCAGATGCGCGGCCATGGCGACCTGGCAGGAGCGCATCCTCGCTGGGCCCGCGGTGCGGGGCGCGGGAGCCACCCGTCTCCTCGAGGCCCTCCGGCCTCTCTTGAGGGAATGGGTGGAACGTGGGCACGGAGTGCTCTCCTTCCGGATGACGCAGGTTCTCTCGGGGCACGGTTGCTTCGGGAGGTACCTGCACAAAGTCGTCAGAAGGGAGCCAACCCCGGAGTGCCACAGGTGCGGCTGTGCGGAGGATACCGCGCAGCATGCCCTGGAGGTATGTCCGGGAGAAGCCGGGCCGCGACAATCCCTGGTCGCGGTGATTGGGACGGACCTCTCCTTACCGACCATTCTCAGGAGGATGGTCGACGACGAGAGGTCATGGGACGCGATGGCCTCCTTCTGTGAGACAGTCATGTCCAGAAGAGAGGCCGAGGAGCGGGAGCGGGAGTTAGACCCTCACTCCCACCCGCTCCGTAGGAGACGGGCACGGAGGCGAGCCGTTCGGGCTCGGACTCCGTCCCCACTTGGAGGCCCTGGGGCATTGGACGCGGGGGTGTCCGGTGCTTCACACCAGGGAGAAGGGCCTCCCGAGGAGACGATGCCTTTGGTTGTCCCAGGGCATCGCTCGCGCTGTAGAGGGGGGCGTCGCCCCCCTTTAGGTGGGTCCGCTCGGACTGCGGACAGCGGCCTGGGCAGGGAGAGCAGCGGCAATGCGCGAAGCGGTCCTGCTTCCCTGCCCCCGCCGTGAGATGGGACACCGTGAGGTTTTAGTCGGTAGTGACGGCCCTTCTGGCCGTCGAGTCCGACATACCCCGCTCGCCTCCCCCAGGCTTGTAGCGGGAGATGCGTAAATGCATTTCCTCACGAAAAAAAAAAAAAAAAAAAAAAAAAAAAGGCATGCTGTACCATAGGCTGGAATGTCTCGAACTCACGCCCTGCTGGTCAAATGATTTGCAGAAAAAAAATAAAAAGATACATACATTTTCGCGTAGAAAACGGTCACATGTGACCGTTTTCGACGCGATAATAATAAGTAAGTGTGACCGTTTTCTACGCGAAAATATTAAGATGCCTTACGTGAACAGTTTACAATGTTTAGATACATACATATTGCAGATTCTGTAAAATTATGTAAAAATTATTCTGTTAAATTATTACTTTATTACAAAGCAAAGAAAATAAAGATCATAATTGAATTACAACTGCATTTTTAATAAAGTACTATATTACTAGCTGACCCAGCGAACGTTGTTCTGCCTTACGGGTATGAAAAATAGATAGTAGCCGATTCTCATACCACACATATGAAATTTGGTAAAAATCAGTCAAGCCGTGTCGGAGGAGTACGGTAACTAACACTGTGACACGGAAATTTTATATATAAGAAGATTATGAGCCTGTTTTGTCCCATTGAAGAGCAAAGGCCCTTAAAGTAAATGTGAAATAAAATATCGACTGAAATATTTAACTCAAAAAATAATAACAGGAATTTTCGCTTCTCGGAGATTTAGAAAAACAATCAAGCAGAATATCATATTGCGAGCAAAATTGCGAAACAATTTCCCTCGCGATCACAATACTTAGCGCAAACAAAAAAACGAAGGGAAAACACTATTCCGTAATGGAAAAACATTCCCAGCGAGAATAAATAATTCCCGATGGCCGCGATCCCATTATGCGGTGATGATCTCGACAGGGACGCCGCGGGAAATAATAGTTGACAGTGACATCGAGCTTATCTTCACAGAAATTCACAAACACATAGTCAACCAATGTGACTGCAGAACTGATTTTAGTTTTTTTTTTCTTTTTTTTTTTACACATTCACACACGACTTAGCCCCATACTGAACCATTTCTAGCTCGTATTATGGTTGCTAACACAACTGATATACTACATATACATACATACATATTATATATAAATACATATTTAACACTCAGACCCACAGCCAACAAATTTAGTTAAGCACAAAGACGTTGACCGGGCCGGGAATCGAACCCGGAACCTTCTGATTAGCAGACCGGCATGGTAACCTTTACGCTAACGAGGTCGTCAATTTATTCGTTATTTATTTATAGGTCGTCGATTATCCTACTAATTTGTATAGTTCTGAGATCCGACGACGTACGAAAGTTCGAGATGTTGGATCTGCTAACCTGAAACGGAGCTGGGCAGGACACTTGGCCAGGCGACGTGATGACAGGTGGAGCAAACTTGTAACCGAGTGGTGGCCGAGGCTAGGGAAGAGGAGCGTTGATCGTCCAGCGGCAAGATGGGTCGACGAAATTACAGCTATCGCGGGTCGAACCTGGACTAGATTGGCACAGGACCGAAACATATGGCATGACGCCTATACCCAGCAGTGGGATAGAATCGGCTGTGGATGATGATGATGATGTATAATAAATGCAAAAGTTTGTGTGTGTTTGTTACTTCTTCACGCTCAAACGGCTGAACCGACGTTGTTGAAATTTGGTGTGATGACTTGAATTGGAGTGAGAACTTGGAGTAACACATACTTCATTTTATCTTGAATCTGGTTACTTTTATCCCGAAAACTAAACTGTCGTTCCCGTGCGATACGCAAATAACTTTAAAAATTCTATGTTACTCTTTCACGACCCACCAGCTGGACCGATTTTGATGAGATTTACTATTAATATAGGTTAGACCATGGATTAACATAGGCTACTCATTATCCCGGATTAACTTATTTTTGTCCCGAATGAATGCAGGTAACACCGTGGGGCGTAGGTAAAGATCAATAAAAAACTAAATATATTATTACTTTCACGTAAAGTAATTGAATTACCAAATTCAGAACATCATTAAAACAAATTTTTTCAAGCTCATCCACTGTACCAAAAGGAATTCATAAATCAATGCGCCAAGTGGAATCTAGATTTACTCGTAGGATAACTGAATAAATCATTTGTTACATTAATTAATTAAATTTTAATATAAGTACATACAAATTTACAATTCTTTTTCAATATAAATAACTTGCCATATGCGACGAGATGTTGTAAGGCCAATATATTATTTATCTTTATCAAGACAAAGTTTCTTGCGGAAAATTGTATTATTCTGTTTGAAGAACCATCGTAGCCACGGCCTCTAGGGGTCGGCAAAAAAATAATAGCAAAAAATCGGACAGGTTTCCTCTACGGACGAGCGGAAATGTATTTCTATTTCACTGTGAACAGCAAACCTGAAAAAAATTTAATAAACTGCCTTTAAACTGAGAACGATATTTTCGGATGTGTAGTTAAAAAGTAAAAATCCCAATAAGTAGACCTAAAATGCACCTTAGTTCAATGCCAATAAAAATATTCAATCTACTACCCGAAGAACTAAAGACAATAGAAAGAAATGGTACCTTTAAAAAAGGTATAAAAACACTGATTGAAAAATTTATTTTCCGGCTGCAGAAATTCGTGCTATTAGACCATAATTAGTATAAATAAAATTTGTCAAGTTCGAGTCAGGTTCGCGCATGAATGGTTCTATACTAATATCATAAAAATATTAAAAAAAAACATGTTTTTGCTTGGAAGCTCCCCACAAATATTAATTAATTTATTATTTTTTTATTAATTAGTAATTTAGTAAAGTAATATTGATTTCTATAATGTCTGAAAATTTTAAACGTCAACCTGTTACCGTTTTTGATATAATAATATAGTAAAACTAGCTGACCCGGCAAACGTTGTTTTGCCTTAATAATTATTTCTAAATATACAGTAGCCGATTCTCAGACCTACTGAATACGCATATAAAATTTGGAAAAAATCGGTCAAGCCGTTTCGGAGGAGTACGGTAACAAACACTGTGACACGGAAATTTTATATATAAGATGACACAAAAAAAAACATTTGTTATATTAAAATATTTTTTATTTTTAGTGTTTGTTGTTATAGCGGCACGGGAAATACATAACTTGTGAAATTTTCAGCTCTCTAGCTATCACTGTATCTGAGATACAGCCTGGTGACAGACAGACAGAAGGACAGACAGATAGATAGATATAGTAGGCTTATTAATAGGGTCCCGTTTTTATCTTGTAAGTTACGGAACCCTATAAATAACTTTTATGAAAAATAGTTGACAAACTCGTAATATACTTTTAAAATATTCTTAGCAAAATAGTGGTACCTATTCTCCGTACAAAACAAACTAAATAATAAAAGGCTGTATAGTAAACGAAATTACAGGCAGTTATTTTAATTAAACAATTAACTTGGAAACGGCTAACTACGGCTGCCTGCCATTTTCCCACTCTGAACTCAATTACTGTACTACTAGCTAGCTAAATATTGGTTTTTAAAATGCAGTTGTTATTAATGCTAATTTTTACTTGTTACTGGTCACCCCACTCGTAAGGCAAGTGTGACTCAATTAAACGTCTGTTTTTCAATTTGACGGCCCTTCACCAATTACTTGATTTTCTAGTTATGCGTGGATTTGCACTCATTTTACGGTAATAAAAAGTTGTGAGGAGAGGAGAGAAAGGAACCAGTAATGTTTGAGGACCACAATATCTGAAATCGTGTGTCATTCGTCTTTTGCCACTTTACACTGACTACTTAACCTTTTCATTTGTTATATTTTTTTTCTGGTTGGTTTTTTATGCGTTTGATGGTGTTTCTAATTTTCTGTTTGTTTTTTTTTTATTATTTGTCTTATTCATGTGCCCATTTAATATGTTTTATTATTTTTCAATTTTCTTCACTTTTCTTCATCTGTATCCCCACGCGTCTCTAAAGGTTGGTTCTGAAAATCAGTGCTGCAACGAAATCTGTAGCGTTTATACTGAGGGCTGACCTTTTTCGGACGCTAGGGGACACATACTATGCTGTCTTTCTTCTTTTTTTCATGTTTGTCTTATATAATTTGTAATCGTTTCGGTTTTGTCCCACGTAAATGTTTTTTATGTATTGTTTTTCTTTGTCTCACAAAATAAATGTTTCTTTCTTTCTAATGTATATGTATGTGTCTTCAGTGTATGATATAAGTAGATGTGTCTTTTTACACGCTTTATATTAGTTTCACCTGTATGTTTGTTTGTAACCTACTTCTTTGGGCGCGATTATGACCCACTTTAAACGGCCAGATTTCGTTGAAACTTTGTAGATTTATTGAGGACCGATGACAATACACTAATTTGATACAATTATTACTTTTTTTTGTATTTTTGTTTGTATGTTTGTTTGTAACCGACTTCTTTGGGCGCGATTTTGACCCACTTAAAACGGCCAGATAAGCGTGTTTTTTAGTTTTTTTTTTTAAACTACTATTATTCCATGTTTTTTTCTTACATAATTTGTAATTGTTTCGATTTTGTGCTACGTAAATGTTTTTTATGTATTGTTTTTCTTTGTGTCACAAAATAAATGTTTCTTTCTTTTTAATGTATATGTATGTGTCTTCAGTGTCTGAAATAAATGTATAAATGTGTCTTTCTTCGTTTCTTTTCTTTATTCGTCACACACTTTACTCACTTGGCATATATGTACATAGCAACCACTGACATTGTCAACAGTTGTACATGAAAATGTAATATGAAGTTACCTTCTTTAATAACAAACTTACAAATTACACGTGCCGTGACATGCACTGTCTCGTACATGCTGCACTAACTTATTTAGTGCCTTAGTATAGGACAACGGTCGGGGCAGTGAATTGTTAAACCAAGCCAGACTCTAGATAGTCGTGCTTTGAGAACAACGTGGCTGTGGTTAGGATAGTGGTATATAAGATACTACCATATCGTCCCGGTTTTGAACGGACTATAAAATAATCTAAGTTGCATAGAGAAACAAAATATAGCCTATATTACTCAGGGATAATGTAGCTTCCCAACGGTGAAAGAACTTTTCAAATCGTTCCAGTAGTTTCGGAGCCTATTTGCATCAAACAACAAGCAAACCTATTTGCGTCAAGAAACGAAGCAATCAAACTTTTCCTCATTATAATATTGGTATAGATTAGACGAGTAAAATGAAAGTAAAATATTTATTGAATTAGTTAATAATTATTTATTTCAAATTTAAAGTTGATTACTAAGACTAACAGACTATCATTTAACTCGTAAAAGACAGTCTAGTGCATGGTCACCCATCCAAATACTGTACGCATCGATTGTTGCTTAATCTCGGTGATCGCGTCAGATCATCTTAGTAAACCGACCTATAGCCTGGTGACAGAAGCAAAAACAGACAAAAAGACAGCTGGAGAGCGTCTGTCTTAGTTGTGTAGTCCTGTTCTTACACATTATATAAGGAACGCTAAAATCATAAAAATGTGCTTTAGATTATTTAAAGCTCTGGCACCACTCAGTTTCTGACGAAATAAATTTAATAAATTATGAACTCTCCTATCTTTAATCTTTAAAGCTAAATTTAATATTAAATGTTACTTCAAAGATGCCTCAATAAAATTAAAACGAGTCTTATTACTTCTAATATAAACGATTTGCATAAAACGAAAGCTATCAAAAATCGGAGTGAAATACTTACTTCAAGGTAACTTACTCAGGTTTTTACTTAATGGACATTTTATATTTCTGGAATATTATCTAATGTTTACGATATATTATCTTAATTAAAAACAAATATTACTAAGTAGCCACTCACTCACATCATACAGACCTACAATTTTAGATATCTTCTATAAGCGGTAGCACCCAGATAAAAATTTCAATTTGTAATGATAGCCTTTTGCATGGTCATCAATACAAAAATCGTTGTATAACTTTGGTGATTGCATTAGATCACCTTAGCCAAGTAAAGGGTAACAAACTATATTATCATACTGATATTATAAATGCGGAAGTTTGTCTCTGTGTGTGTATGTGTGTGTCTGCATGTGTATGTGTTTGTCAGTTTTTCACCCTCAAACGGCTGAACCGATTTCGATAAAATTCGGTAAGCAGATAATTTAGACCCTGGAGTAACACACACTAGTATTATTATAATTTCAAACCGCATAATTTATCATTGTAAGAGTATATAGAACAAACTAAGTAAGCAAGTCTGATTTGACTAGAAACAAGGGTTGCTCGCGCTATGCCAGTCCGAATCTGCGTACAACGTTGATTTAGACAGGCAGCTGTCCCCGACCGGCAGGTTGCTTGTTTTTGGTCTGTCCTGTACTTCACTGAACAGCTCTGTTCAGAGAACAGAACCTCATTGTGAGTTAGAGTGGCCATCAGTAATGTAGTTACTAATGTTAGAGCTATACGCTACAAGACTGAACTCAAATTATACTATATGTGAAGCTCAAAACTTTTGTTAGTGTGTGTTACGGAGATAAAAAGGCAAATTATTATAGCTCAATAGTTTTCACTATTTTATAATCCTGTGGTTTTAACCATGTAGCAATAGGGTAATGAAAGGATGAATTTCACATGCGGGCTTGCAATCAGTGTTTTAACCATGATGCCACCTACACTCCGTTTGCATCTGGTGTGCTTACATTATTTATTTAACAGGTATCACATCAGACCCGTATCCATTCTGATTTGCGTGACACGAACTTTATAGTCCATTGGAAGAGCGAAAATACCTTTTTATGACATCCAATAGTGAGGGTAGCATATGAAAATGAAACTTTTGTATAGTTTTTACGACGGCACATATGTATAGGTACCGGTGTAGTTTCGAACAGAAACTGTGAAATAGTCGTGTAGTATGTGATTGCATACGACTAGACGTTTGTTTTTCCTTCGGTATCGGTCGATATGACTGACATGCAAATGCTTCTATCAATATTCATGGAGAGCTGTGTCGCCGATAATTGAGACTTACCTGACGACTGAGCCTCGGTTTTCATACTCGTTACTGCGCGGATAGCAGGAAAAATCACTCGAATATGCCGCCCTATGAATTTTAATTATGTTAATACTTTTGATCTCAACCCGTAAAAACTTCGGAATCCCTAATGAACGTAATCATAAAAGAGTCGGTGCAAAAACTTCCCTTTTTAGCATAAAAAGGAACAGTGAAAGGGGGTGAAGTCATCAGTGTTTATGGAGACAAGTTGCCGGATAGAAATGGATTGTGTGCGCGGCGATCTTTGTAGATAAATGGCTGATCCCGACAGGCTTAAAAATGCAAGGCGAGGGAAAGCCAAGGTAGAGATTCCGTGCGCTTATTTACCACAGCGCACGGCGACACATTTCGGTGCCGACATTGGATTCCGAGTAAGTGCGTTTTCAGGGAATCAATTCAGCGCGCACCTACATACACAGCGGACACATTTTATGGGACCGCAATCTTCATAAATCTCGACCGAGTCGACCTTTTGTCTTTGTCCCCTTCTCTTACGATTTAGTCAAATTCAGATCCACCGCAAATTGGCCATACTGCGCCCTCGGGCGGGCGTGCGTGTTACATCTTTATTTGAGAGAGAAGCTTTTGTACAGGTAAATATAGGTGGGAGATACTTGGAAACTTATGTAAATCGGGTTATATGTGCCTCGAATAAGTAACTCGAAACACAATAACGTAGTTTTTCCCCTACCCTCTTTGCTCATAGAGAAAAGTTGTCAAAGCGCTTCATGAATACGGGAATTACTTTCGCTATGTATGGAGATACTTTCTGGAGGGTCAAATGAAACGCAGGGGCACGATACTTTTGACGTTTAGATTTTGTCCTTTGCCAACAAAGTTATAATGCCCGAGAGACTCCTCGGCTGCTAGGGTCGAAACAGGACCTATTATTTCAAGTCCCTACACATAGCCACAGAAACTCATTCATTATGCAGGATCTCGCCCGAATCGTCCATAAAGGAGTTCTTAGAATATCGCCATTACATTAAATTGTTATCTACCACGAGGCCCTTGGCGCACGGTTTTTTAATTAAAACAGGCAATTTGGCGCTGACTTATCCCAAGTTTTACAATTATGTTTTTGTCATCGCGGTAAAGAACTTTGCGAACAAAAGGAATTTATTTTTAACGAGATTTTTGTTAATTTAACTTGCGATATTGTTTGATAATGAAATTTAAAGATGGTGCGGAATGTCTTTTTTGCCGGAAATGCGCCTTCAAATCTTTTCTTTTAGTGAGGTAGTTCAAAGATCCGGCAGTATATAAAAGGTAGATGGGGATTGGGAAGCTGACCGGGCGATTTATAAAGTGGAAGGTGTATTTGGCGCAATCTACTGCAGGCGCGGCCGATCGTCGGGGAATGGAAAAGTTGTCTCAAAGTAGCCCCGGGCTATCGCAGCTCCCGTGTTACAACAAATTTTATACTCTAGCTGCACCACCAGCGCCGGCCAACTTGCTGCAAACTGTGCAGCAATAAATAATATCGCTTGAATATTGAACTGGATCGATACATCATATTTTAAAGTTCCCGTTTGTACTTCCATAGTTTCAACTCTCCGTGAAATATTAATATGAGCCTTAGTTACAAAACGGAGCGCAAAATTAAAATGGATGGTATAAATAATGTTGTGTATTTTAATGAACGTAATACACTGGAGAATGAGCAGCCGAATGGGAGCGTTATTGAATATTCATGAACGAAACTTGGTCGAAAGTTCTAGATAAGAAATTATGGTAATCATTTTAAATTGACCTAATCCATATTGCGGATCCCCAAATTTTGGTGTGGCTCCAAAACTTGTTAGGATGGTTGGTATCTGATGTTTAAAGCCGAAGGATATAATTAATTAACAATCTCTCAAACTTTGTCCAAGCGGGATTAATATGGAAAATAACAAGCTATGAGACACTTTGATTAATTTTACGAATAGATATTTTGATACTTAGTTTATGGCGATGAATGACGGGTCGATTTTCAAGTATTTTTTATAACATATTTTTTGATTTATTGATGTTTTGAAAGACTCATTTAATGAGTGCATCTGCGCTTGTTACTCAGCTCCGTTTTCTTGTTTTGCTACCACACGCCACGCCTATTTCTAGTAAATATCAAAACAGCTGTTTTAGTTTTTAATCTCAGTTTGTTTATTTTCAAAAGTATATCCATCTCCGTTATTAAGGCTTTGTTATAACATAGTCACAAATTTCTTCAAACATCAAACACATGGTTGACAAAATGAGAACAAAACTAAAGATATCCACAATCATTGTTTTCCATCCCACTCTAACCCCGAAAATCTGCAACGAAAATTAAATTTCCGACATACGGCCACACTATAAAAGCTAGTCTCGAATGTTTTATTCAATGCCATAGTACTCGCATAGGAGCCCGTAACCATCCATCTAGAGTTTAATCTGCGAAATTGATATCGCGAGCATTCGCGAGCTACGGGCTTCGCGAGGACGAGCTACGAGCATCAGGCTACGGCGCTACGGGCGATGCTACGGAGCGCCCGTCACCGGACTTGACACGCCAATGTTTCACCACTGACCTGGAACGTACTCAAAAAAAGTAGGCAAAAGTGTTAAGCTTTGAAGCTAACACATATTTTTGCTTTCATGAAGTTATTTCCGTCTCTATTTTATATGGGTCCACTATTTTACTGACTTTCTATGATGACCGGTACAATTAAGTATTGAATTACCTAACTATTGACGACCGCGTTGGCGTAATGGTTACCATACTGCACTGTCAACCAGAGGGTCCCAGGTTCCATTCAGTTCCAGGTCAGTATCTTTATGATCAGCTAATTTGTTGGCAGTCGGTCTGGGTGTTTAATATGTATCGAAATAAAGTATTTATGAATGTATTTGTAGTAGATCAGTTGTTAGACTTTACTGCAACGTAATAGCAGATATAACGACACATATTAAGAAACTTGATGTAATCGCATATCTTGTGTTAGTACCCATACTAAAAACTATAAATAATTTAGCATGGGGCTAGCCATCCATGAGCGAAATATGTCCTAGTATTGACATTTATTATTTAGGTATAAAAATTGAAATATGATTACAAAATGATACAACAGTTAATTAATTGAGATTGGTCAGAATGAAATAATATTTCACGATAATTATCAGTTTTAAATTTTGTTCGCTAAAATTTAACTGGAATTTAATATTTACCCTTTCGTATCCTGTTTCCTCTCAAAGCAGTTACATTCTGAAATCCTGCTCTTATAATCTATCCTAGTTCCGGCCCTGAAATCTGCTGACTCCATTCCTTTATTTCAGCATCAACCTTTTGTTCTACAAATCTTTAGTTTTGATATTGGATTCGGACCACGTCTCTGGCCCAGATTTATTGGATTACGTTCTCTGCGCTTATGTTGGCAACGCGCTATGTACGCACACATGAGAAATCATAAATTGTGAACTTGGTATTTAAAACTAAGCACATCCCGTGGTGCTACTTGCGTTTAAGTAAAGATTATAAAATAGATAGTTTGATGGTGAAGAAAAAGAACCGAGTTGGAGATTGTACTCGTAGTAGTAACTTATCCGGTTTCAAAATGAACAAATAGCTTTTCCGATAAAGTTAGTTTGGTTTTTAATAAAAAAAGTTTAAAAATGTGAACTGAGAGTTTAGTTGACTTTTAGTTTTCAATTAACGTTGTTTAAAACGGTTTCTAAGCGTACGGCGTTTTTACGTTTCGTCATAAAAAAGTTCTTTTAAATAAGTTTATACTATCAAACAGAATTAAGTTGCTCTGATATGACTATGGTTGAAGATTTGTCCTTACATACATTTTGATGAAAACTTGTAAAATAGTTTTACATTTTCCTTCAAATTGTACCACTTGTGGAGTTTATTTTTTTTGCATTCTCTTTTGTCAAAAAATTAATTCTCACGCACAGACAAACGATCATATTCAGATCTTTTGTTATACTATGTTGCGATTCATCTCACAGGATTAATAATGTAGAAGTTACACTAACTTACGGTTGTCGTATTTTGGCAACGTCACAACTGAATTCATGGACCGCAATCGTTTGCCAGAAATAATTTTCAAATTTATTGATACATTATTTATTGATTTTATTTAAGTATAATGTTGTTAGGGCCTTTTTACAAACGCACGGTTCGGCACCGCAAAGGGCCGTGGCAATCTCGCATCGCGGCGAGTTTTTTTGCGTAGCGTTACCACACATTAGTAAGAAAGCCCTTACTGATTTAAATTTAAGCTTTTTTCAAATTGAGTTATGACGAAATTTTCAATTGCTTTATGACGAGACGTAAAAACGCCGTACGCTTAGAAACCGTTTTAAATTTTATCTCCAATATTTCACCCCAATATCGTAAATTAGTTAAATTGATTGAGGTAATTTTCCAGATTGTTTTAATTCAGATATAAATAATGAAACATACTCCAAAGTTGTTGTTTGCATTGGTGGTTAACAAGAAGGCTCGTCCGTTAGGCAAAACATGTTTAAAATTAGGTTGCGGTTTTTGTTAATTGTAGTATACAAGTAGTAAAGGGAAAGTCAGTAGCTCCGGGCGCCTTAAGAACTTAGCTTAACAAACTTAAGACTTCAGCTTCTCACGAAAGAAACAAGAGCTTAATACGTTTTACATTTTTATAAAAAAAATATAACTTTTTCTTTTAACATTTAGTGGTTGACCCAAAATGACCACATTTTGTATCACTGCCCCCTTACTTCGACCTAACAAGCGAACTAACACGCCGACCAAGTCGCTCCAATATGCGCCAACATTCTAAGGTGACAACAAAGGGATTTGGAGTTGGCGTATTGGAGCGACTTGGTAGCTAAATTGGAGCGAGTTGGTGGTTGAATTGGAGGCGAATGAGTCGTACGTTCCAGATTTATAATAAATTTTATAAGTTATTGAGCATTCAGTGTGTGCAACCTTTTTGGATTTAATAAATAATTTATTATGATTTTCTCAACTCTAAAAAATAATATTGTGTCAAATCAGAGTTGCCAGAAGTACGAGAAATCTCGTACCATTACAAAATTTAGAGGGTCAGTACGAGATTCAAGATTAACAAAAATCTCTACACTTTTTTTATGAGATTTTAACAATGACGACTTCTTTCGCATACCTTTATCACAGATACAGTAAATGGTACATTATTAGCTTCCGAAAGCGCTAAAGGCCCAAATCGCATAGGCAATTGCGTACATTTCGAACCATCAATAGAAATGTACGTCAGAATAACAGCTGAAATGATATACTCTAAAAATAAAGATTATTTTACTAACATCCCTGATATCGAATATAATTAATAAAAATTATAATATATAATATGAATTTTAATTGTTTTCTTTCAATTGAACAACCCCAAGCAAAGAATACGACTACACAAGTTACTTAGTACAGTAAATAAATAGCATTGATTTTATTAGAGTTTCTTGAAATGTATGCATTTACGAGTTATCCGTTGAAATTACAAGATATTTTAGCAACCTAAGTATAACAAGATATTTTAGTAACAGTAGGTAAAAATTATTGTCATCTGGCAACCCTGTACCAAACTCATGGAATGTCAATCGTGCATGTTTGTTTTGTTCCGTAATTCCGTATTTGAATTCGATATCTTTAAAAAATCCGCAATTCATACTAAGAAATTGCTCTTAACCTGTTTAAAACGCAATAATTCTTACATAGAAGTGTTTTTTTCGACAATAAAGTTGGCCTTGTTGTGGTTTTCAACACTTGAAGCTCAAGTTACAACCAATAAACAAATACGTCATAATTATACATAATTATTATATCATTTCATCGGCAGTGTCTTGTGGCAAGTTTGTGTCTTCAACGGGACTCGTAAAGTGCAACGATTGTGAATGTGTTTATCATAAACATTGCCTGTGGAGATGCAAGAAGTGCATAGCGAAAAATATTGAAACAAATGATAAATCTCCGGCATACATTGATCCCGAACCAATGCCTGGCACTTCCTGTGGGTCTTCACTTTTGTTACCAGCTGCCACCTCGGTTTTGTCAGATTCAACGGTACACCAACTTATCCATGAGATGAGATCATTTTGTACCTGTATGCAAAAATTTAGTGCAGAGATAGCTGAATTCCGTATGGAATTTGATAAACTTCGATCTAATCAAAATTCAATGCAATCAGAGTTTGAAACTTGTGTCTACAATGTAAATTTCTTAGGCGATCAAGCCAATGAATTAGAAAAAAGATTGAGCGATATTGAAGAATCTGTAAGAAATATGTGCAGTGATGCTGTCCTGGCGAGTCTCTATCAATTGAAATGTGAGGCTAATGAAAGAGATCATCAACTGCTAATGAATGATATAGAAGTGCGAGAACGGCTGTTGGCAGCCGCGTGGACGCACCTGCTCGACGCTGGCGACCTGGGCTTCTTGCCCGATACAGTGGCTAAGCAACGGATCTATTTTAATGAAAGGCTGACCAAATACAACAAACAACTTTTTTATAAGGCCAAACAGGAAAAAAATAAGACTAAATTATGAATATATATAGACACAACATGGCAAAATACTATTAAGAAAAAATGAAAGTGGAAAAGTTTTTCATGTAAGGCGGGACAATGATATTCTTCATGTTTTTAATTATAATGTTTAGGACCTAGATCCTACACAAGAAATTAAGCCTAGTTTTTATTTTATACTTATTACCAACCGATTAAAGTAGCTATTTAACATATTTTTTATATATGTTTGTCTATAGATACCTGACATTTAATATAGAATAATTTTTAACTATTAAGCATTGAATGGCGGGTGTAAGCTGTGTGCTTGCACTCACTGCAGCCTAGCAATGACAAATGTATGTTATCCGTGCCGTTATTTGCTATAATAATAAAATTGTTATCATTTTATTATTAAAACTGTTGATTAGTTATTTCTATTGCTGTATTGATTAACCATGTGGTTTCTTTACTAATATAATAGAACTAAAGAAAAAATGTATATAATAAATAAAACTAGTTTAAATGTGTAAATCTTTTGTTAAATCTCATTGCCTTATTTTACATTGTAATTATGATGTTGAAATATTTTATTTATCTTTATTCAGAACTTAATACAAGATGGTCTCTACTGATTTTTCTTAGTTTTGAAGTTATTACCATGTGCTTATATAATAGTGTACTACCTATATTTATGTGACTAATTAATGGGTATAAAGGAGCAGGTTGAAAACCAGTGCTGGAGTACCAAGTGTACTTTCAGCACATGCTGAACCTGCTCCTTTAGTGCACATACACAATACACAAGTCATTTTGTATGTCGAACTCAGAAGTCTGTGCACAATAAACAATTTTTCTTGCTCTCTTTCTAATTGCACCAATATCAATTTATTTATTGGATTACAACTTATACTTACATAATATTGTTGAGTATTAAATAATTTGTAAAAAATTGTGTCATTTAAATAATATAGATATATTCTACTAGTAGCTTGTTACATCATAATATACCTGTTAGGTTTGTAATCTTAGCTTAAAACCATTGTTAGTCATATTAATTTGTCTTTGGCAATATGTATTGGATATATTGGAAGTGATAAATAAAAACATTTTCTATTTTTGTATTTCATTTACTATTTCCTGCAGTCTAGAAAGATAGAAGACACCAGATCAAGTGGAAGGCCACCTACGAGGTCAAGATCTAGTTGGTACCTATCGGACTGGTGTACCATTACAGAGCGAACAGGTCTGCCTCTACTTAGCAAGGGACAAATGTGCCCGAGGATGGACAATGCATATCCTCAGACTACAGGAATAAAGCATTTTTTCCTGTAGTCTGAGTGCATATCTTGGAGCGATCGCAAGTGCGTTGAAAACTTCGTGAAATGAGCATTGTAATTACTAGTAAAACCGTACCGCTGCCACGTAACCACCTGGCAGCGGCGTCACAATAGAATACTGAATATAAATAATCATCTTTTATGTTACTTACTGAGGACCCCAATTGGGGCACACTATTTTTTTTGTTCTTAGTTATTATTTTATCTTTAGTTTTAAGTTTGTGTCCAATAAAGTATTACTAGTGCCGCGCACTTAGTTACTTTAACTTACTTTTTGAAACAATAAAACGCTCTGTCTAATAGGTTGTATGGCGAAATAAAAAGGTTTCAATTAGGAGCGAAATAACTGAACTCAATTTTCGTCAATTTATATAATTTCAATTCGACTTATGTATGTATGTAATACAATTATATTTATTTACAAATTATTCCAGTCACATGCTATAGTAGTCGAAGATGGCTTCGTACATAGGTACATGAAATCACAATAACAAAATCATTGATTTTTTTCTCTGTATCCTTTTCTGTTTTACTTTGATTGTCTGCTTGTATCCTTCATATTATTCAATACTTAGGTATTGAAGTAATTTTATTATTTTTTAGAAACTACGTATGTAAAGTAACTAATTTAATAATAATAAACACAGTTGACATGTGTTTGAAATTTTGACAGCAGCTGCAGACTTTTTAATTATGTTCCACTTCCAGTTTGGTGTTTTAGTAAATTACATTTGTAGCATAAATGAAAGAGGTTGGTTTGTTTTTCACAGAAGTTGTCGAACAGTGTACAATAAAAGCACAATAAACAATAAAATTAATCATGGGAAAAAGTTTAAACTTTATAAATAATTTAGCGCTTGTTATTTCTGAGTTTTATTTGGTCTAGATAGCCTGAATACAAAAAAGCGGAAAAAGAGGTTATTCAAATAAAAAAAAAATAAGTGACACAAATAATATTTATTGGTATTTCACATCTCTAATCCCAGCGAATTATCAGCGACTTATCAGCGATTTAACCGTGGATGGTCGAAGTAAGGGGGCAGTACTCTACTAGCTGTAAAGCCCTTTCATTTAACATGCATAATGAGGAAGTTGTGAAAATTATTTGTACTTTATCCACTATTTTATGCTTTCAGTAATTTCACAAACATATGTAGCTAAGAACACTCTCAACTTATTCTTCAATCAAACAAAATGAATAAAAAAAACAAAATGAATAAAATTGAAATATAATAAAATTCCGTTATTGCTTAAGTAAACCATACTTAACTATCTACTCGTATCTCAAAAATTAATCAATGTTTATTGAATTTGTAAATAAAATACTTACATTTATACTGTTTGTCAAAGATAAGCAAATACATACAAAGATCCATACACTATCTGAAATTTTACACATATTTAAAAAGTTTTTAAAGATGCCATAGCTGACAATATTATAGGTGGAATTGATGACATCTATTTTTGTAGTCGGTTTACAAAACTTATTTCAAAGTACCCACTCCTAAATTTCCTACAACTCAATCTAAAGTCTGTTTACATCCGGCCGGTTTAGTTTTAAAGATAAATATTGATCAAGTCAACTACAGACTAAACAATAAACTTACACAACTACCAGAGTTTCAGGACTTTGATTCAGAGTTTCAGAAATATTGGCAAATCTATAAATAACATTTAGATTATCCTTATATTTTTTATCTTGATTTTAGAATGTGTATTTTATAGATATGATTTGTTTTTTTCCCGCCGTATTTTATTTTTAGTAAGATACAGTAAGGCACTAAACTAAAATTAAAAAAATTACCTGTATTCTAAAGTGAAAATAAAATTTTAGCACGGTGGAAAAAAAAATCAGATTAATATACGTTTGGGATGTATATTGTGTAATTGTACAAACCAATGCTGGCATTTACTTCCAATTTTGATATGCTTTTTAGTGATGGGTTGACATCTTAAATGGTGTATATCCTGAGATTGGCGTTATGGTTACATCGCATCAGAGGGCGCTGCAGTATACATTTGTTTCAAGTGTTAATTAATAAAATCCTCATGTGTCGCGGTATACTTTTACTTTCAACTTAGCTATTGTTAATATTACTGTTTTGAAGAAGCTTTATGAAAATAAACTTTAACTTGGTTTCATAGGTACCCACATTAAGCTTCAAATCTAAAGCAGCTACGGCAAATTTCAATCAACGGATATTATAATTGGCATTGGCAAGCAATCCGCATTAGCATCAGCATAACATTAATAGGCGATTCGCATTAGTGACACGTTTCGCACTTGAATAATTACTGATGTTATTAGATGATATGTTTTACGTCCATATATTAATTGATGTTATGATGAATTGCAGGTTATTTATTACTGCGAACCGCGGTGTCACCAGCGTACATCTGAAATAAAAAACAATAAAATTTAACCCTATGTACTAATTAAAATCTAAACTATTTTAGAATCAAATTTCATCAAAAACGGTTCTGCTGTTCAACCTAATCGGATTATCTATTTCACGAAAAGTAACAGATAAACTCACATTTCGCCTCAATATATAAGGTAATAAGATGACTAATACGGAAGACTACATTTAATGTTATCTTTTTTAAACGGACGCAAAAACAACGGAGGCTGGAGAAGATAAGTTGAATTGGTATGTATGAATGAAGTGGAGCTATGTATAGAACAAGAACAACGTTCTGTCCAACAATAGAGGTAGATAAAATTATAAGCCACCTTATACGACATTATAATATTATTAAAACATCATAAAAAAGAGGATACATGCAATGGGAGGAAGAAAAATACACTTGAGAATCAGAATAAAGAAAACAAGAGTTATGTTAAGGTTTAGAACTGACCGGAGATAAGAAGATTTGTAAAGATCTACACTGATATAAGCTAAGCTCATAACTCCAAGTTGGTCGCTACTTTTAAATGCAAAAAAAAATGTTGTGTTGGAGAGTTTTTGAGTTATTAATACTCACTTGTTTACATACTGAATAGCGCCAAGTTCCTTGATCGTAAACAAAGACTTCCCGTACGGCTCTCAAGACTCGAGACATTACCACGCTTCCGATGTTTTTTCCGACTAATTTATTAACAAGGGTGCGAATTTATTTTCATAAAAATGTCCTAATGGTCCTCTCAGGGAGTCCTCTTTGCTGGAAATAAAGGCATCTTTTCAACAGCTAATTTACGGAATGAATCACTTCATTCGCAGGCTGTTGTTGGTAGCTCGTGATGTTTTTGTTTGGGACTTTAGTCGTATAATGGCTGTTTACAGAGAATTTTCATATTGTCTTTGTTGTTATTGAAATAAAAACTGGATAAAACACGTTTTAGTTTAGTCTAGGACCTTTAGGATTAGCGAAAAACCTTGCAGAATATTAGTTAAGTCTAGGACCTTTAGGATTTCCCCCCCATGGGGCCCCGCATTGTCGAGGCGGGGGGGGCTCAGTAACCGTGGCCTGGTCACCCACGGTGAAGCGAAGAGGGTCCCTGAGGCGGGCCACTCCCTAGACTTGTCCTCCCCCATGCAAGTTCTAGATGGAGTGGCACCAGTAGGTTGCGGGACCTCGCTCCGGGGGGGTTTCGCAACTGAGGAGGGCTGCGGTGTGATTTTGGAGACACCCACCGCAGCCGAAGGTGTGGGGCCGCGGCAGGAGAGAAGTGTCGGTATTACGATGCGCCGCTCTTCCTACCTGCCGCGGCCTCGACGGGGTCGCCACCGTTGATGGCGGACGCGGTGGGGCCGCAGGGAGAAGGGAGTGGTACCACAAAATACCACTTACCCTATTCTCTGCGGCCGTAGTGGCAGGTGACGGGGCCACAGACCTGACCCGTCACGGGGGACCTGGGACGTCGGACCGGGGTTGTCCGGCGTCCGTTGCACTTATGGTCCCCGAGGTGGTTGCGGTGCACCATGTGCACTGCAAGGGGACTCATCCCCAGAGAAGGAGCCTCGCAGGCTAGCCGAGGTGGGCGGGGTGGTGGGTTAATGCGAGAAGCGGAACCTCATCCCGTCCTTTCCGGTGAGGAGGTCATCGTGAGGTTTTAGTCGGTAGTGATGTCCTTTTGACATCGAGCCCGACATACCCCACCCACCTCCCCGGGTGTGGTGGGGATGCGTAAATGCATTTCCTCACGTAAAAAAAAAAAAAAAAAAAAAAAAAAGGACCTTTAGGATTTAGCGAAAAACCTTGCAGAATATTAGTAATAATGTTAACAGTTCATATAAAATGTTGCTATAACGAAAATTAAAGTATTTTATCAAAATTATAAGCAGTATGTATGTATCATAAAAAAACTGAATGATATTAAAATATTATTGGCTGCTATATTTACTTTAAGCATAAGCAGCCCACTATACGTTCCCACTGCTGGGACTCGGGGTCTTCTCTCACGAGGAGAGATATATAGGCCATAAACCACCACGCTGGCCTAGTGCGGGTTGGCGGATGACACACGTCTTTGGATATTGTGGTCCTTAAACCATGTCGGTTTCCTTACGATGTTTTCCTTTACCGTAAAACGAGTGCAAATCACACTTAACTTGAAAAAACAAGTCATTGGTGTAGGGCCGGGATCGAACCAGGGGCCGTCTGATTGAAAAGTTGACGTTATTACCACCGAGCTACTTTCGCTTTTGACGTGACAACGTCTTAAATTAGGTTGCGGCTGGGAGTCACTTATGAAAAAGTGTAACGCCCGGTAACGTTACGATGAGTCACCGAACGAGAGAGAGGCCCGCCGAATGCCTTGCGTCTCTCTCCCACTCAACTATGATCGGTCTGCCGCGCGCGCAGCACGCGACAGACGTTGTCACGTAAAATCTTCGCCCGTAAAACCGACTTTACAGGCAACCATTTTTTTACTTATATTTACTTTTACTGCTAGTATCTTTGAATGTTTTCATTTACATAATTTAACTTTTGGGACATTCAAAGCAATAACTGTTCTCACCACGATTATCGACACAATCAGATACAGAACATGTAATGAATCAACCCATGCTTACTGGAAGATGACATTTCTGGAATCGGCCCATTAATTCTTAATGGAGCGACGACTGCGCCACATTTCATCAGTTTGGCTGCATGCCTTTATACCGCAGGGGGCTAACATAAGCGAATAAACTATTATGGCTTTTCAATTACGATTCAATTATGCGTAGGTTCGATGACAAACAAAATTGTAAGTAGGTAATAAAACGTGTCAATAAGCAACCTTTGGGAAGATTTTTAGAGTTTTGAGTTTAATAAAGAATTAGTAGAGTTAAAAGTTCAAAGTTTACCTAAAAGCTGTCAAATACGAATGTTAACCATAATTTCAATGCCAGTGTTATCCGGACAACGTGATTTTTATGTCACTAAAACTTTTTCAGAATCATTTCATTCCATGGTTCATCATTACATCTCATAGGTACTCCATTCACATTCTAAATAATAAAATTACTCATGGTTGATCAAAATTAATCAATATTTAGAAATAGTTTCGATAGCCTTAGTAATAAATAAATAATAGATCAATTACAAACTTTGCCGTTGGGGGAAAATTAATGAAGTGGTTTTATTATTGGCTCATTAAATCTTAATAAAATATATATGCGAAGGAAAACTAAATAACTAACATGCAAAAATAAATAATTGGGCGAGGGAGAAATACATAGTGGCTATTTTTTTCTTTTCTCACAAACGAAACAATTAAAATAAAATTTCTCTGGATGAATAACAAAATGCTTTATGAATCTTTAACATATAAAAATTTGTACCGCAAAATTGGTTTTGAAAAAAAGCTATCTTCATTTTTGTTGCAAAAAAAAATAATTTCGCGTTTTCCTGGCAATTTTGATTTTGCTAGTTATAACTACGGTGACAATATAACGTATGGTACGCCTAATTTTTTATGCATATCTTTCTGTTATTCAAAAATTTTAATATAAATTAGTGTTCTATTATTCTATATTGTATGTAACAGATCGATCTAAGATTCTTAATATTAATAGTATGAGTAGTATTCTTAGTAACCTTTTCAAGCTTTGCGGGCAAAGCTTTTCGTATTTTCAGTAACGTATCCAGAAAATTTATAACTACGAGTTAGTTCTAAATCGGCAAGAAAGTGGGATTTATGGCATGCCTCTTTACGGTCTATTTGTTTGTAATGTAGGCTGGTGATTTGCCATTTTTTGAGAGCATTTGCCAATTTCGCTTAGCTGTGTCGGGTTGCTATTATTTAGTCTAATTGGTTATGTCCTTCATATGCACAATGTAGCGCTTGTAGCTCAGCTAACTAAGGTGATCTGATGCAATCATCGCGGTTAAATGACAGTCGATGCGGACAGTCTTTGTCGGGTACAAACGTTAAAATGTTAAGCAAAGTTCTAAGGCCTTCGGGCGACTTGTAAAATCTCGACACCAGGGCTAGATCATTTGGATCATACGAAAAAAAAGAAGAAGGTGCACGATACTTCTCATATCAGTATTTTGTAGGTATAAGTAGTAATTTTGAAAACGTATAATTTTTAATCTTATGCATAAGTATTACATAATAATTGCGAATATTTTCTTAATTCTATACAAAACTAGCTGCGCAACGCGGTCTTACCCGCGTTATTCCGTAATTAAAAGTGGCCTGGTTAATCCAAGGTTTGACCAATTTCCATATCAAATTTCATCAAAATCGGTTCAGCCGTTTGAGCGTGAAGAAGTAACAAACACACACACACACATTTAATTTCGCATTTAATATATCTATTAGTAATATTTTACATACTATTATAAAAACTTATTTCTTATAAGTATATATTTTTAGTTAAATTATGCGAATAGTCAAGTATTGTTATACCTCATAGCTAACTCGAAATTTTTGAGGACTACGTTTTTTCGGCTTCATAGAATCTACATTAATAAGTTCAATTAGATCTTCTAATTTTGGAGACCAATGTTTTGCACGAACTATCTTCCAAATTGTAGCTGGCTGTAACAGCTGATTAGCAATTGGTTCCGCATACAAATCGAGCTTAGTTTCGCTTTGAACGAACGAATTCTGGCAACGAGGCAACTGGCTTCTTGCCGTTATTCTTACCGTGTCCCACCTAAGGCGATAACTGGCTCAGTTTTATACAAACGTGAAAACTAGATTAGACTTAGTAGAAAGGTTAAACATTTTTTTATACAAGAATGAAAGTCTGGACAGGAAATGTTTAAACCAATACTAACGCCTATAGGCTGTAGTAGCTAAGATGATCTTATGCAATCATCGAGGTTAAGAAAGGTCGGTGAGAACAGTCTTTGGGTGACCATGACACGTTAAATAGTAGGCCCTAACTGTTAGTCTAAGTTCAAGTAGTCATTGAGCCAAGTCACAGGCCTTCTAGCGGCTTGAAAAACTCTCAACAAGCTCGGGAGCTTGAACTCTTTGAACTCAAACGAAGAAGAAGCTAATCCTACGTCCTACAAATATTATAAACGCGAAAGTTTGTGTGTATGTGTGTGTTTGTTTACTGCTTCACGCTAAAACGGATGTACTTATTCCTATAAAATTTTGGTATAGAGATAAGTTAGATCCTGGATGAAAGGCTAACTTTTTGTCCTGGATTAACACGGTTAGATCCGTGGGGAGTAGTGTACCTCGCCCTACCTATTTAACTCTAATTTTTTTTTTCTCTTAGTTAAATCTAACCCTAATAGCTCACATTTTAACTTTACAAATAATCAATCTAAATTTGGTTTTATAATTCGTTAGAGCATATCGTCGATGTCATAAAAGGTTATATTTTGGCAGTGATACGTCTAGTAGCTATAAGGACCGCGTCATGTATGTAGAAACTCAAGTTCTTTAAAGGTTCAAGAAAGTACAATCCTAATCTTATTTAAACATATAAAGACCGTATGGCTACTAAATACCGATTTGTAATGAGTTTGGTGAAATTAGATAGCTTTAGTGAAAGTCAGTGCTGGGTTCCAGACTATCAAAACATGTATGATAATCTAGAAGATCGAGGCTCCAACCTTTCGCCTCGATCTATGATTTTCAGCTCAGAGGAGGGGCCTAGTAAACCCCTACCCAGCACTGGCTGGTGACCTCGGGGATATTCAATTACACCCTTCCACAATACTTTCAAGTCTCACCGCAGACCGATCTCCACACACATAAGCAATTACTTACAAATTACTCCCTCGCTCTCTCACTTTCGAACTTCTAAACAGGTTGACTTAATAGTCCATAGAAATTAATCTACTTCAAAAGGACGAGAGGGCATCCTATTGTTTATCAGTCAGTCAGTTGGGATATGTTACCTCCTATTATCTTGCATTCATCTACAACTTTCATTCTCCTTACTTTCGCTTGTTAGTAGAACCGGGGTAGAGGTTTTGGCCCTCGAATCCTAACTAACACCATCCTTCATCTCAGGTCATGCGGAGCGTATAAAGGCCTTCGGTGTAAAGCCTAAATACGCCCCTAATACTTAATCCTATTAAGGTTATAAAAAAAAAAAACACCACTTACTTAAGAATATAGGTATTCATAAATGATTAATAAAAATATCTTTCTTACTTTTATTTATACTCTAATTTGAGCCTATGGTATTGAATGCATATTAATAATATTTTACATTTGAGCTTGAATTTAAATAAGTTTAATTTCTTTACATTAAAACTTCCAGTTTAAGGACATAAAAGTCGTCTGTATTTATATTTGTTAATGATAACATTAGAAGTGGTTTGCTCGTATGGGATCATTATAGGGTGGATCCAAGCCATACTTTATTTCCCTGAGTTGGTGAAATAGCAAACAAATAACAATAAATATTTAAGAGGTTTTTCTCTTTAATATGAGGATGCTCGTGTTTTGTAGAGCTTTTGTAAATTCACTATATTAATGAATGTTTTTACAGTGAGCAAGCTTGACTCAGTTTGTTCGTGTATAAATTCTACACTTTAAGGTTTCTCCTCCTTTTTGATAATTAAAGCCGGTTTGTATTAGCCTTTACTTTGTTGTAGTGGGTTTTTCATGTGAAATCAGTAAATACTGTTTATTATATTCTCCTGTTCTGATGGAATAAATATACAATTATTATAAAGTATATGAGTGTTATTTCCACTTGATCATGCACTTTCCATATAATGTTGTTATTAAATTTACTTCATTACTAATAATTCTTCAAAATCGAGCTGGTCTGTCTCGATTCACTAGTGTATAAATTCTACACATTAAAACTTCCCTTTCAAGGAAATAAAAGCCTGTTTCTATTGGCCTTTACACTTGTCAGGTGGTTTCCTCGTTTGGATTCAGTAAAAGCGCTAAGCCATATCTCAAATAAATACAAATACTGTTCCCTTGCTTTGTATTCCCCTTTGCTGGTAGAACAAGCAATCAAACAGCGGTAAGCATTTAAGAGATATCTTCTCTTTAATATGAACATACTCGAACCTCGAAGAGCTATTTGTAAATTAGGTATAATAATAAATGAGCTTCCTTGAGCAAATTTTACTCGATTTAATAGTGTATAAATTCTACACTCTAACTTATCATTTTCAAGGAAGTAAAGCCTGTTAGTATTTAAGGCCTTTACACTTACGTGGTGGTTTCCACATGTAGGATCAGTAAATTCTGCTACATAATTGTATTCCCCGTGCGTCGCTGAATAACCATTCAAATAATAGAAATTGTATAATAGTTATTTCTTCTAAAATATAGACATTCTAGATAAAGTTATTAGATTTACTTCATTATTATTAATTATTCAAAATTGAGCTGGTATGTCTCGATTCGCTAGTGTATAAGTTCTACACATTAAAACTTCCTTTTCAAGGAAATAAAAGACTATTTATATTGGTCTTCACACTTGTGAGGTGGTTTCCTCATATGGATTCAATAAAAGCGCTAAGCCATATCTCAAATAAATACAAATACTGTCTCTTTGTTTCGCATTCTCCATTGCTGGTAGAGCAAACAATCAAACAACAGTAAGCAATTTAGAGATATTTTCTCTTTAATATGAACATACTCGACCTTTAAGAGCTATTCGCAAATTCAGTTAATAAATGTGCTACTTTGAGCAAATTTGACTTGATTTAAAAATGTATACATTCTACACTCTAAAGCATCCTATTCAAGGAAATAAAACCTGTTTGTATCTAAGGCCTTTACTCTTGAGTGGTGGTTTCCACATGTGGAATCAGTAAACCTGCTAATTTTGTACTCCCTGTCGCTGAGAGAATAATCATTCAAATAATAGAAATTGTATAATAGTTATTTCCTCTAAAATATAGACATTCTAGATAAAGTTATTAGATTTGCTTCATTATTATTAATTATTCGATATTGAGCTGGTCTGTCTCGATTCGCCAGTGTATAAGTTCTACACATTAAAACTTCCTTTTCAAGGAAATAAAAGTCTGTTTGTTTTAGCTTTCATAAATACCGGTGATATAAGTTTTCACGTAAGAAATGGTTACATATCAATTTATTTATTAAATGACTCGGCCTTTGAGCATAAATATGTGAAGATTTATACCGATTTGAAAATATGACTATAATTATCTGTCAGAAAACTGACAATTTTTATTCACGACAAACGAAAGACACAAAATCGCGTAGTCTAAATTAAGTGAATTAAAACTTAAACTAGGACTTAGCTGGGTCTATTTCCGCTCTCGCCTTCCCTGATGATCGGATCCTCTGGTCCAGCACACTGAAGTGTCGTCCTCCAAGTATACACTAGATTTCACAACCGGATGATCGAGAACTACACGATTCTTAACTATTTTTACCGTTTCACGAATTAACATCAACTTTTCTCGGTTCGAGAGTTTGTGAGTCGTAGTGGCAAGGACTGACCTATTCTTCAATATTAATATAATGTCTTTAAATTCCCGTTCACATGCAATCCCACTCTAGCTAACTTATCAATAACTTAAATACAATATTCACAACTCGGAACTCTATTCGGAGAGTCCCTCACTAGCTCGGCAGCACGGTCCTGCCTCACCACTAAAGAATATTGTCCGCATGCAATCCCACTCTAACTAACTTATCAATAATTTAAATACAATATTCACAACTCGGAACTCTATTCGGATAGTCCCTCACTAGCTCGGCAGGATAGACCTGCCTCATCACTAAAGAATATTGTCCGCATGCAATCCCACTCTAACTAACTTATCAATAATTTAAATACAATATTCACAACTCAGTACTCTATTCGGGTAGTCCCACACTAGCTCATCAGCCCGGTCCTACCTCATCACTCAAGAATATTGTTCACATGCAAAAAGAGAAAAGAAAAGAAATAGAAAATAATAAAAAAAAGAAATAGCGTCCTCACCTCGGTTCGAAACACAATACCGACAATTTACAGACAGCCTCTCGGCGTCACGACTCACGCGATTCCCCGTTCGAATTTTAAAAAACGCACGCACAACCGCCCGGTTCGATGTTCTGCGTCGACTGCCACTCGTCGTTAAGGAATATTGTTCACATGCATTAACTACTCTAATAAATAAAAGAAAAGGAAATAGCGTCCTCATCGCGATTTGAAACACAATCCCGATAATTTATCGACAGCCTCTCGGCGTCCCGACTCACGCGAACCCCGTTCGAATTTCAAACGCCCCGCGCACGACCTCCCGGTTCAAATGCCTCGCGCCCACTGCCTCACTCCGCGGCCGCGCATCCTGCTTCTCCACGCCGCTACTAAGCTCCGTGCGCAGGCGGCGTTGCATTTTCAATTTTCTCTCTATTAGAATAATGTTTATAATTCAATGCGCAACTATACGACTCGATTCAACTTTCCATGAACTTGATATCAAAACTCATGTTTTAATTTTATTTTCATTTTAACCATTATAACTGTTAAATTTTGAAGCTATGAATACTAATGATGGTTTAATAACTGGGAACCAATCTTGGTCAGTTACAGCCGACCCCTGGTAAAATCTTGAAAGATTTGCATTTTACTGGAAAGATTTTACCACAAACACTTAACACCATCATTAACTTTATAAATCAATCCTTTATACTACTATTACTTAATAATCTCTATCTTCTATAATATAACAATATTTCATAATTGTCAATATCTCATTTTCCTTGTCTCTCTTCTACATTACATACCATATCGCTTAGGTAATCACTGCTAATCACACAGTTATTGAGCAAATTGATGTCAAATACATATTATTTCACAATAATATCGAAGATATCTCCCTATATATAGTTGATTTTTATAATTTCAATATAACTTTCTCAAATACTTCTCAGTCGCGAGCATCGTGAAAAGAGAAAAACAAAAGAAGATCTTGAAATATTTGAAAGTCCGTGTTACTGCTTCCCTTTTAATTATTATTATTATGATTTTTCTTTTTTTTTTTTTTTTTTGTTAGCAAAGAGTATACTAATAATCAATGAGTTCTGTTCTGAGTTACTGATAAAAGCAAAAATAAAATCAATCGTGTGAAGTCAAATATTACTGAAAATAGCTAAATAATACAATGTGTGAAGTCTAGTGTTAACATTCAGGTATTCAAAATATAAATTGCTACTATCATAAATTACTTGATATTATTGTAACACAAGCTTAGGTTCATTTTGTTTTTATTTTAATTATTAGTAATGGGAAGCACATTCTCAGTAAACGGAACTCTAATTTCCTTTTACCGACACAGTTTTTTTTTTTATAAGCTTAGCTTTGAATTGACAACGCAATTATTTAATAACAAACTATATCAAAATGAATGAACTCTTTTTATTTATTTACTCGTTCCAAACAATCTAGCACACAATCAAATATAATGGGCCGGCCAAGAAGATTGAAATTTTGTGTTGTACAAAAATTCAAGCTAAGTAGCACACGACCCCGCGCATCTGGTCGGCCAAAGAACTTGATATTTTGCTTTCGTCAAGCGACAAAACATCAAATTAACCAGCTCACGACCCCGCGCATTTAGTCGGCCAAGAAATTTGCTAAATTCTTGTTAAAATACCAAATAAACTAGCTCACGACTCCACGTGAGATCGGCCAAGAAGCTTGGTATTCATGGTGCGAATACATATTATATATATTTAGTATTGACAGTGAATTTATATATTTATTATTGAACTTCAAACAAGTCCAAGCAACTTAGCACACAATCACACTCATCTGATCGGCCAAATAGTTTGGATTGAATAAATAACTCAATACGCTAAACAAATTAGCACACAATCCCGCGCATAGGATCGGCCAAGAAAATTTGGCATTCGTTTTTTTTTTCAAATAACCAAATAGCCTAGCACACAATCAGCGCTCTGGATCGGCCACGAAGCTTGATCTTTGAGCTATAAACACGACTTGTCGGTATGCCAAAATTCAAGCAACTAGCTCACGACCCTACGCATTTGGTCGGCCAAGAAACTTGGTAGTATATAATTATATATTCTTTTTTTTCTTATTACATATTTTTTATTATTTTTTTTTTTCAACAAAATACCAAGTTAAGTAGCTCACAACTTCATGGAAAAGATCGGCCAAAAAGTTTAGCATTTATTTTCCAAATAATAACCTTTTTTTTTTTTTTTATGTAAATAAAAATAATGCGTTTTCACTCAAAGCTATACTCCTATGGTTTTTGAGCAAACTAGGGCTAGATTTTCTGTTTTGAAAAAAAAATGATCTTTTAAATTTTTCTATGCAATATGAAATCCCACTTGTTTAATTTTAATTCAATACAATCAAAATTAGCACCAAAATAATTCAATGAATAAAAACTGTTTATATCAATTATTGTTTTTGTCATATTCTCATGAAGCCACAACCGTTTATCCTCAACTTTAATACTATTTTCAATGACAATTATCTTGGTATTGAGTATTCCAGTTCTCAGTTGTTAGACCATCTGGGCCATTTTTTGTTTATTTGTCAAAAAGATCAAAATTATTCATAGTTTTTTTTTTTTCAATATTAAATGTTTACTACCCTCACCAACATTTACTATATATCCATAGTTACAACAATATTAATTATGGCATGCGGTACATATAAAATTTAACAACATTGCAATAAATAATAATTGATTAGTACATATTTTAATTTTAGTTCTTGAAGTAAGATCAGCCTAACTACATACACGTTTTGAAATAAAATATCCCTGTCTCAACATACAACAACTAATTTCAGCATTTGCGGTTCTAATGTTTTACAATTCCAGATATGACGACACATTAGGTGTTTACTCTTTAATAGTTGTACCTCATTACTGTGTCACCTACATTACTCCGAGGCCGGAAATAGCTTTAGCGTACTCCAAAGTTCAAACGATGTACGAACCAAACTTCATCAAAATCAACCCAGCCGGTTGTTTACGGAAAAGCAAAACAAACACACTTTTGTTATATTTTATATAAAGCAAGGCTTGAAAACTTCAACTAATTCTCCCTTCCCTTAATTGATTTGGATTAAAATTGGAACTAAACAAGTTTTGAGTACGACCCCAACTACGTGCAATCCATTTGTGAATTCTGCGTTCAAATTCACATAATAATCTTGAAATGTTACAAGCACACAAACGGACCAAAACCAGACAAACAAAGAATCAGACAAAACCTTGTAATACTTTTCTCTTTTGTTTTCTTCAGTCACCTTAATTACCCCGTTTTGTAACAATATTTCTTATACTGACACTCAATCTTACGTCTTATTGTATATGTATTGATCCTCTTAACATCAATCCCTAATTTGACATCTTCTAAATAAATAAATCCAAGTAAATTATATTAATTTATGGAGGAATTAATAATACTTACTGATCTAGCACATATGTAATTCGTAAAATGACACAACAATAGACGGTGTCACTCGTCACGGAGTAAGGTTATTTTTTCTTAGTTCCTTTTCCACTGAAAAACGTCCCTACGGCAGAAAATACTTATAAATATTTATCATAAAAACTACTTGCCGTTGACTTCAAAATGTTGATAATACGTTCCTTCCCTATAAATAAAAGGATAGAAAGTTTTAAAGAAATATCCTATTCTGTAAATGTATACATTAGTCAAACCCTCTTATGCAAGAAAAAGATACACAGTCCCGATTCCTTATATCTAAAAAGAAACTTCTTTTACGTGATTGTCTTTTACACTTCCCCACCTAACACTACTAAATTATTTGGCTGCTAACAAACTTAAAATTTTCCCTACTCCTTTTAAATGTATATGTATTCATTATTCTCAAGTATTGCGATTCCGATCGAAAGGAACGAACAAAGGTATTGTCAAAGAACATAACAATTAAATAATATTATAATCTACCCAAATATTATTCTATTAACTGTTGCATGGTAATTCTCAATGTCACCCAATATAATATGATAAAACTATGATTCCTTGTAGCAGTTACGTATTTTGTCTACGCCGCCGGTATTATTACAATCATAATTTCCACCTTAAGTTCGACAACTAAACTTTATATGTTGCTGAACTAACTCAGCAACTTATAAAACATTAAAAAGAATAAGGTAAATATAGATACGCGTTGTGTGAATTTTATTACCAAACATTTATCGCGTAGAACTGGGATAAATTATTTCGTAGCAACGAACGCGTTGATGTCCTTCGAAAATTGTAACCATATTTTCGTAGCACATCTAGTCGCGTTGAAATCTATTGAACTATATTTATCCTTACAACCAAAAACCGACCCCTAAATCTTTTTCCCTAAAATTAGTGGAACATAAAATAGTGTTTGGTCAAATTATTTTGTAAGCATAAAATTAATCTGTAAATAACTGGTAATATTCTACAAACTGTACTAACTCAACCTCTCCATTTTCACGGCAACATTTTATGCCAGATTTCTCCAGCATTCTCAACAATTTATGACACGACGATGTCCAACAACAAACAAAATATATATAAAGTAATTAAGTCTTCCAATAAATTTTTTTTTTTTTTTGTTTTTTTTTTATAAGATTTAAACTAAACATCCTGGTCATCGGCATCAACATTTTATGTACCTCGCCCTACCTATTTAACTCTAATTTTTTTTTTCTCTTAGTTAAATCTAACCCTAATAGCTCACATTTTAACTTTACAAATAATCAATCTAAATTTGGTTTTATAATTCGTTAGAGCATATCGTCGATGTCATAAAAGGTTATATTTTGGCAGTGATACGTCTAGTAGCTATAAGGACCGCGTCATGTATGTAGAAACTCAAGTTCTTTAAAGGTTCAAGAAAGTACAATCCTAATCTTATTTAAACATATAAAGACCGTATGGCTACTAAATACCGATTTGTAATGAGTTTGGTGAAATTAGATAGCTTTAGTGAAAGTCAGTGCTGGGTTCCAGACTATCAAAACATGTATGATAATCTAGAAGATCGAGGCTCCAACCTTTCGCCTCGATCTATGATTTTCAGCTCAGAGGAGGGGCCTAGTAAACCCCTACCCAGCACTGGCTGGTGACCTCGGGGCTATTCAATTACACCCTTCCACAATACTTTCAAGTCTCACCGCAGACCGATCTCCACACACATAAGCAATTACTTACAAATTACTCCCTCGCTCTCTCACTTTCGAACTTCTAAACAGGTTGACTTAATAGTCCATAGAAATTAATCTACTTCAAAAGGACGAGAGGGCATCCTATTGTTTATCAGTCAGTCAGTTGGGATATGTTACCTCCTATTATCTTGCATTCATCTACAACTTTCATTCTCCTTACTTTCGCTTGTTAGTAGAACCGGGGTAGAGGTTTTGGCCCTCGAATCCTAACTAACACCATCCTTCATCTCAGGTCATGCGGAGCGTATAAAGGCCTTCGGTGTAAAGCCTAAATACGCCCCTAATACTTAATCCTATTAAGGTTATAAAAAAAAAAAACACCACTTACTTAAGAATATAGGTATTCATAAATGATTAATAAAAATATCTTTCTTACTTTTATTTATACTCTAATTTGAGCCTATGGTATTGAATGCATATTAATAATATTTTACATTTGAGCTTGAATTTAAATAAGTTTAATTTCTTTACATTAAAACTTCCAGTTTAAGGACATAAAAGTCGTCTGTATTTATATTTGTTAATGATAACATTAGAAGTGGTTTGCTCGTATGGGATCATTATAGGGTGGATCCAAGCCATACTTTATTTCCCTGAGTTGGTGAAATAGCAAACAAATAACAATAAATATTTAAGAGGTTTTTCTCTTTAATATGAGGATGCTCGTGTTTTGTAGAGCTTTTGTAAATTCACTATATTAATGAATGTTTTTACAGTGAGCAAGCTTGACTCAGTTTGTTCGTGTATAAATTCTACACTTTAAGGTTTCTCCTCCTTTTTGATAATTAAAGCCGGTTTGTATTAGCCTTTACTTTGTTGTAGTGGGTTTTTCATGTGAAATCAGTAAATACTGTTTATTATATTCTCCTGTTCTGATGGAATAAATATACAATTATTATAAAGTATATGAGTGTTATTTCCACTTGATCATGCACTTTCCATATAATGTTGTTATTAAATTTACTTCATTACTAATAATTCTTCAAAATCGAGCTGGTCTGTCTCGATTCACTAGTGTATAAATTCTACACATTAAAACTTCCCTTTCAAGGAAATAAAAGCCTGTTTCTATTGGCCTTTACACTTGTCAGGTGGTTTCCTCGTTTGGATTCAGTAAAAGCGCTAAGCCATATCTCAAATAAATACAAATACTGTTCCCTTGCTTTGTATTCCCCTTTGCTGGTAGAACAAGCAATCAAACAGCGGTAAGCATTTAAGAGATATCTTCTCTTTAATATGAACATACTCGAACCTCGAAGAGCTATTTGTAAATTAGGTATAATAATAAATGAGCTTCCTTGAGCAAATTTTACTCGATTTAATAGTGTATAAATTCTACACTCTAACTTATCATTTTCAAGGAAGTAAAGCCTGTTAGTATTTAAGGCCTTTACACTTACGTGGTGGTTTCCACATGTAGGATCAGTAAATTCTGCTACATAATTGTATTCCCCGTGCGTCGCTGAATAACCATTCAAATAATAGAAATTGTATAATAGTTATTTCTTCTAAAATATAGACATTCTAGATAAAGTTATTAGATTTACTTCATTATTATTAATTATTCAAAATTGAGCTGGTATGTCTCGATTCGCTAGTGTATAAGTTCTACACATTAAAACTTCCTTTTCAAGGAAATAAAAGACTATTTATATTGGTCTTCACACTTGTGAGGTGGTTTCCTCATATGGATTCAATAAAAGCGCTAAGCCATATCTCAAATAAATACAAATACTGTCTCTTTGTTTCGCATTCTCCATTGCTGGTAGAGCAAACAATCAAACAACAGTAAGCAATTTAGAGATATTTTCTCTTTAATATGAACATACTCGACCTTTAAGAGCTATTCGCAAATTCAGTTAATAAATGTGCTACTTTGAGCAAATTTGACTTGATTTAAAAATGTATACATTCTACACTCTAAAGCATCCTATTCAAGGAAATAAAACCTGTTTGTATCTAAGGCCTTTACTCTTGAGTGGTGGTTTCCACATGTGGAATCAGTAAACCTGCTAATTTTGTACTCCCTGTCGCTGAGAGAATAATCATTCAAATAATAGAAATTGTATAATAGTTATTTCCTCTAAAATATAGACATTCTAGATAAAGTTATTAGATTTGCTTCATTATTATTAATTATTCGATATTGAGCTGGTCTGTCTCGATTCGCCAGTGTATAAGTTCTACACATTAAAACTTCCTTTTCAAGGAAATAAAAGTCTGTTTGTTTTAGCTTTCATAAATACCGGTGATATAAGTTTTCACGTAAGAAATGGTTACATATCAATTTATTTATTAAATGACTCGGCCTTTGAGCATAAATATGTGAAGATTTATACCGATTTGAAAATATGACTATAATTATCTGTCAGAAAACTGACAATTTTTATTCACGACAAACGAAAGACACAAAATCGCGTAGTCTAAATTAAGTGAATTAAAACTTAAACTAGGACTTAGCTGGGTCTATTTCCGCTCTCGCCTTCCCTGATGATCGGATCCTCTGGTCCAGCACACTGAAGTGTCGTCCTCCAAGTATACACTAGATTTCACAACCGGATGATCGAGAACTACACGATTCTTAACTATTTTTACCGTTTCACGAATTAACATCAACTTTTCTCGGTTCGAGAGTTTGTGAGTCGTAGTGGCAAGGACTGACCTATTCTTCAATATTAATATAATGTCTTTAAATTCCCGTTCACATGCAATCCCACTCTAGCTAACTTATCAATAACTTAAATACAATATTCACAACTCGGAACTCTATTCGGAGAGTCCCTCACTAGCTCGGCAGCACGGTCCTGCCTCACCACTAAAGAATATTGTCCGCATGCAATCCCACTCTAACTAACTTATCAATAATTTAAATACAATATTCACAACTCGGAACTCTATTCGGATAGTCCCTCACTAGCTCGGCAGGATAGACCTGCCTCATCACTAAAGAATATTGTCCGCATGCAATCCCACTCTAACTAACTTATCAATAATTTAAATACAATATTCACAACTCAGTACTCTATTCGGGTAGTCCCACACTAGCTCATCAGCCCGGTCCTACCTCATCACTCAAGAATATTGTTCACATGCAAAAAGAGAAAAGAAAAGAAATAGAAAATAATAAAAAAAAGAAATAGCGTCCTCACCTCGGTTCGAAACACAATACCGACAATTTACAGACAGCCTCTCGGCGTCACGACTCACGCGATTCCCCGTTCGAATTTTAAAAAACGCACGCACAACCGCCCGGTTCGATGTTCTGCGTCGACTGCCACTCGTCGTTAAGGAATATTGTTCACATGCATTAACTACTCTAATAAATAAAAGAAAAGGAAATAGCGTCCTCATCGCGATTTGAAACACAATCCCGATAATTTATCGACAGCCTCTCGGCGTCCCGACTCACGCGAACCCCGTTCGAATTTCAAACGCCCCGCGCACGACCTCCCGGTTCAAATGCCTCGCGCCCACTGCCTCACTCCGCGGCCGCGCATCCTGCTTCTCCACGCCGCTACTAAGCTCCGTGCGCAGGCGGCGTTGCATTTTCAATTTTCTCTCTATTAGAATAATGTTTATAATTCAATGCGCAACTATACGACTCGATTCAACTTTCCATGAACTTGATATCAAAACTCATGTTTTAATTTTATTTTCATTTTAACCATTATAACTGTTAAATTTTGAAGCTATGAATACTAATGATGGTTTAATAACTGGGAACCAATCTTGGTCAGTTACAGTAGTTTGCCCTAAATAAGATGAAAAATGGCGAAAAATGATAAATCTTCACTACAATACTTAACAGCATAGATAAATTACACTTCCCTGCTAAAAAGACTAGTCTATGTTGTGTTATAATTGTTACAAATTTAACCCACAAAAAATTAGGACACATTTCACATCCAGACTTTTCTTGTTTTTGTTATGGTTGATAACACAACTGTTATACTACATAGGCATACATAAATACTTTATGTCGATACATATTTAACACCCAAACCGACAGTCAACAAATTTAGTTCTTACAATGATGTCTTTCCAAATATGATTGTCTTTCTCAATTATGATTGACAGTGGTTGAACTTAAAGATTCAGTCCTTTATTGAATACATATTATTATTTATAATAGTAGGGGAGCCCAGGATGCATAAAATGTACTTACTCGAGCGTGTTTGGAGCTTATCGGATTATAAAGTAAATATTATAGCATGAAAAAGAGTTCAAGACCCTTTCCCTCCCGTGTGCTACATTTATATTGTAAGTTTTATTTTAAATATGGCCTCTTAAGGGCGTTACTATTTACATTAGTTTTATCTGACAATTTGGAGAATGTTTGCCATAGAACCTTGTTTTTTCAGTCATTACAGTGATAAGTATTTACCATCTGGGAAAGCTTATATTTGATGGAGGTACTCAAATGAGTTCAAGGTCATCTAGGTATCAAGCGCTCGAGTTACTTCAAAAATCCCCTCTTCGGCTCCTCTACTATAAGTACCTAAAAGTACATAAGTACAAACCCACGCTCTATTTATATTACCAACTCACCTTCAACACAATCAGTTCACAGTCTAACGAGAAGCTCTCAATTTAAATAATTGTGTTACCATCCCCACTGTATTTCTTTCACAGACCCTAACGAATCCCATTGTTATTGCCAACGTGATACTCGACTCGGTGCAAGTTAAAGGCATGTCGTGAAGGGAGGGAAGAAAGAAAGAAAGAAAGAATCATTTATTTTGTGACACGAGCAACTAATACACAAGTAATATAAAAGAAAAAGACAACATTCACGTGGCACAAAATCGGCCCCAGCTCAGCGAAGGGCAAGATTGTGTAAAAATACCTTTAAAAAGAGTTGTTGAAAAGACAAAACTTCCACACTAAACACATTTCTTACGTACCATCAGGTCTTCTTTTTCTGGCAAGGAGGTCTCCGGAGTGTTTCCCGGAAGAACCCGGAGACCTCCGTTAAGCTCAGAGGCAGGTCACCGCGGGGGTTTAGTGGGTACGAATCCCACATAACCTGGCTGCGCCACATCGTAGCCAGGTATATCGTTGAAGATTTCCCCCTCGTCAACAAAAAATAAGGTCTTCTTTTTCTTCGTATGAGCTAAGTGGTCAAGGCCTGGTGTCCAGAGTTTTGAAGCCGCCCGAAGGCCTTTGATTTAGCTTAACGACTACTTGTACTTAGACAGTCAGGACCGATACTTTACGTGTCATGCGACCCACGGTAACATTCAGATGAAAACGCCACTTTTTCAATCTCAGCCTTGTGCATGGTCACCCATGCAAAGTCAGTCCGCGTCAACCGTTGCTTAACCTCGATGATTGCGTCGGATAACCTTAGCAAGCCGAACTACAGGCGCTACAGTTTAATAGATAATATATGAAATGATAACGAAACGATGTGTGAATAAATTTGTCATGAACTACAAATACTTGTATGTTACGCGATTTGAAAAAATACAATTATTATTACGGGCACATAACTAATAAATGAATGAGAATAACCTATATAATTAATTAAAATAAAAAAATATATATTAAAGGCAGCAAATACCTATTATTGTAATGATTCTAATAATTAAAATTATTACATTAAAATTATTAAATTGCGTGGCACCTTCTATTTGTTGAATTAATAGTAGATACCAAAAGTTTTTGAAGCTAAAACATAGATAATGAATATAATGATACTCTCAAACTCAGTAACTGTAGGTATAACTATCTTAATTGAATCATAATACATTTGCAAAAGTTTTCACAGTATAATAGCATATTTAATTTAATTTACATTACTAAAAATATAATAATTCCAACTGGAATTTCGAGTCTTGATACGAAATTGGAGAAACGTTCTTACAATCCGAGAGCTTTATGAAATCAAAACATTTTGTCAGAATGTGCTTTATTTCGAGTCAAAATTCGTGAGAACGAAATTCTTTATCATAAGTTCGTTAAGGCGGTGTCTCCAGCGTCCGCTGCAAGAGATACTCAAGTTTTCAACTTACGAGGCGAGTGTTATTTTTATTTTATCTTTAGAGAAGTATTATTATGAAATGTTGAGTTTATTTAAAGATGGACTGGAACTACTTAGATTCAGGCTTTGCCTAGTTAAGTAGTCTCAAGAGAATAATGTAATCTAGTAATAAGTTATTAAATAAATATTTTTCATTTTCATTTTTTTTCATTTTACTGAAAGAGATGTTTTGACTAGATTTTTTTTAAACCATTTATTTAATTTTATACAAGGTTATCATAAAATGTCACCCTTGTGTCAGAACAAACGATATTTTCTTTAGCTAATTAATTAGTAGAATTTCTTAATTTAACCGCTGCATTATAATCTTCTGGCAACGGGGGAAGAAGGTTGCGATAGAATACTGTTGCACCCTCCTACCTGCCAGAAAACGTGTTTTGAATTTGATTCGATCAGTGCGTATTAAACGTATCAGCTTGTTTCTGGTGTAAAGATTTCCCATTGCAATACAGCGCTGCGTTATGGGCACTTTAGGACCGGGAATGGCCAGGAGAGGGTTATTTGATGTGGTTAAGTTTCAAGGTTTTGGTATTGAAATATTGATCAAACTAAGTAGTTAATCAAATAAATTATTAATTGAAAAATAAGTATTAACCACCAGGTGACAGTTTTGAGTGTAATTTATAAATATGTTAGTGAGAATATAATTTATATAGACACGAAAGCCTCAGTTTATTAGGAAAACTATTTAGATGGTATCTTTTAATTGCTTTGATTCTTTATAATGTACATTGAACTAAGTAATAATTTAAAAGAATTGTACTATAAATACAACAATGGCATATTTTTTTATTTGTTACTATACATACGAATATAAGAGCACGTCAACTGTTTAAATCAGAAAACTAAATATCTAGATCTCCGGTTTTTAATTTAAACTTTTAGACGTTTAAAAAACGTGGAGTATTAAAACTCTAGCTTTAGAAGAACCTTCGCGAAATTACCAGGATTAATGTCATTCTGAAAGTTTCACAAACATCTCTTAAGTAAGCGCCGAAGTTCAGAAATTTTTCCACAACCAAGGTGCAATGAATCTAAAAGCGGGGGTGTTATTAGAAACTTCTTCCGGTGGGATTATTCGCACTCTGTCTAGAAATTCTCACCAAGAATATTATGGTTTCGCAGCTAAAAAACTTGTTCAGCAGCCGTGTTTCGAATTTATTTTGCTGCAGTTTGAAAACAAGTCCATTTAAAAGTTTACAAACGTGTACACCACTGCTGCGCTACGCTTGCACTACGTTTTAACAGTACGGGTTTTATCTGTTACTAAAAATCCATTAAAATAAATTAATTGAAAAGTTAAACGCGTCAGTTTTGTTAGATATCTAAAACGTATGAGCCATCAAACATAGTTTACAGAATATTCTAGAGACTCGCCGTCTCGTACTAGCAGTAACAAACAAACAGAAACTGACGAATAGTTGTACTTTCATATGCCAACAAAGGCAAGTGAATAGTTTGACGTATGAACTTTATCTAAGCGAGGCAATATTTGGAAACAAAGCCGGTAAAAGGCCTCGGTTTGAGGGAATCACAAAGCTAACGCGACAAGTTAAACGACAGTTGTTTGAGTGTTGTCAAAAAGTAAAATTCTCGTGGTCGTTACGGATCCCTTGTTTCTTATGTTTGGTGGGCGGTATTGTCGCTGAGGTAAATTACTCGACAAAAGTTTTTGAAACGACTACATTGTGCAGTAGAAGAAAATTTTGCATAATGGAATTAATAGACACCATATTTTTTTTAATACAGATTTAGATTTTTATAAAATTTTTAGTCTGAAAATCTTGGAAAAGGAACTCATAGCATTTTCAAAATTAATTCTTGGAAATTGTTAACAGATTTTAGTAATAATAAAGTCATTGTCAAATGTGAACCAGAAAAGACAAGAATATAATATTTTTTATTGCATACTACTGACAAGCTTTGCAAATATCAAGTCAAAAATAAAGTTTGCTTATCATAAACATTTAATCTGATTTCAATTAATGCATATTCTACCTGTACGAGGTATGGTAAAAGAAAGGTGGATGATGATCATTTAATCGAAATTGATGAACCATTCTTCAAATATAATTAATTATTAGGTAAATTCTTTAATGGTTTTAAGTAGCGTGTACTACACGTTAGTTTTTAACGATATTGAAATGACGTAGCAAAATGCTGAAAATCATCACGTTACAGCTTACGGTTCGCAGGTGTAAATGCGAAACCGATATTTACCGTAAAATTTCCTGCACAAATTTGCCATCCAATACCTTTTACGCTGTAAAAATCAGCAAACCAGCGCTGTGCATGCCTTCACTGTTAATTGCATTAAAGCAGGCTACAATCTGATTTTCTGCTTAAATCGATACCGGGGTTCGAGGACGTAAAATTGTATTATTTTGTGCGCCAAATTGAATTCTGTGATCAACGTGCGCGTGACTGAAATACGCAGTTCATCATACATAGGAGTAGGTGTACTACGACTAGAAACTGGAACACTACGCCAACAGAGTTCCTGATCATGAATATTTACAACTAGTAGCCTAAGTTTGGCTGTATTGAATCAAGTAATTTATTTGAAAATAAGTATAATGTTTTTTTTGCACGCTTGTCTGGCAATTTATATTGTTTGAATGTGTAAATCACTTAAATTCAAAACTCAAATAAGACCACACTCTTACTTGTGGTCTTATTTTCCTTGTCGTTTTAGAGACATCAACTTATATTTCGTGCATTTTTGATCGAAGTAAAAACTTGCAGCTTGTACCTGAGTACAACCATGGTTAAGTATGATTCATAAAAAAAAAATTGATGCGGTCAATGTTTAACTTTTCTGACTGTTTTCAGATAATGTCTCGGTTTGGTTCTTTATTTTAACAAATTTGAAAAAATATGTCTCTATTTTTTTTATATCTGTATCTATTTGTAAGGCCAACTCAATTCCCCTTTTCGAAACAAACTCATTGTGCAAGCGTCATAAAGTATCAAGAAACAAATACATTTGCCAATTTCCTAGCTTTGCATTGTCGGAAGGCTCGGAATTTCACCCCATTTCAGCACTCAACATTCTATAGACCTTAACGCTATTGACATAAGAACTTAATTTGTTTTTCAAAAGGATTGCAATTAATCCGTTAGATTGTGGGATTTATCGCAAAGATAACCCAGAAGTTTGCAAATAGAAATTCCCGTCTGCTAATAAATTTTCGGTTTTCATTAACCTTACTGGGCCTAATAGCAGTTGCTAATTTCTGTTGGAGATAATAATTTGTACCTTTGTATAAAAGGAAGAACATTAATTTATTATCACAACTGTATTTAGTCTGTGGCTCGTTTAAATAGTTTGTTGTTATAATTTAAGGCACGGCTAATCTATTAAAGTGGCAAAATGAATTTAAATAGATTTTACCAATTTTGATCATACAACAAATATAAGACGGCTGGTTAGCCCCATACTAAAACATTTCTAGTTTGTATTATGGTTGCTAACATAACTGATATACTACAAATACTTTATATCGATACATATTTAACACCCAGAATATGTTGGCTGGCCCGGGAATCGAACCCGGGATCCGCTGGTTGGCAATCCGGTATGGTAACCATTACATCAATGAAGTCGTCAAACAGTAATTAATCATGCTAAACTTATAGGTATAATACAAAAATCAGTAGCGGCTTGTATTTGCTTTGCACGGGCATTATAAAATACTGAAGGATATTATAAAAGTCAATTTTCTTAATAAGTAAGGGAAATCCTAACAATAATACAATAAATTTCTAAAAATTATTCGCAATTAATAAAGATTAAGTCACTGAACATATCTAGCCATAAGAAGCGTACAAAGCTCACCTACTTCCCTACTTTAAGACCCCTCATAACTTATGACCGCAATTTTTTTACAAGAAAACTTTAATAGTAACTTACGTCGAGAAAGAAAACAGGAATCGGAGAAAGTTGCCCGAAGATTTATGGGCAAATAAACATCGTTATAAACAAGAAGAACGTGGTTACTCTTCATTATTCAAAATAAAAACTTATGCAGTAGATTTTTTAAGAATACGTTTTATAGTTGGTATAAATATGGCACAAGTTATGATCCATGCTTATCTCAAACTAGCAGCCTGTTCCAGCTTCGCAAGGGCTATAAAATAATCCTTATAAAGCCTTAATAAGATAATGTAGCTTTCCAACGGTGAAAGTATTTTTAAAATTGGTCCAGTATTTTCGGAGCCTGTTCACGTCAAACAAACAACAACAACTCAACAATCAACAACTAAAAATCAACTTTTCCTGTATATAATATTGGTATAGAAAAAAAAACGCTACATAGCTCTATGAAAATGATATCTTGATCGTATCTTGTTTTTTTTTATATAGCATATCTATTATCTAAGCTTTTCGGTAACTTATAATTCGACAAATATTGTTCCGCTATTTTAAAAAGAGCATTTTTCTAGAATTAAATTTACGTTACCTTACATGTAATGTCATTTTGCAGTACCAAAAGAAGTCCAAGTCTTTCATTATCAATTTAATTTCATCGCTCATATTTTACTAGCTTTAATTTCAGAAAATTTGGGTAAATATGCACTGCACTCGAGCGCGCGTCGGCTGTTTAATGTTACATCGACTACCTACAGACTCAAATTATTCTATAGTCAGTTTACTGATACAATATAGGGTTAGTGATAGCTTTAGATAGCGCCTGTAGCTCGCCTAGCTAAGGTGATCTGACACGGTCATCGAAGCTAAGCAACGGTCGATACGGACGGTGTTTGGATGGGTGACCATGCACAAGACTGCCATTTTTAAGTGGCATTTTCATCAGGGAGCTACCGTGGATCGGATGACACTTTAAATTGTCCCGGCTGTTAGTCATAGTACAAGCAGTCGTTAAACCAAGTCAGGGGCCTTCGGGTGGCTTGAAAACTCTCGACAACAGACATTGGCTACTAAGCTTATACGGAAAAGAAGAAGAAATAACCTTAGATACAGAAATAACATTATTAATAAGATAGCTAAGCCCTGCAGTGTTACCCGCGTTACTACGGGAAAAAAAGTAGCCCATGTGTTAATCCAAGGTTTAATCTATCTTCATAGTAAAATCTCTTCAAAATTGGTCTAGCAGTTTGAGCGTAACCAAGTAAAAAGCATATTCTCAATCTTTCGCATTTATATAATTAGTATGATGTATTTAAGGTATCTTCAGAAAGAGCAAGGGCACAGCTAAGGAACACAGATTCACTGTCGAAGTTCGGTGAACAATTTGGGGGTCTTCAAATCTAGAGTAAATAGGTTCTTTCTAGGCAAGCGTGTTACATCTTAGACTACAGTAAAGATTAACATCAGGCAAGCTACGGTCAAACGTGAAAAAACAACTTTCGCAAAATTTTATAAGGTCAGCTTGACTTAATCATAAAACGGCTACGTGTGTGTGAGACTCATGCATGAAGAATTTCACATCATTAGATACGAGTATAAAATAAATACGGCAAAATATACTGCCGTTGTAATGAAGCTCATATTTCTTTATTTTATTTATTTACTACTTTGATATATTTATTTTTGTCATAAATATACGAGTACATACATGTGTCTAAAGGTTGTGTAAATATTTCAATCGTTTACCAGTAATCTTTTTTAATAATCATAAATGTGGTGGAGCCCTGTTTAAATTTTGTTTAGTAAATATTATATTTTTTGTAATAAAGTCTACATAACGGAAACACATCGGCTAAAAAAATCTTTTTCGCATCATTCTGTTTCATTTGACAGTCTGGCGATAGATGGACCAACAGCGAAGACAAAGTCAAACAATTACCCATAATACATTTACATAATTACCCATAAGGCTAAGAAGTCTTTGTAATAAGATACGGTTGGTACCGTATTGGTACTGATCCCTAAAAATTGCTGTTCCAAGAAAAAAGCTTTAAAGCAATATAATATCAACCTTGTATTTTGTGATGACTATATTAATATCATATTGCCAAATATTGCGGCAAGCGTATTAATAATGAAGTTTTAATTAAACTCGTAATTAATCTTAAATTATTAATATTCTGAGATTCTGTGTAGCACAAATCGTATCACGCAAAATTTAATTTTGGATATTTAATTAACATTTAGTTTGATACTGTATATACTGATAATAATTATAATCTTGTGAGGTTGTATAATAGTGGCGTTATATTATAAGTAATTAATACTATTTAGTTATTTATATAAATAAATAAATAAATTTCAATTAAACAATGTGAAGTCGTTATTTGTAATACAACTTATATTGAAAACTTTTTAATAAATTATACAAATTACATTACAATTTATTACCCCTTACAATTAATACAAAAATAAATCTTGTTTTTTAATCCTAAAAAAGTAAATGATTATATTTTATTTTAAATACAAAATTAAGCCTTTGTCCAAACGTGGCCCGACAAATTTGCCGCATTATTATATTTAACACTTAACTTTACACATGCTAGATACTTAGTATTAGAAATCAAATAAGCGAAAAATTCACTTATCTTTACTGAAAATAAATATAAGATTGATTTACAATTACACTATAAAATATACTCTAACAAAACCGTCGGATAAACTAATTAAAAAAATATCACACGCCTAAGCAACCGATTTTTCGAAAATCTTGACACTTTTAAGAGTTAATTGAAGTAGTGAAAAAATCTTTCAAATCAATTCCACGCCACACGTTAGTTATTGAGCTCTACGTAATTTATCACAGAGGTTAAAATGAAAAGCCTTTTTAGTCTTTAAAATTTATGGGCATACGGCAGCATATTGAGGCTCTGGAGCGATATTAATCAATTTGAGCTTTAATGAATAACCTACGGCTTGCGCTAATATATCGCAAGCTTTAGGTATTCCCACTATATTATGTACTATGTGCTCAGTAAAGTTGTTTGACTAGAGCTTATGCAAATGTTAGCATATTGACTTATGAATCGCTTTGGTAGGTTTACTAATGAAATATTAGAGCGTGTATCGAGTAGTACAGTGACTAGCTAAGTTTTGTATTAATAATACTATGACGATCGCGTAGTACTTGAGTCAATATATGTCGTCTTCTTCTTGAGCCGTCACTCCAGCGTCTGCCTTGTGCTCTTCCCCGCAACACCCTCTTGCCCGTCGTTGTATTGTCGAGAGTGAATCCGCCAATCATAGATAGGGCAGTCGACTCGACCAATCACAACGGGAAGATTATAGTTTAGTTTATAGTGTGCGCGCCGCTTTTATGCGCACCGATAATTTAACAAATATCAATAGATGGCGCTGCACGACAAAATTTCAGCTAAGATATTATTTTATTGTGAATATGTTTGAATCAGAGATATAGGCAACCGAATTCATGACACTACTAAGTAATTAGTTTTTTAATTACTCACTTTTTCCATGGTGATAGAGCATTTTCTAGTACTCATCTAGCTAACAACCTCCCTCAAGTTAAAATATTTGTCGCGAAACACTTAATGGTTTGTTCTGATAGTCTCCTTGCGAGATCACTCTGCCTTAGGCCAACTTACTTTTTTATCTTGTATTTACGCACCCTGCTTGTTAATTACCTAGTAAATCTATAATGAGCTAAAAAAAACATCGTCATTCTGTCGTATACGGCACAATCTGAACCTATGAGAAAACAACTATAATCACGTCAATAATGGGAAATGTAGGCGATTATAGAAATCACCCTTTTATATCAGATCTAAAAGTACATTTTCAATTTGACGTTATTTTAGTTGTATTGTCTTCGGTTCAGATTGTGCCGTCTCTTTCTAGTCACTAATGATGAAAAGAGACAGGGCTACTTTTAATTCAATTTGGTCATATTTACGTCAGAACCGCCACCAGGATCTACTATAAATGGTCTTAAACGTCCTCTTAGTATTACAGACAAAGACTGACTTTGGTCTAATTGAAGACACACTGGAACTAACGAAGCTATCCAAAAAGTGTATTAAAACCCACAAACTGTGTGAAAACGTAAATGTTGGTTAATCTACAAGGCAAATGAGGTCATAAGTCAAAGAAATAAAGCCGATTTTAGTTTGCACAGATCTGATATACTTGTTTACGTGTACAAAGACGAAAAAGTTTCACAACGCTTCGTTAAACTAGACGCTAGGGATTACACATGGTGTGACATATTGTCTGCAAAAATAGACAGTAAATATGATTGAAGTTAATCTTTTTTAACATTTTCGTTGTGATATTATTAGTCTGAAATAACTTCTCTTCCTCAAAAACTGTGGCTAACTGATGAAAGTTAAAACGTTTGCCCGTCACTGCGGTCTAAAGGATACCCATTAATCGACTATTAAAAATTGAAACACGCTGAACCTTATCCCAGGATAGTTACGACCAAGATCACAACTATTAGGAATAAATAAATATTAGGATTATTAAACGGATTTCTAGTTTTTTTTTATTATTGTTGCTAACACAACTGATACACTAGAAAGAAAGAAGAAAGAAAGAAAGAAAGAAAGAAAATAGTTTTATTACGCACAAAAATAATATACATCAATAAAGCAATATGTACATATATAAATATATGTAACAATTATACAGTTCCAGTATTTTTTGTGCATAAAAGGCGTAGGTTCAGCATAATGCCGGAGTACCTACCAGGTAGGTACTCCGGCGCTGGTTTTCAACCTCTGCCTTAACTCACATTTTATACACTCATAGCAGGCGATAGCTAGTTATTAAAATCACAATCTATCACATTAACACGTTAAATAAAAGACACATATTGACACAAAAATTATAAACTTGTAAGCGTTGCTCTAAGTAAACATTATTGAAGAAATTCAAAACAATTAATATAACAATATTAGTACATAGTTACAGTATATATAATGTAACATTCTAGTTAAGGAAAAAAAAAAAAAAAAAAAAAAAAAAAAACTACATACGAGTATTCATAAATACTTAATATTTGACACCCAGACCGACAGCCAACGAAATTTAGTCAAACACACAAAGATTTTGGCCGAGCCTGGAACGCCCTGGTTGGCGGTCCGGCATGGTTACCATTACGCCAACGAGGTCGTCAAACAAACCAGTAAGGCATATATTTGATGACCTCTTTGGAATAATGGTTGCCATGCCGGACTGCCAATCAGAAGGTTCCAGGTTCGATTCCCGGCACGGCCAACATCTTTGTGCTGAACTAAATTTTTTGGCTTTCGGTCTGGGTGTTAAATATGTAAGTATAGTAAGTATGTCAGTTGTGTTAGCAACCATAATACGAATTAGAAATGGTTCAGTTGTTCAGTTCAGTTCAGTCGGGGTTAACCAGCCGTGTGTGAAATGTGTCCTAATATAATATTTGATTTTGTTTTCTAGGAAAGTTGTCTTCTAACCTATATTATAATGACATAGAGCCGAGGCAGGGGCAGGTAACTCATCAGTGGTGGGGGGTTCAGTTAACTCTGACAATATATCTCTAATTTTATTAGTTACTCGTAAATCCACTGCTTCTCCAAAGAAAATAAAACAAGATTTTGTTCAACGGGATAAAAACCTGTGTGTATTCATAAGCTTCGAACTAAACTCGTTCAATTTAAAATTCTCTGCATTTGATGAATACTCAGCTTTGCCTAAAAGGCTGACCAATGGACATTTTGTGGAATCTGATGCTAATGGAAAACAGAATGAATTGTGAATTTCCAGTATTTTTTAGCTAGAATTCCAAGAGTTTAAACACTTTTTCAGGAAAACTTAGTCAATATTGTTAAGAAAAAATCTTATGACTAGTGATATTATATGTTATAACAAATACGGCGACCTTATCACTGAAAGCGATATCTTCCAGGCGAAAAAATTTAAGTTCCATTCCAGGAGAATAAATATTGTATAAGTTGCAAATATACTTACAAAAGATTTTGTAAATGATTATTATTTATTAAAATTAATTTTTATAAACAATATTTTAGTCAAAACTATTGGTTAAAAAATAAAAAGTGGTTCCTTAACATTTTATACCAGTAATTGTGCCCAATACAACCAAGTAAGGTCTAAATCTCCCTTTTTTTCACCGATTTGCTAAAAATACTAGAAATTCCAGTCATGGCGATCTAATCTAAAAAGCTTAGAGCATTTATAACCATTGCTGCATCGGAATAGTTTCAAGTATAACAACCGTCGCTGTTACAGATAACAGTGCCATTGTTTCAATCTATTATTGCAGTATCTAGTCGGAGTTTGTACAGTGATTCAATTCTAACCATACCTGTACAGGGTAAAATTAAATATTTAATTCAATAAATGGATGTCTATTTTAATAAGTAAGACTTTCAAATAAGAGTTTTAAAACAGAATCAATGTATACTTTCTAAAGCGCAATTACAACAAGCATCAACAGAAAACGCCTTTCTTTACGATTTATTTATTCAGGCATGATTGACATATCATAACGGCCATCTTTGTTCCTACTTAACTAGAACGAGTCAAAATTATCTGTCTTCAAGCCTTTCTTGCGACTGACGCACTTCGACACAGGGTTTTTTCGAGCCTTTCTGCGGAGCGCAGCGTACATAACTACATACATAATATAATGTAACTTAGGTTTATTTTAAGTCCTCCATCATAATTATAAGTATTAATATTCTATATTGAGAAATCCCTCTTTTTCTCGTCCTTTCCATCCAAAGATTGCCTGGAAGAGATCGCTGTTAAGATAAGGCTGTTTGTGGCACGTTGTATATAATTTCGTATTTTTATTTTCACAGTTTACGGGTACAATAATCTGCCCAATAAAAAGTTTATCTATCTACATAACAAAGTAAGTACAGTTTCTATGTTAGTTTTATTTCAGTTTATATTATACGCAAGACTCAGTTTTTATTGAAATATATATTATTTATTGTTGTTCTTATCCTTGAGTGAAGGTCTTCTGATTTTAGTGAAGCTATAAAGCTAGTCTAGATTGGAGCGTGCAGACCTGGAAGAAATCGGATCACTATCATGGGTAATTCATAATACATAATTTAACCAAACGTTACTCTTTTTTTTAATAACTGTGCCAATAATGCAGCTTGTACTCAACAATTATTTTACAAGTCTTTATTATTTCATGTGCTTAACAGCCAAAGTAAGCAAGTTTATCTAATCCCTGCTGTTAATAGAGCATTGAACTCTGAAGATATATATATTGATCCAAACAAAACTAAATCCCTCAATGAATATCCACCACAACGTTAGTAGAATCGCAACACAAACTTTCTCGATTCCAAATCAGAATTGCATACAAGTTGCAAATAAGAGCAAAGTTTCCCCGCTCCATAGACAAGAAAACTTCCATCCTCTAACCGAGTTTTCCATTGTGACCGTCGGATTAATACGTGAACTTTTCAAAGGGTTATCTAAGTTTAGGGGACCACGTTTCTATTAATTACCTAAGTTGAAACCCGATCGATATTAATTAATTAGGAACTGAGCTCCCCTTTCCCGTCTGCTCATTATGCCCAAAAGTTGAATTATCATTTTCATTTTATCTTCAAAATGTTTTTTGTCGTCGAAAATCGCAGAAGTTTGTCCCTGAAAGTGATAAAGCTGATTAATTTAAATTTTATGGAATCTTCATAATCTATGCTCGGTTGGTGTCAACTGTTCTTTATTTATTGTTCTGGGTCTAATTTTATAAAGTAGTGTCATATTAAAAATAGCTTTGTATACGTCATACGTACATCAAAAACCCATACATCAATAGATTAGATCATTTCTGTAATGACATGGCTCACTGTCATCAATACAGGATAATAACACGACTGATAAGGAAAAAAAGTAATTTCTTGATTCAAATAGAGGAAACCGTATTGAATAATAATCAATAAAGCTTACGCATAAACAACTCAGAAAGAATAAACCACTTTAAATGTACATATAAAAAAAATCTGAAATAGTGTGAAACGTACTTCCGCTGTGATCGCAAACCAAATTAAAATAGTCAAAGAAAACATCCAAATATAAAAAAAAAATAGTATGGTGTCTTAGTTTTATGGTTTAAAATGTTGATGTTTTCTTTGCTTGTCTAAATTTTGTTTCAGATCACAGCGGAAATTCTCTAAATATTTCAGATTTTGTTTGAACTTCAATGAATTTCCGCAAAGTAACGCCTGATTGAATAGGTTAAAACTTTAAATGTATGTTTGGAAGGACACGCATTCCTACACACAGTAACACACCGAAACTATTTGAACTGGCAACCCGCAAACATCGATCAAAACGCGTGGAGCGTCAAACTCGACACGACATAAGTGACCGCTATCAACCACCGTTTTAGCACCTTCGTGGACGTGTATGCTTGTAATTGCTCATAGTGAAAATGGGCCTGAAACCGGTCAAAAAATCCTGCTATCATAAAAAAGTCATACTTGCGTCAGGAGTGTAACGCTTTGTGTATTTTTTTATATTTTTAGTCAAGTGTTATAAACAAAATTAATCGTATATTTGTCAAAATTAAATGGCGTACAATTACAAATAATAGACTTTTTTTCTTTACAATTTTATAATTACATATTTTGATATTACACAGAGTAATTTTATATATGTAGTTGTTTTCTACAATTACTAGTTTTTTGGTTTTTTTTTTATTACTCGTAACTCTGAAATCTTTTAAAAATTCTTTCCAACAATGATAATGGCATTATGAAAGAAAAAATCTTTTACCTCTTTGTCTGTATTGGAGTCGTCATATTTAAGCAATTTGTGTTTATCAACGCAGCGATGTTACTTTAAATCATGGATGAATGTTAATTTCAGGAGATGTTCTATGAGTGTATTGTACATCTCATGGTATCTCTTGACAATCCTCACTTAATATTCTCCATTTGGCGTATTACTAAGTAAATTTCTGTGTACGTGTATGTGAGAATGACTCTCTCGTAACATTCTCATTATTTCTGAAATTCCACAAAAATGCATATTTATAACTTAAAAGTACTTTTTACATACATATTTTCTACAAATAAGAATCATAAATAAAATATTTGAGTAAGTGAACTAAAATTACTCAATCGTAACGTCTCATTATTTCTGAACTACCACAAAGTAAAAATACTTTTTATTTTTTTTAATGCTTTTTTTAAATATTTATTATTTTTTCCAGTTATTCAAGCCCTGATTTTGAAATATTAAGGCCGTTCAGGGGGCGTGACGCGTGTCACGCGAGAAAACGTTCAGTTTTGCGCCACTTTCCATGCACGTTTCGTAACGAAACTTTCCAATTAAGCCATTTGGTAAATGACGGGCAAAGTAATGACGTACGGCGTATCGTAATGACTGCGACATGCGACTGTTGTGACTTGTTTCTGGAAAGAGTTTGTGAAATTTTAATAATATTAGGTAAATAAGAAACAAAACGAGCCTATCAAAAACGCTGACGAACAATAAAGAAAGCTTTATTATAAACTAGATGCAAGTTCGAAGCAAGCGCGATCCTATTCTTAGTTGGCACGCATTATACAGAGTTATTCCCTAATATATCCAAAATAGTATCCCGCGTTGCTTCACATTTGGATTTTTACTGTGCCGTGACAGTTAATAAATACTGTTCTGCATATAAAACAAAGAGATTAGGCCACGTTGACGATCGTTACCCACCAAGCTGACGCCAGACGCGAGGAGTTGTCCCAGGGAGTGGCGTCGTGGTTGAAATGTACGTGGTCCTATCTAAGTTTCGCATTTTCCTTGTGAGAGTCAGAACTTCCATACAGTCCACTCACCTTGTATTGAACAAGTTTGCTTAGAACTAATAAAAGTAAAGTAGTCTTAAACTAAATAAGCCCAAAATAACAACAACATTCAAATAAACATCAAAGTCAGAACTCATAACTGATAAAAAATGAATTATTCTTCTGTGTGTAATACAAAGGTAAACGAGAAACTTCCAGGTAAATTAGTTTTAGCTTAGCGCCAGGTTTATGCCCCGCTTTCGTGCTTCAAAGTTATTTAGATTTTAACTAAGGTTTAACAAAAACAAGTGAAGGTTCTCAGTTCTCGGCAACTTTGTTGCTTTTGACTTACACTTTTAAAAGGATATACTTATCTCCTAGTTCCATTGGCACTATCTTGAATCAAATAATGAGAAAAATGGCGCTTACCTCGGCCAACGTATAAGCTTAGCGATCCAGCGAGGTAATGCCGCCAGCATTTTAGGCACCTTACCCGTGGACACTGATTTAGATTTAATCTACTATTTGTAAGGTTTTTATTGTGTTTATATATTTTTTCATGTAATTTTTAATTTCAGTGATAAATAATAATTAAAATAAAATATTTAACTTGTAACTATTATAGAAAGCAAAGAGAGGGAGAGGAAAGCTAAGCAAAGTTTTGGATTCGGATCAAATTAAATAGAAGTTGAAATCAAAATTATTGTACAAGGAAGGAGGCTTTTGGACTAACTTTAGTAATTTCTTTTAAACTAATCCAAAATAAAATAAATGTTTGTGGTGTTTACTTGCTATTATTATAAATAGAGTTGAAAACATCAAGGAGAACGATGGAGAATAATCTACTTACAAGTGTATAAATCGGAATAAAAATTTAAAATGAGAAAAATGAAAGACAAATTATACAGAGGTATAACGTGTTTAAATTTTTCCTAAAGTTATTTTAGTTTCTTTAAGTTTTTTTATAATATTTATGTCTGGTATTCATTATCTCACGTCATTGAGATAACGGGGCACAATTCTTTGTTGATGGCAGCTTGAGGTTTATTTTTTTACTAAGAAAAACGTTATACTTATTACCTATTACTTGTTCTTTTGTATTATTTTTTAGGAAAATAGTTTTTATACTCCTGAAGTTTATTGCTTAGTACGATATGAAATGAATGTGTATGTTTATTCACGGCTAAACTAATTCAGATTAAATTTGGCAAAGAAGTAATATGTCACTAACTTCAATTAAAGAAATATGAAAATTGATACGTGAACCTACGAAAAGAAACCCCATTCAATAATAATACACTTTAGAAACGGTTTACATACGTATAACGAAATTTTAAGATAACAAGTCAAATAAACATATGTGCACGTGAATCGAGAAGAGACTTCTGTCTTATATTGTCTGAACTGAAGTCAGTCAAAATAGCTTAGTCCTATGATTAAGACATTGCATTGCCTTTTTTAGTGCGGACAACATTGCAGGACATTGCTGATATTTTTTTAACTCATTAGAATAATTCACTGATAATCGTGACTTACTAGCAATATTAACGATGACCTCGTTGGCGTAATGGTTACTATGCCGGACTGCCAATCAGAAGGTTCCGGGTTCGATTCCCGGCATGGCCAACATCTTTGTGCTGAACTAAATTTGTTGGCTGTCGGTCTAGGTGTTATATATGTATATATATAAAATATGTATGTATGTCTGTAATATGTAGTATATCAGTTGTGTTAGCAACCATAATACGAACTTGAAATGGTTCAGTATTGAAATAGGGCCTTAAAAAGGCTTGTTTTTCTTTTCTGTATTCCCATACTTTAATCTAGATTACACGGTTACTCATTTTGCTGTAGGCGAATAAATTCGTGTCTAGACACAATTTGTACGCTTTGTGTTGAAAAAGGTTTTTAAGAATAAGCAAGAGCGTAATTTTAATTCATCAATTATGTAAGGAAGTCAACATAGATGTATGTTGTTCGACTTTCTAGTATGAATTTACATTCCGTCATAAAATAATTTAATTAAGTATTTACTTTATATTCAAACTAAAATAGATTTCGTGTGGAAATAATCAGGAAAATTCTTAATCTTTTAATATAATACATTGACGACCTCGTTGGAGTAAAGGTTACCATGCCGGTCTGCTAATCAGGAGGTTCCGGGTTCGATTCCCGGCCCGGTCAACATCTTGGTGCTTAACTAAATTTGTTGGCTGTGGGTCTGGGTGTTAAATATGTATTTATATATAATATGTATGTATGTATATGTAGTATATTAGTTGTGTTTGCAACCATAATACGAGCTAGGAATGGTTCAGTATGGGGCTAACCAGCCGTGTGTGAAAGTGTCCTAATATTAAAATTATAAAAAAAAAAAAAAAAAATTATAAATGCAATATGTGCAATGCAAAGTAATTATTCTCACTCAAACTGGTAAACCGTTATCAATAAAATTTAGTACCTATGGACATCGTTTAGACCCAGTATACACACGTAGGCTACTTTTAATCCTGGTTTAATTGGTAGGGAGGTGCATATTTAATCCATGATAATATCCGATTTTATTACCTACATGTTTGAAGTAGCTTATTACCTACATATACTCGCGAAGACTTCCATTATCGGAAAGTTTTCAAATACGAAGTGTTTTTTCATGTATTTTCAAGTGGTCACTATTTCCCAACGAAACACTTAAACTTGTTGTAAGTTCAATAGAGGACGCATCACGCGTCTGTCTGTCCACAGGCAGGCACGTAGGCAATAACATCGATTTCTAAACACAAAAAACAATCTAAAATGACTCTTAATCCATTGCAATACGGAGACGAATGATCTTTCGATTGGTAGTAAAAAGTGCTGAAAAATCCCTCCTATTGCAGCGTAGGTAGTAATGTCGGTACGGGTACCTTGGCGAATATGTGTTTTACAGTGTTTCAATGACTTTTATTGCCCAGAAGTGTGCTTCAACGTTTACGTTTGATATTTTTTCTGCACATTTGACTCGAAAAGTATCTTTTAGGTTTGACTTATACTATAAGCACAATGGAAAACGTAATATTTGGGTAATTATTGTTAACTCGTAGATATAACTGTGTAGAAATTGATATATATTCTTATGTAATACTTTAGGTCTGAACGGTGAACATGTGAACAATAAAATTAAAATATAAAGAAACGACATGAGTTTAATTTAATACTCAACAGAATTTGATAAAATTTATATAAGACCGTTCGGGAAGTTTATATTGTCGCGCCATAAATAACGAAGTTCCTAGTATATATTCTGTATATAACAAAAAATATACATACGCACAAACAAATTTGAACCTTCGCCTGTTTTTGTAATCGATTAAAAATCAGCGGTAATAATATTATGTATTCCTATGGTACTCATGATAATCTTTAATTTCTCTAAAATCGATGTAATATTTGAACTCAACTTTGCAGTTTGCAAGTCTCCTACATCTTACGGTAGTTAGCAGTAGGTACTAGCTTACTAGAGGTAGCTTTAACGATGCTTGTTGCTACAATTTGTACACAAAATGTACCGCTGTATTGTAGGTGTAGATGCAAGTTAGACAGTTTGACGTACAAGAGCAACTTTAAGTAGGCAAGTAGAATAACACCGCCCCTAGTTCCCGCTATTTGTACTAGTTTACGCGTCGAAGGTAACCGTGACGTCAGAACTTTGTATAGCAACAAGAAAGCGGTCTTTACCCTCTTATATTATTTGTTTTGCTGTATTTTTTTAACCGTGGTGGAAAGCAGTATATATGTTTTTTTTCGACAATATAAAAAAAACTGAAAAGGTTACTTCGAAGCTCCTAGCCCAAACGTGCCCAACAGACTTTTTTTTACATATCACACAAGGCTGGTTAACCCCAAACTGAACCATTTCTAGTTTGTGTTATGGTAGCTAATACAACTGATATACTATATAAAAAAAAATGCAGCAAAAGAAAGAAAAGCGGCAGATTACCTGGAATTTCTAGCATGTAAGGGGTTTATCCCAGGCCATCAATGTATCACACATGATAAAACTTGTATAGATCATGCTATGATAAAAAGTCCATTCCAATCATCTGTGGTAGTCTGTCGGGGTAAAATTACAGATCATGATGCTGTTATTCTTGCATTACCTGGTGTTCCCAAAGTACCAATAGCATCTAAACATATTTCAAAAATAGACTACCAAAGTGTAGTAACAGATCTGGAAATGATAAATTGGACTGACTTATTCTCAAAACTTGACCCCAATCAAGCAATCATAGAACTTGCTGAGTAAAATTATAGAAAAACATAAATCTATTAAATTAGTACGGAATTCAAAGGCCATCCGCAAGGAATGGATAACTCCTGGGTTACTGAGGTGTATTGTGTTTATACAACTATCAAAACGCGACTCTAAAACTTTTCTACTCTAGCCTGCATACCCGGAAGATAGCAAAACACAAACGCCCAAATCGAAAACGCAAATATTCGAGAGTGGGTTCCAGGAATCGATGACAAAGAGCCCTCAAAAGTGAAATATGAGAGGCAAAACACGTCGGTTGCAAAACGCTCGCGATGTGGCCATAAAAAAAAAAAATTTTTGTTTGTGACGCAATGAATTTCGAATTCAGACACCTGCCTTGAACGGAAGGCGCCTCTTTGTTCGCTTTGAATAATTTCAGCCGCAAACGAAGAACTAGAGCTCAATGTGAGGATGTTGTTTTTCCTACATATCCGTAGATTCAAATCGATTATAATACACATGGTCAAAGTACGAGTTTATAAAAAAAACTTACTTGATTACTCCTGATTGAAAGTATTTAATGCGAAACATATTTAGTTAGGTACATTTCTACAACGTTATTGGGACAAAATTTTAATAAATTTTATCTTGTGTACTATCAGAAGTCTATCACTGAGACATCGCTGTCCATCTATCATCAGACTACTTTTTAAGAACTGATATTATTTAAGTTCAATTTTGACCACACTCAATAATAAAACACACGAACATAATATATGGGCGAGAATCCATCACACACCACAATATAACTAACTGGTGACTCCACATATAATTGGAGCCCCCATACAATAATTTCTCAATCTTTTAAATTTCATGATTGATATATTTAAAGACATACGGAGTTTTAACTTTAATAATCAGTATTAAAATAAAAGTAAGTAGCTTCCAAACAAAAATGTGTTATTTTTTAATATTTTCAAAATATATGTAATGCAAGAAAAAACTTCGTGCGCGATTACGACTTTCTCTTGACCCATTTTTTTATATAAAGATTATCTTCACGGAAAACTAAATGATCTCTTCTAGACGTTCGTACTTTTTCGTAACTCCAGAAAGCTTTTATCGACGTAATTCACTAAAACGAAACAGGTTAGGCGCAATTGATAAATGCTGTTCACATTGCCACCGCTCTGAAGTTTCCCAGCTCACGGATGGAGCGCGCAATGGAAGGTGAATTATTTAGGTACGGGTATCAATGTCTGTATTGTATTTCTTTCTGACAATTTTTGAAGGTAATGCAAAGTTTTAGGAACATTCTTCCACATTTCACATGCGCCTTTATTGAAAAAATTCGCGTTCATGTTTGTCTATGCAATGAACGATTCTCATTAAAACATGTAATTTAAAAATAAAAGCAAATAAAACTACTTATGAAAACTCCTATTAACGTGTACTTAACACAAAAATAAACAGATTAATTATTGATTAAAATAGTGTACTCCTCGCCAGTAGCTCGGCTAGCTAAGGTGATCTGACGAGATAATCTAAGCTAAGCAGCGGTAGATGCGGACGGTGTTTGGATGGGTGACCAAACACAAGACTGTTGTTTTTAAGTGGCAATTTCATCTGGGTGCTACCGGTGGTCGGACGACACGTTACATTGTAGGTCCCGTCACACGAAGAAGAAGAAGTATACTCGTAAAGGTATAATATATTTTAAAATAAAAAACAATAAACTTTGATATAATTAATATAAAAATGATACATGCCAAAAATATCAAATGTTGTACCTGGCGCAAAGGTGCCCATAACATTGGCTGCGTTTCCACGCTGTCTAGCGATGGCTATCCTCTGCACCAAGGACGACAGAGAACGGAAGTCCCCCGTCTACTAAAATAATAACAAAACCTACATTCATTACATGTTCCGACGCGTAGCTAAAACGAAAATTCGAAACAAATTTCACCGTTCCAAGAACTTCGACCAAACAAAACGTAAACCGTTTAATTTTCACGTACGAAACGGAAAATTATCAGCGACAATGAATGTGAAACAATCGGAACAATCCAACGAATGGGGAAAAATGTTTTGTCTCTGTTTCAAAATTATTAATGACGTCGTTACTGTGGCAAACGTTTTCCAGTTTAGTCGTTTGCTCGATAATCGAACGTATAAATCACAATGAGAGTGACTGCTACACGACCATTGTATCCTAATACATGGCACGGAAATACGTTGTTTGATAGAATGGTCTCTTGGACAGACAGAACGGTTGTGGGATAGTAAAAGAAGAATAAGATAGAATGGCCTTTATCAAAGTTTTGAAATAAACAGCTACACACGAGTTAGCGGCTGGCCTAAGATCTAACAGCATGTTCAGCCTCCTTGAGAGCCAGATATGCCAAACTAGGCATAATTTTCTAACTTATTTATTTATTTACATTTTGATAGGCTAATAAATATGCATCAGCCCTAACACTGCAATAAACATACTATCAATACAAATAAAAACTGCTGACGACCTATCATCAGAAATACGGATCTTATTAACTTTCACATTTTCAAAAATTTTTATTTTTTGAACACATAGAATAAAATATTTGTTGCAGGTTTGTCAGAATAAAGACAATTGCATCGAATGGAGTCATCCGCATAATTCTAAAAGAACTTCAATTGATTATCAAACGAACTTAATCCTAAAATATAATTTAATTCACCCAACAGCCGTTCTAATATGGAATAGATATTTAACAATTCTTTGTATTTTGGAATCTAATTTATGACTGTGACGCAGTCTCAGTAGGAAACGAGACTGTCACAACAAACTTGCTGTGTAAATATGGTTGACTGAGTTTTCCAGTTTCATTATGTATAACAAAATATAAGGCGAGAAAGTATAAGAAGGTGTATATACCAGTATCGAAGTATTTTTTCCGTCTTTTTCGTAACAAATTGAAGTCGTTCTTTCCACAATTTTCTTCCAAAGTGCGTAATTCTTCTCAATTTATTATTAAGCCTGCTTTTGTAAACACTGTCACGATTTGTTTACTCGGAACTTTTTGCAAAACAACATCTGATACTTTTGTAATATACTTGTTTATTTCTGTAGAAAAAGCGATTTCTACGGAAAACTAAATTTAACATTTGCGGATGGTGTGTTATGATGTTTGTTTATATTGTTTTTGTGTTTATTAAAAACCAATAAAAGAAAAGGTTGCATACCCAAAGGGACCAACAGAACCCTATTACTAAGACTCTGCTGTCTGTAGTCTGTCACCAGTCTGTATCTTATAAGCCGTGTTAAATAGAGAGTTGAAATTTTCACGAATAACATTATGTATTGTTACGCTATACCAAAAATACAAAAAGTACAATTGAATTGGACAAGCTCAATATAAAATATTAAAAATATCAATAAAATTAAAAAATATCTATTATTACTAGTACGGGGTCACTGGTAAAAATGTAACTATACACAATGCAAAATCACAATAGCAGACAACCACTTATAATTGTTATTTTTCCCACATAGTTAGGTAGGAAATTGTAAAAAGTTATATTTTTTATTTAAATAAATGTTTATGATTGTAAAAACTATAAAAAGATGCTATGTGTAACAATAACACCATTTCTTTGTAGTGACAAGCCATAGACAAACGTCACCAGTCTACATAGATATACTATAGATAAATGCGTTAGTAATAAGAAACCCAGTTAAACCATTGGTAGTACGTACGTAGGCGAGACGGGTCATCGACATTGGAAAAAACCGGAGCGTCTCACATTGAGAGAGTCTGTACATAATGTAATATATAAAAGTTAGCTACACAAAGACGGGCCAACGACATTAATTAAATATAAAACGCAGATGGCATATATTGAGAGAGGATTAAAGTAATAAATAAAAGTTAACTATCCACAGGCAACTTTCATTATTACTTTTTAAATAGACCTGCATATGTACATCATACATACTTCTTCACGCTCAAACGGCTGAACCGATTTTGATGAAATTAGGGGTAAATGTAGGTAAGATAATTATTATATAGTACTCATATTATATACGTATACTGTATTATTTAGGATTAACACTTAAGCTACTTTTTAAGCCGAAACCAATTGTGGTTCCCGTTGGATACTCAAATAACTTTAAAATTTATGTTACTCATTGACGCTCCAATTGTTTGACCGATTTTGATGATATTAACTATGAAGATAGGTTAAACCTTGGATCAACATATATGATTTATAATCTTGAATATGCTACTTTTTATTCCGTATTAACGCGCGCGGGTAACACCGCCAGACGTAGCTAGTTAATGATATTATACATTTTCCACCCTTTCAAATATCTTTCATGTGGTTATGCACTACTGTATGGTACTCCGCGGTAGGGTTGACAATCCGACTGTTTTGAGCTCTTTCTTTTTGTACGTCCCTGATTATTACACTCGCTCGTGTGGCCGGCGATGGCACAAGTTGTTCAGTGTCCCTCATTCTCGCACGGAATATGCTAAATCGGCCCCTACGCGACGTGGTATATCTTACCTTAACGCTTTATCCGAAATACAAGAAATTGATGTCTTTTGTAGTGCCGTCACTTGCATTGTCTGTACATTCAGGAATGTAGTTTATAAGTCTTAAATAGTTAGCGCTTTGGTGTAAAAACTGTAATAGCTATTTAATTGAATTGAATAAATAAATAAATAAATCGTCTAGCAAAAAGAATAGCGCCAACAAATCTGTCAACAATTTTTGTAAATACATACAAGTCAAGTTTGTGTCCCACACAAATGCCTTACGCCTACGCAGTTGACGAAAATTTTCTAAATTACGCGTCACAAGTGGATTCGTGCTTAGAAACGAAAGACGTTCCTACTCGTACGTTGGGGAATTCATTACGAATCCAAAGTTTAAATTGCCGCTCCCTGTTACAACTCATCACCGTTAAAAAGTTTCTTGAGAAAATAGCACTTTGTGAGGCATACGTCTCTCGGCGCCTTGTGTTTAGTTAAATTAGAATACCACGCCTAATTTAGTCGAGTGCCGCTATAAAAGCCACAATACAAAAGTTTTTATGAGCGTAAAATTTAGACTTAGCAAAACGATTAAACAATTCAGTAGTTATTTCCACGAAACAAGCGGTCACACTTACTTGTTTAAGTTAGTGTGACCGTTTGTTTCGTGCAAATATATAATATGCCTTACGATAACAGTTTACAAAGTACCGTTTAGAAGTTATTTTCTATTTAAATATTAGTAGTATTCTTATTCGCTATTCAGCTTTTTTACATTATACTCATATCTATAAGACTCAGACAAAATATTTTAATATTTGCGTACAGAACTTATTATGTACCTACGATTATGAATTATAATTAATCAAGTATCGCCTGTATTTTAATGTGGAAGGGTATCCTCGATATTTTTTCCTGAGTGCTTGTCCTATGTTTGTTTCTCACTTGAGCTCCAAGTCTGAAATAAATTAGGAAAAGGAAAATTCTGCACGTGGCGAGAAACAAACTTTTTATTCATAACATATTCGTGTTACCCAACAAATTTCGTTTTTATCGTGCCGTTCTAAACTAGATTGTCAACAAAAAAGCGGGAATCGTTTTCATTGATTGATGGACGCTGAAAATTCCTATGAAAATAAAATTTTATTCCGCAATTCGCCACTTTATTGGTTTTTCAGTACTCCGCTACTGTAACTACGTTTTGACATCTAATATTGGTTATCAATCAGACAAAGAATATTGTTTTTTTCCTTAGATCTGGTCGACGGTAGTCATATGCAGGTTTTAATTAAGATCTGTAAACATCTTTTGGGTTAGCAATTCAAACAATTATCTTCTCTTTAATCTTAGTTTAATATTTAATTTTACAACTCTCTACAGAGTTCATTAACTTAACAAAGAATGCTCAAGCTGCTTCAATTAGAGTCCCGTCGGAACACATTCTGGATCACTGACTGGAACAATTACTGGCTCTGTTGTTTACAAATTAATGGCTAAGCCACGTTCCAAGAAAGTCTAGACGCTTGCTTTCTTTGATTTTCTGAAACTGCCTTGAAATGAAACTTTACTGACTTCTTAAAAGACTCGGCTGCACTACGCTCTGTGAAATATCGTAAATAGCCGAGACGTAATGCAACACATATAATATGTATGTAGCTGAAATTGTACTTAATGAAACCAGAATTATTAAGTGACCAGAATTTTAAGTGACTGAAATTTGCTATTGGTAGGTCCTATTTTTGGTTTGTCCTTCGTTGCATCAAAGTTTTTTAAAGGTTAGAAAAAATGTCAAGTACATTTATTTTGAGTAGGTTCAATTACTGAAACATTGCGTTACTAGTTTCTCTTTATATATTTTCACATATAAAGAGTGCAACTTGCAAATGTAACATTTATATTGGTAGCCGTCATGTTGAAAAATAATTAGACTACATTTATCAGTTATTATTTATTTACTCTCGACTTGTCGTTCGAAGAGTCAGCATCTCCTGATGATGCCTTGTGGTAAGGCGAAACACGTGTAGAGTTAAGAATTTTCGAATTGTGATAGGTAACGTTAATCTTAGTTAATTTTTCCTTTACTTGTCCTAATTTGGATTTCGGATCACAGCGGAAGTACACTAAATATTTAATTTTGTCTTCTATTTTACATTTATCAGATTGACTTAAAATTATTATTGGTAACAAAATTATACCACGAAGCTGTTCTGATGATGCAGCCGCAAAAGAGTATAGGAACTTCTATACTAAGCATGGTGTTCCTATCAAGTTAGGGCCAGTGTAAAAGGGTTGCATGTATGATATTACCTATACTATTTATAAACTTATTGTAACATACATACAAATATTATGAATACAAAAAATATTTCCTTTTCGTGTAGGAATCTTTGTGCGAGTTGAGGCTAAACCATAAAGTTGTCGTAAACATGTTTACGATTAAAACCTCCGTTAAAAGTGCAGTGAAAGTACAAGATATTGCTCTGCGAGTCATGTCACATAAAACGTTGAGCTTTTATAACGTAACATGTGCAATTGTTAAATTTAAGAGAACCGATTTCAAGAGAGAGTTTTATAAAAAGAATCAATGCTTTTTGTTTGTATTTAACCTAGAGAATTGGTTTGTGTAATCTTATATTAGGTAATTGCATAAATCGATATAAATATTAAAATATTATTTCAGGATTTTTTAACCCGTATTACAGATGGCGTTAAAAACGTACTTGTTGGTATATTAGGGAGCCTGAACAAAAAAGTTCAATGTTATAAACTACATCAGTATATGCTCAGTTATTTTTAGTTCTGATCTCTGTGAATAGAAATCTAGTGCTATATACGCGCAGGACTGCAGACGTTTGAGCCGCGTATTTTGAAACGCCCACATGATTTTTCTGTAAAAATTCCTTGAAACGTTTGCGATTTAACTTCTAGTCTTAACTACCGACAAGCCTGCGGGTTCCCGCACACTGCTTGTGCTTAACATAATAGCTCTATTACTCTAATAATAGCGCACAATCAAACAACTTTATAATACCGGATGAAGTCGAGGGTGGTGCTGAGGAAAGCCGTCTTATTGTTTTGTTGAAATATTGATTAAAGATAATCAAAAGGAGTCGTAATTTCGATATTAGAGCTAATTTTGATATTGTCTCTGAAAATAGAAAGTTAAATATTATTTAGAGTTATTTACAGTGTATTTAAATGAATTATGAGAAGTGAATTTAAATAAACATGGCGTTCATTGCGAAATTTCAAAGGTCGTGAACGTTTACCTTGAAACTTATTTTGTCTGAAAAATAAAAATATATTATTTGTTACTATATTTATATTATTTGTTACTATTTATATACTTGAATTAAATGAACAAATAAATTTTAAATGTTAACTAATATTTTTATTCACTTAATCTATTTCAAGAAAAAAATACTTTTTCTATATTTATAAACTTCTAACGCATAAATATATATAGTTTTACTATATTTAGAAATTATTATCTTTCATATGGTAATACATTGTGTTGAGGTTAGCTTAAAAAGTTTATAGTTATAGCACTAAAAACAAAAGTAGACTTGATCCAGTTTTTGTTTAAAATAATTAGATGCAGCACGAAAGCGCAAAGTTGAAACATTTTACAGTGGAGATTTATTTTGTTCGCTTGAATTTTTACTCAAAACGACTTTGCAACATGAAATTGCATTTTTTAAACTTTTATTAACGTTATGACTCAAATTTTATTTATGAATAAGAAAGTTAAAGCTAGGCAGCATGCTATTTGAGCACAGTATTATTTTTTATTCCTTATTTATTTGCACACAATTCTAAAATTATCCATCAATTAGAGGAAAGGTACGTAAGGTAAGAAAGCATCCATCAATCAGAGATTAGGTACCTATGCACTTATGCTGCAAAGGTGTGTGAATTTTTTTTTTTCTATTTGGCTGCTTTTACTGATACTAAGCTAGATGCTGATTGAAGCTGATTCTAAGATACAAAGCTATCAAAATATGCACCAAAATGCGCCATTACTGGGTAGCTGTGTGAGGAAGAACACGTTGAAAAACCTGTCACCAAGCATCTAACGCGTTCCGTCAGCCTTTATGAGAGCCAGTTGTTACATACTAGATATGTTGCACTTTATCCAAGAGTATCGCTGATTCGTATGGCTACGCAACCACCTGTCGTATTCTATTTTAGCTATTTATAAAGGAAGATTCTCAGCTCTTGCTATGAGTTATAAGTCAGCATAGAAATTACGGAAGGCGACCGTCTATAGCACGCGTCAAGTCACGTTATACGCTAAGCTTTATGAAATCCAATGCCACCTGTGTGGACCAAAAAATACGATTGGTAGATATCAAAAGTATCCATAGTATTGTAACATAGCAGATCTCGCTTAGTGAAATAAATTTACTACTAGCATAACAATAAAAAACATCGTATAGCTTTTTTGTTTAGTAGGATTAGATTTCCAATTGCTATCAATACTGAGCTAGCTTTGTCAAAATTTATAAATTAACCTTCTTCAGATTTCCACTTCTTGTCTCAAGTAAACATGTGATATACAACAGTTTGTGTTTTAGTAGATATAGTTACTTACGCAAATTTTTAGTTCAATTCAAGGCGACATTTTTTAAACAAGTAAGTATTCCGTAATAGATCTATTGCCTAGTTTGAAACTAATTTTCCGGAAGTTGTCCAACTAACTTTCTTGTAAAGAAAGGAAACCATATTACGTCGCATCTTATTTATAGAAGGTATTTACTTACAGAGTTCTTTACTTAGAGCTCCATTTAGTAAAGTACACGGTATTACACTAGTAAAAGTAAATTAAGTGGCAAATTATCCGGTCTCACTTTATTGCAGGTCTTAAAAGAGAGTAAACGTACAGTAACGGTTATTTATAGAGTACGGCGAAGTAATAGAAAGTTTAGTCTGTAAAATATGGTTATCTTTTGTGATGTTGTAAACTTACCTTTTGACAGAGAAAGTTGACTGGCTGGCAAAATTATTTTAACGATCTCGTTGGCGTAATGGTTACCATCTAGTGACTGGCAATCAGAAGGTTCCGGGTTCAATTACTGACACGGCCAACATCTTTATGCTTAACTTAATTTGTTGGCTGTGGGTCTGGGTGTCAAATATGTATCTATACAAAATATGTATGTATATCAGTTGTGTTAGCTACCGTAATACAAACTAGAAATGGTTAAGTATGGGGTTAACCAGCCGTGTGTGAAATGTATCCAAATATTTATATTTATTTATTAATAATTGTTAGAATATAGTATAGATATTTTTTTATTTTTTTATTTTCTAATTATTATAAATTTTAAGTAAAACTAAACGGCACGTAGGTATAGATATTGACGCGCGTTTTGTCTTGCAAACAGTTGGTTTTCATTCACAATCAAATCCTTACAGAGACCGCGTCATACAAAACTTATAAAACGTATATATACATACAAGTGAGACATACTTTCGAGTGAGATCAAAGTACGTCACTGCAAGCTGAAACCTCTTCCCAAGAGAATTCTTCCTCGAAGACTGAGTGTATGTGTGTGACCTACTCCGTCTTACTTTGAAACATTACTCTGCGCACTACACTATGTTATAAAGTTTGATTCGAAGCGCAAAAATTTTAGCACTTCCTTTCAGTATGACTGTTTGAAATATAGCGCTTTTCTTGTAACATAAGACTGTAAATTTTTACTTTAGAAGAAGTTATAATTATGATTTTTATAGCATTCGTTGTAGGCAACGAACTTTTTATTTTTTATGATAAAAAAAAATTAGAACACGAAATTTAGCTTTAGCGTCAGAGTTTTCTTGACTTCAATAAATTAATGTAAAGGATAAACCCAGCAAAGATCCAGGAAAGCACTTTAAAAAACTCCATAAATTTTCACCCGAACAAAATTATTCAATCCCGCCGATCTTTCGTAAAACTGTTGCCGTTTTCGTTGTCGTTAAAAAATGTAAATTACAACAATATTACAAGAACCCCTGACAGGGCTCATAAAAACTTCTGTGTGAACTTCCCCCTTGCATATTCATGGCGAGAACTCACTCGGAAGTTTTTAGTGAGGAATTATGATAATAATTTTATACCAACTTCATCCGTCTTGAGATTTCATAAATTAGCGAGTTGTATGCGCGCGCCTACACCCTCTGACGCCTCGGATTCGGGCGTGCTGCTAAAATTAATTTAGATACCTACGGGTGAAGTTCACTTCCTGGTTGAGTTTTAAATTATCCTTGGCGACAGCGAGTTAAGCGTAGTTAGAACGCCGTGAGGCGAGCCCCGGATCATGATATGTGAGATAAATGAGCACTCGCGGTACACGCTGGCGTGACGCCGCGTCGAGAATGCTTAGGGAACTTCCTGTAGCTTTAAGGAGTGACTCGTTTAACACTGAACACATGTCCTTGATAACTTTACCTTGTTTTGAGTGTACTGTTTAGATACTGTTTAGACACTTAAATCATTCTGAAACTGTTATGTTTTTTCACATATTCTTTCAACTTTGGTTTTCTTTCTCTTTCATCTTTCAAATTTCGCACACACATTATTATTTTCACAAGCATTGTAACCTAGGCTCTCGATACTTTGCAACCAAACCCGAATCAAACAAGACGACCTCGTTGGTGTAATGGCTACCATGCCGGACTGCCAATCAGAAGGTTCCGGGTTCGATTGCCGGCACTGCCAACATCTTTGTGCTGAATTAAATATTTATTGACTGTTGGTCTGGGTGTTAAATATGTATCTACCTACATAAAATATGTATATGTATATGTAGTATATCAGTGGTGTTAGCAACCATAATACGAACTAGAAATGGTTTAGTTGGGGTTAACCAGCCGTGTGTAAAATGTGTCCTTATATATAAAAAAAAAACCATTGGTTTGATTTGATTCCAAATTTATACAAAACAATAAAAGCATCATCACCATCATCCCAAACCATCTTTTCCCCAACTATTAGTCTTAATGACAAAACAAAAGAGTGCCCACAAGTCTCCCCTTTACGTGTACCAGCTGTAGGTAGGTACCCGCAATAAATTCAATTCAGTATAAAATCGTAACCAAATCACTAAGTCTAACATAGAATTTGTAGCATTCCTCTTAATGGTTCCCTGGAAAAGATTCGTGTGTGAGTAATTGTTCCCAGTAGACTTGAGACGAATCTCTTACTGTCTATTAACCGGCTCGTCGGAACTAAAGAGATTCACTGAATAGGAAAATTCACAAACTAAGTTGAACAATAAAGTAAGGAGGGCAATTTTGTATGCGAATATTGAAAAGAAAAAAATACTATATTTAATGGTATTCGTTGCTAACAGTATCGTCTTATGTGTAGTTAATTAAAATTGACGGTACTAAGTATAATTAAAAAATATCTTAACTAAGTAGTAGGAAAAGTGAACTCAAGCCAGCTTATTTTAATGAAAGGACTTCTATTTAATTAAAAGCCCGCGATGAAGATAAAATGAGCGTCTAGTTTTTTAATGTATGCTTCCTTGAGTTAAGCTTTTACACTGTCGTCAATCTACAAATTATGATTGTATTATTATATTGTGATGTAATTCAAACAATCTAATTCATTCATCTAGAAATAATATGTGTGTTAGCAGTGTCTGGCGAATGCCCGTAATACCTGTTTTATTGGATTCTCTCTACTTTATAAGCTGTTCACACACTACAGATTTCTACAATGCGTGTTATCCTGCCCCGATACGTTCCAAACCCATACCCGAAGCTGGGATTGGAATTTGCCTAAACTTCCCCTCCCATTCACGCGCCCCGACGAGCTAAACAAAAGACGGTATATGAGAAGATTTATGAACAATTCACGACGCTATGATATGGGGTATCTATTCAAATCCTCCTCTGAATTCGGGCTAGGTACCTCCTCGTATGATGTATGTCCCCTGTACAATACAACTGGTACCTACATTATTACCCTCTCGACTGAATTCAATTTTCGTATATTGTGAAAGTTATTTATCGTTAGCTCCGTGAAAGTTTTTGTAAAAGCGGCATGAATACTTCAGAATCTTTATTTGGACAATAGTACGTTACTTGTGTAGAGTTAAACGCTTAGAATGAGTAAGGAGCTTGCACAATTGTAAATGAAATTACTTTTGCAGACGCCTTTGTGACGCGAGTCATTTGTTGAATCTTGGAAACTACAGACGGTCTCAGAAATAGCAGGCGATTTGTATAACAGCGTGCGTTTGTTAATAGTGAGTAGTATAAAGTTTTATTACAAAGTTCACGCGATACAGCGATTTCACTAAAAGCATCCCGGACAAGGTGGGCCTCATAAAGTGCTTTCCAAGAAAAATATATATTTCACGCTTTCTATACGGTTCGAATTTTTATTCCAACAACGTTTTCGACGGTGTAGTGTTTCGGATGCCTTAAAGAAATATTTCCGGTAGTCGCACCTTAAATATTCAAGTCGGATAACACCGCTCGATATAACTTATGCAAACAAACGTACGTTTTTCCTTGTCTTAGGATGTGCCATCTGGTTATTATTGTACATCGAAAAATTCAACGCAAGAGGAAAAAGTGGAGTTGCCATTTTCCGGGGCCCAGGTGTCCTTTTTTCGTCGCTTAAAAGAGAAAATGTAATGAAAGCCTTAAGTTCACCTGTTCACATATGTGGGTGCCGTGTTTATCCGCGAACGGGTGTGTCACCTTCATATTAAGATGACACGCGGCAAAAAGCTTCTCCTAGCTACCCTTTTAGTGGTGGAAGGTAACGCCGCAAAAAGAATGTGGCTTGAGTTTTCTCGGGTGTTACTCAAGTGCCTCCAAAAGGTCGCAGCTAAAAACACAATCGAGATACCCTTTTAAGTTCTCGTTTGTTTGTTTAGTCACGTTGTTTTTGCATGTAAATTGGTAGAAAATTTATGTGAGCTTAAAACTCGGAGCTCAGCGATTAATTGAATTATAATATTGTTTGTACAGGTCTATTTCGGCGACCTTTGTAGTTTAAGGGTCACTTTGTATAATTTAACGAGTAAACCTTTTAATGAAATTCTCTTTGGTATGATAAACCACAAGTAAAAACAAACCAAAGAAGGTAATATATACGAAATCTTTGTATTTGAATATTTGTCTATGAAAAAGTAAATCCTAATTTCGTATGCAGGCCCTGAGCTATATCCGCAATCGAAACAAGATAAACCTTTGCGAATATCTCCAAAGAACGAGAAACATTCGAAAATGATTTATAGTGGAAGCCGATATGCTGAGGAGCCATCGTGGGACCAAAACAGATTATCAGGATCTATTTTACTCGCAACAATCGGTTTAGTTACGTCGAGTTACGAAGACACATAGACTTTTATGTATCGCGCCGATGTCCATTATTAGAACACATAAACCAAATTGAAGTACGGGCGCTCCTTCTTCTTTTTAATGAAATTTGAAAAAGTCTTTTTTGCATCTTCAATCTAGGTATAGTAAATTTAATCCAAATTCTATTGTCATTTAAGATATTCAAAATTAAAAAGGTTTAATTCTTCAAATATATATACATACATCAATTTATTTAGTATCTAACCCTCAAACTGGACGATTGCATGCCGTCATAGAGATAAAGAGTATATTCATAATTTGTACTTATTGTACATTCTTTTGATTTCAAAACTTTTTATAGTGACGTTCTTTTCTTTTATATTTGCAACCACATACGAGTACACACTTAAGTTAAGTACATAAGTTTATTTATCATTGTATATACATTATATAGTATATACATAAGATTCTTAATCATTGTATTATCTATTCAAATTTAAGCTTATGTTACGTTTGCATCAGAGCACTTTGACATCATAAAATGGTAGCATAAAATATGGACAAAACAAATCTGTAGGTAAAAAAAACGAACCAAAACGTATTTTACTGCGATTTTATCGGATTTGCAACAATGGCAGTGAACGTGTGAATTTAAGCCAATGAAAATGCTTTGTTCAGGTTTTAATTTCATGTTTAACTTTTATGCAAAAGCTTTACAGGAGCTCCATATTTAAACTGAAAACAAGCATCGATGGAAAATATAAATATATGTATCTTTAAAAAAAGAAAAAATATTAAGTTGTTTACAACACTGATATAGTTTTGGAAGCATTTTGTAATTAAATATCGTAATTGATAAACACGATTATTTATAAAATAAGTTAAAAAATTAATATATTAACAAAACAGTGTATGTACCTATATGTAATCAAAATGTCATTATATATATTTAATTCCCGTTGATAAAGCGTAATCTGAAAAACTGTGGAGATAATAAATAGAGACAAACTATTGAATATTTAGTTATAATAAATAATTAATTTATCCCGTACGTAACAAACCCTACGTAATAAATACCTTACTTAATAAACGTAATCTTATCTCGTACTTAATCTTTTTATGTATTTAGAAATTACGATTATGTGTGATATTTTTTTTTATTAGTGAAGTGACCAAGCTTCAACGTTCAGTTTTCCAAATATTTTTTATACAACACTGTGCGACATGACTCAAATAACTTGGAAATGTTCGGGTGTTTCCGTCCCTTCCCGAGGTCCCCCGATTGACTCTATTTGCAGTCTGGCTACGTGGCAGTCGGTTGGTCGTAGATTCGAGCTACGGCAGTCGCGCTGTGTCGCTCGTAGCAGCCTCTCGTAGCACCTACGACCTACGCCTTACATTCTCGTAGCACACTGTAATCATTATACTTACTGTAATTTTTAATGTTATTAATTATCAAAGTAGTCAACCCTTAAACTAGATTGTAAGCATAGTTTATAACAGTGTTAACGTTAACTGGTAATTTTTTAGTGATTGGATTAAATGAACCGCAACAGGTAAGACTTTTTGATTTGTCTTTTATTTTTCATGTTTTGCGTGTTACGTAAGCGTTTTTTTTTTATTACGGTTCTGTTGCTTTTGATATTGATGTTGCTTTCAAGTGTTAACTTATTAGTTGCCTTTTTAATATAATTAATTTTTCAGCTTATTTCTTTATGTTTTCAAGGCTTCGTTTTTAATGTAAAGTATTAACAACTATAAAAGACAACTTCATTCACCAAGAGCTGCCAAATATGCGTGAAAATTAGCACAAATATGTATTTATCCAGATTTTAAATAAGTGTTTTCGTTTGTTTTCTAAGTCACCATTGAAATTCACACCCACACACATCGATTTGTGGACTGGCAGAGGAAAATTTATTTATATTTATTTATCAATAAGATAAGAAAAGAGTAATAAACTTACAGATAGACCTATATTTTACTTCTTACTGACGTAAAGACATAACAGAATGGTTCTAGAGCCGTCTTGTACACCCGGGGGTCACATCCAGGGCTTATATTCCGCATTAGGAGGGGCTTTACTTAATTAATTAGCTGCTTTTGAAGTCGAGAAGGGATCTCGCGAGTCCTTATACAATGCCCTTGTTTTTTGTATTGTGACCTCGTTTTGTGCGTGTGAAAAGGTACGGTAGCTTTTGTGTTTGGTTGTGTACGAATGTGACGGTAGCTTTTTATTTAGTTTTAATTATAGAGTTACAGTGTGTTTTTGTACATTTTGTTTTGGGAGGATTAGTTGTTTTGTTAAAATAATAAATTTGAATTCTGGTTGTATTAGATTTAGAAAGATGATGTTCAGCCTAACAATGTCTCTGACAACGAATGTCGGAGAAAGTATAGACGGAACGACAAAAAAAAAAGGAAGATGATGCATTTTACACGTTTGCATGCATGCAATGCATTTTACACATAGTTCAGACATTTAACGCTTGTAGTAGCGTAAATATAAGTACATAAAAATCGAGCCAATAAAGATAACATTCAAAAGTTCGCTTTCTCTGACTCATATTCTAGCTTTACGTGGAGAGAAAATGGATTTTTAAATGTTTTCTTTACTGAATCATGTTATAAATACCTGAGAGTAAACGTTGCTCCAAAATATCGTTTAAAATGAAATTTTCATTCATTTAATATTAATCGAAAATCAACCGTTACTTAATCAAATTTAATTGATTACATTTATATTTGTTTTATTCTACATACATCTATTCCACATGATTTTGAACAAGATAAAGATAAAATATATTTTATTGCGTTTTTATTTGTGAGCACGGATTAAACAAAACAAAAGTATACTTATAATTAAACTTTTCGAGTCGTAAAACAACATAAAATATAAGGCGTATCACTAAGGGTGTTATATTGAGTAACTAAAACCATGTAATGTAAAGATAAAAAGCTTAGTTAAGGTTCTAACCATTAGTCCTTATATAAAGAAATTCTACTTCATTAATAAAATAAACTAATTTTGTAGTACCTTCAATTGAAATACTATACAAGAGCATAAATGATGTTGATTAAACTAATGTTGTTTTCCGAGAAATAATTGTATCATCAAAACAGATATACAAACAACAAAACTACCAACTCATTAGCATTCGCAAACAAACTCTAGAATTTCAGTGAGCAGTGTAAATACGGAACTAGTCTAATTGCAGGTGTTTCTAACTGGAAACGCAACACCTGGAATGTGAAACCTTAAATCCTTCTAGCTTATGGCCTCACCACACCTGATACCCAGACTTTATTCGATAAACACACAAACAAAATCATACTTTAATCGGCTTGCTATAAAGTTGTGAATCGCTTAAGGCAGAGTCCTAAAAGCCTAGGGTATAAAAATATACGAAGTTATGATAGTGTTTGAAGACAAACTAAGTAGAGATGCGCTTAGCACGTCCGGGTGCCGACTTTTATGTTGTGGTTGTAAAAATTATGTAGGATTTTATTGCTTTGTATAAATTGGTTACATAAAATAGTTGCCGGAGAAACAAGCATAAATAGAGTTAGTAGCGAAATTACATATTTTATTTCTTTTTTTTATATATCGCAAATCCAATCACACAATATACGAGTACATACAGAATTACTCAGTACAGATATAAATTGTTGTATATTTATGAAAAACATGTTTCATTATCAAATAAGTAAATATATTAATAATATATATTAGGACACATTTCACACATAGCTGGTTAACCCCATACTGAACCATTCCATATGTTTGAAATGAAAAAGAAATCCTTTTGAGATCTTATTTTTGAGATAACTGAATTGTAGAAAATTAAATCCGGTAAATTTCACTATGAACAACTTAGCAAAAGAACTGTCCTAATACAAAAACTTCCTCAGCACCGCATTTCCCTCAGTCCCATTTGTTTTCATCTAAAATACGACCTTTAACATTAACAAAGTTTATCTCTAACTCTGCCAACGAAAAAAGATCTAGGAAACAGTAATTTATTGCGAAAGTCGAAGCCATACATTAAATTAGTCGTATAAAAAGTTGGCGAAACGCAGAGGTCATTTATTTCAAACGGGCAAAATGCCTGCGGCTTATATTACTTACCTATGTCATACGCAGGTTTGTTTATATCTACGTAGGTAAACAATTAAATCAGTTTAATTTTGTGGTTTTTATTCAAAGGTGAATTCCTTTCTGCTAATACGAGTATTAAGAAAGAGTTAGTATGAAACTGTATTACTATGTGAGTATAAAGGAGAGCTTAGTGGAATGTGTATGTTTGTTACCTCTTGACACTTAAACGGTTGGACTGATTGCAATGGAATTTGATATGGACATAGTTTAAACTCTGGATTAACATTCAGGTCTCTTTTCATTCCGGATTAATGCAGATTAAATCGCGGGGCACAGCTAGTAGAAAAGTATTTTGTTAGACTTAGACTTATCTTTATTACATTTTCACAGTACCAACCAAGAGTTACATGACTAGACAACCACGGACAGTTTAATTCAAAACGAACATTCCATCAAAAGGTTTTCAATGTAAAAAACCCATTTTGCGTTGCGATAAAATGTATCGGCTTAGATATATCACGATAAAACAACCATCATTACACACTTTGATCGCTTAGCTCTGCCCCCTTACTTCGACCATCCACGGTTAAATCGCTGATAAATCGCTGATAATTCGCTGGGATTAGAGATGTGAAATACCAATAAATATTATTTGTGTCACTTTTTTTTATTAAATGAATAATCTCTATTTCCGCTTTTTTGTTTTCAGGCTCTCTAGACCAAATATAACTCAGTAATAACAAGCGTTAAATTATTTATAAAGTTTAAACATTTTCCCATGATTACTTTTATTGTTTATTGTGCTTTTATTGTACACTGTTCGACAACTTCTGTGAAAAACAAACCAACCTCTTTCATTTATGCCACAAAATGTAATTTACTAAAACACCAAACTGGAAGTGGAACATAATTAAAAAGTCTGCAGCTGCTGTCAAAATTTCAAACACATGTCAACTGTGTTTATAATTAATAAATTATAATTAGTTTACATACGTAGTTTATAAAAAATATGTAAAGGATACAAGCAGACAATCAAAATATAACAGAAAAGGATACAGAGCAATCAATGATTTTGTTATGTGATTTAATGGATGTACCTACGAAGCCATCTTCGACTACCATATAGCATGTGACTGGAATAATTTGTAAATAAATATAATTGTATTACATACTTAAGTCGAATTGAAATTATAAAAATTCACGAAAATTGAGTTCAGTTATTTAGCTCCTAATTGAAACCTTTTTATTTCGGCATACCTACAGCCTATTAGACAGAGCGTTTTATTGTTTCAATAAGTAAGTAAAAGTAACTAGGTATTATGCGTGCCAACTAAGAATAGGATCGCGCTTGCTTCAACTTCACACGATAACTGTCAAAAAAGTACTGCTAGCAAAGAAAGTGTAAAAACGAAATTTAATAATTATTTTTTTGGTTCATAGATATAAATTTAATTATTGTTTAATTATTCTTGATTTCATTACTGGATAATTTTGGATTAATTAATTCTACTGGTAATAAGTATCTAAGGCAAATTAACAACACTTAAAAAAAATCATGTGACGAGACAATGGTTTTGGATAGTGTCGACTTAAGTGCTGTAAGCAGTATAATAAACTATTTACATTTGGTACAAAAAGAGGTGACGATAATGAAAAAGAAAATATATTTTTTATAAATATGGTTTTACTTTCAAATCCTACTCATTTATAATTAATTTGGCGTAAAATATATAAGAAATAGCAAAACAGAGTACATTAAACATATATACTGAATATAATTTGTTCATAAATTTTTTTGCACACCATACACTTTGGTTATGAAGTTTGCGCGTATGATTGAGCAAGATGGCGGCTTTGACAGTCCTATTCTTAGTTGGCACGCATAGTACCTACTAGTTATCTAAATATTAGTGAAGCAGCGGCACTAGTATAGGTAAATAGGTACTCAGTATGTAACATAAAAGATGATTATTTATATTCAGTATCCTATTGTGACGCCGCTGCCACGTAACCATCTTTTACTAGAAATCACAATGCTCGTTTCACGAAGTTTTCAACGCACTTGCGATCGCTCCATGATATGCGTTGTCCATATTCGGGCACATAACATTTGTCCCCTGCTAAGTAGAGGCAGACCGTGTTCGCTCCGTAAAGGTACACCAGTCTTATAAGTACCGACTAGATCTTCACCTCATAGGTGACCTTCCACTTGATCTGGTGCCTTATATCTTTCTAGACTGCAGGAAATAGTAAATGAAATACAAACATAGAAAATATTTTTATTTATCACTTCCAATATATCCAATACATATTACCAAAGACAAATTAATATTACTAACAATGGTGTTAAGCTAAGATTACAAACCTAACAGGTATATTATGATGTAACAAGCTACTAGTAGAATATATCTATATTATTTAATTGATACACTTTTTTACAAATTATTTAATACTTAACAATATTAGGTAGGTATATGTTGTAATCCAATAAATAAATTGATATTGGTGCAATTAATATATGCATTCATTTTGTCTACACATCTTTTAGCGTTATATTTTCATATTTAGTTATTGATATTATTTTGAAAGAAAGAAAGAAAAAAGTTTATTGTGCACATACATAATTACATACAAAAAACATGACTGGGATGTATATCAGGCAATAAGTATATGCACAAAAGGAGCAGGTTCAGCATAATGCTGAAGTACACTAGGTCCTCCAGCGTTGGTTTTCAACCTGCTCCCTCTCACTTATAGTCACATATTGATACAGGTAGTTACAAGGCTACTCACATATACTCTTATAGTTACAACAAAAACATTCAAACCTTATCTTCTACATAAATGACATTTAAACACATCAAAATAACACAGGTGTAGATAGTAAAATTTATATAAAAAGGTATGGTAGGTATAAGCACAAGTATTATAACAAATAAATGTAATACAACTAAAATATAGTTATTTATAGTATTATAGTTACACATACACACATTATTGTACCTATGATATCTGCTTATATTGAAGAGGTAGTAAATTAATTGTATAGGAAACAACAAAACAACTAAAGGATACCAAATTAATAAACAAAAAATGACTAACACAGTTATACTATACATATGTACATAACATATACATTAAATGGACTATACATTGAATAGTTTAGTATTTACAACTTGTTTTGCATGGCTTAGTTAAGATATGTCTACTAGGCATGTAGGAAAAAATTAACAAATATGTATATATTTATTTTTATTTAAGTATTTGATTTATAGGCGAGCAGCATTATGCTGATGTGCCTATATAACACTGAGTTGAAATTATTTTTTTAATAGTTCACATAATGTCCACTATTCAATATCAATGGTTAAAGTTCACTAGTGCACTAATCACAGGTTAGCAAGAGATTTTTTTGTTTTCTGCAACCAGCTATCAAGCCGGTTTTTAAAGCTGTTCACTGATGTAGCACTGACCACTTCCTCGGGCAACTTATTCCAATATTGAACCACTCTGTTGCTGAGTATATGATGCCCCATATTAGTGTTGGCAAGATCACGCTGGATTTTTTGGCTATGACCTCTGCTATGCTCGTAACAATTACAGTTTTTAAAGCAATCTGCTAAATTAGGAAGGTTGTGTAGAACCCATTAATAATTTTGAAAGTCTCTATTAGATCCCCACATAACCTCCTTTCTTCTAGAGTGGTGAGGCGCAGGGCTTTCAATTGTTGCTCATAAGTCTTGCGGCATGAGGCTGGTGGCATCTTGGTAGCTCTTCTTTGAATACTTTCTAGGAGGTCAATGTTGTTTCGGAAGTATGGGCTCCAAACTTGAAACCCATATTCTAATAGCAGTCTGATGTAGGTCTTGTAAATCTTAGTGAAAATTTCAATGGTCATTGCAGTAAAAACTTTACGGATGACATAGGTACATAAAAGAATTTGCCTTTTTAGCAATCATGCTTATGTGCTCATCCCACTTTAAGTCTGCTGAAATAATAACACCAAGATCTTTTTGTTGCTGGACTTTGGCTATAGCACGACCCTTCTATAAGTAAAGTGAGGATTATTCCGTTCCAGGTGTAAGACACTACACTTGGCAGCATTCAGTCTAATGACCCAATCCATGGTCCAGAGTTGAATATGTTCGATATCTTGCTGGAGCCGCCCTGAATTAATGAGCGGATTAGCAAAGAGTTTTCCATCGTCAGCGAACAGCTGTCTGTTGAAATGAGTGAGGCTGGTTATCCACTGTGTCGGCCGGGAGTTCGAAGTCGCTGGCGGCGAGCGGGGGCGCGCGCGCAGCCGCCAGCAGCCGGTCCCGCGGCTCGCGCCGAATGCAGCGTTTTGAATTTGAACTATTCAGCGCAAGTCTTCACTTCATCATCTATTTTGCTACGACGTTTTACAAAGTTCGAAAAACTGACATTGACATTCCATGAGTTTGGTACAGGGTTGCCAAATGACAATAATTTTTACTGTTACCAAGGTTGCTAAAATATCTTGTAATTTCAACGGATAATCTCGTATATGTATACATTTCAAGAAACTGTAGTAAAATTAATGCTACTTACTGTACTAAGTAACTTGTGTAGTCATATTCTTTGCGCTTGGGGTTGTTCAATTCAAAGAAAACAATTAAAAATCATATTATTATATGAATATAATTTTTATTAATTATATTCGATATCAGGGATGTTAGTAAAATATTTTATATTTTTAGAGTATAGCATTTTAGCTGTCATTCTGACGTACATTTCTTTTGATAGTTCGAAAAGTACGCAATTACCTTTGCGATTTGGGCCTTTAGCGCTTTCGAAAGCTAATAATGTACCATTTACTGTATCTGTGATAAAGGTATGTGAAAGAAGTCGTCATTGTTAAAATCTCATAAAAAAGTGTACAGGTTTTTGTAAATCTTGAATCTCGTACTGACCCTCTAAATTTCGTAATGGTACGAGATTTCTCGTACTTCTGGCAACCCTGATTTGACACAATATTATTTTTTAGAGTTGAGAAAATCATAATAAATTATTTACTAAATCCAAAAAGGTTGCACACACTTAATGCTCAATAACTTATAAAATTTATTATAAACCTGGAACGTACGACTCACTCGCCTCAAATTCAACCACCAACTCGCTCCAATTTAGCTACCAAGTCGCTCCAATACGCCAACACCAAATCCCTTTGTTGTCACCATAGAATGTTGGCGCATATTGGAGCGACTTGGTCGGCGTGTTAGTTCGCTTGTTAGGTCGAAGTAAGGGGGCTGATTGTGGTTAAGTGTTAATAACGTGTCCATGTCAAATCATTCTTTATATGTTTCACACAAAATTAAATACAATAATTTTAATATGGGTTTATTTGAAAGAAAAATAAAACATTCATTTTGCACAAAAACCAAAAATGTTATACTCGTATTGCAACGAGTCCTAGAAGGAGTCTTATTGACTTTAAAGTAACATCACATAGTTTGTAACAAGCAGACAAGCATTGAACTTTCATTGTCTAATTAGGGTAATTAGTTATAAAACAACATAGCTGTGTATGTATGAATAGGCGTACATACATACACTCCCCCAATGAATACATTCCGCGGTATACTTACGACCCTAATACGTAAAGAGGAATACGACTAAGAACATACTAGTACCTACGAGTACATATAAAATTATTCACATTATACAAACTAACATATAATATCAGGCAAAAAAACACACCGGTCAAAAACGCAACCCTTTCGCGCAGTTAGGTTAAAAATCTGGGTACCCGTAACTGGCGAAGTCTTCTGAGAATTCGAAGGGTCCAATCGGTTTCCTGCCATCTAGTACATGAACCGTGATGGATCACAGGATATCTGATCTATTTTACCCGTATCTATTGAGTTTGCATGTGAAACAAAAGAAAAAGTAGTTTTTCCAACTCAGCATGGCCGCAATGGTCAGGGGTTTCAGAGAAATGCCCCAAGGAAGCCCGAAATAGGAATGTCAACAAGATAAATTTGATTTTCCTAGTCCAGTTATTTATTTGGTGGCTAACTTTTCTTTTGTATTTGGCTTTGTCCCTTGCTATGATAGATGAGTGATAAAAATAGAACATAGAATATACACGTAGAATTAATATTAACTTGTGTTTTCTTAATATATAGTGATGTTTTTTATAAGCAGAGTGTTTTGTTTGTAAATGAATAACTCTAAATGCTTTTTTTTTGGCAAAGGTTATAAATAATGCTTAACATAAAGAACTTAATATTATGTTGTATTTTATTCAGACATTTAATGTGTTTATTTTCAGCTACCAGGTACCTTCTGATAGTTCTAGTAGTCTCCTTGAGAACCTGTAATTCTAGACTAAGTATGCACTACCTTCGTCCAATATTTTACAATTCGTGCTTATACTCCCTGAAAGTCAAATGTGTATTAATAAAAGATTAGTATTGGAAAGGAGTCACATGCTCGTACAATTTCATAAATAATAAAAACTAATGTAAATTGGTAATACCATATTCTTCCATTCTGAGTTTTGAGAGGAAGACGAAGCAAATTACGGAAAACTCGATCTTGTTCTGGAAATACATCATATTTATTGTTCTGGAAATACATCATATTATATTTAACCTAAGTACGAAACTTTATAACCAGACAGGAACCATCTGAGCTACTTTCATAATTTATCAGACTTCAAAACGAATTACAACGTTCTCTCCCACATGTTTCCAGACCAATCCCAGATGTCCTTCAGAATAATAAACGTATATTCCTATCCCTAGATCGTAAAATGTCCTCACCCTATAAATTTTCAACGGAAACGGAACGCGAGCGGTCGCTTTCTAAATAGGTTTATTTGATAGCTAAGAATATGAAAAGTTTAGAGATAGGGCAGAACATTTAAAAGGTTTTATTTTTTGTAATTTTACACTTCAGTTTGTAATGCTACATCCATTTTTATCTTAACAAGCTCGTTAGTACTTGATAAATATTAATTGGATTAGACATAAACTTAGATTAATACAATTACTTAGATATAAATACAATTCCAAGAGCTTCATTTGATTACATGTTAAGTAATTATATTTACAGATTTGTAAGCAATATATTACTACATATTGGTAATAAATTATTAATCATAGTAATAGGCATGTGCAGCGGACCGTGATAACTGGCCCTCGCCAGACGGATCCATTATTTTCAGCAGCGCAGCGATTTATCTGCAGCCGCTTTTTGTCGACGCCGTTTGTAAACTATGAATAGCGGAATCAATTTCAGCGCTGGCAACGCAAGCTATTTCCACTGTGCATCAAGTTGTAAACAATTTGTATCATTGGTGAAATCTTTTGTTCGCAGACTCAATGAAACATGAATGCGATAAAGAGGACGGGTAGAATGGAGAGGAGAGAAGCGACGCGGCTGACGGGTGTGAAGTAGATGTGACTCGTGATATATGTGACTCGGCGAGATGGATCGCAAGCTCGTGTGTGTGGCGGTGGTCGCGCTGGCGCTACAAATTATTGGCGCCACCCGCGTCGTGTGTCCCGACGACCCTAACTGCGTTTGTGGCGGCACTCTCGCACTCGAACTCAAATGCGACATCGACGGTCAGTGTACTCCAGTATTTATTCCACTGGAATCCTTTTACAGTTAGCACTATCACAATTTATTAACACTTCGCGCGCTAGTAACTACAAACATATACTAGTGTACTAAATGCTGTATTTTTTTTCAGGTCGCACAGTAATAATAAATTTACTACCAAACACATACATAAGTATAAAGTGCGAGAACGCAACAAGTCTCGACTATGATAAACTACCAAAATGTGCCAACCGTATGAATACATTCAAGTCAGTCAGTTTCAAAGACTGTCCGCTGCCATCGTCATCTTTCAAAGATGTTTTGACCAACATGGGAGTGTCAAAAACTATGGCCTTGATATTCCAAAATGCGAAGAACCTTTCTGGCTTCTTTGATAGAAAGCATTTTTCTGGACTACAAGATCTTACCAAGTTACTGCTCTCAGTTAATGGAGTATCTCATCTACCCGACAATCTTTTTGCCGACATAAACAAACTAACCTGGCTGAACATACGATCTAATACCATAAATTTGTCCGAAGAGCTATTTAAACCTTTAGAAAAGTTAGAAACTCTAGAAATAAGTCACAATCATATGACCAATATATCTTCGAACTTGTTTTCCCATTTGTCTTACTTGAGAAAACTCTCGCTGTGGCAGAGTAACGTCACCTGGTTCTCGAAGGACCTTTTCACCGGAGTAGATGTACTAGAGGAACTAGATCTCAGTTCAAACGGACTCAACGAGTTGCCGTCTTCGATTTTCAAGCCTTTGAGGAAGTTAAAGAAACTGACTTTATTTTCGAACAAGTTTTCTTCGCTACCGCAGAACCTCTTCAAACATAACGAGGAGCTCGAGACTGTTGTTATACTCAACAATGACGCGAAACTTGTGGAGCTACCCAAGTATCTGTTTGGAGGGATGTCTAATTTAAAACAGATTTATATACAAAGAAGTGGACTTGAGAAACTCCCGTACGATGTGTTCGCAAATTCTCCTCAAATGACAAACATATCACTAGCTTACAATGACCTGCGGGCTCTTCCCGAAGCAATATTCAACGATCAAATCAATTTACTGGAATTAGATCTGAGCCATAATAAGCTGAGCTCTTTAGAACCGAAGCTGTTTTCATCCTTAGTAAGACTGGAAATGCTCAATTTGAATCATAACTTGTTGACAAAAATTTGCGGGTGGGTTTTTTATAACGCTACTAAAAATGTAATATACGCATACTTGTCACCTCTCTTCTTTTATTCTAGCAATAATACGTAATGTTTCATGTTTATGTGTCATGTTTATTTAATTTTCGTTTTATCTGACGTTGCTCATCTCATTTCAGCTCGACGTTTTCAGCCCTCTTGAGTCTTATTTACTTGAATATGGAACACAATAACCTGAAAACAATATCTTCGCATTTGTTCAGCAACAATAAACAGAGAATGTCGATATCGTTGGCTTATAATAAGCTCAGTTTCGAGGAAAAGGAGATGAGAAACAACTCGTGTGTGGTCAATAGGTTTTCGCCATTTGCTGAAACATATAACCTGAGGCTACTGAACCTCAGTCACAATAATTTTAACGTGACGTTTGCGGATTGGTGGATTAACGGACATGAAGATTTGGATATCAGCCATAATTTTATATGTAACTTATGGGTGAGTCAAATAGTTTGTGTGCAGTGATAAGAACAAAAAATATCAAATCATCAACGAAATTTCTCATAGTAGTAATGGACTTTTTTGAATCAGATTCAGATTTTTTATACATAATTTTAAGCTTATCTATCAAATAACAAATAGAAAGCTCTGACATTAGAATGTTTGTCGTTAATCTTAGATTTGAAATTTATCATAATTTGTGTACTCTACTAGATAAGACCATTTATTTAAAAAAAATCATTACCCCCCCCCCACACACACATACACACAGGCCCACACATTTAAAGTTTAAATAATCATTGAATCATTTGCACTTGAGAAAAGTCAAATCAAATCAAATCAAATTTATTTATTTAAACACAATTTTATACAGTTGGTAGCAATAATGTTTCTTATACTATGTTTTTTTTACATCTTTTGTATTAAGAGCTACAAGTAATGAGCCTGCATCTCCAAACTAAGCGTGTAAGCTTGTATATTAGACATGCATACTCCCCATTTGACATGATTGCAGTAGTTGCGTTATAATCATTATAAAAAGTTAATTAAAAAATACAATTATTGTTTAAATTTAGTGTTAGTAATAAAAAAAGAAAAATATATATATATGTATATGACATTATAAAGTTAACAAACTATGTAGGTTTTACAAATCAGATTATCAGTTAAATTATTATAATAATGATGTAATTTTAAATAGTTAGTGTATGAGTGGGCACACTCATCTTATAGACTTTAGTAAGTTTTCAGTTTGTGTATAATTTAATTGTTTTAGCATTTTTGTAGCAATTTTTCTAAGTAAATAATATATAATTCTAAAGTAAATAATATATAAAGTAAATTACAGTTTTGTACATAAGAAAAAATATATGTCATGCTTTATAACTATTTATCATTTCATAGGAGGAAACAAACAATGCAAACGGCAGCTACCAAGATCTGATTAAAAAGCCTGTGAGGCATGTATGGGTTTCGGAAAATCCCATTTCATGCATCTGCCCCAACATTTTATTCCTGAACTATTTATCTCTACACAACAGTCAGGTACGTTTAGTATGATATATAACAAAATGTACAACACGAGATCGGCAAGTCGGCACTTTGCGCAAAGCTACCACATTTCATGCTCTATCACGTAATCTGATCTAGATAAGCAACGTAGCCATTAGCAGTATCCATCGAGCACTGGCTTAGATTGGGTTTCCGTAACTAAGCCTAGTATTGTTACCTAGGTGTTCGTTATGAATATACGAGTATATATATCTACCTAGATATAGCTAAACAACATTTTTAATTTTCAGATCGTGGATAGACACGAGATCCGTTGTTACTCGTGGAATCAAGCATTTTGCTTCATGAAGTCCCCGGAAAGTGTCCCAATATTTGCTGCTATATTTCTTTTTCAATTTTTCGCAATGATGACTATATTCATCACTAGAAAACGTTTTACTAAAAATATAAAAGAAAATTTGCTTACTCTTAAAACAACAACTCAATCTAGAAGCGACTTTTTGGCGCAAGACAGTTTACATCACGAAGGTCTCGATAAAAGCACTGTCATAGTATACTACGATAATGGGAATTATATTATGGTAGTGGAGTATGATGCCAGAGATAGCTATTTTGTTGATAAGCAACTGATGCCGGGATTGCTGCAAGACGAGACGTCTCCAATAGGACTTCTAAGGCAAAAAAATATGACTAAAAGAGAGAAACTGCTGAAATGGTTAAATAATCCCTGCTTCTGTATGAAAAATAACATCGACATTACAGTGTTTACTCCCAATTTTTTAGAGCACAATTACAGTCACGTGGAAATCAAGCAAATAAAAAGCAAAATGTTGGTGGAAAAATCGATCATAATTTTTGCAGATATCGGACCGGAAAATTCTTTGTACACTTTCCTGAAAGCTGAACGTGACACGACGAACTCTGTTGTTTGGGGCGAACCAAATTTCTGGGAGAAAGTTTCGATACTCACTGAGGTAGAGGAAATAGCGTTAATGGATGAGCGCTCTGCAAACGCGCTGAGGTTGGAAAGTGACGGAAAGCGTCAGGTCTGTTCATTATCATATACCGACGAGGATGGGAACAGAACACATGCTGGCGGATCATTGTTCAAAGATGAAGTGATCAGTACAAAAACTTACAAAGTGTAGTTCGTTTTCCACTCTCTATAATTTAGTGAGGTAAAGACTGACTTCTCCGCAACCATCACTATATCGACTCTCACTTAGTTACTCATAGTCATTGTTTATACACGAGTTTTGTTTTGACCTATATACCATTAAGATAAGATAATTATGTTACTAGTAGTTATAAAATTATGTATAGTTTTTAAAACGGCTTGTAAAGAAACTTTTAAAAAAATATTTTAATATGTTTAGAATATAATATTAATATAATGAGGTATGGTAAGGCTAGATTATAATGATTGTTTTCGGGTAAACTCACATGAATTGTTGGCTTCCAAGAAGTTTGTGTTAACATCTCGGCCAAGACAAAAGAGTACGGACTGTTCTTAATTTAATTAAGTTTGTAATTGTACATACATTTTACCGTAATCATTGTAACTTCAAGTTTCTCAGAAACTCGGTGTTGTTAAGAGTTGTAAACTGCAGCTTGTATTAAACAGTATATGTACTTAAAGGTTTTGTTTTTTACATATTTTCCTTAAAAGGTCTTAAGATGGCATGATATGGAGGTTGAAGTGTTAGTGAGTACCTGTGTTGCGTTGGCACAAGCCTCTTATGGTGAAAAGAGAGAAGTTTTGTGCTAACTATCTGTTTTTGCGTTACCAACCCGTGAACAGTTTGAAGCCGTGGCAAAATGTCGTTTTTGCGCGTTGAGTCGCGTTGCAGCATATTGTGGCCGTGGCCTGAGCAACCGCCAAAGGAGACACATGGGCAGGCCTGTGTCACTCCGCGTGTAGGTGTTAAAAACATACCTACGGGCGGCGGCCACTGCGCAAAGGGCCAATCTATGTGGCTCTTTCAATACCACAGAATAATAACTAGTACGTATAACCATGTACAACGCATTATGAACCGTAGCATAGTGAATTAAGGCCCATATTCCATTGAAAAGAAATTGGTAGGTACAAAAATCATCACGTGATCGACTGGACCGCGAGCTAAATTAAATCATATTGTTTATCAGATTGAGTTTATATTTCTTTGAAAATCATTGCGAAGTGAAGCTTCTGTACGAAGTACAAGTTATTATTCTGTGACACGGGTGACACTCCCAACGCGGTACTCTCGCGCCCGTAGGGGATAGCGCGCGCAGTCCCGTGCTCCAAAAACAAAACGCATGGTCGTATCGCGCCTACAGTACATAAAACCTCAACTCGCCGTGCGTAGTTGCATAATTAAACTAACCAATAAGAAAAATCCAATGATGTGTGTGAGCTCACTACCTACAATTTTGACAATGAAATAAATAAAAAAATAAATAATAGGACACATTTCACACGTGGCTGGTAAACCCCATACTGAACCATATCTGGTTCGTATTAAGGTAGCTAACACAACTGATATACTACATATACGTTCATAGATATTTTATATATATACATATTTAACACCCAGACCCACAGCCAACAAATTTAGTTAAGCACAAAGACGTTGTCCAGGCCGGGAATCGTACCCGGAACCGTCTGATTGGCAGTCCGGCATGGTAACCTCGTCAACGAGGTCGTCAATGGGGAAACAACACTGAGGAAGCTGGCCAAACCGGCAAGGACCCGAGCAGCTGATGCCGAGCAAGGTAAGCGTTGCATGAGTTTCTTATTTCATTAATTCGAGGCATTGTTTAATTTTACATAATTTTTTTTCACTATCTACTCTTCTAAACTAGAACAATCTGTTAAGTTACAGCTAACTAACGTTAAACCTATTAAGGCCCTAGTACCCATATTCACTAACTGATTTTGAAAATACGCGTTTCACAGTTTTTGCCAAGCCGCCGAAATTTTTCGCAGTTTTTTTTTCTGTGAGTTTTCAAAAATTTAATATAAAAAAGTTGTTTGTCTAGACGCACTGTAAGCACTCTTAGCAGGTTTAGCAGTGATTATGTTTCCCCTAAGTAATAAGTGTTGGGGAAAACCAATAAATTCCCCAGTCATGAAAGCAATGAGTCAGTGTCATGGAGTACAAATAACAAACTACGCCATAATATAAAAAACAGTTACATGACTTGACAAACACATATATGTCATAGTGCTCATCACGAAAAAATATTTTAAGGCAGTATGGATCAAAATAGCATATACATTTTAAAAAAACTCTTAAAATCGTACGTATCGTACGTACAGAGCTACATTTAGTTTTATTCATTTTTTACACTTGATTAAATGTTGAGTTTCGTTAGAGTTCCAAAACACAATTGGCTCGATAGAATTATATTTTGAAATATATTCGTTTAAAAGTTTATAAATATTTTGCTTCAGAAAGAAAGAAATAAAAAAATGAAAAAAAAACTTATTTTTTTTCTTGTATCATATAGGTGTTGATAGTACCTAGATTTGTTAGATATTATAACTGTTGATTTTATAAGACTTCTATTAGTGAAATTCCTACTGCCACGCATCAAGCGGTTTGCTCAAATATGTATAGTATAGTAGAATTCAGTACAACATCGATTTACGTGTTCATTTGATAACGGCCGTTGTCGGTGGAACTTATGAAGTCTGAACTGTGCAACTACAGAGTAGAGACGTAAAAAGCCGGTAAAACTGACAAAAAATTCAAACACGTTCGGACTCGTCGGATTCGATGTACGCGTGCCGTTACGGTACGCGTACACCGAATCCGTCATCGGCCGAAGTATGCTCGGGCGTCATCGGCCGAACTCGGCCGATCAAATCAAACGTAAGTAAATGGAAGAGAGCGCATACACTGCTACTACCGATGTCGTCCGATGACGCCCGAAAACGGACGATCAACTGACGAGTCCGAACGTGTTTGGATTTTTTGTCAGTTTTACCGGCTTTTTACGTCTGTACTCTGTAGTTGCACAGTTCAGGCTTCATAAGTTCCACCGACAACGGACGTTATCGTCTGCAGTGTATTCAGTTGAACGTCCGAGTTACTTGTCCGAGTAGTTCTGTCCGCCATCGGCCGACAAAATCGGTTTTAGTGTACGCGTACCGTTACAATATGAACAGACGATTCGTAGACAGGCACGTCAAATTATATGTCAATCCAATTTTTACGTCGTTGCTTTGAAATAGTTTGAAAATTGCAATATACCAATTAACTGGGTGGTATTCACTACTTTTTTGTAGAGGTCTAAGTTATAATCAGTTGATTAAAAGCGTAACGTTGATTATAATAAAAATTAACGTTTAAGTTCTGAACGTTTTTATTATGATACGTGATTACTGAAGGTTAAAGTTCAAATTTGCGTGGCATTCATGGATTAAACGAGCAAGTTCTAATGATCGAAACTAGATGTATGAGTAGACATAATTGACATTAACAGAGATAGATCTTTATTCCTGAGATATAAAAATTAAAATTGGCGTTACACAGCGTAATGGTTTTTGTGTTTCAGTAGTTTTCCTGACGTGCCATATCCTTTGTTTTCTGTTATCCATGATATTAGCCGTTGGGAAATCAACAGTGTCATGGCAACGAACAGCAAACGACAGCAGATTGAGGGCTGAAAACTTTAATTAATTTCGTATCTATATATGGGAGCGAGGGGTGTTTGTGCGTATCGCGAAGCGGCTCGTGTGAAAACATATTGTCGCTCCGAATTAAATAACTTTTGATAGGGGATCGTAGGTTAAATATACAGTTTTTAATTACTCGAGGCAATGAAGAACATATTTAAAAGTTGATGTCGTCTCAATAGTACAACCTCATGAAAGTGAGCAAGAGGAGACGAACTATCAAATTTTTTTTTTTATTGATTCGTGTATACTATACAAGTGTTAATTTGGAACGAGAGCCTTATTAGTTTCATAAAATGTAACGTTTATCTATATATAAAAAAAAACTAAACGCAATTTAAGTATTTATTCAGATACGAGATGTAGACTCAGACAATTAATTATTCATCTAGCTATTAATTTAATTCATCGGTTTGGAGCTTTTTGTCGAATTCGACAAACAAAATAGAACACTACATATGTTATGTAATAAATTAAAATATTATAATTTTTACAGGTAAATGTATATTATCATCACCCACAACCTGTTCTTACCCACTTCTGGGTAATAGGCCTCTCTAAATATATTATTAAACTTTTCAAACGCTAATAAATAAATTGAGAAATGTACTACATATTATAAAAGAGAACAAGCCCCACACTTAATTAAAAACTGCACTATTTGAACTTTTATGAAGGCAAAACATAATTTAATGCATCGCCGCAATTTTTGCGGTCTAATTATTTCTGCTAGCGATTAACGAGGGCCTCTATAAATAATGCATTTGCACCGTAATTGGTTTCCTGATCAAGTCGGCTCCCTTCCCCACCCCAGCCAGTAAAGCCATACATAGTGTTGGAGTGAATAGAAATGTACTGTTACAGATTTATTAAATTAATTCTGTAGTTTTCAGGGTTTTGTAGTGTTCTTAGAGTATTGATCTGTTTGTCTGTCTGGCCCTCTGTGGGTTTTATGGGTAATAACTGGCTTATCCTCGTAAGCCCTGAAGTACCTACGAAGGAACTAAAACTTACTACTTACTAAGACCGAGATATCAAATAAAGCCAGTTAGAGGCAACAGCGGATGTGCCTCCAGAGGAACTAAAACTTTGGCGATAATTTTGAATTTAAAAATTTCCGCCTAGTGAAAAAGAAGTGTGATAGTCTATGGCCACATCTATCGAAATTCATGTATCTGAACTTATTAACCTTAAAAATCTAAATGTCAGTGTCAAATTACCATTCTTTTCTGCCAAGATGCCTAAAAGAAGCGGACGTGGTGAGTGATTTATTTATTTATTTTGATGTAAACGTAACTTAATTTTGGAACCGACCAGTATTTTTATGGTAAAGTACCGCTTAATAATGGGTAGGAACTAGTACTCATCCATTCTATTGGATGGACTTATCAAATAAATCAATTGCCCAATTTCACGAGTGCGCCAGGATGATGTCTAGCAGAAAGGAATGGCGTCGCATCGTGACGCGTGTTTCAAGTTTTGATGATATTAACACAATTAGACGACCTCGTTGGCCTTTACAGCTTTTACAGGTTACCATGCCGGACTGATAATCAGAAGGTTCCGGGTTTGATTCCCGGCCAGGTTAACATCTTTGTGCTTAACTAAATTTGTTGGCTGTGGGTCTGGGTGTTATATATGTATTTATATATAATATGTATGTATGTATATGTAGTATATCAGTTGTGTTAGCAACCATAATACGAACTAGAAATGGTTCAGTATGGGGCTAACCAGCCGTGTGTTTTCTACATAAAATTTGTAAATATAAACAAACTGGGCGTTAAGGGCGTCTTAAGTTTTTTCACTTGTTTATAATAAGGAAAAGAAAAGCTGTTATCAAAGGAAAATCCAATAGAAGTTATGCACCAATACTAGTTTTACATATATTAACTAATGTTTATAACCTCAATTTAGGTTGGAATAAACACACAATGCCCGCACGATTAAAATAAAATGCATTCAATTTTATGCCTCGAAATAAGCTCAGTGATTAATTTACCACAAATTAAAATGAATTGAATTACATGATACTTATCACTTGACACGTAAATGCACAACCAATTAAAATATTTAAATACAACGTGGAGTATAAAAGCATTTTTATTCGTAGTTCACTTTATTAGTAGTATATAGTTCGAATTAACAAAAAAGTTTCAGGTACTATGACTAATATATTAGTATATTGTACATATTTTAGTCAATTTCCATAAAGAAAGTATCTATAGGATTAATTCTGAAGTCACGACAATACAGTTTCTGCTGTTTCATAGATTTAATCTTGGGTCAATGACTTTTTTGAATATCGACAAAGTTTTAAATACTTTTTCTAATATACCTTTGCTTTCTCTGTCTACGATGAAAGACAATTTCCATAAAGAAATTATCTATGGGTTTAACTCTGAAAATCAATATTTGTCACAATTTGTCACAATTGGGTCACAAAAACAATATTTGTTCTCGAGTCAATTAACTTATTTACGAAATATCGGATTTTCTAACTCGGGTTTAATGTTATATTTTATAGTAACATTTGTTTATATTGTTGATAAAATTTACCTAAATTAAATTTAGTTCAGGTGTTTGTAAAAATCATACCAAAACTATATATATATGTTTACGTTATATAAAGAATAACAATAGCAAAAATAGATTTACGTTAACGTTTTCCTGTTACAGCCATTGTTCAAATCCCCGTTTAAAATTCGCAATCTCATTCAAAGTAATCGAATACAGCTCTGCGTTCGAACCATTAGTTTTATTAGGCCAGCGTTTTTCGCCCTAATACCTCGATCAAATTCATTCGATCAAACGCACGGCAACCTATAAAATGGTTCCGTGAATTGACCTGACGAAAAAAGGGTTCAACGTGAATCAGAACTTTCGGATATCTTTATCGGAAAAGTTGTAAATTGTATAAGGATGGGCATACAAACTGTAACAAAAGAAGCAACTATGGCATCAGTTTCTATGTATTTCAAAATACACTCACTAGCATATTTTTTTATCAGCTACTCACTAGCATATTTTTTTTAAAAGCTCTAAACTCGTAAACGTAGCGTTTTGTACATATATATCTGTCGTCTATTTTGATAAGAAAACCGTTATAGAAATCTTAATTGGTTTAATAAGTATTTATAAGGTATAAAAAACGTATTTATAATATTAAAAACCTTCTCCAATCAGACAGAAAAAAAACGTATAAAATATTAATTTTAAATTAAAAAAAAAATATATTAATTGTTGATATAAATATATTAAGCGTAACTGTTGGAGACGGTTTAAAAAAAGTCTTTTTTTAAATACTTAAAGACATAAACTATAAATTCAAGGTTTTACCCAAGAGCAAAGATTTTGGCATAAAGTTTGTTAAAAACTTATGAACGTTTGTTTACAAAAGTGAATTTTAGAGTACTAGAGTATCAAACGCACCCATCTATTAAAATTGCACATCGATTAGCCAACTCAAATACGGTTAGATTTCCCACTTGTATCCAATGTTTGTGCATTAAAACTAATCAATGCTGTTACCAGCACATGCCATTAGGGAGTCTAGTCATATATATGACTACATACATATAACTACATGCACTAGGTAGTTATGTAAATACAGGTATATCTGAAAATAAACTGCTTAGCAACAAGGCTTCTTTATATATATAAAATTTCCATGTCACAATGTTAGTTACCGTACTCCTCCGATTATTACCAAATGTTATATGCGTATTGACGACCTCGTTAGCGTAAAAGTTACCATGCCGGACTGCTAATCAGAAGGTTCCGGGTTCGATTCCCGGCCCGGTTAACATCATTGTGCTTAACTAAATTTATTGGCTGAGGGTCTGGGTGTTAAATATGTATGTATTTATATATTATATGTATGTATATGTAGTATATCAGTTGTGTTAGCAACCATACTAGAAATGGTTCAGTGTGGGGCTAACCAGCCGTGTGTGAAATGTGTAAAAAAAAAGAAAAAAAAATTCAGTAGGTCTGAGAATTGGCTACTATCAATTTTTATACTCCTAAGTGAGGCAAAACAATGTTTGCCAGGTCAGATAGTTTAACTAAAAACAAACGAGGAAAAAGATCTTCGGGAAAGGAACTCCTTTAAAAATATTAGTTTACATTTCAGTATTGTAGAGTGAAAAGAAAAGTACATGTACACCACTACTCAGTGGCAGAATAACAAGAAAAAAAATATGGTACATCACTGGACGACACCCGTAATAGAAGCCTAGCATTAGCCTTATCTTATGCGTACGTTTTTCCATGTAGCACTGTATACGGGCTCGCTATGAATCTCATTCCAGGAAGCCCCGTGGGATAACGTGAGCTGATACGTGCACTGTATTAAAACCCTCGCTAGAAAGATACAGGGCGACATTCTACCATATACAACGTGGCATCGAAATGTTTCACTAAAATCACAATATTTTTGTTTACGTAGACACTCGTTTCTTTATACTAAGACACATTTCACTCACGGCTGTTTAACCCCATACTGAACCATTTCTAGTTCAGCACAAAGTTTTAGCCATGCCGGGAATCCAAGCCGGAACTTTCTGATTGACAGTTCAGCGTGGTAACGCTGAACTGTCAAATGATTCCGTCAACGAGGTCGTCAAATGTATATGCACACATGATTTATCATCATCGGCTTTCATACTATCTATGTACTATTAATATTAACGCACTAACTTCCTACCAAATCCTTAATATGTTTAATTATTCTCTTTTTATCGTCTTGATCATTGCTAAACGTTATTTCATAATTATTCTACTCGTATTTTAAAGCGCACTAAGATTGTATAATGTCTCTGCCACTTCAATGATGGTATGGGAAGTAGCGGGCAAAGGAGACACTCGTCAAGCCCACCGCATTTATACATACTATACATTATTTTGTCGGTTTTTTGGAAAAGAGTCATTGGATCAACGAATGACAAATACGGAGCCAGTTGCCAGCTAGTGCCATAGAGCACTAGTATGAAAGAGCAAACAACATTACGTCAAGGCGAGGAGCATAGTGTGGAGGGGCTAATAGATTTTATTTCAGTCACAAAATTTGTATGTTTTGATAGATATTTAAAATTATTACATGTTTTTTTCCATCCTTTCTTTACATTAATTAAATTCAGAAATATATTTTTGTAAAACATTCTCTAGAAAACACGTTGTGTAAGGGATGATAAATAAGCGGAGGTATGCGGCTGATGCGCGGATTGCGTTTTAGGATTTTTGGCTACATTTTTTTGGGTTTGCTTCTGCCTTACTCAATAAACTAGTAGAAACGTTGGATAACTAGTAGAACATATTTCCCTTGCAATACAAAGAGGCAATGCGGCAAGCCTGATGGGCACGGGTGTCTTAATTTTCATTTTGTTTTTATTTTATTTTTTTTTAGTTTACTAAATTTTCGTCTTTTCTAAGCTTTGTAAATATTCTTAAGTCCTGTAAAATATAATTATTTATAATATTTGTAGAACATTGAATAAAATAATTATTTCGATAAAGTAATATTATGTTTGTTTACCAAGAACTGAATCTGTTGTGCTATTATGAAGATATATACGATTTTACTTCTAAATGACTACGGATTAAATTAATGCATATACAGACTTGAATCCTTCTGATACAGATCCAGGTAACGATTGCTTAAAGTTGTATAAATTGACACAATGTTTTGAGTGTTTTGACAAGGGCACTAAAGATATATGACAATCTAATGTAGCTTTTATTTTAACTTAATTATTCTACTGAATAGGATAAACTTAAAAAAAAACAGATATCGTTTTTCCATTTAAATTGAACGTAACTTTTAGTATCCTGGATTCCGCAAAAAGGTCCATTATAGATACTAAGGACAAAAAGTTGCTAAACTAAATGAGTTTTTTCTGTACTTTAATTAAAATGGTGATCACGGGTGGACGGAATTAGTTTTAGTTTCAATTAGAATAGCGAAGAACAGTCTGATTTCTATTTTGTTTTATTTCATTAAAGGATTATAATTTGGAAATATTAATTCAGTTAATCCATAAATAATTACCTTAAATCTCTACTCATCAAGATAGTAGTAGCTAGTAGTATAAAAGAAATAAAGAAATGTGTATTTAGTTGCAAGAACGCAGTGCCATTACTTTTTAAGAAAAAAAATAATTTAATATTCCTCTAATTTAGATATGTAATTCAAGATACAAATTCAAACTACTAAACAATAAAATATGCAAAACTAACAACGTCCCCTATTAGAAACCACCGTACCCAAAACAAGCAAAATAATTTAAATAACTTCACCCAGAATCCAATCCCTTTGTCCCGTCCATTTGGACTCGCTTCACGGCCTGTAATCCTCACGAAAATGGATGCCGATGCCCCAGATAGGTATTTATACGCATAGTCTACCTAGTTATTATTTCTGTGTCGTGGAGCCGGTCACCGGTAAATATATCTGCGGGAATGTTCCACCCGCCGCCGCTACCGTTGAATATTTCATGAGACGCTCGCCCTGATCACCCACCCAACTATACAGCTTTCCTGCTTAATTTGTGGACCGCTCAATCTTACTCTTGTCAGAAGTCGCTTATTTTGTTGTTCTCGCCAAGGTGAGTAACTTGTAACGCTACCTGAATACGAATAGGGTGCTGTTTAGATTAGAACCCCTGATTTATTAAACTAAGTTGTGTGTGTTGGATAGATGCGGTCCGTGTCTCCGGAAATTATTCTGGGTTGGAACTAAGTTCAAAGGAAAGTAATGTTGTATCATTCAAACTAATTGGGTAACCTTATAGGAAAAAGTTGGGCCGAATGTATTAAAAGGGCCTTTCTGTGAAGGAAAGTTTCGAACAATCAATTTGTGGGGGGCGTTTCATGAAAATTGGAGTTTTTGAAGGAAACTGTCCTTAATTTGGGGACACGTAAATAGTTATATTAAATATAAGGTATGAAGATACTTTTTTGATTTACAAAAGTGTAAGAAATATTTTGTCAGATATAGCAAATATTAATTACACAATCCATTAATTTTTATTTTTACTCTTCCTATGTATCTTTCTAGCTGCGCCCGCGGTCTTACCTGCGTCTGGGATAAACGTAGCCTTTTTGTTAATCCAGAGTCTAAACTATCTTCACTCCAAATTTCATGTAATTCAGTTCAACCGTTTGCTCGTGAAGAAATAACAAAACATACACAGTCACAAAGTTTGACATTTATTATATTAGTGGGATACTAATGATGAAAATAGGACAACCTCTTAGTATAATAATTAAGCTAAATTTTCTCGAAAGAGCAAGTACCAATTACAATCTAACAAGACAGCGACATGAAGTTTGAAGATAATTAAACAGCGATCCGTAATGAAACAAAGGGTACTAAATTACTTGTAACACTGGATACTGACTAGACCCTGGAGTTGTAAACTAAGTAAGGGGAGCCAGTAAAACAGTGATTGCACTTACATTGTTGCCAAGGTAGCTTGTAAAATTGTCTGTGAAAAATAAAGTCTGTGTTAGGTTTAAAGTATTTTTGTAAAGAGTAGAACAGTAATTTCTACTCTGCTCTACCATGGTGCTGTTTTTATTGCAAAAAGTGACCAGCTATGGTGTTGTAGTTATTATTTATTCCTTACTCTTATGTCATGTGCCTCTATCGGGGCAAAATAGTAAGTAGCAAATGTCCTATCACTGGACAATTCAACGAGAATATTAAATTTAAAGTACAATGGTGGCAATCAGCGGCACACACGACTAAACTAAATTTGAAAAAGCCCCGCCTCTTTTCATCTTAGGTGACCAGAGAGACATGGCACGTTCTGCACCATAGTCAAAACAAATAAAATCACGTCAAAAGTAGAAAATATAGGCGACTTTATAACGCACTCACTTGTATCACCTCTAAAACTGCCTGCACGTTCCATATTTGACGTGATTTTAGTTGTTTTGTCTGTGGTTCAGTTCAGAACGCGCCGTCTCTTTCTGGCCACCTAAGATGAAAAGAGACGGGGCTTCTTTAAATTTAGTTTAGTCGTGTGTACGGCAAAATCGCCACCAATAATTTTTAAAGTACAATTTTACGTGGCATCAATAAATAAAAATATTATTAATACATAGATTTTTAATATAATGCGATTAGATGCTTACGAGTATTTATGCACCCGAAACTAATATCATATCCCCACAGTATGATTAGTTTAGTTTCGGTTTCGGTAGATAATGTTTCCTATGTCATTTTCAATTTGGAACCATAATACCTGAACGGACATACAGGGCAAGCGAGGCTGACGCGAATAGAATTTGGTTCACCACACTGTCACTCTGAGTGATCTAATTATTTCTAAACTCTATTTCGGGTACACACAGGCTTTACAATTCGCAAAATTAATAACAATGTAGGGAGTCTTTAAAGTAAAATATTGCTTAGCATATTATTTTACGAAATTGACGACTTCTTTATTGATATCATTTTACGAAACTAGACGAATATTAATTTATTTTTAATTATGATCAGTAATGTTACATATATGTTATGTGATGAGTAAAATTTGACACAAATTGTTCATAATATATTGAAATGTATTTTTGACGTGTAACAAGGTGCTATCTATAAATTATTGTATTGTATTATAAAAGCTATAAACCATCTAAATCATTGTATTGAACGCAGATCTTGCAGTATTGTAAAACACTGAAGTTATCTAAATGTATTTTTAGCTACTTTTATACAAAATACCAACCATTTTTTTGTACGTTATAGTAGCATTGACTTGTTTAAAATGGTGTTAGCTGTACTTGTTAATTTGTTTCACATCTGTTTACCTAGTTTGAACCTATTTAGTGTTTAGTTCTTTTTCGGTTAATTACTCGTCGTTCGTGTCGTCACCCGTCGGTCTCAACGGAAGATCAGCGCTGGTTGCCTGCAACCAGCACATGCTGAGTTGAGGCCGGCTTGTGCCAGGAAATTTAATGTTTTATGTATACTGTCACAATAAAAAAAAAACCTTTCTTTTCTTCTTACAAACAGTCAGTCAGTTTTTTATCTAACAATGGTGGCGATTCAGCGGCACACACGACTAAACTAAATTTAAAGAAGCCCCGTCTCTTTTCATCTTAGGTGGCCAGAAAGCGACGGGACGTTCTGAACCACAGACAAAACAACTAAAATCACGTCAAATATGGAATTTGCAGGCAGTTTTAGAGGTTATACAAGTGAGTGCGCTCTAAAGTCGCCTATATTTTCTACATTTAACGTGATTTTAGTTGTTTCGACTATGCTGTGAACGTGCCGTCTTTTTCTGGCCACCTGATGAAAAGAGACGGGGCTTCTTTAAATTTAGTTTAGTCGTGTGTGCCGCTGAATCGCCACCATTAGGTACATTTCAAAAATTCATGAAAAGCTGTCAGTAGATCTTTGTACAAAGCCTTAAAAAAATATGACGATGACACACAGTAAAAGACTCGTAACAAAATGTAGCTCGCTCTAGATTTTACTAACTACCCTGACTGACATAAATTCCATAGAAGCTTCGTGAACAACGAAAACAAATTCTTACAGCTACAAGCAAGAGAAAACCTTTTGTAAACACTTTGTACTGTTCCTTCACAACTCGAATAGTTTAAATAATTCCCTACGTTTTGCGAGCAAATTAAGCAAGTTCTCAAGAGATTACTTCACTCAATGTTGTTCGTTGTTTGGGACATAGGCCGTAAAGCTAGGTATTCATAGTACTGTGAGATGTTTATGTAGGCCCAAGCAACTAAAGGCTCTATTTCACCCTGTTGTAAAGGCAGTATAGATGATAAGAATGTTCAGTCTGTTTTGCTTTATTCAAGATGTATATTTTATTCAGTCAAAATACAAAGTGAAGTAATACCATGTCGGATTTAAATATTGAATTAAAACAAAACATGTCAATAATAAATTAAATCAAATAGACTAGATCAGGTTCAGAACAGTAAAACAGTGATTGCACTTACATTGTTACTAAGGTAGCGTGTAAAATTGTCTGTGAAAAATAAAGTCTGTGTTAGGTTTAAAGTATTTTTGTAAAGAGTACTTAGAACAGTAATTTCTACTCTGCTACCATGGTGCTGTTTTTATAGCAAAAAGTGACCAGCCATGGTGTTGTTGTTATTATTTGTTCCTTATGTCTTGTGCGTCTTTCGAGGCAAAATAGTAGCAAATGTCCTATCACTGGACGATTCAACGAGAATATTAAATTTAAAGTACAATGGTGGCGATTCAGTAGCACACACGACTAAACTAAATTTAAAGAAGCCCGTCTCTTTTCATCTTAGGTGGCCAGAAAGAGACGGCACGTTCTGCACCATAGTAAAAACAACTAAAATCACGTGAAATGTAGAAAATATAGGCGACTTTAGAACGCACTCACTTGTATCACCTCTAAAACTGCCTGCACATTCCATATTTGACGTGATTTTAATTCTTTTGTCTGTGGTTCAGAACGCGCCGTATCTTTCTGGCCACCTAAGATGAAAAGAGACGGGGCTTCTTTAAATTTAGTTTAGTCGTGTGTACGACAGAATCGTCACCAATGAATTTTAAAGTACAATTTTACGTGGCATCAATAAATTAAAATATTATTAATAGATAGATTTAAAATATAATGCGATTGGATGCTTACGAGTATTAATGCACCTAAAACTAATATCATATCCCCACAGTATGATTAGTTTAGTTACGGTTTCGGTAGATAATGTTACGTATGTCATTTTCAATTTGGAATCATAATACCTGAACGGACATACAGGGCAAGCGAGGCTGACGCGAATAGAATTTGGTTTACCACACTGTCACTATGAGTGATCTAATTATTTCTAAACTCTATTTCAGGCACACAAAGGCTTTTACAATTAGCAGAATTAATAACAATGTAGGGAGTCTTTGAAATAAAATATTGCTTAGCATATTATTTTACGAAATTGACGACTTTTTTATTGATATCATTTTACGAAACTACAAGATAATTAATTTATTTTTAATTATGATCAGTATTGTTACATATATGTTATGTAATGAGTAAAATTTTACATAAATTGTTCATATATTGAAATGTATTTTTGACGTGTAACAAGGTGCTATCTATAAATTATTGTATTGTATTATAAAAGCTATAAACCACCTAAATCATTGTATTGAACACAGATCTTGCAGTATTGTAAAACACTGAAGTTATCTAAATGTATTTTTTAGCTACTTTTATACAAAATACCAACCATTTTTTTTGTAAGTTATAGTAGCATTGACTTGTTTAAAATGGTGTTAGGTGTACTTGTTAATTTGTTTCACATCTGTTTACCTAGTTTGAACCTATTTAGTGTTTAGTTCTTTTTCGGTTAATTACTCGTCGTTCGTGTCGTCACCCGTCGGTCTCAACGGAAGATCAGCGCTGGTTGCCTGCAGCCAGCACATGCTGAGTTGAGGCCGGCTTGTGGCAGGAAATTTAATGTTTTATGTATACTGTCACAATAAAAAAATCTTTTTTTTCTTCTTATAAACAGTCAGTCAGTTTTTTTATCTAACAATGGTGGCGATTCAGCGGCACACACGACTAAACTAAATTGAAAAAAGCCCCGTCTCTTTTCATCTTAGGTGGCCAGAAAAAGACGGGACGTTCTGAACCACAGACAAAATAATTAAATTTACGTCAAATATGGAATGTGCAGGCAGTTTTAGAGGTGATACAAGTGAGTGCGCTCTAAAATCACCTATATTTTGTACATTTGACGTGATTTTAGTTGTTTTGACTATGGTGCAGAACGTGGCGTCTTTTTCTGGCCACCTAAGATGAAAAAATACGGGGCTTCTTTAAATTTAGTTTAGTCGTGTGTGCCGCGTAATCGCCACCATTAGGTACATTTCAGAAATCCATGAAAAGCTGTCAGTAGATCGTTGTACAAAGTCTTAAAAAAATATGACGATGACAGACAGTAAAAGACTCGTAACACTAAAATGTAGCTCGCTCTAGATTTTACTAACTGCCCTGACTGACATAAATTCCATAGAAGCTTCGTGAACAACGAAAACAAATTCTTACAACTACAAGCAAGAGAAAACCTTTTGTAAACACTTTGTACTGTTCCTTCACAACTCGAATAGTTTAAATAATCCCCTACGTTTTGCGAGCAAATTAAGCACGTTCTCAAGAGATTACTTCACTCAATGTTGTTCGTCGTTCGGGACATAGGCCGTAAAGCTAGGTATTCATAGTACTGTGAGATGTTTATGTAGGCCCAAGCAACTAAAGGCTCTATTTCACCCTGTTATAAAGGCAGTGTAGATGATAAGAATGTTCAGTCTGTTTTGCTTTATTCAAGATGTATATTTTATTCAGTAAAAAACACAAAATGAAGAATTACCATGTCGGATTCTAATATTGAAATGAAACAAAATATGCCAATAATAAATTTAATAGACTAGATAAGGTTAGGTAAGAATTAGATCAAGTCTTTATAGAAGTAGTCTATTAGATTTAGTTTGTATGTACCTGGCATTGCATGTGCATTTTCCCGTTGTAGAAAAAGTGAAATTTGTTACCGCTAGTTTTGCTTTCATTTATTTACTATTTTAAATGCACACATTATAACTAGGTGTCTAATTAAATAAGATAATTGTGTCACTAAGAAAGTCTGTATATATAACAAATACTTTAACAATTTATCATAGATGTAGATATTCCATTCTCTGCTTATGTGTTAGAGTAATAATATCAATAAGTAAAATTTACATTTATACTAACATACATTTAAATTATCCGTTTAAACATATATTTTATAATAATACAGAGTAGCGGACGCGATAAGCTTCTAGAGCTTCAGATATTAACTTACGCAAGAATATTATCCCGACTTAGTAACGAGGAACTAAGGAAAGCTTTTCATAGAATCCTTGGCGGCGGCATTTCAGAATTTTCCTGAATTTATAATTTGTTATATTAAGTAGGAGTATAGAGCGTTCATTTAATTTCGTTTATAAATTTATTTATACAAATTTCGTATTTTCAGCCCTTCTCAAAAAAAATATTTGAAAGTGACATCAAATTTTTTTACACTAGCTGCGCCCTGCTGTTTTAATTATTCCGATAATAAAAGATGCTAATCCGGGATAAAAAGTAGCATTTGGTTTAATCCAGTGTGTAAGCTATCTCCATACCAAATCTCATGCACACCATTAAAGCGTGAAAAAGTAACAAATTAAAACTCTTACACACACACACACTTTCGTATTTATAATATTAGTAAGATTTATGATTATATGCTCTTGCATTTGTTTCTTTGATTTTATATGCTTCCACTCATCCATATTGATGACATAAATTTGTTTAATTATTAAAATCATTGCATTCTACAAAGGTAGTGAGAACGCTGTCAAACAATAGAATTTGACAGGCCATAACTCAAGCACAAGGGAACCAGTCAATGGCTTTTATATCCAAGCCCAATAATGCTGCCTGTAGGCCTGCAAAGCTACCACAATCACTAGAGGAATACGTTAAACGTACTTATTAGGTTATTATTAGTTATCAAATATTTTTTTCAACATCTGTGTGTAAAAATAGTACTGAGTACCATAATGTATAAGTGTGTAAAGTTTTTTTTTCATTAACCTCCAATTTGCATGTCGGAGACCTATTTTACGCCATTCCTTTTATACTAGTTCTCACTTGGATGCCTCTTGCACTTGCATTCTTCATACTTTTTCTTTCTCTCATTCATCATCTTTCGTTCTTAGTGTGAGTGGGATACTGTGGCTACTAATTTTTAATCATTTATTAATAAATGATAAGGATATAGTAGAATTTATTAATAAATGTGTAAAGTTGGTGATTACTGCTGAGGTGACATTGAGACCGGAGACGTTACTGAGGTTCTTAAGAGAGCCAGGCACAGTAATCATCAATACATATTTAAATCTTATGACGTTCTTCAACAGGCTTATTAAGAAAATTTATTTCCCCATAAAAAAAACATACTAAAGGTATTTTGAAGAAACAAAGTTTATTTAAAGACCAATAAATGTATCTAGAATTTTGTGTAATCAATAGCTCACTTGTGAATTACAGCAATGAAAAATTCACAGCTAGTTTACTGGTGTCATTATGTGCCAACAGCTGTGAAATTATAGGCACTTTACTAGCAACTGTGTTGAATAATATAACTGTACTGTATACTACTTATTTTTACTTACTATTCAAAACGGTGTCTAAAATAATTTTACATTTTTTATGTCAAGTGTTTAACTCAGGTGTTTTAGAGCCGTCTTTAAAATTATACGACAGCTACCAGTAGCAAAAAGTAGACCTGTACAAAATTACGTTTTTACCGTTATAAAGATAGAATAAGCCCGGATTCGGTACTGCTTAAAGGTGATGGTAGCCTGGTAGGTCGTTGCTCTGTCGAGCACAGCTGACGCAATTTGCTTCAATTAGCCACACGCCGAATTTAGCTTCGATCGAGACGAAGCCTGTGAAGGCAGAGATAGATTTTTTGGTGAATAGGTTTTTGGACTTGAATTGAGAACGATTCCCTCGCGGTAGGTCATGTATGAATAAGAGAAACAGTTGATCAACAACAGTATTTAAACCAGAATTTCAAAAAAATGCTTCTCATACGTACGAGTATACTATAATTTGAATTGAAAAGGTATTGATAATACATTTATGTTTATATAATTGTACTAGCTGCGCCCTACGATGTTACTCGCGTCCGGGACCAAAAGAAGACAATCCGGAATGAAAAGTAGTCTGTGTGTTAATCCAAGGTCTAACCTAACTTCATTGTAAATGTCATTAAAATCGGTACAGCCCTTGGAACGTGAAAGAGTAACAAACATACGTATGTACTTACACATAAACTTTTGCATTTATGATATTAGTAGGATATTATTTGGAAGCCTGTTCCTTTTCTGATCAGGCATTAGTATCACTAATGTTAGTGTTGAGTAATCGTTTTTTTTAAATTAAGTATATTTTTTTTGATTTGCAAAGTAAATCATTAGAATATCTATCAACCTCTCTGTTGTTTTTTTGATTGATTGAAAATAAATTAATCTCTATACCTTTTTTTAAAGCTGGTAGTTAAATAGAAATTGTAAAACACAAATATAAATGCTTTATTTGAGGACAAAGAAAAACTGCCGTATATTATCGTAAATCTTTATTGTCATAAAGTTGTTTTCTATCAGTTAATAGACGAAATTGTGGGCAATAAATTCTGTTATTGTTTACAAACAAAGAAAGCGATTGTTTATTTCCTCATACCGCTGTTAGTAACAGAACTAGATTACTATCATCATGGTCATCATTTATTTAAGCAAATAACTAGTAGTAGTACTCGTATGACCAGCTAGGCCAAAATTCACAACGCTGGTCAAGTGCGGGTTAGCGGATGTAACATGTCTTCGGATATTGTGGTCCTCAAAACATGTAGGTTTCCTCGTAATGTTTTATTTTACCGCAAAGCGAGTGCAAATCCATTACATATATTACTTGAAAATCAAGTCAGTAGTGTAGGGCTGGGATCGAACCAGGGCCGCCAGATTGAAAAACAGGCGTTTTTCCTTCGAACCGCACTCGCTTTGTTTAGTCATTACATTACCTTACCTTTAATTTGCCCAATAAAGAGTTTATCTATATATCTATCTATCTACCTTTATCTCATTTTTTCCACAACTATTATCCCTGCAGCCGACAGCACAGCACGGTTGATTATTCCAACAAATGGCTGGTTATAAATCGGCGGTGGATTCCACCGTCATATTCAGTGAAGCGTTCCTCGTTACTCGAGCGCTGGTATCAAGTGTACGGTTCGAGGGCCGTGATAGATGACTGCGGTTATCGTTTGCGTTGACAGGATATTTTGTTTCCACTGTAGCTGCGAGTAAATTGGCAGAGGCGACCACAAATCGGGGGCCCCTGAGTCTCTTCCATACCACATATTAACATCAGAATAGCCTCGCTGAGCTTTCTCTACAAGTTTTTTCTAACATTGGTGTGGTGTTGCAAAAAATGTTGGTGCTATTTTATTTTTGGAGCGTCCACAATGTGTAGAAGTCATTGCACTGCGAAAAAAAAACCAATAGATAAAAAGACTGTAGTTTTCCGAACAGATAACGCCGTGAGCTATATTTCTTGTATCTTTTTTTGTAACATAAACTTTGTGATCAGCTTTTGAAATTTCAACAATAAAATTAATTGACCATTTTTATTTATATTCGCTAAATCATCAAAAAATTTAGTATTTAATCGTCCACCAAATATCATTAAGTTCGACTTATAAATAGCGAAGCAAAATAATACTGCTTTTTTGTGGCAACAATATAAAATCAACTTCGACTAAAACTTATAATCATTAGTGGTATATGCCTGTATACAAAGTTTTATTGAGATAGGTTACATAGTACAGCTTTAATGTGAGAACCAACATACATTCAGTAAGACGAAAGCGTAACTGGATTCGTCTAAATAGGGTCTAAATGCTTGACTAAATTGCCCCTGGGCTCTAAATAAATGATTCAGAAAATTCGCCTTAGCAAATGACTTGCACAAATCAGACTCTAGTTCAGAATACTTACAAATGGCAAGTTAGAAAAATACCTAACATTACAAGACCTTAACAAAAAAGAACAGATAAATATTTTTCTTACTCACCGATAACATTTTCATAATTTCCTTTCAGACGCTAAACAGAAGCGAAGCGTAGCTACATTTTATTAGAAGCGTGGCACATTTTTTAATAAAACGTAGGTTATCATTTTTACGAGAATTTTCGGTCCAAACACCATCTGTTTTCATTAGGGCGCGTCCACCGAGCTCATTATTCCGTCTAATATCGCTGAGGATATACAAAATTATTTATCTTAATAACGCTCGTTCTTTGTAAGATGAATAGCTATTTTTACTTATGAAAGGAAACATCCGAATTTGGTCAAAAATATAATTCATGTTTATATTTAGGTATATGGAACTTTTATATATGTGGCTTATCGTCTTCTCAGGTTTGACTTAATTAGTAAAAATATTTAAAATTATTTTTATATTATACTAGCTGACCCGGCAAACGTTGTTTTGCCTTATTAATTATTTTTATTCTAGTTTCTAGACAAATTCTAGTATAATTAAAATGTTACTTACTTATTATAAGTGTGTATGGTATATGCGTGAAATGGGTATGGAGCGTCATGAACAAACGTTAAGGGAATATAAAAGTAACAAAGGCCAAAAAATATTATGTTCAATCATATCTATATAATAGTGTTTATTTTAACAAACATTAATTTGTTCTTCTTAGATGGCTCCGACGCCAAGAATACAGGATAAATACAAATAGAAAATAGCATGTTTATAAGTTAATCAAATAAAGTCTTCGATGGTACTTATGTGTAGGCATAAAATTATTATTGACTTTTTAGATACAGTTAGAATTTATAAATGTAGGTATGATTTTGAAGTCTGTTATTTGTATAATACAATTTTATTGTAAAATGTTTAAGGTCAGTAGGTAAATGATATTTTTCTAAAGTTTTAGGTATTCAAAATTTTTTAGCGATTCCATTCGAGCCGTTACCAAACAAATTACATAATATTGGTAGTGTCATAAGCTATGACCCAAAACGTCATAGGACCAATCGCGAGCAAAGCGAGCCCCATGCGAGCGTAGGGAGCTATTCGCGAGCGAAGCGAGCGCGAAATATTTTAGCATATTTGTTCGAGCTGCTTGAGCATAAAGATGTCCAAAGCAGAACAAATTACATAATATTTGTAGTGTCGTGAGCTATGACCCAAAACGTCCAAGGACCAATCGCGAGCGAAGTGAGCCAGATGCGAGGGCAGCGAGCTATGCGCGAGCAGAGCGAGCGCGAAAATTTTTAGCATATTTGTTCGAGCCGTTTGAGCATAAAGAAGTTCGAAGCAGAACAAATTACATAATATTTGTCGTGTCGTGAGCTATGACCCAAAAAGTCCTAGGACCAATCGCGAGCAAAGCGAGGCAGACGCGAGCGCAGCGAGCTTTGCGCGAGCGAAGCGAGCGCGAAAATTTTTAGCATATTTGTTCGAGCCGCTTGAGCATAATGAAGTCCAAAGCAGAACAAATCACATAATATTTGTAGTATCGTAAGCTATGACCCAAAAGTCCTAGGACCAATAGCGAGCGAAGCGAGCTGGATGCGAGCGCAGCGAGCTACGCGCGAGCGAGCGAGCGCGAAAATTTTTAGCATAATTTTTGTTCGAGCCGTTTAAGCATAAAGAAGTCCAAAACAGAACAAATTACATATTATTTGTAGTGTCGTAAGCTATGACCCAAAACGTCGTAGGACCAATTGCGAGCGAAGCGAGCCGGACGCGAGCGCAGCGAGCTATGCCCGAGCGAAGCGAGCGCGAAAATTTTTAGCATATTTGTTAGAGCCGTTTGAGCATAAAGAAGTCCAAAGCAGAACAAATTACATAATATTTGTAGTGACATCATCATATTTGTTGAAAATTTTTTGTTCATACGTTCGGGGTCTAGTTTATTAGTACATCAAATTTTATAGCTTCTTCTACGTAAGAACTAAGTGATCAAGTTATGTTGTCGAGAGTTTTTCAAGCCCTGCCTTAGTTAAACGACTGTTTGTGCTAAGAGGACCTACAATCTAACGAATAATCCGATCCACAGTAGCGCACAGATGAAAATACATTTTTTACAACAGTCATGTGCAGGAGAGGTTATGCAATAAAGCGACTTACACGCGGGTGGAGCCGCGGTTAAGTTAATAAGAGAGTTACATTGATATAGCAAAATGATAATTGTTAACAATACTACTACATACGATACATAAACAATAACGGAGGTCGAAATTTGTGTAAACAGTGAGAGAAGTCTGTGAAGAAGAATTTTGTGAGTAAAACAGGAGACCGACTTCGGTCTATGGCATAGTGTGGCATTTCACTCACCAGTAAAGGTGCGGCAAATTTTAAGTATTTAAGATTGGTAATAATCATAAGCATAAGTATATCAGGTAAAATTTTGTTAGTTATTTTCTTAAAAAAAAAAGGATTTTTACTCGAAGTACAGTTAGATAAGTTATCAAGCGAGATGAAAAATGAATAAAATACTAAAATGGCCATAAAAAATAGGGAATGATGATAAAAAAGTAAAAAAAATAGGGTTGTATGTATGTTTTAATGCCACTTAATACAAAAATAAAATGAAAAAATTCGTCGAAAAATTAAAAAAAAATGTTTAAGGGTGATCAACCCTTATCACTTAGGGATATAAAAAATAGATAGTAGCCGATTCTCAGACCTACTGAATACGTATATAAAATTTGGTAAAGATCAGTCAATCCGTTTCGGAGGTGTACGGCAACAAACACTGTGACACAGAAATTTACTAAAATGACCATAAAAAAATAGGGGTTGATGATAAAAAAGTAAAAATTTAGGGTTGTATGTATTTTTTAATGCCACTTTATATAAAATTCAAATAAAAAAAAATCATCGAAAAAATAAAAAAATATATTTAAGGGTGAACAACCCTTATCACTTAGGGGTAAAAACGTCCCACGTTGGCCGATTCTCATACCTACTGAATACGCATATGAAATTTGGTAATGATCAGTCAAGCCGTTTCGGAGGAGTTCGGTAACAAACACTGTGACACGGAAATTTTATATATAAGACTAGCAGCCCGTCCCGGCTTCGCACGGGCCATAAAATAATCCAAGTTGTTAAGAGAAACAAAAAATAAAGCCTATGTTACTCGGGAATAATGTACCTACCCAACAGTGAAAGAATTTTTCAAATCGGTCCAGTAGTTTCGGAGCTTATTCGCGTCACACAAACAAACAAACAATGAAACTTTTCATCTTTATAATATTGTTAAGATAAATGGTAAAGATATAAAAAAATATTTTGACAAACCTACTTTCGATTTTACTGGCTTTCTAAAAGTCTATGATTTAAATATAATCACGTTATAGACGAAAAATGTTGAGAGCCTCTGTTGGCAAACAGAAGGCTTTGTTGCCTGTAGTTGTTCCGCTGAAATATTACCTACTGTCTGTCGAAATGAAAAGATGATGAAAAGTGAAAGAACACAGTGATGTTATTGTTTGATATATATAATATTGCGAGAGGCAAACATTATGCGTAACCTTGGGAAATATTATGAAGATTATTGGGAAATTGTTCTCAAAGCTTGAGCAAATCTTTAATATTTCGATTGGTCATTGGATACAACGAAGTGAGAGCTAAAGCTATTCTCTAAACCTAATCCAAATTGACTGTTTCTTGTAGCAGTAAACTACATTAACGTATGCCGCACTCAGAAGTAAAAACAATTACATGATATTCAATTTTTCCATTTAAAATGTGTATTACGCTATTTTTCTATAAATAGGAACTTTAAGTTAGTTGAAACTTAAATGAAATTTTCAAAGTCCTGAATAGGACAGTCGATTTTTTATTTGCTTACACCAGTTACAGTGAAAGAAAAGTATTCTCCCATATTTTGAGACGTTCACAGAAAAGTTTTCTAACTTCTACCAGCTGCGAACTGGTCGCAAAAATGCTCGAGTCTTAAACTTTCTCTGCGAGTACCCCCTGAAATATTTCGTACTCGTAAGCTTCGAGCATCGTCAGTCTTCCTTGAGTTATGACCCGCCGCCGCACCAGAGTAGGTCGGTCAATTTTTATCTATAGCATTTCAGTGCTGTAAATCGACAGTGATTTTTCAAACTGAAATATTAGCGGTTCATTCGCCATATTCGTGAGGCGGGCACGGTTTTCAGCCTGCTAAAACATTTTACCTGGCAGACCAGTAAAAAAGCGTTTTAAAACAGTGGTACCTGTTGTAACTATCGGTACTATTTTTAGCTTCTGATCTTGTACTGTCGTATGTAAAAACTTACTCAATCATTCACGAAGGGTTTAATTTTAATTTGTTAAGCTATTGTTCTTAGGAATTTTTATTTTCATCGCTATTATGTAACACAAATTTAAAAAAGAAGAGGTTTTCTATTTTCAGAGAAAAACAAGTTTTTTATTTTTTTTAATATATCCATTTTTTTTCTTATACCTACATACGAATATGTCTAAACTTCCAACTGCCTTAACAAATAAAATAACGTTTATTGTAAATAAAAAAAATATGATTAAACATCTATTCAATTACATCTGTCCATTTTTCAAGATCAACACTGTACAGTTAATTTTTATATTTACAAAAAAATACACAATAAATTAAATACTACAAATACTATAAATAAAGTACTTATTACAAATTAAGTTAGATAAATTAAATAAGCTGTATAGAATTAAGTGTATTCGTCTATTGTATTCTGCTTTTACATAATGGTTTCAGCTTTTCTCTGTACAAAGTATACATACCTACATAACAGAGTCCGTAAATAAAATAAAATAAAATAAAACATTTATTCAATCACACATATACATTTTTGTAGATCAACGCTGTACATTTAATTTCATATTTATTAAAGCAATACACAATAAATTTAATTACAAGTCATTACATTGAATACATTTACAAAATGAATATTATTTATAATACATGTCACATATTAAAAACTAAAACTAATACTAATCATATAACCCGCCCCTGGTCACCCCCGGTGCAAAGATGCCCATCACACTCGCTGCATTACCGCGCTGAATAGCTATGTCCAACTAACAATAAATTAAATAGGTAAATACTATCATATTTAGGTACAAACAATGTGAGATAAATCGAATAACCTGTATAGAATGAAGTGTTTGTCGTCTATTGTATTAATCTTTAATACATAATAGTTTTGACTATTTTCTGTACAAAGTCTACATAACAGAGTTTCCGTACCTACAACTATCTTATCTAAATAGGTACACGTCTACGCAGCGACATGTAGTGAAGTGACCGAATAATTCGCTCATTTGTCAACGTCTTCGCTATGCCGAGGAGAAAAATGATTCAGTGAATCTGTCGTCGCCTCGCGTTTCTGAATTAATTGAAATAAATTACCCATCCCTCGTCAACAGTTTAATCTCCAGAGAGTAGAATCTGAGACCTGTCGCAATTACGTACCCATTTTAATTAGCACTAAATAGGTACTAATTCTACTGAGTCAGAGCTAGTGCGAGTACCAAATATCAAAGCCTTTAATTAAGACTGGTTGTTCATACAAATGTTTGCTGTTTTATTTTTGTACAACGACTATAATTACTAATTGTAGGACAGACGATATGTACCTAATTAGAAGTACACAATCCAAATATTTACCCTGTGCTGAATTACACTCACGCGTAAATATTGCTAAGAGTCTCTCATCTTTTTTATTCCACCTACTCGAAAATGACGGATTTGTACGGGTTTATTTGAGTGCGTAAAATTTCGTACGGTTTGTTCAAAGGAAATATGGAATTGAATGTGTAACTGTAGAAGTTTTGTCTATTGTGCTTTGACTAGTGAGATCGCAAGATCTGAACAGAAGTTAATATTATAAAAAGTTACATCTATCCATCGGCAAATAGATACGCTATACGTAACTAAACAGAATGTATTACATAGGTGAAAATTGTTATATTTTTGCCTCGGGTCACGTATGTTAATCCATTGATACGTTATTATTTATGCTTTAGAATACGAGTAAAATCCTACACTACGGTCCGGAAAAAAAAAGCACCTTAAAAATATAATTTTATTCCTGTGTAATAGAATTGTATATTTCGCCACTATATAACTTTGTATGATTTGATTTTTTATCATCAATATATTATTTTATCTATATTATGTAATATTATTTTGTGTAGTACAAGCTCTGACTTACGTGTCAAGAGACGAAATCAATAAAACAGTGGATTTGAAATAGTACAGGCAATCAATCTTCTATATTGGCATGTGACTGGATCGAGTAGGGCTAAAAATCTATTTAGGGTTTATTTGTTTTGAGTTATACATTATTTATTACTGTGAACAAATGTACACGTAATAAACAATGTAGTTTTTGCAGTTTTGCGCGTATTTAACAAAAACAAAAAGTTCACAATTATAAATTAAAAAATTGTTTTAAAAAACAAACAACCGACTTCAAAAACACAACTAAAAAGGGAAAAATAATTTTAAGCCTAAATCAATTCAAGACTATATAAATAGAATAGGAGAGTTTATTTCATGTACTTATAAAAAACTATTAGCAATTTTTACTAATCCTGTATTCTTGGAGTCGGTGCCAGCAAAGAAAGACAATTGAAAATAGTTTTTTTTAACAAACATTAATTTGTTCTTATTAGATGGCACCGACTTCAAGAATACAGGATTACTAAAAATTGCTAATAGTGTTTTATAAGTACATGAAATAAACTCTCCTATTCTATTTATATAGTCTTGAATTGATTTAGGCTTAAAATTATTTTTCCCTTTTTAGTTGTGTTTTTGAAGTCGGTTGTTTGTTTTTTAAAACAATTTTATTTTTACATTTTTAGAGGTTGGTAATGATATTTTGTTTAAGTTTTAGCTATGGAGAGCCAAATAAACTTCACGATGAAAAAATTTGGCGTGTGTCAGGCAGGCAACCAATTGGGAGCAAATCGAGCTGGATGCGAGCGAAGCGAGCTATACGCGAGCGAAGCGAGCCTGAAAATTTTCACCGTATTTGTTCCAACCGTTTGAGCATAAAGAAGTCCAAAGCAGCACAAATTACATAATGTTTGTTGTGTCAAAACGTACTAGAACCAAGTGTGAGCGAAAAAAGACGAATGCGAGCGAAGCGAGCTATGCGCGAGCGAAGCGAGCGCGAAAATTTTCACCGTATTTGTCCCAACCATTTGAGCATAAAAAAGTCCAAAGCAGCACAAATTTCATAATGTTTGTTGTGTCAAAACGTACTAGTACCAATTGCGAGCGAAGCGAGCGCGAAAAATTATCACCGTATTTGTTCGAACCGTTTGAACATAAAGAAGTCCAAAGCAGCACAAATTACATAATGTTTGTTGTGTCAAAACGTACTAGTACCAATTGCGAGCGCGAAAAATTATCACCGTATTTGTTCAAACCGTTTGAACATAAAGAAGTCCAAAGCAGCACAAATTACATAATGTTTGTTGTGTCAAAACTTACTAGAACCAAGTGCGAGCAAAAAGAGGTGGATGCGAGTGAAACGAGCTATGCACGAGCGAAGCGAGCGCGAAAATTTTCACCGTATTTGTTCCAACCGTTTGAGCATAAAGAAGTCCAAAGCAGCACAAATTACATAATGTTTGTTGTGTCAAAACGTACTAGATTCAATTGCGAGCGAAGCGAGCTGGTTGCGAGCGAAGCGAGCTATGCGCGAGCGAAGCGAGCGCGAAAATTTTCACCGTATTTGTTCGAACCGTTTGAAGTCCAAAGCAGCACAAATTATATAATATTTGGAGTGTCATAAGCCCAGAACATCCTGGGCGAAATACGAACGAAGCGGGATAACTCCTAGCAAAGCGAGCGCGTAAATATTTTCCTTATCCGTTCGAAGGTCTTGTCTTTTAATATATCAAATTTTACAGTTCCTTCTTCCACTAAGTATGACCCAAGTGGCCAAACTCTGGCGTCGAGAGTTTTTCAAGCCCCTGATTTAGTTTGACCCCTGCTTGTACTAAGAGTAGTGGTCCAGGCCCAACAAATTAACGTGTTATTCGAAGCACAGTAACGCCCAGATGAAAATATCACATTTTTTTATGGAGGTCTTGTGCATGGTTACCCATCCAAAGACTGGCCGCATGGGCCGTTGCTTAGCCTCGATGTTCGCTTCAGATTACTTTTGTTAGCCAGGCTGCTAATTTTATGAGCGAAATCTGTATTGCCGTATGAGCGCGAAGAAGTAAAATAGGATCGAGTTATTTGGGCTTCCCACGGGAATAGCAATGACTTTTAAGATAAAAAGTAACCTTCGTGTTATACAAGGTCTAGTCTACCCCCTATATCAAATTTTAGCGAAATCAGTGTGTCATGTGTTATTTGGTGCATCCCACGGGAACAATAATTATTTTCGGGATAAAAAGTAGCCTATGTGTAAACACATAGTCTAACCTACCTTCATTCCAAATTTCATCAATGTCAGTACAACCGTTCGAGCGTGAAGAAGTTAAAAAGATTTATATGTTATTTGGTGCATCCCACGGGAATAGTATTTATTTTCGGGATAAAAAGTAGCGTATGTGTTAACACATAGTCTTACCTATTTTCTTCTCAAATTTCATGAATATCAGTACAGCCAAACGAGCGTGAATCTGTCTTCATGCGTAAAAATAACCTAACTTTTTAGGTTTTTCTTAGATTTCCCTAGGAGTCCATCATCAGAACCAGTTTTGGTGACAATGGGACCAATTCAGAACCATACTCTTTCAATTAAAAAAAGAATTTTGAGAATCGATCCACAAATGGCTGAGAAATCGGTGAACATACATAAAAAAAAAAAAAAATACATACACGTCGAATATATAACCTCCTCCTTTTTGAAGTCGGTTAAAAAATGTAGGTAACGTCATTCTATGGTAGCGGTCAAACAATTCTCTTAAAAAGAAATCAAAACTAGTCCACCCGTTTGGGAGTTAAGATGCTAAAGACAATCCATTTTTCAAGGTCAACATTGTACAATTAATTTCATATTTAATAAAATAAAACACAATAAATTAAATAGGTAAATACTGTCATATTACAAATAAAGTTAGACAAATTGAATAACCTGTATAGAATGAAGTGTTTGTCTTTTATTGTGTTTATCTTTAATACAGAATGGCTTCGACTATTTTCTGTACAAAGTCTACATAACAGAGTCTCCGTACCTACTCGTACAACTATCTAGTGACGCACACAAGGACGTCAAATTTATGACCAAGTCCCGTTATTTTTGCATCGAATGTTAAAAACAAGTTAACTGTGTTCAATTTTATTTTAATAGCAAACCTGTAAACTCACATGGAGACCCACTCAGCGATTTGAATCGAGATTTTTAATAAAAATAAATACTCCATCACATCAATTCAGGAAGTGCTCATCGTAGTGTAAGTTTGCTTTGCGTTACCCAAACAGTAACGGGCAGGCCAGCCTTTCAACCTCAATAGAATATTCAAAGGTTGGCCAGTGAAAATATGGCTCAATTGGTGCTGGATCCAGGCGGGATTTCCACTTTAATATTCGCTCGATGAAATATATCCCGTCATAAAAACCTGGACCGTATGAGTTTTTAGAGCCCACGTATTTGAATATTGATGTTTATGGAAAGTGGGAGCTCCTTTCCAAAGCGGAAAGGTTCGTTGTTCGACTTTCGCCCCTTCAGATGCTGTCATACATACGCCTTTGTAACGTCTCACGAAACGAAAAACTAAGATATCTATCTATCTATGTTTATTATGCCGTACTTTATTCGGGGCGGTACTCTATTCTTCTCTACTCTTAATATTCTTTGTTACAGATAAAACAGAAATTAACCGTGGAAAACGTTTTTTATTATTATTAGTTCTATAGTTATTTGCGTACAGTTTTTTTTGCATTTACTACCTATTTACGTAAATACTGATTTGATCAATGGCTGACAATGTAAATATGTCTTTTCTTATAACTAAGCCAAGTGTGTCACAATTACTCTCTATTCTCCTCCAATTTTCCTCTCTGAATCAATTTCTCATATTGCAGTCGAACTCATAGCGCATGTCTGACTACTTTTCAAGTTCGACAAAGTGTCAGGCGTGCCTGTTTACCGAAACGTAGGAGTGGCGATGCGTGGAATGAGCGGTTTGGCTTGAAATGGGTACGGACGCCTACATGCAAACATAAGCCCCATCGTTTGTACCCACATGCAATTTAATACCGGACACAGCGGTGAGAAGAAAAGGAATTTAATTCGTATTTTATCTGTAGGTACTTATTTGTCTGGATTAAAATGAAATCATAGCACGCATCACAAAATAAACCTATGAGCATATTTAGGGTGCGTTATCCATGTTGAAGTTATTTTTTTACTGTTATTATAAAATAGCATTTTGGGCACCTTTTCCTCTACCCCTGGACTTTTGTAGGTTAAGTTTTAGTTGAGTGTTTTATGTCATTGTTATGTTGGCTTTAAATAAAATTTAATGTCTTCTGTAGCTTATATACTAAATAGCTTTTTCCACTACTACAAAAGTCATAAATTTGGAAGTTCACTAATAATTGGATCGTATCATTGTATTCTACCACAAAAGATAAGTGTTTCCGGCGTGCTGACAGCATTATTACATTGATGGCAATATCGAAACGTTAAGCCTAGTTATGTTCTAGTAAGAAGTGGCTAGATAGCGCTAGTCCTGAAAAAGAAGGAAAAAAATAGTTAATTGTGTTTGCGTTACTTAGAAAAGATCAAGTTAACTCCACTAACAAAAGCAAACAAAGTAAACATGATCAAACCGAAAAATGTACTGCGACCCCAGAAAGTAACGTATGTGGAAAAAAGGGCATTAGTACGTAATTTATCACGCTTTCCACGCCATTAAATAAGGAGACTGCAAAAACCGCGTGCGTGTGATAAGAACTGAGAACAGGATTGTCTGCAAAATGTTGAAATCATTATACGGAGACAGTTTTTAAAGGAAAAAAGGAAAAAATATTTGTGGTAAGACAAAGTTGTAAATTTGTGTAGAGCAGTTTTTTATATTGTCATTCTTTAAGCTACATTAATTGTTTATATCAATATTTAAATTTACATTTGAGAGTTCTCCAACTCTTTATTTGAAACAATAACGCCAAACTCCCCCAAAAGTTAAAAATTAAAGGGGAATAATTTCTAAAGCAAAAGGGCAATATTTTACAGACAATATTGAGTTGAAGTTACAAAAGGAGAGCTTTCAGTTAGATTTGTTTTGATAAATTGAGGGTAAAGGAAAGTTTCCTGTCAAAGACATAAACGTTTTGCCATTTAGATAAAACAAATTTCAATTGAATAAATCACGAAGAGAGCTTCAAAAGAAAGTTCCATTCAACACATTGAAGTTATTCAAGAAACGAAAAGTTCTTTAGCAATTTTAAAGTGCCAACGGCCAGAGGTTGCAACAGCTGTGTCTTTACACACCGAATTGCCAAGACTCTCTCCTTAAAAAAACTCATTATTACTTTCATGCATATTTTAAACAAACTAGCGCAACTTTCTACCAAAACTGAATATCACATCAGTTCTTGTTTTATGTTAATAAATAACTTTACGTGAGACTTCAACATTATACCCGTTTTAAAGTGAATATTTCCAGTAACCAAGTAAAATTTCGAAGTTTGAACCCTACTTTACATGCATGGAGTTAAGCACCCCTCCGAAACTTTATCACGCCGAAAGCTTACAAAGTAGCATTAAAAGCAGTAAACACGTAACGTGAACGTCATTATTTTGCAATTAATAATTTAGGGCGGTAAAGAAGCGGTCACGAGCACGTGAGTAATGCTGTTCTTTCCGCAGACCTTTACTAATGGACAAGGCCATAAAGTCAGCTCTTCAGCCACCATTGTTTCGTTTAAAGGCTAATGGGGTCCGCTAAGCCCCGCAGTGTTATTCAGGTGTCAAGAAGATGAATGTCACGTTATTTATGAGGCTGTGGAAAAAACTGGCTTTTTGATACCTGGCTTTCCACCCTCGTTGCATGACGGTTGGTAATGCCGCGCTTGCCAACCTAATCCCATTTTACGCTGTGATTTGAATATTTTTTGCAAGTGTGAAATATTTATAAGTTTGCCTTGCGCAACAAATAAACGCTGTCTTTTTTTGATTATCTAACAAAGAGAACAAAATAGTAGATAGATGTTCAATTTTAAAGTACAAATTGTATCTAAGTTAAAGACAAGGGTTTGTTTCTCCAGATACGAAACAATAACTCTGTGAAAATTTCTGACGGACAATTTAGAAGCCATCAATTAGAAGGGAATTAAAAAGCAATTCAATCCCTCTTTCATTTACCAAATCGAAAGTCCATTTTCAGTCACGACTCATACTTTGGAACATCGATCACTCACTATTGGATATCGTAAGATAAAAGTTTGAATTTGTTTCGCGAATTTTCCTTCATCCGTCCATCAAAAAACGAATCGCTTTGTTCAGCGAAGTTGAATTACTTTAACGAACTTGAAATTAGTTTGATCCACTTTGTCTTAACATCAGTGCGTCAGACTTTTGGGTAATCATAAAAGTGCCTTAAAGCTTTGTGAAGCATAAGCCTGTTAAGGATGTTTTCGTTTTATAGGCAGCTTAATGTTCTGAGAAAATTCTTTTTAACAATGTGTCTTTAGGTAAATTAGAGAAAAATAAAAAGAAATCAATACCAAATGTGTAATTACATAATATATAGGTTATCATATTTTGAATGAAAACTTAGTCATAAAAAAAATCTAATTTAATTTGGGTTCAGTGCTTTAAATAACAAAACTTACTCTAAACAAAGAAGCTCCGAAAATATCTGTCTTAGCTGTGTTCACGGAACAATTATTCCTGGAAACAGATTACATCCCACCAAAATACGGTTACAACGATTAATCCTATCTTGGCCTTCCCAGAAACTTAGTATGCATAATGTTATGCATATTTAGTCTGTCCTATACAAATAGCGGGACATGCGTTGCTTATCCCACGTTATGATGAAGTGATCGTACTCATCCTCATGTTATATTCATTGGGCTGGCCGCGGCAATTTGGGCATTATCTATGTCCTACGGCGTACACGAAGAATGGATCGAGTGGACTAAGCTTGTGGAATACAGTATCTCATGTTCATGACTTTATCACTTTGAGTTTGTAGTACGAGTATATAGTACTACGTTCTTTGTTTTCTATTTTGGTCTTGATTTTTTTAGTTCTATTCATTGTCCTACACGCTTGTAATTCGTCAAACTAAGGTGAAGAGTAGATAGATATCATCGCGGATGAAAGGCTACGGATGTTTTTTTTAGTTATTGGTCTTTATTTTTTAATTCTATTCATTGTCCTAACATGCTTGTGATTCGGCTAACTAAGGTAATGAGAAGATATCATTGCGGTTACACTATGGTCTCTGCGGACAGACTTTGGATGCGTGACCATGCACGAAACTGAAATTTATAAAATGTAATTTTCATTTGGGCGCTACTGTGAGTCAGATGACACGTTAAATTGTAGGTCCCTGCTGTAAGTCTAAGTACTAACAGTTGTTAAAACAAGTCTCTTTCCTTCTAAGAGGCCTTCCGGTAGCATGAAAACTTATGACACCAGAACTTACACAGCTACATAGCTCATACGAAGAAAATAAATTGTGCTAAATTCCGTTACTAACTTTGAAATATTTGAAAAGCTCTTAAATACCTCTCTTACTATACGTATCTACAATTAAATTGATTACTATTAATCACTAAAGTCAGGTACATTAAAGTCAAGTACAGTCGCTTTATTTTTAGTATAATACATTGAACGTACGTATAGAAACAGAGGCTGACGACAGATGTATATTAAGTTATGTCTCCGGACATAATGCTGATGGCCATTGCCAGATTGGGTGGATGCGATATGCCATATCTCTTGCACATTAATGTTATAACTGAGCCAATATTAGGCGGTTTCTGCCCAGATATATACGAGATAGAACGTTAGCAATCATCGTAATTTACTACTAACGATGCCTTAACTTTGTCAGATATATGTTATTATGTGTTTAATTGATGTTTGTTAGTTATACATTTTGTATTCAGCCATCACCCCGACCTTGTAACATTTACATAAAATATGTAGCGCCTGTAGCTCGGCTAGCTAAGTCGATCCGACGCGATCATCGAAGCTAAGCAACGGTCAATGCGGGCGGTGTTTGGATGGGTAACCATGCTGACTGTCGTTATTAAAGTGGCATTTTCATCTGGGCGCAACCGTGGGTCGGATGACACATTACATTGTAGGTCCAGGTTGTAATCTTAGCACAAGTAGTCAGTCGTTAGTGTTAGTCGTTAAGTGAAAACTCTCAACAACAGAGCTTGACACGCGCATACGAAGAAAAAGAATTAGCAACCAAAAAGTTAAAAATACTCGTATATATTTTCAAAAAATAGTAATATAAGTATGTAAGTACTATTTTTTATTTATTTTTTAAGTATTTTTTTTAGATACTCGTAGTCAGATAGATAGAAAATTACAAGGAAACAATTTTAAGTGAAAGTTTAATCTTAAAAAAAATGTTTTAGAGTTTTTCTTTCACGTGTATACTCACTCATCATCATCAAACCAAATAATGCTCACAATACCTCTAACGCCAATGATTTGTTGATCTCTCACAACACAATACCTAATTTTGGTAGGACCACTCAAGTTTAAAATAACTGTTTTCTTTGGCATCTACGAGTTAGTTTTTTATGAGTAACCTGTAGCTATATCAATAATACAAGCGAGAGAGTCATATATCCTGATTTGTTTTAGTAATAGAACTGCAGGTTGTATTTTCTCTGTGAATATAATTTATGCATTGTAATATCGGGTGGAACACTGCGGAGTGGACAGGCGGTGCATACAAGATGTCTGTGCTAGAGTCAAGACAATTTTTGTATTCAACTCAGCATCGTCCGGAGCTTACTTACTCTCGCTATAAATAGAGGCAAATTCTTGACAGAGATATTTTGTGTTTGGATCTCGCAAGTTTATGTGACATAAACATTTAACAACTATTTATTTATTTATAACAATGTATAATAACAATTAAACAATTTATTTAAGTAAGTACAAACACCGTAATTGGAATCTAACAGTATTATAACAACTTTTATTATCAGTCTAGTTTCAATTGTTATGGTAGGAATTTACAATAGATAAATAGACTTTTGAACTTTTCAAGATCATTACTAATGCTGATGTGTTGGTTTTTACCAGCTAGCGACAAACAGTAGTTCTTAGGTCTATTAAGTGTTAGATAATAATAGTGATTTTCACGTAGTAGGGCTGTTAGCTGACCTTCAGTAGTAAAAGAAATATGAGGAAAATGAAAAACACATACATCACCTTTTATTTCAGTTTTATTGTGCGAAACTAGCAATTTGGAGGGGCAAGTGGGCACTATCAACACTACACAGCCCCTAAAGGCGGGCGTTCGTCGGGAAATTTTCTTCAAGTTAGCTAATAAAGATTTATCGTTACGATAAAAAATTTCATAGCTGTGAGTTGGCCGTAAATAATTCGTGGCATACCTGCGAATGCTGATTTGACATGGGTCAGGGCCCCGACTGAAGCCGTATAATATTTCATTTCTTCCGAGGCGGATCACGACTCATAACCGCGGCGCAAATTGAAATTTTCCCTCAGATACCGCAGTTTAGAATTATTGGCGGCGTGGCGATCAATGTTTGCAGATACGGTGTGAACATTGAAATCAAAGAACCGCGCGTTGGTCACGTTGTGATATAATGGACGGGAAATTGATTGATTTTATTTGTGGAATTTGATTGGGGAGCGCGCGCAATTTAGGTGAAATAATTCGAATGCGGGGAGAAAAGGGTTGACCTGATAATACGTAGATGTGTTAAGTTGTTTGAAATAGATTAAAAAAATGACTGTGAATAAGACACTTTTGACTCAAGTGGAATAAAGTAAGGAAATTGTTAATGATGAATAAAAATGCAGGGATGTTTAGGAGTTTATTATTTTACCAATGTAATAAAAAAGTATTCAAAGAGAAAATGTTTACATATGTATTAATAATACATATCACGTAACTAAGCTATTTGTGATAAATTACAAAGGATCGCAACTAAACATATCGTCTAAATTGTGCCACAATTAAGAGTCCGTCTTAATAATGCTCTCAAGTGGTTAACCCGGAGAATTTCCCGAGCTATTAACTAGCAGAATGGTTGTGTAAATCGGGAATTTTCATATATAAATCAGGACAAAGTGCTACTGGATGTCGCGAGATAAACCTTGAGTGAACAGAGTGGGACCTATGCATAGCATGCAGTGCAGTAATTATCTTGAAAACTAAGTGATAATTATAATATGTATAATAGTATATAAAATTCAAATGTAACATATCTAAAATAGCATTCAAAACACGTTTTTTCGGCTGGTTTAGTAGCGACTTTTTTGTATGTATTATATATTTGTTTAATTGTGCACCTGCTTAGCTTTTTGGAACAAGGTATTTTTATTTCATAGTCATTTAAACTATTTTTATTGTAGTTGGTTTTATTTCTAAGCTAGCTGCTTCCACGGTGTTGTCCTCCTTAATCTGGAAAAAAGAAATTAGGCATTGTTACTTACTATCAAATTTCATCTTAAGCAATTCAGCAGTTCAGCTGAGCAAGAAGGAGTGACAAACATACACAGACAACTTTTGCCTTTATCATTATCTTAGGCTAAAGGCAAAAAAGATTATAATTATTTAAATTCCACACTTTTGAATTTTAGTGTTTAGTACATACAATACGTATTTTTTGAATTAGTCATAACGCGCAATTAAAAAATCTCTTTGAATATAAACAAAAGGTATTAAGTGTACATTTTTATTATAACAACATAAGGATGCAACATTGTAGTGCTAACTACGGCAAGCAAAAACATGGATATTTTGTTTCAACTGGTCTGTAATTATATCAATTAATCATATTATAAAAGTACAGTTAGCAACGTAAGTATTAAAACCTTTACACACGGTAACTTTTTTCATTAAACCAGAATACTAAGTATGTCTGAGGCTCTACTAGTAACATGACCCGTGCAGCTGGTTGCGGAGTCTGTCACATTACAACCGGTTTTATGTCCGGGTTCCAGCGAACCTCGCCCTAATGCCGTATCTCCTAGAAACTTACACAAATTGAAACTTGGATCCAACTCTAGATAATTGGAACGGTCGGTGCGGACTCGCAATTCGGGTTTTAAAATTACCGAGGACTCGGCGAGAGTTCACAGCATTCTCTAATAAAGTGGTAACAAACTATTCATTTTTTAGTTCGTACCGAGTTTCTTACTTTTGTGCCAGACTTGGAATTTTAGGTCAACTCGTACAACAATGCTCAATGCGAGCAATGAAACGATGAAAAAGTTCTGTAAAAATAAGACTGATGACAAGCACACTTTGCATTCAAAACTCCACAGTGAAGACCAAGAAGTTTAAATGAAAAGAAAAGGAAACATAAATGAAAATCTACTTAAACTGCTTAAAGCTCCTCACATCTCCGAGCCGGTTTCCTTGGCTCTTAAATCCGGATATCCGGTTTCATCTGGGGCTCGCTATTATTTGTCTTAAGCATAAATTTCACCATAATGAAATAAAAGAAATGAAAAAGTATCCTGCTCTGTCCTCTGAATAATAAATTAATTGCTCTGAAGATTTCACGGACTTACGGTTACGAAACTTTGACTGAAATCTTTTGAAAAGCAAATATTCGCGTCAACAAATAAGGATCCTCATTAAATATTTCTGACGCCATACCGTTTTCTTGTTTTCATATAATCGTAACATCACTTCAAATACTCATAAAATTTCATCTAGACCACGTAAACATGTAGAAGAAGCAAACGAGAAAAAATCAGCACAAAACGGAATGTACATTATAAATCTTTTTGCGAAGAATTAAACGTGACCGTTTCGGATTCTCTCAATAAATGAAAGGACGAAAGCACAGTTACAAAAAAACCTTTTCCAAATAAAAATAAAGAATCGTGACAAGAATCACACCTCTGCGGTTTGGAAACATTCGTTCTGCTTACGTTATTGATAAAGTCCTCATTCATTTTTCCTAGTGACGTCATTGTATTTCACTCCCTTTACGCTACATAATTTTATTACAGGGATCAATTTTACGACATTCGATACTTTTACGGGTGTTGAACCTTAAACGTAAAAAGGGTTACGGTATGGTCCACGTTCCCCGCCCTCCTTTGTTCTTGTACAGAATTTAAAGGAGCACTTTCTCGTTTTGAATAGATTTTATACGTCTTACAGAGGTTCACGTACAATGAAAATTTATAGGTGGTGAATTGGAGCTGGTTTATGTCTGATACATTTCTATTTGGGAAACTTTCAAGGAAATTGCAGATAAAATCTGGACCCATTCGAGTGTTGCGAAAATTCCAACTGAATGTTTACGCAGCTTGTTATTTCGAACGTCGGTGTTATCTTTACGGTTCAACTATTACGATTACAATATGTAGGTAATATTATATTCGTATATAGAGTTATATTATTGTATTGCTTTTGTACATAAAATATATTTTGAAATGATAAGACGTAGTTGGTGGTGAAGCTCACCTAGGATAGCTAAGGTGATCTGATGCAATTTTCAAAGCTTAGCAACGGTCGATGCGGAAAGTGTTATGGGTGACCATGCATAAACCTGTCGTTTTAAAAGAGGTATATTCGTCTGCACACTATCGTGGGTCAGATAAATAAGCATAAGTACCATTTCTAATTCAAAATAACATTACGTAAATATGTCTAATATAAATTTTAATTAAGTAGAATAATTACCAGCATTATTTAATAGATTCGGTGATCCAATTTTTGATTATTTACTTGTAACCCAACAAATGACCATTTCATTTCATTTATTCAAATATAGGTACACGTAGTACACTTATGAATGTCAAAATTTACAGTCAAAACTTATAAACAAAAGATAAAATTAACAAAAATAAAAATTAATTACATAATGTAGCAAATAGCGGAAAATCCTTGTCATTAATAAATTCGTCAACAGAATAATAAGCTTTCTTAATTAGCAGAGATTTAACCTTTGTCTTAAATTTAATGTCACTTAATTTTTGTACACATTCAGGAATTAAATTATACAATTTCACACTGTTAATTATAAATGTTTTTTCGGTTTTTACAAGTCGGGTCACAGGCGTTATTAGGTGGTCCTTACTTCGACATGGACGTTTGCAGCTATTATTGGTCATGGCATATTTGTGTAAATTTTTCCGAGCGTACATAATGCTAAGGAAAATGTATAGACTGGGCAAAGTCAGAATCCCTGCCTTAGTAAAGACTTCCCTAAGTGAGTACCTATAGCCTAACTTATAAATCGCTCTAACAGCACGTTTTTGCAACACGAAGATAACATTTACATCGGATGCGTGACCCCAGAGCAACAGGCCGTAAGACATTATGGAGTGAAAATAACTAAAATAGACTATTCTTGCTGTGGTTACATTCGAAATTTCCCTAATTCTACGCACTGCATACGCAGCTGAACTTAATTTACTGGAAAGCTCATTGATATGAGGTCCCCATTGGAGTTTTCTGTCTACGGTGAGACCAAGAAATTTAGAATAGTCAGACAAATGTAATTCATTGTTATTAATGTATATACTAGGTGATATTTTATTATTAGTCAAAGTGAATTTAATACAATTGGTTTTCCTAGCATTTAATGCCAAGTTATTGACGCTAAACCATTTATCAATAAAGCTAAGTGAATGATTAATTACAGAGAAGTCAACATTTTTCCTATTAAACTTAAATAGTAAAGAAGTGTCATCAGCAAATAAAATAATATCACAATGCTTGCGCGCTAAAAAAGGCAAATCATTTATATAGACTAAAAATAAGAAAGGGCCCAGTATGGATCCCTGAGGCACTTCTATTGACACACTCTGAGCATCCGATAGCGCACCGTTAATATCAACACTTTGTGTTCGATTTGTTAAATAAGATTGCATCATTTTTAAAGCTTCGGCCGACAAACCATAGTGGGATAATTTAACCAGCAAGATATCGTGGTGGACGCAATCAAATGCCTTCGATAAATCGCAAAAAACTCCTAGAGCATCATGATGGGTTTCCCAGGCTTCGTATATGCTTTCCACAAGATTTGCTGCAGCATCAACAGTAGAACAGCCTTTTGTGAATCCATATTGATTCTTAAAAAGTAAATTATTAATATTAAAATAAGAGGACAATTGATTGAGCATGATTTTTTCAAAAATTTTACTTAGTGAAGGGAGTATTGAGATAGGTCTGAAATTACATGGATCTTTTTTGCTACCGTTTTTAAATAATGGGATTATTTTACTATTTTTCATAATATTGGGAAATACATTACTGTCTAAGCAGTTATTGAATATATGAGCTAAGTATGGCGCCAGAATATCAATTGATTCGGCTATAAAATAAACTGATAATCCCCATAAATCCTCAGATTTTTTTGATTTCATTGATTTGAAGGTCTTCATAACAATATTACTCGTAATCTTATGGAAACTAAATGAATGATTGCTAGTTTTTACATTATCACCCAAAAGTCTAGCTGCATCTGAACAGTTAGTTGACAAATGCTCAGTAGCCTTGTAAGGAATCTCACCAAAAAATTGTACGAAGTGATTGGCAATCTCTTCTTTATTATTAATTATTATGCCATTGATTTCTAGTTTATAATCTGTATCCTGACTCACTACTCTACCGGTTTCTGATTTAATTATCGACCAGACAGTTTTAGATGGATTCTTAGATTCCTTAATTTGTTTAAGTATATACATTGCTTTGGCACATTTGCAGACTTTTTTAAAGGTTTTGCTGTAGCAGCGAACATACTGGATTAATTTCTCATCACTACTTCCTGATTTTTGTCCATAGAGTACATAATACGGTCTCTGCTAATTCTAATTCCGGAGGTTGCCCATTGGTTAAACACTAATTTACTTTTTATGTTCTTTTTTAAAATTGGCACGGTAACCTTACGTTTATTACTTTTTAAACGACTTCAAAAAAGGAGGAGGTTATATATTCGACTGTGTGTATTTTGTAACTTTCTATTGTAGAACTTCTCCATTGCAATTTGTATTTTACAAGAAAAATTAAAGAACAATCAGAAACATGTCGTCCACTGTCACAGACGGCAATCACGATTCGTACCTACTATATCAATGAAAGCTTGAGGCTAACCTAGTTACGTCTTGGAAGTCTTCAAATAGTTAAGACGATTGTGATTGGCATTCAATCCGATCGAACCAGGTCTTGGAATAACGTTGTCAATTGATTCTGGATTTGAGGTTCGTGTAATTTAAATATCTTGAAGAAGGTTTGCTTTGTATGCTTTTAATAGCCTAAGAGCCAGTGAAAGGATACCTGTATGTATTTGACCAGACCTGGGTTTTTGTACATTGAGGCCCCTATACCTATTGTACATGAAATATGATCAAAAATTTCACTATTTTTTTTTTTACTTTTTTTTTAATTGTCTGCCACAATGTTAAACGCGTGATACTGGTCTGCCATTAATAATAATAATATATTATCAAATATCAAAACGGCAGACGTGGTGTTACTTAGGGCTTCGTGAGTCCCCATCTCATGTACAGTATAGGTATAAGGGCCTCAATGTATAAAAACTTAGGACTGGTCAAATACATACAAGTATCCTTTCACTGGCTCTTAGGCTATAATGTTTGTAACCGTAAGCCTTGTTAAATTTTGAACCTCTTCAAAAAATATGGTACATTTTTGTACCATAGTGCTGCGCCCTGCGGTGTGTAACCCCTTTATTCGATTAGTTCGATTCGATACTCCAAGGACTGTAGATCAGCGTATTCGAAGAATAGACTAAATGACAGGTGACAAATTATATGTCAAAGTCAACAAGAATAATGGAGGGAGGCGCGAGCCAAGCGGTGAGCTAGCCCGCGAGTCCTTCGGTTTCTTTTCGGCTCGCGAGTTCACCCTGATATCATTGATCACCGGACCCCTGCTGCGGAAGGCCTGCCACCAACCGATGGACTAGCAGCCGCCACGCAGACGCCATCATAAAGATTTGTGTTCCGTGAGTTTTTGTGCGGTAGATAGACCACGTCGTATTTCGATTCGGTATCGTTCAATCGTCGAATTTTATTACAGTGCACGTTGAAAGACGTACCCGTGGACCTGGCAGCCTCATCCTCGAGAGTCCTCGCCCCGCGGCCAGGCCCCGGCAGCATCATTTAACCCCAAAACTAGGGTAAGTTTCCATGACACTGCACATTATAACCTTTGATCCCGACACGTGTATGAGGGCTAAGTAGAACTGTTTGTTAACAGGGTTTTTTGATATAGTCACTACATTCTAATGTGGCGACATTAGCGTCGCATCACACGGGATACGGAGTCCTCTCCTGCCCGCTTCAAGTCCGCGTCGGACACACCTGCCACGACGACACACTCACTTGACCCACGTGCCTCGAGGTGCGAGCCGACGGAGCTTCCAGCTCGTGGAGGGAGCCCTCTGCTCTTCTCTTCTTGTCTCCCTGCCGCGCTGGAGCCCGCCTTCGGTCGCCACCTACCCTCGACTTGGCTAATGGTAACACCGGACCCTCCTTGTGGCCGGTGTCTTCTTTACTAATGTGTCGTTCATAACTAAAACAATGAATACTCAAGTACTAATGGTTGCACCTAATACCTAAGATCTATGTAGGCTTTGAATCACGACCCTAGAGATTTCATATTTTATTGTCAGGACTCCTTGGACCTTTGTACGCTAACCAAGAGAGATCCTTATTACAGACATTCTATGTCACGGCGCCCAAATTTATCTTTATTCTCATGCTCAAGCCTGCGCCACTTTGATTATATTGTATTCAGATTATAGGTAACTAATACTTCTTCTACAACCATACTGTGAAATTTAAATAAATAGTTATTATGTAATCTTTGTATCAATTATATCACCATACAGCCACCCTTTTATTTATAAGCGTTACAGTGGCGCCTCAACTGGTTAGGATCTAGGTGCAACCAGGTCTTAGTTTAAATACTAACATTGAAAATTCAATCATTTATAAAGAAATTTGTGTTGTTTTGATACTCCTTTAGTTGTAAGTGTATGTTATGTAATTTCTGCTTATATTTATATTGTGTTCATGTGTTCTTGTGATATTGTATGTATAAAACTTAGTGAAATCTATTAAATTATTTATTGTAAAGATGCAACCAATAGTGCAACTCGGTTAAACAATAATTTTATCAGTTGGAGACTTTTTCTGTAAATTCAATTAATCATTTCAATCATTTTCATTTAAACTTGACTACAGTGCAGAAATAATCTAAAAATTACTTTAATAAACATTATTTTTTTATAATTGTAAACAAAACACACTACACAATGTCTAAGGATATTAGCATCTTTATGTTAAAGAAAGATGAGTTAGAATATGAGGTTTTGATAAGGGAAGCTACTCCTGCAACTAATGTTCAGTCTTTAAGGAAGCAAGTGGCCAGATTAATAAGAGAGAGCCCCCAGGTACATACCTTACCTGTGAATTGGGATCATGATAGTGATTTTGCTTCAGTACAGTCAAAATGTAGTTTGTTATTGTCGGAATGGGAGAAGATTTCTCAGGGAACTGTAAGAAAGTCACAATTAGACAGATTATGTTCAACAGGCAATCACCTTCTTCTGCGCATTGATAGGTTACTAAAGGGGGAGCAGGTAGATAAACAGGAGCTTGAACACTTGCAGCAGTCAATAACAAAAACAATGTCAAGCATGTCAAGTCATGACCCGGCGGGGTCAGGTTCAGAATCAGATGTAGATTCCTCCGGGGCGGATACAGCTAAACCTTGTCAGAGGATAACACCTATTAAATATAAGTTTAAATCAGGAGAATCATCAGACACAGACACTTCACACAAACCATGTGTACACAAAGTTGAATATGTCCCACCGACTAACATTAACTCTCTAAACTTAAAATACAATGGTAAAACTTGTATTCTTTCTTTCTTAGAGCGTCTTGATGAACTTGTATCATCCCGCTCGCTGTCGTATAAGAAAGTGTATCGTTCAGCAGCTGAGTTGTTTACCGACACAGCTCTTCTGTGGTATAGAGGGGTTCGTACAACTATCAACTCTTGGGAAGAGTTAAAGCAGGAATTGTTAGATGAATTCTTACCTCCGGATTTTGATCACCGCATTCTTGAGGAATTGAAGTCGCGCACACAAGGAGCTGACGAGTCATTCTCAACATATTATTCAGTGATGCTAAATTTCTTTTCTAGATTAAGGAACCCCTTACCGGAGGAGGAGAAACTTAGAATTTTGAGAAGGAACATTCGTCCCCAAATTGCAGAGAAACTTGTTCTTGTTCCCATCGCTTCTTTACAGGACTTTAAGAATAAGGGCAAGGAGTTGGAGAGACATTATCAGTGTGCCAGGTACTTTAGAGAACCACCTAAGATTTCGCAACAAACATTGGCTTCTGATTTAGTTTACAAGGGTTCGGCATTCCAAGTTGCGGCCACTACAGTTGCTCAACAGCGTCCTACTTCTTCTCGCTTATTCTGTCGGCGTTGTCGAGTAGAAGGCCACACGTTACGGTACTGCAAGGCACCTAAGGTTTTGGTTTGCTTCCGTTGTGGTTTGAAGGGTTTCACAACTTTGAACTGTCCAAATTGTACACAGAAAGGGGAACAGAACACAAAGACTTGTCAGGCATGTCAAACTAATAAGCCAGCTGGTGAACATCCTCCAGCTTCAAAAAACTAATGCATGGGGATCGAGGTGAAGAGTGGGCTACGTGGTTGAGAACTATATCACTCTTCTTTAAAACTTATACAGTAGCTTCGATCCTGGATGTTGACTTTGATGATAGACCTCGTTTGACAGTGGATATATATGGACAACCAGTTGAGGGTTTGATGGACTCTGGCTCCATGATTTCGGTTCTTGGTAATAATTCACATGAGTTCTTCTTACAATTAGGAGCCACCTTGTACACAGATATTTTCAATGATAAAATGCAATCGGCAAATGGAGCTTACTCAACCATAATAGGAACAATGATCTTACCAGTAACACTTCAAAAGGTAATGAAGCTCATCACGTTTAGGGTTGTCCCCGAAGTGAAGGACGCGGTCTTGTTAGGATGGGATTTCTGGAAAGCTTTTGAAATAAAACCGTCCACTTTACATACATTACCGTGGCATGCGCCCATAAAACTGAACCAAGTGGCATCTATAAATTATTTACAAGCTAAGGACACACTTACAACTGAACAACTTCAACAGGTAGAAGAACTTAGGATAGCATATGAAGGGATATCATACGAAAAGGTAGGCCTAGGGAAGACCCACCTCATTCAACACACCATTAACACGGGAGATGCTAAACCAATAAAACAAAGGTACTATCCTATGTCCCCCGAGAAACTAGTAGAATTGAATAGAGAGTTAGACAAGATGCTCAAACTAGATGTGGTGGAACCAAGTCATAGCGAGTGGAACAACCCAACTTTAATGACACCCAAACCCACGGGCGAATGGCGTTTCTGTTTAGACAGTAGAAAACTGAACCAAATTTCAAAACATGACGCATATCCCTTACCATACATAAGCCAGATATTAGACAGCCTGAAGAATGCTAAGTACTTGTCTTCCATTGATTTAAGTTCTGCGTTTTGGCAAATAGAATTGGATCCATCTTCTCGAGAAAAGACTGCTTTCACAGTACCAGGTCGAGGTCTCTTTCACTTTAAAAGAATGTGTTTTGGGTTGACGGGAGCGCCGGCAACCCAACAACGGTTGATGGACTTACTGTTTGGACCCGATGGCTTTGAGAACCGGGTATTTGTGTATTTGGATGACATTATAATCTGCCATAACACTTTTCAAGGACACCTAGAGCTATTACAGAAAGTCTTGGTTAGGCTGAAGCAGGCGGGCTTGACCATTAAGGCATCTAAATGCCAGTTTTTCAGAAGACAGCTTAAGTACCTAGGCTATGTTGTAGATGAGAAAGGGTTGCACACAGACCCCGCTAAAGTGCAAGCGATACTAGAGTTTCCTACTCCTACTTCTAAAAAGCACGTGAAGATGTTCCTAGGAACAGCTTCCTACTACAGAAGATTTATAAAGAACTTCAGTATCATTGCAGCCCCTTTAAATAAACTGACAAGCACGGGAAAGAAAGCTCCACCTTTTGAATGGACAGAGGAGGCAGACAAGTCATTTACCACACTCAAACAGGCACTGGTGACTTCACCGATCCTGGCATGTCCAGACTTCTCAAAGCCATTCACACTACACTGCGATGCATCAGCCTATGGAATAGCGGGGATGTTGGCCCAAGAAGTGGACGGTATTGAACACCCAATTGCATATGCAAGCCGGTCCCTATCAAAGCCAGAAGCTAACTACTCCGCAACAGAGAGGGAAGCCTTAGCAGTAGTGTTCTCAGTGGAGCATTTCAGACCATACCTGGAGGGTAGTAAGCCATTCAAAATTATTACTGACCACTCAAGTTTGAAATGGTTTCTAAACCTGACTAACCCGACAGGTCGACTAGCACGGTGGGGTTGTAGGCTATCTCCATATAATTTTGAGATAGAACACCGGGCAGGCAAGGACAACGTAGTACCGGATGCAATGTCTAGATTTGTTCCACAAATAGCTGCAATCACAGCTGGAAATATATCCGCTCCTTCTGGTGATGAATGGTACGATAAAATTGTGAAGAAACTTCAAAATAAACCCCTGGCTTGCCGAAATTTCATATTAAGAAATGGCAGATTATTTCGGTATACAAAAGTTGTAAACAAACTAACTAAGGAATTTCAATGGAAAGAGGTAATACCACAACACCAGAGAAAGGCAGTTATTCATCAATACCATTGTTTACCAACTTCTGCACATCTAGGCATACAGAAGACCTTTAAGAAAATAACATTGACATACTATTGGCCAGGGTTGTACAAGGATGTTGCAGAGTTCATTAGAAGTTGTGAGACGTGCTTAGCGCATAAGATTCCACCACAAACAACTCCGGGTTTAATGGGGTCTCCTAAAAAATGTTATCGCCCATTCCAAACTTTAAGTATAGACCTAACGGGACCTTTTCCCCTTTCCCGTAATAGATACACACATCTACTTGTAGTGATGTGCTGCTTTACAAAATATGTTATTATATTTCCCTTGCGCCGGGCAACGGCGGCCAACATAATCAAACACCTGGAAAATGATGTGTTTATGAAGCATGGGATCCCACAAACAGTAATTTCTGACAATGGAACGCAGTTTACTGGAAATGAGATTCTTGCTTTATTTCATAAATACAGCATCCCGCAAGTTCATCTAACGCCACGTTATTGTCCACAAGTCAACACAGTAGAACGACAAAATCGGACCATTGTTACAGCAATCGCAGCTTTAGTTCAAGATAATCACCGCGATTGGGATATGTACCTACCACAAATAGAATTCGCTATAAACACATCAGTGAGTGAAGCAACCGGTTACAGCCCATTTTTCCTGGTATACGGACGGGAAGCAGTAGTGACAGGGGACCTTTATGATACAACGCCGTTGGATCTTACCGACCTCACCTTTCCATCGCGAGATGACTATGCACGAAATTTAGGTGCGCTGTCAGACATATTTCGCCGGGTAAGGGAAGAGTTGGTAAAGGCTCATCATAAAAACACTCGCTACTATAACCTGCGAAGGAGACAATTGGAACTAAAAGTAGGGCAGACGGTGTGGAAGAGAACATTCCCACTGAGTGACAAGGGCAAGTTCTTTTCGGCTAAGCTAGCGCCAAAATTCATTAAATGCGTCGTGGCAGCAAAAAGAGCGCCGATGGTGTATGATTTGTTAGATGGAGAGGGTAAAGACATAGGTGCATGGCACATTAAAGACATTAAAACTACAAATTAACTAACTGGTAGTTTTGATTGGTTAACTTTTTGGAATGAATACTGATACTTGATATTGAGGTGTCCTTATTGGATACTCCTTACTACTTATTCTTGTCATCTATTGATAGGAACTACACCTTGTCCTAGCTTATTGTTTTACCAATAGGAATACTAGCGTCCACTTGTTATTGTATTCAGGTGCTTTTTATATAGTTCAGTGTGTTACTCGACACTGCTATTTGCTCTTGTCAGCTGCTACTCAGTTGAAGGGAGATCTTTGGCGTCCTATGGCGTTACTTATAGGTGTATTCTTAATACCTGTCTACCCAGGTATGGGGAGTTGTCTCGTTTGGTATGGTGAACAGATAGGTTGGCATGTTATGAACAATTTTATAAAGTTGATAGTTAGGATAGAACTAGTTCTAGTACTATTCACACTTGTCTAGACTTTTTTAGTACCACTTTTTGTTGAAACTTGCTCTTGGTTTAACTTGTTACTATGTTAGCTTACTAGTGTTTTGCAGATCTTTTATTAAATATAACTTTTACTTAAGCATGCAGAATATACACATACACATAAACTTACATTTTAAAACTTTACTTTGGAACTTAGTACTATACAGTGATGTACTTTATAAATGTGAAGGAACATAATGTTATGAATGGCTCTAAATTAAGTTAGTTAGGTTTAATGTAGGATAGGTAAGTATAGTATAGGTGTTAATTATAACACCGTAGGCCATTCTGTCGGGCACTCTAAACCGAAGCCAAGGTGACTTTCCTCTTTCATTTTTCTTTCTAATTCTTATTCTTTATTCTTTTATCTATTCTATTTAATGCTGAAGAGCGGTTGAAATACTTCTAAAATACACTGATAGCTTAGATTTAACTTAAATTAGTTCTAGATAACAGTAATTAGTTTGATTTTCAAAATTAATTTAAATTTTAATAACATTTTAATTTGCTTACATTTAACTTAGAGTCTTGATTTAGTTTAGCTGACCTGATTTTATTTTTTATTTCTTTTTTTTATTTTTTCTTTGGTTCTTCCCAACCCATGGTGCCTTATGGCAATATACCGTTTTCTTTTCTTTCTTTAATTCAGCAACTAAATTATTTATTTATTTTTTATCTCAAAGTATTAAATTCTAATTCTATATACAAACTAGAAAGTATAGGTTATAAAATATATATGTAAGTTTATTGGTACCACATTATTATGATTATATTACACACATTATAATGATTTAGTTAAGCTGACCTGATTTTTTTCCTCTTTCATATTTCTTTGGTTCTTCCCAACCCATGGTGCCTTTGGCAATATACCATTTTCTTATCTCACTTTAAATCAGCAACTAAAATATAAATTTATTTTTTTGAATCTGAAAATGCTTTAAATACAAATATTATATACAGACTAGGAAGGATAGACTATAAGATACATATGTAAGTTTATTTATACCACTTTATTAACATTATATTATGTAAATTTATTGCATAAATTGGCAAAGCCGCTAAGTTACTAGAGCAGTTTTTGCGGACTGTATAAATAAGCTATAAACGCATACCTTTTAATTGAATTAAACTCCATGTAAAGCGGATGCTGACTCCTTAACAGTGCCGATACACAGGACATTATACAGGCGGGGGTGCACCTGTTCTTAAAATAAGCCTTAGCACAAAAAATCTATTTAATCTTAACGGGGCGGTGTTGTACCTCGATAAAAATAAGCCTCAGCAAACTCTTTTAACCTTAACGGGGCGGTGATGTACCTCGATAAAAATAAGCCATAGCATACTACTCATCTGATCATATTATGTGAAGATAAGATGATGATTATACCGGGGAGATAATATATTAGTTTATTCTATCGCTTAGAGAAGGGAAGAAGTTAATTTTATTCCCAGTACATTTGGTTATATCCAATGGCCTGCAAAATAATTTAATTTTCAGAACCTATCTGCTAAACAATTTATATATGAATATCTATGTACTAGTATTAATATATGGGTTTTGTAGGGAGTTAACATTTTTAAAGTGAAATATATTCCTATTCCTTCCACAAAGTCAGTTAATAATAAAACAGAACAAAGTATAACATTTACTACATTCACATTTACATTATTATATTTAATATAAATTAATTTCACTAGTTACTTACAGCTGGTACTCTAATACACATAAACAAAATAAAAACACTGTTATCTATAGGTTAAGATTATTTTAGTACTAATTATATACTTAGTAGTTGTTGTAGTTACCCATGATGGGGTTAACTCAGATTTACTTGATTTAGTTTTTGGACTATTGTAAGAGTTTTCATAACTCATACTTGTTTGATATATTGTTTAGAACATGTTTTTGACTTTAGTTAGATTTTTTTTAATAACTCATATTGGTTTCTTTTGGTGTTTTGAACATGTTTTCGGACATTTGTTTGTTTTTTTTTAGATTGTTGGTTTGGTTATGGTATATTTTTTAAGTAAGATTTTTGATTCACTTATACCTATTTGTTTAGTTTGCTAAGATTTTAGTGTGGATAGTTTTGTTCAATTTATAGTATAGTTTTGGACTTTTGTCAGATTTTAGATTAATTAATATGTTGGTTAGTAGTTCAAGTATTTGTTTGGTTTACTAGTTCAAGTATAGAATTTGGTCGTTTAATTTTTTGGTTTGGATAGTTTCGTTCAATTTTGTTTTGTAGTTTTGGGACGCGTTAGATTTTTGATTTGTCATCTTCAATCACCGCCAGAGGTAACTCTCGGTCGTACAACAGTAGGGTACGGCTGGGGGCAGCCGAGAATTCACTGGCGTGAATTCTGTTTCTGTTGGGGGCCTTGTGTAACCCCTTTATTCGATTAGTTCGATTCGATACTCCAAGGACTGTAGATCAGCGTATTCGAAGAATAGACTAAATGACAGGTGACAAATTATATGTCAAAGTCAACAAGAATAATGGAGGGAGGCGCGAGCCAAGCGGTGAGCTAGCCCGCGAGTCCTTCGGTTTCTTTTCGGCTCGCGAGTTCACCCTGATATCATTGATCACCGGACCCCTGCTGCGGAAGGCCTGCCACCAACCGATGGACTAGCAGCCGCCACGCAGACGCCATCATAAAGATTTGTGTTCCGTGAGTTTTTGTGCGGTAGATAGACCACGTCGTATTTCGATTCGGTATCGTTCAATCGTCGAATTTTATTACAGTGCACGTTGAAAGACGTACCCGTGGACCTGGCAGCCTCATCCTCGAGAGTCCTCGCCCCGCGGCCAGGCCCCGGCAGCATCATTTAACCCCAAAACTAGGGTAAGTTTCCATGACACTGCACATTATAACCTTTGATCCCGACACGTGTATGAGGGCTAAGTAGAACTGTTTGTTAACGGGGTTTTTTGATATAGTCACTACATTCTAATGTGGCGACATTAGCGTCGCATCACACGGGATACGGAGTCCTCTCCTGCCCGCTTCAAGTCCGCGTCGGACACACCTGCCACGACGACACACTCACTTGACCCACGTGCCTCGAGGTGCGAGCCGACGGAGCTTCCAGCTCGTGGAGGGAGCCCTCTGCTCTTCTCTTCTTGTCTCCCTGCCGCGCTGGAGCCCGCCTTCGGTCGCCACCTACCCTCGACTTGGCTAATGGTAACACCGGACCCTCCTTGTGGCCGGTGTCTTCTTTACTAATGTGTCGTTCATAACTAAAACAATGAATACTCAAGTACTAATGGTTGCACCTAATACCTAAGATCTATGTAGGCTTTGAATCACGACCCTAGAGATTTCATATTTTATTGTCAGGACTCCTTGGACCTTTGTACGCTAACCAAGAGAGATCCTTATTACAGACATTCTATGTCACGGCGCCCAAATTTATCTTTATTCTCATGCTCAAGCCTGCGCCACTTTGATTATATTGTATTCAGATTATAGGTAACTAATACTTCTTCTACAACCATACTGTGAAATTTAAATAAATAGTTATTATGTAATCTTTGTATCAATTATATCACCATACAGCCACCCTTTTATTTATAAGCGTTACAGGTGTTGCTCGCGTTAATCCGTGATAAAAAGTAGTCTATGTGTTAATACAAGATCTAAACTATATCCATATCAAAGTTCAGCCGTTTGAGCGTGATGAAGAAACAAACATACACACAAACTTTCGCATACTGACTTGCCTAAGTCCAGTGAAAAACACAAACATAAACTGCATTTAGATTTGTATATCATTGATAACGGAAAAGCGATGCTGTTGTATCGGCAGTGAATGTTTGAGCTAATCATATATATTACTTAAACTAATACTGCAATGCAAAGAATTTATCAAAATATTACTTTAACTTTCAAGCGTGGTATGGGCATGCGATGCGTAGAGAGGAGATGCACGTTACAAGGAGATGTATGGAGATGCATGGTAGTACAAAAGGCAAGAGGCCGACTGAAAAAAACATGGATGGAGGGTGTGAATGAGGACATGACAGAGAAACAACTGAGTGTAGAGATGACGGCTGATAGAGGAGAGTGGAAAAGAATAAAAATGCCGTATCGACCCCATCTAGTGGGATAAAGCAAGGAAGAAGAAGAAGAAGATTACTTTTACTTTAACTGTCCAGTCTCAGTGTTTTTTACGTTTAATCAACAATTTAATATTGAAAATATTGTAAATTGCCATCCATTGTGTATTTTTGTACCGACATTGGATAAATAAACTGAACTGTTAGGAACAGTGCTAAGAACTCATTAATGTTAATTAACTCTTTACTTTATGCAAATTTTCATATAATTATGTAACTCAAGAAAGTAATAATATGTTTCCAGAACTGGTTTCTGAGAATTTCTACACCACTCAAACATGATTACGGCAACTTGAGATACGAACATAAGGCTTAAGAACGTCTGATTCTCAGAATGTGTTTCACTGAAACCAGAAGTTGTTTCATAACGTAGGAAGAAGATAAAACATCCTTTAATATTAATTATTATTATCATCATAGAGTAATGAAATAAAATGAGAAATTCACGAATAACGTAACAAGTAACATTTATTTTGATGTATTTTTTAAGTTGACTTATAAAATCTTTTAATTATTACCAATACGATTCTGTATTCTGCATAAAAGTAGATGTACTTCCAATCTAGAGTAAATGGGTTCCTTCTAGGCAAGCGTGTTACATCTAAGACTACAATAAAGCTTTATATCAGGAAGTTGCTGTAAAACATGAGCATATTCATCATAAAAATGTGTTTCCAATTATACCTAATGTTACCATCAATGTATTATGTTATCTTTTGAATCAATGTATTATGTTGTCTTACGTGAGTTTTTAAGCTAAATAAATAAATATTAGGACACATTTCACACAAGGGTGGTTAGCCCCATACTGAACCATTTCTAGTTCGTGTTATGGTAGCTAACACAACTGATATACTAATACATAATTATTATATACAGATATATATTTAACACCCAGACCCACAGCCAACAAATTTAGATAAGCACAAAGAAGTTGGCCGGGCCGGGAATCGAACCCGGAACCTTCTGATTGGGATTCCGGCATGGCAACCTTTACGCCAACGAGGTCGTCAAAGCTAAGCATCATTTAATCAACCAAACTGCTGATCAATTTACTGTCTACATAGATATAATAAAAACATACCTGCTGATACATATGTAACCTTTAAAAGCCACAAAAAACACGCAGCATATTGTAACAACATCGGTTTTGACACCACGCCATTATATCGAGTAGTGATAAATTGCACCGACTATCGATACGTTTTGCAGCTCTACGTTTAATATAAGTCGGAGATAGATTGCGATACAGGTCACGTAGGAGTACAGGGAGTGGGAGGCGAATTAAACGTACCTCCTGGCACCATGCGTGACTTGGAGCCGAGGATCTCCCGTGGAGAAGGTCTCATGCTGCGAAGAAATGGTATTGCCACTTTATGGCAGACAAACCAACCATAAATAATAGCGTTGTAAAAGCTTTATATTGAGCCCACCGCAGCGTTGAATCCTTAGTAAGTAGTGTGGATATACCTTTATTTCTTAAACTAATATTTACAAAGAAAAACGTATTTACACATCAGACTTATAATAAAATAAACTACGGAAAAAAAGATTAAAATATTATGTACAAACTCGAAGACAAAAAGAAAAGAACAAGAAAGATTGAAACACTTCACAATTAACCTCACCAACGAATGTTGTTTCTGATATCATCAATTTATGCACCTACATATGTATATGTTATGTATCAGAATATGTTATCTGGCTAAATCAAAAGTGAGCCTAAATTTTTCTACCGAATTTCTACTATCTCACTAAAATTACTCGATTCTTGAGTAACTGCAGAAGACACTTTACATATACTTCTTAACAATATGGATCTTTATTGTTTTTGTGAAATCATCCTAAACTCTCCTTTAGTTTCATTTTATCTAAATTTTCCATGCGTGTTAGGCAACAGCTGTGTGTGATAGCGACACCGACCGTGTCCAGTTTATACGTACCTACCTACATACCTGACACGGCTATTTTTAAACCGTTGCAGTGAAAATAATTTCAAAGCCACAAAAAAACCGCGTTGGGGAGTTGAAATCTCTTTACCTCGGTAAAACTTGGTTAGATGTGTAAAATACTAAAATTATTTTTAGATTTTTGCTACCAAAGTGAAACTTCTCTTTACGTAAAAAAATCTCCCATGAAAATAGTTTTTCTTGACGTGGTTGCTTTGAGGTTTTTTGCTACATATACACAGAACAGTCAGCAAAATGAAGGGGCAGCAGGAAATGAAAAATTTAAATCCTAAATTAAACCCGGCCGCTTTGTGCAAAGCCCAGCTTCGAGCCAAATGAAAAAGCTGAGGATGCGCAAAATATTTGGCACATTTCCCTTATGTAGGTACCAGGCGAGCAGACCGTGTGTGGAGGTCTCTAGAATCTCTAGGGGGAATGCGAATCACGTTCTCAGCTAGGAGAATGCCTTCCGACGGTCTCTCAAATTATACCGAGCCGTGTGCAATGGAAGCAATTCTATGCATCTCAAGAATTGTCTATATTGTGTACTGATCAATAAACGCCTCTTAACTGACAAGACCATATGAATTGGTTTATAATATATCATATAATATACATTACTCATGTACAACACGACAAATTATCAAAACAAAGAAGACGAGTTTCTCGTTTTAAATTCGCAATAAAACACAAAAAGCTTTTATTTCCTTTTCACACATAAGAAGACGTGATAAAAATTCTACCCTTTTATCATAACTTTTTATGGCATTTCATAAAACAGCGTGGACTTTTCATAGGTCTAGTTTTAGTGTGCATCACCATAACGCTCGTTCATTCGGCATGATATTACTCGTAAGAAGGGAATGTCACATTTATTACGCATTGCTGAAAATTAAACACGCGTCAGAATCATAAAACGGTAATCTTGAGTTGTGACGTGCATTCTAAAAAGCGTAGTCAATGTTTTTACTAAAAAGAAAAATAAGAATAAAAGAGATCAAAACCCAAAATTGAGTTGGTTGCAGTTTTTTCCTCTAATTGAGTATATTTGTACATTACTCAATGGCATTAAGCAATTAGGTTTGTATTGTCCGTTTTAATATGAAGACCAAACTAATAAAATGAAAATAAAAAAGAACTAGATCCAGCAGTGAGTGTATCAATTGAAAATTATATTTTTTCCATGAATTTGGCGGTAAAAAATACGAGGTCAAATCCGTAACGGTCCATTGAAATCGTTTTCACGAATTTCCAAAATTCGCAGAACCAAAGCTGTTTGGCGCACAAAACCCGCCTTTAAAAGGTTTTACGATAGTTACCAGTAATTCTGTATATACGTGAAAGAATATACAAAAATAAAAAAAAAACATTTTTATTTTCCTTTTAAATTGTGTACGTACATGTAATATTATATGCAAAGAGTGAATAAGTAGAAGCATTGTGTGGTACGTTATAGGGACGCTGTGCCCCGCGCTAAGTATCTTTCGATCATGTGCTGCGGGGCTTCAGTTTTATCCGCGCCAAGCCATTTGCCACTACACACTTACACTTTACTATTCAATACTTACTTTAGAAGGAGGAAATACACAAAAAGAATGAAAAAAAAAACTAATACAAAGAAAACAGGATAAAGAATAGAGTGACAGTAGTAACATTGACATTTTAAATTTTTAATGTTCATACCTTCTCATTTTTTTTAAACACACACGGCTGGTTAGCTCCATACTGACCCATTTCTAGCTCGTATTATGGTTGCTAATACAACTGATATACTACATATACATACATAGATACATATTATATATTAATACATATTTAACACCCAGACCCACAGCCAACAAATTTAGTTAAGCACAAAGATGTTGACCGGACCGGGAATCGAACCCGGAATCTTCAGATTATCAGCCCGGCATGGTAACCTATACGCCAACGAGGTCGTCATTAAATTGAAGAGAGGTAATTCACACAAAATGACGAACTGAGCGTTTAATATGAAACAAATATAATATTTTGTAGAGTAACTGTAGGCGTCAGCTTACCACGTTGTAAAATTTAAAACGGTTGCAGTTAAACACGGTGCTCGAAAACAAATATTAAGGCAGTGTTTACGCAATGTAAATTACTCCTGACATGTAATTTCAGACCAGTAATGTAACGGCAGGCTGTGCGACAGTGATTGAAGTATTCAGATATAGCCCGTTAGGGCTAACAACGCACTTTGGGAATTAATTCTATTTCATTACGTTCAAATTTTGGAACGTTGGCGACAGTAACTGGTCTTTCTCTAATTTAAAAGATCATTTTTTTTAATAAATAAATAAATAATTATAATCTTTATTCAACTTTAGTTACAGCTGATCTTACTAACATTAATACTTTCACTAATAATGAGTCTTGTTAGAGGTTGTTATTTATTCGAGGGTCAGCTATAGCCAAACTAGGCTTTTCAGCCTGTGTAACAGCAAACAGTTGCACTCCCTGTTTAGGTACAATTATTGTTTCTAGCAGTTAGTTTACAATAAATTTAGAATAAAAAAAGTTGTACACAAGTTAAAGTTAAAAGATAAAATTAACATGCAAGGTAGATTTGATTTGAAAGTAATATATTATGTTCCTCTAGTGTGTAGATGTTTGTGCGGTGTGTATAGTCGCATGTGTGTCTCAGAGGCATCGTTGCAAGCAGCAGTCCACCGACACACCACAGTGTGTGAGTGTTTGTGTCTGTTTTTATGTATGGTCGCTTGTATGCATTTAACTTTATTGTTTGCTATTTTCAACCATATTTAACTTATATTGATTGTAGTGATAAAAAAAGATAATAGTAAAAAAAGCTTCAAGCACTGCTTTCTTCTCAAATTTTTTTACCTGGGTATCTTTGCTTTCAGATATACATAGGTTATCCGTGGGTCATTTATCTATATTTTTTAATATTATATTGTACCCTTTAACTGCGGAATTTAGCCATATCCAGCCCCCTTACTTCGACCATCCACGGTTAAATCGCTGATAAGTCGCTGATAATTCGCTGGGATTAGAGATGTGAAATACCAATAAATATTATTTGTGTCACTTATTTTTTTTTTATTTGAATAACCTCTTTTTCCGCTTTTTTGTTTTCAGGCTATCTAGACCAAATAAAACTCAGTAATAACAAGTGCTAAATTATTTATAATGTTTAAACTTTTTCCCATGATTAATTTTATTGTTTATTGTGCTTTTATTGTACACTGTTCGACAACTTCTGTGAAAAACAAACCAACCTCTTTCATTTATGCTACAAATGTAATTTACTAAAACACCAAACTGGAAGTGGAACATAATTAAAAAGTCTGCAGCTGCTGTCAAAATTTCAAACACATGTCAACTGTGTTTATTATTTAAATTAGTTTACATACGTAGTTTCTAAAAAATAATAAAATTACTTCAATACCTAAGTATTGAATAATATGAAGGATTCAAGCAGACAATCAAAGTAAAACAGAGAAAAAAATCAATGATTTTGTTATTGTGATTTCATGTATGTAGGTACGAAGCCATCTTCGACTACCATAGCATGTGACTGGAATAATTTGTAAATAAATATAATTGTATTACATACATACTTAAGTCGAATTGAAATTATATAAATTGACGAAAATTGAATTCAGTTATTTCGCTCCTAATTGAAACCTTTTTATTTCACCATACAACCTATTAGACAGAGCGTTTTATTGTTTCAAAAAGTAAGTAAAAGTAACTAGGTAGGTACCTATTAGTTATCTAAATATTGGTGAAGCAATAATACTTTATTGGACACAAACTTAAAACTAAAGATAAAATAATAACTAAGAACAAAAAAATAGTGTGCCCCGATTGGGGTACTCAGTATGTAACATAAAAGATGATTATTTATATTCAGTATTCTATTGTGACGCCGCTGCCACGTAACCACCTTTTACTAGTAATTACAATACTCATTTCACGAAGTTTTCAACGCACTTGCGATCGCTCCAAGATATGCACTCAGACTACAGGAAAAAAGGCTTTATTCCTGTAGTCTGAGGATATGCATTGTCCATCCTCGGGCACATTAAATTTGTCCCTTACTAAGTAGAGGCAGACCTGTTCCAACTAGATCTTCACCTTCCACTTGATCTGGTGTCTTCTATCTTTCTAGACTGCAGGAAATAGTAAATGAAATACAAAAATAGAAAATGTTTTTATTTATCACTTCCAATATATCCAATACATATTGCCAAAGACAAATTAATATTACTAACAATGGTTTTAAGCTAAGATTACAAACCTAACAGATATATTATGATGTAACAAGCTACTAGTAGAATATATCTATATTATTTAAATGGCACAATTTTTTACAAATTATTTAATACTCAACAATATTAGGTAGGTATATGTTGTAATACAATAAATAAATTGATATTGGTGCAATTAGAAAGAGAGAAAGAAAAATTGTTTATTGTGCACAGACTTCTGAGTTTGACATACAAAATGACTTGTGTATTGTATATGTGCACTAAAGGAGCAGGTTCAGCATGTGCTGAAAGTACACTTAGTACTCCAGCGCTGGTTTTCAACCTGCTCCTTTATACCCATTAATTAGTCACATAAATATAGGTAGTACACTATTATATAAGCACATGGTAATAACTTCAAAACTAAGCAAAATCAGTAGAGACCATCTTATATTAAGTTCTGAATAAAGATAAATAAAATATTTCAACATCATAATTACAATGTAAAATAAGGCAATGAGATTTAACAAAAGATTTACACATTTAAATATACATATTTATTATATACATATTTTCTTTAGTTCTATTATATTAGTACAGAAACCATATGGTTAATCAATACAGCAGTAGAAATAACTAATCAACAGTTTTAATAATAAAATGATAACAATTTTATTATTATAGCAAATAACGGCACGGATAACATACATTTGTCATTGCTAGGCTGCAGTGAGTGCAAGCACACAGCTTACACCCGCCATTCAATCCTTAATAGTTAAAAATTATTCTATATTAAATGTCAGGTATCTATAGACAAACATATATTAAAAATATGTTAAATAGCTACTTTAATCGGTTGGTAATAAGTATAAAATAAAAACTAGGCTTAATTTCTTGTGTAGGATCTAGGTCCTAAACATTATAATTAAAGTGTTCATTTATAAGCACGAGTTAGTATGTATGTCTGAAAGTTTATAATATTAATTAAAAACATGAAGAATATCATTGTCCCGTCTTACATGAAAAACTTTTCCACTTTCATTTTTTCTTAATAGTATTTTGCCATGTTGTGTCCATATATATTTATAATTTAGTCTTATTTTTTTCCTGTTTGGCCTTATAAAAAAGTTGTTTGTTGTATTTGGTCAGCCTTTCATTAAAATAGACCCGTTGCTTAGCCACTGTATCGGGCAGGAGGCCCAGGTCGCCGGCGTCGAGCGGGTGCGTCCACGCGGCTGCCAACAGTCATTCTCGCACTTCTATATCATTCATTAGCAGTTGATGATCTCTTTCATTAGCCTCACATTTCAATTGATAGAGACTCGCCAGGACAGCATCACTGCACATATTTCTTACAGATTCTTCAATATCGCTCAATCTTTTTTCTAATTCATTGGCTTGATCGCCTAAGAAATTTACATTGTAGACACAAGTTTCAAGCTCTGATTGCATTGAATTTTGATTACATCGAAGTTTATTAAATTCCATACGGAATTCAGCTATCTCTGCACTAAATTTTTGCATACAGGTTCAAAATGATCTCATCTCATTGATAAGTTGGTGTACCGTTGAATCTGACAAAACCGAGGTGGCAGATGGTAACAAAAGTGAAGACCCACAGGAAGTGCCAGGCATTGGTTCGGGATCAATGTATGCCGGAGATTTATCATTTGTTTCAATATTTTTCGCTATGCACTTCTTGCATCTCCACAGGCAATGTTTATGATAAACACATTCACAATCGTTGCACTTTACGAGTCCCGTTGAAGACACAAACTTGCCACAAGCACAACATTTCCCCATAGTTATTTTTTAAAATAACACTGCCGATGTAATGATATATATTATGACGTATTTGTTTATTGGTTGTAACTTGAGCTTCAAGTGATGAAAACCACAACTAAGCCAACTTTATTGTCGAAAAAAACACTTTCGTGTAAGAATTATTGCGTTTTAAACAAGTTAAGAGCAATTTCTTAGTATGAATTGAGGAATTAAAACGTTTTACAAAGTTCAAGAAATCGTATGGAAATCTGACGTTGATTTCGATTGACAATAGACATTCTATGAGTTTGGAACAGGGTTGCCAGATGACAACAATTTTTGACTGTTACCAAGGTTGCTAAAATATCTTGTAATTTCAACGAATAATCTCGTAAATGCATTTATTTCAAGAAACTCTAATAAAATCAATGCTATTTATTTACTGTACTAAGTAACTTGTGTAGCCATATTCTTTACGCTTGGGGTTGTTCAATTCAAAGAAAACAATTTAAAATCATATTACATATAATTTTTATTCATATCAGGGATGTTGGTAAAATAATCTTTATTTTTAGAGTGTAGTATTTCAGCTGTGATTCTGACGTACATTTCTTTTGATGGTTTGAAATGTACGCAATTACCTATGCGATTTGGGCCTTTAGCGCTTTCGGAAGCTAATAATGTACCATTTACTGTATCTGTGATAAAAGTATGCGAACGAAGTCATCATTGTTAAAATCTCATAAAAAGTGTAGAGATTTTTGTTAATCTTGAATCTCGTACTGACCCTCTAAATTTCGTAATGGTACGAGATTTCTCGTACTTCTGGCAACTCTGATTTGACACAATATTATTTTTTAGAGTTGAGAAAATCATAATAAATTATTTATTATATCCAAAAAGGTTGCACACACTGAATGCTCAATAACTTATAAAATTTATTATAAACCTGGAACGTACCTCCAATTCAACCACCAACTCGCTCCAATTTAGCTACCAAGTCGCTCCAATACGCCAACACTAAATCCCATTGTTGTCACCATAGAATGTTGGCGCATATTGGAGCGACTTGGTCGGCGTGTTAGTTCGCTTGTTAGGTCGAAGTAAGGGGGCAGCAATAGTTTAAATCATCATAGTATAAGATCCCAGGGCCCCCAGACGTTACTTATTTTTGAAGTAACGAATTTTACGGTGTAGACACTCTTCTATGTGTTTGAGAGTGTGTGTGTACTAACTAGTTTGACTAGGCGGCCCGTTCACAGGTAGCAGGTAACAAAGGTAGACAAAAACATAACTTACTTTTCTTAAATTCGAAGTGCTGATTTTTATATATGTCACATAGAATATTATTAAAAATAATTATATCATATTGACAGACCGTTTCTGTGGGCGGTAATTTCTCCCAGACGCTTGAAACCTCATAAAAAAATTACCGAACTTTTGTTATATTCGAAGTCTTCTGCTTTATATATGTTGTTTGGGGGGTTATTTTAATACCTTTTGTGTACAGCCAGACCAATCCGAAGGGCCAAACATTCTCCCAGACACAATCAAAGTTCCGCTGTAAGTGCGAGTGTAGGGGCATTATGCAAGCGCTTGAGCGTGAGCGAGAGCAATATATTAAGTTTTCAGAACTACTCTAGTAGTTATGAGGTGTTTAGTTGTTCAGTGTGTGTTAGACATGCGCAGAATGTGCCACTAAAATGAAAAGATATGTACATATCTTTTTATATCAGTGAACTATATCTTTCTTTTAGTTCAGTAGTTCAGTACTAGTTTTCTTTCAATATTTCATTCAGGGCATCGCATCTCTGTCACCTTGAGATAGATTTTAAATTCGCCGCAGTGAACTAACTCTTTCTTTTAGCGAATTTGACTGACCAAGCAAAATTAAACTCTATCCCAAGGTGACAGAGATCACTCGGCGAATCTGACTGACCAGGCAAATTTAAACTCTATCCCAAGGTGACAGAGATGCGATGCCCTGAATGAAATATTGAAAGAAAACTAGTACTGAACTAAATTAACTACTAAACTAAAAGAAAGATATAGTTCACTGATATAAAAAGATCCTACTAATATTATAAAGGCGAAAGTTTGTATGTTTGTTACTCTTTCACGTAAAAACTACTGAATGGATTTGAATGAAACTTTACCACAATATAGCTTATACATCAGAATAACACATAGGCTACAATTTTTGAGGTTTTTAATGTGAGGTCGTAAAAAAAAACCTTTTTTTGCGCTTACATTGCAAACGCTGACTGAATCCTACAAGATAGATCAAAACAATTTACTACAGTATTGTACAACTTAAAAAGGTCTACAAAAAAGTCCGTGATGGTATATGTTTATCTCTTAGGAATAACCCACAATAACCATTTTTTATCCTTTACTTTGTACGAGAAATAATGGCTTATTTACGAAGCGATTTTAAGCAATACACTATTAATCCTTATCAAAATAAATTATTTCATCAATAAGAACAGTTTGTGTTGATAATATTTGGTCTTTGAATGATTAAAATTGGACGTTTGGTTTTGAAGTTATGGTGAAATTAAAATATTACGATTTCTGCTGCACGGCCCGTTGCGAAGAGGGCGTGTGCGGGGGAGGGGTGTTTAGATCTATGAGTAAGGCTCAGAATACAGAAAGTACCAAAAGCCGCGTTCATCTGTATTACGAGCTACATGCTGTGTCCAAAAATCAAAACAATGCCCCCCGCCCGCATCACTTCCCACCCGCGTAATGTTCTAGCTCAGGCATTATGTGCCCGTTTTTAGGGTAAAATTTGGGAGTCCAGGAGGTGAGATACTAATAGAATAAAAATTGTCCTAATCTTTATTATAATTATGTACCTACCTAATTGTCTCAAGAAATTGATAGATTTATTGAATTTAATAAAACGATTTAGAAAAAAATACATTTAATTTCCTTTTTGCTTAGTAAGCTTTTTATAATATTGTCTCTTAGAATTTGAACTTAGTAACAAAAATTTAAATTTAGATAAATGATGAAATCTTATGTCTAGGTATTTTTCATAGATACTAACATACTATTTAATAGGACTATTTGGTTATGTACACACAGGCGGCTCTGATGTTTTATACTTTCTTTTTTCAAGTCGGTTATTTTATATTAAATTAATTATTAATATTCTACAATGAATAAAAGCCCTCAAGAGGTAATAAAAAGAAGGGTAAATCAAAACTCTTATACTGGCAACACTAACAAGATGGATGCCTCATTATCTATGACAATTGAAAACATAGAAATTTATTCAAAGTTGATACCTAAATACGTATATAATACGATAATCACGTGAAATGTGATCCCATCCTGTTTCTTTTATAGACCCGCTGCATTTTATAGGTAGGAACGACATAAGACGGCATAATTTAATTAAATTGGTACAGCGTCGTACGTCCCGACGGTCACAGAGTGACTGATCGGTCGCGCGTCAAACTACTACATTTTGGAGTAGTTTTAGTAGCCTCAGTTTTAGGCGCGCTCACGGTTTCTGGTTCTTTCTGTATTCTGAGGAGTAAGGTACCCGCGCGGCTCAGTCGCGAGGTTGGCTCCCATCGCAGCGGTCGTGCGCAAAGTCTAATAATTTTCGGGTTTTTTTTTTGATTTTGTTCTTTTAACTACACATACGCAAAACTTCTTCTCAGAGCTAAACTGTTGTCTAATATATAATACTAGCTGACCCGGCAAACTAGGTTTTGCCTCACTTAAGGGTATGAAAAATAGATAGTGTAGCTTATATGACACGTTCGTAGATTTACCATAGCAGTGCCATCTATTGATTACTTACTCAACCCAGTCGAAAGGTATCGACATCAGTTAGAATCATTTGGAGTTAACAGATAATTGTGACTGTCAAATAATAACAGACAATAATTAGCAGTAAATTAAAATTGCGACTATAATTTGAGATTTATACTATCCTATCTCTCAAGTTGGATCGAACTGCACATGGTGTGCGAATTTTATTATAATCGGTTAAGTGGTTTAGGAGTCCATTGAGGACAAACATTGTGACACGAGATTTATATAAATTAAGATAAGATTTTTAATATTATATGTATGTTTTTTATTATTCTTTATTGTACACTACGTCCTTCTTTAGTCGTTTATAAATTCCTTTCCATCCAAAGGTTGCCTGGAAGAGATCGCTTTAAGCGATAAGGCCGCCAATTGTGGTACACAAATTTTAAGTTAATTGTCTTTTACTATGCCTTTTTTATCTATGTGTCCAATAAAGAATTATAAAATTTCCATGACACAATGTTAGTTACCGTACTCCTCCGAAACGGCTTGACCGATTTTTACCAAATTTCATATGCGTATTCAGTAGGTCTGAGAATCTTCTACTATATATTTTTAAGGCAAAACAACGTTTGCCGGGTCAGCTAGTATGTACATATCTTTTCATTTTAGTGGCACATTCTGCGCATGTCTAACACACACTGAACAACTAAACACCTCATAACTACTAGAGTAGTTCTGAAAACTTAATATATTGCTCTCGCTCACGCTCAAGCGCTTGCATAATGCCCCTACACTCGCACTTACAGCGGAACTTTGATTGTGTCTGGGAGAATGTTTGGCCCTTCGGATTGGTCTGGCTGTACACAAAAGGTATTAAAATAACCCCCCAAACAACATATATAAAGCAGAAGACTTCGAATATAACAAAAGTTCGGTAATTTTTTTATGAGGTTTCAAGCGTCTGGGAGAAATTACCGCCCACAGAAACGGTCTGTCAATATGATATAATTATTTTTAATAATATTCTATGTGACATATATAAAAATCAGCACTTCGAATTTAAGAAAAGTAAGTTATGTTTTTGTCTACCTTTGTTACCTGCTACCTGTGAACGGGCCGCCTAGTCAAACTAGTTAGTACACACACACTCTTAAACACATAGAAGAGTGTCTACACCGTAAAATTCGTTACTTCAAAAATAAGTAACGTCTGGGGGCCCTGGGATCTTACTCTATCATAATATTTAGAAGTTAGAATTTATTTAGAAGTTTTAGAAGTTATTTAGAAGCATTTACAACAGTTTAGCTACTGTCTGTCTCAATGCACTGTCGCTATTCCGCGGCTCACATTATCCGACCCGACTGGCTGCTAGTAATTATCGACGTCAGTAAAACTAAATGACTTCTGATTTAATTCAGCCGCAGGCAGTTTAATGCCGGGGTAGTTTTAGTAAATAAAAAAACAGCAGCTCGATTCATAGCCCCGTTACGAGTTAATTGCTGACTTGCCGACCGATATTGTCGAAATATTTGACGGCGGTAACTTGTTTATGTTTGTATATTTCAATATTTTTCCTTACGTGCTTATGAATTTAATTTGAGACTGAAGGTCGGTTATTATTGTTTTGTTTGAAGTGGGGATGATGAGACCTGCAGTGACATCCCGCTAGGGGCGTATTGTGCATTTCTAATTCTAATTTGAAGTGGGGTATTGTTTTGTTTATTAACTGCTTAAGACCTATTAAGATTAAGTTATTTTTATCGCAAGATATTCTATATTTTTAATAATCTACTCGTATAACTATAATACAATATGACGTGAACTGATAATTATATAGAAGAACATAACCAATCAAAACTAGATTTTGACAGTTTACGTGTGCGTTTTAAAAGTTCTTGTTGTATTAAAGTTTGTAGTATTCAAGTTATTGTGAATATGTGTGTAATAAATTCTATGATAACAAAGTATGAAACAACAACAATGTTTACTCTACAACAATATCCTCCGTATAGTAACCTTACAAAGCCACAGGATCATCTCATTTTTCATACCGCATTTTAGCAATTCAAATATAAATAAGGCGCCAGTAAAGGCGAGTAAAGTTACACGATGCATGTAAACTGCAGAATCCGACTAAAGTACGTTTTTGGCTCTCTACTTGACTCAAAGAGACGTCTCGACTCGCCCTGCTCAAGTGCACTGGCGTCAGTTACTGGAAAGAGTAAACATGCCTCGGAAAATGGTGTTGAAGAACTTTGTTACTGAAAGTGGAAAGACAACAATACAAAATGCATACAACAGTGTCACATCTGACTAGCTACTTGCACTAAGTTACTCGGTGATGATAATACAGTAGACTTTTAGCTTCCATTAGTTTGTAGTAGGCGCAATTCTATAAAACAAATGCGGGTGGCATTAATATGTGTAGTAAGATTACTTCATACTGAACATAAAGCATATAAACAGTCGTTCACACGTACTTTTTTTCTAATGTAACAGTTCTATTATAAGACTTGTCAAAAAACCTTCGGACACTCTGAAATCTCTCGACAAGAGTATTTCTCTTTACCAATTGAAAAACAAAAGTTTGGATTTAAACGCACTATATTTTTACACTAGTTCACACTCAAATATCGTCCTTTTAAACTATTTCTTAGATAATAATAGATTACCATATATTTTTTGCAATTATCATTTACTATTCTACTCGTACCTACAAAATACGATAGGAATTCCACGTCACCGTCCTAATACAGTATCAATATCAATACACACAGTTCAACGGTTCCCAACGGATATTGGCTCTGCTATCGCTCTATGCAAATCGAATTGCATTGCGCACTTCCAGCGACAACTTTCGAGGGACGCAATTGATCGTTACCGAGCTATAAGCAGCAAGAATTGTATCGCATTCGCTAGGTTTAGTATTGAAGCGGTCACGTACGAACGGACTTGGGGTTGTGTTATGCTGGAGTAATGCTGCAGGACCGATCCGTTAGTATAATTCATAACAGTATTGAAGTGTTACATTGCTAACCATTTTACTTGATTTATGTGTGATGGGTTTGCTTTTACTTGAAATTGAACAATCACGAGAGCTGGCGCTTACCTCGGCCAAAGTTTAAGTTCGGCAATCCAGCGAGGTAATGACATACGGGTTTAGATATAGTTTATTATTTTTAAATTTATGTAGTTATTAATTTGATTGATCAATTGTTAATTTTAACGATGATTCGTTTTTTGTAAGTATAAAATATCAAAGTGTTAATGTATAACTGAGACTATACGTGCATATAACGCAATATAGAGAAGGTAACGGAAATTTAGCGCAGCTTAATCAGAAAATATTTCAATGCGAAAACCGTAGCTAACGAAAAAACATTGGTATCAGCAGCCAGTATTTCATCGGCGCGTGTTCTCTCCTAACAATGCATAGTAAACCAGCATGCGGAATACGGCCATTCGAAACCCCACTCCATAATATCTGCAGTGGCAACAAACTCGTATGTTTGAATTACTGTGACAGAACAGAGTGGTTCGCGCGAGCATTATTTTGTATTGGCAGCGTACTCACAACGCGTCCCATAAACAATAATTCTCGCGAGATTCGTGTGAAAACATTACCCTCTGACACTGCTTTTCAACCACCTCGAATGACGTCACTATAACTATAGATAGAGTAATAAAATAATTTATAAGGAACGTCGCGGCTGCGGCGTTCTGGAGCGGCGCCAAGCAGCGGGATGCAACGTTATCCTGCCGCGAATACCTACAAAGTTTTAAGAAGCATACTCTAAGTTAGCCGTTATTATAAAACGTAGAAAGCGACGCAAACAGCGCCGAAGTAGACCGTAGCGGATTTTTAGACGACGATTACGGGACGAAGTGGCGTCTGGCCGGTGCGCGCTCGCAAATTTTTATTGAGGCAGTCATAGTGGAAACGTTATCGATAATGTGCATAGCCACCGAGTAACAATAAGTATTTCGCGCAGAGTTGGCGCATGTTTTGGATGCTAAATTAGAACGGAAACTGGAGGGATCAGGCGGCGCAGATGTAGGCGCCTCATGCATCATTCAGCTGTAACCTGCAACCAATCGCTCTTACATTCGGGTTATAGCTCGCCGCTTACGTGATAAATCGGGGCTCTCGAGAAAACTTGTAGTATCATCACGGAAGCGCGGGCGAGCGCAACATTGCCGGCTTTTATCAGATTTTTCCAGCTGGTATACGAGGACTCATGTATTTTACATGAGCATGCGCTGCTATATGTAATTGCTGCTGAAATTTTGCATCGCTAGATTTACTGTGGCCATTTTAATCTCGGAATTTATGGAGAACATAAAATCAAGTGCCTCCTACATGGTTGAAAAGTATGAACGTAAAAATGCAGACCGGTACTTTACTGCTATCTGTGGACTTTGCAGCGCTTTTTTGACGTGGCTTGCTTGTAAATATTATGAACACAAGATTGTTTATTCAAAGGTCTATGGGACAATCAACCGAAGCTGATTGGTTGTGGTATCAATCCTACGAACTAATGCAGTACAACCGAGACCATTACGAAGCATGACAAATTCAACTAGAGATCCGATGTCCCATTAACTTAACTATTATTACCATTTCGTATAAATGGAAGTAATTGGAATTCCTGTCAAGTGTGAAATTGGCGTCTTCATTGCGGCAGGCCGGGACGTCTCATGCAATATGTATCAATGTATCGAATATGTATGGTTCTATCTGGCACAATATTAATTTTCCCGTATTTATTACTTCCCCGTATCAACATAATTGTGGAGATTATTACGTGACTTAATTGCTTTTCCCGAATAATGGCTCCTTTGGAAATTGGGCTCCATGATATTGCTGTAGCTGTATTGTTGTATTTTGTTACGTATCCGAAAATGGAGCGTGTAATTTTTATATCAAGATATTAGTTGCAGTGATTATGTCTTAGTATCACATATTTTAATAGTTTCACATGTTTATTTGTAAAGTTCATGCGGTAGAGAAGTTGAAATTTGTGTGTTAAATGTCAAAATAATAAATTATAAGTGGTATTAATATAAATTATTACAAAATGTTTGAGCGTGGTACAATTTTTCAAAATAAACAGATGGCGTGTTAGCTCCACCTTAGGCCAAAATGTCGCTTACCCGTTTAGTTACGGGACATGCTGGCTAAATACCTAGCTGTAACTATATAGCTTTAATAGCTATAACGAGAAAAAAAGAATAGCTTAATTCATAAATTTTAACTTATAATAATTTACCTTTAACAAACATGTCAATATTTAAAATAGCCAAACGAATGAGTTTAAAGTAAATGGCCGCGCTCAAACAATAAAATAAATAAGTACTTGTATTCAATATATTTAAGACGAAACATAAAAATTACCCAAAAAAATTTTTGGAGTTTAATCAAAGGATATTCAAATGCCAAGAGCATGGGCCTGTTTATAAATCGAAATGATTCGAGAGCCCTTTATAGAATCTTTTCCATTTCATATTTCACCAGTATAATACATACTTTTTCTGCCTCAAAGCGCGGGTACATTAATCAATACAGCATTCACAATGCTTCTTCTCGGGCGAGATTACAACGGAACACAATTACCTACTTCTTTTGATCTCACGAAACCTATTTCCCCCTAAGAAGCAATCAAATTTCTTTTCCACTCCATACACATCTGACGCACGCCTCCTCAATTTGATTTTTCCCCTTGTTTGCATTCTATTTATATCAACGTGTTTCGCAGCTAAATTAATTAATTAATTAAAACATTGAATCGAGACTGCTTTTTCAATTAAAATGGAAGTTGTGAACTAGCTTTTAGTAATTGGATCGGGTACCATGTTCAGTTTGAATTTTAACGTTATTAAAACATGTAAAACGTGGCATCACATGACGCGTGATGAATGAACGAAAATGCCACTGGTAATTATTTATTAGTAGTTGACCCAACACGATAAAACTTTTTTATGCTTTATAGTGTGCCTTAAGACAAGTAAAATTGTATATTTATTACACGATTCAATTCATTTATTTTTTTCAATATATAACAATGGCATTTGTAAAAAGTCAACATCTAATTTACATGAGAAAAAATATGTATAAGAAGTAAATAGATCACATTATTGTCATATGTATGTCAGAAAAAATACCTTACAAATTTCCAATTAAATAAACAAGTCAAATCTTTCCAATAAAATAAACTTAACATTAATAGATCTTATTTAAATCTTTTCTATATAAGAACTTCTTTATAATACTTCTAAATTTTAATATAAATGAGATTTCTTATAGAGTCAGGAAGAATTAAAAAAAAATGTTACAAAGATACGGTAAATCTAAAGAGTGAATCAAACGATTGAGGTAATCTAAAGATAAGGTAAATCTAAAGAGTGAATCAAATGACGCGTGATGAATATACGAAAAAGTCATTGGTAAATTAGTTGCTGATCCAGCATAATCGAACTGTTTTATGCTGAGTAGTGTTGGTATGTTTTCGAATGTAGGAATGTAGCTGTAAAGCCAAACATCAAACAATGCTTGATAAATGAACGAAAAAGCCGCTAGTTATTAGCGGCTGGTCCAACACATCTTAGCTGATGCACCTTTTTTATGCGATGTAGTATGTAGTATCTTTAGGCAAGTAAAATTTTCTCTTGCAATGTTTGCAACTCGACTGCAACGAGGTTACATCTGATATACTACATATACATACATAAATACTTTATATCGATAAATGTTTATTTATTTTCATATTATAAATACATTTCAGTCGTTAACCAGCTCAATGTAAGCCGCTCGTAACGTAAAAAATAGTAAGTAATAGTACGTTAATAAACGTGTATCGATACTCTAATTACCTTACGATGAAAACATTATGAATTTTTCATAGAATATTTAGTCACCAAATTGATGTTCTATTCATATTTTTTGTAGACAACGTGGTTGCTAGCTATTCAGAATTGTTCGGTAGGTAAATAAACATTTTACTCGATATTCTCCTTCGCCACCGATACTCTATCTACATTATTATGACTTGTTCTACTTATTCATTGTACGGATCTAAATTATTTTTCTTTACGACAGTATTTGTAAAGGTTAGAAAAATGATGGTGTACCAGTCACGTACACGTACCAGCTTCGTGAACTGTAGTGATTAAAGAGCCGACAGACCGCAAACCAAGGCAAACTCGGGGTTCAAAAGAGTTATTAAGCTTTGAACATCATGTTTTAGTGATTGATTTGAGTTCCACGCGTAGCTATTTATAGCTACCTATTGTATTTACAAGTATGATAAGTAAATATAGTGCTTGTAACTAACCAAGCTCGACTTAATCATCTGACGTGGTTCATCACCGAGGTTAAGCAACGGTTAACAGGCGGGCAGACTTTTGACCATGCACAAGAAAAACTTTCGACATCAGAGCTTGGCAACAAAGTATATACGAGTATAAAGAAGAAGAAAAAAAAATACTTTCAATCTTTTTTTTTTGGAAAATTTCCATGAAAGATATTAATGTATATCAACTCTGTTGTTTGCTTTAAGTTTGAGAAAAAATTGGCGTCCATCATATAGTTCCAAGAACTAGTTTAGAAACCTTGGGATTATTTTACTTCTATTTGTATAATATACTGAAAGAGATACAAAAATGTATTTGTATTTTATATTTGACAAAGAAATGTTTTAGTACCATTAAAAATACTAAGAATTCGAGTGTTTCACGTCAAATAAAAATCGAATAAAAAATACAAAAGCACTTACAGCAAGTTGTTTAAAAAGAATTCTGATATTAAGTTAAAAGGTCCATTAGTAAGGCAATAAAAGCTAGAACTGAAGCATTTATTTTTATCAAAAACTCTATTTAACAACTGTTTCAAAAGCAATTTGAACTCTACACGAGTCAAGTATTGTCTAGACATGAAAGAATGGCGAAAAATATCTTGAAATATTGCTCTCAGAGAAGCGGCATCGTGGTATGTGCAAGTAATACAAGACTTTACGAAGAGTTTTTATATATCTTCGCTTTCTATTTTGATTGTAGAAAATGTTTCAAGTACATATATAATGACTGTTAGGTTAGCATATACATAACTGGGCCCATTACCTACCGCGTATAATTGGACTGTTGCTATCGTAAAGACAGGCTCAGCTGGCAAAAGAAATCGTGTTCCATTATCTTCGCTGTGTTCGACCATTTCATGCCAACTAATAGGAAAACTCATGAACGGCGAAGGGATTCGATATTTGAAAACTGAAAAAACTTACCCAAACTATTTTCTGTAGTTTCTAATCTCATAATATTTCATAAGACTTCTTTAAATATAATAAGGGTATGTTACTCGTACATTTCTATATCGTTATTAATTGTAAATCCGATTAAATTCTCATTACACTTTATTATTTATTTATTTGCAAACGTTTACCTAAACTGTCGATTTAAATTAGTGTTTGCTTTTAATGTAGCGTTGAAATATTTAATATTTACTTTATTTATGGTTACTTAGGTTTACTTGATTTCTTTTTGGAGGAGATTGTTTCTTTACTTGAGTATAACAATAAGCTCATTTAAATTAGCACAAATACAAATACTATGACATACTTTTTAAAGAAAATATAATTTATTTATTAATAAATTACTTTTAATGTTTGAACAATTTAATTATTTTAGAAATTTTACAATGCCCTCTAAAAGAGCAAATATTTAATATTTATCGTCTTGTCAACCTAAATAGTAACGTTTTTACTAAACACATAAAAATACATAATACATTAGTAACAAAAACTTAACTTCTATCAAATTATGTCTAATTTTCTGGCACAAATAATATTGGGCAATAAGGGGGTAAGTTAATATTGGGCAGCTACTTGTTTAACACACACTCACTTAACTCGATCATATTTTCTAATAACAAACAACAGCACCAAATAAACCAAAAACCAATTTACCTAATGTAAATTTATTCATGTTAGTTTACACATGACGCACTAAATTATTTAGCGAACGATAATTTTAATACTAAAACACGAAAACCTAGTATCATCAACAATGAATAGCGCAGTAAAATTTAAATTCAGATCTGTTTAATTGAATTCAAATATCAGTATGAAAGGGAGTGGTTTCAAAAATGAGGCGTTCGCGAATCAGTTTGAGAGTAAACTTTCAGGTTTGCGCCATAACAATACGTCTTTTGTTGCTTATATTGCGGTGTAATGAGAACTCTGCGTAGTCGAAGCACTTACTGTTGCTATTCAAACTGCTGATTGAAGGAAAGGGAACGGTACAATAGGCGCTTCGTTTTTTTATCGTATTTTATTGCGATTCATATATTTACAGTGCTAGTAGCACTTTCGTAGCAAGCGTAGCAGTTTCGTAGCACGCCCACGTACAATTGAAAGTATGTATGAATGTATCCACTCGTCTTTAATTAATTTCAGTCAGAACAGAAAGGCCTAGAATTGAATTGCTAAAATTAATCATGATCCGTCTAAAATTTGTGAGACAAAATTATTCTCAGCCAACAAAGTAAAGAAAGAACAAAGAAATTCATTAATCAAACTAAAAACAAGATTTGGGCTAGAGACACCTTTCTAGATATAGTAGGCGCTAAGTTACATCACCAAGCCGTAATTAAGGGCCTACTCATTTCAAACGCAGCCTTCATTTCAGTTGGGAGTCTTAATTTAGATTTACAACTGCTTAGTTGCTTGCCCAAGTAACTGGGCCCGTCCTTACGTTCCACAACAGTAATGCCCTTTTACATTTAGATAATTAAATTGTCTCATCCGAGAGCATTATAAGTGAAATTTATAAAACCAGGAGCTATTAATACAAGCTAACAAATGAAAAGCTTCATGAGTGGACAAAAGGAAAATGCTTGAAATTCTTTTTACTCAGCATAAAGTGAATAAACAATTATTTTTTTTGAAGCTATATGAATTAATTCGACGTGTTTTAAATTGAGAATTTTTTAATTTGTACTTTAAAAAACTGAGCACGTTAACAATTATTTGAGAAATGTAATTATTTTATTTACAAACCAAATAAACAAGCTTGCCTTTTCCAACTGTTTGTTGGACGTAGCATTTATATTATTTATATTTACTGTAGTTTGTAAATAAATGACCATGTTTAATTTCATATTTGAGTTTAACCGTTTTTCCTTTGACAAATAAAATATGAATATTTTCACGTAATATTTAAAGATTACAAATCTGAAACTTAATTACGTTTTACACAATACGGCATTTTGATCAGATAGGTTTAAATCATTGACAAACATACAAGTCAGCCACACTTTGGACGAAGATGGACTAAGCCTATTCAGGTATAATTGGCTTATTTAAGCCAATAGATAAGATAATGTCTCGAGTGTGGCTCGGTGGTAATAACGTCTGCTTTTCAATCAGACGGCCCCTGGTTCGATCCCGGTACCCTACACCAATGACTTGTTTTTTTAAGTTATGTGTGGATTTAAATTCGCTCTACGGTGAAGGAAAACATCGTTAGGAAACCGGCATGCTTAAGGACTACAATATCCGAAGACGTGTGTCATCCGCCAACCCGCACTTGGCAAGCAATATATCTCTCTCCTCGTGAGAGAAGGCCCCGAGTCCAAGCAGAGGGAACGTATAGTTGGCTGCAAAAAAAAAAAGATAAGATATAAAATTATAGGCTGCCATTATAATTTACTATTAAGTGATTGACAGCAGATTTTTATCCAAACAAGAACCAGGAAATGCACCATGTACTTTATCTCAACCAAAAAGACCCACATGAATTTCAAGTTATTCAAAAGAAGTTCAGCTGTAGAGTGGTGTTAAATAGCGCAACTTATGCCCAGCTGCAAGTTTCTGATTGCACCGGAACGGGGCCGTGTGTGTCCGTTTTTATTCACATTTTGCAGAGCACAGTTTTTATTTAACCCATAGCTGAATGCGCGCAATACAAAAGCGTGTCAACCCGCCTGTGCGAGGGCGAGATACAGTTGGCGTAGAATGGATGTGGTATGTTGTTATACTTATAGTGTTAATAAGTTCTTTTTCTTCTTCGTATGAGTTAAGCGGCCAAGCTCTGGTGTCGAGAGTTTTCAAGTCACCTGAAAACCTCTGATTTGGCTTACCTAACGACTGCTTGTAGTACTAAGACTAACAGCCGTAACCTACAATTTAACGTGTTATCCGCCCCTGTAGCGCCCATGAAAATGCCACTTGAAAAACAACAGTCTTGTGCATGGTCACTCATCCAAACACCGTCCGAATCGACCGTTGCTTCGATGATCGAGTCAGATCATCTAAGCTAGCCGAGCTACAGGCGCTACAGATGTTAACCAGTGTTAGTGATAGACCAATGGTTCCAATGGGTTTTTGATTGATCTTCATTTAGCATTCATTTATATGACACTCATAACATTCCAGCATTTTGTGCTAAATTGTTATATCTAGTACATTTGATACTTAAAACTTTCCAGTATTTTCATCTATGGCAACCATTATCTCAACAAGAAATGGCACTTACTATATAATTTCACAAAAAATATATGAAAATATAATTTCGCAAAAATATGTTCAAATTGAGGATTGTGTTTAGATATTTACACGCAGCCTATAAAAAATCAAAGATTGAATATGAAATATCTAATCTATTATCATAATTGAGTATTTTCGCGTAATAATATATATAATATTAATATATACAATATATAATTGAGTAATTAAGAACCACACAAAAAAGTTCATAACGGAGATTGAAAAATTCGTAAGACCCTTGTTTGAGCACTTAATCAGTGACATGCGTCACTGTAGCTTTGCCAACCAAAAAGAGAAACACAAACAAGAAAAAAAAGTTTATTTTGTGAAAAGAAAAAACAAATATATTATGCAGTTCTAGCAAAACTGAGTGAGTGGCGACGTAACTCAGGCACGTGTGGGTATGTACGGCGTAATCATGGTTTCATCAAAAGAGCGCTGCCATCAGGGCTCGTCGCCGCGTATTCAGCCGCAGTCGCTGATGGAGCGAGCAATTATGTGCTGCGGTGTGAGCACTTTCACTCCAGCGTCGCTACATTGAGCTCTTTACATTCCTGATGAGGCATTGACTCGCATATCATGTGAGAATATATGAATATATTGGCATTTTCATGCTAGTTCTAGGCTTTATAAACAAGAATATAAAATAAATAAATGTTTCGCTATTTGTTTATTAACAAAACAAAAAATAAGTTGGACAAATGCCACACACGGCTGGTTAGCCCCATACCACAGATTACTAAATAGGTAACGTAACTTTACAAATTTACAATTTGAATTACTACATAGTACTAGCTGACCTGGCAAACGTTGTTTTGCCTTAAAAAATAATAGTAGCCGATTCTCAGACCTACTGAATACAAAATTTGGTAAAAATCGTTTCGGAGGAGTACGGTAACTACTCGTAACATTGACATGGAAATTTTATGTAGCTGACCCGGCAAACATTGTTTTGCCTTAAAAAATTAAGTGTGAACAACCCTTATCGCTAAGGAGTATGAAAAATAGATAGTAGCCAATTCTCAGACCTACCGAGAATACGCATGTTAAATTTGGTCAAGCCGTTTCGGAGAAGTACGGTAACTAACATTGTGATATGGAAATTTTATATATTAGAAGATAAACTAAATAAAAACAAAATATACGCTACTGCGTATAGTCAATATTCCCTGGCCCAAACAAATTACTTTTTGTATTGGTATTCATTATTTTCTTGTCCTATATAAGTGTATTATTATAAAATATTATCTTCATTCCAATTTCCTCAAACGTGTTTACCAAACCATAAATTAAAAGAACTAAGTACAAGCTAGCGTAATCATTAATCAGTCTATCCTAACGTTAGCTCCAAAAATAATCCACGCCCGGATTATGAGTCTCTCACGTCTTGTAATTAATGAATCCCAAATGAAAATTGTAAGTGTATTTAATTTCGTGAACTAAATTGTGAACCTGCCATTTTGCACTCAAACATCTCATACAAATTAGTAAAGGTTGACACACATAAGAGAATACGTAGCATAGCACACATGGTTGTAATCTTGGTAAGTATAGGTAAGTAGGCTTTACGTGTATTAGCAAACACCTGGTGCTATGCAGCGTAAAGGGCCGCATTTATGTTAATAGTTATGGATATTGCGATATCCAACTTCGGAATAGTCGTACTGACTATCATAAAATAACTAAATTTAGACGTAGATATTCGTACAATACAACCCTTTTGTTATAGTATGTACTAATCGTAATTTATATGATAAGTGTGCCACTTTCTTGATACGATTGCATTTTTTTTTTATATTAGGACACATTTTACACACGGCTGGTTAACCCCATACTGAACCATTTCTAGTTCGTATTGCTAACTTAACTGATATACTATATATTCATACATACGTATTTTAAATAGATACATATTTAACACCCAGACCGACAGCTAACAAATTTAGTTCAGTACAAAGATGCTGGCCGTGCAGGGGATCGAACCCGGAATCATCTAATTGGCAGTCCGGCATGGAAACCATTACGCCAACGAGGTCGTCATCAACATTGTAAATATTGTAGTTATTACTATTAGAAAAACTGCGCCAACGGAAGATTTCATGGATTTATGTTTAAATTACGTGCGTTGTTTTGTTACAACAGTCATGTAAATATAAAATATACTAAAATCTGGAATGGAAAAGAGATGATTAAGTAGTTGTAAACTTAAACTAGCCTGAGTTAACAATTTGTTAACAAGACTAACAACCAAACTGTCAACTTTGGCGAATTCCCTTTGATTCCTTGAAGGGCCATTCTCACTGAAACAACCCCAAAACTTTTGATCCTTGCTACGGTTCTGTATACACGAGCCTTATTAACCAGAACAACGAAGGGCCCCAATTTTGGTGCTGTTATTAAATTTTAATAAGAGAACCTGTGTTCAGCTAATAATGCAAACTACGCCTCGGGTTTAATACAGTTATGATAAATACGCAGCGTACTACGTGTTGCTGAATAAATCTTATTTGGGAACAAATTTATATCTGGCGCAGAATGACAGTGCTTGGCATTACAATTTAGTGCGCTGCGCAAATAGCTTTCTTGCAGGGTAATATGGATATTGAATAGTGCAGCATACTGTGAATGGTAAGCCTGTGATTTCAACTGATGGGAAAAGTATGACGTAAGAAGTATAACAAATAAAAATTAAACTAAACTCAAATTACAAGCTACATATCAGAATGGATGTATAAATACCAAATCAATGGATTTACTTCCTTACTTTGTTTTTCATTAATATTCACTTCTAAAATTTATAGTGTTTTTAAAAGCCTTTTTTAACTTGTATTGTATCTTGCGATCTATAGTAGAAGTATATTCGAAGATAATTAATTGTAAAATGTTTTTAAACAAGCCTTTTTAACTAGCATTGTTTGCTTGGGTCAAATCTTGCGAACTAAAGTAGAAGTATATTCAATGACAATACAATAATATATAGTATAACGGTGCTATTCTAATAATAAAATCAGCAGACGCTCATTAGAACTTCAGAACTAAACAAGATAAACCCATCACAATAGAGTTAATTTTTCATGTGTTCTTTGGTTCATGATAATATTCAGGATGATGATGAGTCAGAAGGTATTTACAGGAATTAACTAACTTAACAAGGTGTTAAATTGTATAAATTCATCGTTTAAATCCTAGTTACGAATTGTACAGACAAAAAATGCACCTACAACTGCATACGAGCAATTGTAACTACAAATTACAATTTTCATAAAGTTACTTGCATAATCTACAAAATCCGATTTAATCAAAACCAAAGCTGTTCACTGATTTTACTAATTCAACGGTTCGAAAGCGGTTGGTAGCGTTGATTTTCACCCCCTAATTATAATCCCTAATGAACTGATCGCTAAGGAGCCATCAATCTTCCACGCGGGTGATGTATGACCCCGATATTGACGAAGGGTAAATAAATTTCGTGACATATTTGGAAAAGTCGTTAAGGTTTCCGTCATTAAGGCGAGGACGGGTCTATAATTACCGAATTAATTAGAGTCAACATATCTGACACAAATTATCGAGGACCAAAATAGCTTTGGGAAATTAAGTTTGTTAACCGCAAAAAATAACTAAAATTATAACAAAAGATTGGAGTTTTTTTTTTTATTTAATTTACGTCTCTTTTTATAAAGAATGGCAATAAAGTAAGTTAGTGTTAGTGCATTTTAAAGGCATAAATTGTCAAATCATTTTTATGTTCTCAAACCTCATCAAATTACGAAAGTACACTTTTAAAGGAATTGCAGCAACATTTTCAACCGGCCAAATTCCAGAGACAGAAATTGTGAAAACCGTCGTATGATGAACTTCATATGCCACCTATGTACAGCACTTTTACGTCCTATTACTGACAGAGGTGGTGCCATATCGACTAATTCTTTGTTCCTACATACGCATTACTTCGTTAAGTAGGTCTAGTACAGATTGTTTTAGTTAAAATATAAATATAATTTCATGTCATATATCAAATTGAGTTTCGTAAAACAATATTTTTTTAAACTAGTGAATTTTCCCGTCTACGTGATTTACGTCTGTCAAACATGTTCAAACTAATTTTAGGGGTTGAATTATTTACTAAATTACGTTTCATTAATTCCAAAGTCGCCAATTTTTTTTTCGCAAAACTGCCAACATTTTCGTATAATGGATCCTTAATCTTTTTTCTAGAAACTTCGAGGCTCGTCCCTAGATCCTGTCGCCACACGAGTCAACAGGCTCCGCAAACAAAGAATTTCGCCTTGTTTACTCACGGATTACCGACATTGACAGCCTCTTTGCACGGCTTATGTACGTTTTGAAACATCTTTTATGTTTCTGCGGTGGGATAATGTATGGGGGAATTTTGTGGGACATGTTTTCCTCTCTACAAATTGTCTTATTTTGTCGTTGCATTTCAAACATATAACCACTCAATTTGATTTCAATTCAACCAATAAGGAACCTCTGTTTATTCTTAAATTGAAAAGGAGTTTTGTCGGTATTTGACTATGCCACTCCTATGAGACTTACGTCATAGTAAAAATCACAAAATCAGCTTAATACGTCCGGATAAATATCTGTTAGTATCCTGGCTTCATCCGAACTGGGTGAAGCCAATACAAAGGAGAAGCAAATACCGTTACAGATACCAATATTGCCATTATGATAAGGAACTATTATTAAGATATTTTCACGTCATCAATGACTGCGTCACCCAACCTAAGTGTTTTCTAAATGTAATTAAAATTCTAAAACAAAGGCAAGCACTTTATTATATATAACTTAAGTTAAAATTTTAAATATTTGTGTAGTTTTTAATTTAAAACAATGTACTTAACTATAGTGTTTTAAGTCAATGTTTCAGTAACTTAGTAAGATGTAAGTTTCCGTAGGTATAGGTGTAAAATAAATAATCAATTTTGACGCTTGTTAGTAAAAAGGCAAACGTTACGTTTTTTTTTTTAGTCTAAACCATATCCTTACTCTCTCTTACTCTGCTAGAGTCTATCTAATAAGCAATACTAGAATAGAATAGCATTGATTATCATGAGATGCATAGTCTTTAGATAAACTACACTGAAATGGTGTATAATAATCAGAAACAATATGAATATCTACTACGAGTATATACAAAGCATTTGTAAACTTAATTTACAATTCAAATTCTAAGACATTAGTGAATTAAATTAGTGAAGCCAAAAAAGGAGGAGGACAAAGGTTATTCTTGGATTTAATTTTATGTTCTCGTAATTAATTTTCAAAATCTTTATAAACACAAAAGAGCCAAAATATAGGTACTCCATGCTTATTTCAATGTTTCCAAAGTTTGCTAGGTAGATACAACACTATAAACCATAAGCGGCTTACGGCTTGTTCGACAGAACACTTTGAAATCTGGACGTAGAGAGTGACAGAGTAGTATGTACAAGGATGCAATATTCCTAGTTTTCAATACAAATTCAGTACATTGGGTTGTGAAACCTAATCTTGTGAATGTTTGTTTACACGAGAATGTAAATACTCGTATTTACTAAAATACTCGAATTACACAACAGGAATAGACATTTCTAATTACTACATTTTGTTTAGTTAATGGTTTGGTAGGTAAGAGAGTTCTTAGCTTTGTCTGATTCAAAACGGTTCAAGGTGGGCATAGCATAAGCATCCCACTATACTTTCCCACTGCTGGGACTCAGGGCATTCTCTCACTAGGAGAGAGATATAAGTCGTAATCCACCTAGCTGACCAAACGCGGGTTGGTAGATGACACACGTTTTCGGCAGTATATTGCAGTCCTCAAACGTGCCGGTTTTCTCACGATGTTTTCCATCGCCGTAAAAGTTTCTGCCAAGGTGGGCGCCACGAAATAAAGAATTACATATTTTTTCACAACTCCCTTAGATATTGTGATCAATTTCAAGATGGCCTTCTAAAATGGGTTTTCAGGGATTCCTGTTTTTTTAATTGCAAATTCAAATGTATTTTATTGTTCTATAAACTTAAGGCTAAATATATACACCATTACTTGACTAAAGACAAAAATGAAAATAATACTAGGGGTAAGTTGGTGTGCCGCTGAACCTCCCTCTAGGCAAAATTATACTATAACTTACTACAAAATCAATCAAATTTAAGGGCAAACAAAATATCTATGTGACATTTTTGTCTGTTTTAGTTATTACCGAAATAAGAGATATTTGTTAAAATACCTTGTCTGTGACTTTTTTCTATAGTCGTAACATTTTATTATCTTCTCATTTTATTTTGGCAACGTCACCAGGCTGTGATAAAATATGAACCTTTATACTACAGAGCCTTACAGCCAGGCTACCGCTAGCTGGTCGTGTAAATCGACCTCCGAGCGAGCATCAAGGGGAGGTTTTACTGGCGCTTTTAGCCGCGTTAGGTAGAACCGGCGCAGCGGTGTGTGTGGAGCCGATAGCATACCTACATTCTTGCCACTTTTGAAAACACATTATCGGGGAAAATGTTTACCTACATTTTGTAGTGGAGCGAAGTGTAGTCTCTCTGAGATAGTTTTTTGTTTAGGTCTAAGAGTCAGTGAACGGATACCTGTATGTATTTGACCAGACCTGGATTTTTGTACATTGAGGCCCCTATACCTACCGTAAATGAGATGGGGACTCACTAAGCCTAAAGTGGCGAGTGCGCAGGTAACACAAGTATCAATTTTTGGCTATTTATAAATGCCTTTGACCACGTCTGGCGTTTTGATACTTGATAATATATTATTATTATTAATGGAAAATATCAATGGCAGACCATTATCACGCGTTTAACATTGTGGCAGACGATTTAATTTTTTATTGGTGTGCTTAAAACAGAAAGTAGCCGTTTCGTAGTTCAAAGGAGTGTAAAATTTACGAAAGATATTTCCAACTGCTGAACAGTACTTATTATTCTACACTACCTAATAAAGGTCGTGTAGAAAAATAAACTAATTGTAATCAGAATTGTTGGTTACAGGCAAAGCTTTTCAGAGCGGCTTTTGCAACATTTTTAGTTAGAATAAACAAGTTTTTCATGACTTTCCAGAAAATAAAAGTGTTGTTTTCTCGTATTTTGGGCGAGATAAGATTTTTTTCACGGAATTTCAAACACATCAAACAATCGTTGTTTGTGTAGAAGGACCAAAGCGGTGTAAACTATTTGTATATCGATACAATACATAAACATACTTACACTTAGTCAATAAACAAACAAAATACAATTAGTATATAAATACAAATACAATGTTATATTCAACTAGGCTATCTTAATATTCTCTGACCCCTTTAATTTCCCAAGTTAATTTCCAAACGTATTATTCTAATTATACGAAAACAAGCTACTTGAGTATCTTGTTTGCCTCATCATTTCAATTGAACAAGCGGAAATTTGCACCATTTCAATTGAAAATTCCCCCGAAAATAACATTCCACATTAATTTTGCTGTAATTCTTTTGTCGCAATAAATTACCAACGGCACGTTTGTACCTAGGGCACATAATAAAGACATAATAAAGCTTGCTTGCGGCGAGATAATAGCGGCTAAGCCTCTCTGAGCCTTCTTTACAACGCCGTCTTGTCGCTGATAGCAATGGTTATTAGAAAATATACGGGCGTTTCATTACATACGAATATAAAGAGAATAATCTCAAAGTAGCGCTTGCGGCTCGGATAACTAAGGTGATCTGGCGCAATGACGACCTCGTTGGCGTAAATGTTACCATGACGGACTGCTAGTCAGAAGGTTCCGGGTTCGATTCCCGGGCCGGTCAACATCTTTGTGCTTAACTAAATTTGTTGGCTGTGGGTCTGGGTGTTAAATATGTATTTATATTTAATATGTATGTATGTATATGTAGTATATCAGTTGTGTTAGCAACCATAATACGAGCTAGAAATGGTTCAGTATGGGGCTAACCAGCCGTGTGTGAAAGTGTAAAAAAAAAACCATCGAGGTTAAGCAACGGTCTTTGGATGGGTGACCATGCACAAGGCTGCCATTTAAAATTGTTGTATTCTTATCTGCGAGCTACATATTTAATTGCAATATTACGTTATATTGTAGTTCTCGGCTATTAGTCTAAGTACAAGCAGTTGTCCAAGTCAAAGGTCTTCTGGCGGCTAGGAAACTTTCGACACCATAGCTTAGCTACAGCTCGAGCCAAACCAAAACCGATCGAACGTTACACATTGGTATACTGTAAAAACTATTAATCAGTGTTTATTTATATCAATATTATTCTTAAACTATGTTTATTTATTTTTTTAACTTTAATAAATGTAAGTATACATAACTGTAAGCCGAGTGCAAGTTTTGTCGTATGCCTGACGCGCTCGACGAAAACCGCGTTCGCACATGATTTGTATGAAAAAAATAGGGCGCCACCTAGCGGTGCAAAAAGTTTCAAAAACGCACCGCTAGGTGGCGCCCTATTTTTTTTCATACAAATCATGTGCGAACGCAGTTTTCGTCGAGCGCGTCAGGCATACGACAAAACTTGCACTCGGCCTACTGAAGTAAACACATTTTTATGACAGTTTTTGTATTGAAGTAAATTTTTAGGGTTTTGTACCTAAAAAGTAAACACTGGACCTAATTATTAAGTCTCCGCTGTCTGTCTGTCTGTCTCCGGGCTGTATCGCAGAAACCGTTATAAGAGTTACCGTTTCCGAAAGCTGAAACTTTCACAAGATAAGTTTTTCTGTGTGTTTTAGTTTACAATATTATTATGTTTACAAACTAAACATAATACCACCGTAGCGTGGCTAACTATGATCATAGACAAAAATATATATTACTTTATAATATAATTTGTTATATGTGCTATGACCCAATCATTGAAACTATTGCCGGACAGCCTTTGAACATAATAATAAACTGAAAATTAATGATATAAAGGGGGTTTTTTCGTATGTTTTTGCCATATTTATATCAGTAACAGTAGCTGCTAGACTCTATTAATTTTCACAAAATATATAGATGTATACTAGCTTTCAAAATAAATTTATTTCACAAGTTGTAGCATTCAGACAAATCATAAAATTTAAAATAAATAATAAAATTAAAAACGAATAACAAAACTAATTTAAAAGACCACTCCGGGCAGAACCTGACGGAAAGGTACCCATAACGCTCGTGGCATTGCGGCGTTGTATAGCGATGGATAGCCTTTGTGCCAGATACTATTCAGAGCGGAATTCACCCGATGTCTCTCTAAGTCTGCGCCCAATTTCAGCATTAAAAAGCTTGGCCTCAGTACCCCAACAACCCATGGTTTCAAAAGCAACGGGCACAAAAAGATATCGAGGCAACACCGTGGCGTACTTTTGGCGCTTCAGATTGGCTGCGTCCTCTAAATTAAATTATAATATTTAAAAAAATAATATATGAGAACTTTTTCCCGTAACCAACATAATTTTTATACGTTACTCGGTATTTATAACGATATTTGGTAGACCACTCATACATGCACAGAATATTGAATCATGTATTAAATTAAAAATGAATTATAAAATCATTTAAAAAATAATATTTAAGTAGGGCTCCCATACAACGATGGTACGGAACCCTTCATGTGCGAGCTCAACTCACACTTATTATTCTCAGGTAAGCATGCAACAGGATAGTACAAGTTAAAGATCGTTTGTTTTTTATCATGTTGTTTTAAATTGTTTCCATAGCAAGATAAAAACTATTTTACACGTCATGTGGCTAAATTATCTAAAGATTATTCAAATGTTGTCTTCTCAGAAACTTTAAAAAATTTCAAGACAAACACGTTTTTTATTCCTAAAATAGCACGTCTATGTATGATAATGAGGTAAAGAATTCTTGACAAATTTCACGTGAAATCCTCAAGATAAAACTAACCACAGAAAAATAGTGCGTACGTGACCTCAGTTTCAAAGCCCAGAGCGAATGTGGTAATATAGAAGTGCTGAAAAATCTTTAAACCTTCGACCTTGTTGAGGAATATTTTGGAAGCCTGGTCTGTAAAACATGTTTTAACAAAAAACCCGTTTAACATTGGCTTCATTTCAATTCACTGTGATTGTGACTAATGTTAAGAGTTGTGTTTCTGTTATCTAAGTATACCAATATTATAAGGAGGAAATTTTTTTTTTTGTTTGTTTGACGCGAATGGTCTCCAAAACTACTAGACCAATTTGAAAAAGTCTTTCACAGTTGGGAAGCTACATAATCGCTGTGTAAGATATGCTCTCTGGTCGAGAACAGCCAAAAGCCGAGTAAGGTGGAAAAAATTGGAGGAGGCTGTTACCGCCACAGGCGGACCTTACACCGACTGTAATTTTTAATAATGACCTAAAAAAAAAAAACATTTTACTAACTTGTACATACTAAATACTCTAACAAACCATTAACTCTGTTTAATATTCGGTTAAGGTAAATAAAAGCTTTTTTATTTTTTATTTATTTTATAAGATATGCTATATTTGGTTTCTCTTTGCGATTAAGGTTATTTTACAGTCCGTGCGAAGCCGGGACGATCTGCTAGTAGCCTAAGCTAGGTACCTATATTTTTATAGTAGGTATGTGCACAGTCTTAAGTTGGTGTAACGGTGAGAACTCTCCAGGGGGCGCTGTAGTAAACATTTGATTCAAGTACCTACTTACAAAATAAACATGTCCTAATAAAGTTCATCGTCAAATATTAGACCCGTTTGTAGAGTTATTACGTTGACTCTGTTTCCCGAAGACGATAATAGATGGCGCTGTATTGCCTTAAAACACGCAAACGGTGTGTCGTTCAATATTTATGACATGTTTACAGTTTACAGATTATAGTGGGAATCTGCATCGCATTTCATTGACAATGTAAGAATATTTTTGAGTTCGCTTCTGTGAAGACGTTGATCCTCTTGGGTTGAATATGATTACAAGAAGCGTTTAACACATTATTAAAGAGATATGTTGATGGCTGTTACCCCTGGACCTGGAGTGAAAAACTTATTTAGTCTTGTGACGGGGTTGACGCCCGGAACGAAGTGAGGGTGCCTTATAATTCGAGGGAATAAATAAGTCTTTAACCCGAGGAAAATATTTGCTAATTGCTTTTCATTACGAATACACAAGTGCACACTCAATGTTTACTCGTAATACTTTTTTTTCTCCAACCAAATCCCGTCTCGGGCCCATATAACTTACTTTCATCCTAGGGTAACAATGTTCTATTATTATTACTATCTTTACAGCAAATGCCTGCATTTAACCAGCCGGGTGCGTAACCACACACGAGTGAGCGACACTGGCCAAGGAGCATGCCTAGTCTGAAAACCTGTCTCAAGGAGGCTGCCGGAACACACACGACTTTCAAGATATTAACAATCCTTTGTTCAACTCAAACAGTACCAGGTATGCATGAAAACTGAAAAGTCTCGAAAGCAATTTGCATTTGAATCGGCTTACGTGATTCTAGCGAGCGCATCACAGACAATAAGTTTCCGCTTGTAAATCGTAGCGTTCTCGACTTGACAGCCGCTCAGATGATATCACTATATTAGCCCGTCCAAGGCTGTCTGATGCTCACAGAGGTGCTGGGGCGTAGAAGATAAGCTGACGAGCTAAAAAAAAATTAAAAATATTATCTATCCATTCGTATTCTATCTATACATTCATTTTATATTCTTACTAGCTGACCCGGCAAACGTTGTTTTGCCTTAATAATTATTTCTAATTATACAGTAGCCGATTCTCAGACCTACTGAATACGCATATAAAATTTGGAAAAAATCGGTCAAGCCGTTTCGGAGGAGTACGGTAACAAACACTGTGACACGGAAATTTTATATATAAGAATATAAAATGAGTCCCTTTATCCCTTGGTCATGCTTTTTTTTAATGATAAATAAGCTTACGTTTGACCGCAGCTCGCCTGGTGTGGTCTAAGATGTATCACGCTTGCCTAGAAGGAAACTATTTACTAGATTTGGAGACCCCCAAATTGTACATCACAGGAAAAGAGACTCAGGAAAAGAGATCCAAAGCTTCGCAGTTCTCACAGAGAAGGTCGAAGCAAAACGCTTTGTGCGAATGCACACAATGAGTGCGGTTAAGTGGTTTAGGAGTCTATTGACGACAAACATTGTGACACGAGATTTATATATATTAAGATGAAAAGCTTGGGAAAATGTAAAACCGCGCGTCTCTCGTAACTTCGCAACTCCCTAGCGCGAGGCTGTACGCATTGCATTCAAATGAACCAGACATTTGTAAAGAGGATGCTGTCGTCAATTTCAATGGAGATTGCGAAAAACTCGTGATACTGAACCGCAGGCTATCGGAATTTACTAGTTGAATTGAGAAAAGTACATTTATTTATATTTGCGCATTTGATTTGGTAAAATGATAGATAGATAGATAAATTCTTTATTTCCCACTAATTACATTAAATTATACATAGAAGAAACTTATAACTAGTGCCGAAAATTAAGCGGCCTTATCGCTAAATGCGATCTCTTCCAGGCAAAATGATAGATAGATAGATTCACGTAAAAAAGATGATCTTGTATAGATTTTGATTTATCAGCCGCTTATTTCATTAAAATAAGTCATTAAACGATTTGGAACAAAGAACGTACGAACGTAGTACAAAACATCGTGAGGAGGCATTGGCTACCAAACCCTTTCAAGTTGAAAAATCTATCACTAAGCGCCCAACAGTGTGGTCTGGCAGCCTCCTTAAGAGCCTGTTATTCCTGACTAAGCACGCTCCCTCTTAGGCTAGAGTGTTATTTACTCGTATGATTACGCGCCTTCTAGGCAAATGTCAGAATACTAATGGGATAATGGGATAATAATAATAATAATATAATATAATACTTATTACTTACTGCTCCGGCACAAAAACCCCAGGGTCTTGGCCTCCGACAACATACGGCGCCACTCGTCACGGTGTTGCGCCATTCCTCTCCAGTCAGCCACTTGAAGCTCGCCAAGGTCCCTTTCGACGGCGTCACCCCAGCGGTACCGAGGGCGGCCAACTGGACGGCGTCCCTCCGGCTTCCCTAGGTAGGCTCTCTTAGCGGCCCGATCCTCCCCCATCCTTAACAGGTGTCCAAACCATCGGAGTCTTTGAGCCTTGAACTCTCCCACGATGTTTGGTTCGCCAAACAACTCTTGTAGCTCCCTGTTTTTACGGACGAAAGTAATACTATAGTTAGTTAAAATTAATGTGTCCATCACTATATAATATTTCGATATATTGCTAGTTATCAACTGTAAATTTACTAAACAAGATAGAACAACAACTTAAGTGATAACTTCTATATTAATATGAGACTATAAATTTGAAGCTTCAAAGTTATAACCTAACTTAGCATCTAAGTTACTAAGTAGTTTACAAAGAGACTCTACAACATGCCACGTTATACAACTATAAAGCCCAAGCCACTACGTGTATGAAAGTTTGAACAACAGTGAGACATAAAAATAAAACTGCGAAAGACAATAGAGCTCGAGCATTTCCGATAAGAAAGCGGGACTTCGAAGATATTAGACGCTAAACCCCATGTTCACGACGATTCGTACATTCTCATAATGTCTAAACAAAAGCCATTCGATCGTCTGAAGCAAGAACAGCTGAAGTGGAAGGATAATTTTTCAGCTAAGTATATGAACACTATAAAGTTGCGGAAAGAATTGGGTTTTGCAATTGAATCGGCTGGTGGAGACCAGACGTAGCGAATAGAGTAATTTACGTAACAGCTGAGCAAGTATTTATAAATTTATTTATATTTTTTTATGGACTTAGTTAAAACGATGATTTGATTTGATTTTCCTGGATCCGCGCCTTTTGTGCCCAAATAAAGTACGAGTATATTATTTATCTTATGTTTGTAAATAGAATATTTTTTGTGCATAAGAGATCTAAATCTTTCTTTCTTTAAAAAAATATATTATCTCGATTAACATAATAATAACACTTCTACCGTAAATGTGCAAGTACGTATTGTATAATTCGAGAGTAAATAAAAAAATTAAGTTTAAATCAAATGAGTATGGGCAAGAAGATGCAAACTTTCAAATGATTTTCTTTATTGTTTGGGTACTGTATCAAAATCAGTAGCAAATTATATTTCATATTCAATCAAAACTATTAGGAAACTAAGGACAGCTAGGGGTACATTTTTACAAGACGCTTTAAAATTCAAGATTTCGCCATATAATCAGGATATATAATGATAATTTCATTTAAATAAATTACTCTCAAACTCAATTTTATTTTATGTACGATAGGCTTGCGCTTGACCAAAACCGTTCGCTCTCGCCTTGAAGACAGTAATGTTGTAACCAGAATTCCGGCAAGAAGTTCCACAGTTTGACCGGCCAATCAATGAATTTCAATTTAAGAAGTATGTTTAAGTATACCTACCAAATATTAAATAACAAAAACGATAAATAAACATCATGAAGCCAAATATATTAATAACCCAAGAGCTGGCGCTTACCTCGGCCAACGTGGCTTGGCGATCCAGCGAGGTAATGCCGCCAGCATTTTAGGCACTTTACCCGCGGATACTGACTTAGATCTAATAAACTATTTGTAAGGTTTATTTATTTTAGAGTGAAAAGAAGTTGGAGTAATATTAACCATGTATACACGAACTGCCACAATTACGTCTATAAAACGTGTTTCCATGCCGAGCAGAATTGATTATTTATAATGTTAATTTATCTTGTATATCATGAAATATACCTTTAACATTACGGGAAAAGTAGCCCTCCCTACACGACCATTCCCTCGTTTATGGTCACCGTTTGATGCCACTTTAACAACGCTGTAACTCCACAAACTTATCGAAAAAGTTCGCACACTTGGCTGTATCGTTACGAGTAAAATATTTGTCAATAACGGACCAACTATTGTAATACCCTGACCCCTTACTGGTCTGCAATCAACGATATTGCTTCGGTGTTAGGGTCTATTAGGGGAACAACAATTTCGATTTGGCTTAATGGTTGGATATTAGCGTTCTCTGGTCTGTGCTCCAGCGCGGTCGAATGAAGGTCGTTTGCGGCAAATAAGTAAATGTGGTTTGGCATTGGATGATGTGAACTTACCGTATTTGCCTGTATCGTACTATGTTTGTAGTGGTTTAAAATAGTGGTGAATAGGATTTGATTTAGTAAACGTTAGTGTGAATATAGATAAACACTTTATTAAATACTTACAATGAAAAACATACAAAGAACTTAAAAGCCTTAACGACGAAATATCGAAGGAGGAAATTAAACACAATGCTATATTTAATTAGTACTATCAGCATTATACTGGAATTGTTACTTTTGTGCACTTTCATATAACTGGATCAATAAAAAAGCATTCAAAATGGCATGTATTTTTGCTTGCTCAATTCAAAATCAGTGTAAGTAACACACATTCAAATATTTTAAATCAAGTCATATTTTTTGTCTAAAAACATTTTTATGTGTATATTATTTTCGTCCTTTGTCTTAGAAACAAATTATAACTACATATAGTTACATATGAATTAGTTAACTTAATGCAAATTATTTTATTTATTCTGCCTTCATGGTTTAGAGAAAAAATGCGATGTAAGCCCGGATGAACCAAATCAAAAACAATAATATATTTCTGTTAAAACAATCCTTTCAAACCGAACTCTTATATAACTGAACTATATAACAACAAAAGGTACAATAATCACATCATTACCACCCCTGTTTCTGTCATCAAAAGCTCTCAAACAAATGAAAATAAGCATCCTGCGCCAGAGTACATAAACATTAAGTGCCTGTACAATTTACATTTGTATTAATTATTTATCAAGTCTGCAAGAGCTTACCTGTGTTACACCTGACGCTTGAATGATGGGCCTCATTCAAAGAACGTCGGCTTTGTGTGAAGGATGAGATATCGCGTGAGGCGCCTTCAGGGAGAGCGATGGAATGTTCCAGATTCTGACTGGCCGTGTCAAGGTGCTCGGGGAGCGTGGTTTGTTTCGGCTTGTTTATTTGTTTGAAAGGAAAACTTGGTTTGTGAATAAGTGAATAAATTGTTATAAATATAAATATGTATTTATCTCTTCTTATTGGTCTATGTTTATTTTGTTGTTTCAGATTTACGGGTGAAAAATTTGCTGAATCTTTTCTACTGAAATCTATTTATAACAATTTGTTCACTTTTCCACAAACCAAGTTTTCTTTTCAAACAAGTTAGGTGTTCTATCTAACATAAAAAAACATAAAACATTACTAAAACTAAACCTAAAAACAGGTATAGAGGAAAAGTGTCCAAAATGCTAGCAATTATATTGCCACGTTGCCAAAAAAAAAACTGATTAAAAATTAACTTTTTACAAAATGTGTTAAACAAAGTCGAATAGGCAACAAGTCGAGTAGTAGCTGCTCTACTATGTTTATTTTCAATATTTAGTACTATTTGAGAAATGTGCATAAAGATATATTTCCAACTGACAAAAAATATAGCAAGATGGAGAAATGGTGCCGTGCGCTATTTATATCATTCATGCAGTATACGTATAAAATACAGTAGTATGCAGTATATGTATAACATATATATATGTATAGTATATGTATAATATTAAATATAGTAGTATTTCATTAAATTTTTAAGCTTATAAATATGTAGTCATTGTAATAGCCAACTTTTACACCAAAAATGCAATATTTTGTACAGTATTAGTAGAACTAAAAAAATAAAACGGCATGGTTTTCAGAAATTTATTGCTTTTGGGAGGCGTGTGTCTTTGTCGTGACATATCACGTAGCTGATATCAACTTAGCCAACCAAGTTTTAATTTGCTGCACGTAACAAAGCTACAACGTATCTCTTTTTTTTTAAGAAAATCATTGCAAATCTGTAAATAAAATGGAAGAACGTATATTCAGTTTCAGCTCACAAATCTGTCCACAAATCTCATCCAAAGTCCAGAGTAAAGCAGAATGAGATATCGTTAATACGCTCCCGACTATCCGATGTACATTCTCAAAGAAACAAAACGGCTCCAGAGCCGGATATGTCTTGATAGAGAAACCGGATGCCGAACTCGGGCTAACGAACAACTAGTAGCAGGCCACCAGAAACACGTGACCCTTGTGAACCTATACATCTTCCCGTTTGCCGCTCTATTCTCCAAAGGAACGGGAGATGAGGCAGCTCAAAACATAATAGACGTCCTTACATGCTAATAAAGTAGTCCTGGCAAAGTGACGTGAAAACAAACTTCTTTTTGATACTTTACTCTTTGAGAGCTCTACTTGTTCAGATCTTATGGAAACTTGTTACTCAAAGCATACCTTATTTAACGCCTCTTCTACAGGTCCATATAGCGCAGTTCAAATATCAAACTATCAATAAAGATCGTCGCTTTGATCGAGCTTTCTCCTCAAAGAGATGTAATTAGATAGCAAGTGACCGCAACATTTAAAATTAAAAGGCAAAGTTTCAATTATTGACTTTTATTTTCAAACTTTTTTAATACGATCTCAACGGGGTCACGTTTGCAAATATCGTGAGAGATCCTAAAGGATAGGAGACTCATTTGATAAAAACTTTACGTGCAGAGCAATATCTTCTCAGTTTCAGGAGGGTTTTAAATTGAATTGAAATGAGCTCATCGGTAAAAAGTTTGCATGCGGATGCAGTTCGTTCTACGTAACTACCGTGTAATGGAAATGCTATCTCTCGTGGAAAGAAACTTGGAAGGCGGGTAATGAATCTGTAATTACGGCCTGATTCATGTTCGTGATAATATCGCGTTTCTTTACAGTCGTGCTTCCGAGTTTTAAACGAAGCGGGTCTTGGAAGTTTTGTATTTACACAGTTATAAATAAAGTTTGAAAATGGAATAGAGTTGTTTAAGGCTTTCCGAGCCCCATACTAAATGCTTCTCAGACTGGCAACCATTTCCTCTAAGATTTTTAAATAGTAATCACTTAACATAAGCTTAAAATGGTCTAATTGGGGCGCGAAATAGGTAATATTATACATTTTTTATCGCAAAACAGATATATCAGCGTGATTTTTTCCAGCAAAATACACATGTATGAGTGCAGTGCAACAACTTAGCTGTTCAGTTGACAGTGTCGCTAGTGGAGATTTGTTGCCACCTAAGAGTGCTGTCGAACTTGTAATTCCAATTTTGGCCACCTGAACAGCTAAGTTGGTGACATGTATACGTATACATTGTTAGTTTCCGTTTCCGTTAGTGTCATTCTCTCTGCCAAACATGAACCCAAGCTTACCATCCGTAGTAATAAATCAACAAAATTCCGATAGATGGCAGGATCAAAAACAGTATTGTTAAAGAGTTTGATGAAATTTATTTATTATTTTTAAATAAATTATTGCTATTTTTATATTAAGTATCGTAATAGAATTAAAAATTTAAAATATGTATAATTTTGTTTGATTATTTGAATGAAATTTAGTTATGTCAATGTCAGTTTGTCATATTTGACATACTTAAAAAAACGTATTTATATTGCAGCAATAATTTTTAGGGTTAGGTACCCTAAGAATGAAATTAATATACTACTGCGATCTTTTCTGTACTTAAAAGATAAAAACGAATGCCTTTTACAAAATATTCGTTGTCTGTCTTTCTGTCACCAGGCTGTCTTTCTTATACACTTTGATAGCTGAAAATTTCACAAATTATTTGTTTCCGTTGCCGCTATAACCCAAGAGTATACAAGTACTAGATACGCTATAACAACAAATACTAAAAACAGAAAATATACAAATATAAAGGGTGGATGACACGTTTTTAAAGTGTACCTTAAAAGACGTGTTATATTTTGTATTTTTGCTCAATATCAAAAACGATAACAGGACACTAAAGAATTCTACAGAATATTAAGCTACGTATTACCTCTTTTTACTCTATCTTTACAATGACACTTGGTAGATTCTTTCATGATTTCTCTCTTTCTTTCTTTCAAAATAAAATGAATGTTTGATATGGGGTTCCCATACAAAAAACATGTTTTTTCGCCATATTTTAATAATGGTACGGAACCCTTCACGCGCGAGCCCGGTTCGTACTTGGCCAATTATATCAAATTTTTATACCTACGTCTTTTGTTTACCTATCAATATCTTTAACAATCTCATAATTACAAAAGGCTTGTTTGTTTGTTTCTTTGGATGTTTTTATGTTTTTTTGACGCGAATAGGCTCCAAAACTATTGGACTAAAATTAAAAATTCTTACACCGTTGGGAAGTTACATTATCCCCAAATGACATAGGCATTATATTTTGTTGCAAAGGGTAAGAAATTCTTATTAAGACTCCAGTAATGTAACACAAGGTATAAAAAAGAGTAAAAAATTTGTTTCATCGCATGCGCTAAGAAAAGTTAGTTGTGGCGGGTGTCGTTTAGTATGTCTTGAGAGCAGCGGAACCCATATATACAAAAAAAAACTTTAATCTATGTCAAAATTATAATGCGATAAAGTTTAAATGTTTGTTCGTAACGAATAAAATATTACACTTCTGAACGACTTTCAAACATATCTCCTAGAATTGATTTTTTTTTATGCCCGTGCTAAGCCGGGACGGGCCACTAGTGTATAATTATATCAACGATACATGTAAACTGCCAGGTGTATATTTATAATAACTAAGATTTCGACAGGCCTCTTACCTTAGAATAATAATAATAGTTTTTTTTATTTCAAATGAAGCTAAAATAATATCCATAGTCTATTATATATAAATTCCCTGATAATATGTAATTATTTACTTTTCTAATCATTAGACTTGAAGCTGTTATTCCGGATGAACCGATTTTGATGTTCTTAGCTATGTTTGATGATATTCGGATGTCCGCCAAAATAGCGGATATGATATTATTCGCAACTTTCCCAAATGAAATGGCTTACATTTTGGAATCATGCGAAAAATACAACTGTTTCATGCAATATGTTAGATGATTCGTGAGAAAAGTTTTTTCTTGTTACTCGTATCATGTACCCAATAGATTTATTTTTTAATTTCATTTGAGGTTTTAAGGTATGCACTATGAATATTAACATACACGAAAACGAAACCTATTGAAAATATTGACTTTTCCATAATATTCCTTTAAAAAAAAAAGAGTTTCGAACAAAATAAAATAGCAAAATTAATAATTCATGAAATTTGAACCATAGTCAATTTAAATCATAAAAATATTTCCTGTTCCAAAAATGCTTCCTCTACGAACGAGCCATATAATCGACAATTGAGCGTTCGAAATTGGCATGCATATTCAAATATGCTGAAGTTCAAGTGACAAAAAAAATTGTCAATGCTAGTGTGAGTGTAGCCGCATCGTCACAGAATAGATGATAGTAGATATGGGTTTATTTGACTTTTGCTACCGACGCCTTAGTAGATGGTGTTTTGTGATGAGCCCTAAAAATAATACATTAACAATAGATTTCGCGTAACGATTCAGAAGTTCTGAAAGGGATAATTTGAGCCGCTAGGATAAAGAAAACATACTTATGAAAATTTAACGCCATCTAGCGGCATCTGAGCACTTGTGGCATGCTAACGAACAGCCTTAAGTCCACTCTCATAATTAAAGAATGAAATGTAAAATACCTATACTTTCTATACAGATAATCATAAAATGTTTTATTTAATGTCAGAGAGTCAGCGTGCTTTATTTCATATAATTATATGCTCAGGATTCAAATTAGAACTCTTCGCTTTGCTCTGGATTTAAAATTACATTCTCGTTGAAATATCCAACTTTGCTCCCTTTGTCTATACAATTTACTATTAAATTTAATAACTTCATTAATCAGGTTTATTATCAGGTTATATGGTAATATTGAATTTTATTTATTTATAATAATCCTGCGAAAACACAAAGTACATACACGTCGCTAATAATAAAGAAAAAAAAACAACTTCACAAACACGAAAAACTACTAAAATAACTCTGCACCGAACATACGCTCCCCACGCTGCACCGATTTCTCAAAATGCTGGCAGCGTTACCCCTCTGAATTGCAAAGGAGACTCGCTGCGTCAAAAACCACCCTGACCGAGGACCCTGACCTCCATAACTTCATAATGTAACCAAAACGCTGTAACATGGTTCATAAACATTGATATCTAAAACGTATTGCGACTAAATTCGGCAACGTCCGTCGTTCCCTGCCATTGACTCATTAAATCGTCTGGAAATACGTCCGCTCTGTCTTTTGCTAGGAAATGTTCTCTGTTATTTTCAATCAAACAGGGTTAGATTTTAGAAAAAGTAATTACTTTTATAATATTGCTCCTAAGATTTTCAAAATAATTAGAAGTTATTAAGTGAAAAACAATAATTTAAAAGGTAAATCAAATACTTCATGAAATCATTTGACGACCTCGTTGGCGTAAAGGTTACCATGCCGGTCTGCTAATCAGAAGGTTCCGGGTTCGATTCCCGGCCCGGTCAACATCTTGTAACCCCTTTATTCGATTAGTTCGATTCGATACTCCAAGGACTGTAGATCAGCGTATTCGAAGAATAGACTAAATGACAGGTGACAAATTATATGTCAAAGTCAACAAGAATAATGGAGGGAGGCGCGAGCCAAGCGGTGAGCTAGCCCGCGAGTCCTTCGGTTTCTTTTTTGGCTCGCGAGTTCACCCTGATATCATTGATCACCGGACTCCTGCTGCGGAAGGCCTGCCAACAACCGATGGACTAGCAGCCGCCACGCAGACGCCATCATAAAGATTTGTGTTCCGTGAGTTTTTGTGCGGTAGATCGTCCACGTCGTATTTCGATTCGGTATCGTTCAATCGTCGAATTTTATTACAGTGCACGTTGAAAGACGTACCCGTGGACCTGGCAGCCTCATCCTCGAGAGTCCTCGCCCCGCGGCCAGGCCCCGGCAGCATCATTTAACCCCAAAACTAGGGTAAGTTTTCATGACACTGCACATTATAACCTTTGATCCCGACACGTGTATGAGGGCTAAGTAGAACTGTTTGTTAACAGGGTTTTTTGATATAGTCACTACATTCTCATGTGGCGACATTAGCGTCGCATCACACGGGATACGGAGTCCTCTCCTGCCCGCTTCAAGTCCGCGTCGGACACACTTGCCACGACGACACACCGCTTGACCCACGTGCCTCGAGGCGCGAGCCGACGGAGCTTCCAGCTCGTGGAGGGAGCCCTCTGCTCTCTTCTTCTCGTCTCCCTGCCGCGCTGGAGCCCGCCTTCGGTCGCCACCTACCCTCGACTTGGCTAATGGTAACACCGGACACTCCGTGTGGCCGGTGTCTTCTTTACTAATGTGTCGTTCATAACTAAAACCATGAATACCTAAGTACTAATGGTTGCACCTAATATCTAAGATCTATGTAGGCTTTGAATCACGACCCTAGAGATTTCATATTTTATTGTCAGGACTCCTTGGACCTTGTACGCTAGCCAAGGGAGATCCTTATTACATACTACTTAAGACATTCTATGTCACGGCGCCCAAATTTATCTTTATTCTCATGCTCAAGCCTGCGCCACTTTGATTATATTGTATTCAGATTATGCATTATAACTAATACTTCTTCTCCACCGTAGGCCATTCTGTCGGGCACTCTTAACCGAAGCCAAGGTGACTTTCCTCTTTCATTTTTCTGTCTCACTCTTATTCTTTATTCTTTTATCTATTCTATTTATTGCTGAAGAGCGGTTGAAATACTTCTAAAACTAAATTGATAGCTTAGATATAACTTAAATTAGTTCTAGATAACAGTAGATAGTTTGGTTTTCAAAATTAATTTAAATTTTAATCACATTTTAAGTTGCTTTAACATAGAGTCTTGATTTAGTTTAGCTGACCTGACTTTTTTTTAAATATTTCTTTGGTTCTTAACAACCCATGGTGCCTTAGGCAATATACCATTTTCTTATCTCACTTTAAATCAGCAACTAAATTATAAATTTATTTTTTGGATCTAAAGTGCTTTAAATACAAATATTATATACAGACTAGGAAGGATAGACTATAAGATACATATTTAAGTTTATTTATATCACATTATCAAGATTATATTATGTAAATTTATTGCATAAATTGGCAAAGCCGCTAAGTTACTAGAGCAGTTTTTGCGGACTCTATAAATAAGCTATAAACGCATACCTTTTAATTGAATTAAACTCCATGTAAAGCGGATACTGACTCCTTAACAGTGCCGATACACAGGATATTATACAGGCGGGGGTGCACCTGTTCTTAAAATAAGCCTTAGCACAAAAAACCTATTTAATCTGAACGAGGCGGTGTTGTACCTCGATAAAAATAAGCCTTAGCAAACTCATTTAATCTTAACGGGGCGGTGATGTACCTCGATAAAAATAAGCCATAGCATACTACTCATCTGATCATATTATGTGAAGATAAGATGATGATTATACTGGGGAGATAATATATTAGTTTATTCTATCACTTAGAGAAGGGAAGAAGTTAATTTTATTCCCAGTTCATTTGGTTATATCCAATGGCCTGCAAAATAATTTAATTTTCAGAACCTATCTGCTAAACAATTTTTATATGAATATCTATGTACTAGTATAATATATGGGTTTTGTAGGGAGTTAACATTATGAAAGTGAAATATATTCCTATTCCTTCCACAAAGTCATTTCATAATAAAACAGAACAAAGTATAACATTTACTACATTCACATTTACATTATTGTATTTAATAAGTTATTTTCACTAGTTACAGCTGGTACTCTAATACACATAAACAAAAGAAATACACTGTTATCTATAGGTTAAGATTATTTTAGTACTACTTAATTATATACTTAGTAGTTGTTGTAGTTACCCATGTTGGGGTTAACTCAGATTTGCTGGATTTATTGTTTAGAACATGTTTTTGGAGTTTAGTTAGATTTTTTAATAACTCGTATTGGTTTCGTTTGGTGTTTTGAACATGTCTTCGGACATTTGTTTGTTTTTTTAGATTGTTGGTTTGTTTATGGTATAGTTTTATGTAAGATTTTTGATTCACTCATACCTATTTGTTTAGTTTGGTAGTTCAAGTATAGAATTGGATAGTTTTCAAAGATTTTAGTGTTGATAGATTTGTTCAATTTATAGTATAGTTTTGGACTTTTGTCAGATTTTAGATTAATTAATATTTTGGTTAGTAGTTCAAGTATTCGTTTGGTTTATTAATTCAAGTATAGAATTTGGTCGTTTAATTTTTTGGTTTGGATAGTTTTGTTCAATTTTGTTTTGTAGTTTTGGGACGCGTTAGATTTTTGATTTGTCATCTTCAATCACCGCCAGAGGTAACTCTTGGTCGTACAACAGTAGGGTACGGCTGGGGGCAGCCGAGAATTCACTGGCGTGAATTCTGTTTCTGTTGGGGGCCTTGTGTAACCCCTTTATTCGATTAGTTCGATTCGATACTCCAAGGACTGTAGATCAGCGTATTCGAAGAATAGACTAAATGACAGGTGACAAATTATATGTCAAAGTCAACAAGAATAATGGAGGGAGGCGCGAGCCAAGCGGTGAGCTAGCCCGCGAGTCCTTCGGTTTCTTTTTTGGCTCGCGAGTTCACCCTGATATCATTGATCACCGGACTCCTGCTGCGGAAGGCCTGCCAACAACCGATGGACTAGCAGCCGCCACGCAGACGCCATCATAAAGATTTGTGTTCCGTGAGTTTTTGTGCGGTAGATCGTCCACGTCGTATTTCGATTCGGTATCGTTCAATCGTCGAATTTTATTACAGTGCACGTTGAAAGACGTACCCGTGGACCTGGCAGCCTCATCCTCGAGAGTCCTCGCCCCGCGGCCAGGCCCCGGCAGCTTCATTTAACCCCAAAACTAGGGTAAGTTTTCATGACACTGCACATTATAACCTTTGATCCCGACACGTGTATGAGGGCTAAGTAGAACTGTTTGTTAACAGGGTTTTTTGATATAGTCACTACATTCTCATGTGGCGACATTAGCGTCGCATCACACGGGATACGGAGTCCTCTCCTGCCCGCTTCAAGTCCGCGTCGGACACACTTGCCACGACGACACACCGCTTGACCCACGTGCCTCGAGGCGCGAGCCGACGGAGCTTCCAGCTCGTGGAGGGAGCCCTCTGCTCTCTTCTTCTCGTCTCCCTGCCGCGCTGGAGCCCGCCTTCGGTCGCCACCTACCCTCGACTTGGCTAATGGTAACACCGGACACTCCGTGTGGCCGGTGTCTTCTTTACTAATGTGTCGTTCATAACTAAAACCATGAATACCTAAGTACTAATGGTTGCACCTAATATCTAAGATCTATGTAGGCTTTGAATCACGACCCTAGAGATTTCATATTTTATTGTCAGGACTCCTTGGACCTTGTACGCTAGCCAAGGGAGATCCTTATTACATACTACTTAAGACATTCTATGTCACGGCGCCCAAATTTATCTTTATTCTCATGCTCAAGCCTGCGCCACTTTGATTATATTGTATTCAGATTATGCATTATAACTAATACTTCTTCTACAACCATACTGTGAAATATAAATAAATAGTTATTATGTAATCAGTGTATCAATTTATATCACCATACCGACACCCTCCCATTTATAAGCGTTACAATCTTTGTGCTTAACTAAATTTGTTGGCTGTGGGTCTGGGTGTTAAATATGTATTTATATATAATATGTATGTATATGTAGTATATCAGTTGTGTTAGCAACCATAATACGAGCTAGAAATGGTTCAGTATGTGGCTAACCAGCCGTGTGTGAAAGTGTCCTAATATTTATTTATTTTATTTATTTATTTATTTATAAATATAGCATTATTTTTTACTTGATTAGATAAATAAAACACATTTTACATGCAAGTGAGAGGTCCTTAGAAATGTTTTCTTCATTGATTCAAATTATACTAAGAATTATAAATGTAAATGCGTGTGTCTATTCTTTCGGGCTCCAAATAGGTAAACTTTGTCTTTGTACCGCGGGTGTAACTGTTCAATGAAACAGTTCAAATGTTTTAAAATGCTATGATTCATACGCAATTTCATAGATTTCCCAAATAAACTCTCCACTTTACATTTTATTTGAATCACCAGACATTACGCTAATGAAATGTATATACATACATAATTTTAATTTTAAGAGACTGAGGGGAGGCATCGTTCTCGTTTCGGTGTTGTTTTGCCTAATTTAATGTGGGATCTCATTTGTAATTCAACAAGGCTTGCCAAGGCAATTCCAGCATAGAAACAGATATCAATTTTCAACTACTTGTGCGACTTCAATGGAAATAATTCTATTAAAATGGCGCCATTAACTTTTACGGAATTCACTAATTAAAACAGCTTTGAGTATACGAGCAAAAATGTCGTCTGCTCCACCACTTGCCTCGAAGCTAATAAAAAGATACGGCGCTCACTGAAGGACTTTATCAAAGTAATAGAACGTATATTTTTTTCAAGAGTGAAGTATTTGGTTTAATAACTTATAGTGACAAGGTACTACAGCGATTACTCTAGCCCAGCATCGAGCTGCATAACTAAAAGGTAAAATATTTGTATGTATTAAAACGTCGGCGTCTTGCAAGAGTCGGTGCCAAGCGAGGTCTGCCCGAGTTGTATTGACAAACCACTTTAAGTGAGCGTTTATTCGGCGGTAAGACGGCAGGTAACATGTATCCACAAAACAAGCTTTCAGCACACCCCTGGGAGCCTTCCAAGCAATTTGTACAGAGTTTCTATACGAAAGCACTTTCGCATTCAAAGAAAAAAACGTTTTTATCTTACAAAGGCTACCCTGAGGTAACCTTTGGGTAATTTATTATTGAACTTTGAAATCTAATGCTTACCCCTGCAAACAGTACACCGAATACAATGTGATCGACTGAAGATAAACTCCCTTTTGTCACATAATTCTTAGACTTTTACTTTTTTCCATTCTTTGATACAAACATTAGACGTAGAGATATTTTAAATGTTTCTACGTCTATGTATACTTATATATTTACACTTCAGACTTAGCTAATGAAGAATTAGTCAATCGAAATTGACTAATTTTCTAGAATAAAGCATTACCATCTAGAATGTCATAATCAAAACGTAGTAATTATTCAAAACGTTAATCCGTTAGCTCATATTATTTCCTTGCATTTCAGAAGAAGTTATAACGTAAATTGTCTAAACCTCCACCTTCGAAACTTTCCAACCCCAAATTGATAAAACCTCTGTTTTCCGAGCAATCATTCTCTCTGCAGATTTCCAGCACATTTTGGTAAAAGAAAGATATTAAAAAGCGATCTATTTTAATTTCCCCGAGCTGAAGCAAAAAAGATGAAAAATATTTTTCCGTGATCCTTAATTGCTTTGGACTATGTAACGGCCGGTAGGTAGAGACGGCCTCAGCTTGGAATATTAATGTATCGAAATAGGAAAAGTGTGTATATTTTACCAGAAAAATAAAAGCAAGTATTGGAGTTTTTATGCGAATACATATTTATTATTTTTTTAATATCACAGTCATGTTATCTATAACAAATCTTAATATATATAAATCTCGTGTCACAATGTTTGTCCTCAATGGACTCCTAAACCACTTAACCGATTATAATAAAATTCGCAAACTATGTGCAGTTCGATCCAACTTGAGAGATAGGATAGTTTAAATCTCAAATTATAGTCGCAATTTTAATTTTTGCTAATTATTGTCTGTTATTATTTGACAGTCACAGTTATTTGTTAACTCCAAATGATTCTAACAGATGTCGATACCTTTCGACTGGGTTGAGTAAGTAATCAATAGATGGCGCTGCTATGGTAAATCTACGAACGTGTCATATAAGCTACACCACCTATTTTTCATACCCCTAAGTGAGGCAAAACAACGTTTTCAGCTAGTAATATTATAGAGGAAAAGTTTGATAAATTTTTTGTTTGTTTATTTGACGCGAACATGCTCCGAAACTACTGGACCGATTTGAAAAAATATTTCACCGTTAGGAAGCTACATTTATTAGCTTTATTTTGTTTTTCTTTACAACTTGGATTATTATTTTATAGCCCGAACAAAGCCGGGCCTGGCCGCCAGTACTTTATAATTAAATAGATTCTTCGAAACTGTGATTACTTCATTTGGAGTATTAATTATATATAACTTGCTGCTCTACATTTTATTTCTAATGGTATTTTTTCAGTACAGCTAAGAATTTGACCGGCAGGATAGTTAGCTACTCTCTAGCCTAAGGGTAACATGCCTAGTCCGGAATAACTGGCTCTGAGGGAGGCTATCGGAACAAACCGTAAGGTGCTTAGCGACACATTTTTAATTTGAAGATACATGATAGCCTCGCAAGCGCTAGAAAAGACTCTACCATCATGCTATATTTTAAGTCAGATTAATCAAGATTAAAAAAGCGAATGTGGCTCTGTGGGAAAACATCTGCTTTTCAATCAGACAGACCAATGACTTGTTTTTACACGCTTTATATTAGCTTCACCTGTATGTTTGTATGTTTGTTTGTAACCGACTTCTTTGGGCGCGATTTCGACCCACTTAAAACGGCCAGATAAGCGTGTTTTTTTAGTTTTTTTAAGTATTTTAAGTTATGTGTGGATTTACTCTCGCTTCACCGTGAAGGAAAACATCACGAGGAAACCGAAGTGTTTGAGAACCACAATAGTTCATAGTTTATTTATTAACTTGCAACTATGCTATATTACATGTGCCCTATTGCACTAGGGCGTAGCAAGAAGCAATGGCTAGCTTTGCTCCGAGGCAAATAGACAATGTCTTAACATTATTAGTTATATTCGTATTTATAATTATTAAGTGCTATACAGAGTACTACAGTACACACACTACAGTTAAGTACTATACTATTACCGAAGACATGTATCATCCGCCAACATGCACTTGCCCAGCGTGGTGGATTATGTCCTATCTCTCTCTCCTCGTGAGATAAGGCCCCTTGTCCCAGCAGTGGGAACGTATAGTGAGCTGCTTATGCTTTGGATTTTGCTTTCAGCCAGATTAATTGTTAATTACTAATACATTTAGGTCAGTAAAGTAAATAAACTGTGTCGTGTCCAATGCTACAAAATATCACAAGTACGAGTAATTTTAAGTTTTTTTTCTATTTTGCTAGACCTAATGCTAAAAGCAACGGGCCTTTTTTAGTACTAACTGTTCTCATAACTCGTTTTTAATGCTGATTACAGGGTACAAAATAATAATTAATATTTTTTATTACGTTACCTGACTATGCATCATGTGAGTGAGATAGCGTGGTATTTGGACATTAGGAATGTTTATAAAAAAAGATTTAACACCGTTTTAATACTAATATTTCACATTCACATTAATGCTTGGTTGGCATGCAACTTATTACTTCTGCTTCTTAACTTAGATCAACTTTGTTATTTCGTATGGCAATGTTCAACTTTATGAAACCTAAATTGGTATTTACTGTTTCTATCCCTGGTTCGATTTCAGCTTTATACCAATGAATTGTTTTTCAAGTTATGTGTGGATTTGCACTCGCTTTACGATAAAGGAAAACATCGAATGGAAACCGGCACGTTTGAGGACTGCAATATCCCAAGACGTGTATCATCCGCCAACCCGCAATTGGCCCGCGTGGTGGATTTTGGCCTATAACTCTCTCCTAGTGAGAGAAGGCCACGAGTCCCAGCACTGGGAATGTAAAGTGAGCTGCTTATTCTTATGCATAGATCTACTGTTAATTTATTTTATCACCATCATCTACATATCTGATTCTTTCTTTCTGACGTAAATAGATTTTTCTCCTGTAACACCATTAACATTGGTTGACTTTCGAATGTGATGTTGCTACTCTGTCAATCTTCCCTGCCGCCATATTTAATAAGAAAATATCATGTTAATTATGTTTCATTCGTAAATAAAAAAAAATGAGTCCTTTTTCGAACCGAACCAGATGCATTACATTTTTGGAGGTACAAGTAAGATTGAACCTTGGTAATTGAAAGATACACGAAAATGATTTTTTTCCAATTCGTGCCTGAGAAAATATCAAAAAGGAAAGAAGGAAATCTCGAGAGGCGCGCATGTATTGCTTCCTCGTTTGAGGCAGTATCCGTAATTGGGCGGCAGTTTGCCAGGATTACCTTCTAATCTTGAGGTCCTGGCAACATTACGTGGAAGCCTTTTTAAGACCGCCCGCAATTCTAGTTTGGCAAATAGTGCCGGGAGATTAGGCCCGCCGTTGGCTTTAAGCTGTGATCGTTTCGAATTTGTTACAGGATTTAAACCTTTGTTTTAGATCTTACTGGCTGCAGCCTGCGGTGCTACCCGCGTTATAAAGTAAAAAAAAATACATACAGTCGAATATATAACCTCCTCCTCTTGAAGTCGGTTAAAAAGTAGCCAATATTAATCTTAATTAATAAACGTAATTTTTGTAAGCTACATAACACATTTATGTTTTTTTTTCTTACCAAATAATCAAAATTGGCTCAGCCGTGCGAACGTGAAGAAAAAACAAACATACACATTCAGACTTATTATATTAGTACCAATATTTTTTATCTTTCGCTTTTATGATATTAGTAGGATAGATATTTTAGTTTAAAATCTTTGTTTGTGACATTCGAAAAAGAAAACAAAGCAATCATAATTGAACACAACTCAAATAATTGTAGCCAATCAGCAATCAACATTTTTCTTTTACGTTGGTATTTTATTTTTACCCTGACAAAAAGCTTTTCCCTCACAAACTACTTCCACTACAAGCAATCAGGTAAACAGAAAACATCGTCTAAATATAAAGAAAATCAAAGCAAGCATTGTATTTTTATTCTTGTTATCGTTTTATCTGTGAGTGCGAATGTGCTGGGAACGTGCTGGGACTCCAGACGTAGAACGGGCTTATCGCATTACGTATCTAGAACAACGCTTTGGTGCATCCTGTACGTCTATTCTGTACTGAGCAAACTGGAATCGTACCTGAGTGAGACGTGAAACTTGAGTGAGCTTCTTTTATTTCCGTCTGTTTTTTAACGTGACACGAATCTTGAGAAACACGATATTTTATGATAAATAGGTTTTTTCGATGCGTTTGTAAATTATCAGCAACTTTAAAGATACAAAAATCGCGCCCCTGCACCCGACGCGCAAGCTATCTTGTTTTGCCGCAGGCTCGCACGAACTACGGCAAAACAATGATAACGTTTGCAGGCGCGCAGAGTTATAACAAACTACCCTCAGATCTAAAAAATGTAAGCCCGTTCACCGCATTCAAAAGTCGACTTTACCAGCACGTAATAACGGATAGCTCACTTTTATGAATGCGTTGGACGGGCAAACTGTTTATGTAAATTTCAATTGCTTAGTAATTTTTATAGTTGCGACGAATGTCACCAATAATATTTATGTAAATATGTTCTCATGTAAGTGATAATTTAATATCTTTTGTGAGAATAAATGTCTTTAAACCTTAAAAATACTATACAAATATTTTCCGTGTTTGCTAGCGTATCTAAAATGCAGGCTGCTGTTCTCCCTTGTATATCGATACATATATTTTGGTCAAAGTATGAGCCAGCATTTTGGTAAAGAGCAAAATATATTGCATTATTTTTTTTTTAAATTTTAGTATTTTGTTTTAGATAAGTTTTAGCTATATCTTGCTATAATAGCTCTCGAAAGGATGAACCGATTTCAATATAGCTATTTTTTTATGTGTGCTTGTCAGGATTTTTCTAAGTTACGAGTATGTTTGATGAAATCTGTCTAAAATGGCCGCCGTTACAAAATGGCGGAATACATAATTATATTTTACAACACACTTCAATACGGGTATCAAATAAAAGGGATTGACTAGTCGTATAGATATACTAAATAAAACTTCAAATCCAATATGGCTAGAAAAAAATATCGTCGGGTATTTATAAAAAATTTAATGTACACTTGTTACTCAATTTTATTGAGTCGAAATCCCCTAGCAATCTAACTTCAAATATATATTGCTTGCTTCAATTTAATCCACTCCAGCAAATATCAAGACCTGTAAAATCAAAACACCGCTTCAATACAACGAAATAGGGTTTGCTCCAATCTGGCACGAGTATAATAATATGATTTGTTATACCAGTAGTATAGTTGTATACTAGCTGCAGAAGTTGTGTTGGAAACGCAGCGCTTTGCACAAATTGCATGTGTTTACACTTCTGAACGTTTAAATAATAATTTAATTTTTATTTAATTTTTAAATCTAGAAACTTATTGTCATATTGCACACCGCATATGCCGCATATGGTAGCCTACAAGGGACATTTTCATAATATTTTCCATGGTTACATTTTTCCTGTGGCTACGCAAATAAAATTATTTCATTTCATTATTTGCTTTGATTTTGATGAAGAAACTATGTATCTAATCATTCCTTATGAGCTAAATGACTAGGCTCTGGAATCGAGAGTTTTCGAATCTCTCTAGGGTTTCTGACTTGGCTTAACGACTGGTTGTACTAAGACTTTACCAGCAGCGACATACAATTTATCATGTCATTTGACCCACGGTAGCGCTAGGATATAAATCTAAATTTTTAAATGACATTCTCGAGTATGGTCACCCATCTAAAACTGTCCGCATCGACCGTTGCTTAACTTTGATAAATCACCCCTAAGAATATCAAGAAGTCACCTTAGCTGGGCAAGCTATACACTGTTTTTACTAAAATATAGTGATAAAGTTTTGGGTAATAATAAATACTCACCTGTACCTTAATATACCTATATATCATAGATTAATATTGAAGAAGAATTTATCATGATTCTTTGATATTTTCACCATTTCAAAAGCACTTTTTATAACAAGGCTTCTTGTACTCTCTTCTAGTTTTGTTGGATCTCAGATGATTGATAAAAATATAAAACTTAGGACTTTTACCTTTGAATAGAATCTTGGATAAGATATTAAAGTCTGATTTGATATCTATCGGTTTTTTTCTCTAGAATTCTTCATTCTTTATCAAAAATATTCTTATTACGTTCTTCTAGAGCAATCCATCAACAGAAAGCTCAAAATATTTTATTTAGATTGCATCTATTTTCTGCAGAAAAATGGTCAGTGTTTTCCACATGAGTGAGATACAGTAAAATTGAATTTTCATTTGCTTTTGAATAAATGAATACCGTCTGAACAATAAAGAAAAAACAATATTTGAAATATATACCAGCTAAATACGAGCTAGATCTCATGCAGAAACGTTATTTATGTGTAAAAAGAAGTATAGGTATTTTAAATTTAATAGATATGAAAAAAAGTTGCTGTTACTAAATAACGACTATTTTTCTAAAAATAAAACTATTTTCCAAAATCGTGTTTTGGAGTTCTAAAGATTCAAAACTGAATTAAAGCTAAAAAAACTGTAACCCGCAAGATATTATATATATATTTTTAAAGTATGCCATTTTGCTCTCATAGCGCTTTAGTAGCTTATTCTTATTGCAGGTTTTTTTGCAAGCAGCATAGCAAGGCACAGCAAGAGAAGTGATAGATTAAAAGTGAAATGGTGTGCAGTTAATCGGAATCGAGTTTAATAAAGCGAGGACGAAACTTACGACTCAGCTAATGAAGTAATGTAGTTCTCGCCGCAGTTAAATCGAGCGCAGAATATAATAGTAGGCGACGACGTGAACTCTGTAAGGCAATTTACTGTTTGCGAATTAGCCTGGTACGAAGTTTAATTTTTTCGAGCAAACCTGACACGAAATTTCATTCGAACTTTCAAAATTTAAGTACGAGTACGTTTCTTATTCATATTAAATCATACATTAAGTAATGTCTCGTAGATGCATACGAAAATAATATCAATTAACTATAGCCACTCCCCACGGTTTTGGTTTGAACTGTTTTCAGAAAATAACTGACACAAACCTCAAGTAAGTATTTTTTATTATAAAACCATTCATTAAATAATGGTTCGTAGATACATGTGACAATAATATCAATAACTAGCCACGCTACCCACGGCGTTAATCCACGATAAAATGAGCCTAATCTTTATCCATCTATGCTATCTTACACAAAATTTCATACTAATTAGTTCAGTTGTATGAGCGTGAAGAAGTAACAAACATACGCACACAAACATTCGCATTTATAATATTAGTAGAAAAGTTGATGATGAATGAATGATGAAAAGTTGATAAAGTGTTATTTTACAATGCATATTAATTGGGCATGTATTTTGCCATGTTAGTATATTTCAATTAAAAGAAATTGATAAATTAAGCAATATAATGATTTTGATTTTGTGCTGAGGCATGTCGGGTTGGTACCGACAAGGTAAGCGTAAGATAGCCGGTTATTATTCAGCTTTAATAAAATCTGTCGCCAAGTATCTAAAGACTATGCATTCTCCACCTCCGCAACAGTATCTATGTGGTAGAAATGCCTAGCTCTGTAAGTAAAAACAAATAGACTTGTCTAAATATAAAGTTACAATAAGTGTGTTCTAAGAAGCTTTTAAAAATAAAAAAATAACCGAAACAGGATTTAGCAGTTTTATGGTTATTTTAATCTTTTCAAAGAAATATATTGGTTCACCATCTGCAAGCTAAACAAACATCAATATAAACAGGAAACTGCAATTTCCACGTCAATAAAGTACACAAAATTGGCCAGGCTTTAACTTGGTAAGGCCCAAATTACAATTTACAGTTGGTAATTTGTCCTGAAACGGGTCGGTTACACAAAGTTACTTAATAGTTGCGTAGTTCAACCGGCAGAGTATTAGATATAAGCTCTTTATAAATGCATAGGCGGTTTCAACTTTGGTGCGACAGGGCCGCTAAACAATGTTGAGCCCAGTCCGGGTCAGGATACTTACTATAAAAGTGGCTTGGGAAATGAACCGCGAAAGTTAGTTCATTTAACTTTATCTGAGCTTCTAAACATTTTTGATTACTGTGTTGATTACATTACAGGCATTTGTTTAATAAATATTCGCTCAATTTAATAATCAGATTCAACAATCTATTATACAAATTGTTAATTGTAGTTGTTGTAGCATAGTCATTAAGTTTCATATTTCTACTATTACAAATGATTCTAAAGTATAAAAACCTTAGCACCCTGCGATGTGCACCACAGTACATTTAGAATATTGCACATTAGGATGGAAAAGCGAGCAAAACTCGTTTTCCCACTTTACTCACAACTTTTTTCTAGCAAATGGCTTTGTAATATCCACTGCACCGATATTACGTTAGACTTGCACGCGAGCCGCTAACATTTGCGGTTTTAATATCCTAATGGGTGGGAAAACACCTTTACTTACTTAATAAAACGTACTTGCTAGCTTGAATTGTACTATTTGTTTATATTCTTGGATCTTAAGTATATTTTTTATATTTGATACAAAAAGTAAATGCATGCGTGGGTGTGTTTAAGCAAAGCTTAGACGTGACAATATCGTTATTTATTTAGATTTAGTGCTCGTGATTTTAAACATACACGTAATAAATACCTCTGTATGATTCTATACCAACAAGTAACCATTCTTGCCAGTGTTTTTGTGAAAATATACTTAAAAGCGAAAGTATGATAACGATTTTATCGTTATTTATTTAGATTTAGTGCTCGTGATTTTAAATATACACGTAATAAATACCTCTGTATGTCTCTACACCAACAAGTAACCATTCTTGCCAGTGTTTTTTTGTGTGGGAAATTTAATAAAAAGCGAAAGTATAATATCTATTTTATCGTTATTTATTTACATTTTGTGTGCTCGTGATTTTAAACACACAAGTATTAAAAACCTTTGACTTTATTAACAACATACAACTATTCTTTCTTGACGGTTTTTAACGGTTAAAGTATAATCAAGAGTGAAAGTATAATAACTATTGTACTAAGTTTTAAGTTAATTAGTGACCCTCGAAGCAAAAGCAACGAGTTACTACACGTTTGACGTGTTTGTGTCTGCAGCTTCATACGAATAGCTTTCGAACGGATGAACCGATTTTAACTTAGCATTTTTGATTAAAAAGTATGTTAGTCTTGACTAACATATTTTTTCGTTTTAGCTATTTGATGAAAATCAGTTCAAGATAGCTGTTGCCACAAAAATGCAGATTGTATTTTTTATTACTCCCTCAATATGGATAAAAAATGCAAGAGCTTGTCTAGAAGAGTACAAACAAAATTATACATAGATATCAAATCTAAAGTGGCAACCATCTTCAAATAATATAAGTGTATTAAATATATTTATGAAATCGCTATTTGGAAGTAAAATTATGAACATACATATATTTAACGCTATATATAATATACAGTATATATATATAGACCCCGAGGACGACCACGCAGACGTTGGCGCGACGATATCGAAGAAGCAGCAGGAAGTACTTGGACTAGGCTGGCTCAAGATCGAATGTCCTGGCAACGCATGGAGGAGGCCTACACCCATATGTGGGTGCCCCAAGAATCTTTATAATAGTATTTTAATTAATTGTAATTTGTTATTAATAAACAGTAGAATGTATTTATATATAAAACTAACATAGATTTCTTTAACCCATTATATGTTTTTTAAGTTTCTGGGGAATAAATGGCTTTATTTATTTATTTTCTATATACAGTAGTCAATTATCCTTGCCAGCAGTTTAAAAGTAGGGCACGCAAAATCTCTAACGGTTCTAGAAAATCTCATAACAAAATACCCGTTTACGTGATTTTATCGGTTTACCCTAACGGGGTATTTACACCCCACGGTTCCGAAAACGGCTGTCTCTTTGAAAACTGACGGAAAAGCGGAAGTAGTAAATCTGTAATCCTCCTTGGAAGCTTGCGAGTAACTGGAAATTCCTGATCCTTATGTGCTGCCAGAATGTGTCGAATTTTACACGTCGTGAGTTGATATTTATGCCACGTACTAAACTTTGAAAGAGGCACTTTTAGAATATCTTTTAGCGAATTTAATATTTAAAAAAGAAAAATACGGTATAAAACTTAGTTTTGTAACAAATCTCGCTTTTAAAATCTATAATATCTATGACACACTCAAAACAACTTTTCTACTAAGAAACAAATGAACAAAAATACAACATTTTTTATAACGCTTACTTAAAGTTCGAGCACATGGTGTTTTTGGACTAACTTTGGTTATTTATCTAAAACGAATCCAAATGTATTGCTTTTGTATTATTACTTAGTAGATTTTACTGAAAAAAAACATGCACATATACATGAGTGTCTCATATGATTAAGTACATGTCTTTATATGCACATAAACGTAAACACCTATCTATAATATGCGTATTATTACACACGTAGAAGAAGTTGCATAACAGCCAACAAATCCGCTAACCGACACCACATATTTACTTATAACAATCTTTGTTCTCTTAATAAAGGCTGCAGAGGCGGAACAAACAAAAGATAAAAGATTATTATCATAATAATACTCGTGGAAATCTCATTAACACAAGTTATCTCACGTTAGGTACCCCCGCCATCTTCCTTTGTTCACATTATGTTGTCCAATCACGTTCACTTCGGAAACAATGGATTCAGCCCCTTGCAGGGTATCCCTATTAGATACAAAATACCCTAAGTGTAGGTACATGGGCTATGAAAATTAAAGTTTAACAATACATAAATATTGATTTTTTTTAAAGTCTAATATAATAAATTGTTTACCTTGATATTTAAAATTCAAAGTTTATTAAATTTCAGAAAAAAGTAAAATAAAATTTCATGCGGCTTCAGGTATGAAACTGGACGTTAACCCGTGTATTGATACTTAGTCCTTCCCATTTTATAATCTTGCTTGTGTACATTTACAAACTTATAGATAAATTCACAATTTTATTTAAGATAGTTTTTACCTTTATGTATGTTTATGATATGTTTTTTACCTAGACAGCACCAGAAGCTCGGGCAACTAAGGTAATCTGAATAGATTAACAAAGTTAAGCAACTTACAATTCACTCAGTCTTAGGATGGGTGACCAATGCAAAAGACCTTAAAAGTGGCTTTTTCGTCTAGGCTTAAACGTGGAACAGATGACACGTTAAATTGCTGGTTAATTCTTAGTATTATTCTAAGAATTAACCAGCCAGTCGTTAAGCCAAGTAGGCCCTGGGACGGTTTGAAAACTCTCGACACTAGAACTTAGCCACTTCGCTCATACGAAATTAAAATACCCACATCAAACAGTTCCACATTAAAAAAACTAAAATCAAATCCTCCGGAACTACAAGATCGATTTGAAAAATTATTTTACCTTTGGAAAACTACATTATCCCTGAGTAACATAGGCTATATTTTGTTTCTCTTTGCAACTTAGATAGATTATTTTATAGCCCACGCAAAGTCGGGACGATCTGCTTGTTGGTAGTAAAACTACTATCACGTGATTTAATTAAAGGTATATTATCTGAAAGAGATAATCTTCTCGTACCCTTTATATTGCATCGTTTTTATTCGCAACCGATGGACGGAAACAGATAGGTCCGGTTGTAATATTTATAGGAATCGAAGGGTATTGTGGTCCAGCAGCTGTTGTCACGTAGACAACACTGGATGGAGATTTCAGCGGCAAATGTACCAACATAAACCTTACTCGGTGATGGCTGGATTTGGGGTTTACGACTCTCATTCTCAACTCTGAGAGTAGATCAGTACCTACGAGTATATTAGTTTATTTCTACTATATTTTCAGTTATTGGAATCTCAGACAAATTTATGAATTCAGTAATAAAATTGGATCACCGTCTGACATTCGTGGTATTTTTCCAATAATAACGTGATTCAAATTCCAGCGTTTCTATAACTATTTCTGTTTTATCTAAGTCCAATATTATCACTTAGGAATTTGTCGTATTTGCGTTCACTCCACGAAGACGGAACGAGTGGAATTTTATGGAAATTCTAAATTGAAATTGACAATATCGTTAAATACCTTCTAGCGATTTAGTGAAGGCATTCGTTAAAGGCATTAGAGGAATTTGTACAATATTTGTAAACAGGCTAAGGTATTTTTGGATAAAGAAAAAACATTTCGACAAATGAATTTAAATACTTCCTCAAACAGCTCTTATATATTGCAGGATTTCTTCTAACATTCCATAAAAAGTTGCTTCTGAGAAAACAATGCCTTATTTACGAAAGAAATCGTTTTATAGATGTCTCCTAAATTTATGAGCAATTTCGTTGCTTTACTGTCGTAATCATTATTCGGGAGAGCCTCACTTCAATTCCAACTGTGTTTAACGACGCAGATACAATCTGAAAGGGAACTTCTAAGCCTCATACATTCTCATAAACAAGGGTAAAGCGAAAAAAAACTGCTGCATATAAAGTGTAAGCTCCGCAGGACCGGAAGTCCGGCGCTTGCCGCATCCGACTGTCTGCTACTGAAAGCCTTTTAGTTCAATTTAGCGTAAAAAAGAGACCAACCACGCTTTCCCCGTGTTTTATGCCACTTGGGAAATTGTGTTCATCTTGTCCGCGTATTGACATGTTTTGCGGTTTTTTAATTCTAAAAAAGGTCGCTTTTGTTTATTTTTGATGTGGTCACAGCAAGCCTGAAAGCGGATGAAGTTATGTATGATATGAAATTTTGTTTATATGACAGTATATGCACCCTTCGGGGTACTTAGGGGAGTTAATTTGGGATAAAAATAGCGTATGTGTTAATCTGGAATCTAAACTGTATTCTCACCAAATTTCATCGAAATCGGTTCAGTTGCTTAAGCGTGAATAAGTAACAAACATATTATATACGTACGCATTTATAATTTTAGTGGGATTTACAATTATATGTATTGCCCATAGCCCAGAATAGGTCTATATAGTCACCAAAAAATGTGTACAGTACTTCAAAATTCTGCTTATATCCTCTATAGATATAACGACACAGACGACACAGATAATGGACCTCGGGTATGGAAATCTCATGTATGTATATTTGATTTGTTTATAATTTTGAATTCTAAAGGTGTTTAAAGATATCTGCAAATCGCTGGTGGACAAAACAAATGACTCCAGCTTACCTTGGCTAACGCTTAAGTTTGGCCATCGAGCGAAGTAATGCCGCTAGCATATTAGGCGCGGATAGGTTTAATTTTAAAAGAAGTGTAGTTTTTAATATAGATACGTACATTTAATGTTATATTATGTTATCCTTTGTTTATAATAGAATATAGATAAGTATCTGATATTTGACTGTAATTAATAATAGTTTTTAGTATAATTACAATATTATACTGCTTAAACAAAATATTCGTTCCTACTAACAGGCGCGTAGGTTTAACGTCACGCCAAAACAAATATTTACGCAAGGTCTTTAGTAAGGCTGTTGTTTGCCCACTTTACATGCAAATTTCTAATGCAGAACTACTGTATAAACACATAAAACTAATGAAAACAGTAGTCCATTTAAATACATTCAAGCATTTTCCACAACGAGTTGAAAACAGTTCATACGAATGGCGCTGTTAGGAAAATTGGGGCCATTATGAAAACGCAAGTCAGGCCTGTAACTAGGGTTTTACAGAAGGGTAAAAAGAAAATGTTTTAAGTTGTATCAGGTTAAAGCAGTGGCGTACTAAGAATGAGGGAAAGGGGTAATAAAATAAAGATATCTTTTGTACTTTGTAAACTGTTATCGTAAGGCATATTATATATTAACACGAAACAAACGGTCACACTTACTTAAAGTAAGTCTTTAAGTAAGTGTGACCGTTTGTTTCGTGTAAATATATAAATATATCTTCCTTATAGCTAGGCATTTGTCCACCATTTGGTGCGTAACCACTCCAGTAAGCGTCACTTTGGCCTAAGGTTCCAGAGTAAGCATACTCTGAAATATCTGGCTCTCAAAAAATCTACTAAAAAACCTTATAACCATAAATTGTTGTATCCACGTTTAAAGCAAATATGCCATCATTAGTCAACAAAAAAAAACTGTGGGTGCCTTACCATGGTTTTACAGTATGAAGAGTTCCCGAATACTGGTTATTGAATAATACCCGTAAAAGTCATCTATATTATTTGTTCTAGGCAATATACGGATGCGGATATTCCCATCATTCAATGAATTTCGTTGGAAAGCGTTAGCATTGTTTAATTGAGGTTGTCATGGCTCCGGAAAACAAGAGTGATTTTTTCCAAGTTTGACCGCATAACATGACATAACATGGTCAGCCATGTTATAACATGTTAGGCATCATCATCTACTGAGGCAGACGCCTTTGTGGATTCGCCATAATGGTTTTATACAATAAATACTAAGAACTCTCTTCTTCTTAGTCGTAGCTTCATTAATGAAGGTCGTGTCTAATACGGAGTGTCGATCACTCGGTTAACGATGGTCTTCCACTGTTTCCTGTCCTCGGCGGTCTTAAAAGCTTCGGCAATAGGTAGGTTGAATATCCGAGAATTCTTTGGTAGCAGAATTCTGCCTTACTTCAACCATGACGTTGGGAATTCTAAAACGAAACTAAAGGCCAGTAATTGAGGTGGCCGCAATAATGCGAGGGGACAGCACCAGACCTTCTCCATTATAATTAGGTGACGCAAATTAGATTCGTTCAAATTAACAACAGCCGTTTCGGTTTAATTTTGGGGTCTTTACTGGTATCTCTTAAAATTTTACTTTAAAGATAAAATTCCAACTATTTTGTATAATTATTTATATTCACTTTTTACTAAGAAAACTTTTCCAAAAACTTATACTAGTTAAATAACTAATTATATCTGTTTGTAGTACTAAACATATCCCTGTATTTTTTTTAGTCAGGTAAAAAGCTAGGCTAATCATATTATTTTACAAAACTTTAATATACGTAACATTAACATAAAATGAGTGTATATCATTTAGAACATGCGGTATTTAGTTTATATGTATATTAAAATTTTAATGGGAGTAAATACATATACTTAAGGACTGAAACATCTAAATGTGTTTTAAGAACAACGATGACGAGTAATCAACACAACAACTATTTAATTAAAAAAAATACGTAAAGTCGAACATATAACCCTCTTCTTTTTTGAAGTGGATAAAAAATATTAAACAATTGCGTAAGTAACGTACATTTACAGTATTGGATAATTGGACACGCGAGCAATACTTGTAAAAATATATACCTAGAGAATACTCACTTACCTTAATCTCTACTTTACCGGAGCCATGAAAACCTTGATTAAACAATGTTAACTGCAAATGAACCCTGTCATAATACGACTCAATAGCAATGGAAGCCTCATTTATCCGTTGACCATTCGATATTTTTGCCCGTGTCGTGTTACCGGCTGGTTCAATTAGTATTCCGTTTCTGAGCGAGCTAATTGGATTGTTGCTTATTGTCTGTTTGAAATTAGTACCGAATTTTTTTTCCCGCTCCACTTTTTTTTAGGTCTGTCAAAGTGGGTTTACATTCAGAAAGCGTTTGATATGTTGGTTCCTACATTTGTTTAACTGTTGCTTAATAACGCCAATTATTGCAAATCCAATTAAAAAAAAAATAAAAAAAAATTACATTTTAACGGGTTTTAATTGGTTTTTGTGATTTTCTAAGTAGGTACAATGAAACAGTAAAGTTTAAGTTTGGTAAAATATGCTGGTATGTTTGATTAAAATTATTTTTCATCGAAAGCCTGAATGGTAAAGGATTTTTTTTAAATTCATATGAAAATAATAAATGTGAAAGATAATTCTTCAAATTGCTACACATATAGCTGTTTTATAATTGAGAGTTGTATTAGTTCTGAAAAATTATGTGGTTGATTTTTATAAAGTTAGAATAACATCACTCACATTAGAGTGCCAAAAAATTTAATATTATAAAAATAAAATTAAATATGTAAATTGGGTTTGAAATAAAATGGTTTCAATTGTTTTTGACAGCTTTAATTAAACAGGTCTGTGCTTTATTTTTGTTACATTATAGTAAGTACTACGTGCTTCTAATGAAAACATATATGAAATATTTTATATGAAAGTCATAGTTAGTGGCACATTAATTAGGAGACGGTTGACAGCAACCTTTGAATAAATACTTGAGTCGAACGTATGACGCACTCCATGTAATGCGCTAAGATGCCTAATTGAATGAGCCAAGCTAGATTTCGCTAATGGCTCTCCAGAGATGTGAGAAAGCTAATTCACTAGTTTGGATAGAGGTTGAATTTCGGTGATTTCAATGAAATGTTACTTCTTTGTTCCTTAGACTAATTTAACTGAGAGCAAAGTTTTGTTAGCGTCTGTGTCAGCATTAGTTTTGCTGGAACTGGATTTTATTTATCAGCGTTATTTATGAAAACTGAGAAAGTTCTTGGTAAATAACTTTTGCTAGCTTAGCGTGACGTTAGAATGTCCAAGTTGATATCTAAAATTAAAATTGTTTAATCGTTATTATAAACGAAATTGTAATTAATTACTTGCTACACCCCGCTGTGAATATAATTGCTTTTCGTTTCGTATTTTGACGAATTAAAAAGTAGCCTATATGTTAAGCCAAGCTATTAACTATTTCCAAACCAAATTTCAATCAAAAAGCTTCAACCGATTAATGAGAACAAGTAACAAACACCCACACACACACACACATTTACACACATACACGCAAAATTGGGATGAGATATCACATCTGAACCAAATCCAAATTAATTTTAAAATTAAAGATTATCCTAAAATAGATTTAACTCAATTATCCAAGGCATTTAGCTCTCTAGATAGATACGTTGGCCGCAACCGCGCGGAAGTTAGGCGCTAACCACGAGCGGCAAGTTCCCGACTTTGCCCAACAAAAGCGGCGACTAAACGTCTTAAGTTGTCTTATGGCTTTACGACAACTGGAGCCTTCGCTTCGAACTGCTTCGGCACCGTTTTACAACTTGGTCGTACGCCGGCGATTATTAATAGTCCGAGTTATTTGTTATGTTTATTGTGGATTTACTAGTCTAGGATTTAGGTGTTGTATAACGATTCCGAAATTTCATGAATTAAGCTTTTCGTCAACTTTCAATTTAAGAATCGCAGGAATTTGGGGTAGGTTACACGAGTCTGAAGTTTTCATATCTAATGTAACTAGCTACCTAAATGATGCTACATCGTAGGCTGCTTTGCAACTGTATCAAACTAAAACCTACAACAAAATATAAATCAATTTTTTTGTTTAATATAATACGAACTTTGAATGAATTTTGGGTAAAAGTAATACATTATTATAATAAGTTGCTTTAAAATTTACGTCTTACGTCACTTAGAATTATATTACTTAATAAAAACAAAAATTACCCTTTTAGAAACTATTTATTACATTACTGTGTAAATAATACATTTTAAATAATTTATGTAATTAGCAACAATTAAAATTAAATAGTTTGCAAATTTGATGCTAAAATGCTACTGATATATTGGGTCGACGAATTTTGCTACGAGCTCCACATTTTTTTACCCCATTCAGTATTATGCATTTGTTTTAACTCCTAACATCCATAATAGTCTTACATAAAAATATAACTCTGGTCTTTTACAAAAGATATTTAGGAAACCTAATTTGATAGACTTCTCTACGCTCAAAGATACATGTAACTAACAAATATAGATGTTGTAATATGATACTACGGATCCAAAATAGATAGAGATAGATATATACATAATTATAGATACAATACATACGATTACTGAGGCAAACTTGAGGATGAAAAGATGTTATCGCTGATTATATTAGCCTATACAGTCCTTCATATATTTTTACAGTAAAATACTATTTACAATCAAGTCCCAGCTCAAAATATCTTCAGAATGTAAATTAATCCAGCTATCGAGCTTTGTTTGACCAATGAAGTGGCATAACAAGGCACTGTCAAAGCCAAGCTCCATACAACACTTGGAGAAGGCACCCTCAAATACATCATTTGCATTGCGTAATGCATTCTGAGGATCGCATTTCCATATTGAATGGTTGTGTTGTATCAATTATTTTGTATTAGTATGTGTAATGTGCATATTGTGTGGGTTTGTGAATAGCATACTACTGTTTGCATTATTAAAAATAAGTTTCACTTTTGAACGGGTATTGCAACTAATAAAAAAAAAAATATTAGGACACATTCACACACGCCTGGTTAGCCCCATACTGAACCATTTCTAGCTCGTATTATGGTTGCTAACACAACTGATTTACTACATATACATACATACATATTGTATATAAATACATATTTAACCCATAGCCAACAAATTTAGTTAAGCACAAAGATGTTGACCGGGCCGGGAATCGAACCCGGAACCTTCAGATTAGCAGACCGGCATAACTTTTACGCCAACGAGGTTGTCAATGTCTAGGGTATGCGTCCAGACACGGATATTTTTTTTAAATTAAGGTTAGTTATTTTCTAGTTTTAATTTGTAGAATGCCTTTTTTATTTTTTGTATAAACAATGTAAAGTATTTTTAGTTGTGCACTTATGTCATTTGTTCTAAAACTAACAAACCACAAATATAATAATAAAGAAGTATTATTATCCTATTATGCTAACATACTGATTTTGAGTAACTGTTCCTTAATTATGGTTCAAGTAAATTTGTGTTCGTCTTTGCCATTTGCCAAATTCGTGATTCTTCTTTTTTTAGGCAATCTGTTTTGTCGATAGATGTCTAAAAGACAAAAAAAATATTGAGTATTAAATACCTTTTTTAATTTCCTAGTTTGACTCAGCAATTTGACCCGTGATTCAGCTATTGCAGTATATGTTGCTTCCTACTCAAACGCCAAAGCTCCACGCTCATGGGCTAAAAAATGTGGATGTTATCATTTATATATTTAAGAAAGAATAAATTATAATTAAAAAGAAATAGTTAATGTTTAAATAAATTGTACATAAATATAATCCATCGGATACAAGTATGGAATAGGAATTACACATTCAAGCCTCTTCAGTATCCAGGATCAATGCCTGATATAAGGCCCGGATGTTTGGGTGAAAACTCATTGTGTGACCCTCTTAGCAAGACAGTGATCTCCTATCCGTCCCGGCCCAACTTAAAACCCCACTTCTAATAGCCCTTTAGCCTAGAAGTAGTAGGCATACCTTATATTAGAAACGAGAAAATATAATACGAGTATACATATACACAAAAGAACCGACGTGTTTTGACCACGCTCGCAAGTGAATGATCTTTATCATAGATGTAATACTCGTACATACTCGTACTAATACTAAGATCTAACCAAAATATTACCAGGGATAACATTTTTTTTAGCTATCTTCCCCTAAACGTTACGAGGGACATGTTTTATTCTTATTATTTTTTCAGACAGGTATTATTATTATTATAGGATGTAGTGGTAGGATAGTAGGATGTAGTGGCTAGGTATTATTTTAGGATGTAGTGTATTGATAGGAATTTACTCAACTCGCTACAACACATGTATTAGACAGCCTTTAGCTCCAGATCCTAGCCCTCCAACACTGCGAGCTTCTCTCGACCGAACCATCGTACAGTCTCACTTAATACGGGCACAATGCACTGTTGCCGCTCGATTTATTCCTTTTGTACCTAACCGTAGTGAGCTGCCAGAACAAAAACTTTTAAACGTTCCGTTGTTAGGTTTTGATGGTTATTTTTAGCGTTTGGACAATTGAAAGAACAAAGTTGGCGTTCCCGCGGTTGTGAGGCTAAATGCTGATTAGATTGAAACAATACGAAAAGTTTTCTCACTGAAAATGTTGGAAAAATGTATAACATGTGCAATACACGGCAATATGCATATTTTGTTTAAGGTCGATGTAGCTTATAGTACCCGCCAAAAAAGTGATTTCTGGTGCTGAAATACTTAAAATGGCATCATGAAATAACTAATGATGTGCGCAAATGTACATTCAGGCAAAATCCTGTATGATTTTAATCGTACAGAATACATACATAGACACACTAATCAGATTACAATCAGACGCAGAAATAGCACATATAATACATAGTTTATATCTTACAATATTCATAGATGCCGTCTGAGTACGCTAATTAATGCTTTAGTAACTGGTAAGTTTAATAAACGAAAGACACGTCACACACAGAGAACAGACGTAGATACACAGACTAACACGAAGTTATGAACATTTTGCTCAAAGCAAAATATTTCAATGCAAAACAAGGTGCTTAAGTAGTACTTCTCAAAGCCCTTTAAAGTTATCGGTGTAAGTTATGAACTAACTATAGTAGCGCCCCACGGTTGTTCCCGCATTAATCCTGAGCAATTGATAATCCATAGTCAAAGTTATTTTCATACGAAATCTCATACATTTCGATTCAACCATTTTAGCGTGAAAAATCACAGACAAATATTTGTGGGAAGTGGGATTTCAGAATTGAACAAGCATTGTAATAAAGTGAATGTACATTTTTGTCACATGTCTTCTCCTCGGACAGGAAATAATTATTTTATTTTTGAAGTAGCCATGAGTATATAAGTAAAATTATAAGTGATATGATACCTTAAAGGATAATAATAAAACTTCTTTAGCGTGGCATTACCAGTAGTGCATTTTTTAAATAACGTAAAGTGGGTATGTATTTGACGCGTCTAGTGCTGAATCTGGTGTTACAGCTAAATGATATAGTCAATAATAAATAGTCATTACTTAACAAATACATCATGCAAAATCGAGCCATCGAACCCACAATATACAAAGTATGTTGGTACAAAATCGAATACCTCTCGACTCGATTCCTTGTAAGTTGATTCCGATTCGATTCTATTCGGTTTAGTGCGGCTTTATTCTAAAGTAGAATTTTTATTCCGGACTTAGTGCTCATGGTACCGATAGAAAGGGCTTAGAATAAATTGAAAGATTGCTTAAATAGAATAGTTTTAGCATAACCATAGTTTTTCAATTATAGTTTTCATATATCGCACTAAAATTATCTTCTCCTTTAGATAATATAACCGTTTTTCATTGCTAGATTTCAAAAGAGTTAAGAAAAAAGAAAAATTCTTTCAATTGGGGCAAACACAAATTTATACATATAAATACTAGCTGAGCCGGCAAACGTTGTTTATCCTTATCACTTAGGGGTATGGAAAATAGAAGTAGCCGATTCTCAGAGCTACTGAATACGCTTATAAAATTTGGTAAAAATCTGTCAAGCCGTTTTGGAGGAGTACGGCAACTAACATTGGGACAAATTTTATGTATTAGAAGATAGATTAATTAAAAACAAATGAACAAATTTTGCCGCAACACAGTCGCAACAAACAAATGCCGGTGACGTATGGCTGTTACGGCTGTTAGTAGTGTAATCACGTGTTGAATAGAGTTAAGAAATGTTCCTAATATGTATATACATATATGTAATTTTACATAGGTAAATATTCCAGGCAATTTAATATACCAGATACCAAAATTATATGCGGGCGTGTGCGTATATGATGCTTTATGGACCGTGAACAGAGATATCATAATTGTAATGCCAGTATGGACAATTTGTATGTATTTAAAAAAATATTCGGAGTTTTCAATAAAACATATCGAAGTCAATTAGATACATGGAAAAGTATACACCAGATGGCAACGTTAGTGCACCAGTACGGTTTGCGTAAAGTTTTTTTAATATATCACACTAAACGACACTGTGGCATTTCTATAAAATATTGGGCCATTACTTAATCTTTTATCTATATTTTATCCTTTTCTGAACGTATTTGGTAGCATTTACACAAATTAGCTTACGGGAGATTTTAGCAACACAGACTTGTGTATGGATCTGCGGAACTAACCTACAAGCCAGCTGACAGCAAAGTTCGTGTTGAGTTTTGTCGAGGTAAACTTTTTTTCTACGACCAGAAGTCTATTTAAATGTATATAACAGTACTAACTGATCGTCTTGGCTTAGCTCGGGCTATAAATTAACCTAAATTACAAAGAAAAACAAAATGCCTATGTTACTCAGAAAAAAGCCTAAGTAGAGGCCCTTCCCAACGGCGGAAATTTTTGAATTCGGTCCAGTATTTCCGGGGACTGTTTGCAAACAAAAAATCACTCTTTCTCATTATAATACGATATTATATTGGTAAAGATGAAAATATAAAAAAATAAAAATATATTTAAATTGGATATAACTTTACACACTGGCCTCATTTTGTACCCAACACCCATACTGCCCTTACACATACAAGAGATAACCCAAAACGCTTCCATACAAACAGACAAATAATTCACCCGTTCTGTATTGTGCGAAGAAATGAAGTGTTACTGGCATTCATAGCTGAGGCGAGTGCTCTCTCTGCTCTAATGGACCTATTATTGTTCATACATATTTACGACAAGTTAGTAGTTTGTTTATATCTTGCGATGGTTCTCGATGGAGATGTTTTCTGGAGAAAGTTGGTATACTCGAATGATGTTAAGACAAAAATGATGTAAAAGGAAAAAAGCAGAACATTTTCCAAGTATTCTATTTGTTGTCGTTTTATCCAGTTGGTTTAAAATACAAATAGCTTTAAATAAATCTTTTTAAATCTAAATAATTTTAAACAAAAACAGTACACAATTTAGAGTTAAAACAAATTGTATTTTGTGTTATATTCGCAAACGAATGTGTGACAATAATAAATTAAGGGCGCGGCTTAGGTATACGAGTACGTTACTCGAATGAAAATTATATTTCTAAAAGGATCACAGTCCGTTCCATGTTCAAATTTTCTTATAGTTGCATATTTAAATCAAACTATAATTTAATGTAAGTTAATCTGTGTTTTGTTTATAAATAAAAAAAACATAATTCATTAAATATTGTATGTAATACTAAGGGGAAATAAAATGTAGATTCTATTTATTTTTTTACTCTGAATAAGTCAGCGTTTGACCACAATTCACCTGATGGTAAGTGATATTGAGGTCTACGGTGGATTGCGCTTACCTGAAAAGAACCAGTCCACTCAGGTTCAAAATATAGAATGGGGTATATGTACATACTAGCAGCTGATAAATGCGATGTAACACGCATTAATTTGGGATAAAAAATAGCCTATGTTGATATCCAAAGTATAAGCTACCTCTGTACCAAATTTAATTTTAACCAGTTAACCCGTTTATATGTGGAAAAGTAAGTAACATACACACGAATATTTGCATTTATTATTAGTTATAAGTAGGATATATTCTACGTATATAATTTAAGTAAATACCACCCAAAGTCCCAACCAGACAGAATTGACAAAGACATATAGGCAAAGGGTTATTGGTAAAATCTTTACGGTCGCTTACCTCCGTCTCTTTGTAGTGACAACTTCAAAGCAAAGAAAGCCTTTTGATCACCGCCACGAGGTTATATGAAACCTACTGCGTTACCACTAACCAAACATTTCTTTCTACGTCTGTTATTTTTATTCGAGTGGGTTGTATGAATCGATACAAGAATGTTACCTTTGTAAATGTTAAAGTTGAGCATTTGGTTAGCTATAAGAATATGTTTGAACAAGTACAAATAAAAAAAGTTTAGATTTCGCGACTCAAGATTATGTGACTGTACCGTTTTTTTTTTGTTGTTGTCTTTTTTCCCCTAACATAATTAGGGACATTTTGCATCTTAATAATATTAACCTAATTGCGTTTAGTATACTTACATTTTTAAATGTTACTGGAACTAAGACTATGCCGATTATGTGTGATTTAAAACTAGTTGCACCCCGCGGTCTTACCCGCGTTAATCCGGGATAAAAAGTAGACTATATATTAATCCAGGGTCTTACCTATCTTCGTACCAAATTTCATGAAATTTGTTTCAAAAAACTGTTTGAGCGCGATGAAGTAACAAACATACAAACACACACACAAAATTTCGCATTAATTATATTAATAAGATGTATCATAGTGTATAGTATTCTAATTGCTTAGCTCTTATATGATACCTATGTGAGGGAAATTGCAAAAATAAGTGATCCGCCATTTTGTAGCGATGGCCATCTTGATCCGATTTATCATCGTTTATCAAACACAGCTAAGGATAAGTCAGCCTAATACACATAATTTCATACCAAAAAATATACACACAGCACGTCTAACTAATAACTCTCCGTCGTTTTTGACGCCGTTTAAAACAATAGTTGAGTGAAAAACTACACAGAAAAGAGAGAAGATTTCTATTAAAATCTCAATAATATTGTAAACGCAAAAGTTTATCTCTCTCTCTCTCTCTCTCTGTGTGTGTGTGTATGTGTGTGTGTGTGAGTATGTGTGTATGAATGTTTGTTACTTCTTTACGCTCAAAGGACTAAACCGATTTTGATGAAATTTTTGCGTGGACATAAGGTATACGCTGGTTTTATACACATAGTTTTCTTTTATCTCAAAATACCCGCGTATTTTGGGATATGCTATATGGTATATAGCTAGTATGTTTTATATTTTAAGAAAACAAAAATATTTTCGCGCTCTACAATATTCTACTGCAACACATGGTAGCAATACTGCTAACTGTTCCATATCAGTATTTAATAGCGTAAAGTGACAAAATAACACAATATTTATGACACAATCGACTCAGGTGAAACCACAGGCGACCGCTTGCTCTACCGTAATGTATTAAAGTACATCGGTCGGTGGTTAAACGTTCCGCGGAACGACCCACGAGCGCTAAGCGGTTCAAAAACCCATCGGATTAATACGGGCCGTAAAATAAATTGCACGTATCACGTATCGCACTACTAGTTGTAATAGGGTTGGAAAGTATTTTTAAATTTCATTATTTTAAAGTACACAAAAAAACATGATTTAATAATATACTGTAAAGCCATAATGTCTAAACAATCTTTACTAATTGTTGTTTAAGTCAAATCGATGGCTCAGTCAACGTGCGGCTGCCTCATATTCTGAAGATTGTGTGTTCATTTCCCGCTAATGCTCGAGTTTTCGGTGAAGGAAAACATCGCGAGGGTACCATAGCATGGTAGAGCCTTTTTAGTGCGCACCTGGCTATCAACCACCCACCCTCAAGTAGAAAAATCTGTCGCCAAGCACCTCCGTTCCTGTGTTCCGGCATCATTGAGAGCCAGTTATTCCAGACTAGGCGTGCTCTACGCACGGTCGGAGTGTAATATAAAATTTGGTAAAAGTCGGTCAAGCCGTTTCGTAGGAGTACGGTAACTAACATTGGGACAAAATTTTATGTATTAGAAGATAGATAAATTAAAAACAAATGAACAAATTTTGCCGCAACACAGTCGCAACTCAGCAATTGCCGGTGGCGTGAGGCTGTTACGGCTGTTAGTAGTGTAATCACGTGTTAAACAGAGTTAGTAACGTTCCTAATATGTATATTATATGTAATTTTACATAGGTAAATATTCCAGGCAATTTAATATACCAGATACCAAAATTATATGCGGGCGTGTGCGTATATGATGCTTTATGGACCGTGAACAGAGATATCATAATTGTATTGCCAGTATGGGCAATTAGTATGAATTTAATAAAATATTCGGAGTTTTCAATAATACAATATATCGAAGTCAATTAGATACATGGAAAAAGTATACATCAGATGGCAACGTTAGTGCACCAGTACGGTTTGAGTAATTTTTTTTTTAAATTTATTACACTAAACGATACTGTGGCATTTCTATAAAATATTGGGCCATTACTTAATTTTTTTATTTATATTTTATCCTTTTCTCAACGTATTTGGTAGCATTTACACAAATTAGCTTACGGGAGATTTTAGCAACACAGACTTGTGTATGGATCTGCGGAACTAACCTACGAGCCAGCTCACAGCAAAGTTCGTGTTGAGTTTTGTCGAGGTAAATTTTTTTTCTACGACCAGAAGTCTATTTAAATGTTAATGTCTTTTTATATATAACAGTACTAACTGATCGTCCCAGCTTCGCTCGGGCTATATATTAACCTAAATTACAAAGAGAAACAAAATGCCTATGCTACTCAGCAAAAAGCCTAATGTAGATTCCTTTCCCAACGGTAGAAATTTTTGAATTCGGTCCAGTAATTGCGGAGACTATATTCGACAAACAAATAAACAAAATCACTCTTCCTCATTATAATATAGGTATAGACGATAAGAATATATTTAAATTGGATATAGCTTTAAATATTGGCCTTATATTGTATCCAATACCCATACTGCCATAACACATACAAGAGATAACCCAAAACGCTTCCATACAAACAGACAAATAATTCACCCGTTTTGTATTGTGCGAAGAAATGAAGTGTTACTGGCATTCATAGCTGAGGCGAGGGCTCTCTCTCTGCTCTAATGGACCTATTATTGTTCATACATATTTACGACAAGTTAGTAGTTTGTTTATATCTTGCGATGGTTCTCGATGGAGATGTTTTCTGGAGAAAGTTGGTATACTCGAATGATGTTAAGACAAAAATGATGTAAAAGGAAAAAGCAGAACATTTTCCAATTATTCTGTTTGTTGTCGTTTTATTCAGTTGGTTTAAAATATAAATAGCTTAAAATGAATCTTTTTAAATCTAAATAATTTTAAACAAAAACAGTACACAATTTAGAGTTAAAACAAATTGTATTTTGTGTTATATTCGCAAACGAATGTGTGACAATAATAAATTATGGGCGTGGCTTAGGTATACGAGTACGTTACTCGAATGAAAATTATATTTCTAAAAGGATCACAGTCTGTTCCATGTTCAAATTTTCTTAAAGTTGCATATTTAAATCAAACTATAATTAGATGTAAGTTAATCTGTGTTTTGTTTGTAAATAAAAAAGCATATTTCATTAAATATTGTATGTAATACTGAGGGGAAATAAAATGTAGATTCTATTTATTTTTTTACTCTGAATAAGTCAACGTTTGGCCACAATTCACCTGATGGTAAGTGATATTGAGGGCTACGGTGGATTGCGCTTACCTAGAAGGAACCAGTCCACTCAGGTTCAAAATATAGATTAGGGTATATGTACATACTAGCAGCTGATAAATGTGGTGCTACACGCATTAATTTGGGATAAAAAGTAGCTTATGTATAGATCCAAAGTATAAGCTACCTCTGTACCAAATTTAATACCAATCAGATTAGCCGTTTGTTTAAATGTGAAAAATAAGTAAAAAACACAAAAACGTTTGCATTTATTATTAGTCATAAAAAGGTCCTACTTATATAATTTAAGTAAAGACCGCCCAAAGTCCCAACCAGACAGAATTGACAAAGACATATAGGCAAAGGGTTATTGGTAAAATCTTTACGGTCGCTTACCTCCGTCTCTTTGTAGTGACAACTTCAAAGCAAAGAAAGCCTTTTGATCACCGCCACGAGGTTATATGAAACCTGCTGTGTTACCACTAACCAAACATTTCATTCTACGTCTGTTATTTTTATTCGAGTGGGTTGTATGAATCGATACAAGAATGTTGCCTTTGTAAATGTTAAAGTTGAGCATTTGGTTAGCTATAAGAATATGTTTGAACAAGTACAAATAAAAAAAGTTTAGAATCCGTGACTCAACATTATGTGACTGTGCCGTTTTTTTTTTTTGTTGTTGTCTTTTTTCTCCTAACATAATTAGGGACATTTTGCATCTTAATAATAATATAATTGTATTTGATATGCTTACATTTTTAAATGTTTCTGGAACTAAGACTGTGCCGATTATGTGTGATTAAAAACTAGTTGCACCCCGCGGTCTAACCCGCGTTAATCCGGGATAAAAAGTAGCCTATATGTTAATCCAGGGTCTTAGCTATCTTCACACCAAATTTCATGAAATTTGGTCCAACTGTTTGAGCGTGAAGTAGTAACAAACACACACACACACACACAAATAATTGATCCACGCCATTTTGTAGTGACGGCCATCTTAGTCCGATTTATCATCATTCATCAAACACAGTTAAAGACATGCCATCCAAATACACATACATACAAAAATCTAAATCATATAATGCCACCGCTATAATGCCACCTACAGACAGACACTCACACACATACACTAAAAATATTCAGAGGTATTTTAATTTATAAAACTAAAATTTAATTTACTTATACTTTGACCTAAGGTAGACTATCTTGCACTTGATAGACTACATACAATAGAGTAGATATAGATACCAAAAAAAATTGAATAGAAAAAGTTTGTTTGTGTGTGTGTGAATGTTTGTTTCTTATTTACGATCAAAGGACTGGACCTATTTCGATGAATTTTGGCGTGGTGATAGGGTAGATCTTATCAACTCATAACTTATTTTTTTTTGACACATTTCACACTATTTCGTATTATGGTTACTAACACAACTGATATACTACATATACATACATACATTTTTTATATAGACACATATTTAACACCCACACCGACAGCCAACAAATTTAGTTCAGCACAAAGATTTTGGCCGTGCCGGGAATCGCATCCGGAACCTTCTGATTGGCAATCCGGCATGGCAACCATTACGCCAACGAGGTCATCAATTAACGCGAGTAACACCACGGGGTGCAACTAGAATATTTTATATATCCAGGAAACAAATATTAACGCGATCAACAATAATCTACAGCAACACATGGTGTCAATACTGCTAACTGTTCCATATCAGTATTTAATAGCATAAAGTGACAAAATAACACAATATTTATGACACAATCGACTCAGGTGAAACCACAGGCGACCGCTAGCTCTACCGTAATGTATTAAAGTACATCGGTCGGTGGTTAAACGCTCCGCGGAACGACCCACGAGCGCTAAGCGGTTCAAAAACCCATCGGATTAATACGGGCCGTAAAATAAATTGCACGTATCACGTATCGCACTACTAGTTGTAATAGGGTTGGAAAGTATTTTTAAATTTCATTATTTTAAAGTACACAAAAAAACATGATTTAATAATATACTGTAAAGCGTTAATGTCTAAACAATCTTTACCAATTCTTGTTTAAGTCAAAACGATGGCTCAGTTGACTTGCGGCTGCCTCATGTTCTGAAGATTGTGTGTTCAATTCCCGCCAATGCTCGACTTTTCGGTGTAGGAAAACATCGCGAGGGTACCATAGCATGGTAGGGCCTTTTTAGTGCGCACCTGGCTATCAACCACCCACCCTCAAGTAGAAAAATCTGTCGCCAAGCACCTCCGTTCCTGTGTTCCGGCATCATTGAGAGCCAGTTATTCCAAACTAGGCAAGCTCTGCCTTAGGTCGGAGTGTCGCTAACTCGTGTAGTTACGCACCCTATTGGTGAAATGCCTATCTATAATGAGCAAAAAAAAAACCCCGCGAGTACTGCGTGGCTTTATTTTATCACATTTTTATTTTTGTTTAGTATTTCAATCTACATATTTTGCAAAAGATGCACGTTGGATTTTTCCTTTTTAGTAAAATTTTGAAACGCCATCAAACTTTTTACGTTGATTCTAGTCGTCACTTGTTATTTTTTATCACTCTTCTCTGCAACTACCATCAATTTTTCTCACCAAGTAATCACAATAGCCGCCGAGCGCGGTCTGCGGCAGACATTTCAATATTAACAAACGCTTGACACTCGCTATATTTTTTGCTATTTGTGTTCAACCCTACGGGCCGAGGGGGCAAAGCCCGACGCAGGCCATTACGAGATTAAACAGGGGCACACCTGACGATACCCGTCTACCGCAACGTATAGAACCACCCTCAAAACATTGGTTTCCTATTCAAGCTCGCATAAAAGACCGCCTGTACTTGCTTCTTTCATGCTCGTATGAATACTTGTATCTCTCAGAGTACTTTCTTTATTGACTAGACTAGTGGATGTGGGGTGCTTGAATTTTTCAAACCACTGAGCTTTGAGTTAATTTAATATGGCGTATCCTTTTTGCTTTTGTGCTTGGTGTGTTTTGAAACGAATATAATGGGAGGATGAGTTAGTTCAAGTGAAAAGACCGATGTTTGAAAAATTAATTATTGGGTTTAGCTTGTTTTCAATATTGATGTTACTTATAGAACATTTTATGAGGCTATTTTGTATATTTATGTCATCGGATCTAGCTTCTTACTAACCTTTTTCCTCGTATAAGTTATTATGGTATCATGATTAAATAAAACAAATACATAATCAAAATTATGTGCAAATATACTACATATTTAGGTTGGGAAGTGAAAGAAAATTTATAGAAATATCGATTCACTCAAACCAACCCTACTATGTTTGTTATGAATAATTAAATGTTTAATTTGATAAACCATCAAAGAAAGTTACCTCAACAATTGTGGCACTTAAAACTAAACACATAACAGTTAGTATTATTTATACATACTGCCACCTGTAAGCATAATTGCCAAAAACAATCTTAACAACAAAGATATAAAGTTGATTTTAGTGCTTCATATACACTGTTATAGTATTATTTATGCGCACTTTAAGGTACATATTTCATACAGTCGTAAAGTGAACCGCAGGAATAAAATAGCGTTATCAGAGGTGCGTTAAATTGAGAGCTTCCCACGGACCATAAACAGAATTACCGTTTAATAATGGAGCAATTTCATGAATTTTATAATACAAACAAAGCATAAAACCCTGTCTGAATTCTAAATTACGGCCATCTATTTTATACTTCTCGTATTATTATTTATGTCTAAAAAGTGTTTAGGTATCATTTAACATTTACGCTTGTTTAAAAAAATACACATATCATACTAAGTTTAGTAAATATTGCAAGATCATCTAATGATCTTGCTTAAAATATGAACGATTTTATCAATCAGTGTATAGTGTAATAGACTGTATTAGAAAAATACGCCCCAATAGTTATAAACGAACGCTGAGAAATCAGCAAATTAAAATTTACTCGTGATATAGGAGCCAATATATGAGCACTTAATACTGCAATGCCATTAGCATTGGCGTCTTAGCAGAAGCTGCAGTTGTTTAGTAATGTCATTAGCCTGTTTATAAACGAGGTACGTACAAATACAATTAGCAATTAAGCAGAAGACTACTACCTGCTAACGACCAATACAAACTGTAGTTGTTTACGTGATCAGTGCTCTGCTGTTTGAGACACACAGAGCTCTATTTCAGAGAGCCTACAAGTCAAATTTTAACGTCGACCAAACAAGCATTCAATATCTTACTAAAATTTACTGCTTCTTGTTTTACTCAGCAATTTTTAACAAACTAATTGCGAGTTTCTTACCAAAATTAATTTCCACTAATACTAATAGATAACTGTGATTGTAAGAAATAGTGGAAGTAGGGGTCGACCAAAGAAGACGTGGATGAAATATGTGAAGGAGGATATGAATGAGAAGGGAGTGAATGTAGAGATGACGGCTGATAGAGTGACGTGGAAGCGAAACACAGGCTGTGCCGACCCCACCTAGTAGGAAATGGTGAAGTAGAAGAAGAATATTACTAATTGATAACACATAATATACTTTTTTTTTTTAGCAATTGTACACTTAAGTTTAATTAAACCGTACGCTTACCTGTAAACCTTGTTTCAAGCCAAGCAAGAGTTAAAGACATCTTAGGAAAAAAATCACCCATCCTTCGTCAAGCATTAATTGTGACCAAATGCGACCGCCGCTTGTCAGCCCGCGCCATCGTGTGTCACACGTCCACTACCAGCATCAGATCGACGGGATTAGGTCCCAGTGTCAATCAGGGGCGGCTTCAGTAATCTTGCTTTGTAATTGTGTGACGGAAATCCAATTAGCAGAAACGCGGAATTGGTCGAATGTTGGTCGAACGTGGAATTGTATGGGCGGCCACCAGGCGGCTTGTAGGCGGTCAAAGGGCGGCCATTTTGGAACAGTTAACGGCCCTGTTTATGGGGTTGATGCCATGAATGGCTAATTAGAAGGGAACATGACGCGCTAATGCAATTTGCGTTGCCAATGGATTTCTGAAAGAGGGGACATTTCTATGGTACTTAATTCGTTAATAGGACGTTTCTATTTGATTGATTTTACTTAGCCATAACTTGAGTAAGCGTCGATTATGAAGACTCAAAATTATAATTACGATTGCCACGTGTTTTATAATTACCTAATGTTAAAATAGGAATTAGAAAGACTCTATTGAGAACAGACACTTTAACATAAAACAACCCCGTAGAGTATCAGCAGAATAATTTTCAAAACACCTCACAGAAGCTAACTTCTACAAGATAATATCTCAGAGATAACTTAGAGAAAGTTACAAACAAACAAGTAGCATTAGTCCACGAACTTCATTTCTACCTATTCTGAGTGCATGTAGTCTAATTACTTGAAGATTTGAGTCGGCTGATTGGGAGCAAGGCGACGCCGGAGTTCCAACAAAGGCAAGCAAAGGCCACGAATGCCGAAACACTCGGATTGGGGGCTCATTAGTGTCTCTTTGAAACGACTTGTTTGACATCTGTGTTGAATTCTCTCTCATTTGACATTCGTAAAGATGAGACTCTTGAAAGAAATTGAAACAAGTCCTATTTAGGAGCGTAACGAGAAATCACGGGTGGACCTGAATTGGAAAAATTGTGTTTTTGTGTGGAACGTTTCACTGAATGAATGAAGGGAAATCTTTTGTGACGATATTTATTCTGCTCAGCTTTGAAAATAATTTTCATTTCGTGATATTTGTACTACATTGGAATAAAAGGAAAATATTGTATTAAAGCAAATGTTTATTTTTTTTTTCGAAAAGACGCTGATATAACAGGTGTACCTTCTGAATATAATAATCGTGATAGTTTGTGTGTGTGTTTGTTTGCTTTTGAACGGAATTGACATAATACTATTAGCAGTTTATAACTAAAATTAACGCGGATTACACCACGAGGTAAAAAAGCGAGTGTGGCTCGGTGGTAATAACGTCTTTTCTATTTCACACTTCATACTTCAGACGGCCCCTGGTTCGATCCCGGCCCTACACTAATGACTTGTTTTTCAAGTTATTTGTGGATTTGCACTCGCTTTACGGTGAAGGAAAACATCGTGAGGAAACCGGCATGTTTGAGGACCACAATATCTGAAGACGTGAGTCATTTGCCAACCCGCACTTGGCCAGCGTGATGTAAAGCCTATGTCTCTCTTCTCGTGAGGGAAGGTTCCAAATCCCAGCAGTGGGAACGTATAGTGGGCTGCTTATACTATATGCTATACTACGGGGCATAACTAGTTATAAAGAGGGAACCGGGTTTTCAAAATAAATTGTATCCTTTATGTTTGAAGGTTATTGATGCACGATCGCGCAGCAAAGCAATAACTTGCCCTCGGACCCAAGAAAGCTATCTTTCATCTTCGACATTTGACCTTGAATAACCTTTACCACGAATACGATATTGGAGATACCAACTTTCTCCCTGAGTAACTTCATACTGTACCGCCATTTATTAGTTCTGACGTTGGCATTTCTATTAATCAAAGGCCAGTATTCATTACGAGTATAATGTATAAGACAATAATATTTCACGTGAGAATGTAACATTATATTTGCGACATTATGTTGTTATGACAATACTAACCGCCGCTGTAACAGTTACATAAACTGATTTTTTTATTTCTACACCTGAGTAAATAAATAAAAAATCAAGAAAATTCTACTTAATGTATTGGCGGTCATATTTTTTTTATTTTTTTTTAATATTAGGACACATTTCACACACGGCTGGTTTAGCCCCATACTGAACCATTTCTTGTTCGTATTATGGTTGCTAACACAACTGATATACTACATAAAAATATGTACACACATATTATATATAAATACATATTTAACACTCAGACCCACAGCCAACAAATTTAGTTAAGCTCAAAGATGTTGACCGGGCCGGGATTCGAACCCGGAACCTTCTGATTAGCAGTCTGGCATGGTGACCTTTACGCCAACAAGGTCGTCAATATAAGATTAGAAATGTATCGCTGACTATAATTATTATATTCTACATTAGTAAAATATAATAATTATAGTCAGCTAGGGTCAAGGGCTACATTAGTAGCCCTTTCATTTGATACGCATATTGAGAGTTATGAAAAATCATGCCATCCACCATTTTGTGGTTATAAAGCTAAGATTACTTTCACGTAACCTTTCATATAAAAACAACTAAATAAAAATGTTGCTTCATTCGTTTGGAAGCTACGATGGCACATACACATAGGCATTTGAAACTTAACACCCCGACTTTTATTTTATTTATTTTTATTTATACCTTTATTGCAGGCAACTATTGTCCATAACATAGAATACGTATGTACTTATTCTCATTAAAATAATAGTTATGAATAAACTAATACATATCAATCACCTAAAAACTAAACTTATTAACTATTACACACCAAGAGGCTTTATGCGTCGGAAGTTAAGAAAGCAAATATTCAATTAAAAAAGAAAATATATAACAATACTATTTGATGATAGCGTCGCGTGTCCCACCACGATCAAAATAACAACATTTCATAAAATGCTGCACTAAAATTTGATGCGAAAGATGAAAATAAACAAGACACAAGTGCCACCGGAAATTAAAGGGACCGGGGTCGTTTCCGTTGTTTCGATGCTCTATACCAACTCTATAGAAAAACGACGGTACGTACCATAGAATATATATGAATTATCAGTTTATTTCCTTGGATAGTATTATTTATTTAACATTACAAATAGTTACATTTTAATTTATAGTTAAACAAATTATTGTACTCGTATCTTGTACATAGGTTGTAGCTACGAGTCACTAACATATTTGATTTTCATTTAAGTAGATAGGTACATTATTTTGAAATCGATATTTATAATAAATAATAATTTTACCTAGATAACATTCTAAAATAATGTGCCTTTATCCTACTTCCTGTGTGTGTAAGTGTGTATGATTATTACTTAAAGCTGAAACAGCTGAACCGATTTTGATGAAATATGGTATGAATATAGTTTAGACCCTGATACACAACAATTAACACATAAGCTATTTTTATTCCGAATTAGCGCATATAATATCGCCTATGTTACTAAAATATAAAATATAGCCTATGTTACTCAGGGATAATGTAGCTTCCCAACGGTAAAAGACTTTTTCAAATCGGTCCAGTAGTTTCGGAGACTATTTGGGTTAATCAAACTTTTCCTTTTTATAAAGATAAAGATAAATTTATTTGTATAATAAAAAAATATAATATAAAAATATTGGTAAAGATTATATCGTGTATTGTTTTCAATCTAAACCATTTCTTATATCTACGGCATTTCCTATATCCCAATGGACACGAGCAAACAAACGGCCAAAGGTTTTGTTAGTAGAAATGCGACGAAACACGGAGATTAAATATTGGATTTAAAATGTTCAGATTTATTTTTATGATACAGTCGAGGATTTTTCTTCACAAATTACAATGATATTTTTTCTGTTTCAAACTGGGAAATCACATCGAGCTTGCGGGTGTTAGAACTTAGATGTGTTTATTAATAGAAAATATGTTTAACAGATGTGTTAACTAGTATTTCAAGTAACAAAGGTAGAATCCAATTCAAATGTAAAGCTACCTGGTCCGTGACATCATTGCGGTGTTTTGCATTATTGTAATAATACGAATATAATGAACAATTTATAGTATAAAAAAAAACATAAAATGTTACCTAAATTATCTAAACGCTTCTAGTAACGTCACGACCCGGGTCGCTAAGTATTTAAATCGGATTGTAATCATACAATATTATTATATTAATTTGTCAATTTTTTTCATTCAAAGAAGCAGATTGTCGCGACGTATTTGTTTTAACAGACATTACCCAATAACAGAACTTAATTAAGTATATAAAGTGGTAATTTTATTAAACGTATAACTTTTTCTAGCTATTTAATAATAAAAGCCTACCTAGCTACCTACCTACATTACGGTAAGTGATCTCACACTCTCGACCTTTGCAATTACCTAACTCTAGGATCAAATCAGGCAGAGTGCCAGTACCTACCACCTGTATTTGGTACCTGAAAATAAATCTTTCCGTACATCGTCGCACTGCAGTAATGCACCAATGCAGCTTGTACACATACCTACTAACACTAATACCAATATATATGGCTGTACCTAAAATGTAACTTTTATCTATTCTAGGAAATTAAAATAATTAGTTGATTGTTTTTGAAACTCTAACCGAAAGTTTGACCACGGTTAATTCGGATAGTTTTTGGATTGCTGTCTCGTACATTAAGACCTGGTGTCATTTATAACGCAAGTCAATGAAAAAAACGTTTGAAAATTCGTTTCTTGTTGCTCATACTTTTGGTTATGCAATAGACGACATAAACATTCAAATGACCTCGTTGACGACTTCGTTGGCGTAATGGTTACCATACCGGACTGCCAAAATCTTTGTGATGAACTAAAATTGTTGGCTATCATTGGTCTGGGTGCTAAATATGTATCTATATAAATAATGCATGTATATGTAGAATATCAGTTGTGTTAGCAACCATTATACAAACTAGAAATGGTTCAGTATGGAGCTACCAGCCGTGTGTGAAATGTGTAAAAAAAACGGTGTTCTTTATTGACTTGAGTTACATCAGCTGGGCAGGACGCGCGGTTAGTAGCAATGGCGCAGAATGGTGACCGAGGACTGGCAATCGAAGAGAGAGTCAGCCCACAGCGAGTTGACGACATTATTACGAGAACGTAACCACACGAGTCTGCAAAACCACATAGTCTGGAATAATTGGTTTTTAATTAAGATCAACACGCCGTTAGATGCTTGGCGACAGTTTTTTCAGATTGAGGTCGGTTAGCCAGGCACTGAAATTCCTTACTACCATACAAATCAAGCAAACCGTGTATGAAGTGATTTAATCTCCCATTTCAGTTCACAATATATGAATTTATTGAAGCTAAGTTTGTTGAACAAATTAAGGATTAAAAATGAAAATATTTATCTTATCTCCCATTTCCGTAGTTCAACTTTTTTCATAACACCCACTTCTCCAGACGTAACTTTCATAAAAGCCTTCCACGTCTAACTGTCCAATATTGTTCTCGGATCGATAGTTTCTCAGCACTCTGTCGTCAATCTCGCCTTCTTTCGGGTTTTTTTACGGCCGGAACTACTTTACCCGATTTTTTACTGCCGTTTGCCTTACTTAGAGCTAGAGAGCGGCTTGGTAACAACTGAGTCGGTACTCGAGCAGCTTAATAACCCGTGCCGTCTGAGCCTTTTGAAACATAAACAAACTCCCGAATTCCATCCAATTCGACTTGTCCTCAAAATATATTGAATAATAGAACGTTCTATTCGTAGACGTAATATTTTATTAATTTGGTTTTCCTACAGTCTACTTGTGAGCTTTTCGGTGGAGAGTAATACTTCACAGGATTGGTTGCCAACGCCCTTTTACAACACACAAAAAACTACGGGCGAGATCAAATCGAAACCATTTTTGACTTGTACCAGACACATATCGACTATCAAGGCCTGCAAAATTGAGCTGACATGAAAAACGCCGCGGCTCGATCCGCTCGCCAATATTTTTTGCCCGCGTCCGGTTTTCAGGCAATCATTTCCATTTGTCAGAAAAACAACGGGAACATAGGAAAGAATATTAGCTGTGGGAATTTAATCCTTGCCAATATGGTATCTCGTGTACAGAATCGTGTAGAGAGGATTGTGTCGCTACATTTGGGGAAGGCACGTATGTTTTTTTTACCAATTTATGGAGTTTTTTATTTTATTTAAAAAGCTGTTGCTCTCCGTGCACTTTCATTTGCATTAACTATTAGTATTTAGTAAGTCTGAATAGATTTCGGTATTTTTTTTTCAAAGCAATCTATCACTATAGGGCTCATTTAGGTACCGTACATCCTAATATTAAAAATCTGTCGCCAAGCACCTACCGGTGTGTACCAGTCGTTTCTTAAGGGCCAGTAATTCCAGCCAAGGCATGCTCCACTTTAGGCCAGTGTATTGCTGACTCATGTAGTCAAGCACCGTGATGGTCAACTGTATTTTGATAAATGGCATACATTTTAATGAAATTGGTCTTAAATTAAAGTTGGTATTCCAATTGGGGCCTGCTTTTATCAGACCATAATGAGCCATGTGGCTCAATTGTTTGACTCCATCAAAAACATGATTTGTTATGTAGTTATTGTTAAATTTACTTATTGTATAATTGCTATCTGACGGTCAATTCTTAGGCACGCTGGTGTGAATCTAAGCTAGGTATATTATGTAACAATTAAGATGAAAGTACAAAATCGGAAATAAAGAACCCCAATAAATTACAGATCCGTTTTAATTTGAAAAAGAAAACAGCGCCATTTAACCACATAATTTAATCGAGCAACCCTTTCAATCACACACAAAACCAGTGAAGTTCGTAGTTGGAAAAATCGAAGTACGAGTAGATGTTCACTAAAGCCCTCCAATCTTGTCGAACAAACCCTGTAGCGAGGTGGTTAACTCGCTAGCACTGGAGCGTGTAATAACTTCACAGATTTTTGAACAATAAATGAAAAATATTGATAGAACGTCGAACGTACCGCCTCTTCTACTCTGTGGGATGTGGCAGTAATGAAATTGGAAGAAAATGTAATAAGATTTTTGAAGAACATCGGGCCTTTTGTTAAGATTCCATTGTAAGAAAACAGAAAACCATTTTTGTCTATTCTATTGTACTGCGAAATTTGCTTGCCTTAATCGGTAATAACTCTAGAAATATCGAGAAAGTTATTCGATTAACATACGAGTATAAGTTATAAAGTTCGAAAACCCGATTTTTTTTTCGAAAGTATTTATGATTTTTTGATAGCTGCCATCTGCCATGCGACTTGAAATGTATGTAATCTACTAGTCAAGCCCTTTCATTTAGTACCTATTGAGAAAGTTGTGAAAAATATATAATCCTCAATTTTTTGACAGCAGCCGTGTTGGACCAATTTTCATCAAAGATAACTAAGGACACTCCCAACTAAAAAAGCTTTTAAACAAATAAAACGAAATTAAAATCAGTTCATTTGTTCAAGAGCTGCGATACCATAGACATACTCGTACACATACAGAAACAGACACATCAAGCAGAATTATAACCACCCCGTCGATTTTGCATCGGAAATAAACACGTCTCAAACAAAAACACTAACTTCAACGTAATAAAAAACAAGCAAGGCAAATTTATTTAAACGCCAACACAAACACGAAGTATTTGGCAGCTAATCCAACTTGTAAATCCGTAAAAACTATTCGTGTGCCCTAACCTAACCCGCTGATTACAATACATTCGTAAAAACGACTAAGTTTGCGGTCGGTCCCTCCATTACCGCTAAATAAATACGGGCCCAACCAACACTTCACTAATACCAACCTTTTTAGGACAGACCGAATTTAAATCGAGTAAATTAAGGTCACCGAAAGGTCTATTAACGGTCAACATTTGAGACGGGGTAAATATTTATTTCAACTGCTTTCAGTAGGTTTCTATGATGCTAATTACGACTTGATACGAGTAGATACTGAACCAGTTTAGTATTAGACCGATCGATGGAACGCTATAAAGTAAGTAGAACGTCTAGACAGTTTCAATTATTCAAATGGAGCTATTTAATTTGAAGTAATTGAAACAGTATTTTTGTAGCATACGTCAATGTACTATCATTAATTATACTTGGAACAATTTCACTTAGTGGTTTAAAACAAGTGAACGCGTATCTAGTTACTTAGTTATATTGTCTTTAATATATTATTTTTAACTACTCGTATATGGTACGAAACGAAGACCGGTTTATGCGTTTGAAGTGAGAGAACGTTTGTGTGTGCTTGTACAAATCAAACTACGAGTACCTATGAAACTACTCGTCAGATTTTGGTACAAAGTTTAGTAATGGGTTTAGACTTGATTGGTGTACATTTTTGAGCAGGTACTGTAGTAACAGTGGCCACTCACTGCGGGCGCTGCGCAGACTACATTTCTTTTTTTTTTGTACAAACACATAGGTTTGTTTAAAAAATGCTATTTATTTCCAAAAATACTTCATCATCAACATCCACAGCCCTTTTTATCCCACTGCTAGGTATAGGCCTCCTTCTGCATGTGCCACCTGCGTCAATCCTGTGCAGTCCTCGTCAAGGTAGGACCTGCCACTTCAGTGATGTCGTCAACCCATCGCACTGCCAGATAAAAATAGCTACCCAATATTAATGCGGTTTTTGGTGATAAATTTCTATGATATATATAGTAAAGTGACAACATACCAGAAGGTGCTGCAGTAATAATGCGTTACAGGTTGTCGCATATCATAAAGCGTTAGAATAATAAACACACTTCATTGTAAAGACAGGACAACGTCTTTGGGTCAGCTAATTTTTAATAAAAAAAAAAAATGTCGTTGGTTTTTAAAACTTTAATATTACTTGTATTTATTAAACTGTTCTTACTTTAGTTAATTTATTTATTACTTGTGTTTATTAAATTGTTCTTGTCCCACCATAACTTTTATAATTTGATCTAGATTTAGGAACAACAAACAGTCTAGCCACGCCTTTGTTCTATTATAATGCCACATTTTTATCTAATACAAAAAGCAAAACAATTTTCCCAAACTGATTGGCTGCCATCCACAGATAAACCTTTTGAGTCTATTTTTAGTATGAACACAAAGAAATACATAAAGATAAGATAAGTTACTTCGTAATAACAATTAAAGGCGTTTCACAAAAGAGACACTTCGAAGTGAAATATAAAATGAGTCTGTGGATTATAGCAGCTCATTGTAGATGCCACATTTCATCTGCAGGTGGCTATTCAGTCGAGGGCCATTCGGTCCCGGCTGAAATAACTGTCGCATAGCCTTGATATAGCATCCCGCTAGAACAGGTGGCGGGAATTATACTAACTGTGACGCCGCAGACTTGATTTAGAATTGGCTTCTGAGTTTTACACTGGTAAAAATGGAAAAGACTGAGAATTTGACGACCTCGTTGGCGTAAAGGTTACCATGCCGGACTGCCAATCAGAAGAACCTAGCGATTAGGCTTCTAATTTTTACACAAATAAAAATGGAATAGACTGAACATTTGACGACCTCGTTGGCGTAAAGGTTACCATGCCGGACTGCCAATCAGAAGAACCTAGCGATTACTGGCACAGCCAACATCTTTGAGATGAACTTAATTTGTTAGCTGTTAGTCAGCGTGTAAGATATGTATCGATATAAAGTATTTATAAATGTATATGTACTTAGTATATCATTTGTGTTAGCAACCATAATATTATTTATATTTAGTATTTGTTGTTATAGCGGCACGGGAAATACATATCTTGAGAAAGTTTCAGCTATCTAGCTGTTACGGTTTTTTAGATACAGCCTGGAGACAGACAGACAGCGGAGGCTTAGTAATAGCGTCCCGTTTTTACCTTTTAGGTACGGAGCCCTAACAAACTATAAATGGTTTCGTATAGAGTTAACTAGCAAGCTATGGAGAACCAACCTGCATCATCCACAAAAACAGTTTGTATAGACAGAACTTCGGTGATCGAATCAAATTACCTTAGTTGGCCGAGCTCTCATGTACTTGCAAAAGAAAGTATTTGTAATGTTACCCACAAAACCATTGAGTTTATCTGCAGTTCTTATTTTCGTAGTCAAGACTATTTTTACCTCAGTTTCGTCAGGATGTCTCAAGTTTTAATACAATTTAAGGGTTGTAGCGCAAGTTTCTCATCGACTTAAATCCATTCGGAGTTCCTTCACAGAGCGGTAACCGTCTGCAAACCCCCGGCAGGTGCAAGTGGTACGGCACACTCGGTGCCCATTTCCTAAATTACTTTCTTTCAATTTGTATCCAGTCCCACGTCTCATTAAATTAAATGAAAATATTTTTCTTTCTTCAAATTACACCTAAACACGATTCACTGCCACGTCTCGCAGTAACTCCCCTGAGAAGAAGGTATTCGGTGGACAATTTTTGCTATTGAAAAAAAAGTCCCAATGATCCGAAAGATGTAATGAAAAAAGATTTTTTATCGCACCAATTCAGGTACGAAGAAATTTGGAGCGCGAACGGTAATGAAGGAATATTAAATGACACGGAAAACGAGATTACAAATCGTATTTGAAAGTATAAAATTACTCAATTTATTATATTGGCATTTTGTTAGATTGATAAAGTTGGTACTAATGATCACGTTTATTTGAGCATGACAATTTTTAAGTCATTGAATTAGAGTTAGTTTTCATATGGCTGTTTTCTTTTCTGTAAGAAAAGCCATGTTTGCTTATCGTTACCACAAATATAGTTTTAATCAATATTTGTGTTGCTTATAAAAGACCTTTGAATATGAATTTGAATTGGTACCCAATTATAATTTTTCTACTAGAAAAAAAAACAGCAGAATGTTAGACATGTAACATGACCTGTTTGTTAGCTAAGAGATTATATATATGTAGCATATTTTTATACGTATATATCTGCAACACTTATATACTTCTTCTTCTCCTTTACCATTTCCCACTAGGTGGGGTCGGCACAGCCTGTTTTTCTCTTCCACGCCACTCTATCAGCCGTCATCTCCACATTCACTCCCTTCTCATTCATATTCTCCTTCACACAATTCATCCACGTCTTCTTTGGTCTACCTCTCCTTCCGCTACTTCTTACAATCATATCCATACTTCTCCAAGTCACATGCATCTCCTCTCTACGCATTACATGTCCGTACCACGCTAACCGTCCACTTTTCACTTTCTCTGAAACAGGTGCCACTTTCAAACTTCCTCTAATATACTCATTTCTTACCTTGTCCATTCTTGTTACCCCACACATCCATCGCAACATTCGCATCTCTGCCGCATGCAATCCTCTCTCATGCACTACTTTCGTCGCCCAACACTCGGATCTATACAATACGACAGGTCTAATGATCGTCTTGTAAATTTTCCCCTTCAGTTTAAGCGGAATTCTCCGATCGCAAGTTGTTCCAGAGACCTGTCGCCATTTCAACACTTATATACTTCAGACCATAAAATACCTCCAATTAATATCCACCTCTACGAAGTAATTTGTAGAATGTAAGTTCCCAAATCCTACAAGTCAAAGGGCTTTGTCCGTTTTGAGAGCGCTACCTAAGTCCGCTCGTCTAAAGTTGAAATAGTTCTGAACCCTTGAAATGCTCATAGTTGTTGTAAACTAGCTGAACTAGTCAAAATGTTAGATATTCGGGGAGCTAACTATGTAACTATCAGTGAGGTAAGCGGCTTAGAGTTAGACTATTCCTGATATAACACCGGTACTTTATTGTATTGATGTAGATTATTCTCTTTGTTTCATTTGTACTCGTATCTAACTACGTATATAATAAATTCCATATAAGTTAAGTATTTTTACTCTTAGCTTATGCCTGGTAGTAGAATATTTTCTAGTGCTTACCTAGCTAGCAATCACTCTCAAGTTGACAATTTTTTTGCCAATCATCTAACAGTATGTTCCAGTAGCCATATTGAGAACAAGTTATTCCAGACTAGGCATGCTCCTCAGGCCAGAGTCTCACCAACTGGTATGGTTACGCGTCCTGTTGGTCAATAATAGCCTAGCTGTAATTTGTAAAAAAAAACGAATGTTGACCCATTACTGGTTATTGTTCCACAACCTTCTTTTTTATTATTTCACAATTTTTAGCAAATTCTCCTGGTAATAAATATAAAAGTAGTTAAAAAAAAAAACAAAAAAACACGTTTATCTGGCCGTTTTAAGTGGGTCAAAATCACGCCCAAAGAAGTCGGTTACAAACAAACATACAAACAAAAATACAAAAAATGTAATAATTTAATCAAATTAGTGCATTTTCATCGGTCCTCAATAAATCTACAAAGTTTCAACGAAATCTGGCCGTTTAAAGTGGGTCAAAATCGCGCCCAAAGAAGTCGGTTACAAACAAACAAACATACAGGTGAAGCAAATATAAAGCGTGTAAAAAAAAGGAAATATTCGTTCCTATTAATAAGAAAACTTAACTTATTGTAATGAACTATACTACTATGTAACTTTGAGATGTTTGCCTGACATACTTAACTCAATGTTCTAAGGACATTGTGTAAGAAAATATCAAGGTACATAGTACTTACGTTTCTCAATTTTGTAATTGCATTTTCCGTGGCCGCGACGGGCATGTGGTCGTTACAACTTATTACCCCGGCTTGGCCCCATAGGATCGACGATGTAATTACGAGGCAGCAATTATGGGGCGACGCAATTTGCCATTACACTGACCTAATGCCATCAAAAAATCTTATCGCCTCATATTTTTTCCAAGGGTTTTTGATGGTACCCGTAATTGACATTCTGTACCTATTTGTAGACGTATTTGGTGCAATCTTGCTGAAATTTTCAAATCAAAAACGTTATTAAGGTATTCCACAAATAAATAAATATAACTTGCATCAATAAAGAAAACATTTAAATTGTTATTTTCTCTCTTTCGCTCTCATTTACTCATGGAAGCGAGAGGACATTAACGTTTAGAATATTTGTTATTAGATTATTTTTACGGCAATTTTAGAATTATTATTTTATGGTAATTGAAATGTAGCAATGTAGGCACTTGTAGCTTAGCTCACTAAGGTGATCTGACGCGATCATCGAAACTTACGGTCGATGCGGACGATGTTCGGATATGCGACCATGCATAAGACAGTGGTTTTAAAAATGGTATTCGTCTCGAGTCGGATGGCACGTCAAATTGTAGGTCCCGGCTATTAGCCTTTGGGTGGCTTGAAAACTCTCGACACCAGAACTTGGCCACTTAGCTCATACGAAGAAAGGGAAGAATTTATATTTTATGATCACTCTTTTTTTACCTTTGATAAGTTTGCGTTTGACTACTCCTCGCCAGAAGTAAAGCTAGAGATAAATGTTGTTTTAAATTTCAAAACCAAAGCTCAACTAAAAAGGCAAAGTAATTTAAAAAGCGCAACTAGCGAGCTTTGTTCAAATGATACATATCCCATGATCCCGCGATATGCAACCCAAACTTTGCAGCAATATACGATGTAGATACTTTGCAGACGAGTTTCAAACTCGCATTCATAGAGCAGAAGTGAGCATAAATTAAACAACATACCATTTTTGTTCTGTTTTCTGATTAAGTGTAGGTTAGAGTAAGTAAGAGCAACGTTCGAAGTCTACTCAATTTCTATCTGTTTTTTATTACATTTAATGGGCTTGCGTTTGATCACAATTCACCTTATAGTAAGCCAAATCGTGATCTAGGGAGGAGTGCGCTTGCCCAGAAAAAAATCAGTGCACTCTTGCCTTGAAAACCGTTAAATTATAGTTATAGGGAAACAAGACGTTTGGCAAAAAAAACCTAAATTTCCAACATGGCGACTTGAGGACCTAAGCCGTCATCGTTTCAAAAAATATTTTTGTGTATTTAAATAGGTACCTAATAACTTATGAATCAGTGTATTGTAAAATAAATTATAAAATAAAAAACTAAAAAAAATGTACTGTTACTTGAAATCATTCACAATTTACAAAGCATACAATTTAAAATAAATTATAAAATAAAAAACTAAAAACAAAACCACTAATAAAACTAGCATTAACTTATTTTTTTTATTACTCAGAGTTTTAATGACGTTATTCCATACTAATTCATCAATCAATTACAAACTGACTTATGTGTTTCTCACAATCACATCCAACGTTATCACTCAATCTCCTCCCTCAATACCAAATCCGTACAACATTTGAGACCAGCAGCGGTCACTGATTGCCAATTTATGGACCCACTCCCTTATCTCGTATCGGACGGACCAAAGACAAATGAGAACATTCGGTAATCCTCTCTCATTGCCCAACGATAGCTTCGAAGCTGCTTTTGTTCAAAGGAAATTGGTCACAAAAATGTATATGTGTTCTCTACATTTATATATTCGACTGTATGTATTTTTTTATGTATGTTCACCGATTTCTCAGCCATTTAGAAACCGAATCTCAAAATTATTTTTTTAATTGAATGGGTATGGTCCTGAATTGGTACCATTGGCACCTAGTTAGGATCTGATCATGGAATCCCAAGGAAATCGAAGGAGCCCCTGAAAAATTAGACTAAACATGAACTAGGTACTCTACATTTTTTCTCAATCTTTAATTTTCCATTACTTAGCGAGTGATATCAATTAGTTGCTGTCAAGAAATCCATGAATGTTTAATTAATTATACGGTCCAGCTTTTAATGTAAGTAATTTAAATTAATATATGAAGTACCTGAAATCTCAACCAAAAACTACATGGTGTCATGGAACCAGCACCGTTTTTGTTTTGATAAAATTATGTTTGTGCTGTATTACTTCATAACTAAGGCCAATGCCATAAACATCGTTTATGAGTGCTGAGTAATACCCGTAAATCCAACTTATCCCGAAGATAAAATACGGACAGTAAATTGGTTAATCTGCCTTCACCCTGGGGTATTACTACTAGTTGTCTAAGCATCATAGATTCAATATTACTTTACATATCTCTAACTACACATTGTCGGCAGCAGTCTGTAAACTTAGACTTAACGCTTATTAACCCCGTACCGGCTTTGCACGGGCTCTAAAATAATCTAAGTTTCAAAGAGAAACAAAATAATTATGGCCTATGTTAATCGGGGATAATGTGAAGATTTTTTTTTTCAAATCTTTCCAGTAGTTTTGGAGTCAATTTGCTTCAAACAAACCAATAAACAAACTTTTCCTTTTAATAATATTGGTATAGATCGTATAGAAAGAGGAAACTATTTATAGTATTTGTATAGATCGTATAGAAATATCATATCTTATTACACAATTTCATATCGGCCAATTATTTTTATTTTTACATTTTGTTGCCAGAAACTAAATAATTTAACCGTTCTTAGCCTTTTCCGTCAGACTGCTTGAACGTTGAACGCTCAGAGGGACCCACCGCGTGTTTACAAATTCCATGATGGTTCTAGCTTATGGTAGCTGCCTTGACCCGTTTTCATAATTTAGTTTCGTTGGATGTCACGCTCTGGTTAGTGCTGTTGTCTCGTGTTTGGGGATCTAGACTTATCTATATAGGAATTATAAATCACTTTGGAACACGTGCAGCGAAAACCCTATCTCCATACATATTTCTAGACATAGTAAGGAATTCCCGCGCCTTTTTAAAATTATTCTAACTATGTACTTAATCAATTATATTTATTTCATTATCTACTAATCTAAAGTCTATCCACTTAATCAATTACATTAATTTCATTAATATAATTGATTAAGTAGATAGACTTTAGATAAGTAATAGACTTGAGAAATATTATCAAAAATGTACGCAGGTACTAAAAGTAAACGTAATAATAACCTTTAGTACTTATGTACTTTGAAACCACATTTACTTAAAATTTTCGATTACGGATTTTTATTATGTGATAGTCTTGTACAATTCAAATATACCTTTGCATATTTTAATATGTTCGACGTACTAGCAAAAAGAACCAGACGCACAGATAAGTTATTCAGCTACTGGCAACTAAATGCAATGAAGGAAATCAAATATGTATGTTTAAAACCTCATTGCTCTTATGAAATTTTCTGACACTAACTCCAGGATAGGTAGGACTACTCCAAGATTGCTATATTCAAATTTGATTTATTAACTAATTTTAACTATACATTATTTAATTTACAAAGAGGCAACTCGGCTGGCATTTTAGGTACTCTTCCCACTGGCACTGGTTTTTTAGATTAGATATACTTTTAATTTAATTAATTTTAGATTAGATTTAACATTAAGTAATATTTATTGAATATGTAGTATTTCGTTTTCCCCCAAATAAACATTTAATTTCTTTAATTAGTACGGGTGGCTTCATTGTTCTTTACAGTAATTAAAAATCAAGTTCAGGGGTTAACACTGTAAATACTACGAGTAAATACTGGAACCACGAAGGGTCGCGTGCTATAGATTCTCGTAGGTGTTCTCATAGAATAACAAATAATCATTCATCACAGGTATTCTACACTAATTCCCTAGACTGTAAGCAATTAAAATGGTATAATGAAAGCTCGTACATTACCCTAATGAGAAACTTCGGTTGAAAGACGACGACCTAAATCTATGTTTCGTTAATTAGAAGCCTAGTTCACTAACTAGCTGTCAATTTCGTTCTTGGAAGTACTAATTCTATGAATACCCGCTCGGTTTGTTATTAAATCCTTTGAAGTTTGTACAAAGCAAAATATGAATATGTTGTAATCAAGTATGACGCTTTCGCAACTAATTCAAACATATGTAAATTAATGTATGTATATTTATGTAATATAAAAATACATTTGATGACAACTGTCTTGATTTGCGGCTTGTATTCTACGATTACTAGTTGCTAGCATCCCGTCCCGACTTCGCACGGGCTTTAAAATAAATCTAAGTAGCAAAAAGAATCAAAATATAGTCTGTTACTCGGGGACAATGTAGTTTCCCTACGGTGCAATATTTTTTCAAATCTGCTCAGTAGTTTTGGAGCCTATTTGCATCAAACAATCAAAATGTTCCTCTTTATAGTATCGATGCAAACAAAACAAAAAAAAAAACTTGTACAAATAAATGAACTTTATATTTTTGAACAACTTTTTTTTCAATTCATAAGTCAGTTTGGTACCAAATCTAGTAACATTATTAAACTGACTCATGAATTGGAAAAAAAGTTGTTAAAAATATTAAGTTAATTAATTTAGTTAAGTTAAAGTAAGCTTATAGACCGTCTTTAATAAGATTGTTCTTAAAAATATAATTGTAAATATTGAGGGTGGATTCCTAAAATATGAGCCAATTTTGCAATAAATATGCTTAAAATGCAATGAAAACCTGAAATATGATGTTTGGAAATAAATAAAATTAAGAGTGTATGTAATATGATGTGTGAGGAATTAATGGATGTACTTATCTTTCGTTCAGCCGTTGATACTTCCTTGAATGAACCTTCTGAATTGCCCTTTTTTGCCCTTCGTCGGTGACGCCATGTGCACTTGGCAAATCCTGGCGGGAACTGATTGTCACTTTGCTCGTCCTGGCCGCGAGGCTAATATAACATTTTTTTTTATATTCGTAAGTTTGATTGGTACCAATATGAGTATAAATATTTTTAGAATGATTCTTTAGACAGCGCTTAAGGTATCTTTCGATATTTTTTCCGCTTACAGTTAATAGCGAAATAACTGTTTAGCATCAAAACTTTGTTATCTTCGCATTAAGACAATGTCGCTGCGCATCCGAAACATTTGAATCCACGCGTTCAAAAATTTAAAAGTAAGGTGTGCGACCAACCCGCATTTTAGAGAGAAAAAAAATCTTGCATTCAACATGATCTCGAAACTCGTCCGTAATATGTAGTTTAACTATTCCCGCAAAATACCAACTGTAATTGTCCAAAATAAAGAAGATGTATCTACTCAGTGGTTTTCTTGAATTCGCCTTAACTTTGATTATCTTTGTTTTATTGTGATATCTTAAAAACAATTTTATTTCGTAAATTAAAAATTAATAAATTATAATCCCCAATAATGACTACAATCTAGTATAGGAGCACTCGTCAGTGTGAATGCGAACAAAATTAACAATGTAAAGCGGTTTGTCCCGAATAGGAGCGGCGGCTGTGGTCCAATTACGTACGCGAATGTTCTGTGTGTTCTAACAATACCGGTACAATTCCAAGCAATTTTCGCGAGCATGAGGGAGTAATTGTTATAATTATTTCCATTAAAACCACATAACAGCGTGGGTGGAGTTGTCATTGTTGATTTTATTCAGTATATTTGAGTACGCGTATGAAATAAATAAGTGACATAGGCTACATTTTTCTTATTACTTCAGATTACTCCTAAAAAATGTATGTTTATAGAGTCAAAGGAAATATTTAATACCATACTTTTTAACTCAGTTAAACTGTTTGAGCTAAGTCATTTTAACTGGTATAAGCTTCCAATACAAAATCAGTAGGACCAATTCTTAATCTTCCAATACAAAATCAGTAGAACCAATTTTTGGAACTTTACCTTGTGAAAGTTCCAAAAATTGGTAAGCAACTTCGTCGGCCATATTCATCGTGCATACGTGCAACACAAATGTGTTTTATAAAAAAAAATACTTAGATATGTTCAATACTAAAGTGAACAGATTTCTTCTAGATAAATGTGCTACATCTTCGGCAATAAGTATTTCAAGGCGTTGCTGCCAGTTGTTCATTTGTTCATTGTTTTTGCTTTTAGTATGTGCTGTCATTCACTTATATTTTGTTATTTAAAATATAGTAGATTTAACATAATAGTGATGGTCGTAATATTAACCTCTCTTTTTGTGTATTTTAGTTAACGATCATATTAATTGATTTATAATATTGAAACTGCCTGTTTTCAATGTTTACTCGATAATTCATTCAAGAGCGATAATCCCACTAAAACCAGGGAAGCTCGTGTCAAACTGTTAATATGGTTTCCTATGAAATTAAAATCATAATGAGTAACTCATAATATCAAAATGATATGAGTCCGGTTTGAAATTGACATTGGTGGCGTAGAAGCTATTTATTTTCATCTGTATTATTTAAAGTGACTGATGCTCGATTATAATTTAGAATGTCATGTTTATTATACTATTTCAGTAACTCACAAAAATAAGGATTTTTTTAAGTAAGATAATGCGCTAAGAGAGCCAAGTAACATATTTGAAAAATATCCTATAAAATCCTGTGTAAATTATAGGGTTCTGTTTTTTTTAAATTTAGTTACAGTCGTTTAATAACTTTTTAAAATGTGGTGCTTCTGAATGTCTCAAAGAAATTTAAACAAATCTTACTTTTTTAGATATTGATATTATCTCGAATAGTTACGAGTTTATTGTTTCAATATTGTTAATTGTTGATTTTACGTAAATTTATTTCATGATATTTCCACTGACAGGCGACAGGCACTTCGCTCAAATTTAAATGGTGCGGCTGAACTCAATTGGTACAAAAGCCTTAAAGCCTCAAAGAACATCTTTGTAAAAATAAAACATTTCAAAGAGTTCAAATTTGTCCTTATTCCACTTTTTCTACAAAATACAAGTAAATTTTACTTTTTAAGTAAATTTATAACCCTATGTCAGCCTGCGGAGGCGGCTGCCAGTTAGAATTGCGTCCGCACAAAAGTTACCAGGAAATGCTTTTAATATTGAGCTTGTACGTTCTTTGAAAGCGGTAAACCCTTTATTTTTTATAACTCAACGAAAGACTCAAAAAAATTGCTTAGAGAATTTCGTGCAAACACCTATTAAAAAGTTGCTTGAAGAAACAAATTTGCCTATTTTTATACCGAAATTTAAAAAAGAGTGTTGTTTTTTTTTCTATTAAATAATTGGCCAAGTGAAAGTTGGACTCGCGCATGAAGGGTTCCGTACCATTGTTTAGGGGGGTACCCCCTTTAGGGGAGCTCCCATACAACAATGGTACGGAATAATGGTATATAATATTATTTTATTAAATAATATTTATTTTATTTCAATCTTATAATAAAATTTGATAGCCAATATATTTTTATGTGTTTTTGTGAAAATTTTAAGAGTCTGGCACCTACTGTTATTGATATATAGCAGAAGAAAAACATGTCGATGTTCTTATAACTACTTCGTAAAACTTTTCTTGGCTAACAATTTTATGTATTAAGTTTTGGAAAGAAAGCAGCAGATTAGGGAGGGAAATAAGGATTTTCGTCTTGCGGATTTCAGCTGCTGAGAATACGGTTTTAGAATAGATAGAGCAAAGTTAAATAGAATTCAAACCATTTAGTCACACAAGCCAAGAGAGATCATTGAAACATATCTTCCTTTTTTTATTATAACTCACAACTAAACTGACCTTACTAATATATTTAAATATGTATCTATATAAAAAAATGTATGTATGTATATGTAGTATATCAGTTGTGTTAGCAGCCATAATACGAACTAGAAATGGTTCAGTATGGGGTTAACCAGCCGTGTGTGAAATGTGTCCTTATATTTATTTTATATTATTTTTTAATTAAAAACTTCCTTCAATATACCATTTTCAATCGTAAATAAAAGTTTAATAGTAAGTATAGTATAATATCTAAAGTCGAACATAAGGATCGAATACAGATTTAATATCGCTGTATTCGATGTTAATAATATATTTCTATCCACATATAAATAAATATAAATATAAATATTAAGACACATTCACACACGGCTGGTTAGCCCCATACTGAACCATTTCTAGCTCGTATTATGGTTGCTAACACAACTGATATACTACATATACATTCAAACATATTATATATAAATACATATTTAACACCCAGACCCACAGCCAACAAATTTAGTTAAGCACAAAGATGTTGACCGGGCCGGGAATCGAACCCGGAACCTTCTGATAAGCAGGCCGGCATGGTAACCTTTACGCTAACGAGGTCGTCCATATATACCATATAGGTCGTCGAATATATACCATTTTATCTTCGGTTTTAGGATAGCAGAAGTTAAACAACGGATCTCGACATAAATTACCATAAATAAGCCTAATTCCGCATGCCCAGTGAAGTTGGGTTGGAGTTGGAAACTAGACGATGTAATATTTATCATAACCTCGATAGCTACAGCAAGAGTGAAAGTTTTAGGCTATTGTTGAACATTTTTGGGATTATTTTATGCCTTTACGAAAAAGTTAATTCTAATCTGTAATTTAGGCACCTTTGCACCGGAAACGATAGAGGCGGGTTATTTATTTAGATTTAGGAAATTTATTTTAAATTTAATTTAATTTTAACTTATATGATATATTATGTATTTGAATATTATAAATAAATTATTTGATCTTTAATTTTAAACCCTTCTTCTTATTTGTATGAGCTAATTGGCTAAGCTCTAGCATCGAGAGTTTTCAAGCCCAAAGGCCTCTGATTTGGCTTGACGGCTGCTTATAATAAGACTAATAGCCGAACCCTACAATTTAAAGTGTCTTTGTTTTAAAAGACTGTCTTTTAAGGAATTTTCTTTAAAACTTTTTTTTAAAAGACAGTCTTGTGTAAAAGTTTCAATTTGAGGGTGGGTGAGCCAGGTGAGCACTACATTGATATAAAATATATATTAAATAAATATTAGGACACATTTCACACACGGCTGGTTAACCCCATACTGAACCAATTCTAGCTCGTATTATGGTTGCTAACACAACTGATATACTACATATACATACATACATACATATTTTATTAAGATACATATTTAACACCCAGACCGATAATAGCCAACAACTTTAGTTCAGCCCAAAGATGTTGGCCGTGCCGGGAATCTAACCCGGAACTTTCTGATTGGCGGTCCGGCATGGTAACCATTACGCCAACGAGGTCGTCAAAAAGGCTTTATTACCATGCAATTAACCAGCCACATAATGTACTGACTTCTCCAACTAAACTAAAATCTTGTCTCAGCGTACAAATCAAAAACACTGCATAATTTTGTTTGTGATTTGGGCAAAGAAGAGGTTGAAAGCTAGTTCGAAAAATGTGATATTAATCTAAATAATACGGTTTTTGATTTAGAAAATGTTGAACAAGATAATAATATCAGAGAACGCTGATTAAAATAGAACAAGAATATCAAGCGGCTTTGAAACATTAAAACCTTCTTTCATTAATTAGCCAAAAAGGGTAAAGACTTATTTCCTCTTCTCCGTTATATGGTTTGAGACATTTTAATAATTTCGTTTTTGGGTTGATTTTGTTCACTCTTTATTAAAACAAAAAATGTGAATCTTGAAAATTTGTTGATATTTAATGAACTAATTATCAAGAGTTAACCTTGTGTTATTCAATTTTCGAACGAATATACTTTACCATGTACTTTATATAATTTTTAAATAAACAATTGTCCGTGTTTGTTATTAATAAACAAAAACAATTTTAATATAGTATCTGTTTTGTTATTAATATCAATTTCTTCAGTGCTTGACAATAGAAATTTCGATATGATATGAAATAATTGGCCAAGTGAGTGTTGGGCTCGCATGAAGAATCCAATTCCATTATGGTCCTTAATATTTTTTTTTTATAATTTATTTTAAATTTAATACATAATTCATTATTCTGCGAATGTGAAGAGGGTCTACCAAATATCGTTATAAAAGTCAAGTAAACAAACTACTTAAAAATTATGTTTGTTGTATGGGAGCCCCCATCAAATATTTGTCTTATGTAAATTTTATAATTTAACTAGCTGACCCGGCAAACATTGTTTTGCCTTATTAATTATTTTTATTCTAGTTTCTAGACAAATTCTAGTATAATTAAAATGTTACTTACTTATTATAAGTGTGTATGGTATATGCGTGAAATGGGTATGGAGCGCTATGAACAAACGTAAAGGAAATATAAAAATAACAAACGCCACAAAATATTATGTTCAAGTTTTTATAGTTTATTACCTAAAATTCATATCACATATTAATTACGACAGGAACAATAACAAACAATCAATCTTTTAATGCTATAGTGTGAACCTTATCCATAGCACTAATTGCCTCTTTTAAATGAGCATTATATTCAATATTGAGCTCATATTGGAATGCTAGACGCAATAAAAATCTTTTTAAAACAAATAACCGACTCCAAAACCATATCTTAGTGTCTATTTTAACAAACTTTAATTTGTTCTTCTTAGATGGCACCGACGCCAAGAATACAGGAAAAATAAAACTTGAAAATAGCATTTTTATAAGTAAATCAAATAAAGTCTTCGATAGTAAGTACTTATGTGTAGGCATAAAATTATTTTTCACTTTTATGATACAGTTAAAATTTATAAATGTAGGTATGATTTTGAAGTCTGTTATTTGTATAATACAATTTCATTGTAAAATTTTTAAGGTTAGTAATGATATTTTTCCAAAGTTTTAGTATTCAAAATTTTTTAGCGATTCCGTTCGAGCCGTTACCAAACAAATTACATAATATTTGTAGTGTCATAAGCTATGACCCAAAACGTCATAGGACCAATCGCGAGCAAAGCGAGTCCTATGCGAGCGTAGCGAGCTATGCGCGAGCGAAGCGAGTGCAAAATTTTTTAGCATATTTGTTCGAGCCGCTTGAGCATAAAGATGTCCAAAGCAGAACAAATTACATAATATTTGTAGTGTCGTGAGCTATGACCCAAAACGTCCTAGGACCAATCGCGAGCAAAGCGAGCCGGATGCGAGCGTAGCGAGCTATGCGCGAGCGAAGCGAGCGCGAAAATTTTAAGCATATTTTTTCGAGTCGCTTGAGCATAATGAAGTCCAAAGCAGAACAAATTACATAAAATTTGTAGTGTCATAAGCTATGACCCAAAACGTCCTAGGACCAATCGCGAGCAAAGCGAGCCGGATGCAAGCGTAGCGAGCTATGCGCGAGCGGAGCGAGCGCAAAAATTTTTAGCATATTTGTTCGAGCCGCTTGAGCATAATGAAGTCCAAAGCAGAACAAATTACATAATATTTGTAGTGTCGTAAGCTATGACCCAAAACGTCCTAGGACCAATCGTGAGTGAAGCGAGGTGGATGCGAGCGCAGCGAGCTATGCGCGAGCGAAGCGAGCGCGAAAATTTTTAGCATATTTGTTTGAGCCGTTTGAGCATAATGAAGTCCAAAGCAGAACAAATTACATAATATTTGTAGTGTCGTAAGCTATGACCCAAAACGTCTTAGGACCAACCGCGAGCGAAGCGAGCCGGATGCGAGTGCAGCGAGCTATGCGCAAGCGAAGCGAGCGCGAAATCTTTTAGCATATTTGTTTGAGCCGTTTGAGCATAAAGAAGTCCAAAGCAGAACAAATTACATAATATTTGTAGTGTCGTAAGCTATGACCCAAAACGTCCTAGGACCAAACGCGAGCGAAGCGAGCGCGAAAATTTTTAGCATATTTGTTTGAGCCGTTTGAGCATAAAGAAGTCCAAAGCAGAACAAATTTAATTTCATAATATTTGTAGTGTCATCATCATATTTGTTGTCAATTTTTTGCTCATACGTTCGGGGTCTAGTTTATTAGTACATCAAATTTTATAACTTATTCTACGTAAGAACTAAGTGATCAGGTTCACATAAGTTAAGGTGTCGAGAGTTTTTTAAGCTCCTTTCTTAGTTTAACGACTGTTTGTACTAAGATGACCTACAATTTAACGTATAATCCGATCCACAGTAGCGCACAGATGAAAATACATTTTTTTACAACAGTCATGTGCAGGAGAGGTTATGCAATAAAGCGACTTACACGCGGGTGGAGCCGCGGGCAACAGCTAGTAGTGCATAAGAGTGTTACATTGAGATAGCAAAATGATAATTGTAAACAATACCACTACATACGATACATAAACAATAACGAAGGTCGAAATTTGTGTAAACAGTGAGAGAAGTCTTTGAAGAAGATTTTTGTGAGTGAAACAGGAGAACGACTTCAGTCTATGGCATAGTGTGGCATTTCACTCACCAGTAAAGTAAAGGCGCGGCAAATTTTAAGTATTTGAGATTGGTAATACTAAGCATATGTATATCAGGTTTAATTTTGTGAGTTATTTTCTTCAAAAAAAAGATAGATTTTTACTCGAAGTACAGTTAAAGACACTATATTTGATTAGTTATCAAGCGAGATGAAAAATGAATAAAATACTAAAATCGCCATAAAAAATAAGGGTTGATGATAAAAAAGTAAAAATTAAGGGTTGTATGTAATTTTTGATGCCACTTTATATAAAATTCAATTAAAAAAAATGGTTGCCTGTAAAGTCGGTTTTACGGGCGAAGATTTTACGTTCATAGTTGAGTGGGAGAGAGACGCAAGGCATTCGGCGGGCCTCTCTCTCGTTCGGTGACTCATCGTAACGTTACCGGGCGTTACACTTTTTCATAAGTGACTCCCAGCCGCAACCTAATTTAAGACGTAGTCACGTCAAAAAAATTCGTCGAAAAAATAAAAACTATATTTAAGGGTGAACAGCCCTTATCACTTAGGGGTAAAAACGTTACACAGTAGCCGACCAACTGAATACGTATATGAAATTTGGTAAAGATCAGTCAATCCGTTTCGGAGGAGTACGGTACCAAACACTGTGACACGGAAATTAACTAAAATGACCATAAAAAAATAGGGGTTAATGATAAAAAAGTAAAAATTTAGGGTTGTATGTATTTTTGAATAACGTATCATAAAAAAATAAAAAATAAAAATTTTGACAAAAAAATGAAAAAAAAAAATTCAGGGGTGGACCACCCTTATTATTTAGGGGTGTAAAAAATAGATGTTAGCCGATTCTCAGACCTACCCAATATGCTTACCAAATTTCAGAGGAATCGGTCAAGCCGTTTCGGAGGAGTATCGAGACTAACATTGTGACACGAGAATTTTATATATAAGAAATAAGATGAATACTTAATAGACCCTATTACTAAGCCTCCGCTGTCTGTCTTCAAGCTGTATCTCGAAAACCGTGGTAGCTATAAAGCTGAAACTTTTACAAAATATGTATTTCTCGTGCCGCTATAACAATAAATACTGAATATAAAAGGGGGTCCCCATACAACGAACGTGTTTTTTCGTATTTTTGCTATATATCAATAACGGTAGCTGCTAGACACTAAAAAATTTTCACAAAATATATATATTATATATATTTTGTGAAAATTTTTTTCACGGTTTTCGAGATACAGCTTGAAGACAGACAGCGGAGGCTTAGTAATAGGGTCCCGTAAACTTCTAGAAGTCAGTAAAACGACAGTCACTTATTTAATTTGTGAATTAAATACGACATTAGGCTTTACTTGGTAACTCCAGAGATAATGGAATGTAAAAACTTGAGCCATTTACTCGGAAATCTAATAGTAGCAAAGTAATAAAAGCGTTTATCGCCTACAATGTTGTTCGTGATGAACAATAATAACTCCTTAATTGTTCCTACAAGCGTTAAATTATTTGTTGCTGCAGAAAATGTAGGCTTACAATAAATATTATCATAAGCGATAAGAACTGCGCTAATTTTGCCGCTTTATCTGAGCTATAAATTCATTGAAGTGCGGTGCATAACTATTTGAAATGGCCTTCCTACATGCAATGTTTGCTCTTGGCTTTAAAATTCGTAGCATTGTATGAGGGAGTGTTTGTTTATGTGCATTATAAATGAATAAATAAAAAAACTTGAGAGGTGTCAAAAGACACCCGGATGGAACGAAGTTCTTTTGTATTTTTTTTTAATTATTAACAAATATAATGTAATATAAACTTAATCAGTAGGCTCAATCGCAACTCCACCTGAAATGAATGGATCTGTTGTCAATATTAGTGAATACTTTCGTTGCCGCATTTGACTTTCGAACAAATTTTGGAGATGCAAAGTTGCCATACCGTGCGCAAAAAGTGTCATGATAACTTTTCGTAAAAAAAATCTGTCTAGCCATAACGCTCGATAAGAAACTTCGTTTCAAAGGCATTTAAAATATATGCACACTGTATATTAAAGAATACATCACACATTAAAACAATTTCTCTCAAGTTTTTTTTGTTTATATTACATTTACTTATTATTCTTAAACATTCTTAGTCAAAATTCGCTATGATTCGAGTGTATCACCACACTGTACCAATAGTTACAGGGCTTGAATCTCGTTTCACTGAATAAATAACAAACATTATTCCAAAATTCAATCGTATTTTTCCATCAGCAACCGCCATGTCAACAGTATCCGATGTCCAAACAAACGAATTAAATCAATTCTCGTAACAAAAAAGAACCTTTTCCCATTAGGCACAAGTAAACCCTAGTAATGGAGTTGGAATTGCTTTAAAGAATTTATAGCCAACTATGTTTGTACGCTGCCATATTGACTCTGACATTAAGCGTTTTTCGCTATTTAATTGAATTTTAATTGAAAAGGGTTGAAAGAGCGTTTCTATGGGACTTCATTTGCAGCTCAACCAATAGAGTTATTTTACGCAAACGCTCCAAACGAAGTATTATGGGGTTATCAAAAAACATATAACTTTTATTTTAATTTTGTTATTTTTTTAAGTTTACCAAATTTTAGCTTTTTTCTATCCATTGTAAATAATTTTAATTAATTTTCACTTTATTATTCTTAAGTCATCTATTAATTAAGACTATAGTGATTAGGTACTTAAAAAAGTAAGTTTTTATTTTACATCTTAAATGTGCTTGGGTTATTTACCAATTAGGCTGTACTTCAAAGGAAAGTAAAAACTAACGAGCCTTGTAAGTAGCTTTTTAAATAGGTTAGTACTTTTTTATTATATTACGTCGGACTTTCTCCAGTATAAAAACTGTCAAAGTATATACAAAAGTGTTGAATATAGTTGAGTTAATAAACACTTCATTTTAACTTAATGACGACCGTTAGTAATTAATAAGTGATTGTAGCTCAGTCAGACGTACTGTTACCTTACGTCCTCTATGGCGTGGACTCAAATGCCACCAATAAACTTAAGCTTCTCATATAGGAAATTATTGTGAGGGAACCAAAGCATGGAGGTAAAGCATTTTCTAGAACTCATCTGATCAACTGACCTTCAATTTGAAAATCCGTTGCATCCTCCTGAAAGTACGTAGAAACAGTAATTTCAGACTTACCATACTCCGTTACTTAAAAGCGAGTGTAGCTCGGTGGAACAACCGTCTTTTTTTAATCAGACGGCCCTGGTTCGATTCCAGCCCTACGCCAATGACTTGTTTTTCAAGCTATGAGTGGATTTGCACTCGCTTTACGGTAAAGGAAAACATCATGAGGAAACCGTTTGAGGATCACAATATCCGAAGACGTGTGTCATTTGCCAACCCGCACTTGGTCATCGTGATGGATTATGGCCTACATCTCTCTTCTAGTGAGAGATTGATTTGATTTTGATTTTTTAAGTACTGACATAATTATTATTGCATGTATGTACAGCGTTATTATTCTACACAAAATTAACTTAATATGCTAGGATTTACTAGGCTAACAGCGCTTTTAAAAAACTTACTTCTAGGTACTCTAGGTTATCAACTATTTCTTACTAAAACTTATTATATAACAATTTGCTACTAATATTCTATATTTCTAAATTTAATTACGTACTACAACAGTGTCAGCTCGTAAGTTTATGGCAGGTTTACATAATGTGTATTTAAGTTAGTAACGTGAACTGTAAATCAAATGCCTAGTGCGATTATGAAATGTCCTCCTACAAGTGGTTAATTGATATAAGTAGAACCACATACTTGACTCATTTTCGGATTATTCTTGAATTTTGAAATCAGATGGCGCTGCAGCTTCCCAGCATTAGCATCTTAAGCTTCAATACAAATCAAACAAATTTATTATGTAAGCAAAGTAACACGCAATTTCAAGCCAATTTACATAAAGTAATACAGAATTTCGTGGAAGTTACTCAGATGTAGCGTTCGGTTATAAGTAATTTATTGCCTTTACCAGATATTTCTCGGTGTAAAAGTTTTCGGTTTCAACTTTCTTAAACATAGATAAATTTTAAAGGGTGCCTAATGAATAATTTACACTTTGATAGAAGTTTTGTATTAAAATTTAAACTTTTCACTTGAAACACTGATTTTGCTCAGTTTTCGAATGGGCTTTTAGATGAAATTAATTTCGTAAAGATCTTTGATCCGAACCAAGGTTACGGATTAATTAGCAACTATTGATTTAAATACCGCAAGTACGCAAAGGTGCAGAACTCTTTTACAAGCACATGCTTTGACAAGCTCTTGGCCACTTGCACATCATAAACAATATACATTTGAAGTCCCAAAGTATCGTACAAGTCAATTCGCTTCGACCTTTTTTGTGGGGACTGCAAAACTGGAACTTATAAAACAAAAACATGTTATTGATGTTTTTGTTGATATTTGTTGAATTAAGCTCATCAAAAGACATGTCAGAGATCAAGGAAACTTCTTAGTAATCTAGTCACCTTCATTACTAAAAGTTGAGCCTATCAGTCTATGCTCTTCCATTTTTTCCTGTCCTCGACAATTTGAAAAGTTTCGACAATGGTTAGGCTATTGCGCGTCTTTACAAGGTCCTGATCAATGGCTAGAGAGACCACTCTTTTTCCGTCGACCTGGCCAACTACTTCCAAACTTCTCGAGGAGATCAGGATTTCTACAAGCAACATGTACAAAATTTACATCTTCTTCTTCTTCGTATGAGCTAAGTGGCCAAGCTCTGGTGCGAAAGTTTGCAAGCCGCCCAAAGCCTCTAACTTGGCTTAACGACTGCTTGTATTAAGACTAACAGCCTGGACCTACAATTTAACGTGTCATCCGACCCCCGGTAGCTCCCAATTAAAATTTCACTTTTAAATCGACTATCTTTATTGACTATTTGTGCTTAGTCACCCATCCAAAGACTGACCATCGACCGTTGCTAACTTCGGTGATATCGTCTGATCACATTAGCTAGCTGAGCTGCAGGCTTTTTCAGATAAATGATAAGTTTGATATTTAATACTTTGAATCAAATTACTTTAACAAAATAGGTTTCAAATAATTTAACAAGCCTATGAAACTTAGAAACAACAAATATATTCATGATTTTCTATCTAGTTTCTAAGAATCATTTGCCTACCAGTACAATACTCTTACCTCTCAATAATATTGTTATCAAAATGGAAATTTCATAGAATTTTATACTGAGCAGACAATGAAACCCTTGTTTATATAGGTAATAACTCTCTTCATCGGAAAAAATATTTGCTAAAATCTTTTTTATAAAACTGCAATAAAGGTCGGGAATTACAAAAATAATATATGTTAGTCACACATTTTTTTATTGGTTTTCACAAACAACAAGGTAAACTAAGTTTGATTAAGAGTAGAAGAGAAATTAGGATCAATTATTAATTAATAATTGATCCTAATTTATCTTCGTTTTGTGACATTTTAGGTCGATATTTCTACAAAATTCAGGGCAAAGAACGTCTAATTAGAGCATTATCAATACAATTCATTATCAATTAAAATAATCTGCGGTAGCTTTCTACTTACTAGGAGATAACTTCTATGTGATTTTCATATCATAACGGAGGTTGATTAAACATATGTCCTGATAACTCCTTGGCCACCTTAAACCTATTCACATGAAACAGCTAAAACCTAATTCGCCTTTCAAAAACAGGATGATAAGATGTCAATGACAGACGTAGACACAGACACCTCAAACGTATGACACCCACTTATATTTTTTGTCTGGGTGGTTCAAAATGGAATAGTTCATTTTGAATAGAAAGCAAAAGGTTTCTATTAAATAGAGTCCCAACTGAACTGTGATTTATTTTTCAATACAGATACCTATTTGTATAAAATCTTTGTGAACTGTGAGATAAATACCTACGATGAGAGATGCGACTGTGAATACCATTAACCTTGCTCGGCAGTGAGTGAAAAGAGAAGGTTACAAGCTTGAAAGGTGATTGAAGGGTTTTGTATCAGATCTTTATTTAGTTATTTTTAAGTCACAAAATGTTAGATAGAGATAACGTGTATAGAACACCAGTTCTTTATAATCTAGATTTACAACGAATAATTAACAAACTTGAGAATATTCTATAATTCAATTTAAAAGCTCGTTCAGTTTAACGATTATGTATCGATTTAACGCGTCTTAAATGAAACTTTATATAGAAAATAGAGAAAATATGAAATAATAGCCTTTACCAGCGCATTTTAAAACATAAAGTACTTACTTTATAGCCTACCGAAGAGCTGTTTTTCAAAGGGAAGTAATCGTGCAAGAACAGAAAGCTTTCCCATTTCACTCACAAAAGATGGTTCGGCTTTGCCAACTGGGTTAAGATCCATTCAAAAATGCTCTCTCCTGATTTATATCACACCTCGAGGAAACCGCTGAAACTTGGCAATTTCTTGAAACATAATTTTGAATTTAATTGTACAGTATTTTATAGTCCAAAACACTTTTTTACCCCTTAAAGTTGGGGATTTGACCAAAAGGGTAACCACATGAGTTTGCGGCACTATGTCTTAAAGTGGAGCATGCCTAGGCAGGAATGACTAGCTTTAAAGGAGGCTATTGGAACACACTGGTCTTCGTCACACACTTGACGACCGCAGGAGACGGGCTCGGAGGCGAGACATTCGGGCTCGGACTCCGTCCCCACTTGGAAGCCTTGGGGCATTGGACGCAGGGGTGTCCGGTGCCTCACACCAGGGATAAAGGCCTCTTGAGGAGACGATGCTTTTGCAGCCAAAAGCATCGTTTCAGGGCATCGCTCTCGCCGTAGAGGGGGGCGTCGCCTCCCTTGAAGTGGCTCCACTCAGACTGCGGACAGCGGCCTGGGTCCCCACTCAGGCCGCTGGAAGCAGCGGCAATGTGCGAAGCGGTCCTGCATCCCTGCCCCCGTCGTGGGATGGGATACCGTGAGGTTTTAGTCGGTAAAGACGGCCCCTCTGGCCCTCGAGCCCGACATACCCCGCCCGCCCCCAGCACTGTGGCGGGAGATGCGTAAATGCATTTCCTCACGGAAAAAAATTAACTTGGCGACAGATTTTACAACTTGTGGGTGGCTGCTAGCCAAGCGAGCTTTAGAAAATACCCTACGACCTTGCTATAGTTTCCTCACGATGTTTTCCTCTACCTCGAAGCTCAAGGTTATTGGCAAAAAACTACGAGTATAAATAATTTAACTGATAAACATTTCAATGCAAATATATAAAAATTGTGTATTGTAATAAACACAATGAATTTTAATGAAATTTCTATTCAATCTTCTTTTTGTTCGGTAAACGTAATTTCTTTCAGAACTTTTTGACAGTCGCCGTAGGGATTCGCTCGACGTGAAGAAATAAATGGATCGAAATAACACAAAACGTAGCAAATTAAAAGAGAGTAAAAACCAACAAGCTTTTTCGAGACTCAATAATTCTCTTGAGACTTAAATGGTATCAATTCATATTGGTAATGAATGTTATTTGCGAAGAATGCTAAATTATCTATAGTCAAATGACATGAAATGTATAGAAACAGTAAAAACTTTCGACTAAGTAAACTTACGATTCATTGATTGTATATATTTGACGACCTCGTTGGCGTAATGGTTACCATGCCAGATTGCCAATCAGAATTTTCCGGGTTGGATTCTCGGTACGGCCAACGTCTTTGTGCTGAACTAAATTTGTTGGTTATCGGTCTTGGTGTTAAATATAAAGAATAACATATTTATGTATGTATATGTAGTATATCATTTTGTATTTGCAACCATAATACAAACTAGAAAAGATTTAGTATGGGGCTAGCCAGGCGTGTGTGAAATGTTTCCTAATATTTATTTATTTTATTTATTTACTTCACGTCATTTGTTGATAACGAATTGAAGCAATACCTGAAGCGAATGCCGCTTGCTTAGCCACTGAATGAGAAAACGACTTTATTCATACAACTAACTCCTTTTAGCAATTTGTGGAAAATTTTCTCACAAAGCTACAAGTAAACGTCGTGTTCACTCGCTTTATCGATCAAACGACTACAAAATAGCGGACGGCAAATAAGATGTGACCGTCGAGAACTTTCCAGTATTCTATGATCTATGCCCATTGTGTGGAAACGTGCTATTGTCAAGTTGTTTTACGGGGTCACAGCTAAGGGCAAAATCTTGATATATATTTTTTTTTTCACTTTAAATCATAAATAGAAAAAAAAACGAAAAGGTTGTTTAAAGGTCGTTTGAAGAATCTCTCTAAGAATGGTCTAATCTAGAAGATAAAACTGGTTCTAATAACATAATTTTAGATATTTTGTACCACTTTTATTTCTTACTTATATGTCTGGTTGGTAGCAAAATAAGATATTATATAATAGGTTTTCCTGACGCTATAACTCCGGAACGCACGAACTGATTTCCACGGTTTTGCATTTGTTGGATAGGTCTCGGGACAAAATTCAATGAGAATTTCAACAGAAAAAGCGGAAAACAGGGTTTTTTTTCACATACAGCGCCATCTCTGATATATATCATGTACTACAAACCAATATGGTTTTGCTTGGAAGTGGAGCAGATGCGAAAAGCGACCTACACGCGGGTGGAGTCGCAGGCAACTGCTTGTATATGTATATACATTGGCAAGAACCAGACCCAACACAGAATATCGTTGTTGCTTGCAACCAGATGACCAAACCAGAAATGTATGGAAAAGCAATGTATTTTTTTTTGCAAATTTCCAAAAGTTGTAAAATAAAAGTTGTTTCTCTAGTCGTACTAAAGCTGCCCTTAAAGGCTTTGCGTTAGTTACCTATAAACGTAATTTGTATATAAAAGATTCCTAATCTTCTGATAGCAAGTTTTGTTTATTCTCTCACAACTTTCTTTATTCGTGAATTTTTTTTTCAAGTCAAAGTCACGTAATTAGTGTTCTTTCGGCTTTGGTTTGTTGGAAAAAGCACGTCGATTTTTTGTAGGTAAGATACTTTTGAAGATTTGTCAATGTTATCCTCAATTGAGAGATTTTCTCTTTCAGAGACTTTTATTTACAACTTTAACAACACTTAGCTTAGTCGAAGATTGCAAATAATAAATCTGTACTAAAGTTTTGGATTTTGCTACTTTCAAGATTAATTTTCTTATGATTTTATGAGTAGAATATACAATCTTCAACCCGCTAAACGCCTTCCATATGATGATTTCCCAAGGTGGTACTAAAAGATTTCCCTCGCTCTTCTACTAGGTAAGATTAAAGTACCTTTATCTCATTATAAAATAATTTTATATATACTTAAACCTATAAAGACCCTTTCCGATTATACCTAAGCTTAAGCCTTATAACATAGATGAATAGTGTTCGTTAAGCACTTTAGCTCGGCTTACTTTAACAACGACCCCGTTGGCGTTATGGTTACCAAGCCGGATTGCCAACCAGAGGGTCCCGAGTTCGATGGCTGGCACGGCCAACATCTTTATGATGAACTAAATTTGTTAACTGTCGGTTTGGGTGTAAAATATGTATTGATATAAAGTATTTATGTATGTATATGTAGCATATCAGTTGTGTAAGCAACCTTAATACAAATAATAATTTCGCGACAAAAAAAGCAAACCTATGTATTAACTAAAAGCACCTTTTGCACAGCTGTTAGCCATCGATCAAACAAAAAACTCAATTTTCTGTCAATAGGAAAATCTCCTTTTGATATAGCTATCCTCGAGGCACCCCGGTCTCAACAAACATAATGATCTTCGGACGGATTCGCACCGGATTACTTTTCTCAATCAGCGCCCGTAATAAATATTTGATGAGCTATTTGTAACAAAGGCTGAATAGAAAATACCTATTCAGTATTCTATTAGCAGATTGGAACCGGCACCTGAGATTCGAGATTGATCGGGGAAATAAGACGTAATATCTATCTACATAAATCTGGGGTATAGCTATAGCTACGAAAATTTCTTTGGAAGAGTATGAAAATAAATGTTCTTATAGAAACATTTAGATAATAGTATTGATTTTTGTTTAATAAGAAATTATGGTCCTTAAATGTTATATATTCTTCTTCTTTGTATGAGCTAAATGCACAAGCTCTGGTGTCAGTGATCTTTTAAGCCTCCCGAAGGCCTCTTACTTGGCTTAACGACTGATTGTATTAAATCTTACAGTTAGGGCCTACGAATTAACGTATCATACGACCCATGGCAGCGCCCACATTGAAATGCTACTTTAAAATAATAGTAGTTTAAAATAAAACTAAAAACACGCTTATCTGGCCGTTTTAAGTGGGTCAAAATCGCGCTCAAAGAAATCGGTTACAAACAAACATACAAACAAATACACAAAAAAAAAAAAAAAAAAAAAAAAAAAAAACAAATTACTGTATTGTCATCGGTTCTCAATAAATCTACAAAGTTTCAATGTAATCTGGCCGTTTAAAGTGGGTCAAAATCGCGCCCAAAGAAGTCGGTTACAAACAAACATACAAACATACAGGTTAAGCTAATATAAAGCGTGTAAAAACAGTCCTTTGTGTCATGGTCAACCATCCAAAGACAACCGCATCAACCGTTGCTTAACCTCAATGAAAGCGTCAGGTCACCTTAGTTAGCCGAGCAACAGGCGCTATTAATCAATTAAAGCAATCTTTACCTAATATGAGTAATTAAACTAATTTGATTCAGTCTAGATTTTAGTAAATAAATAAGTTTTCAAAAAAGCTTGTCTGTTAAAGTTTCATTTAATGAACTTTCTTACTTAGTGCTAATTAAATACAATTTCTAGAGTCTGGCTATATATTTTGTAGGCTGTTTATTGGCAAAATAAGGTTTAGAAGTCCACGGGGCGAGGGAGAGTTTTTTGCGTGAAATTGCGTTTCACGTCCCTAATTATCTTTTCAACTTTTCGACATTAGCAAACATCGCAGAATAGGAACAACTTAGAAAGGCACGCAAGATCAAACAGTTTGAATAATAATCCTACTAATATTATAAAGGCGAAAGTTTGTAAGTATGGATGTATGAATGTATGGATGTTTGTTACTCTTTCACGTAAAAACTACTGAATGGATTTGAATGAAACTTTACCACAATATAGCTTATACATCAGAATAACACATAGGCTATAGCTTATACATCAGAATAACACATAGGCTACAATTTAGAGGTTTTTAATGTGAGGTCGTAAAAAAAAACACATTTCTTGCGCTTACATTGCAAACGCTGACTGAATCCTACAAGATAGATCAAAACAATTTATTACAGTATTGTACAACTTAAAAAGGTCTACAAAAAATCCGTGATGGTATATGTTTATCTCTTAGGAATAACCCACAATAACCATTTTTTATCCTTTACTTTGTACGAGAAATAATGGCTTATTTACGAAGCGATTTTAAGCAATACAGTATTAATCCTTATCCAATTAAGTATCTTAAATACATTGTGCATTTAATAAAGATCAATATGGATTTTTACAGCATGTAAATTAAATAAATATTTTCGAAGATATCACAGATTTAAAATGCAGAGTCATAGCAATTTCGGCGATATACCGTTTCGGTGATAGCGGCAGCGGCGCCAGGCGAACGGGGCGTGGGGGGAGCGGGGTAGGTGCGGTGGGGAAGAAGTGGCTCATGGCTGAGTGCGCGACCCGAACGCGGGCAGACGGGTGAGGGCAGACGTCGTTGACGGTTGTGTCCGTTTTGCGAATTTTCAAGGCACTAGCGATTTGATAAAAACGTATGGTCGCCTACTTTAAGTAATATTGGCCTAAGGTTAGTTATTGCCAGGTTTCTTTTTGGTTAGGAGTTACACGTACAAAAAGATACTTCATTTTTACGAATTAGGTACTTCATTGATAATTCAATGACTATATAGATAGGTTACTTACAGTTAATTATAACAAATTATATTAGTAATAAATTAAAATTGCGACTATAATTTGAGATTTAAACTATCCTATCTCTCAAGTTGGATCGAACTGCACATGGTGTGCGATTTTTATTATAATCGGTTAAGTGGTTTAGGAGAGTTCATTGAGGACAAACATTGTGACACAAGATTTATATAAATTAAGATAAGATTATTAATATTATATGTATGTTTTTTATTGTTCTTTATTGTACACTACGTCCTTCTTTAGTCGTTTATAAATTCCTTTCCATCCAAAGGTTGCCTGGAAGAGATCGCTTTAAGCGATAAGGCCGCCAATTGTGGTACACTAATATTAAGTGAATTGTCATTTATTGTGCCTTTTTTATTTATGTGTCCAATAAAGAATTATAAAATTTCCATGACACTATGTTAGTTACCGTACTCCTCCGAAACGGCTTGACCGATTTTTACCAAATTTCATATGCGTATTCAGTAGGTCTGAGAATCTTCTACTATATATTTTTAAGGCAAAACAACGTTTGCCGGGTCAGCTAGTAGATACATATATAACACCCAGACCGACAGCCAGCAAATTTAGTTCAGCACGAAGATGTTGGAAATCTTACTTTTTTTTGAACATGATGATAATTATTATCTAGAATCGTTATATCTTGATGTCAGTTGTTAATTGTTGATTTTATCAAATCAAAATTTTCTTTAGTTGTACTACAGAAGGGGTCCATGGGCACAGAATAATAACTAGTACTTCGCCATGGGTTAGTAATTACAACTTAATAATAATGTTAGTATCTGGTGAAAAAAATAAAGAGTAGAAATGAGAACAAAATCTGTCCTGAACAAAAGCATCACTGAGATGATTCTGAGTCATCAGAAAGACTTTTATAATTGTGAAAATTCCACTGCTGAACGTTAAGCGCTTAGCTCATATATTTGGCGCGGCTAGCGGCTTAATCCTTTCTACTGTAATGTCTATTCTATGGCAGCGGCCACGTCAGCTAGGGTTACAAGCACCTAACTTCATTAGGCTAGTTCTGTTGTGCGCTCCCTAGGCTGCCAGTCAAGCCCTTTCTAATCTAAAATGTAATGAGGTTGGACATTTTTGTTTACTCTCTAGCCCGTTTAACGCTTTTATTTTTTGTTAAAGTCAGAGTTTATTATTACGCCTGGAAAGTATGTAAGATTTACGTATAACTCAATTCTTTAAAAAAGTGTTCGCTATCTTTTGCTTACACTCATTTGGTTACGCAAGTGAGATAACATGATTAATCTACGTAATTTTGACGAGTTGTAACAAAGTACGCATGTTTTTGCTTACTATATATAGTAAGGGCTAGTGTAGTTTTTTAAGTTAAAATAGTAAAAATTTATCTATCCATCATAAATTCACATGTTTTTTCATTGACTTGATTAATATTAACGTTGGTTCGCGTTCAAAGTTTAATATCTCTCACATTTTTGGTAAAAACGAGCTTTAACTGTTAATTAAAATAGTAACTACAAATAAAATGGTTTGATGGTACGAGCTGTGGATGGAGACGATAAAAGCCTTAGATAGGGTCGCGTGGCGTGCCTCAGGAGAGGCCTTTGTCCAGCAGTGAACTCAGGCGGGTCGATGATGATCACAAACAAAATATGTTTCAGCGAATGTTTCAGTTTCAACAAAATATGTATAGATCATTTGTTATTTAACTTATAAAAATTATATAGTCGTATATGCAATCCTTAGATAAATCCTTAAGATTAAGGAATATGTACGTATGTGAATTGAATAACAATATTTTAAAATGGTTCTAGCAACGGCTTGTTTAGCAAACAAACAGATACAACTCTATTTTATGAAACCGTCCATATCAATCAACATTTGCACATAGTCATGCATTTTAAAGGAACAGCCATCACACTCCCGAATGATTGGCAATTTGTCAGAATATTTTATTACAACACTATTCACAGCGTTTATTTCATTTGACAACGTATTTTGCAAAGCCAATTGGTATTATTATAATTTATTGTACCTAAGTTAGTTTATCCCAAATGCTACTGAATATTATTGTCATATTGGATGAAACTATATAGTTTGAATGTGGCACCTATGCCAGAGAAAGTTAAGAGCGGAAGGTTATCTTGGTATGGGCATGTCATGCGAAGAGAGGAGAAGCATGTGACTAGGAGAAGTATAAATATGATTGTACAAGGTAGTGGAAGTAAGGGACGACCTAAGAAGATGTGGATAAATTGTGTGAAAGAGGATATGAAAGAGAAAGGAGTGACTGTAGATATGACGGCTGACAGAAGAGTGTGGAAGCAAATAACGGGCTGTGCCGACCCCACATAGTGGGAAAAGGTGAAGGCAAAGAAGAAGATTGGATGAAACTATAAACTTAAACAGTAAATAAGTTAGTACAAGCAAGCACAGAGAACTCGCCAAGCGGCTGATAGAAATTTCGGGCGCTCAATATATTGGCTTTTATTTCAGTCAGAAACTAAGCATGCCATCAAACGTGGCAATGCTGCTAGCATTTTGGGCACCTTTTCCTTTGGTCTCTTTTAGGTTAAGTTTTTTGTTAGTCATGTTTTATGTACTCTGTATTATGTTTTTAATAAAGTTAGCACAATAGTTCGAAACCAATCATATTTTATTTGTACATACCTAAAAAAAGTGAGTCTTATGCACATCAGACACACATTTCAATAAAGTAGGTACTTAATATGTAAGTATTGTGGCTTTAGTCTATTTTAGTAAAAGCATCGTTAAATATAATGTAACTTGCTAATACATTATTTTATATTGTCTTATATTACTTTAGCATATGTTTAATGTTACCGTATAATAAACTTGGGAGATGTCATTGGCTCCCATAGCACAGGTGTTACTTTGGTAGCCTTTGGATTCCTATTACTTTTATTACTATCATGTAACCTTAGCCAAATAAACGTTTTTGATTGATTTTGTTTTTGATTTTTATGTGATAAATAATTATTATCACTGCTATTTGCTTATTACTTTACCTAAATTATATAGACCATTGAGCGCCTAGTCGTACAGGTCAAAGTAGAGGGTACTAGACCGCGCGGCTGGTCGGGTCGATGGACTGAACAAATAAGGACAATCGTAAGTACACTTTTAAACGAGTGCGCCAGGGTGCCCTCTAGCAGAGAGGCATCGTGAGGCGTGTTCTGTCTGTCCCCTTTACCACTACTACCACGACTACCAAGACCGCACTGTCCAGAGCGTACCGACTTATAAGATGAACATTATAAAAGTGAACGTTTGTGAACCAGATTATGGATGGTCTAAAGTAAAATGAAACTAATATAATTTGTTCCATGTTCTTTATACAAAATCAACATCTAAACCCGGTTGAATTATTTATAGAATTCTTTGATTTATAGGAAACCAGATCCTTATCGTTTCCCCAATCACTGTCCAAAAGTTAAATTCACACAAAAACAATTTTGTAGGACGGGAATCGAAATTAAACCAATTACAAAGCGAAATGAAATCCGACACTAGTACGATTGATAGCTGAATTTAAATGAAAATTGCTACTGGGATAAATTAAAAATTCTCATTTTTTATAGCTCTCGTTTTGCTTTAAAAATAGCAGCTAAAATGTCCATCTACATTTTATCAGTATAATATTATTTGATTCCAATTGGTGGGGAGGAAAGTCATGGAAGACTTTCAATTATTTGTGTAAAATGTAAAACCTGTATTAATACAGTTGTGCTCTTAATCCAACTTCCAAAACTTCCACTAATATTTAAAGATGAAAGTTTATGTGTGAAAGTTTGTAATTCTTCACGCATAACAGCTGAACCGATAGGTATAAAATTTGGTATGGAGATAGATTAGAATTTGGATTACACGAGATAAGATTTACACTTATTAACACACCTCATCCTTCTCGTGTTTCTTTGTATTCTGTTCTTTGTAATAAAGTGTTTATCTATCTATATATTACTCTTTATCCCGGATTAGCGCGGAAAGCACCGCAGGGCACCGCTAGTCAATAATATAAGTGGAATGTATGATCCATTTACATTTCACGTATAACTCGGGATAAAAATTTTAGTTCATACTTTACAAAGCCCAAGCCTAGTCTCGAAACACGAATAGGATATGTAGCTTGCAAGGATAAAATAATGTTTATTCGTTTAAATGAAGGAACCGTAACTACGCGCTATACATAGAATAGGTGCCTATAAATTCTAATAGAATTGACTTCAACACCTAGAAGTGGTACGAGTAGATACATTCAGACCCAACAGTACTTAAAGCAACAAATTATGTTTGCTTGGCTCTGTACATTGTAATGATAGATAATACACGCCACATGTGCGAAACGGAAGTGTAGCATGTGAAGGAAGGTTGTGTTTTTCAAGCATGTGTATAAGTAAATAAGTATGTATGTATATGTGTGAGAATGTATGAGGATCTCTTCTACAGCTTAAATCGTTAGATTGGTTTTGACATAGAATTAAGCTCTCAAACTTCATACTTTTGGTATTTTAAGCATAACTTCCAAGATACCGACTAAATCAAGTGTGGGAGCTGCTTCTGATATTAACTTTTATAACTCGTACAATAAATAGTTATTTAAAGTTCCAAATCTATTTGTATAACTTTATATTCCATAACAAAATTAGGCCACCTGCACTATATTATGAGTACTAAAAAAATATATGTAAATTTATAGTAGAATACATGTTTTTTTGGCTTTCTATTGTATACCTACAGATTTCGGAGTTATTTTTTTCAGAAATTCAATACTGTAACACGTTCTAACATCACCTCCGCCTTATAAAAGCGTGCTCTGATTCGGGAATGACGTATAAAATATTTGCTTATGTGACATACGTTTCCGCACGCGTGATAACTAAACTTTCGTATATTCAAAATAACAACATAACAGGATGTGAACAACGGAAAACTGGCAAACTAAAATAGTTTTACTCGGAAAATAGGCCGCTATGTTTTTCACATTAAACCCGAGGGATGCCTTGTTCATCTTTCGCAACTATGTAGCGTCTGTATCTCGGCTAGCTAAGGTGATCTGACGCGATCATCGAAGCTAAGCAACGGTCGATGCGGGCAGTGTTTGAATGGGTCACCATCCTCAAACACTTTCATCAGGGCGCTACCGTTGATCGGATAACACGGGAAATTCTAGGTCCCAGCTGTTAGTCACAGTACAAGCAGCAAATCTGAAATATTTAGTGCATTCCGCTGTGATCTGAAACCAAATTAAGAAAAACAAATAATACAATATAAATTGACTGTAATGTTTTTTTTAATACTTTGATATTTTATTTGCTTATCTGAAATTGTTTCAATTAAATAAAATTATTGAATGATTATAATATATCATAATACTTTATAAATAATACAATTTTATTAAACTTTCAAAAAAGTCAAATAACCCGAAAAAGATCTGCGGCCTAAAATTGAATAAAATTAGCATGTCGATGTTAAGTAGCTTCAGATTAGGGATGTCCGAAATATATAACTTAATAAAAGATTAAACGCTCCTAATTTCCATGTTTAGGGTTCCATACCCGAACGGTACTAACGGTACCTTGATACTAAGATTCAAAGTCTGTCTGTCCGTCTTTTCGTCCTTCTGTCTGTCTGTCACCAGGATGTGTCTCATGCACCGTAATAGCTTGAGATTTGAAATGTATACAGATGTTGTATGATGGTGGTTTGTTGTCTTTGTAATGGCAATTAAATATAAATTTAATATAGTGATAATCCCTTTAACACTTTTCTCGGTCCTAAAATAACAAAGCTGAATATTCACACGTAGAATATTTAGTTCCATCTTCGCTTTATAAATGCATCTTACTAATATTATAAATGCGAAAGTTTGTGTGTAAGTGAGTATGTTTGTTACTTCTTCACGCTCAAACGGTTAAATTGATTTCGATTAAAATTGTAACGGAGATAGGTAAGACACTGAATTATCACATATAGTAGTTTTTATATTACTTTTTATCCTGGATTAACGTGGGTTACTCCGCGGGTTACTACTAGTACCTATCAAATAAAAATAGATATTTAAGGTGGGCTCAAAAGAATAATCGTTCTTTCCTGATTTTTTTACCATAATGGTACGGAACCTTTATGTCGCGAGTCTAACTCACACTTGGCCGGTTATTATATTACCTTCATAGTCTGCCATAGATAAGAGCAGTATTACGCCCGTCTAAGCCCCTTTTACAAGAAAATTAAAGATGTAAGATTGGGTCTAAAAGTATTATTTCAGGGTTTAATAATTATTTAAATTATACCAACCTTTTTCTCCGCTTTCAACCCGAAAAGTCTCGTAGAATTTAATAACGTCCCTTTTGCGTAAACTGAAATTTAAACGATAATTTTTGCGCCCTTACCTGACAGAAAGATGGCTAATTGCCCCTTCCTAACAAATTAACAGCCGGGATTTTGCAAAAATAATAATGTCGCTGTTTTAAACACTTTCTCCGTTCACTTTGTGGATTAAAAGAATTTTAAGCGGCTCTGGTTGGTGTTACAAGTTAATTAATACATTTGTTTGATATCTCTTTTTACAACTTTAAGAGAAGGCAATTAGAATATTTCTTAGGTAGTCGATACAAAGTGTATAATTTGCCGTTATCAATATTGATTTATAACGGCAAATTTAATCTTACATTTCACAATAATATTGATAAAGACAATTGTGACTATAAATTAAATAATAATTTCATTCAATATAAATAAATTAATGTTTCAAATGGTAATATTAATTCGAGATACTCCATTCAATTTTATTTTACCTGTGCCTAAATTAGAAATCGTATATCGATTCATTTTAGTTTTTGAGCTAATAAATATTCCACAAAGACAATCTTTGATGAAAAAAATCTAATGGTGAGAAAATTTGCAACCTAAGGGCAAATATATATGAATTTAAAAACTAAAAACTCATTTCTAGCTCTAAACGATGAAAAACGGTAATGGATTCTTTCTCACTGAAAAAAAAAATCCATTTTTCTCTCGCAAAACTTAATCCATTTGCGTTGCGTAGTTTATGAGCAACAATGCAGCCTACTTACGATTCTCGGCGTGCATCATTTTTCTCAACTTTTACATTACCCTCGGGCCTTCAATAATGGACTTTCCGAAGCTTCGTGACTTTTATCAGAATAGAGTGTAAAAGTAAGGTCTTCTAAGATATCGATTTGAATATTTTAGCAGAATTTTGTTTTCTTATTCCACGAAAGAAAAAATAAAAGAAAAAATATTACACAAAAGCTCGTAAACTTCGTATCAACGTATTAAATTATTTCAGATATCATAGTATTGTATGGGTTTAAAACATTTATAATTTTTTTTTTAATTCATACCCTAATGATTATGTTGCATAAAGCACCATACGTTCCCACTGCTGTGACTCGAGGCTTTCTCTTACTAGGCCACTCAATGATTTCACGTATACATAATATGTATACGTGAAATCATTGAGTTCTTTTTTAGCAATCATTGTTAAATCATTTCGCACATAAAATATATATGGAATATGTTCCTCAAAAACACACTCATAATTTTACATATATTTTTTTAATGTTCCTTGCATGTGCAAGTGTGTATGTTGTTTTGTTTCTAATGCTTTATTCGCTAATGTAAATTCGATGTTAACACATAGACATCTCTAATCCGCGTAAAAATTGTCGAGTTTTGGGGACATTACCGTCCCTCGCACCATTAATTCCGGCCGGCTAACTTAGTTTGTGGATACAAATTACATCAGTCTTACTTTAGTTACAAGGAAATGTCGCCGGAATTCTTTAAGAGGCGCGCTTTATTTGGATTCGAGGGGAGTAGGGGTAATCCGTCTCGATGTTCGTTCGATCGGGGTAATTCGGGGAGGTTCGGCTAATGGGCTCAGTGTTTCACCTGGCTGCCTTTCTGATGATTGGAGCCGGGGAACGTGGCTCCCTGATGAAGAATTGTCAATAACAAATTAAGCTTCGGCGTCTCTTTTTGAAGTGAAGCTTAAAGCATTCTGCCTGATTTCTTTTCACGAATAATTTACTTGTTTGTCTTCTTTGTTTTTTTTTTCTTATTTTCGCACTATGTAGGGTCGGCATAGCCTGTTTATTGCCAGTCGCAAATTTTATTAGACAACATTTTTCAGTCATGAGTAGGACAAATAACTTACTCGTACTTGCTTGTAATGAGTTCAATTGTTTGTGATTTCCATGTTATCGTAAGTTTTAAACTGATACATTTGACATATGTACGAGTATTTCAAAAGTATCACACATCGATTGAATATCATTATTGAATAGTCCCCTTCACTTTTGAAACAAAATAACGTTATACTGTAGTTATTATATCAGTATCAGTATTAAGAGTTTAGTAGTAATATCGTAAAGGAAAATTAATAGAGATATCTATTAATTTTCCGTATTTACTCGTACACCCAAAATTAGACACGCTTTGATAGTTAATTTCAATTCAATTTATGAGTAATATAACAAAGGAGCTGAAACCTTGTCTATATATTAAGTAAATCTAACAATATGTGCAAGTAGCAAATACATGTTAATTGACTTAGTTCTATGAATTAGTTAATTAGAGTTTAATAACGTTGTTTGTTTATATGAACAAGAAAACTAGAAGGGCAAATGTTTTTGAGTATATTCATTTTCTTTAGACAACTACAAGCATAAATATTTAAAGTGTATAATTCTGAGTCTGTATTAGACTATCGAGATACGGATAACAACCATAAAGAAAGGCAGACCACTAGCCATGGTCAGATGACATCTTTAGGCAAGCTGGAAAGAGCTGGTCAAAATTGGCTAAAAACCTTACTTTACGTACCGACATTTTGAGGAGGAGGCTAATCCCCAATAGCGGGAAGATACAGGCTGATAATTGTTGTGATAGATTATAGTTTTAACTTTATTGTACGTTTCGTGAATACGGGTGGTACATACGGCTCGAATGTTCCACTGTCACTCGTTTTACTACGAGATTACTACATAAATATTCTAGAAAACACTTCGCCACTAAAATCTACCACACTATTTATGTTTTTAACACTGTTTGGTTGTGATTATGCACAGAAAAATATTAAAATCGCTGTTACCACTTTGTGAGATAATGAAAGACGCGAGTGCAGACAACAACTGATATATTTATGTACTACCCGTTTTCACGGATCGTACAATAAAGTTAAACTGTAATCTACCAGAACAATGATTATGATGATGTTTATGACAACTGTATTTTAAACTTTTGTCAAGTAAATAATACTGTTGAATGGATAGCAAAAGTTTTCCGTCAAAACTCCGTACCGTCGAAATACCCGTACTAGTACGAAACTGTCGTACTAAATAAATTAGGTATTTCAAAAGTAGTTATACAATGACAAGCCCCGGGGGTACTGTCGAAAACACTACGTTGCGTATACTACGAGTATCTATGTATAAACCATACATATCCTCCAAATGTAAAATCAAAAAAATTAAAATGAAATCTTTTATTAATCTTATGACTACTTTTGTCATACACAGCACGTCACTTACAAAAACATTTAATTAAAATATATATTTTTACCAACTTAATCACAATCATTAAGATTAATAATAAAACTACATAATAAAAATAAAAATAAAATTAAAATGAATATGAAAAATAAATTTTATGTCACTGATTGTAATTTATATAAAATGTCAAGAAAATGTCTTATTTTTAATCTGGTCATGTCAGAACTAATTAATACTATTTATAACATGTCAAGGCTTATAATATAGTCTTTCGGTGGCGCCACAGCGTGAAATGATGTTATAGAAATACGATCTTAACTATGAATGCTGTTGAAAGTTTAATTTTGTAGTATTAAGTAATAATACGCTAATCTTCCAAAGCAGCGATATTACTGCAATGTCAAATTCTAACCACAACAACTTAACTACACAAGTGACACTATCTATGGCCTAAAGCGCAAGACGAGCACTAGCAAAATGCCAAACCGCCATGCAAATACATATTGTACATATATTTGGTATCCGACAAAAATATTCGAATATATCGTAGTGTCGGACAACCATGACAGACATGCATATTTTATCGGAGAATTTAAATTACGGTAAAATATCCAGCCAATATTTATTTATTCAAGCTGAAAATATTCCGCTCCCATGGGGCTGTATTTAAATGCAGAGGGTTAAAACCCCTTCATGTAGCTCTACGGTTATATAGTCTGGACCTGACCGTCCCGCTTGATCCTCTTAACTTGATCGCCTATGATAATACTGAATTTGAATTTGGAAATGGTGTTTTCTAGAAAAAAATACCCAAATAACGTTGTTTGTAGATAGAAGAAAAACTGCGATATTTAGTGTACTTCCGCTGTGATCAAATGTTTTTTTTTCTTCTATCCATATTGGATTTTCGCAAAGTAACGCCTGAGTATTGACTTAAACTTTTTGAGGTTAAATCGTATTTAGTGTATGGTACGTAGAATAGTTAGTTTATTATCTATTCTACGTACCATATATTTTTACACATTTACATTAATAATAGCTATGTGTAAAAATGTTACTCTTAGTTTGAATTCTTTGTCTATAGGTTATATTAAATAATACATGTATACTTTAACAAAAATAATATGTAAAATAAAATTGAAACTTTGCCTTGGTTTGTTACCTCATGAAGACTTAACGAAAGGTTGTATGGTTAACCTAAAAATCATAAATAGTGTTGAGTTAAAATATGTTTTTTTTTCTTTTTCGAGACATGATAACAACTGTTATTGTTACAAAGCTAACCAATCTAAGTAACATATATCATACTCATAATATTTTTGCACTACGCCTGCTATAATAAAACTTTTTTATTCAGGCAAAAACGCGGGTAAAAACTAGAATAAGTATCCATCACGTATTTTAACCCCCAATGCAAAGACGATGGGGTGTTTGTCGAGAGTATTCTTTAACTTTGTTTGCTGGAAATATATTCAAGATGGCTGTCGCCACAAAATTGCGGATAGCACATTTTTTCACAAATGCCTCAATATGGGTAAAAAGTGAAACAGCTTCGGACAACGTCAATGTACTAATCAACATTGACATTGTCCGAAGGTGTTCTAAATTTAAAATTCACATTTGTTATATTTATTGAAAAAAAAACATCTTCATTCATTTGTTCTCAATTATTATAAAAATATATCAAAATTCAAAATGTTTTTATTTATGGAATGTATGTACATAATTTAATATCCCTAACCCTCAAACTGGACTGCAAGCCCGTGTCATAGAGGTTAGTTATCATTTTATTATATTTATTACATTACATTATCACTCTATTACATTTATTAAATTACATTTAGAAGAGTAATCATTATCAAAGCAAATTAAATGTGGATATAAACATAATATCTAATCAATACTTACAAGTATTGCGTAGCTTTTCAATTCTGAAAACTGTATCCAATCTATAAATCGAGCTTTTCTTCCTACACAACTGTAGTCGAATCAATTAAGTATTCATAAATCAATTTCACAAAACCGTACTACCACCGGTTAAGCTGAATTTCACCACCGTTCACACTATAGTGACTATAGGGTGTCCAAAATAGTAGGAACACCAGTGGTCACCAACAATAGTGCAATTTCGACGCCTCGTATGTACGTGCGCGCGAATTTATAATGAGCAGAGACAGAGGCGGCCAACATTTGTTGTTTTATTACCACACCATTGTAACGCGTGTAGCTCGGCTAGTTAAGGTGATCTTGTGCGATCATTGAGGTTAAGTAACGGTCGATGCGGGCAGTTTTTGGATGGGTAACCGTGAACTAGACTGTCTTATAAAAAGTAAGCAGTCTTTTAAATGGTAGCATTTACATCTGGAAATTTTATGCCTACGATAGTGGGTCAGATATCACGTTATTGTAGGTTCTGGATCTAAGTTTTAGTATAAGCAGCCAGCACCAAGTGACTTGAAATCTCTTGACACCAGAGCTTAGTCACTTAGCTCATATAAATGGAAAAAGCCACACCATTTTTGTTACGGTAATTCTATTGGTTAAAGTTTGTTCGTGTCACGAGAGAAAGGTCATGAGAAACTCTATACAAAATTTAAATAAATATTCGGCTGAAAACTTTATTAATTACATAACGTCTTACGAGTACGTTGATGGACCCCAAAATTTAATGACCAATTTTAAACCAAGAATTTCATAAGCTTAACTTAGAAGCTAGTAAAGTGATCTTGTGAAGGCTCTCAGCTCTTAAAACTTAAACTGTAAGGAGACTTGGTCTAAAGAAATTTAATTACGCAAATCCTTTGGACGGGTTTTAGCCTAAAGTGCGTCCAAGTATCCTCAGATAACGTAAGAAACCCAGACCCCTCTGACATCGAGGTATTTTATATTATCTTAATTTTGCACTTACTTATACAGTTGCTTTAAGGCGATGAAATATGGGCAAAATCTTGAATATAGTTTTTTCGTAATGAATCATACATAAATGTTAAAAAACAATTGAAAAAAATAGCTAAAGAACAACTCTAAGAGTATGTAGTAGTATGTAGTAATGAATATTTGAGTACAACGCAGACTCATTAATTACAAAAATACTGGTTCAAAAAATCATTAAATATGTATTTTTCAAGCAGTTTTTTTTCCTATTGGTACCAAAATAAGTACAAAAATTCTTACGAGTTGCTCTTAGACGGGTTTAAGCTATTTTTTCAATAATTTTACCGTTCATGATTATATAAAAAAAACTGTAAATTCACGATTTTAATTTCAATGACCTTATCGTCTAAAAGTGACGCAGTTTGAGTGTAATGAAAAAATAAACTTTTAAAGACATTGCCTTGACGCTGGCGTGAATGCCCTCACTCTATTTCAAAGAATAAAGTATAAGAACTAACAATACTAGCAAGAATAATATCAGTTCTCGAGTCAAGTCTTGCAACATAAGATACGCTAAAAGCATCAGGAAACCGAACACAAAATAATAGAACAAAAACATTTTATGATTCACAAAGAGCTCGAGTCTTCAGAATTCCGAAATTATTTGCATCTGAAAGAGGATGGTATAAACTACTTGTTTCCTGCAAGAGACATTCTTGGACTCAACGAAAAACATCCCCCCAAAGTATTTGCATGCAGATTTTGCAGGGTTTTGTTCGCAAAACTTACTTGACCGTCCCCTGTGGTAGAGTTCATAGTATAAAGCGTTGCAGAAAAGAAATGACTCTATTTTCTATATAAATGATATTAATACCGACGTACAAGAAATACACAATTTTTATTTACGATTAACATAATTTTCTATATTATTTTCTTTTACTTTATATATCATGACATCAGACTGAAGCTATTATATGTATAGATAAACATTTGATAAGCAGGGCGCTTAACTACACGGGTCAGCGAAACTCTGTCCGAATGTGGAGCTTGCCTAGTTTGAAATGACTGGCTACTAAAGAGTTGCCGACTCAAACTGTTAAGTGCTTAGTGATAGATTTTACTGCTTACAAGAGTTATTTGAGTTTTATCAGAGATCAATAAAGTAAGCAATTACAAAAGGAATAAATTAATTTACACTTGTAACAGCTAACTGAACTTACAAATTATTTCTACGTCAATAATTTAATTATAGTATATGTACGTAATGCATAGCTATATTCCTTCTGTTCATTACTTATCTGTGCACGTAAGAATAGCTGTTTACTTCAAGCATTCCACCAATTTGCATACCGAGTGTAGATATTTGTATGTAAGCATGCGGTTGAGAAATGTAATGTATTTGTCGCTAACTGTAAATAGAGTATAGTGTACTATTATGTACCTAGAGAATATAGTGTATTATTTGAGAATATATACAAGAATTATTGTTTTGCCACGTTTCTTTAAACTTTAAAATTAAGTGTTTCGGATAAATCAAGTACAATTAATCTTACAACATCTAAAACACAGGTTACATTTGAATTAATTTATTTGATTTACTTTTTTATAAACTAATTCTTTTTAAGGAGTGCTTATTCCCGTTATTACTCTGTACATTAATTAATATAAACCATTTATCCTAAAAAGCTATCATAAAAATAAAAAATAAAAAATCTTCTCACGAAATTTGCCAATCAGTTTACTAGTCGTCTATGTTTTTAAAATAAGGGTTTTAAGACCCTAGACTTCACAAGAAGTATGACAATTTTTATACACTCTTCTAATATAACCAGAGCTTTTATGATCAATATCAAAGAATTTTCGGACTGACATATCTAATGCTATCGCTTTGCGGATCATATTCTTATTTATGAGCTAAAACGTATTGTATTTTTTATGACCTGTTAAGGTCACGTTACCGCAAAAACTTATTTGAAGTGGGTATTGGCATAACGGGTAAGAGTCAAAGATGAAAAGGTCACCGACTTCTCAAGGGACACATTGTGACCATTCCAATTTGTAATAAAAGTTGATCGTAACAAATCTGAAATATTAGAAGGCATTGTAAATTGGATCACGTTTTACGTCTTAGAAGGAAAATCTTACGGGATTTGTGTCTCATTTCTTGTATTAGAGCAATAACTTTTACGCTGAATTTTTGAAATCGCGGTTTGTAATATTTCAAAACGTTTTAGAAAATAGCGCGGGTATAAATTGTGAAGAATATGGGCTTAAGTGGAGACCGAGCAAATGCGTACAGAGAGCCTTATTGAGGGTTCGAACGACGATTGTTATCGACTTATTATACAAATGGCGGTATCTGGCCAACCAGTAACAATATCTTTCCATGAAAAATTACGACTCAATAGTGTTGCGGTTCTTGGCTCAAGTCTGCAATAAAATCGGTGCCTCATAGACCGTTTTCGGCATTTGTGATTCCCAACGTGTAGTCGTCCTGATCTTTACACACGAACCAATTTTGTGGATCACATTTTCGGGGTAGATACGGCGTAATATCGATGTGTGACTACAGTAGAGATAGTTCAGCCGCTGTCATCTGTTTTAGATTGATATCGGAGAGCTCTTGCTCAATGGTAGTTGTGGCGAACCATGATGTGGCTAAGAACGGATTGCGGTTCAATCATATTGTAAACTTACTTTTGAAGCGATAACAGCTCAGTCGGGCGTGCAGTTGCTTCACGTCTCGAAGGTCATGTGTTCGATTACCGCCAATGAGCTCGAGATTTTGGTAAAAGAAAACATCGTGAAAAACTCATAGCGTGGTGGTAAGGCATTTTCTAATGCTCGCCTTGCCTCGATAAGATAATATGTGTCGCCAAACACCTAACAATGCGTTGTGTGTGTGAAACCTGTTGGACGTATATCCAATGTCTTTTAAGTAAGTGTGACCATTTGATTCGTGCAAATATAACAATGTGTTCCGGCAGCCTTCTTGAGAGCCAGTTAATCTAGACAAGGCATGCTCCACTTTAGACCGGAGTGTCGCTTGTGTGATTATTCGTCCTGCTGCTCAAACGTTTAGCTGTAAACAGCAAAAAAAATATTACCGACTTGCAAAACTTGCTTCAAAATTACTATCTACAAAAAGAAAATTTTTTCCAATGTTCCAATTCAGCAACATTCAAAGCTGAAACTAAGTAATCGCCAATCAATTTAATCTCAACCCTTTCAAAAAACGTCAGAAAAAGTGCGAAACCGATAGATTAGCGCTGAAGCTTTCCAAGTAATCTATTGAGCACTCTTCACTTATCAATTAATAGCAACGGAAAGCGATGACTGGGCATAGCTTAATCTCTTTTTGCCGTCTCACTGGACCGCTATTAGCCTAATGGAGCGGGGCGATGTTACAAATCCAATATACGACTTCGAAGTATTAAAACAAAAACAATGGGTCTTATCTTTCTACGTCCGGCCGTTGGAGCCAGCCGGTGTGATTTCAGTATTCACATTTTTGTCATTCCCCTTTTTTTGATGTTTCTCGTTTCGATGTTTTATCCTCGGGGCGTACTAACGAGCTGAGTACCAGACCAGTGTTTGTAACGGTTGAGTGATTTACAAAACGTTCATTCGATTTAACGAAATGTATTCTGTTTCAAAACATTTGGTAGGTAAAGTTGGCCAATGACGCTGAAAATGTTTTCATTTTGCTTGACAGTACTTGTATTTTACTAAGGCCACTTTTCACCTGCCAACTTTATTTTTTTCACTTCTATTTGGAGCTGCCAACTCTAGCCATACGCCCCATAAACACTGGTAGGTGATTATGGCGCTATAACATTTTTTTCTACAGATATTTTGTGGTTAATATCTAAATTTCTATTTTTTATTAAACGGCTGGTGGACAGAACAAATGACCCAAGAGCTGGCGTTTACCTCGGCCAAAGTATAAGCTTGGCAATCCAGCGAGGTAATGCCGCCAGCATTTTAGGCACCTTCCCCGCGGACACTGACTTAGATTTAATCTACTATTTGTAAGGTTTTTGTGTGTGTGTTTTTATTTATATAATTTCTATTTATTTTAAGAGGTATGTTTTTTTAAATGAACTCGGTATGGACTATATATATGGACTATCAATTTTGGCCATTCATATAGCACTCATAAATTAGAATTAAGACATGTGCTCTCTCTCTCTTTAACTCTCTCTATGCCTCTCTTTCAGACATTGCGTTGGATGAACCAGCAAGCTGTCAGCCGTGCTCGCGTTGACAATAGACGGTTAAGGAAGGGCTCGCTCGCTTTAGTAGAAATAGGATAATCACATTACGGGATATGGCTTGTCACAGGTGCCTGCGAGGTACATACTGTAGCTAGCCCACATGAAATGGGAAAAGGTTCTATCAATTATCATACTTTCATTTAATATTTTCGCGTAGAAAACGGTCACACTTACATTATTATTAAAAGTTTGAATTAGTCCAACAGTTTCATTTCATTTCAGACTTGCATTATGATAATAATGATTCTAGACTAAGCAAGTGTGGCTCGGTGGGAAAACGTCTGCTTTTCATTCAGACGGCCCCATCTTCGATCCCAGCCCTACAACGACGTTTTGAAATTCAAGTTATGTGTAGATTTTACTCGTTTCACGGTAAAGGAAAAAAAGCAATCTGACGTCATATGATGTAGGCTACTACAACGTGTATCATCCGCCAACCCGCACTTGGCCAGCGTGGCGCAATATGGCCTATACCTCTTCGTGAGAGAAGGTCCTGTGCCCCAGCAGTAGGCTGCTTATGCTATGCTTATGCAGACTTGCATCGTTACTAATAATAATTAATAAAATAATAAAAAAAATATATTAGGACACATTTCACACACGGCTGGTTAACCCCATACTGAACCATTTCTAGTTCGTATTATGGTTGCTAACACAACTGATATACTACATATACATACATACATATTTTATATAGATACATATTTAACACCCAGACCGACAGCCAACAAATTTAGTTCAGAACAAAGATGTTGACCGTGCCGGGAATCGAACCCGGAACCTTCTGATTGGCAGTCCGGCATGGTAACCATTACGTCAACGAGGTTGTTGCCAAATTGGTCATAATATTGATCAATCTTGAACTAATTCTATCCTCTTCTACCAATATAAATATGCATTTGTACAGATATGCGCAGAGATTCAGAAGCACCCATACATCATTCGACACTTGTGATTGATGGCAGAGAATCGTCACGTCATTGTTTGTGATAGAAGAACACTTTGTAACGTTGTTTTGTAAAAAAAAACCTAACGAGCTAGTACGTTAGTGTGGTGAGTTTGCTTGATTGGGAAACTATCGATTTTTTGTAGGTATTGGTAAAGATTACGTGTAGGCAGTATTATCACCATCAGTATCCACATCCGATTCTATTCCACTACTAGTTATAGGCCTCTCTCATGTCATGACATCGAGTTGGCAGTATTTGCGTTCAATATCTTCTAATCTAATCTTGTCTAATATATAAAACTTCCATGTCACAATGTTAGTTACCGTACTCCTCCGAAACAGATTGACCGATTTTTACCAAATTTTTATGCGTATTCATTAGGTCTATCTACTTTCTATGCCCCTAAGTGATAATTGGGATTGTTCACCCTTATATTTTTTGACGAAATTTTTTGTTTTCATTTTTCTAATAAATAAATTCTAAAATTGTTTTAATTTACTTTTTTATCAACAACCTCTATTTTTATGGCCATTTTTCATCCCGCTCTATAACTGAGAGTGTTTTAAACTGTGCTTAAGGCAAAACAAGGTTTGCCGGACCAGCTAGTTTTTAACCGCATTCAAATAAGGAGGAGGTTATAAATTCGACTTCGTATTTTTTTATATATATTTTCGTTGGCTTTGTTTGTGACGTCTGCAACAACATCGCTTAAAGTACTGACTGCGAAATATCCTGTTTCCTTGAAAACGTGCCTTTTTTGGAGGAGACAATTTAATACTATTAAATAATATAAAAAAAAATATTTATGTTATTTAAACTTACAATCATTTATATTAATCATACAAATCTGGTCTAAGCCACTGCTATAAAGATCCCAGTCCTACCCATTTTAAATCCCAAACTATTTGTATATTCAGCACTCTACCAGATTACTGTAAGCAGAAAAGCTTCATGCCAAATTATGATCGCACCTAGACTAAAGCGAAGCTAAACTAAGCAACATAAGACCGAAGTTGGTCCTCGTCTCGCATCGCTATGACCGTAACCATCGCGATTCAAGTTATGACGTTTTGCTCCAAACTAACCCTACTGCCTAATCTACCCATATTCTGACTCCTAGGTGAGTCGTGCTAGTTTTGTGTAGGGACTGACATTCGGGTAATTTAACACGAAACGAGTAATAGTAACTTTTCGATGCTAGGGTTCTTTATTATAAAACAACGTTAAATGTTTGTTGGTTTGTAACCGCTGAAAAAAAGCGTTTGGCTATTCAACGGGGTAATGCTGCCAGTTTCTTCGGAACTTTACCAAGCAGCGCTAGCATGGACGGTGTGCTTACCCTGATTTTAAATGTAGTGTTTGTATGTATTTTTTTTACTAGTAAAGGGCTTGCGCTTGACCGCAATTCACCTGATGGTAAGCGATATTGCAATCTAAGCGTAAATCTAATCGTGGAGCGCGCTCGCCCAGAAGAAACCGGTTCACTTTTGCCTTGAAAACCGCTAGATTATAGTTATCGTTTCAAGTAAAAATGACACTGTAAATAAATAATTTTGAAGAAAAGTACGAAAGAAAATACCTTTAATTTACAACTCACTCAAAGATTTTATTTGCACTATGGAAACACATAATATTATATTACAACTGTTATGGAAGTGACTGATATATCTCACATAAATGAATTTACCACAAAAAAAAATCTTAACTATTACACAATGCATAACTTTTACAGTACTTAACATAAACAACGGGTTACGTCAGGAAGTCCAATAAAACAAGTCTATAGAAATACCGCTATTTTCCGGTTATTCAGTCCTATTTTGAGACTCTGTTCTGTTATGGTGTGGACATTATCGTAAAGTGACCGGGTTATAAGGCTGGCGTTAATCCCACGTGGGACTGACTAGACGAGGTGAGGCTGCCATATGTACATGATTATTATAAGGTGCTGTTGCTGTATAGTGTGGTCTTTCACTGCTTTTAGACCAGGTATGACAGAGTTTGTTAGTATACTAGGCAAGTTTGTTGGTTTTAAAACTTTAAACATAATCATTGTATAAGTATTATACGAGTATATTATTATCACTTTTATGTACTATTCGTTCTCCGAACAGTAGACCTAGTGATCCACATTCCTTAGAACATAATTTGTAAATTTGTCCCTTCATATTTCAATAATCACTCAACCAATCTTTTAAGAATATGGCATTTAATCGCTCTGTATATCTACGTATAGATATATCATCATTAAAATCGGTGCTCCAGCAAATTTCCCTCTTTTTGTAGGAACCATCCTTCTAATCAAAAAAATTACCCACGACCAAAAAATGATATTGCGTAGTTAATACTACTGCTACCTGTATACCAAGAGTCATGATTGTTTCAAAATTATGGGCTCCATAGGAGATTTGACATAAAAACATAGATACAGACAGACAGATGAAAGCAAAACTGGCCAGTTAAAGCAGATATTTGGCTCGAACGGTCAATATACCTGTGTACCTATCCAGATTAAGAAATTGCAAAACTAGTTAACCTTACTAACATCTTAGTAACTCGAATATTTTTCAGACATACGTCAAATTAGTAATTGGCAAATCTAAAAAAAAAATTTTCAAAAGACGTTTCGAAATACAAATTTTATATTTTTTTAAGACGTAAAGCTATACTCGTAAGGAGACTTAATAATTTTATGCGTGCTCACGGCTTTGTTCAGACGGCGGCGAGACAAGTATACTTAAAGTGTAAGTAACAATACTATATGTACATAGATATACCAAGTTCACAAGAGTTGGTATATTTTCAATGAAAGTTACGTTTTTAAAAAGTGTACTCACGCGCCCTGCTGGTCAAGTGCTTAACTGTACTGTTAAAATATATGTACACTGACACATACTATAAGATACAGAGTGTAAACTCTATATAACCACGTTGAAGAGACTATGCATTTATGGCGTTATAGAGAGTGGTCGTTAAATAAAGAGAATGTCTCAATGTATGGAATACAAGCTAAACCAACTAAAGCCACTTAATTTCGTCGCTTTAGAGAGTTTGTTGCTAAATCGACTGACGTTACATGGAGTTTACGCTGTATATGTACTGAAAACAGCAAAGTATTGGATAGTTAATTTTAAAACTACAAATTTTATGGTAAGCCATAATTTGTAAGGTAATTTTTTGACGATCTCATTAGCGTAATGGTTACCATACCGGACTGTCAATCAGAAGGGACTGGGTTCGTTCCTGGCACGGCCAACATCTTTGTGCTTAACTAAATTTATTGACCGGTAGGTCTGGGTGACCTTAACTAAATTTGTTGGCTGAATATCAGTTGTGTTAGCCACCATAACACAAACTAGAAATGGTTCAGTATGGGGTTGACCAGCCGTGTGTGAAAAAAATATATAGCAGTCAGTATTAATGAATATGGTATATATATAGTACACGGCTTTCTTTCGCCAGTTTTCTTTAACCCTGTACACTATTTTCCATTCGTCGTATCCATTAATCAGTCGTAGATAAACATGAAACGTCACGGGCGCCTACATTTATCACGATCAAATCTAAAAGGAATACACATACATAAGTTCATAAATTATTTCACGAAACCTTCTTTGTGTAGTTTCTGTTATTGTACAATGATATTAATGTTACAACACTCCTTATTTTTAAATGAGATTTGTTAGTTTCTAAACAAAATAAAATAATAGAATACCACAATGGCAATTTATGATAGGAATATTATCTATATGGCATTTTGTAAGACCTTTCTTGCAATGTTTTTAGGTTTATAAAATTACTTAGAACCTTCCATAACTCTAACTTTCTATCTAACGTTAATATTGCTTAATGAAACATAGTTGATTAAATATCGAGCTCAAAATAAATTTAAGAAAATTATACACACCTTTATAATGGAACTTCCTTTAGTCGCTATTCTAAACGTTCACACCGCAGGAACAAAAATAGTTAAGCACGTTTGAACATATTTAATTATTCATACCCAATTTTCTTAAACATTTGTGCAAAATTTTGCATAACTGCGAAATGATTCATGAAAACTGAGTAGGTAAGTCCTTTAATTTCATCAAAAAATGCTTTCAAGACGTGAACCAGACTGTGAACCATAGTCAAATATGTATGTCTCAATTTCCAAATCAGAATCCATTTCTAAGAATTACATTATTCTGTTGTTTTTGCTGAAAACCATGTACGAGACCAAAATATAAGCTGAACGTGATTTTTGGCATCTACTGTACGAAAAAAAACAAGTTAGGCGTCTGAAAACGTTGATTAATTAACGACTTCATAGCCATAAATAACTAACCATATTTGTAACGAAGCAAACTCGTGTATATAGTTTCTAGGTTATCAAAGGGAGGAAAGACGACTGCACACAGTCGCTACCAGCGGATGCAAGCGTCCTTTCATCTCGGTCTTTTTAACCAATGTGCATAAAATTATACATGATGCCGGCTGACCGTTTGTATGGAAATAGGATATGAGGTACATCTTAATATATATAAATCTCGTGTCACAATGTTTGTCCTCAATGGACTCCTAAACCACTAAGCCGATTATAATAAAATTCGCACACCATGTGCAGTTCGATCCAACTTGAGAGATAGGGTAGTTTAAATCTCAAATTAAAGTCGCAATTTTAATTTATTGCTAATTATTGTCTGTTATTATTTGACAGTTACAATTATCTGTTAACTCCAAATGATTCTAACAGATGTCGATACCTTTCGACTGGGTTGAGTAAGTAATCAATAGATGGCGCTGTACCCCTAAGTGAGGCAAAACAACGTTTGCCGGGTCAGCTAGTACTCTTATACAATGTGGAAAGATATGATTTAAGATTAATTTAAATATCTGAATATCATTTAACTACAGTATTTTACTTATTTTTTTATTTACAACTCCCTATCTACTATACAACAAATAAAAACAATAAAAAAGGGGCATAACAATAGAGTTTAGAAAAAAAAACGAAATTAAAATGGGGACCGAGTCGCAGAGAGCTAAGAACGCTGGCAGCGTTCCCGCGCTGTATGTATCGCAAGCGAGTTCCGCTGCGCAAGGAACCAGTCAGCGTGCTCACCAATTGTTTTTTCACTTAAAATGTTTTATTAGTTTCATAATATTATATTTAGTTTCAACGTTAGAATACGTTAATTACTCGTTACTCGTGATAACCGTGTACCATATTTCTGAATGTCTATCAGGTATATTATTCTTATGAGTTTGTTTAATGGTTACTAAATTCTCATACAAGGCACACATGTCTATATTAGCTATTATCTATCTATATTCTATTATTACTTATAATAAATAATATAAATTGTCAGTATTTAATAACTCCTTCAACCCATGTTACGAACTTTGCCATTACAACACGACAGACTCACATTTTCCTCAATCATTTTCATCGATCGGGCACTTATCTTGCCATTCTATAAGCGCCATCATTAAAGGGAGATTTGAGTTGTCGTCAAGGAGCATTTTGTTGTTTCCTCTTGCTTTCTTTCTGTTTACGAGTTCCAGAATATATCAATGGCTTTAAAGACGGCTATAAAAGTAAACGAGTCCAATTTTCCTCGTGTGTGTTTCCAATAAAAACATTAGTGTGCGTCGGTGCGTGAAATTACCTCTTTACATGCGTATCTCGATCACAAGCTAAGACAATTTGCTTGCATCTCACAAGCTGATACAAAATAGATTCCGTCTGATATCGAGACACCAATCTCATCTTTTATTTAACAGGATAATCAAGCTTGTTCATTTTTTGGGGTATTCCATGCGACTAATACAAAGTTTTGAGACAGTCTTGTGAAATTTTTGAGGAGTTTTTTCCCGGTAGTTCTATTTTTGGCCAAATCCTTGACCTCCCTATCCGACATGACTTTCGCCTGCTCCTTAATTTGGTCTAAAAATAATCTTCTAGGTTTTCCTCTTTCTCTCCTGCCTTCTTTCTATCTTTCCTTTTATGATATTTTTAATGAAATTGTCATGTCGTATAAGGTAATAATAATAATGATATAAGGTGTATAATAAGGTTTTTTTGTTCTTGTACTAGGCATAGTACAATATTACCTTTTCGTTCGTTTTATTTCTAGACGCTAGTCATAAACTCCTGAATTTTGCTTTCAACGTGTATTAAGCGATGTGGCAACATCGTTTATTTACTTCAGAGGTGAGGCAAACATTTATGAAAATTTAAACCCCCAATTACTCAACGCTTTGCATCAAGTATTCAAAAGAGAAATGTCCACGCCATATCTACAAAGAGACCGTAGCAAATGGCGATACTTAGTAAAACTGGAACATCAAAGGATGTATTCGAATGCACGGAATTGAAATATTACAGTACTGTAAACATACATTTTTTACTTTATGAAAACTAGTACAAACATATCGTGTGTACTTAAATCAGGGAAAATGTTGAAATAAAATTCTTTGACAGTTACTTTGACGCCTTTACTGGTTGGATTAAGCTTTTTGTGTAACCAAACATTAAATTGGTTAAGTAGGTATTAATTAAAAATTATCTGCCAACCCATGGCCAGCCTATCTCTCTTCTTGTGAAAGAAGGCCCCGAATCCCAGCAATGGAAACGTTTAGTGGGCTGCTTATGCATTAACACAATAAGTTTAGAAGGAAATTAAAATATTTTTTGAAAATAATCCATTCTATTCTCAGAATGAGTACAAGACAGCGCAACTGACAGAATCTTTAATTTCATATTTTAATATTTTTTAACAAATATATTTACCAATATAGGCAATAGTAATAACGCTTGCTATGCCATAAGGTAAATAAATAACTATTATTCTTATATTAAGAAAATCGCTACTTCTGCCGTACCTTATATGACGCGTTGCCATAAAGTGAATAAATAACTATTATTGTAATGTTTAGTAAATTGCTACTTCTACACAAAATATTTCAAAGATTACATGACTAAAATTAGCGCTATTGGACTAGTTGAATCTTTGTTGAGTATCAATAAATATTAATAAGCATCTAGTTAAAGAAAAAGCTTTCGCGTAGTATATTTTAACAGCACAACCACTTAAAATGAACTGCATCATATGAAACGATTTCCACTTAGTTTGAGTACTGTCATAAACTGGTCTAGGAACTCTACGGTTAGAGGGGTCAGCTGCTATTGGTTAGGTTCATTTCCGAACAGCCCAGATTGCTGGAGTGAAAGCACCTTGGCTTGATTGAAGTATCCGCGTTTACGAATTGACTTAGGGCCAGTTTAGTTTTTAGTGTAACAGAAATTAAATTCTTAATGTTTGTTACTTTATAATGTGAAATTTGTGGTAGTTTTGGATGGAGTGTGTGAATGACGTGTAAGAAAAAGAGTGTGTGTTGAGAGGACGGTTGATAAACAGGAGTGCAAAAGACAACATGTTTATGTCGACTCCACCTGAAATAAGGGGAAATACGTTTTTTTTTTATAATTACAATTTGTTATAACTGAAAAATAATAGTATAAATTTATTTACATCAATGTCAATAAACACAACAAAACTTAAAAAAATTGACAACATAAAACTTAATTGAATCAAAATAAAATCTTAGTTGAATAAATTAGAATTTTGTTTAACCTCCGAGGTAAATTAAAGTAAGAAAATGAAGTAGAAATTTTTAATTTAGAAAACTACCGACGCAAAATTTTTGGTGGTGTCTTGGTATTCAAATTTATCATAATGTATGTTACTTGTACTAATCAAGCCTTTTTTATATACATATTGAGGGAGCTGTGAAATTATGTGACGGCATCCATATTAAACCTATTTCCAAAACATCTAAGAACTTACGTCATACACATACACATAGAAACAGTCCATAATATGGGAGTAAAAAATATGAAATGTTACTTATTTTTTACACAAATCAAAATCATAACCTACATTCTCTGTATAATAACCTATATACGATACTTCGTACCAACATTCAAGTACATTTCATTGTTTGAAGGCAAGTTACGACTAAGATACTCATGGAAATACATTTTCTTATAATTATACCACCCACAGTCTAAATATGAAGCCAACCTAAAAGCCTCGTAAAAATAAAAAGAACAAACCCTATTTCCTACGATGTTCACAGCGTAGAAGTCAAGCCACCACTTTTATTAAAAAAATATAAAAGAAATATCTTTTTCTTTCAAAGTGCAGTTATAACGTTTCTCTGTCTACGACTATAAGGATGGGAGGTAAAACATTTCACTGTCATTTGCGTTCTTAATTCAAAGTCAGTTTTATTAAAACCTTTTGTCATAATGTCTAGAGTAGCCGACAGTTCAGAATATTTTAATTTAAAATGCATGTAAATGGCAACTTCTCTAGTGTTTAGGTTACAAAAGCTTTGCCGAGTACAACGACATTATTAGATATTAGCTAGCTGTGCCCCGCTGTGCTACCTGGGTTAATCGGAAAAGTAGCTTATGTTCTAATCCAGTATCTAAACTATATCCATACAAAGTTCCATCGCAATCGGATAAGCCGTTTGATCGCCAAGAAGTAAGAAACGTACATACTACATACTTAAAAATAAACCTAAATTAAATTAAATAAATTAACTGTGTAAACTTTTTTTCACGCTGCACGGCATAGCACAATTGATTAGAAGGGCGAATAACCAATCAAGTCAACGACAAAGGTGGAGCATGCTTAGTTTGGAATAACTGGCTGCCGCTACACACTGTTAGGTACATGGTAAAAGACTTTCAGCTTAAGAGCAGAAGCTAGGTAGACGAGCACTATAAAAATGGTCTACCGCCATGCAAAATAAAGTACACAGAATGTGATAAAAGTGAAAATTTAGATTTTACAGTATTTTCGCTATCAATAGCAAACGGTATAAAATACGAAAAAATTGCTTAAAGACTGTCTAATAAACCACTCTAACAATATTTATACTTATTTTGGTACCATTCATGTTTTTCTTAATGGTATTTTGGCAAATCGTGCCCCCTTACGTTGTCTTAATAAGCTTTAGACAAGCCGCATTTACAAATAACTAAAATCTTTACAGCCCACCCCAATTCTAAAAGTAAACAAAACATTCAAGTCAAGTCAGCACATCGTAACACTCTGTGACCGGGGTCGACCGTTAAAGAAAAAGCTAAGGCAGAAATAATTTCCGCTTCCTCACTTGACCTCACTCAAGTCGATAGTGAGTCGTTGACAGAGCCCGCCCACTCGATGTTCACCATAAATAAATGAGTGTCCGTCGCATAGATACTTCACGCCGGAAATGCTCTCACATTATATCCATTGTGATAACATATCCTTAAAATATTCAAGTACTTAAGTGGAGTGAGAAACTTTTAGCAGTAATTGTTTAGCGATGTTAGTGCGCTTATGAGTGAACCTGCACACACATCTGACATTTGACATTAAGATTGCCAATATACATGTTTCTATTAATGATTTTTTTTCATACTCCTAGTATGCAACACTATAAAACGCGAGTATGGCTCGGTGGTAAAAGCTGGTTCGATCCCGGCCCTACACCTATGACTTGTTTTTCAAGTTATGTGTGGATTTGCACTCGCTTTACGGTGAAGAAAAACATCGTGAGAAAACCGGCATGTTAGAAGACCACTATATCCGAAGCTGTAGCGTTAGTATTCTACCAGTTGATCCCTTCAATTGATACCCATTGAGGAAATTGTATATAATAAAAAGTATCGTGTACCTATTTTTGTAAATCATAGCTATGAATACTCCCGACAAATTGTAAACCTTACAAACAAAAGAAGAAAATCAGCTTAACCGTTTGTGAGCTACGATGACACAGATACACACACACACACACACGCGCGCGTCAAACTTATAACAGTCTGTCTGTGTAAAATGCCTACCATTAAACTACGTCTTTTGTATATAAAAACGTACAGCTAACTCAACCGCTTACGGTAACACTCATATTACATCTCATTTAAAACAAGTTTCATTGAAATTGAGTACATAAGAATTGCTTAGCTCTGGTCACGACAACATATTTTATAAAGTACATATATTACAAGTACAGTCCTTGTGGCTATTTGCTCAAAGATTCTTGAGTAAAATATATGAGCAATTTAATTTGTAATATATGTATGTATTTTGGCAGAGTTTTAGTGATCATGTTCTGTATGTTCGTAGCCTAACTTCATTTTCCACTACTACGATTGTTTTATTGCAGAAAAAATAAAATTAACATACAAGCGGTTTAAAGCTTCAATTAAGTTGACTATTTTTGCGTCTCAAAAAATATCCAACCAACAAATACACCTTAAATTTTATTTTCACAAAACTTTGTTACCTAAGTAAGTATATCTAATAGTAAATGTGACCCGAATGTCAAAGTCCAATTTTGTCATAACTTGCAAGTTCATTCTCGAAAATACCAAAATTATGAAGCTTATCATATTATCTGACGACCCCCGTCCATAATATGTCTGATAAAATCTATTAGGTTACATACAGAGTAAGCCCTAAGTTGGTTTAGAAAAAAGATTAGATTACGCATATTCTTTTGAGATATTAGATTTTTCTGAGAAGTCTATTTATTTTCAAATATTATATCGATAACTTCGAAAGCCTTTTGCATACTTTCGTTTTTCTATTTAAACGTTTCGATTTTCTATTTAATGGCATAGAACGGCTGAACTACAATTGAGATATAAAGAAAGAACATGTTTATTTCGGACACAGAAGATATATACATATGTACTTATAAATTACATAAAACAAATAAGAAAAGAAGGAAGAAGGCAAAGTATGTGTCCCTTAGCGTCCGCAAAAGGTCAGCCCTCAGTATAAACGCAACAGATATAAAATATACAAGTATTTATAACATAAAATAACTATATCTACTTATTTTAGCACACCCTAGAAAATAATAAGATTAAACAACTAAGTAAAATCATAAAAAAACATGTTCTACGTTAATTAATTTTAAAGTCAATAAAATATTATTAAAAATAGGTAGATACTAAAATGTTGCCTCTTACTCAAAATACGGCGGAACGTTTTTGTTTTAACACAAAATAATAGCCCTAAAGATTAACTTAAAATATAATTGCATTCTATAATACTTAAAAATTAACTGCTAAACTTTAATCACGTGAGCAACAAAACGCTTTATTTAAAACATTTCAAAGATACTTCACACTAAACCGACAACAATTTAAAATGCACATCAGACGCCTGAAACTCACACTCGAAGTTAGAATTTCGCTTAGTTGCAGTAGGCAACTCAAATGCAGACAGCACGAGTGCAATACTCGACAAAACTCGGTAGAACTCGGCAAAACTCGGGTCACGTGTCGAAGTTGAAGTTGTGAGTCCATCTTCATGTGCAATTTCATTTTGTAAGTGCAAAATGATTGGTGGTGTAAGTTCGTGGGTAGAATCCGTAGAAAGTGGAGATGTAGGAGACGACGAACTACGAGTACATAACTTGTACTGCTGACTACATCACTATATCTTATTACAGAATAGTTAAATTTATGTTTTGCTATAATTTATTGTACAAACTGGTAAAGAATGAGCATAAAGGAAAGAATAAACATATCATATGGCTTGTAACTTGTTATTACAAGTAAGAAAGAAAAATAAGTAAAGAATTCGTATTTGTTCTATATATCAAACTTAATCGATTGATTTCTTTCAATTATTTAATTTTAAGGTATTTATATTCCTTTGTGACTCTTGTGTTATGTGTGTATATAGCGTATATATACCTACATATTACGTTTGTTTTAAAAGACATCAATTTTGGAATAACTAATAGTTGGAACTCTTTACTAAATATGTACAGTTTGATAGTAAATCAATCGGAATGTAAGGAAATTATCTCTGTCAAGATAACGTAATAAACAATTTTGTAATGAAAATATACAAATTGCGCCCTGCAGTGTTAACCGCTATAAAAAGTAGGCCATATGTTATTACAATATCTAAACTATCTTCATACCAAATTTCATCAAAATCAGTTCAATATTCATGCACAAGCTTTCACATTTATAATATTATTTAGATTCACAAAAGCATTAAGAACCATACTCTAGGAATCTGAAAAAGGCCCTCATACCTATCTTTATAATTAGTTACATAAACTTTCGCATGCGCAAAATTTTAACAGCGATTAAAACTTTTAATCTCGATACGTAAAGACTCGGCGCAAATATTTAACTCAGGTCTTAGGACCTTAAGAAGGTTTAATTAATTTTGTTAAAATAAAGCCTTACAGGTTTATTAAACTTTTAATCTCAGGGTTTAAATATTTATCAAGAGCAACTTTAATATTCAGGTAAGAGCCTACGTGATCTAACTTATTTTTACCCGAATGCAGAAGAAGGTTAATTCTCTATTTTTTTATAACAAACATGTTTGTTTTTCAAACGTATATTTGCTACTTATATACTCGGACACCGGTGACCTCGTTGGCGTAATGGTTAACATGCCGGACTGCCAGCCAGAGCGTCCCGGGTTCGTTTCCCGGCACAGCCAACATTTTTGTGATGAACTAAATTGGTTGGCTGTCCGTATGGGTGATGACTATGTATCGATATAAAATATTTATGTTTGTATATGTAATTATATCAGTTGTGTTAGCAACCATAATAAAACAAAAAAAGGTTGGTTGTTGGTATGGAGCTAACCAGCCGTGTGCGAAATGTGTCCTAATGTTTATTATGAAAAAAGAAATCTTACTACAAGTTGCCGTTAAGCCAAAAGCTGTGCCACTTAGCTCATACGAAGTTATTATTAGGAAAATATAAGGCTAGCATTGCGGTGTAATCACTCAATCAAGACTGGAATGTCAACAATATTACAGTAAACTTTCTTTTTTAGATCAAATAGGTTTAGGTTAGGCGGTACGACCTCGACACACACAACCCACACTGGAAGACCGTTACCCAGGACAGACAAAAGTGGAGGGATGGTAGGGAGGCCTTTGCACTGCAGTGGGCTGATTTATAGGCTTAGATAGATAGATAGGTTTAGGTTTACAGACACTTATTTCTCACAAAGATAATCACATACGTGGGAATACTTATTTAACTTGTAATATTTATTTAAATATTCGTAGTCTCTTCAAAAATAAATAACGAAACTTAAACTAAGCTAAATAAAAAACAACACAACTTAAAACAATACAAAACAATCATTTATCAATAACACCCATTAAATCTCTTTAAAATTATACATTAAATGTGTCAAAAACATTAAATGTTAAGACAACCCACCAAAGACCTGGCGCAAAGGTACCCTTAACACTGGCTGAGTTTCCACGCAATGATAACAGCTAAAACAGACAAATAAGATATACTTGCGGTTCTCATGATTTGCAATCATATTGGTTGTAACAAAACAGCGCGATTCCCAACAGATAGACCATTATTTTACCGTATAAAGGCAAACCGCACTAAATACCGCATTTTAGGCCTACACCCAAATCTTGGGTCGGCAACTAATTTTCCTTATTACAGGACCCACCGCATGTCCTCGTGCGTGCCCAATACCACACCTACAGAAATCCAATCGGATAAGTCGATTTTGTACTCAATCAATTATGCTAGATGTTGAATGGAGGTCACATTTGGCTTAAGCACTGTAGTTTAATAAGCCTTGCGTGATTGGGAGTTACGAAGTTAGCTGAAAATGTTACACGCTTTGTTTGAATTCTCTTTGAAGGTAAATTAAGAAGAAGTTGGAGGTAAAACCTCTTTTTCATAACCTTTGTATTTCGCAAAAACTAATGGATATTATAAGTTTGAAGTGTCCCTGTGTGTCTGTCTGAGGCTGACGAGTCTAAGTGTATGTGTCAGTTTGTGACATTCTTCCAAAACCCAGCTCCCGAAAGGATGGGCCAATTTCAATTTAGTTCTTTTTGTTCGAAAGGTGTGTTAGTCTAAATTGTTCTTAGCTATGTTTAAAGAAAATTGGTCCAAGTTGGCTGCTGCTACGAACAAATGGTGAATTAGTAAAAGTAAGTGACGGCTTGACTTGTAGAATACTTGAAATAAGATAAATTTGAAATCCGAGATAGCAGCTGAAACTGTACCAAAAACTGTACTGTACGGAAGCTTTTTAAATTCAAATTTATTGTTTTTTAACTTTATTATTCCCTGACCTTAAGACTTTACCTGAAATCTATTTGTAGACCGCAAAGCAGGTTTATTAAAAACGCGAGCCTATGTATCTATAAGTGTATGTGTGATATTTACCTCAGTGGGCTTGACATGTCACTCTTATTCCGCGTAAAAAGACACGATCATAAGTTAAAGAGTCTCGTTCTTGTCCGGTAAAATCGTTTAATATATTATGCTTGTACCATTAAATAATATTACAATTTAGTAGCAAAGATCAAAATACTAAAGAGGATTGCTTATTCCCATACATTAAAGCGTGGCACGGAAGTTTGCCATAATTACCGATGAAACCTAGATGGCGCTGTAAATCGGGCGTGCAGCCTAGCTGCCGCCAAATTCCGCAACGGGCTGCAGTCGCATAGTGATATAACGATAGTAGATTGCGTAAGCCGAGTGAAGTCGATTCAAGAAAATTCGAATGATTTACGTAGTACAATATTCAACAAGCTTTTGAGCGTCTTATATATTTATTAATCTACTAGCTGACCCGGCAAACGTTGTTTTGCCTCACTTAGGGGTATGAAAAATAGATAGTGTAGCTTATATGACACGTTCGTAGATTTATCATAGCAGCGCCATCTATTGATTACTTACTCAACCAAGTCGAAAGGTATCGACATCTGTTAGAATCATTTGGAGTAAACAGATAATTGTGACTGTCAAATAATAACAGACAATAATTAGCAATAAATTAAAATTGCGACTAAAATTTGAGATTTAAACTATCCTACCTCTCAACTTGGATCGAACTGCACATGGTGTGCGAATTTTATTATAATCGGTTAAGTGGTTTAGGAGTCCATTGAGGACAAACATTGTGACACGAGATTTATATATATTAAGATGGTAGTAGTATAACCTCAGTTAACTAAGACTGCAAAACACGTTAATATTTTTGAAAAAATAATAAAATCATTTCTATTTTCAGTAATTCATTTACCTTCTACAGTCCAATCCAATCTAAACGTAGTAAAAAGCTTAAATCTTTTATAGTACCCACTTGCCGTAGGTAACTATTACTTTTTATAGTACGTTGAGTTCGCGTTAATTCAGTTAAACCTAGGTTTTAAACCTATTTAGTGATAGTAAACATCGATAAAACCGTCACCGTTAAGTACCTAATTCGAGTGGTTTACTGAATATTTCAATACCTGAAAGGTCAGTTAGTTTTGGAAAAGACCTTCTTAGAATTCGTATGTACTCATGTTATTACTTTGACCAAATTTACTAAACATGAATTTTAATTTCTATATACTTAAGTACAAGTAAGAATATAAAAAGTAAAAAAGGCAGATTTTTATTTTCAACAATTGTTCACCTTTCGGTTTTCATTTCTATTGGGATAAAAGTATATCATGCAACTCAGTTTACTGTGCAAAAATGCTTCGGCTGCGTTATTATAATAATCTGAATGAATCTGGATAATTTAAATATGGTAATCATATTCGATTTTCAACATTCTTGAAATCATTTTTATATTATTATTATTATTATGGTAATGTTATTCCGTTTTTATATTATCCATTTTACGAGTTTAGAAATGTGCTAACTACTCGGTTAATAGACCAACGTTATAGTCGGCACATTACAACATTACTAAAACACACAAAATAAACACTAAAAGGCCATAAGCATAAAGCATAAGCAGCCCACTATACGTTCCCACTGCTGGGACTCGGGGCCTTCTCTCACTAGGAGAGATATAGGCCATAATCCACCACGCTGGCCAAGTGTGGGTTGGCGGATGACCCACGTATTTCGATATTGTGGTCTTCAAATGTGCCGGTTTCCTTACGATGTTTTCCTTCGCCGTAAAAGCGAGTGCAAATCCACACATAACTTGGAAAACAAGTCATTGGTGTAGGGCCGGGATCGAACCAGGGGCCGTCTGATTGAAAAGCAGACGTTATTACCACCGAGCCACACTTGCTCATAAAAGGCCATAAAACTCATTAAAATTGTTATTAATTACTTCACTTTCAAGCTAAAATAGATTTAGTTTGATTTAATTACTACCAAATTAATAAAGAGATTATAGAATTCCAATTTATATCGCATACGTTAACGAGTTTACGGTTTAGTTTAGTTTTAGCATCGATAATACGTAAACAAATTAACTCGAGGACAAGTGGGAAAAAACAAAAGAAAAAGTTCAATTAGCAAAGATTTTGCCTTCGTAAGTAGCTCCTAGGAGAGTTTTTTGTCCCAGTTAGATTGTTTAGTTAGTTTCTTGGCCCAGTTTGTGTAACTTCTCCCTACGACTTCTTCTTACATGAACCCAATTACTGCAAAAGTAGGCCTCTTTATTTACACTGGTAATCAGATATAACAATAAAAAAAAATACATAAGTTGAATATATAACCTCCTCCTCCTTTTTTCAAGTCGGTTAAAAAAACAAACTTTAATAGTTCCCGTATTTTTTTTTAACTTATATAAGTGGTTGAGTTTTGCTACAAATTCGAGTGAGGTTGCTTGATCGAGTTGGATCATTTTGTATAGAGTTATCGTTGGTAAAAAGTAAAGTACCTTGAACCTATACTTGGTCTTGGCTACAGATTTTCTCCATTGCGAAGTACCTACACAATGTAATCAAACCTTAATTAAATATTATTAAATATTAATAAATATTAATAATTAATTAACTGATTTTGTTAGGATAAGTAAATTAAAGTATGTCACAAATATTTGAAATTGTAGTCCTATTACATGATGTACGACATTCTAATTTAAGTCATTGGAAGGAACTAACCTCCATGACACGGGCGCTCAGTCTAGTTTGAGGGTTAGGGAAATCAAATTAAATTAAATTTTGAATTGGATATATTGGAAGTGATAAATAAAAACATATAAAACATATTGTGAAAAGTGACTATCATGTTTTATGATTGCACTTTACCCAGATGACGCCCACCAAGTCCACAACTACTAATGTCGATGTCGATGAGAATTCCCTGATTCTCCGACAAATATGTTCATGGTACGCGGTAACTTCACGGATTAAAAAATTGGCCAAGTACGAATGAAGGGTTTCGTATCATTGTTGTATGGGAGCCCCCTTAATAGTTTATTTTATTTAAATATTATAATTTGATTTGAAAGGTCATGTACATTTTATACGTCCCTTGAAAATTTTAGGTGTCTACATGATACCGTTATTGATATATAGCAAAAAATACGAAAAAATAGATTTACCGTTTACTACTCTTAATATTTTTTTTTTAAGTATTTGTTGTTATAGCGGCACGAGAAATACATACTCGTATCTTGCGAAAGTTTCAGCTTTAGAGCTATTACAGTTTCAGAGATATAGCCTGGAGACAGACAGGCAGCGGAGTCTTTGTAATAGGGTCCCGTTTTTACCTTTTAGGTACGGAACCTCAAAAAGTGGTAGTTTACAATCTATAAATACATATAATAATACATCACAACATTTTGTATCGGAGGTTTTCGTAATTTACACACTGGTACTAGAATATTCTTGTACAACTTTTAATGCCATCGGGGAGTTTACTTTAAAATTATTCGCATGACTTACTTTATCTTGCCTTTGCAAACGTAACAAACAATATAAATTAGAAGAGGAATGTGTATATTTAGGGTCCTGTTTATTCTATCTCTCACTTTATGGAGGAAAGGGAAATTTATGGCAAATTGTTCTTTGAAGATAAGGTTGAATGGCTCCCCTTTTGCTATTCATCTGATTTTGACCTCGTCCATTCTTCGGTTTCAATGAACCGTATGACAGGTGGCTCGGATAAAAATAACTTGTTTGTTAATGTCTAGAATTCCTAAAATAAATAAGCTTATTTGGGAAAAAAAATTCTATTGTTAAAATAAGAAAGGCCCTTGCTGAAGAGTTTTCTTTTCAGAGTCAAATACCTACTAGTAAGCTGAATGTTAAACACTTGAAGGAAAAGTAAACTGTTATTTACGGTGATGTGAAAATTGAACCAAGGTCTGTCAGATTGAAAAGCAGACGTTTCCCCACCGAGCCACACGCGCCTTTTTTCACATTTCCGATACATGTAAAAAGAATAATATTTCTTGACTTTCTGACGACCTTGTTGGCGTAATGGTTACCATGCCGGACTGCCAATCAGAAGGTTCCGGGTTTGATTCTCGGCCCGGCCAACATCTTTGTGCTGAACTAAATTTGTTGGCTGTGGGTCTGGGTGTTAAATATGTATCTATATAAAATGTGTTTGTATGTATATGTAGTATATTAGAGCAACCATAACAAGAACTATATATACATGGTTCAGAATGGGGTTAACCAGCCGTGTGTGAAATGAGTCCTAATATTTTTTTTTTATATTTTTACTCATGAGTAATAAATAGAACCATAAATTTTTAAATGAGGAAATTGTGACGAAGTATGTAGCTTGCAAGGAAATCACCGTAGAGACTGAAGGATGCTGAAAAAACTTGACAGTAAAGAGACGAAATGCTACTCGAATATACATCTTGACATAAACAGGAAAGTAAACAAGCTCGAATAAATTGAGTCCCATTGGAACTGAGTGATTTAATAGAAGATGCGAGCACAAATAAACACGTCATATATGTATGAGACGTAGCTACAAAAAGTCACGACATGTTTATGTTGTGCAAATGGACTAAACACACTGTTTTTTAGAAACTATCTGAAGAAAAACATTGGAACTGGGGACAGTTTCATGCAAAATATTTATGGTGCGATTTTTTTCAACTGAAGCTTAGAATGTTTTAAGGTTATGTGCAAATACAATATATACACATCACCTGAATAAATTTCAGCAAGCATAGTATTTTAACACAAAAAAAAGCATCAGTTGCAAGTATTGATTAAAAATAACAATTTAAGGTATGGAACATGGATCAGGAAAAAAACAGGTATGGAATATGTATTCCATACCTGTTTTTATAATGTGTTTGTCATATAATATGTATTAATTTTATGAATAAAAAACCAGATTACTACGAGATTTTTGATTATACGAGTCATAAATTGTTATTTAATTTCAAATAAAATTCTGACTTGATATCTTTTTTATTGATGCGAGTAAAATTATGTTTCCATCATATTAGGTTTATTTTTTTTAGTTGCTTTTTAATTTCAATAGTTTGTACAAAAAGCGGTGTTCGTTATATTTGTACTCATCACAGCTAGGCCTTTGACCAGCAGAGCGCATCACTACACGGGTTACTAAGGACGCGTAGAAAAACTCTGTCCTAAAGGTGGAGTATGGCTTATCTGGAAATAACTGGATTTCAAGGAGCGGGTAGCCACAGATTTTACAACTTTGTTGAGGGCGATTGTTGGCCAGGTGAGCTCGAAAAGATACCACCAGGCCATGGTTTCCTCACAATGTATTTCTTCCAAAAAGCTCGAGCTCATTGACGGGAATCGAACCCATGACCTTCGAGACGTAAGGTGGCAAAACGCCCGACCGTTTTCGCTTTAAATTCGCGTTAGATTAGCAGTGCGTGTATCCACACGACAGAAACACAGTGGAGCATGTCCAGTCTAGAATGGCTACAAGGAGGCTACCGAAACAGTTATCAACTTGAGGGTGGTTGCTACCCAGGCAACCACAATAAAATGCTCTATAACTCGATTTAATAGAGAAAATATTGAAAGATCATTCCTCTCGCTCACACTCATTCAGTTAAGCAAAAGAGATGACATGAACTTGCTATTGTTTTCTTTACTGACTCAATTTCTCACCATGCTATCGTTTCCTTACGAAGTTTTAGTTCACAGAAAGCTTGATCTTTTTGGCGGGGATCGAAACTACAATCTGCGGAACCTAAGGCGATAGCACAACCAACTGAGCTGTCTTCGATTCGTATATGCTTAAAAGTTGCTCGTTCATAATATCTCAAAGATTTTCCGTCACATGGTCTACACAGCTGCTGCCCTTGTTTGCATATTAAATAAGAACATCCCAGATTCCTTAACAAACTTTGTTTTGTCTCAAAGCAAACATTGTTTCAGGTTTCATATTACGAGTACCAACATAGTTTAAGAATTTACTTCAGTCTACGTATCCCTTTTAATAAGCTTCACGTGTACAAGAGTTTGGTTTTCCTTAGAATTAAATATTTATAAGATGAAAAAGAACCTAAATCAAAGTCAATTCTGAATGTGGAAGTGGAGTTTGTTCTAGATATTTTCTGTACTGTTATATAAACCCCAAAAATTGTTTTCTTTTTATCGGGTTTCGTTTCCATTTCTATACTTTTAATGTATTACATACTAATCAATTATGTGATATTATTTTTATTTCTTCATATGTATTACAGCTAGGCATTTGATCAATAGAACCTAAGGTGGAGTAAAGTCTGTAATAATTGGCTTTCAAGGATGTTGTCGTCATTAGGATCTTAGTGACATATTTTTCGTTTTGACGACCTCGTTGGTGTAATGGTTACCATGCCGAACTGCCAATCAGAAGATTCTAGGTCCTCGCACGGCCAACATCTTTGTGCTTAATAAAATTTTTTGGCTGTGGATCTGAGTGTTAGATATGTATGTATTTATGTATAATATGTATGTATGTATATGTAGTATATCAGTTGTGCTAGCTTCCATAATACAAACTAGAAATGGTTCAGTATGGAGTTAACCAGCCGTGTGTGAAATGTCCTTATATTTATTTATTTTATTAATTTAGCACTCTATGCACAATGCTCTGAAGAATTATGACGTTTTGTTTTTTTAAACTACCCCAATGCCCCATTTTTAGTTACGCCCATAGCTTTTATCATAATATATCAGTTCCTAAATTCCTTAGAGAACAGACTACCATATTTCTCGGCATCCAAAAGTCAGGGTAACACTCCCTCTGTAACCTCGCTCCGCATCGATCTCTCCATCAAAGTACAAAAGAACCGTAAAAAGGGAATATCTCACGCAATAGATACGAAACGTGTCAGCGGGAAGGTTTTACGAAATATTTACGGTTTAGGCAGGTTCCTGTCCACGAACATAAGCTCGCTGATTTTGCTCAGCATATGAAAAAGTTCAAGCCCCTAACACATAGTCTAAAAATTTTTATTTTCATAGACGGGTTTTTTTAAATTTTGACAATTACGGTGGGCTCCTTTGCAGCAACATACAAAATTACAGCCTTTTGTCAATATAAATTTTCCCAGTCTTGACTTTTGTTAATATATGAATGAAACTAAGTGATCGTTATCGTGTTTTCAGTATCGAATGCAAATATATTCTCGTAGACTCGAGTATACAAGTTGTATATTTTTTTTTACCTCGCCATCCAAGACCCTTGTTGAATCTCCCATGGACCCCTGGGGTTCCACCTGGTGCACTTTGGGAACTACTGATCTGTAGATAAAATACCTACTTGCAATTATAATCCGTATTAGTTCAAAATTAAGGTATTAGGAAAGTGAAAAATTTATTTCTTTAGGGATATAAATCTTACTACACTTTATTTTGTGAAGTACATAAATATAAAGATCATTTTTATTTTTTTTCGATAGTCTCAAATCTTAGTGGAAAATGCTGTGGAACTTAATATTTTATTGTACTTTGTTGTATGGTGTCGCACCGCGCAATTGTTCGCCGAGCTAGCACTGTCGCGCCGGCATTCTGCGCGGATCGTAAACCGACGCAGTCACAGTTGAATTAACATTCCCAGATTACAATTTCGGGTCGGGGCAAGGTGGGCCACTAATAAATCTGCTCGAGCGAACGCGGTCATAACCCGGCGGTTATAAAACTTTACATGCCTGTGAAATAAATTTCCATATTGTGTTGCTGGAAGGTGTCAAAACAGGCTGTTTACCGTAATGCCTAGAGTTTTATTTATTTTTCAAAATGATCCGTCAATGTGATTTTAAATTTACATCTAACAGTCTCTAGACATTTTTGACGAATTAAAGATGACTCATATTTAATTATGGACATAAATAACGATGCAAATAAAATAGTATTTGCTGTACATAGTACCCTGCTCAGATTGTATATCATCTCACAGTTGTAATATTGATTTTATTAATTTGTTACGACTGATAAAAAAAACATCATTCCTTTTAATCAGTCGAGTAAAAAAATCTATTTATCCAATATTATACATGTTGTGGCGCTTTTTATGCCACTCCTTAAAAACTCAACTAATCCGGTAAAGAAACTACTAAAACAAAAAATTAAAGTGAAGGGTCTGAGAAATTAATTACATTCTTTAATTGTTTGACCGCGCTGCAAGCCAGAGAAAAAAAATAGAGGAAATAAAACTATCTAGACTACCGATCGACGTAGTTGACTTTTGCACGCCAATTCTTTAGTTTGTTTAAACGTTTTAAATAATTCTTTTTTATTTACTAACACAAAATAGAACAAAGATAAACATTAAAAAAGTGTTATCCTCATTATTTCAAAATAAAATTATTCTTAAATTATTTTGTATTAAGTATCATGCCTTAATAAGGCATGCCTTATTATTTGAGAGAAAAAAAAAGCTAATAGAAGATACATGTAAAAAAAAGAAGGTTAAGTTATGTTCTGTTTTGTAATAACTTGTTTTGTTGCAGCTGGGTTCACAATGCCCATAGCGTGGTGGGTGTTGTCATCTTATTCATAGCAATGATGTGTAAAATCGTGAGAGAATACACTGTGTTTAGCTGAACAAAGTCTCCGACGACCTAAATCAGAGGGTTGAAAGCAAAACATACAAAAAAAAATGCCTTATTGATTTAAACACAGACTTTTCTGTGCGTTAAAAACTACAAAAAAATTAGTCATTTTTTTAAAATTGCTTTGTTTTTGACTATTTAAAGTAACTTAATGAAATTAAACCAGCCAACCAGCCAGCCGTGTCTGAAATGTGTCAAAAACCATACATCCTTTATTATTGCTAGACTTGATTCGAATGAACAAATTTCTCACAACGCCAGTGTCATTGGGTTCACAATCCCGCTACACACTAAGAATAACACATGCGGTACACTAGACTAATCTAATCATAACACGAGAGATTTTGAATTAATCATGTTATTCCCTCTACTATTTGTATTCAGTACACGTATCGAATTTTTAAGACGACCGTGAACTAGGTTGTGGTAACAAAAGCTCCGACCGTATAACAAAAAATATTTTCTTTCTGATTCAAGCTATGTTATTTTCCGTATTTTTCGGTAAGAGTAAGAAAGTAATATGGCGATTTCAAATACAAATAATTTATTAATTTTACCAAAGTTACAAGTCAAATAATATGATATCACTACAAAAGTATATGATATGTATCAATGTCAAAATTAATTTATAATATTCTAGTAATATAATAAATATCATTACAAAAGTATATGATATTAATCAAATGTCAATTTTCAATTCTAGATAATCATTTATATTATACAAAGGCGACATTTATATTATACCCTTCTAGAACGAATACTTTTATCAGTTACAAACAATATTTGACCGAGCGAAGCGAAGTCCTTATCTACATCAATTTCCCAATTTTGATTATGTTTATTTATATGGATGTATATTTACATCGTATAGAGCCTGTCATTATAAATACATTTTGCTAAACACACAACACAGTTTTTTTTAATTTTGCCGAAGTATGACCTTGGGACGGATCCCACAAAAAAGGGGGGGGGGGGAAATTTGGTACCGCTATATTTACAAGTCGATTTAGATTACATTTGGCAAAACGATATAATATCGTATCCATGGAACAATCTTTCTTATTAAATTAGACGATCGGTTTCTTATTGAATTAGTCAAGAAATTGTTACGGTTTCAGTACAAACGATTTTCCTTGTAATCATGTTCGTGAGTTCTATTGTGTGGTAATTAATATATTTTGTCTATGTTAATACGAGTAGTTAGTTAAAGTAGAGACGCGATTAGGAACTAGAGACCAATTGTCAAAACTCGTATGTTTGCAAGCATTAATGTGTTGGACGGAACTGGAATCACTCAGCCCGCACCGGCTTCTGATTCGAAAATTTAAAAAAAATCTTCATACTTTCAATTATCAAGAGTTTCCATTAACAACAATTAGTCTTGGTTACTTTTATAACTTGGTGAGCGGTTGCTCGAGCTTCTACTGTATATTTACTGGTCGCCCCTGGTGCAAAGGTGCCCATCACGCTCGCTGCATTACCGCGCTGAATAGTTATGGCCAACCTCTGCACCAAGAACGACCCGGAGCGGGAGTCACCCGTAACTTTAATTGAAATAATAATTTAAATACTGTAACAAGCATGACATAGACAGCCCGCATCGAGCATAGCAAATAGTTACGCCCCTCGCCAATAGATGGCGCTAGGTGGAAAAAGCAAGAAAGCTGAATCGCGATGACGAGATTTTTGCTACAAACAGGACAGTCTGCAGTCACCGTACCATAGTTAATTTACTTCCTCTCTAAGCTAGGAAAAGTTCAAGTAATACGGATCTTGCTTCCACCACTGCTGGGACAAGCATCTAGAATACTTGAACACCAACCATAACAAGAACTGACGCGCGGTAATACGCTTCCACCAATGTTGGGACGTACTACTGCCGGAGTTCTAGTTGTGGTACTTAAGCTAAATATTCCCTCGCCCTTATATATGTCAGGCAGATGCCACAGTGATAGGATTGGTCTCTTAAATAAAAACAATCAGCTCGTCCGACTGTGTTTTGATCGACACCCCCTTACAACTGGCGCACAACGCGGGACCCGGACGTTTGCTGATTTACCCCGGTTGCCATCCTTCTCACGTGGATTCGCCGACATCTCCATCATCATCATCTGCTTCATCATCATCATCATCATCAACTTTTTCATCATCATCATCATCTGACTCTAGGAAGATGACGCGACTCACAGATGAACAGTTTGAGAAGCTTTTAACTAAACTGTCCCCAGCACCACCAAAACCCAGCCGACTGGCTACATGCCAACATACATATAACGGGACTAGAAGTGTGGATGCTGTAGAAGCGTTTCTGGCTGCAATCTCGATATACAAAAGAGCTGAGTCAATCAATGATGCAGACGCGCTGGAAGAGCTGCCTGTGCTGCTTAAAAACGAAGCTGGTGTGTGGTGGCAGGGAGTTAAAGACACCATTAAGTCATGGGAACATTTTAAGGAAAGCATTCGAAGCGCTTTCACTCCCAAGAAGGAACCCTACCTCATATACGCGGACTTGTTCCAGAACAAACAAACCGCTACTGTGACAACGGAACAATTCATTCAGGAAAAGCGTTTCCTGTTTGCGTTGCTTCCGCCGCCTGCACATACGGACACGCAACAGCTGGACATGATTTACAGTATGCTTCGACTGGAGATACGAGAAAAAATACCTCGGATGAGCGTATCAAACTTCAGTGAACTGATAGCTGCAGCTCGTGGAGTGGAATTTCTACTTAAAGAAAAGATAGAGAACCGCATGACTAGTAAACCGGAAGCTGAACAAACATACTTCAATAAGAAAAAATGCCGGTATTGCAAGAATACAGGCCATGTGTTTGAAAATTGTCGAAAGCGGTTAGCAGACGATGCGAAAAAGACGAATGAAGTCGTGCCTGTCAAACCAGCACCATCCGTACCTGCTACAGCTGGTCCAAAATTTAGCTGCTATGGTTGTGGGGCCCCTGGAGTCGTCCGCACTAATTGTACAACATGCAGTGGAAGTAAAGCCAAAGTACCCATAAAACAAGATGTAGGCTTCTGCTCTGTTGAAATCTCCACCGATGCCAGAGACAGGCCCGTAGTTTACATCGAAATAGAAGGAATTCATGGTGTTGCATACATAGACAGTTGCGCGAAAGCGAGTGTGGCATCGTATCGTCTTTACTGTCAGCTCAAGAGCTGGGGATACAAATTCTCAAAGTTACGATTGCCCGTAACATTAGCAGATGGCATACGCAAGTTACGCGAAGTTCTCGTTACCAAGGTACCCGTCACATTACAAAACCGCACAATCTTAACGACGTTTATGATCCTACCGGAATCGAGAGACAATCGAACTCTACTTGGCGTAGGGTTTATTCGAGATGCCCTGATGGTTCTCAACCTTCCTCAGAGTACCTGGCATTTTATTGACGACCCCGACAGCGTCATGGAACTATACTCGGAGAGCTTTGTAAACTTTGAAAATAAATTAGAGTTGTCGAGTTTCACCCCGAACCACATTCCGATGTTTGAGCCGTCTCTTCCGGAAGCCAGCAACACTAGTATCTGCGCTGAACCTGCTTATGGACCACTTATCCCCATCGCATTAACACCTCCAGCGAAGAAACCGCGATCAGAGCTGTTTGATGGTTATTCACCAGTCGTCGACGCTCTATACAAAGATGCCGAAGAGAATTTGCAAAATTATGATGAGGAGCAGGAAGAATCAACGCTCTTCAACTATAACATAGAGCTCTCCTCCGTCAATATTGAAACACTCAACGCTTTCTTGGAAGAGAAATCCGAAGTCTTCAAACCAAATGGCCATCCAGTGAAAGATGTTAAAGATATAATTGATCCGGGAGGACAGCCAATTGCCTAAGCCTACTCTACCTATTAGAAAGAGAGGCCGACCAAAAAAAGAATCAACTGCGTTACTAATAACCTCCGTGGCACGCTATGTCGATATTGTTATCGCTTAAGCTCATGGCATCGAACCAAGTAACATCATTACCAACATTTGTAATTTTATCATCGGAGCAGCTCTCGTGTAGGGGGAGTGCAAGAACTTACATCTACTGCTGAAAAGAAGAAAACACCTAACGTCTCCACCAATCACCACGGCACTCGATAGCGAAGTACAACAAACATTTTGCTGTCTCCTCGTCGGGTCGTCTTCGAAGACAGAGGGGGAGACTGTAACAAGCATGACATAGACAGCCCGCATCGAGCATAGCAAATAGTTACGCCCCTCGCCAATAGATGGCGCTAGGTGGAAAAAGCAAGAAAGCTGAATCGCGATGACGAGATTTTTGCTACAAACAGGACAGTCTGCAGTCACCGTACCATAGTTAATTTACTTCCTCTCTAAGCTAGGAAAAGTTCAAGTAATACGGATCTTGCTTCCACCACTGCTGGGACAAGCATCTAGAATACTTGAACACCAACCATAACAAGAACTGACGCGCGGTAATACGCTTCCACCAATGTTGGGACGTACTACTGCCGGAGTTCTAGTTGTGGTACTTAAGCTAAATATTCCCTCGCCCTTATATATGTCAGGCAGATGCCACAGTGATAGGATTGGTCTCTTAAATAAAAACAATCAGCTCGTCCGACTGTGTTTTGATCGACACCCCCTTACAATACATAATAATATACTAAACATAATTTGCTTATAAAACTAAACATAAAATTAGCTCGTATCACGTTACACTATGAAATTTTCTCAGCTTCTTACATTAGTGCCGCGTCACTCTAGCTTCTTTGAAGGACGTGAAATAACGTCTTAAAACACCTTATGCTTTATTATTAAATTATTTATGAAAATAACTGCAGTTCTTCTATTTCATAAAACTTCATTCAATTTTGTACACATTAATTTGTAAAGCAACAAAATACTTAGCTGAATTATAATTCTTAACTTTTGATATTATAAATGCGTAAAAGTATGCGAGGATAGATGGATGTATGTGTGTGTGTATGAGACGAGTCTTTAAAAAAAACATTTAAAAGATGTGTGGAGCATGCCTAGTCTGGAATACTGGCGGTTTTACTTGTCCGTGACGTCACTGGGGGTGACGTCAATTAAGGGTAGTAGCTAGCCAGGCGAGCACAAGAAAAAGCTCTACCACCAAGCAAGCGTATATGAAGTTTCAATATGACCAAAACTAAATCTTAATATATATAAATCTCGTGTCACAATGTTTGTCCTCAATGGACTCCTAAACCACTTCACCGATTATAATAAAATTCGCACACCATGTGCAGTTCGATCCAACTTGAGAGATAGGATAATTAAAACTCAAATTATAGTCGCAATTTTAATTTATTGCTAATTATTGGTTATTATTTGACAGTCACAATTATCTGTTAACTCCAAATGATTCCAACAGATGTCGATACCTTTCGACTGGGTTGAGTAAGTAATCAATAGATGGCGCTGCTATGGTAAATCTACGAACGTGTCATATAAGCTACACTATCTATTTTTCATACCCCTAAGTGAAGCAAAACAACGTTTGCCGGGTCAGCTAGTAATATAAGTTTTTCCTGCAAAATATAAAGTAGGTACTACAGGCAAGTCGATCTTACTCGTAAGTAGACGCTAAGGACTGAATTAACTTCTATTAAATTCTGTTTGCCGACTTAGAGTCAGTTCAAAGTTCAAAGGAAAACATTCATTTTGTAAGACTTTATATAATGAGGGGACATGTTTACTTTTCCATTACGCAAGTACGTGTTCTTTTGCTTTTAAATAAGCTTGAATTAAAACCTCATTTAGCAACACTGGAAAACTAATTAGGAAAAAGTTTTTACACAAACTGTAACTTAACACTAAACAACATAACAAACAAGTGCTAAACGTACTTTTAATAACTTTATCTCATAGTTTATTTGGATGGCGAATGAACTGTTAAGTAGTTGTATTCGATTGAAGGTACTCGTATGTAGCTCTAAATGTCACTCAAATTACTGCAAAATAAAGATTTTTATTTATATTTAATTTTCTCAATTCTAGAGAAAAAAATGTGATCCAATAAATTTTAAGCAATTTTTTATACGTTATCAAAAATTTCATGAAGCGAAATGTGTTCGTTACTACTGCTGAGGGGATTTTCCTCATATAGAAGAGATACGAGCCATAATTCACCATGCTGGCCAAGTGCGGGTTGCAATATGACACACGTCTTTGGATCGAGGTCCTCGGAACTTATGGGTTCACGATTAACTTTCTTCACGATGTTCTTTCATCGTATAAGCATAGCAAAAGTGTATTAAGACATACTTTTTCCTTGGGTTTGAGCAACTGCATATTCTATAAAAACAAATCGTTGGTGTAGGGCTGGATTCGATCCGGGATATCTTAGACTGCAGTCGCAACGTTCTTTCATAGAGACACACTCGCTTTTATTATGCATAAGCGAGAAACTCCGCTTCCTATATGGCAAGTTGCCTCTTTTTTAAAAGCATTTGAGAACTCGCTTTACTTTTTGTATACTTATCTAAACATACAGAAGTGGCGTGCTTTTAATAACCGTCAGAGCAAACATTAAATCGTAATTAGTAGCAGACTAACACGAACGGTTATTACACGAGGCAATTAGGATTTAAACATTCAGAGCTTTACTTGTTTTAATCATTTATTTTGAAATTACTTTATCGCAGACGCTCTTTTGGATTATGTTTAGTCGGAAAGCAAAACAAAAAAACACCGGCTTTTGTTTTAAACTTACGATCCCAATTGTGTCTTGGCCTCTGAAGAAAATGTCACCTTTTTATATGTGTTGCATCGTCTCTTGCCAGTCAACAGAACAACCTGGAGCTCTTTCTAGTCTAACACGACAACGTCCTTCTAGACCGCTAGAAGGACGCTATCGTGTGACACCGCCTGTCGGCCTTAATACCGATTAAGGATGACCGACGGTGCGGCCTCGAGAAGTACCGAGATATGCTTCTTTGACCTTATGAGCCTGTGCTATTCTCCCTATCAGGCCCATCCGTCAAAACCGAGCTTTGGATTTTTTGAAAACAGAAAAAAATACTTAAATTTACTGAACGTAATTTAAAAAGTAAAAAAATCAAATTGAACTCCTATTTTAAACGTATTTTCAGAAATTAACACCCGTACCGTACGTTATATTTTCTGTTAATGACATTTAATACGAATAAACAATAACAATGCTTATATCTATTTTTCAATGTATATGAATACAACGAAAAACGCATACTAAATTGCAATAATGCATGTCCATAATAGCAATCCATTTCTTGTTTTATGTTCAGTTTTTGCACGCAATTCAAACATACCGCAACAAAAAGTCATTAAGCATAACGACGGTCGAATTAACCTCTCATATCAATGTTTTCTACAAATGAAAGCATAACCGTTACTTGACGTGCACCAAATCACTAATGTTTCTAAGTAGAGTCAGCAAAAACGATTACAGTGGTCATAAAAATGCCATAAAAGTTAACTCACGGGGTCTCGATACAAGGACGGTCATTACTTGATATGGCTGTTTGTTCACAAGTTTTACGCAGTTGGATTTGTGAAATAAAAAGACTTTTTCTTGCCAACACTACGGAAGAAGCTCCTTGATAGGTTTTTTCAGACATTAACAATTATAATCCTACAACAGACGGATACCGTAGAATGCTACACATTAGCTGGACACAGAAAGTTTCCAATATACGAGTACTCTAATGCGTCGGCATGAACCACGAATTGATGCAGACTATCAAAAAAAGAAAAATCACTTACCTCGGTCATGTCCAGTGACACGAGAGATATGAGCTTCTCCAACTTACAATGATGGGTTCACAGGTAAAAGAATTATTTTGATTGGCACAATATAGAATTAATTTCAGTAAGCTGACGGCAAACCTCCAGTAGTGGAGAGGCACTTGATGAAGAAGAAGAACACACGGATGCTGTTTAGTCATCAGTTTATCTGGTTTTTAAAGACCCTTTGAGTAAGAAGTTTCAGAAACGCAATTTCCATCTGTCCTAATACCGCAATGACGAGTCATTTCAAACATCACGAATAAACGATGACATTGACCGTCTCCGTACTTTATTTGGGGCTCTGAATGGTGTCTCAATACAGGTACTTGCTGGCGTAAATATTTCATACATTTATCGTCATTACCTGTTCCAAATGACGTGTACTCAGCTATCGACAAAGCGATAAAGGAGCACCGACACATTTCCACCCCACGAGTATCTTTATCCGAGCTATTTACTACAAATATCGCCTACGCCGCAGAAGATTATGCTGATACAGTACGTTGGGCCAAAATTCGCATTTATAACAACTTCTCATCCAACGTTTTAACACTGCCAAAGATAGAACATTCCTTGAAAAATTGCCATATAAGTTTTACGTAAAGTTTTGTTTTCCTAATGACAGGTTTGGCAAGGTATCTAAATGCATATATTATGATATTACTACGAGTAGAATATGTATGTATTTAGCTGCTTTACATGATGCAACAAACTGATTTAGTTAGTGTGAGCGTCAGTGTCTATGTTATTGACTTCTCAAACAAATGATTGAAACAATTATGGGTGTGAAATACTAGTCTAGTTAGTTCCTGGCTTAACTTGTACCATTGTACTTGTAAAACCATTATCACAGAGCTGTTAGTTCAGTTATCCATAGTAATTTCCAAACAAAAGATCTTTACTAGTGTCTACTATATTATTTTTACCATTCCAACATTTATATTAATGAAATTTAGTAATATAGTTAGGTACATTTAATTTATTTTAATATAAGTAATAGTTTTGTGTTCTAATTAACATCCAATGTAAATTTGAATGTAATGAATGACCAAGTGCGACGAGATGTTGTAAAGACAAAAAAATATTTATCTTTATCTCTATTTTAGTTAAATAAATAATAAGAAAGTGCGAAACTATCGAATTAATAAGGAAAGCTATATATTTTGGCAAAGATTGGTGCTAAAACCCAGAGTACTGCCAAACACTGCGACTACACGAGGCAAACTATAGCTTTATGGGCGGTTTTCATGTCTGAAAGTCTGTCAAGTGTCAATCGACGGCGTCTCAAACTCATTCGGTGAGATGGCCCTCTAAGCGGTGGCTGGCATTAACGTTTTACTTCAGTTCTTTGTGAACTGCTTACATCTAAACTTTTACTCTGATAGAGAGGCACTAAACTTGATCTAGCACTTAGACCTTGGCGATTACGACTTATGATGTACGAGTATTTCTCTTCATTCAAAAGGCTGACAAGCTGACAGGCAGAGGTTTTAAGATTAATTTGTTATTCCTTTGGCAATTATTGCTTTACACTGAAAGTTTACAAAATATTTGTAACTCCTCACGCAACATCCACGGGGTTTCATAAGTTTGACGGGTCAACGACATCGTCATGTCAAGTCATATCACGTCACGCCACGTCACGTCACGTCACAACACGTCACGGCACATTTTTTTTCACAAAGCTTACTACTACTACTACTTGTCACTTTCACCATCTACATAGATCAAACTCATTAATTGGTTTGAAATCAAATCTTATATTATACCTACATGCGTTAATGGAACTTTGATACATATATAATGCATAGCCTATCTATGTGTCTCACTCAACTAATGGATATAGTTTGAGTCTTTGATCAACAACCAATTAACGTTCCAGTACTATCTAATGGAAAGCCCATTTGTAAATGTTATTTGCAAGGATAAATCGTTAAGTCTAAGATGCGTAGTTGTCGTTTAAAATATAAACGCCAGATAACCTATAGTTTGAAGTGTTGACAACTCAGTCAGACGTATGGTTGCCTCACGTCTTGAAGGTCTTGGATTCGATCCCCGCTAATGAACTTGAGCTTTTGATGAAGAAAAACATCGTGAGGATATTTTCTAGTGCTCGCTTGGCTAGCAAATAACCTCTTGTTGAAAAATCTGTTGCAATGCGCCTCGCAGTGTATTCCGATAGGCTCCTTAAAAGACAGTTTTTCCAGACTAGGCTTACTCCAACCTAGGCCAAAGTATGATAAAAGTAAAAATTAAATGTTTCCTGATGTGCCTCTGGTAAGTTGCCACTATAAAACATACGTTTGTTGTCAATATGCAACAAACGTATTTCAACCTATCACTGAAAACAGCATGAAAAGTTTTTGACGTGACAACGTCTTAAATTAGGTTGCGGCTGGGAGTCACTTATGAAAAAGTGTAACGCCCGGTAACGTTATGATGAGTCACCGAACGAGAGAGAGGCCCGCCGAATGCCTTGCGTCTCTCTCCCACTCAACTATGATCGGTCTGCCGCGCGCGCAGCACGCGGCAGACGTTGTCACGTAAAATCTTCGCCCGTAAAACCAACTTTACAGGCAACCATTTTTTATTCTTAAACTTGTTGATGATATTTGCAAAATATCAAGCGGGGTCAATAGTATGCGACGAAGATAAAATGTAACTTTGTCAATCCGGAAAACAAAAGATGAAATGTATGGACATAAACCCCTGAGTTTTACGAGGAACCAAAGGCGAAGTTCCAAAAGAGCTGTTAAACGGGTTGTCAAAGCAATGACTACTCAACGCGACAGACAAATGAGAAAATAAATGGCCAAGTGCGTGTGAGGTTCACGTATGAAGGGTTTAAAGAAATCATGGAAACACGTTTATTGTTAGGCCCCCCCATTTTTTTATTGTTATATCGGAACGGAAAATACAAAACTTGTAAAAATTTCAGCTTGCTAGCGATCCCGGTTTTTGAGATACAGCCTGGTGACATACAGACAGACAGACACTGAAGACTTAGGAGTAAATAGGGTCCCATTTTTACCTTTTAGGTGCAAAACCCTAAAAAACAGTAAGTATGTGAAACCCAAACAAGAATGTTGCGGGAAGAAAACAAATTGTTACCAGCCTTTCGTTTGCCGCGGATATTAAATTCTTTCTGTTCTGTTCTGCTGCTGTCGCCTCGTTTATTTTGTTTACAATTCTGCGGAAAATTTTCAGACGTGACGTAGACTTTTTGTTGAGCTCGTACAATTTAAATTGTATAAATGTTCGCTTTGACTAATTTTAACGTTGAAAAGTAGAAAAATTCACTAGAGCCTAGTATTGCCTTTTGAGATGGACATTATATTTCTAATATCTTTAAAGAAATTCATAAACAATATTAAAAAAAACTGCATGTATCAAAAATAAGACATAAATTAACGTACTAAATCTAATTTTACCATTAAAAAAAATAGTTTTAGTTTAGTTATTAGTATATCTAGTAGTCATCTGATAATGTTGAGTACCAAAGTTAAGTGACCATCGATTTGGTCAGATTTAGGGTAGGCAATTGACCATACATAAGACTATTCTAAATAGTGTTATTTACATCGAGGTACTCGTAAGATTAAACTTTAAATTGTATGTCTGTTAGTTTTAGTCCAAGCAGTTGTTTTGCCTTGTAAGAAGCCATTGGTTTAAGCTACACTTAAATATTCTCGAGTCACAAATTTAAACATTTTATTTAAACAAAGCATAATTAAAAGTAATAACGTCTTGTAGAACTATTGAGCCCTAAAAAATATGACGCTCATATTTCTAGAACAAAATTAGTTTGATAAAACTTGTGCGCAAAATTTTCATTGAAACAATAAGTTCGAAGTTTCACTTAAGTAACATCGTGTTTTAAAGTTTATAATTAAAATTAATATTTTACTTCTAAATTAAGCAAGTAATCCTCTCTTAATTGCCTGTGAAAAGATTTTTAATCTCTTTGGCAAAGTTTTAGGTCGTGAACTATCTGAAATTCTAATGGAATACCCAATTTAGTTAAATTTTTCTTTCTTATAGATTTTATTTTCATCATTTATATTTTCTTCAAGTAAAGTCCTTCAGACTTTACTTGAAGAAAATATAAATGGTTTTGTACAATTAATTACACTAAAATCATAATTGAAATTAAAACCAATAGCAGACGTCTTGTTTTGTTATAACTAATGAATTAACTTGATACTCATATAATTTTTTACGACCTCCTTGGCAAAGAGGTTTACCGTAATTAAAATAATAAATGTCAACCAGAGGGTCCTGGTTTCGACTCCCGGTAAAACTAACATCTTTATGATGAACTAAATTTGTTGGCTGTCGGTCTAGGTGTTAAATATGTATCGATATAAAGTATTTATGTATCTATATGTAGTACGAGTATAATTATAGTGCTATCAACTATAATACAAACTAGACATGGTTTAGTGTGGTGGTAACCGGCCATGTATTAAATGTATTCTAATATTTATTCATTCATTTTAAAGAATGATTTTTTACATACACTGCCCAATGCCACTCATTGCAATCATTGTTCTTAAATCCACGCTCCGCTCAAAAAGGAACGTTGTATCCACATTTTTTGCCTCTCTCCACCGGTCGCTTAAATTTACATTGGGATTTCGCACAAGTGCTCTGTACGGCAGAAAAAGTTCGTCCAGTTTTATTTACTTAGGACAAAGGTTTTGTTTGGACACCGTATTGACGGTTGTGTAACTAACTAACACGCCCGCCTGTGTACATGTCGATTAGGATTACATTGTCGGGATACTCGGGATAAAGTGTCCAATTCGTGTGGAGCATCCGAAAATTGGCGTAATCCGGAAGGATTATGCGATCACTTTTTGCAAATCGAAAAATTTACCTAAATCGAGAGGTCGGTTATTCGAATTGGTGATCCATCAATGTGCCACGGACTAAATTCGCGCTCAAATTCAATTTTGGCTTGACAGCAGAGCGATCGAACTCTGGCGATATGTCGATCTTCCGTTAGTAGATGACGTCATTACCGGACGGTTCGTATTGCAGTTAGGACTGCGAGCCGTAATGTGATTGCTACGAGTCGTAGCGCTGAGCTACGATTCGTAGCTCGTAGCTTCGATTCGTAGCTCGTAGCCAGCTATCAACGAAGCACTTTGAAACACCCGAGAGCATCAGCCAACGTCACCGACATTCCCTAATGAATGTGCCGCGTTACCCTCGCTAGCATAATGCCGTGTGACAAGCTCACTACTATTGTTGATTATTTGAATAACACGGCATTAAATATAACCCCGTTCTAATATTAATGGATAAGCACGCAGGCATGATACACGGGTAACAATAAGCAACATACAAAAGCATTATTTCATTTGCCTCGCTTTCGTATAGATTTCCCCGGGGCTGTGAAATGGTAGAGCGACCAACAATGAAAGAGCTTTCTCTTGCCAAACACAAGCTTATTTTGTGATGTTGATGTGAATGATCATGATATATCGGGAGTTCTTACTGAATTGGTTGTCATGTTCGAGATTTAAGACAACAGGCGGTCTTATTTACCCTTATCGATCATATTGGTACGAATAATATTCATGCCGCAACTATCAATAAAATACCGTATCAGTATATTTTTCCTTCACGTGATATTCAAAGCTCTTGTTTTGACGTCAAATATAATCTAATACACTTAGATAAAGTATAAAGCAAACTTAATCCACAGATTATACAACGGATAACAGAAATAAAGGATATGGTACGTGAAAAAAATCGATCTACGGTTGTGACAAATTGATACAATTAAAATACAACAACCATAACGCTGTGATACGTCTATTTTGACTTTTATATCTCAGTAATAAAAATCTGTAGTCTCTTTGCACGACATCTAGTTATGAATATCAAAACTTGCTCATTAGTTTAAAAAAATCATAATATGGATTTTTTATAATATATGGAATATTAAAAAATAGGTAACTCTAGAAGAGTTACTTTTAAATAATGTTACCAGATCATTTTATACGAACATAATACAACAAAAAAACGTTTACGAAAAATCTTCTCAAACACAATAAGATTATGAGCATTCATAAATAAAATCTCCTTTGTCAAACAAAAGATTTCATTTCAAAGTAGGTCGAACTTCGCCAAGATGGGCGGCGGATGCCGTAATACTTAGCAAAGTACCTATTTGTCCCCAGCAATGTATTGGTCATAATAACGCCCGGCCTTAGAGGATATCAGACCCAAAAGTATTAATATAACGCACCCCGCTGTTTCCCCTGACCCTAACCGCTGGCCTGCTTATGAAAGCTTTTTGATAACCATAATACTCACGCCAACTACTTTTTGTTACACAGAGTTTAAATTTACTTTGTTATTGCGAACACGATTTAAAATTTTCATTGCAGTAACAATATCATTAAAAGTTTTCGTACAATGCAAAATAAATATACGCACATTAAATAAAATACACGTCAATCGATGTCATCCGACGCAACCGTCATCGCCCCTATTTTATAACTGATAGATTTGCACTTGGCCACAGCTTACCTGGTGTTAAGCAAAACTATGGCCTATGCTTTACTAGAAAATACCTATTAACTATTATCGTCCAAAACAGACCAGTTATAGTATGAATTAGTAATTAATATCTGAAGGTAAACATTATTTTAACATACTTATATATTGTTTTTCTTTCTTGAAATTTCGTTAATTGTTAAAAGTTTAACAGAAGTTTTACAATAAGCTGACCCCTGGTAAAATTCTGAAAGTAACTGACTTTAGACTGAAAGAATTTTACCACAACTATATCTTATTATCGTTATAATATATTTCAATGGTTTAATTACTGCGAGTGATTCCTGGTCACTTACAGTCTCTAGATATCGGAGGCCAGTCTCCAATACGAGCCAACACGCCAACCTAGTAGCAAAGAAAACAAGATACTGCAATAGAACTGACCTATTTTTTAATAGAATGTGGCTAACGCACAACCTTTTAAAGGTGATCTTAATACGTCTATAAAAAAGTTGTTATTTTTCTTATGTATATAAGTCCACCTAGCTATTTTATATCGTTTGGATTTAGGCATGTTTTAGGAAATGAGAACAAACCTTTTAAATATACCTCTTCTTTGATCTAGAAAGCGATTGAGTGCCGATGGAATCTCAACTATTATCGAAATTCGCCTCGATATTAGTAAATCAAACTCTCCTTATTGTTAAGGTTTTTGAATAAATTCTTCAATTGGTCTTTATTTTAATAATGCCACATTTCAAATAAGACTCCTTACTAATAAAATAAATACACAAACAATTTTAATAATAGTCCAGATGCTGAAAAGGATCAGAGACACGTTATTTATCATTTTATTATCCAGATGTTGAACTTTATGCCAAGAGCATAAATCAAGAAAGTGAACCAGGGAGATGTCTCAGAATCTTTTTTAATAAAATACGGATTACAAGTGAATTCGCGCTTGCATTATATTCCAGTGAAATATTAAGTATACGTATGAGTCAGGACTGTTAACTAAATAATAGTAATATTGAATTTGTAGTAATTAAAAATGACTTAATTTCTTCCGTAATTTTGTAACAAAAAAATAGTGACACGCCTTATCAATTCTCGAATAAGTAATATTATATTATTCTAAGCAGTTTTAAGCTATGTATATTATGTAACTTATTTCTGGATTCTAATTCAAATTGTTTATTACAGCAAAAATATTACAGATAATTACAAATAATTACAAAATATATTAAAGAAATCAAATATTATAAAAATGAACATTAATAATGATTTGATATGGCGACTAGCACTTACACTGAGAACTAGTCTCGTGCCGTATGTTTCTTCATAAGTAGGTACTTAGTTATAAAAAGTTACTTAATGGTTGAATGAACACGTTCAATTATAAATTATTTATTGTCTTTTTAATTTCAATTGATTGTTTTAAATGTAATCAATAAAATATCGTTTAATTCACTAGCGATGTGAGTCTCCAAGCAACTAATAATGTGTTCCGGCAGTTTCTTTTAGAGTTGGTTTTTACCAACTAGGCATGCTCTCTACGTCGAAACCTGCTGGTCAAATGCCTAGCATAGCTTATCGAAATCGCTTATATAAGTAGTTAGTTGGTATTATAGCACAAGTAAATCACTCAAATGCTATGCTCCTTTTTCCCTAGTTACAACAATACCAAAATTGTAACACATAAAAAAAAATACAATTCCATAATCTTACATCTTTTACAGCCATTAAAAATCATATACCTCTTAGTCCAACTCAGAACATCTGAGTTAGTTAAAACGTTGTTTGAAACTAACAAGTCTCAATAAAAAAAGAAACCAAGTTATACATCTTTTACAATAAACTTAAACAATACTTATCAAAAAAATATTATGAACTCAAAGACTTCTTTGAGGATAAATAAGTATAGATAAATGATTATTTCAAAGTAAAAAGAGCTGTGATACCTTATAATATTAAGTCGTAAGTAGTAAACAAATATTGTAAAGACACTGCCTAGCTTGCCTCGGAGGAAAGCTAGCTAGTGTCTCTTGCTACATCCTATTACAACAGGGCACGTGTAACATAGCCTTATGTCATACATGTGTTAACTTGAAAGCGATGACAGCGTAGTCAGGCGTGTGGCTGCCTTACTTTCAGAGGGTCAATCCAAAAAAGGTCGTGCTCTCAGTAAAGTAAAAACATCGTAAGAAAATCCTCGAAACCTTCAAAGTATAGTATATTAGTATAAGTATAGAACAGTCAGTTAATAAATTATTTACAGAATACATGATAATTTATTTATGTTAATATTGGTTTTATACATGTCACATATTAAAAATCGGTTAATTGTCCCAGTTTGGGTACTGTTGCTAAACTGTGCAATCAAAAAAATGTTAATTATTTTCGGAAATATACCCGAATAAATTTAAAATGTTCACTTTAAAAAGTACTCATATATGGTTTTCTACAACACAGAACATCTCAGTCAATTAAAACATTGTTTTAAAACTAACAACTTCAAACTTCCACTTATCAACTACAAAGTCATAATAAACAGAGTAAACAACATAAATTGTTGCTTAACTGTTTAGTACTTTGTCTTAATACACTTTTTGACATTGTTTGCATAATTTTCTAGTGAACTTATTTTAAAATAATTATGCTAAGGTTCTAAAAATAAGCGTTAAGGGTACTACTATCGTCACAAAACTCTGGTTCTTAATTACTTTACATTCAATAGAACGGTAAGCGATGGCGTAACTTTTCTCAGAACCATCAATTAGGCTGAAGTCTACGCCTTTAAGTTTATAAGTTACTCGAAATCTTTGAAGACAATATTCTTGAGGGTGCATTTTAATAAGTGTTCTAGGAAAGAGACTGGCGTAAGTTCTCTTTCGCAACTTTAGTTTGATCAGAAAGCTTCATTCGCAGCGACGATGTAAAGACTGTTTGTAATAAAAGGAGTGAGAAACTAAATTCTATTACTTATTGTGTTCCATTTCGAAGTAGAAAATATATATTTATTTATTGTGAACGTCAAATAATTTTACATGTAATAAATAATTTGACAAACTATAGACATTTTATAGAAAATTGATTAATAGTAGAAAATGTATATTTTGTGATTAATTGAATGAGATGCGAATAAATATATAATAATATCTAAAACAAAAAATTATAAGGGTTTTTCAAGTGATTCAAATATGCAGTTGACATAATAGACTCGATGTTACCTTCTCTGATGTGTTTGTGTTCAAAATAATTTTATTTATTTCTGATGCGGCAGAATATACATACATTCTACTTTGCTTTTCCCACTATGTGGGGTCGGCACAACCCGTTTTTTTGCTTCCACACCTTTCTGTCAGCCGTCATATCTACATTCACTCCTTTTTCTTACATATCCTCTTTCACACAATTCATCCACATCTCCTTAGGTCGTCCTCAAGGTACGAGTATATACATACATTATTTATTTTTAGGTTTATCAGTATTTAGCTAGCCAATTTTTTTGGGTCAAGTCGCGTGCCTTAGGAGATTACTGGATATGATACTATTTCCAGCAGTGGTTTAGCATGCACTAAAAATGATTTTGCGCTAACTCTTAAAAATCCAAGCCACAGCAAGAGATTTTTAAAACTGTACAAATGTTACAAATAACTAGCCAAGCCTTTAACTTATTTAAAGTTCTAACACAGGAGAAAACTTAAACAGCACGCCAACCTCCAGAGAGCGTAACTTAAATCCTACATGCAGGAGAAACCTAACTTTACCTTACCAATGCATTTACCTCTTAGCTCAGGTACCTAGCGCAGATAAATAGTAATGTCCGTAGCAATAATTACTTAGCGAACTTGCAAGGTACAGGAAAAGTGTACTTAGAGTTTGCTTACGGCGTGGAAACTTGTTCTGTCTTCAGTTGTTTCAGTTGGATTCTAAACGCCGGATTTGTTTTTGACATGTTTAGAAAAATAATTTTAGTCTTGTATTGAAGTTTTAAATAATTTAGTGAAAAATTTTTAAGAGCTCAGACTATTGCCAGGAGACTTATTATACAAAATATAAAAATTGTTTTAACTTCAGTATTGATTGTGTATATAAGAAATAATAATAATATAAAAAATATAAACAAAAACTGCGTGCAACTTTTTGGTGCACATTTCACGGAGTGTTAAGTGTTTGATTGTGTTAATATTGTTAAGTAAACGTATTGTAAAGTAATTTATAAGTATTGTAGTATTTTAAAATAACAAAGTTTAATAGATAGTAAAGCGATAAAAATATGTTTGTGGAAACAATTAAGTTAACAAAAACAAGTTCACGCTAAAACAATAATGCCCGTTTTCACCCTCATTTGAATGATAATTCAGTTCTATCAAAATGCAGCTACAACAAAACAAGTCTATTCACCACATATTTTGCGCTCGCTCGTAAATCAAGATAAACTAATGAAAGTAGCAGGTTCCTCCGCCGCTTACTTCCAGAAATGCTGTATGACTCGAGATAGCTGCTCTGATAAAGCGGATTGTTCCGTTCATATCTGGGCAATTATCTAGAAAGGTTGGTCTTTCATTTCTCGCAGAGTCTGCGTTTTATGTTCATAGATCAGTTATCTTGGATTGGAAAAGGAATCGCGATACGTCGGAGATTTTTGGTAAGCGAAACATTTTGGAGATTGGATTTTTAGAAAATTTTATAGATTAGTTATAAAAGTTCTAGCAAATTTTGTATTTTAAAGAGTGAAACTTGGATAGCATATTTTGGTAGCTATATTAAGTTATATGATAAATCCATAATAAATTATATAACTTTTACATACTTACTTACTTTTACTTTAAACTGAGTATAATATCACCATATTTACTACAAAAAATATTTCCTATTGACAAGTTACTTTCAAATAGTAAAGAAACAAACGCTTATTCGTAGCACAGGTATTTAATATAACTAAATATTATTTTAAATACTTAAAATATAATTTTAAAATTGCCACCAACCAAGTTCAATTACATCTTTATCTCAAAAAGCTAAACGAAATAAACATCAGATAAATCTTAGAGCAAAATGACTACATATGTATTTTAGTATTCCTAAGCAGGGTAAAGGAGACACGTGTAGAGAATTAGCAAAAGGAAAAATAAATATTTGTTCACACTTAACATCGAGTATTCAGTACTTGAACTTACTAAAAACATACCGACCGTATTTCCAAGAATTATTATGACTCCGCTTGGGTATTTTCTCACGAAATATAATATATAAACAGTATTATTTTAATACCTACCTTGTCAAATAAGATTTTTGGTTTTATGGCTGATTTTGCAGTGATTTCGCTTCTACCCAGCCAATTAGTTTATGTTAATGTTCATTCGAGTCATAGATGGTGTTTTTGTGTACTAATCAATAGGTATTGGAAATAAATAACTGACCATTTAATTAGGTTGTGCAAAAGTTTCAGTCAATCCGTTGAAATCTATAAAACAGTAACGCGTTCGAAGAAAAAGTTGAATGAATACTCCCTGTAGCATGTCAACCTTTTTTGATAACACCGCATGGGTCAGACAGTATTATTTATTCTATAGAATAAATTGTTTTCTATACGTTCCACTGACATATCATTTTTTGTCGTAACTCGTCTAATAAATTATAATTGATCATATAACAACAGAATAGTTTATTATGAGTCGAATAAACACTATCTGTTTGTTTGTATAAATTTACCTTTATTATTAGCCTGAGTTGATTAAATATATAAAGTATACATAAAAACCTATAACCTAACTTTGAAAATTAAGACTAACAGCGTTGTTAAATTTCTGCATAGTGGAACAAGTATAAAAACATATTACGGTCCCAACGAAAAAAAGCTGACAACTAAAATAAGACATAATTATACTGAAAAAAAAAATATTATCATAGCACCACACGTATCCAGTTCAACTAAAACTAAAACAATAGTAAATATATAGACAGCAGGTAATCACTGACTTGTGTATACGTTATAGTCTTGATTTTTTGTAACTGTAGTCTTACCCAAAAAATCCCGCATGCTATTTTCATCGCATCCTAAGAGGCTTATCTTTAGAAGCAGGCATACAAGGCCCTCTGGATTCAACTGGGATCACCAATTTCTTACTTGATTGGTCCCGTTGATGGGTTTCTGAACAAAAGAGAACGTCTGAATAGAACAATAAATATGGGATTCACTACACCTCAGACTATCTCTAAGTTGCGTAAATAAATGTTGCGGGTATCTCAACCAATATTTTGGCAAACACGTTTCAGGCACATTTTTGCTTTTATGATGATCTCTATTATTACTTTGCTTTCTCTCAATATCTAGGTTGGATTCGCGTCTTGCCGTAAATTGTTCTTTATTTGATATACCTATAGCTATATGTAAAGCCTATATACTATAATAAAAAGCATATTTTTGCTAAGGAAAAGAATTAAAGATAAATTACTATTTCATACAAAATAACATTAACATTCTAACCACATTACGTGCTAAGTATTGACAGTAATATTAGTTACTGAAACCTTTATATCAAATAAAAAATCTAAATTTATTTATTTGATACAGTACTTGTATATTAAGAAATATATAAAATAAGTATACACTTCGAATCAAAATAATTTAACAATACACAAATTATATATTAATATACTACGTAACGTGCGAAGTATTTTTACCTAAATGCAACAAACTTTATAGCTTGCGATCATGAGTCTTATATTATTCCTCTAATTCTTAGAAAGATTAATTACCACCTTTAAGGTTTCTTAAAATTATAATCACGGAAGCGTTTTCTCTCACATAAGCTTTCTCATAACTCGCTAACAAATTCCTGACAAACCTCAAAACTGCGTCATCCGAAAGTATTGTATTCCATGCGAAGATTTGTTTTAATTCAAATTAAACTTTATTGCCTTTTAATAAAGTTGATTTTGCAATGAAGACGTGTGGATTTATTCCGGTACACAACGCGTCACGCCTGATTAGTCACGGGTAATACCTTGATCCGAGTAATATTAGCTGGAGGGGAAATTTTAGACCGTATTCCCGTCAATTATATGGGGGAGCTTCGTTTAATTATGCATCTAGTGTTGCATTGCATGTTGCTTACTAAACTACCGGGCTAATTTTGGGCTTAATTTTATGTCGTACTTAGGGTTTCTCATTTCTCGACCTTTTTTATTTCCCGGAGCACGAGAATTCTCGACCACTTTTTCCCGGGAATTTCCGGGTTACCGAGAAATACGATTTGTTTTAAATATGTGTGATTTAGCAATAAAACTACGTTTTTTATGTTATAATCAACAATATTTATTTTTATTTTCACGTCGTGTGACTTGAACATTTTAAATAAGCGAAATAAACTCTAGCGAGATCTTTTAATCAATATTTCTGCAAACAATTAGGATTAGTCTTTTTGTTTGGAAAATTAAATAAAATATCTTCTAAAAACAAAATCTTCATGTGACCACAATGAAACTTAGTACCTTACACACTAAGTAAATTATATAGTGTGTAAACCTTACACTAAGTTTATCTTTACAATTATGCAACATAAAACGAAAGTATTTAAATTGTAGGTATATAAAAAAATAACAATCAGACTAGCTTAATAATTACGAGTAAAGTAGGTACTTTAGTTTAGTCTTTGTATCTACTATTCAATATTTGTTATAAATTGACAGTCATTTTCGTTACGTAAGTAAACATAGGAAATTTATAAGTAATTAATACTCTTAAACTAATTACAATCACAACTTAAAGCGGAAACTGCTTAAAAGCTAGCCCACTATGTCTTCTTATTAAGGAAATAAGCCTTTAAAAATACGAGGGCATTTATAGCACCGTCTGACAATCGGTTTCGTATTTTTGTCACAATGTTTCTAGACAAGGAGAAAATCCGTTCATTTTCTGTCGATGTAGGCTTTGCTGACATAACAGCTTTATACAAGTTTTCTAGATTTGGTGTTCTTTTACCAGTCGATTCATATAACTGAAACTCTTCTCGAATCAAACTTCTTGTTAAAACAGTCTCAATATTGGTCGTTGGGTCAGTAGTTGCCATTTCAATAGCCTGTTTTAGTTTCAGCTCAAAGGATGTCGCTTGTTCGAGTTGCTCGTTTCCTGATGTGTGTGTTAGAGTGTCATCTTCATCTAAATTAGAACGGCTTGGAAATAATCTATTGTACAGTTTTTCTGTAAATCGAATCAAAGCTGTTTTGGTGCAATTGCGCGTAATACTTTCATTATTGCTCTGAAATATTGTTGGGTTGTGAAGGAATCTAATTAATGTAATCAAGTTAATATTGCGTCTGTTTTCAAGTTTGCTCATCAGATGGTCCACAAACGTTGTTGCTAAATTGTTTTCCATAGACTGTAACTTATTTATCAGCACGTCTATTATTGCCTCCGATGTCAAAATAGTAGCATCTTTCCTCGATAACGCTTCAACAGACAATTTAACCGGGTGTAAAACTGCCAACAATGACTCTAATACGTCAATGTTGTCGTCTCGCCACATTGAGGACATATTTAAATCGATCAATGCCTTTTTAATTGCATTTTTCAGTTTAAGAAATCGTTCCACCATCTGCATCATCGAGTTCCATCTTGTACGTACATCTAATAATAAATTCAACTCATGGCCGATTTCTTCTTTGACGTGTTTTTGCAGCGTGATGTTTTTCAAAGGACTCTTCCGAAATAGTTTGACCAAGGCTCGTGTCTCTTCCAAAACTTTGTTGATATTTTGGGTATATAGTGCATTATTTGTTATATCAGATTCTAAATCCTCGCCGTCGAATACAAAAAAATCATCATCATCACTTTCTTGTCCAAAAATGTTTTGTTCTAAAGCTGGATTTGTTGTTTCAGTAACATCGTCGTTTGTGTCGTTTTTTTTGCAAAATGTAGCCAACACAGATAAATGGATAGCGTGATTTAAGCATAGAACCATTTCAGCTGGGCTTTCGCGTCCGAACTTTACCATGACGTTTGGTCCATCACCAGTCACAGCTACAATGTCTTCTTCAAAGCACAATCCAAACTCTCTTAAGCGATCTTCTACGATTTGCCTCGTCTCCGTAGCCCTACATTGACCCGATATGAAAACGAGTCCTAAATTATGAACCACGCCCTCTGCGTGATGGAGACAAAGGTTGAAATACCTTCGATTTCTCAAACTTGTCCACTCATCGATACTCAGACTGAATCGAGCTGATTGGTTATTCCGTAGTTCGCGCAAAAAAGTAATGGTTTCTTTCTTTTTCTCTTCATAAAATTGAAGTATTAACTTCATGACTCCAGACTCATTTTTGGGTAACCTGAAACCTCTTTGCTCTAGAGACTCTCTTATGAAATCACTTCTTGTAATTTGGCGAATTGTGAGGCCATCTTGTGCTGCTAACATGGAAATTATTTCCCCGAGAGATTGTTTGTGTTTCGGTTGAAAAGTAAGAGTCTGTTGAACTGACGTCTTAGGTTTTTTTGGAGCCGATGGCTGCGCGTCTTCAGCACCAATTATTCCAGTGTCACAGCTGGCTGAAGTGGATGGCATTGGCTCTGTTTCACTTTGAGACTTTATCGAAATCTTATGTATATGTTCAAGATGCCTTACTAGCCCGCTTGTATTTGAACCTTTCATTGAAATCTGTTTGGGACATTTGAGACATTTTGCGGCTTCTTTATCTTTAATTTTTGTAAAATATTTCCATACTTTAGATTTCTCCATCTTTGAACTGTTGAAAAAAAAAATAGTTAGTTTACTTTTAAGAGTGAAAAGTGAAATGATAACAACGATTTGATAGTTCATAAACAAAAATAAATACAAAATAAACTAAGTTTTATTTGAAAAATGCATAAACATCATGACTTCACAAATTATCAAATCCAGAAGCCAAGCACTCATAACAAATTGATACGTTTTATTTCAACTGAAACTCAAACGATCATTTATTTTGTTCAATACCACATATAACCATATAAGATTTAAAATAAACGAACGAAACAACATAGTTATACTAATATGAAGAAAGAAAGTAAATTACTTACTTTAGTGAAGTTGTCTGCATAATTTTTTACACTAATTCGCTCCGAGAGCGAAACACACGCGCGCCGCCGCGGATTTCAAAATGGCGACTGGCGTGCACGAACGAAACGGGAAGGGGGCGGGGGGCACTGTCGGTCACTCGCACACCGCGTGATAGAGCCAGGAGCGAAAACAGGCGCGTTATTATGTTTTTAAAATTTTTGACTGTATTTCTCGATTTCTCGACCACTTTTTTCTCGTCTCGAGTAAAGCAAAATTTCCCGGGAATTCTCGGTTCGAGAACTCTCGTAGAGAAAGTTTAGTCGTACTTCATGTCATGTTTGCTAGAAATTCATTTGTTTCCATGACATTATTAAAGCTCTCAAGGTGAAGCTGAGATATATGAGAAACGTAAAATCGGGTTGAAATGCGCATTAGGTGAGGCATATGTCCAACCGTCGAGTTAAAATAAATAGTCTGATAATGATAAGATGGTATATTAATAATTATCAATATGTATCGATATAGTATTTATGTATGTGTAAGTTAACTAGAAATGGTTTAAGGGGCTAACTAGCCGTGTGTGAAATGTGTCCTAGTAATTATTTATTTATTTGTTATTTTTGGTTAATAAAGCTCTTTAAAAGTTGGACTTTTTCGAAATAAATAATTTAGATTTGAAAATTACTTCGGCACCTCACATTCGAAGCATTGGCTCCAAGTCTTGAGTCCACCACTCCAATGTTGAGATCGGTTTCGGAAATAAAAGACGTATTAATGTATCTACATATTATTATATGTCCAAGAGCGATGCCCGAATGAGAATGTTTGTCTGAAGATAACAATTTGGAGCCAATGCTTCCAATGTCAGGCGCCGGCATTAGTGTTCTAAAATATCCTTCAGACATGGTTCATACTGACATCACAGTCTCACCGGCACTCTAAGTGGGCACTACTGCTGAGGACCTGGCTTAAAGCCAGACGCAGTGAATTCTTAAGCCTAGAACACACAAGCACATAATGGCGGAAAATAAGCCAACTCCTGTATAATTATGAACACTTTTCTCGCTTTGTTCCAAACAAACGTACCAGAGTGTTGTCAGACAAAGGGAAAATGGCAAAATGGGTACAGCGACATTTTTGGTCACAAAGTAGATTTTTCTGTTTGAGAGCTTACATTTTACGCGCAGCTCAGTCTGAATGTTAAAGCCACTCAAGGTTTCTTAGTGCTCACACGACTTTGCTGGAAATGTGAATGTTATTATTATAATATCTGGGAGTTGTTTCGCGCGAATATTCTGCTAGTTTCAACGGAATATCTGGATAGAAATGTATTATGGTTAATGATGAAATGTATTGTTTTAGATTGCTCATGATTTCTATATAATTATTCTTTAACTCTAATAGGTGCAGTGAATTTGCCGAGAAGAAAACGGGTATCACCATCAAAATAGCTATGTTATACTAGTTATTGAGGAACAGAGAACTTGGCAAAAAAATCAAAAGTTTGGAAGTCTTCAGAGAGACGTCCATTCATTTTAAAGAATAAATAAATCACCTCGATATACCATTTTTTAAATTATGCTTTAGTATTCTGGAAATGAACGATGAAATAAATAAATTCAAATACCTATGTTGTATGCTTTTACCAGTACAAGCGTGATCATTATAACAGTAAATAGATAAAAAATCTTGATTAGTCACATACATGACCAATTTTAAAACAAAAAGAAAAGTCTTTAGTGGAAATGTGTTATAAAATTTTAATATTAATCATTGTAAAACTAGCTCACCACGAGCGTACGGACAACAACTACTTCCAGTATCAATTAACGCCATATATCGTACTTGTGTAAACAGCTTAGTCTGACGTGATCGTAGCTAGCCGATTTAGCTGACGTGCTCTAGTGCACGGTGGACTATGCTTACACAATGGTTGTGCATCATATTGTCCTCACATTCACGACCTTAGAAAGTTTATTATATTATTGTAGTAACGAGCTATGTCACGAAAAAGTTGCATGCCTGTAAAAAAAAACAGCTCTTAAGACATACCGGTCACCCTTTTTGATGTGAGACATACTGTACTGGTGCAAAGAAAAAGAAGCAGAAGAGTATTTCGTTTCATTTGACATGCATTTTATATTTCCCATATAATTGCCATTATTTTTTAAGAGCTGTAAGCTCTTATTTGTAAAGACTCATTGACGCAACTAAGATACATAAAGTATGCAAGTACCGCATATACGAGTAAAGTTGCGTAACTCGTGGTCGAGAGGGATGTACGGCATATAATCCCCTATAGGTCTCTCTGATTTTTCTTCATAATAATGCATCTTTTTTATTTAAAGCAGCGCCATTAACAAAAACTTAAAAAATTTAGTGCATACGATTTTCTACGACACTCAAATTTATAGGCAATACTTGTTGTTTAACCCGATAAGCCCTAAATGTATAAGCATGTCTTATAAGGATCGAAAGATGATTCGAAGCAAACCAGTAAATAAAATACAATGTTTTAAGCTGTAAATCATCTGTCATTAACAAAATATACCCACTTCATATAACTAAATGTTCTATCCATCATCTCAGATACTATCATAAAAAAATATATCTTGCCCTGATTTGTGTACTTGGCCTAAATATCAGGCTTTGCTGAGCTAGGCCTGGAAATCCCAAGTGGATGCCTAGTCAGTTACTAGCTGTATTACTTTGTTGAGTCCTAGCTTTACGGCGTTTAAATTGCAAGGTAACCGGTTTATAAATAAACGAACGTTAAATTTATAGTTCGATCAGTTCTACTAGATTCAAGAAAATACAAAATCATCACAGCTCTTGTTTTTTCCTTAAGTCAAATTTGACATAAAGCACTAATATGGTGTAAACGAAAACGTGGCTTAAATGTGAATTATAGTATGCTTTATATAATTTCTTATGAATGCTTACAGAACTGCCTGCGTCTAATAATCTGAACCATGTAGGTTTGTGTAACAGCATTTTGCTCGCCCCGACGTCGACTGGGGCCAAAGTGCTGTTGAAACTGTATGAAAATTGCTAAAAAGTGTCTTTTAACACACCACTGTAATTTAAACAAATATTTTTATATGCATGTTCCAGCAAAATATGTTAAGAAATGAAAGTTCACGATCATTTAAACCTAATTTTAAATCAATAACATACAAACATTTTTCACGAAATTCCAAATTCAAAATTCGCCACCTTGGAGGTTTTGAACCGTATAAATTTATATAAGGTTAAGTTTTTGCTATAAAACTATATATATTTGTTTTGCTTTGTTCATAGTGAATAGTCCAATAGGGATGGCGCTGTCACTGCGTGACAGAATTCTTTTATTAAATAAAGGAAAAAAAACTGAAGCCAACCTTGACTTTGGTTGTTTTTTATTATAATTATGGATAGGCAAGCGCTTGATCGAAACTCACCTGATGTTAAGTGATGTTGCAATCTAGGGTGGAGTGCGCTGGCCTAAACCTCGCGTTGCACATGGACTCATTACCCATGAGCTTCTTGGCCCGGTTCTCAATCGACTCTTTCTAATCGGCTGTGGCTAATAGGACAAATGAAACATAATATAACACGAAAGTGTCCAATTTACCACACCTTTGCCGTGAAATATGTGATCAATAACATTTAATCCATGGTTCGCTCCAAAACTAATGTCCCAATTTAAACTGCAAGCGAACTACCCCCATAATGACTCTACAAAGTCGTCAGCCAAATGACCTGATAATGCGCATCTAGAACTAACATCATCGACGCTAAATTGAAACCAAACAGCACAGCTGCATCGAGTAGAAGCTTGCAGAGTGACAGATTTAATTAAATGCATTGCAATCAAGACTTCTAGAAAAATTACAAACAATGGTATTGCCTTAGCAAAAAATATATAGTTAACATTGTTGTATGTAATTTAAAGTAATTTCACAATTATTTTAAAATTTTAATTTGAGTGAATAAAAAAAATTAAGAAACATTTTTTTTTATTGTAAATAGAACGTTAATTATTAAGACTCGTTTCATGACCTATTTTTACTTAGACTGACAACACAGCAGTTATAAAAAACATGTCACACATTTTTACGTTGTTTTTTAAAACAAGCAAATTTTGTGCCTAGTTACTTTGACAAATGACTTCATGTGACATTTCAATGCTTATTTTCTCTGTCGCATTCAAAATCAGAGTTAAAGCTTAGCTCTAAGATTACGTACCAGCTAACCTTTACACAACCCGCACGTATTCATATTATTAACTTGACTAAGTGATACATACGGTTAGTTACCACATTAGTCCTGAGCAGCACTAATTAATAACATAATACAAATATCGAAATTATTGCCCTCACTTTCCGGAGAGTAAGTTTTAAAGTCTCAGCCGTTTCTTTTAGCACAGCAGTTTTCAAAGCCACGTTCGAGGCTCTTAAGTAGCTTTATAGTATACAGTTTATGTATGTATAGTCTGTGGCCTAGGTATGATAGTCTATAGACGATAGCCTACAGTTTGTGGCATATCTTTTGGCGTGTGAAGGGCCACAGCTGTCGTAAGACATTGGCGGAGACTCTTTTCGGTGAGGAGGCCATCGTGAGGTTTTAGTCGGTAGTGATGCCCTTCTGGCATCGAGCCCGACGTACTCCACCCAGCTCCCCGAGTGTGGTGGGCATGCGTAAATGCATTTCCTCACGTTAAAAAAAAATGACATTGGCGGCGCAGTCGAATACGAATAGCCAATGTAATAACACGTCTCCACAGAAATATCCTAGCAGTAAATTGAGACGTATGGATTGATCAATATATGTAGGTATATGTTAAGCCATGGAAGTACTCTACAGTATCCTCTTAGTAAAGTTCATATGAAAGGAAGTCAAAATCAGAGTTAACATTAAATTCTTTAAAAACTTGTCCTTCTGCATATTATCCAGTCACTGGAAGCAACGATGACGTGGGATCAAACCGATCTCCAGCCGGTTGCCAATTAGCGTCGACTGGTGAGCTAACCAATCTAACCATGCTTGGGTCGACTCTGCACTGTGTTAAGCACACAATGTTCATTTGCCCGTACAACATTATTATGCCGGTTTTGTTGTGCCTGGATGAAACTATGGACTCCAGATCGAGCGTTTAACAAACTTATTAGATGTTGTTGCCGTGGTATAAATGATTCGTAGTAAGTTATCAATAGATATTATCTTGTCCATTATAGTTTCCTTTTAATTGATTGCATTTTTTTTACTTATAAAATAATAACTTACTTACTTTTTTAATACTATTTTTTAATAATATGTTGTTAAAAATACAAAATAACAAACTTTGTGTATATATAAACATAATTATGATAATTTGTATTGTAATGTTCAAAATATAATAATGGTAATGATGAATGTCCTGATATGTGAATGTATGCTTTGCCTCAATAAACGATTTATTATTTCTTATTTACCTATGTTTAATATCGATATATTTATAAATCGACTCTTATCAACAAATTCTAATTAAAATTGGACAGAATATCGATATTCACTTTGTCAACTAATCACATCAGAAACATCAATACTGCTATCGATAGGACCAAACCAACAATTCCCGACGTCTCAATTAAACTCCTAAACTACCTTCATTACAGAAATTCCGAGGCAGCAAAGTTGAAAGATAAATGCGCATCCAAAACAGCGAACATCAACATCGCTTTAAATTGAAATCAAACAAGCGCTCGCTAGCTGACTGGATCAATTACTGGAGCGAGTTGACTTGCCTGAGTGCTTGCTGCATTATGTTTGGATTGAGTGAAGGTTACTTCAGCATGCCTGCTATTCGTGTTGCCTGGCATTCGATAGAAATTAAAGACCATTTATAGAGTGCTTATTTTTCAATCAACATACAACATACATACTAAGGCATTAGCAGACTGGAGGCCAATGTCAGGCAGGAGAGGTGTCGGTCGGCCACTGGTGTGACACATGAAACATCGTGGGACCTTAATGAGAAAATGGAGAACACGAAGGGAGGCCTATGCTCAGCAGTGAGCGATAAATGACTGAAAATTATGATGATGATGATGGACATCCTTAACAAAATGTTAAAAACTACTTACTTGATAATTTTGCTCGATAGGAAAAAAATAATGGCATCTCAAAATAATTCACGGTTCAAAGAAACCGAATAACAAAAAACATAACGCGATGACAAGCAAGTGTGTCAAATCATTCTTTGAAACTCTCATTGGCAAACGCAAAATACGAAAAAAAGGAACATTACAAAATATTTATAGCTCCCTGTGCGATACTTCAAAATATGTGAATAACAAAAGAAGAATTACATTTAACGCTCCACAGCCGTTCCTGCTATGAACCTCTAAACAGACGAGAGCGCGATGAAAGAGACTTTGTGAAAACCCTCCAATGTGTTTTCTTTTATTATTTTCTTTTGTCTCGAGCCCTCAAAAGTGGCATTTGTGAAATATTCGAGCCGTAAGATAATTGTGGGCAGTATTTTTAAACCCTCATTTATTTGGACATTTCTTTTTTGCAAGAGGTTTTTGGAGGCGGTTATTATTGTGAGAAGTGCCAACTTCAATTGTGTTAAATATCATAACCATTTATTTTCGTGGGTTTAACATCTTTCTTTTAATTTTTGTAATATTTTGTATGTTTCATCGTAGAGAAAGGATCCTGGATTTACGAGTGTAATTCTCTTAATACTGATAATTCAATTCAAATTAAATTCTTTGTTTGGGCGGTTAATATTATAACAATTTATAGCAAATGTTTCTTACGTATATAGTTTTTACATATTTGATACTATGAGCTACAGCAGATGAGCCTGCATCTCCAAATTAAACGTGGATGCTTGTATATCTGCGAAGCATACTACTCCCCATTAGTAATGACTGAAATAGTTGCGTTATAATACTTTTAGTGACTAAATTAAAAGTAGAAGGAATGTGTTTAAATTTAGGATGAAAAACAATAATAAGTTAGTATGTAACTTAACAAATAATTATTTTGATTATAAGAAATCCACCTTTGGGCTAATTGCTAGTCGTATCACTTTTAATCTAGAAAAAAAAAACAGTTTTTTTTATTTTGTATATATGTACGAGTACATACTCTTTTTATGACTTAGCGAGCACAACTCACATAATTCTCAAATTTTATCTCAAAGCGCCATCTAAATGGGAAGGATAGAACTAATTTATATTTCAACTTCAACTCTCTTTTTTGCACCCATTTTCATACTCTTTCCACGGGCTACGTACCATATCAAAGTACAGGTACCCTACAACAGATGGCGCTACAAACTTTAGGAAATGATTCCAACGCGATCGCTCATAGTTCAGCAAGTTTCAAACCAAATTGAAGCTTCTTTTTCAACTTGGAAACTGTCTAAGTAAGCATAATTTCAACAGATGGCGTACTCGGATCGAATAAATTAAATTATAAGCAGATTTTTACGTATTATAATGCACATAAGATATACTTATTTTTATTTTTTTCCAAACAAAATCTAGTAGCATAATAATCTAATGATACAATTGTTACTAGTTTGCCGGCTTGAATCAGGGCATATATTTTAATGAAATATTACATGTATATAATTGAATTTATATCTAAAAATACGTAATTCTCATTAAATTTTCTTCATAAGGAACTACTAACTCTATATACCAATGTTTATACTTGTAACTCTGAAACTAACTAACTGAGAAAATTCTACCCAAGCTTAAACTTCCAAAAAATAATTTCTTATTACTCACTAACATATGAAAAGTTAACCCTACACCAAAATGTACGTACTACAAGTAAAATATTCCATGACGTAAATAAAATAATGAGCAACTACAAAACCCAACAAAATGGCGCCAAATTGTTTGTACGTGTGACAGGGATAGAGCGTTCTTTCTCTATCGCGCGTAGCTGAAAGCTACGACATCGCGCTACGTAGCCGACTTTTATCTATAATTTTATTTGACACTGGTCTAGTTGCCATGAAGCCACCTTGACTGCAACCGAAGCGGACAAAGATGATCTGAACCAGGAGTAAGAGACCGGAGTGGTGTGAGCATGGATAAAGGAATACTTACTCAAAAAAAATCAGCGACACATCCCAAAATATCGCACAAGCCGATATGCTCCGACCTAACTTATTGTTGAATTTTCCACCTGAGGTTCTGTTTCGTGAGAGGTACCTTCTGGGGGTATTTAAATATAGAGTTAATAGACATTTTCTAGGCAAGCGTGTCACATAGTTGACCGTAGCGTAGCGTAGCGTAATATCAGGCAAGCCAAAATCCAAAGTTTATAAAAATAGGGCCGCTATTAGTGGCTCACTAATTTCAAATATGAATATTTTATTATTTCTTCAAGAAGTGACCTTATTTCAAATATTGTGTCCAATAAAGAATTTTCTACCAAGCTGTGGTCAATTGTGAACCAATCTATACTAATAATATAAAGCTGAAAAGTTTGTTTGTTTGTTTGAACGCGCTAATCTCAGGAACTACTGATGCGAGATGAAAAATGTTTTGTGTTAGATAGACCATTTAATGAAGAATGTTTTAGGCTATAAAACATTTTGCTGCGACTAAAAGGAGCGAAGAAACAAAGGGAAATGTGGAAAATCCGGGAAAAATATTCATCTTTGAAGGATCCCGTTGTGTGCGCTGCGAAAAGGGAGAGGGAAAGGTTACAAAATCGACCTATATGCGGGCGGAGCCGCGGGCAACAGCTAGTCAGTAATATAAAAACTTTTTTTAAGGGTGTTAGCGAGTATAAATACGTGAATAAGCCACGCTTCGCCAAGCTGTGTTGCAAGCAGATAGTCTCTTTCACCTATTTTTGCTCGATCAGTCCGCTCTTCTAGCCTCTTTCTCGCTTCCTAACCTCTAAAAAGCAAAGATTTTTAACATTTTCTGTATAAAAACAATACATGTGTCAAAAGACTCGTCTATTGTTTATTTTTAAATTATGTTTGTATGCACAGCACAGTAAATTAACTTATCAAAATGACCATACAAAAAATATGTGACTAATAAAAAATCTAACAAAAGACGTCTAGACATGATGCAATATACTGCAAAAGTTGAAACAAGCTCATGTGTCTCGTTAAAAGTGATTGCTCCACCTCGACAAGTTTGATTGAGTTAAATATTGCTTTTATAATATCTCCCGCGAGAGAAATACGCGATATGCTTGAATTATAACAGATGCACGGAGCTTGTTCAGGGTTATTCTTTTCGTATACTCGTACTAACTTTATCGTAAATTTTAATTTCATTGAAATCGTCATAACAAACGTACACACACACTTTCTCATTTATAATATGAGTAAGACTATAGAAATAGTATTAAAAAAATTACCTTAAATAGGAATTATTAGTGATAAATTGTAATGTATATATTTTTTCTGTGATAGTTTTCTGTAATAATAAACAAATTTGAAATTGAATTAATTTGTTGCAAGATTCATAATTTAAAATTGAGGAATCTAATCATGTAATCTAATTACGTATATGTTTAATTTCGTTTCAGTGTTTTTATTTCCACCGTTGAAAGGAAACAGTTTTTGTTTTCGGAGTTGTTGCCAAAAACTCTTAACTTTCTGAATAAACAGACACACAAACTCTGTTCAAATAGCCCTGGTATATTATAAAAGATAGTACTATAAGTTGAAGTTACCTTATCTGAAAGTCCTGTGCATAAGAGTGGTTGTTACAGACTTTATACGCTCAATTTAAGTGCACATCTGGACTGAACTTTATGAATGCAGAGCTGTTATCGTAAAACGCTTTGAGTGCTATCAAATATTACCTCCTAGTTGTTTCTATACTAACAGCGATGGTTGCTAAATTATTAAACTTTGAACTTTCCCGACCCATACATAACGGGTTTGATATAGGAAGCCTCTGGCAAATTTGAAAATTATTTAAAACTAATATACATGTGTACACTAATAATGGAATAAACATATGTATATATATATCGAAAACTTGTATTATTTTAGATACTCAAGAAAAAATGTTAAGCACAGCATTGGGATAAATTTTGTCCCTGAAAACGTAAAACAGCGACAGTCCTACAATTAATAGTAGTGTATTTTACAGACGTATATAAAATCGTATTTCCCTTTGCTGTGCCGAAATCCTCAAAATTGAGAATTAAAAAAATATTATATCAATTTTGATATGGATATAACTCAGGGACGTCCTTAGGTCTTATGCCAAATCAAGAGCAGGTAAGAGGGAACGAAGTGAAAAGTGAACAAGAGTCACAAACACACACTACATAGTAAGCTAGGCTCAAGCAAATAAGTCGTAACACTACCAACTTAAATTGCTCGGTCAGTATGAAACTTTTGTAACGTAACAAAGTTCAGTTAACGCCCACAAAACGGTCCCAATTTAGCCAATTTGCTCTAGTTTGGAAACCACTGCAGTTTCCTTGCTGCTGAGATTTTCTTGGATACAAAGTTTTAATAGGTAGGCGTTAGCTGGTACTATTAGAATAGTTTGTTGGGGCGGCTTCGGGAGCTTAGGCCTCGCACTGTTTCAAATAGGCGAGTTTGGTATTTGATGTATTTTGTATAGGAGATATGATAAGTTGTGTAGTGGTGGACTTAGCAATATATGGTCCACATATTTGAGTTATTTGGTTAAAAATCAAACATTTATAAGACTACGAGAATTTGGGTGAATTTTGGTCCCTTAGCATGGTATTATAATAATTTAAAATAGTTTTAATCCTTTGCAAAAAACACGTAACATAGTCTTCTTTAACGATGTTTAAATAATTTAAACTGCTGATTAAAGAAATTAGATTTATTTTTTTCTAAGTTGGATAAAATGTCAACTAAGAAATAAATAATTATAATTTCTTTCATCAACTCCCGTGACAACATTAAATAATTTAAACACCGTTAAAAAAATGTGCCCTGATAAGTAAGAATTTCATTTTGCCTTTAAATAAGAACTAGTATAAACTAAGTAAATAACTCGGTGATAAATAATTTACTGAAGATAGTAAGAATAATGATCATATACCTAAACCTGTTATCAATATAGGGTTGTAACTGTGGACTAAACTAAATATAAATACAGTGTAATAGGTGTAGCACATTTTCAATGCTTGCCTTATCCAACATGCAGCCTGTGCAAACAAATTGCAATAGCGGGCCCCAGGCGCATCACACTGTGGACGATTTTCGTCAATCGCCTGAAACAAAGGTGGGGGTGAATATTAAAGGGCCTGGAAACTCTCGAGATGGTTTTTCATCAGGCGAGACACGGGGTGTGCTTTCAAACCCTTCTTTTGAGATTCCGTGAGAGATTAGGCACTAGCTCTTGTGGTAGGCAACTAGGGATGTTATGGGAATCTCTGAAAATTATTGCAAGTGCAACTTTTTTATTAGGTTTGATATTTCAGGGCTACTCATAATAAAGTCTTAAATTTTTCAAACGTAGCGGTGTCATTTTTTTTATTTAAAATCTGTTTTGTTGTTGAGTTTTTGGTGGCCTTCACTATGCTGTTACTGTAAAAACTATAAGCAGTAAAATAATTACCATACCACTTCTATTTCAATTTACCCATTTTAGTCATAGCAAATTTTCTTACCATTACTCTTTGTAAGAAATAAAGTTTAACCTATTAATCGACTCTTTTCATGGCCTGTAACAAAAAATATAATTAATAGCCGCGCCTTACTTTCTCTATTCATTTGAATCGACCCACATTAACCTTTCACGCACTAAACTTCAAAACTCGTAAATAATACTTTCTTTTTGAAGTATTTCTATCGAGTAAAGCCCACCCTAGCTCGTTATTGCGCGTCATCAGTAGTGCCGTAACCAGAGAATATAAACATACTCCTGTGCTAGAATCGCCGTTATTCTTTTTCTTTTTATAATGATTATTTTCATATACCTCTGTTGCGTTTAACACAAGTACAAAATACTAACATTTAATTTTCGACAATATACGTGTAAATAACAGTTACTAAACGAGTTATATAAGTTTTTTTTAATCCTCATGGTCTTTTTAAACATACGAGTATAATATGTAACCCCTATTGCTATCGAGCTACTTGATCGGCGATTCGATTAATTCGGTGTAATTATGTTATATTGCGTTTTATTATAAAAAAACTTTATCTACGAGTACATTTTGTGACTTTTATAACAACCAGATTGATCTAATTTAATTGTTGCGGTGTTTTAGCTCAGCGTAAACCAACTGAGTGGCACTCAGTACTTTTCTGTACAAGCCGATAGAGGCCATTTTACGTCAATATTTATATCTGAATAGAAAATTTAAAGTATTTATTTGCTAAGCAAACATTTATTAAACAAGCTAGTTCGAATGTCCATAACAAGATGTCTTGTAAGAAAACATACACACTTACAGATCACTATCGCTGACATTTAAAAGTCAAAATTGGCATAACACAATCAGGGTTAATGCGGTTGTATTACAGTTGTGTAAATTTTTCATAACTATAAATGTGTTATATTATATTACCATCCACAGAGCAAGAATTGTGTTAATAGTTACGCTATTTTATGAGCTCATATTTACCAATATCAGCATTGGCCATTCTACAAATATTCAATTCAATGGCAGCGACGGCTCTCGACACCGCGATGATTCAGCATTCTCAATCCAAAAGCCTTTTACGATTCCACTCTTTCATTCTTGGCGTGAATTCGACGCTTTCTGGCGTTCCCACGCAGTTCTCTTGAACTATACACCCGTTTGACGTCGCTTTTCATGCTCATTACTTGGGATTTCACTAGCGTATAGTTGGGATCTCAACTTGCGGGTGGGTACTTGGGATTCAAGCACCTATTCACCGCGTATTTTTAATAGCTCACAATAATATGTCTCGAGTGGTCGTAGTTTCCTACTAGTGTTATTAAAATAAATAGTGACTTCTCTACTAATATACCTGCTTAAACCCAACTTTTATAACCTTAATCTAGGTAGTTTAAACCGAGGATATTATAACAATATTATTTACTCGTATATTAACGCTTTGAATATGTCACAAAATCATATAAATTGTTTGTTACAAAGCAGTTATATAAAAATGTTAATAAATCCAGACATCAATCAAGAGAGACCGCAAGCCAATGAAAAATTAGGAATTCCATTAAATTGTGACCGCGAAATCCGGCACGCGACGCAAATCGTAATTACGACATTTAAATTGCATCAATCATTTGATGGGCTTTGGTTTTTGCAATATTATGTGTATTGGGCTAGTTGGTATGAAAAGCTACGCTCTTTAAATATTACAAGTTTAAATAATGGAGTGTGCAAATCGTTGCATAAAATCATACATAACCTTAATTTGAGTGCGTACACATAGTCTTATTGCACAATTTAATTCCCCCGCCCCCTTTCACAATCGGACGAGCAGGGAAACACCAAGGCGGCATCGTTTCACTGTGGAGATACCTAAAATGCGCACTAAGCGTTTTGCCTCCACCTTCATTGTACGTACTGCCAAGGTGTGGAACTCTTTGTCAAATGCCATGTTTCCCAAAAACTATAATCTTGCGGTTTTCAAAGTACGAGTGAACCGGTTTCTTCTGGGTAAGCGCGTTCCACCTTAGATCACAATATCGCTTACCATCAGGTGAATTCTGATCAAGCGCAAACCCATCTTAGTATAAAAAAGTGTCTTTTAATAGTTTTAAACAATGAACAACCTTTATCGTTAAAAAAATAATGATGCATGCTAATTAAAAAAACAATTAACATGCCAGAGTATTTAAACGCTTGTTAGAAAACGTATTTTCCTTACTGGCGTAGCGTCATAGGGCAGCTAACGGGCTTAGACTAGATTAATGTGTCCAATCAGTCCACTATAAGCCTTAGGGACTAGAGAACTAGTGGGAACTACGAACAGTAATGCATGTTCACAACTAAAAGTAGACACGCAACAGCTAATTCTTTAATACTCATGTTACTCATTAATAAACCAAAAATAGCTTTACTCGTGTTTTTTTAAAGCATATTGCTAAATGGCATCACGGACCTATACAAATACAAACTTATAATAAAGTTGCTGTATAAGAATAATATATGTTTGTCGCCAATGGTATTCCTACAAAAAGAGCATAGATTTCTCCGGCACCGACCGACTTCGATTGTATTTGACAAAAAGATTATTTGCCTAATTATGGCATGGTTTTGTGATACGAATAGCATTTTTCAAGTTGTAGTCTACTTATGATTTTATTAAGCTTCGGCAAAATACAAATAATCAAGCATAACAATTGCGTCCACAAGGTCTAAAGCTTTATGTTTATTGCTGTAAAATGAATCCTTGCGTTTTATTTTCATCTACTATACTGCCGAACTAACGGGGCTAAAAATAATTTTGAAGAACATATTTCAAATTTAGTGAAATAATTTTTTCCATATTAAATTTAAGAAACCCTTGCACAAAATTATCTTCCCGACCCCACTAAATCAGCAATAATTTGTATTCTTAACACCGATACCTTAGTTAGCAAAGCATGCAAAATTGGACCCGTGATTTATGATCTACGTAAAAATATTCTAGTCTCGCTGCTCTCTTTCATTCTGATAAATTAAATATTCTGTTCATCGTTGACCTCGATTGTACACCGCTAGTATTCTAAATCGTGTGCAATACGTCAATGCAAATTCTTCTCTCTTTTCAAATAAATTTACTTGACTTTTAGAGTGTACAAGATATTGGAAGGTACATTTAAGTAGAACATCCGATAACGATTCGATTCATGCAAGCTCGTACGTTCTTTGAGAATCGTAGGTGTCAATATTTTTGTAGCAGCCGCTACGCTTTGCTACATAACTGCATTTACTTGCTACAATAAAAAATATAGTTTCAATAGGAACTATATATACTCGTATATAGGTACTTCTGCTGTAATTAGATGCAGTTCTTTCTATGCCGCAAACGGAACTAAACATTGTGTTACAATTTAAAAAAACTCATGTTTTCAACATAAATATAAGTACCTATAATACCAACCTTTGACTTTTTTCACTGGGATTAGAAAGAAGCATTGGCTTAAATCCTCAGGCTAGACTAGAAATTTTGAGATACATGATGAACAAATTTAAAAACATGTGCTGACTTGTCATATTGAAGTGACTTCACAAACCATTACAACCGCTTAGTTACACAAATTCTAAATTTGTCGACCAATATCTGGCTTCAATAATACTTGCACCATTAACTCTCCTGCGTTTGCAATAGACATCAGGCGTAGTATCCTACACATTATAACTGTTATCTGCAATATTATACCTTATCCCTTGTGAATACGAACTAAAGTAGCATTCACTGGGTTTTCAGATCGGTAAAATTACATACAGTACAAAAAGTGTTAAACGCTGAAGCCCTTGTTAAGTAATTTGGAGCTTATGTTGATGGGTTAAAATAGGATTTTGAATGGCAAAGAAGTGTGTCGATTTATTCTATTGCATATGGCTCCAAATTGCAGACAGTTAGGTTAACTGTTGCTCACAGTGCTTTCTATGTATTGTGTTGCCCACTGATATATTGCTTAAGAGATTAGGGCAAAAAGCTAGATAATGAGTCAGTGGCGCATTTCCTTGGACGAGGGTTGTTTGTTAGATTACTTTGAAATTTAGTACCATCTATTCTATGACGAAGACTATAAATATCCATTCAACATTTATACACTACAAACTTATGTTTAATACATTCCCTTAGGTACTTTTAATATCATACACATGCCACTGGTATCGTTTGCATTTATCAAAATACCCAGATAAAAAAATAAGAAATGTCAGTTATCAATTTATGAACATTCTTAAAACGTTTATACTGGTATTTTACGTCTTTGAAAGATAACAACGCACATCACACCGGTTTTTATTCGACACTTCAGTGACCATCCGTTTTATTAATGTAGTGCTCTCTTTTACGTTTATAAGAAAGATGTTTACATGCCTGAAATGCTTATCATAAAGATGCTAATGATTAAATACGTATGTATGGATATATATTTATTATGTATGATTGTATAAATGGAATCTTAAAACTACTTCAAATAAATTATATACTTAAAGTCAAATAGAGAACGAAAGTCAGAAAAGAGAAATAAAGTCAGTTGGAAATAGAGGAATATAGTAACATTTACTACTTTACCAGTTTAATAAAATAAAACGCCAATTCACTCCAAAGTGACCATCTCAAGCAATGACGTCGACGTTCGTGATTCATACATAAAATGTATGACCCAATAAAATGTATGACCCGATAAATGTATGACCCGATAAATGTATGACCCGATAAAATCTATGGAACGTTTTCTTTTCGACATTGAATATAGGCAAAACTTTTTGAGATATTTTGGTCTATGTGTATTGTACACGCCAGAAAATTGAGCAGCCAAGTTTCATTCTACGTTCCCACTACTCGGTTTCGGGTCCTCTCTTAGGAGTAAAGATATAAATGCCATAATCTATCACACTGGCCCAGTGATGAGACACGTCTTCAAATCTTGTGATCCTTGGAGCATGTGGAAACCCACATGCTCTAAGGATCACTGATTTTTCAATTTACACATACCTTGAAAGGCGTCATAGGGCTGGATTCGATCCAGTGTGTCTCGGACTATAGTCCAATCCAGCTTGTCGGGAGAAAATAATAATTATAGCTATATGTATATGTAGAGTAGAACGAGTTTCGTTTGTCGGAAGAATTGGACTATCGAGTTTCGTTTGTCGACAAACTCTACATATACATATAGTTATAATTATTATTTTCGACAAAGTCTACATATACATATAGCTATAATTATTATTTTCTCATAACCCTGCATTGAAAAGTATCAATTGACAATTTATGTAGCGATATCTCGTTTATAGTATCGGAAGCCGTTGCGAGACCAATAAACCTCTCTTGTTTTATGCTTAAAGTTTACGAGCCATAATTTATAAAAATAAATAAAATAGGAACAGCTTTATTATAACGCACATACATTCGCCGTCTTTTGAAAACGATTTATTATAAGTTTAATGTTGGGTACAGTTACAAACACTTTTTTTAATAATTTGGACAAATATAAAATATATAAATAGCAGATATATTTCATCTAGATTACATACTAGATTCAAAAGGTTTTACCAAAAATTAAAAATATATGATTGTTTTGTATCTCTGTCTGTCATTTAGTGTTTCATGACTCGAAATTTTATGACGAAGTTATACAAGGTAACTGAAAACTATAACAAAAACCTTTTGAATTATATTATTATCTAGATTCTAGATAGAACAATTTATGATTTTTACTCTCCCACGCTCATAAGGTTAAAACAATCAAAAATCCTTTTTTTATGGCGATCTAATATGAACTTGAATAACACAATGCTAAACTTGTTAGTACTTAAGGATCACTCCTCATTTTGCTTAATTCGATAGCTTTCTTAGTTATTTTTCAATCTCTTTTTCAAACTTGAAAAATATATAATTTAAGTAAACCTGATATTTTTCCCTGCGCCTTTGTATTTCGAGATGGAATGCAAGCAAAGAGCGACTATGCAACGAACAAAAAATTCCTTTGACATTCCCGGTAAGTAAATTACAAGGATTCTCATTTATCTTTGAGATGCTTCAATAGAATATAAATAAAGAGCAAAGGTAAGGATCTTATTAAATTTAAAACTCTTTATTTATCTTTAGACGTTTTTAGAAATGTACGTAGGTAAATTAAACGCGATATTAAACCCGCCTTCGCTTACCTATGTTATTGTTCAAGTTTTGAAGGGATAATACTATGTATCTCATCCGACCTTCATTTTAACATTTAATTTAAATTCTATTTTAATGACACTACACATGGTTGGGTGAAGTGCTTTATTCAGTTCTTGATAACAAGCTTGATAAAACCCCATATAATGAAAAAAAATGCAACCGACACTTAATTTATTTAATTAAATAAGTTGTGTTATGAACCGATACCTATTTATATTTAATCTTTTCCCACGGGTGCGACGAAAATAAAACATTCCGATAAGTCAGAGATATTAACCCCATAAACCGTTTAAAACCGTTAATAACGTTTTTAATAATGGAAAAACTGATTAAAATCGGTCCACGTAAACAAGCGCGAAAAATACGAGCCAAATCCGAGTTTGGAGCTTAAATTAAACCGCGAATATCACAAACGGCCGTGTTCAGATGAACTAGGGTCGGAATAAGGACTGGTGCGTGGGGAAGAGTTAAAATATTTTCAATGAATGCATATGTTACCTACATACATTCTATGAGCTTATTTAGTTCCTGAGAATCTGCAGTACTACCGCGTTAATCCGTCTTATATGGTAGTCTAAGTTCTAAGCTAGTTTCATACTAAATCACGCCGGTTCAGTCTCTACACACATACTTATCATGTCCCACCCATTCTCATCATCACCTATTAGATTTTACTCTACACTCACAATCTTGCGCTTTTTTTGTGCTACTTTAATTTTATTATTATGCTGGATAAGCTCGCCTTTGAAAGAGTTAGTTTAATTTTTATACTTTTTTACTACACTTATTGGTGTAATAAGAATAAAATTGTTTTAAAAAACAAAGAACCGACTTCAAAACACAACTAAAAAGGGAAAAATAATTTTAAGCCTACATCAAATCAAGAATAGTTATATAAGTAGAATCGAAGAGTTTGTTTCATGTACTTATAAAAAACTATTTTAAATTTTTATGAATCCTGTATTCTTGGAGTCGGTGCCAGCAAAGAAAGACAATTGAAAATAGTTTTTTTAACAAACATTAAATTGTTCTTCTTAGATGGCACCGACTTCAAGAAAACAGGATAAATAAAAATTTAAAATAGTTTTTTATAAGTACATGAAACAAACTCTTCGATTCTACTTATATAACTATTCTTGATTTGATGTAGGCTTAAAATTATTTTTCCCTTTTTAGTTGTGTTTTGAAGTCGGTTCTTTGTTTTTTAAAACAATTTTATTTTTACATTTTTAGTGGTTAGTCATGATATTTTTTAAGTTTTAGCTATAGAGAGCCAAATAAACTTCACGATCAAAAAACCTCTGGCGTATACCAGGCAGGCAACCAATTGCGAGCAAATTGAGCTGTATGCTAGCGAAGCGAGCGCGAAAATATTCACCGTATTTGTTCGAACCGTTTGAGCATAAAGAAGTCCAAAGCAGCACAAATTACATAATGTTTGTTGTGTCAAAACGTAATAGAACCAATTGCGAGCGAAGCGAGCCGGATGCGAGCAAAGCGAGCTTAGCGCGAGCGAAGCGAGCGCGAAAATTTTCACCGTATTTGTTCGAACCGTTTGAGCATAAAGAAGTCCAAAGCAGCACAAATTACATAATGTTTGTTGTGTTAAAACGTAATAGAACCAATTGCGAGCGAAGCGAGCCGGATGCGAGCGCGAAAATGTTCACTGTATTTGTTCGAACCGTTTGAGCATAATGAAGTCCAAAGCAGAACAAATTACATAATGTTTGTTGTGTCAAAACGTACTAGAACCAATTGCGAGCGAAGCGAGCCGGATGCGAGCGAAGCGAGCTATGCGCGAGCGAAGCGAGCGCGAAAATTTTCACCGTATTTGTTCGAACCGTTTGAGCATAAAGAAGTCCAAAGCAGCACAAATTACATAATGTTTGTTGTGTTAAAACGTAATAGAACCAATTGCGAGCGAAGCGAGCCGGATGCGAGCGAAGCGAGCTATGCGCGAGCGTAGCGAGCGCGAAAATTTTCACCGTATTTGTTCGAACCGTTTGAGCATAAAGAAGTCCAAAGCAGCACAAATTACATAATGTTTGTTGTGTCAAAACGTAATAGAACCAATTGCGAGCGAAGCGAGCCGGATGCGAGCGAAGCGAGCTATGCGCGAGCGAAGCGAGCGCGAAAATTTTCACCGTATTTGTTCGAACCGTTTGAGTATAAAGAAGTCCAAAGCAGCACAAATTACATAATGTTTGTTGTGTCAAAACGCACTAGAACTAATTGCAAGCGAAGCGAGCTATGCGCGAGCGAAGCGAGCGCGAAAATTTTCACCGTATTTGTTCGAACCGCTTGAGCTTGAAGAAGTCCAAAGCAGCACAAATTACATAATGTTTGTTGTGTCAAAACTTACTAGAACCAACAGCGAGCGAAGCGAGCCGGATGCGAACGAAACGAGCCGGATGCGAGTGAAGCGAGCCGGATGCGAGCGATCCGAACTATGCGCGAGCGAAGCGAGCGCGAAAATTTTCACCGTATTTGTTTAAACCGTTTGAGCATTAAGAAGTCCAAAGCAGCACAAATAACATAATGTTTGTTGTGTCAAAACGTACTAGGACCAAGGGCGAGCGAAGCGAGCTGGATGCGAGCGTATCGAGCAATGCGCGAGCGAAGCGAGCGCGAAAATTTTCACCGTATTTGTTCAAACCATTTGAGCATAAAGAAGTCCAAAGCAGCACAAATTATATAATATTTGGAGTGTCATAAGCCCAAAACATCCTGGGGGAAACTCGAACGAAGTGGGATAACTCCTAGCGAAGCGAGCCCGTAAATATTTTTTTTATCCGTTCGAGTGTCTAGTCTATTAATATATTATCAAATTTTACATGAGTGAAATCTGTATTGCCGTATGAGCGCGAAGAAGTGAAATAGGTTTTCGAGTTATTTGGGTATCCCAAGGGAATAGCAATGACTTTTAAGATAAAAAGTAACCTTCGTGTTATACAAGGTCTAGTCTACCCCCATATCAAATTTAAGCGAAATCAGTGTGTCATGTGTTATTTGGTGCATCCCACGGGAACAGTAATTATTTTCGGGATAAAAAGTAGCCAATGTGTTAACACATAGTCTAACCTATCTTCATCTCAAATTTCATCAACATCAGTACAGCCGTTCGGGCGTGAAGAAGTTATAAAGATTTATGTGTTATTTGGTGCATCCCACGGGAACAGTAATTATATTCGGGATAAAAAGTAGCCTATGTGTTAACACATAGTCACACCTATTTTTATCTTAAATTTCAAGAATATCAGTACAGCCGAACGAGCGTGAATCTCTCTTCGGGCGTAAACATAACCTAACTTTTTAGGTTTTCCTTCGATTTCCCTAGGAATCCATCATCAGATCCTATTTTGGTGACAATGGGACCAATTCAGAACCATACTCTTTCAATTAAAAAAATAATTTTGAGAATCGATCCACAAATGGCTGAGAAATCGGTGAACATACATAAAAAAAAAAAAATACATACACGTCGAATATATAACCTCCTCCTTTTTGAAGTCGGTTAAAAATATATACTCGACATGTGAATTTAAGATGAAATGCGCCCCAGCCCCTAACCTTAATACGTCCTTCATAAGCAAAATGGTACGATATTACGGACGGGACCGCATAATAAGCTGTTTACGTAAATCCGGATACCGATGAATTTGTAATGTAATCAACAGCTAATAGTCTAATCTTGTGCCTACTTTCACATAATTATTCTGCTAATGATAAGCCAATTGATATCCTAGCCTTCAAAATATAGAACTTATTGACTGTTGCAAAAAGCTATATTCTAAAGGGAAGTTTTCTTTTTCAGGGCCGTTCTAAGAAATACCCCACCTTTGCCATTTTTCTACCGGAAAGTACTTTTGTGTTTTTGGTAAAGTTACTATGCATTCAGATATATAAGATTGATTATATTGTTTATATTCATATTGATTATATTATATTTAATTTGATTGTGTGACTTGTAACTGTATTGTTACCAATAAATTACTTTGACTTTGACATAAAGCTTATAAGTGACAAACAAAAAAAATAAAATTATTGGACCATCGTGATACTACTCACCATCAGTCTTTTTATTCTTTGTATAAGCTAAGTGGTCAAGCTCTGGTGTTGAGAGTTTTCAAGCCACCTGAAGTCCTCTGACTAGGCTTAACGACTGCTTGTACTAAGAATAACAGCCGGGACTTACAATTTAACGTGTCATCCGATCCACGGTAACGCCCAGATGAATGCTACTTTGTAAAAGACAGTTTTGGGTATGGTCAAAGTAGTAATATTAATTAAACTCAAAACTAGCGCGTGACTTAGTATTTACATAAAAAAATACTTAACTTGCTTTATGTATACTATCCCATTCCTGAGGATAGGCATTATTCCTTCACTTTTCATTTACGCACAAAAATAAACCATAACTTTTAATCCCAGCTCGAAACCGAAGAATAATTAAATTATCAAAAATACATAAATAACGTAATGGCTGGGTATAATGCCGTACTTAACCCATAATTTAATTAAGGTATTAAATAAAGCTAAGGGTAAACATAATTAAAAACGCCAGGAACAGCGACCGCGCGTTTTCTGTTAATATCTGCGGTTAATTAATATTAATCGACAGTTAAAGTCGTTCGATAAATAATTATTAACTTTACATTTAAACTACAACCAAATTTATAATAGATTTATTTATTAATCAGCTCTTACTATTTATATAATTCATGTATTAAATAAGAACCATAATAATTTTAATTGTAAACTAATGTATGCTATATTTAATTTAATATATTGTAATACTGGAGGAAATTGTAATTGTCAAATTTTTTCACTTATTTTTGGCCCGAATAAATGATTTTATTATTATTATTTATTATTAATCACTTTTTAATTTAAAATCATATTTAGCATGTAGGCCTCCGTTAAAAACCTACATGTAAGTATTTTAAATTTGATATAAATAAACACGTCTTTGTATTGCAATCAGATTAAATTGATCATTTTTCTAAGACGAATGAAGACTATAGTAAGACTATATTTTTATGTATAAACTAGCAAATCGTCCCGGCTTCGCACGGGCAATAAAATAATCTAAGTTGCAAAGAGAAACAAAATATAGCCTATGTCACTCAGGGATAATGTGTCTTCCAAACGGTGAAAGAATGTTTCAAATCGGTCTAGTAGTTTCGGAGCCTATTTGCGTCAATCAAACAAACAAACAAAAATCTAACTTTTCCTCTTGATAATAATGGTATATTTTTATGTTATCGTTTAAAGCCCTAAAACATCTGCCAAACAAATAAAACATTTGGCTTCAAAATAGAACATAAAATATATCTATACTTACCAATATTCTATTAAAAAATATATCTATACCAACATCTAGCCAAATTATTACGTAAATAAAATTAAGGTAATTACACCCACATCTTTGAACGAGGCGGAAAACGTAGCGATTCAAAATTAATTATGAAAATTAATTTTCGAAGAGCGGAAACCTTATATATGGCGTAACATGATTAATTTGGTTACGAAAACTTTGCTCAAATATTTAGTGGTAATGTATTGTGTATATTATCGAATATCTACATAGGTCCCATCTACATACATACAATATGAAATAATCTATTTTCATTTCGTCTCTTTAGATTCACATTCTACATCATACAGAGTTCTGTTATATTAAGGACATTAAAATAGTCATTCATGTACTTACCATTATAAGTTTAATGTGAAGGCATTAATTTAACCATTAAGAATCACAATCTAAAATTGCTGGTCGCTGTAAACTCTCCTAACTAACACTTCATACTGGTGTAGAATTTCATACTTCACACTTCCACACTCCATTCTTCCATGCTTCCACACTTCCACACTCTACACTATCATATATAGGTAATTTACATACAGATACGAAAATGTCAAAATTAAATTAAATTAATTATAAAATAATAACCCGCCCCTAATCGTTTCCGGTGCAATGGTGCCCATAAGATTATGTAGCTGCTAGTTATTCAGATATACATTTATGTATATTCTATAATTATCTCATATATACTCGTACATTTTTATCCTAAATGAAAGCCGGTAAAACCGCGAGACGCGGCTAGTACCTTGTAATCACTTTCTAGTATAGCTAGGTATCTACGTAAATTGCCATTGCTCTTTGAATTTTAGCAAAAGAAACCACAAAATGTTATATAATATTTACTCTGTGGACTTTTGTAAGAAAATTTAATTATTCATAATACCTACGCCTCGTACTCGCGTTCTACGGTTACTACGCGAGTATACACTATAGGATAAAGATACAGTATGGAAGGTCGATACTTATCCTGCAAAGCATACCAGGCAAAATATGATAGTTAACTGATTTATATACAAATAACTATTACAGAAATCATCAATTAAAATACTATATACAAACTTAAACACTACAATTTAAATTAGAGTAAGGTCACCCACCATCCAGGCTGTCGCTGCGGGGCAGAGTTCCCAAGATGCTGGCAGCAATACCACGTTGAACAGCTAAACTTAGTCTTTGTAAGAAATAGCTGCCAGTTCTTGGATCTCCAGAAGCGAGGACCAACCGCTTCCCAATGTACTGCTAATATAATAATTGCGAAAGATTGTTTATGTGTGTGTATGTTTATTACTTCTTCACGCTCAAACGGCTAAACCGATTTATATGTAATTTGGTGTGAAGATTGGATAGACCTTGGATTAACACATGGGCTACTTTTTTATCCCGGATAATGCTTTTTGGTCTAGGATTAACGCGAGTAACAGCTCAGGGCACAACTAGTGCTAACATAAATTGCACCAGTGTCCGAGTTTAACATACTCTGCCTGCTTATTAGATAAGTACATTTTGTGTATCGACATAGTCTTACGTTATCTGACATGTTGAAAATTACCAAAAACTCGTGCATAAAATTGTTCTTTCTAAGTAGAACAAAAATTATCGTTACTCATAGATTTATCATTGAAATGCGCTTAAAGTTTTTTTACTACATAATTATCATCATCATCATTTTGTCTCAGTCTTGTGCAGCTATGCTGTCGACCCAACGCGCTAGAAAATGTATCATTATATCATTCTTTGTCTTTATCCTACTAATATTATCAATGTTACTGTTTGTGTGTAAGTAAGTGTGTATGTTTATTAATTCACGCTCAAACGACTGAACCGATTTTGATGAAATTTGGTGTGAAGATAGGTTAAACTTTAGATTGATTAATCGGCTACTTTTTATCCCGAAAACAATTGTGGTTCACATAGGATAGGCCAATAACTTCAAAATCTATGTTGCTCCTTTATGCTCTAACGGATGGACCAATTTTATGTGATTTACTAGGTATGAATTTAGATTAGACCTTTGATTAGCGCAAAGGCTACTTTATATCCCGAATTAACTTCTTTTTATCCCGGATTAACGCGGGTAGCACCACGGGGCGCAGCTAGTAAAGTATATTTATGTCTTATAGTTCTATGGATATAAATAATATATGTATTAAAGTTTTAAAAGAGAATAATACTAAATTGTTTAAATACCGTCAGTCCTTACTGTTAAATAATGTATGTAAGTAACTCTTCCCTACTTCTCGGTAACAGTTGCACTCAGTACTCGCTGCGCAGCGCACGTCCAGTGAACGCAATTATTTTAAAACTTCGTAACTTTATACAAAAGTTCGACTCATCCCAAGTTTAAAACTTTAAACCATATATAAAAAGTTAAGAGACAGAAACATGTGTGGAAGTGTTGCTATACGGAAAGAAAGGAAGTTTATAGCAAAATAAAATAGTGCTAAGTGCTAATTTTAGTTGAATATGAAGTGTTGGTTGGCAATTTCTTATTTTTTTATTACACATATTAAAGGTAACCTTAGTTTTCTTTATTAGGAATACTTTTAATGAAGATTTATAACGATAAACCTTACATAATTTAAAATAGTATTTATTATTATGTGAAATGTTACAAACATTTATACTCGTAATTCATTGAAAATCAGATATAAATAGTGGCTTACTTATAACTGACTTAAAAACATATGAAAATGTATTAAAACTCACCAAACCAGTTTATAATTAACTGGGTGGTACTATTTTTCGGTAAAAGCCAATCACAAGTCAAATTCACAATCTATCTTGCGCTTGCTAAAGTCTTAGCGTTAAATTAGCGCAGCAATTAATCATTTAATGAGTTAGATTAAATTTTTGAAACTAGATGTCGTGTGTGTCACAACATTAGTTAAACACAGCGTTATGGTAGTTGTGTTTCAGTCGTGCCAATTTGTACAACCATAGATAATGTCTTTTTCTGATATACTATAGTTTGTTATTCGTGTTAAAAATTATCTACCGTATTATCATTTAGAAGTTGTTGTGTGAACTACTTCAAAAATTACTCTGGCTATGCGTGTGTTCATATATGGTTAATAATTCATTTACTTACTAGATTATTCTTATCTTTTTTTCTATGCCGATGTCTGTAAAAAAAATTAAAGAAGTTCACTTCCGGCAACTGGTTCGATCCCGGCCCTAAAACCATGACTTGCTTTACAAGCTTTATGTGGATTTGCAGTCGCTGCACGGTGAAGGGACATCGTGACGAAACCGACACGTCTGAGGATCACAATATCCAAAGATACGTGTCATCCGCCAAATCGCACTTGACCAGCGTGGGTGGGTTATGGCCTGTATCTCTCTCCTCTTGAGAGAAGGCCCCTAGCAGTGAGAACGTATAGCAGGCTGCTTAAATGATTATTTTATGAATAATAATATTGCGCTTGACCACAACTCACCTGATGTTAAGTGACATAGTGGAGATGAAGCGCGCTTGCCTAGAAGAAACCGGTTCACTCTCGGCTTAAAGACAGGTTGTAGTTCAGTGGGAACAGGGATTCCGGCAAGGAGTTCCACAGTTTGGCCGTCCGCACTACAAATGTGGAAGCGGTGCCTCCTAGTAGTCTCCCTGGTCGTTAGGTAATGGAAAGGGGCCGGGGGATTAGTTCATGTAATTCCGATGCACACTCACCGAAATACTCACTTATGCTTTTCCATCCAGTTTCAATCTGTCTTCGGGTTGTTGGCATATCAGTGCCAGCATTGAAGCAGCGAGGAGAATCTGCTACTCTCACCTGCGACTACGACTTAGAAGGTGGAAGACTGTATTCTGTGAAGTGGTATCGGGACACTGAAGAGTTCTACCGATACATGCCGAAGTTGAGACCGCCTCAGCACGCGCATCAGCTTGAAGGAGTAAGAGTTGACGTGAGTACAAAAGACAAAATTAGAATTGAGTAGTTTTTTGCATCCTATATGAAAAGGCCTGGATTTTGCAGCGCGTCCGGCATGTTCGCTGATGCACGGGTTCCTGATTTCCTTGCAGTTATTCAATCACGTATTGCGTCCTTCTGGGATAAGATACGTAGATCGAATAATGGCAAACTGCAGTGCCTATCTGAAGATATCAACAGTCATATCTATCGGTCCTGGGCCTACGTCCACCCGAGCGCAAACAGAAAATAACTTTAAAATTAAGTTTATGGTTATTTTAATTTATATTATTTTACTCGTAACTTATTTAAAAAAAAATAACTATGGGTTTATTGCCTGCAATAAAGACATTTTGTTTTATTTATTTTGGTCGGGATTAACATAGGTACTTACCAATTCTCGTAGCAAACCGTAACAGCTACGCCTACATAGAGGTATCGTAGCATATGCTACGATCAACTGCTTTTAAGGTTTTGCGTCAAATGCGCATAGTTTATATTATCGCGATCCTTATGAAGTAACGTTCCTATGAAATCAAAGATATTCTAGATATGGCTATTTACTTATAGGTCCTTTTTTGTCCACAGTTAGAAAAGTCCACTGCTCGACGCGTACACCTCCGAGACCTTTCTTTAAAGTCACGGGGACTTTACCGATGTGAAGTGTCGGAGGAGGCGCCTTCTTTTCACTCCGCACAGGATGAAGCCTATATGGAAGTTTATTGTAAGTACCTACAATATTAGTTTATCAAGTGTGTCTTTTTATTAAGATAAATGCAACTCTCGCTTTGATAAAATAGATACTTACAGTTCTCTTTGTATTATTTATTACGAGTCGTTTGCAGAGCGTGCTGTGGCACTCTGCTATTTGTTTTCCTGGAATTGATAGAGGAGGAGGAAGACATTTGTTTTTATAATCCAGGTCTTTTCATCCAAAGGTTGGAAAAAATCAATCTAGAGGATTAGGTCGCCAATGTGAACCCAATTATTTTATTGGTCAAGTGTAATACTGTTTTTGTCATATTGTGGTGTACGGTGGAGATAAATTATAAGTACCATTGCCGATCATAATGAACATATAAGTCACATTATACCTGTGATAACACGTATCTGCACGTGTGCTTCCAATTAATTAGCAAAATGCTAGTTTGGAAAAGGGCACATATATAACATTTCAGTACTATAAATACTGGTACAAGATTGGAATCTTTGGATAAACCAATACTATCACACCTGCCTGGTGATTACAATTTAAGAAAGAAAATCAGACTCACGACACCACTATATGTTGCGAAATCTCATCCAGCTATAACACTAATTATTAAAGAAATTATTTGAAAGTAGACTTCCTGTTCCTCACTCTCATTAAGTTATGCAATAAAGAGGAGATGAACTAACAAACGTTTTATTTACTGACTCAATTTACATATAAGTATTACTCAAATATTCAGAATACCTAGCTAAAAGAAATCTAAGATGGTATTGGCAATAATATAAACATATTGTTCCATGCAATATTTTCAATTTAATCAAACTTCAGCACTCCCCAAATAGATATAACAAACCTTTAAACGCCCAAGGGAAAGGACGGATATAATAAGCAACAAAAAATGTATCTAAATCAAGTCAAGTGTTGCTCTTAACCCTCCACTCACTTCGGCAAAGGGTTCAAAAGACTGGATATCAGCCATTATGGCGTGATCAGATTTAACACCCATCGTGATACAGGCAACTTACTCCCATTCCGACGTCAAACGGCCATCCCCCTGAAATTCAATTCAGCTAACAAAATTGAAACATAAAAGAAACGACTCATAATTTTTGTATACGCACCATTATTTCTCTTTATGATGGAAGAACCTCAAAAATGTACAAAATAACGAACATTTATATCATCGTTATTTCGTTGGTGCTTGGATGCAAATTAATTTATGTTTGATGCTCTGAATATGTTTATGTACACTTTCCTTTTAATATCCATAATAGGTACCTATAAAAATCCCATCCCAATAATACAAGGGAAAGTTTGTAAATGTCTGTAACTCGTACTTCTTCATAAACAAATGAACCGATTGGGGCGAAATTATGAATAAAGATACTTTAACGCGGATTACACCCTACTATTTTGGGAAGTAATAATTTGTTTCTGACTACCTAGTTACGTTCCTATTCAACGATTAGTTGATTTTTTTACTACAGTACCAAGGCGAGTTTTCTTACGAAACTGGTTTATTTGCAATAAATCAGCAATTTGTAAAGGTAACTTAAATTATTAAAGATGATTGTGATTGATCTGGTTTTTTTTTCAGACTTCCCTCGGGAAAGCCCTCGTATCACGGGCCACGAGCGCCCCTATAGATTACAGGAGCAGCTAGATGTCAACTGCTCATCTGCAAAGTCCTTCCCCGCGCCAGACCTGCAATGGGTCATTGATGGACAAAAGGTTAACAGCACCTTACCGATTTGTATATCTTTTTGATTGTTTAATACATAAGTAGTTATGATAGGAAAGGGATCATTATTCTCGGCATAATTTATGTAAGTACACCATACAGCTCGCGCGTTCAAAAATCCTCGACTTTTATAGATAGTGCTTAGTAACTCAAGTCTCGTAAGTTTTTTTCTGTTGTTTCACTAAGAGTCATTTAATTACGTAAATACATCAAACTTAATGGCATGCTCACATTTCGGCATGTGCTGACCCTAGCTAGCATTTTTTTTAATTATCACTATTTTACTATTTTAGTTTAGTATTTTTTGTTTATTTTTTACTTCTTGCACTACTTATCATAATAAGGTATTTTGAAAGCTTCATATGTACATAATTGATTGGTACAAGTGATGCAATAACCAGTAGGGGAGAAAGGGGTATTGGGAGTCACTTAAGCAATAATTATATTCTCCAAATCAAACATTATTGTAGTTATGGTGATAGTTATTTATTTTTAATGTAATATACTTAATCAACTATCAGTCTGATAAGTTTTATTAGCTGTAAAAATTATACTTTTCTATTTATAATTATTTAAAAAAATAATGACTTTGACTACCATTGCCCGCACATGCGGGTAATAATAATCACTATATTTGGTAATGGGAGTCAGCAAATCCTAGCAGTTGTCACACACGTAATCTTCAACTGAATCCCATCCGGTGCAGCTTGCGCATGCCCATAGCCCACAAGATGTGCATCTGTACCAAATCTCGTTGTTTCGGCCAAATTTACGAATTTTATGAAGTTCTGCGCTCTGTGCGTTGTGTCAGAAGACAATTACGCTTTATTTGTGCTCCTCGGTCAAGTTTTCGGCTTCTGCCAAATAAAAATGTACGATATAATTAATCGTTTGCACGTTATAAAAACTGCGAGTAATGACATGTGGACGATGGTCGACACCCATTCTGCCGTCACAATTTAAAAAGGCACAACTAACATTTTGCAAATATTGAGAAAATCGAGATTAAAATATTTTGGGAATTTTCTTAAAAAAAATACCTTTGAAGTGTGATTTTCAAACTTGTGTGAATGTTAAAAGTTGACTATGATTAGTATGTATATAACGACAGAAATTACTATATATTTATTTTAATGTATATAATTAATAATTACCTTATTAATTTTTAACTTAACATAAAAAATTACATTAATAGAGCAATATTACGTTCAAAAGGCACATATAACCAAATATGCCTTATCAATGTAACATTTTGAGGAAAAAAATTAGAATATTATGATGAAAAGGCACCTTTTCTCTATTGTGCCTTTTCATTGATTTATTTTATATTCATTAATCAGTAAATTATTAGAATAAACTTATTAATTAATATTAAAAATAGTTTCTGACACATATATTTTGTTTATAATTCAATATGACATGTATTTTATTGTGTCCCTGCAATGGGATTGTATAATATATATTATAATAAGCTGATAAATTAACATTGTGTTAGAAATAAAATAAGGTAATTACCTATAAAGAAATAAAACGTTTATTTTAAGTAGTACAAAGTCTTCAAAGGTCAATTATTAGATATAACAATAATTGAAGTATAACACTTCCAAATCTCTATTAATTAAAAATTAGGGTAACAAAGCCAGTAAGGAACTTTAATAATATATTTCATTAAAATAAAGAAAACATAGCTTACTAAATCAATACCTAATAATTATCATTACCGTTATGTAACAACTATTTATGTAGCTTCCAATTTTTATCACAATCTTTAATTGAATTAACTTCCTATAAATATTTAAATGCCACTTTGCATCTTTCTCTCATACTATTAAGAGATATACTTAGTAATTATAATAGGTCAGTAAAATCAACTTTATACTCGTATTATCAAAATTAAACGAAAACAAATTCTAAACATGAAATTCTAAACATTAATATTAAATATCATAATACCTAAGTATCGATTAAAGAGACTATAAAAATATATCTTTCATTATTTCAGTCTTCTTGGTGATGAATCAAATCAACTGCTTGATCATTTATATGTTTCCCAAAAAAGCCTTCTGTTAGTGGGCATAAGTGGACCAAGTTTTGTGAGTATGGCTGATTTCCTTTCGCTCGTAATACCCCTGGGAACAAGCTTTTGACGTGGAGGTGGTATTCCTTGTTTAATATTTTTCAACTTAAGAAAATCTAGTTCAAAGTATTCGTCAGTACCATGATTGCGTTTATAAATAAGTGAATTCGATCCTCTGCGAAAATTGACTTCTGAAATATATTTCGTATAAGCTCGAGGACTGGAATTCTTTGTATTACTTGTTGAAGAGCAGTCTTCATAATTGTAAAAATCTTGGAGTCCCATCTTCTTTACTATGGTGCGTACGCCAGTGTCAGATACGGCTTTACAGAAGTCTTCAAAGTCGTAGACACGCTTTTTTGTTTTCAAAGACCGTTCCACTCTGTGATGAAATTCGTCTGCAGTCATGAAGGTATGGCCAGTCTCTAAGTAGCGTAATGTGATGGAGTCGAAGTTAACTTCTGTGGAGTTTTACAATCTTACCAGAGCGCTGTGCCGACAAGATTAGAGTGGACCCGTCTCGACACGTCAGGCACAACTGACGACATTCCCTGCTCACCTCGCCCCGCTCACTTCATCTCCGTTCAGAAATGTTTAGTGGTAAAGGCACAAACGTCAATGTGCCTTTTTATTTAACATTTTAAGGTGTAAGTGTTAAAAAGAAAAGGTATAACTAACAGTTGTGACCTTTCTTTCTACGTTAATTGCTCAAGTATCGGTATAAAAAATAAGCACAGTTGCCACATGAGCCTTTTACACTTCATGAACGTCAGTTATGCCCATTCAATTAAATATATAAAAGTAAAATGCTAAAACTAAAAGTCATATATCACAATATGCCCTTTTCTTGTAATAAAACTCAAAAAATGGTGCAGTTGTGCCCTTTAAGCTTATACTATCTTTGTTAATTTTGTAGCTAAAAATCCACAAAAAATCAGGCAGTTAGGCCTTTTTTTCCTGATTCTGAATATATATATAACTCAATTTCACAAAAAATGTTAGTTGTGCCCTTTTTCAGTGACACGGCAGCATTACTCACAGACGCTCGACTCTCATTACCCGAAATGGACAATTTGAAAATTTACAGTTATAAAATGATTATTTTAGACTTTATAACATTAAACGATTTACAAATCCAATCTCAAACGTCATAACTAAAGTTTTAACTTGAACTAATGATTAAAATACATTATAGTAATGGACTTACCGTTTATTTTGTTCACGTAAAAAATTATATGAAATTGGCGCGAAAACGTTACGCGGCAATGTTGTCCCAGCGCTTGGCGTGAACTCAGCGGGCGTTGGGGGCCGGTGCGGGGTGCATGGAGTGATGTTGGTTACGGGGCAATAATAACTCTAGGCTTTTGGTTTCTTTAGTTATTTTAGTGACTACGATTGCCCACTGATTCCTATTACCCCTTTCTCCCCTATACCCGTATTCGAATATCTACTTCACCCCGTCCTGACATAACACGGGCTAAATTATCATGTCACGTTACTAAAGGATATTCTTAGAGACATAATATTGATCTACTTTATTTGGTTCCACAATAAAGAAAATAAATATCTAGATAAACTGAAGTAAAAAACAGTGTAACATTAGATTGGTAACAGTATAATTTACAATAAATATATGTCATTTAGTCCTAATTATCGTATTTTTCAGGTGACAGATAGATCCTGGCTGATAGCATACGGAGCGAAGCCAGCACCTCAGGGGCTCCTCGTCTCTACCCTCGGGCTTCGAGCTCCCGTCAAGACAAGAATGAAGTTGCGCTGCGTAGCCAGCATTGGATCTCATAGACGAGAAAAAACTGTTGTTGTTGGTTAGTACCTAGCTAGCAAAATGATAAAGACTATTCATCATTATCACCAAAGTCGATCCCCTACTGGGTATAGGTGTCCTCTCTCTAGTGCTATAGATGTCTTCACTTGCGCTTCAAATTGAATACGTAGTTAAATAGAGCCATAGACTAATAAATATAATAGACGCTCATACTCTAGTTGAAAATCATACTACGTGTATCATGACACGAAACGCCATCTATTCGTATTTCCTTGAAACGACTTCACTCGAGTCACGCAATCTACTATCATTACATCACTATGTGACTGCATTGGGCCTTTGCGGAATTTGGCGGCAGCTAGGCTTCACGCTCGTTTTGCTGCGCCATCTAGGTTTCATCGGTAACTGAGGCAAACTTCCGCGCCACGCTTTATTGTATGGGAATCAGAAATTCTCTCTAGTATTCTGATACCTGGTAGACCCTATATCACTAGTACCGTTAAGTTATCCCATGATGGGACAGTTGCCACTATTTTGTCCCAAATGCCCCACGGGACATATGACGCCAATATTTTAGACTTCCCCGTCCCCGTCGTGTTGACCCATTGCACTATTTTAACCCACTAAGTCCCATGTGGCATAGTAATAGTCTTAATCTAACAGGACAGATGGCGCCACGGTTGTATAAGAACCGAGAAATAAAGCCATCGTAAATTTTCGCGGCTAGCGGTGAATCGACCATAGCTTAGTGGCTTGTTCCGCTTGGTTCGCCGGAGATGCAAATTTGAATCCCGCTAGTCATGATATTTTTGATTGCTTTAGTTAAATCTACGAGATAAATTAATCATCCTCCAAAATCGTTTATTTTTACCTGATTATAAATCACTACTCACGATGATAGCACAAGGTACAAGTAATAACCTACTTATCTTAGCACTAGGAATGCTTGTTAGCTATCTAATTTGATATAAAAAAAAAGTACTTGCAAACATAATGTCAATAGGTAACATTATATGTTTGCAAGTTCTTAATTTTATTTTTACTACTACGCCTGTTTCCAAACATAATCCATCCAAATAGAAGTAACTAACTCAAATAATTTTGTTTCAGAAATCAACTCAGCGACCTGGAGGAGGCCTAGCGGTCTTTTAATTTTCCTTGTTAACATTTTTTGTGTAAAAATATTGTAATTAACCTGTGCGATTAAAATGTATGAATGAACAATTAACGATGATTTTTTATTTCAAAATCTATTTCAGGCATTTAGTGATAGATAATTATGATTATTAACATTAATTCTTCGGCAACTGGCCAATCCAATCTGTGTTTGTCCTTAACACATTAGCTAACATTGGCTAAGTTGTGGCCCAGATAAGACATAAATAAAGAAGAAGAAGGAAAGACTCTGGTTTCTAATATTAGTATTTTAAAGTACCTATCTTTTGCATTACATTTGGGACTTATTGACCTAGGAATTTAGCAGGCAATGCAAAGAGTCGATAACAGATACGCAATATAATTTGTGTTTATTTAAATTTAATCTCCTAATTAACAATTTATAAAACAGAAAGAAATTACATACAAGTACAAAACTAAAAATTAATAAATATGGTGCTCAAATCACTATAATTATTAGGTCATTATTATTGAGAATGCAAGTATCCTAATTAATTTACAATATTTTATACTTCTGCAAACTGTCTAGCAAATTTACTAAGTTTTTTATAGAAATTTAAACTAAAATGATTTGAGACACCAATAAAATTAATGTATCTTCAAGTCTAACCATATATTACAATGAAAATATATGTACTACTTATGACATTTAGTAATTACGTGTAAATATAGGTAGATTGCTTTCATTAGGGCTAACATTTCATAATAATATGGATTCTTATATTTGCTATGTTGACCACCCACAATGGGATAAGGTAGAAACAAGTAAAAATGGGCATGTGCTCTTATATGGATAATTCCAAAATCTATATCACAAAATGTATAATCTAGAGTTGTACACATGAGAGTAAAGATTTATTATCATTTAACTATTCTCATATCGGTATTATATTGCTTTTTAGTAGACATTTGAAACAAAGTATTATGGTATGCAAGATCAAGTAGAATTTATTGTTATAAGTACAAAGATCTTAAGAGAAAAATGCAAATCAAGCATCAACAGTACATAGCAAGAAACTAGAAAGTTTTAAATAATCTACACAGATATACAAAATTCTTAAACTTAATTCAGATTGCAGTAAAAAAATAAAGAATGCTCTTCCATGTGTGTTATGTTTGTATCTGCAATAATTAGATTGTTTTATACCCTATACCTATATTAGTTGAAGTAAACACTTAAGAAGTGTTATGAATACTTAAAGATCTTTTTGAAACCAAGCAAGCTTTACAAAAAGAAGAGGTACTAATTTCATGAATTGCATGATACAAGTACATCACATCACAACAAACAGGAGGCACGGTGCTTCATAATAATATTTAATACAAATTGCAATACATTATTATCGGACAAATTCGGGTTGCTACATACATTTTCATTCAATCTTAACCTTCCTGTCCGAAGTCATCCATGAACTTCTTCAGTTTAACCATATCGTCATCATTGACAGTAGGTTTGGAGGTGGCTAGTGATCGAAGCATGTCATTCATAGTTACTGGAGGCTCGCCAAGTTTGTCACTTGGTACTTCCATCCAAGTCATTTCTATAGCTCCTGCATCACCAGGAGAACATGGCGTTAGCAGATCATTAACAATCTCATCTGGGTTTGTTGGACTTGGCCCAGTTACTCTCTTAAAATGTGTAGCAGACTGCACCTTACGTACAGGCTGCATTAAGGCATCACGGACAACAATGCTTATATCAGCTCCAGAGTACCCATCTGTCTTCGATGCAAGAGTCTTCAAATCTTGTTCACTTAGCATATGACGAGTGTTGCCTAAGTAAAGTTTGAACATGGTCAATCTGGCATGTTCTTCTGGTAGTGGGATGTAGATTCGTTTCTCAAATCTCCTTCTAATGGCAGAGTCAAGTACCCAGGGAATATTTGTAGCACCAAGCACCAAAATTCCATCCATATCCTTGCCAACACCCTGCATCTGTACAAGAAACTCTGTTTTGATTCTGCGAGCAGATTCCGACTCATTATCTGAACGAGATGAGCACAGGGAATCTATTTCATCTATGAAAATGATGCTTGGTTTGTGTTCACGTGCAAGCTCAAACAAATTTCTTACCAGCTTCTCAGACTCACCCAACCATTTTGAAACAAGATCAGAAGAGGACACTGAGAAGAATGTGGAATTATTGGCTTCAGTAGCGACAGCTTTGGCCAAGAAAGACTTACCAGTTCCAGGGGGCCCAAATAACAAAATGCCTTTCCATGGAATTCTTTTGCCAGTGAATAAATGAGGGAATTTTATGGGTAAGATGACAGCTTCCTTTAATGCTTCCTTAGCCAATTCTAAGCCAGCCACATCACTCCATTTTACTTGAGGTTTTTCAATGATACAGGCACCCTCTAATTTATCTTGGAGCTTTTTCTTTTCTGGGTCTGTATCAGAATCACTTCCGCTATCACTCTTCTTGTCTTTATCTCTGGAGCCTTTAGAATTAGACTCACCATCTTTTATAGGTTTCTTCTTGTCTTTCTTGAGATATTCTTTTAGTTTTTCAGCTCTATCTAGATATTGAAGACACTTGGTGCGGATGCTTTCTTTAGCTCGTTCTCCTTGAGCCTCATACTTCACAGCATGAAGGAAATATTCAACTCCATGTTCATATAGCCTCAAGGCTTCTTCATAGTTTTTATTTTTATCTTCCTCTGTAGCTTTTGTTACAAGGTCAATAGCCTTTTGCAGGGTATTTGTTGATGTCATTTTTTACACCTGTTAACAATATTAAGCATCAATAAATATGTTGTTGTATGTTATTTGACTGGTTTTCCAAAGGAGGAAAATGAGTCACAATGTATGTGATTATAGTAAGTATACCTTCAAATCTAAACCACACAAACCTACAACTAGGCATGTTAAAACTCTAGTAGTCCATCAAAAATGTGTGTAATTAGTTAATTAGGCGAGTATACAGATGCTGATACTGGTTTGATTCGTCAATGACAACAGGCAAGGCAACGCAGTCACAGACGCAGCTATGAGATCATGGTAGAAAAATTTGATTGAACTATGGATGTAATACGATTTAAACTTACCATGAATATGTATGATTCTATATGGGATGGAGCTATGTATTTTATCGATCACGGTAACAAATTAACAGGAACTATGGCGAAATCTCGAAATTACTCGAAAATAACATGAAATATTTTTCGCAGAATGAAAGATAAAATTAAACTGTCATTCCGAGTTCCATCCAACTGACAAATACATACAATTTCACAAAAAACGTCAAATTCAGATTTTTTTCAATATATATTTTTTTTAGGATTTGCATAGTACCAACATTAAGCTAAAAATTGATATCGTCATTATCATCAATTATAGCCGACCAAAACCGCGCCTGAGCGATGCCCATAGAAAAATTCTCTCCACCAAGACAATACTTCTCTACATCAACAGAATGATCAGCCTATTTTATCCACTGCTGAGCATAGAATTCTCTTCTAGTACACATAAAACATAAATATGCCATGTATATAAAATATTTGCATGCCATTAGCATTAAACAAAAATAGTAAAAATGGGAAAAAGATACACAAACTTTTATTCATTACATAATATGAATTTTATTAATAAATAGAAATAATATGTACTTTAATCTTACATTAAAATGTATAGCTTAACCTAAGGAAGGAGTACTTAGAGTTTCTTTATACAGTTTAAACTTTCCTACAAACTTCTTGACTTGATCTTTGGGGTAAGGTTTCATTGCCAAACAAGTAGGAATATTTTCAGGCTGCTCTATCCAAAGTTTATGTTCTATGGAGTTTTCTTTAAGCTTTTCAGCTACTTTTTTAAGTGAAGCTTCATTAGGCACCTGGAAATAGAGATGTTTGAAGAGTTAGCATATACAGTGTAAACTCTATATAACAACACTGAAGGGACTGTGCATTTTATGGCGTTATAGAGAGTGGTCGTTATATCGAGAATGTATCATTGTATGGAATACAAGCTAAACCAAAGTCAATTGATTTCGACACTTTAGAGAGTTTGTCGTTAAATCGAGTGACGTTACATAGAGTTTACACTGTAATTTAATTGGTATGAGAGAAACATTATCGTAACTCACTCAGCCATTAGAGCTTTTTCAGCAACCTCTTTGTGGCAATAATGTCTTAACTGGTTTTGACACACTCTTCTCTCCTCAAGTCTGAGGCTTCGAGCTTAACAACAATAGGCTACAGAGCTAAGCCATTAAGCTCATATTTTTTTTGGCGGTTCGGACAACAAAGGAGGCAAAACTAGTTGTGTGTGCCTTGGGCACCTCAGCCGTAAACCGATGCCGCCTTGGAGTTTCCCTGCTCGTCCGATAGTGGAAGGGGGTGGGGGGAATTACATCATGTAATTCAGTCGCACAGTCGCCGAAATGCAATCGATAGAACACCGACAGACTGGCAACAATGCGGCAGTGCTCTAGGCTCTGCAACTTTGCTTTGCAAAGATTGTAATGACAATCTTATGCAAAGAGACTCATAGGCAATGGCCTATGAGTCTCTTTGCACGCCGTTTAATTGACTCCAACGCCTGAAGCTGGTACTTTGCCGATCCATCCCAAAGATGCGAACAATACTCCATGCATGATCGAACTTGTGCTGGATATAATAAAAGCAACTGTTCATGCATGACGTACTTTCGCACCTTCGAGAGGATACCCAGCTTTTTGGCTGCTACGTGAGCCATATTCTCGATGTAGGAGACAAAATTCAGGGTTGAAGACAATGTTATGCCAAGGAGTTCTAAGTGGTCGGTAACCGATATGGTTGCACCTCAGAATGAATCGGCATTGATCGCCATTAGATCCGACGAGATGAATGCCATATTGTCGGTCACTTAGGAGGTAGATTCGATTCTAGGTATGCCAGGAGCCTGCGGTTCAAGATACATTCCATACTCTTGCAGAGTATGGATGTGACTGAAATGGGCCGGTAGTTAGCAGGGTTGGCGCGACTACCTTTTTTAGGCACGGGCTGCACATTTGCAAGCTTCCAAGAACTTGGCACTTTACCAGTCTCAAGAGAAAGCCGAAAAAGACATGTCAACACAGGAGCCAACTCAGGCGCACAGGTCTTCAGACCTATAGCTGGAATACCATCAGGCCCACTGGCTTTATTCACGTCTAGATCGCTTAGCGCTTTCTGTACCTCGTCTAGTTTGTATTATGGTTGTTTATACAACTGATATATACTACATACATTAATACTTTATACTAATTTAAACTTTTAAAATTATTAATGGGTTCTACAACCTTCCTTATTTAGCAGACAGTTTTAAAATCGTTGCGAGAATAGCAGAAGCCATAACCAGAAAATCCAGCATGATCCTGCCAAGACTAATATGGGGCATCATATACTCAGCAACAGAGTGGTTCACAATTGGAACAAGTTGCCCGAGGAAGTAGTCAGTGCTACTTCAGTGAACAGCTTTAAAAACCGGCTTGATAGCTGGCTGCAGAAAACAAAAAAATCTCTTGCTAACCTGTGATCAGTGCACCAGTGGACTTTAAACATTGACATAGAACAATGGACATTTTATGAACTGTTAAAAATTTAATTTCAACTCAGTGTGATATAGGCATATCAGCATTTTGCTGCTCGCCTATAAATCTAATAAATAAATAATAGATATTTAACATACAAAACGACAGTCAACAAATTTAGTTCATCACACAGATGTAAGCGGTGCCAGGAATCAGACCTGAGATCATCTGGTTGGCTGTCCAGCATGGTAACATAATGGTTACCATGTTTTGCCAGTGAAGTTGTCGAACTATAAACTTCTTAACAATTATTCTGTTTTGTTTTGATTATCGAAAAAACAAAAAAAAAAGATCCAGGATGGCAATTTAGTATCCTATTACATAAAAGAGATTCTAAAATAATAAATAACAATAAATATCCTTATTATGCAGTAATTTGGGTAACATTTTCAGCTACACAGCTTAAATGCATACTACTAAAATTTCATTAAGAGTAGTTTTTGGAGTAACTAACACCAGCTTACATCATTAGCTAGTGACAGTGAGAGCTTAGAAAATTAGTTATTTCAGACTAGGCATGCTCTATCTCCAGACAGAGTACCCCTCACTCAAGTTGTTACCCAGCTGGTTATATATCTAGCTATCTATAATAGAGTAGAAAAGTCTGGAAGTTATCTCAGTAGGTAGTATCCCCACTATATAACTGCCTCTACGTACCTCCAGAGACTTAATGAGTATTGATAAAACTTACTTCTAACACCACTTTATGCATATTATCCAAGTCGTTTAAATACTGGGCCGTGTGTTCATCTTCTCGGTATAAATGCAATACCGCTGTGGATGCGTGGCATGCTTGAGCTACTACGGCACCGATAGACCATCCTAGCTCTTTGAGAAGATCACTCCGGAGCAAAATATATTGTACAATGGTATTGGACATTATAGTTAAATTTAATTAAAAGTTAAAGTGAGTAATCTTACTTTAGAAACGGGCTAAGTTTATAAATTAGATTCAAAAATCATGCATATTTAATTGTTTCGTATTTAAAAACGAATTTCGATTGAATTTCAATAATAGGTTATGTTTATTAAAAATTAAGGCAAGGGATATTCATACTCAGTCGAAATGGGGATACCATAAAAAACCCGAAATTATTTTTGTATATGGCAACACCATTTTATTTTTCTTATTATATGGCAGCATCGTCAAAAAGAAATTGATGATATGGTCACACGTATTTGTATACCATATAGAACGTCTAGAATTTATAGCCCATTGCTAGGCTGTACACTTTTATCTCAGTATGTAAAGGGCTTGACTTGTAGAATTCATATGTTATGATGCATTTCAAATACACAATGACTGGCAAGTAGCAGTTATCTTGCCTCAAACTAAAAAGTAATATAAGTAGAATTCAAAATAAAGTTAATTTTCATGCCCATTCTATCAAACCCTTAGAACCTTTAGGCTAGGAGTGACTACCTTTATCATATCAACATTTTCAGATATTTATAGGCCTGGGTTGCTGGGATACCTGTTACATCAGATGGGTATACATTCTGAAGATATTTTTTTGTGTTGTCAAGTTGTTTGTAGATATAATATACTTAGATGGGTACTTCCTTGAACTTTTCCACACCTATATTGACACACTGTCTTCTCAAATTGTGTCTTTAATGCTTTATTTTATCTCAAACAACAGGTAATCCTGTAGTCTGAGTATTTTAGTTGATTGACTATCTAAGATGCTATGAGGAACTGACCAGTTTAAATTCCCTAGCATACCATATTCTGAAATAAAGACAACTTTTATTACAACAAAGACATAATAATTAAGAGTTAAAATAAAGTCTACCTGTTCAGTTGTCTGTATGCAATGCTAGTATATTATTTCCTAGTTTAACATATATGATCTGTTTTGGAGGACAGGCATGTTAGAATATAATATACAACCTATAAGGTCTTCCCAGGTTAAATAATAAAATGAAATGCCTATTTTTTGCTCAATAAGTTGTGTGCTATGTAACCTAGTTTTGAAGTGAACGAAATTAACTGAAAATGCTCTTAATCTAGATGGAAAAAATATCTAGCTGTTATATGATTTCAAGAACAGATGAGGAGGGCGCAATCAGTTTCAGCCGATAGAGCTGGAACATAATTACTCACCTTTTGTACCATTGCTAAATAGTAGATCATCAAGAATGTACATATTTTAGCATGTTGCTACCTCGGCTTTCCTTTCGTTTGAGACTTTGAATTGAATTATGACTATAAATAGAAGATCTTATTTTTCGAATAAAGCAGCTTTAGCAACGAACAGCAACGCATGATACTACTACCTTTAGTGGGTAATTGGTATTCCCTTACTTAGCAAAAATATGTTGGTTCCAATTATGTTTAGTCTAATAAGTAAAGTAAAGTAAAAAAAAAAGAAAGTAAATAAGCCTTTATTCTATTGCTTAAGTACATATTATTTTTAAAACAACATATATTTTACACATTTTTAAGCAAAAGTTGCCGCTTGGGCATAGGCCTCCCCCGCTAATTTCCAACTCTCTCTCTCCCTCGCCTGTCACATCCATGTTGGTCCGCATATCTTTAGGAATAGGTCCCTCAATCTTTTCCTTTGTCTTCTTGACCCACACTCCGTCACACGTTTCGTCCATTTCCAATTGTCCATCCTGTAGACACGTCCCGCCCATTTAAATTTAAGGGTTCTTGTCCTTACAGTTATGTCTGGTACCTTTGTTCGGTTTCTCAGCGTTGTATTGCTTACTCTATCTGATCTCCTGATACCTAGCATGCTGCACTCCATTTTCCTTTGTGTTATGGATATTTTCTCTTCATCATTCTTTTTGAGCGCCCAAGTTTGGCATGCATAAGTCATACAAGGCATTATCGCAACTTCGAACACTTAACTTTTTGTTCTAGTACTTATTTCTTTGCTTTTCATTATTTCCTTCAAGCTCAAATACTTTTTCAATCCCAAAGCTATTCTTCTTTCAACCTCTCTTTCTGTACAGTCTTTGAATGATACTGATGTCCCTAGATATAGGTATTCTTCAACATACTCTATACTAGTTCCATCCACGAAAATAGGCACAGGTTCCCGATTTGATATGATTTTTGTTTTTTTGGCATTTATCTCTAAACCGACTCTCCTGCTTTCTCTACATAATCCACGTACCATTTCATCTAAATCTTGTGCGTTTTCTGCAAAAACAATAATATCATCGGCAAATCTGAGATGACTTAGGTATTCACCATCTATATTGATTCCCACTCGAGGCATTTAAGTCTAAAATGTGGTGTGTATTTAAATATTTGAATTTACGTGCCAAGTGACATAACCAAACAAAAGAAATCCTAACCATTTCGTGTATGTACACAACATCCTATACGTACATCAAACACCCACAAGCAAACTAAATAACCAGTGGCCAAGACCTCTGTTCATAAAATATCTAAAGAAATGTGAAGCTTTTGATACACTGGTACTGCGTGAAAATAGACAAAACAAATGAACTATTACTTATTCAATGTCCTCACTCAGTGTACTACATTGATAAAAACTTAAACACATTAGCAAAATTTTCACTCACACAAACAAAGCATATTTGGAAAGGACTTTGCCAGAGCGTAGAAAATATTAGCGTTCATTAATTTAAAGACAAATATTCACGTTTTCTGACATATCTACGGAATTAGTGTGATACAGATAACAAATATTTTCATTAATAAACATTCAAGAATGAACAGAACTATTCATTTATTATCTGTTTGATGTTCATTCTTTTGGTTTATTTTTTATCTGTGTAATGTTCATTCGCCAAAGAACGGCACTTCGTGAATATAGACAGTGCGAAAAATTAAACTATTATATAACCTGTGGCCCAACCACAGACCAGTAAGGAGTTCGCCCAAAATTTAAATTGATTTATTTATTGTCAATGTTGTAATATTGTAGATGTGCTAACAGCGTGAGATGATTAGATGACTTTAGAGATACCTATTTAAAAATGTGATTTTCTCAAATGTTGTATGCAAATAATTCTCGAAAAGTTGACAACAATAAATGATTAGAACTCACAGACTTCAGATCACTGTGTTATAACTAAACCATAATTATCTAATATGTAGTGCCCGCTAAAGAATTTAAAATTTCCTGAATGTTACCCATTATTAGTCTGTGGATTTCTGTATCTATGGCTGGGCACCCTGGCCGCCAGTTTATGAGTTTACGTTTGTTTACATTGAAAGAAACATTAAAATCTTATAATTACTAGCAAAACAGAGCTTTTTTGTTATTTGAAACAAACACTTGGATATAATGGCTTCAGGTCTGGAAAACTACGTGAACCAAACTGTGTCTGTGATTACGGCCGACGGAAGAAATTTTATCGGCACCTTGAAAGGATTTGATCAAACTATAAATATTATTCTGGACGAATCTCATGAGAGAGTGTTTTCATCCTCAACGGGAGTAGCTCAAGTAGTGCTTGGACTTCACATAATACGCGGAGACAACGTCGCAATCGTCGGGCAAATAGATGAATCTATTGACAGCAGATTAGACCTTGGTAATATTAAAGCTGAACCTCTAGGAGCTATTGCACATTAGTTTTAAGAAATTAAAATGTATTTTTAAAAGAATGCAATAGTTTTATTAAGTATAAAATTATGTTCCTACTACAAAGTCCTCATTACTAAGTTTTATAAGTACCCCAAATATTTTTGAGGTTAACTTTTGTAGCACCATAATCTAGGAACTCAACTAAAAAGTGTAATAGGATAATAGAAAAATCGTAATAAGCAACATCATTTTAATTCATTATATACATATTCAAATATTTACAGCCGTTATTTACAAAAATAAAACAGATGTATGCTAGTGTATAATTATTCGAAAGTGCATCATACCTATTACAAAGTAGGTACATATAATATTCTAGTTGCTTGATGTTATTACCCCCATTGGCTTAGACACATGTCTAATATCAAAAAGCTGAGAACACTTTAGATGTTAGGAACAAACTATTGAATTTGAAAACTGAATATCAGACAAGCGAAACTAAAGACAGACCTGTGTCTAAGGTTTTACACCAGACCAGAAAAAGTTCAAAACTAAAAAAAAAACAACACATAGTACAGAGTCAAATCAAACTAATACCACAAGTGGCAAGTCAAAACTTCTGCTAAAAGCATCTGTTTCTGATTATCATATTACATTAAAAATACTCTCTAATAATATCATAACCTCTTGTAATTGAATAAAACTAATAATCACATACCCCATAGAATACATAAAACAAAGATTCATTGGTAAACATTATTGGTAACTATCTTTGACAAAACAAGAATCTTGTACTTTGTGAAATGTTATAAGGCATATTATATATTTGTACAAACAAACGGTCACACTCAGTGTTCTCGCGAATCTCATATGACAGTCCCTGTGATGTCCATTCCCGATGATGACGCTCGTAATGCGTCGAAACCTGTTGGATGTCTATGCAATTTTTTTAAAGTAAGTGTGACCATTTTTTCGTGCAATTAAAACAAGAATCTACCTAGTCTAAACTACAATTTATCACATGTTATATTTTAGCAACTTGCTAACAAACATTATACTAAAACAATTTCAGCATCTATTTTGTTCTTCCTTGTTCTTTATTTAGATTAAGAAAAACTATTATTACTGGTTGAGTGATTCATCACAACTATTTCTTGTGCCCTGTAAAAGAGAAGAGAGTAAAGGAAAATTTACTTCATTCACAAACAGCCTTGATGATGATTATACCGCATTTACTTAGTACAAAAAATTGCCTATGTTATAATAATTCAGTATTTAAGCTTCCTCACATTTAAATACAAATTAGAATAACTATTCTACCATGAAATAGTAATTAACATACACTCGTACTTTCTCGTTCATATAAGGAAGTACCCTACTTCAAATAATATTTTACACAAAATTCTAAGAATATTATCCATGGTTGTCAATCCTAATTGTAAAGTATGATCAAAATAGTCAAAGTCATTCAAATATTTTCTATAATTTGTAAGATAATAATACTAGATTTAGATGATGATATCTTTGGATAATATATCAGCTACTTAATTAGAATACAACTAAGTTAGTAAGGTAATTAAACTTGTGACTAATAATGTAATTCTTTAACTAAAGATGACTTTAAATACTACTATGGCAAAATACTATATACTTATAATGTTAATTAAATATTAAAATTATATAGGTAAATCCATACCCAAAGCTTCATGCAAACTATTTATCATCTCTCTTAACAATTGTAAGATTTACCCCTTGACTGTAAATAGTAATTAACTTTCAGATATTTTTTTTATTGTAAATAGTGAAAAGATGAACCGCTGTTTCACGTCTGATACATACATATTGCCTTGATGGTATTACTCGGTTCTATTCAAATTGCCATGACTTGCCAAGTTTAGGGGCTTGTCAACATCAGATATTAGGGGTAATTGTCATTGTTACCACCATGCAGTATTGGCAAAAAGTCAATTGCATTCAAATTAATCAAATTTAATAATCGATTAATAACTAAATCAACTAATGCTTCCATTCATTATAGAGCAAATGAAATAATTCAATTCATCATAGTGGCAGCACATCATTTTGAAAACGGTTCAGGTTTTTTTTACTCCTTACATTTAACCAACAGAGCGTGTAACCAAACTAGCGACGCTCTAACAACAATAATTGTTCTCTGGTCTCAGATGGAGCAAGCCTAGTCTGGAATATCTGGCTCTCGAGGAGGCTACCTTCACACTGTTATGTAGTTGGTGAAAGATTATTCAACTTAAGGGTGGTTGCTAGCCAGGTAAGCACTAGAAAGTACCACCATACTACAGTTTTTTCACGATATTTTGCTTCACGAAAAACTCGAGCTCATTAGCGGGCATCGAATCTTAACTAAGGCGGATACGCGCCCGACTGAGCAGTCATAGCTTCATAATTATTATTCTCACCTCTGCATCTTTTCTTTATACTGCTGTGTATTGTAAGTCCTGAAGAACTGTTTCCCATATTCAAATGAGGCTATCATAATCGCACAAGCTGGTGCTACTTTGAATATTCGTGGTAGAAGACCAGTGAATAGACCTTTGATTCCATGATTTTTGTATATGTTTCTCGCTATAGATTTCATGTTTGAGGCTCGTTGATGGACTTTGCCGTCTGAAAGAACAAAAGAAACGAAAATTTAAAATAATATTGGCGGATAATTTTTGTTTCACGGCTGGTTAGCCCCATTCTAGTTTGTATTATGGTTGCTAACTGATATACTATTTATACAGACTTAAATACTTTATATCGATACATAATATAACATCCAGACCGACAGCCAACAAATTCGGTTCATCACAAAGATGTTGGCCATGCCAGGAATCGAACCCGGGACCCTCTGTTTGACTGACAGGCACGGTAATCATTACGCCAACGTGGTCGTCAATTATATGTTGGTTTGTTTTGGTGTTTTAATTAGAGGCAATGAGAAATGTTATTACTAGTAGCCTACACATTCTTATTTGTATGGGGTAAGTGGTCAGGCTCGGCTGACGAGTTGTCAAGCCACTCATATATAGGCTTCTGCTCATACTTGGTTTAGTAACTGGTTGAAATAAGCCTATCTAAAACTATTGTAAAAACAGTTCTAAACATGTTACCTGTGTAAATTTCCTTCTCGCCCAGTTCAATTTGTTGATGCGTTTTTACCACATCAAAAGGTAATGTGATGAATGCTGCTATCTGAAAATTATAAAATAAAAAATTTATTTAAGTAGTCTTTGTTCAAGTGCTGGAAAATACTCAAACGCGACGCCATTGGTCGAGCGAATTTTACGTAACAATATCTGGGGTTTAACAATTGTTCCATACTCTTTGGTTACACCACAGAATAATATCTTGTACTTCGTAGTTACACACAAGAAGAAGAAGGTTCCGTGATTGTAATAGTTCACCAAAACCCACTTGTTTGTTTTCCTAAACATTGCCGAGTAGAATATATTAATAAATACACTTATGGAGCCACGCGGGTCTGCCTCTATCTAGCAAAGGGATATCCTCCAGGACAGATGTTGTGTCCGGAGACGGCCGTTCGACGTTCATGCAATGTAGCTAGGACCGGTCGTACGCGCATTGTAAACACCGCTTGCCCAATCCAGAACTACATACCAAGCTCACGAAAATTGTTGTTTCTGACTGAATTAATGAATTACTTACACTGCCAGCGACTGATCCACAGAAGAAATTGAACAAAAATGAGTTCTTCTCTGAGTCAGGTTTGTCAAATGCGTTTTTCGTTGATTCAAACATCGTCCAGTATATTCCTGAAATTATATATAAAAATGTGATACATTTTATTCACTTCGCCAGTTAAATATACGAGTACAAAATATTAAGCAAAAATAGTTATTGCAAAATTAGTATTCTGAAGACGAACAACTTAAGCAAGGATGAAACATATGAAAATCTAAAACTACTTATGTAGGATACATAGTAAGACATAAGTATCATATACCTGAGAATGGAACGTCTCTGAGTAAAGTCGAACCCAAGCCTCGGAAAAGTCCTCTGTACCCTTCATACTTTATCACTTGCCGTAGCGCTAAATGTATTTCTGAAAACAAAAAAAACATCGGAGTTTTTTCTTACATATTACATCTATCATTTGGCTAGGAGAGAGTGCACACGAGTTAGCAACACTCTGGTCAAAGGTGAAGCATGCCTAGTCTGGAAATAGCTGCCGGAACACACTGTTAGGTGCTTGACGACAGATTTTTCACCTTGAGAATAGTTGCTAGCCAAGCGAGCAACAGAAAATGCCCTACCACCATACTATGGTTGCCTCATGATGTTTTCTTTCATCGACATCTCGAGCTCATTGACGGGAATCGAACCCGCGACCTTCGAAACGTGAGGCGGCTGCACGCCCAACTGAGCTGTCATCCCTTAAAATATAAAATTTATTTTACCATTTTCTTTGAAATATGTAGCTCATTGATCCGGCAACCTGCACTTGGCCAGATCTGCCAACCCGCACTTGGTCAGTGTGGTAGATTATGGACTTTATCTCTCTCCTAGTGAGAGAGGGCCCCGAGTCCCAGCAGTGGGAATGTATAGTGGGCTGTTCATGTTCTAGAAGAAATCTGTTAACTCTCTAGCCTTGAAAGAGCTCAAGTTATATTTCTCAGGAAACGCAGTAGGAGGCATTTCATAAATATTTGTTTATTTACCTGAGTAAGTTAACTTCTTAGATTGCATCTTCGTCCTGATGAGTTCTAGAGGGCTTACTATCGTAACAGCTGTGGTTCTAGCCGTCGCACCCGCTATTAACGGTATCCATAGGGGCTGATTTGCTGAAAGTAATTTATATGTTGTATTAGTTTTACGTAAAGGTGCACTACCAGGATAATGCAAGATACATACACAGAAAATTCTTTATTGGATACAATATTTAACATAAGGATACAACTTAAAACTGAGTTGTGCTTGTTCACAGGCTTATTTTGATCTTACAACTCATTGCTCAGTAATAAATATAGATGACTTATACTATAATTACATAATACTAAATAGATACACTTATTATTGTGAAAAGTCAAGAATGAAATCTAATGCCAAATATGAAACATTACTAAAACTATTGATTTGTCTATGCTAAAATATATCTTCCAGAGTATCTGTTATCTTGGCCAAAGGAATTAGTTCTACTACAATGGTAAAACTTTACTAGGTAATGTTGATCTAGACTTGCCCAACCAAATAATTAGTATTAACACCCAAAATATGTTTTGTAGGGACTACTACAAAGTATATTTCATAGAAAGTAGCAAATATTTGCAAACTAAGACCTCTATATCATCAATGTAGGATCATTCATGATAGCCCTTTCGAAGCTAACTTGATTAGGAAATTCTACTTTGTTTCAAGACCTTAAAGATCAGTTTTGTATACAAAAACAAAAAGATTACATAACCAATCTTGGAACCAAGATATAAAGTAAGCAATGTTAGTTTATAGCCATTGTTTTCTTTGTTCTTATTTCATATACAATATACATGTCACATAAAGTCCATTTACTACTAACATAAATTATTTTATTACTCTATACATCTAGGCATTTGACGATAAATGTTTTCATCCAAGAGGGCCACAAAACATTAGTCTAGGGTTTTCTGTATTTTTAATTTATACTTGTATTTGTGTTATCAGGTATATTTTGATAGGCACTCAAAAACTTCAATGACACTCAATCTTATCAAAATATTCTTACATAATATCTTGAATACTAATAACTTACTTATGTTTGTATATCTATTTCGTATTTTCTTATTATTCTTCCAAGAACTTGTTTTTTATTAATTTTTATTAAAATATAAACTCAGAAGAAATGAGTGAAATGATCACAAAGAATTTAATATATGTTTTTTGACGTACATATTTCACACACAACTGGTTAAACCCATACTGAACCATTTCTAGTTCATATTATAGTTGCTAACACAACTTATATACTACATACATACATATTTTATATAGATACATATCTAACACCCAGACCAACAGCCAACAAATTTAGTTCAGCACAAATATGTTGGCCGTTCCAGGAATCAAACCCAGAACCTTCTGATTGGTAGTCCAGCATGGTAACCATTACGCCAACCAGGTTGTCAATATTAAGTATTTATTATCTTTTGCAAATTAATTACTTCAGAAACTATTTTTATAATTTAAAATAAAGGAGCAAGAATGAACATTTTTTTTAACTTTTTACTACTTATAAATTTTCTTTTTGGGTCTCTGTCAAATAAGTACATAAAGTTTACTTACTAGTTGATGTCCAGTTATTGTACGAAGTTTTCATTTTGTGTCGTAATTGTTCGTAAGAAACAAAGTATATTACTGTACAAGGTAGCGCAAGAACTAGTGTGGGGCTGAGGCCAGACCATAGAGCTGGGACACCTTCAAGTTTAGCTATTTTGTAAAAGGCATCCTGAAAAACATTTAAAAATTAAAATTAAATTGCCTAAGTACGAGATGGGCTGGCACATGGAGTGTTCTGTACACATTATCTAAAATAATGGCATTTTTGTTTATATGAGGTCCCCATAAATATGTATTTATTTTAATTTTATAATTTATTTTTAAAATCAATCAATAATTAAATACCTACTCTATGAATAATTAGAGGGTCAAACAAATGTTGTATTAAGATCAAGTAAAAAATTGCTTTTAAAATTAAGTTTGTTGTATTAGTTTTTTTTTTCACATTAGAAGAGTCAATACTGAACTTTTAAGTGGTTTTACATTATTATCATTCAGAATATATTCAGATTGTAGCATATCTGCTTTTTTTTTAAAGAAAAAGTATTATCACTTTGTGAAAAAAACTCTGATAGCTGATAATTACATTAACAAATTTATACCTATAGTACATATAATAAGTTATAATTAAAACATAACTAATAAATCTAATCATATAATATGCCCATATATTTTATACTCCGTATAATGAAGTAAAGTAAACCATGTTATGATAATTGTATGACATCAGTTATTTAGTCCGGTCAATTTGGACATTCAAAGTTACCTAATTCATTAAAGATATCATTAAAAACAAAATTTGAAAGTTCCCCATCAAATTTACAGTTAAGCTGAAAAAACGCGAAAAACTCTTTTTTTTTTACCTTTGACCTTGAATATTTTTTTTTTCCTTACAGGGGAAAGATGGGGAACTTTCAAATTAAGTTTTTAATGATATTTCAAACAATCTTACCCATTTTCAGCTTGGTGGGAATTTAGGTGACTTTACTCTTATTTTTTGGTCTAATTTGACCAGACTAATTAGTCTGCTTAAACATCAGGAAGACCTGGCTTGCTGGCCAGCACTTATGGAATATTCAAACATATGTATGAAAAAATATGAAATTAATCATAGATTTAATTATTACTTACAAATGTACCATGGAAATGTACTCGTCTTGGAATCCATGCACTTTCTCCGCAGGGACATAGGTGTTCCATTAACCCATTGCAATACAAATAACACTTATTCGAGAGCAGCGCTTTCTGTTGTGCTTGAAGCCTTATTTTTACCACATCAAGTGGAGTCACTGGAACCCACAACACATTAATGAAATCGACGATTTCTCAACAAAAAACAACAAGGATATGTGGTGAACAATAACTTACTGAACAGTGAGGTTATAAGGGCTCCAGAACAAGCAGAAGCCATTTGTTGAACAGGGGTAATGCGGAATTGGGGATCATCTTCTCGTATCATGACTGCAAAATTTATTATCTAGAAAATTATATTTGAAAAACACGCAAAAATTACCCGGCCCCGATCAGCCGATCACGGACAAATGTTTTTGTTCAGGCTTATACTGTCAACGTCAAAAATTTCAAGGAGGTTTAGTCTATGGAAAAAGATTACGTTACAAAATTATTAAAATTTACTTGTCTATGCAGACGATCAATGGGACTCGATTTAATAAAATTATAATCGACTCTGCATTACTCTACGTTGTTTTCTCTGTCTACGACTCTACGGTATTACTACTTCTATCTGAATCTTCTCTTTCTACTTTTCCCATTGACGGTTTTGCAAGCCAAACATGGTCAATGCGAAAAACCTAGTGTTTTTCTTAAAATCCAATTTAGTAGACCAGTTATAATTTTGACAGCTCATTTATATATTTATCAGATCTTATAGGTCTTTCGTTCACTGGCAACATATTTTCAGTCAGAAAATTCGCTGCCACACGAGTGGATGGAGGGCGTATCTAAATTTATTAAAAAATAGTAACCAATTTGTGTTATTCGATAAAACAGTGTTTGTCTCTATAGACGTGTGTTAGTAAATGAGATAAATTTTAAAAAATGTTTACTACAGTGCCGAGATCCCTAATGTGAGTAGCATTTTATTTTAGGAGTTTACATAACCTGACAGCTGCTATTTTTCGAATCTAAAGATTTTTTTATTAATTGTAGCCAAATCCGATTTTCTGAATTTTACAGTTTTTTTGTACCTCTATCAGTCTACTTTTTACAACTAGTTTCTATATGGTGTCAGTGATAAATCTGTAACAAGGGGCGTGAATTTTCATCACAATCCAAGTCGTGCTTTTACCATTTCTCATTCAGAAAAACGAATAACATGGGCCCTTGCCAGGTTTTACAGTTTTCCTGAATTTGTTTTGTACTTCGTCAATTTATCTAATTCGGTTCCGCGTTACTTTTTAATTTAGAATCTGCTAACTGCTTTGTTGTATGAGCGTAGCTGTTTTTGCCGAATGCTGTTAACGGCAATGTTATTTGGTTTAGAAAAAGGCTTACAGTAAAAAAATAGGTACCTATTTTTTATTTCTAATCTGTCATCTACGTGATATATTCGCCATAATTCTATTATGCATGATATAATTTTTTTTATATTGGTTTTTGATCCTTGTTTAAGTTATTGGTTTATTATATTATTTCTGTGTTAGTGTTAACACTCACAGTTACTTATTGACATAATTAATAAAGTTATTTGGTTATATACTTATTTTTTATCTTGTACATTTATGAAGGCTTCATTTACATTGTATAGTTAGTATGCTAGTATTGTGGCAAGCAATAGATACATATATATCATTCACTTATCCTTTTAATTACCTATGATTGTGCTATACCATTAGAATCTATAAAATAAACATTAACTTTATACTTTGAAAATAAAATCAGCTTTCAAAAAAGCTTTACCAAAAGATAAGTATCATCACTTTCTAGAAACCTGGACAAATTATTGATAAAGGTAATTAATTTAAATGTTAATACATGTTGCATGGATATTTCATAAATATTCTGTGAGATGAATGAAGTTTGATAAAGATTGGAATGTAGTCTGATAATGATAATATTCTTAATAATTTGTTTAGATTCATTTATTTACATGAATGAAACCATAAAACCAACCATGTAGGTATTTTACCAAAAAAAATTGTGTTTCACTTTGTGTAATTATTTAGATCTATAATTTTAAACCTCTTAAGATTTTTTATAACCTTAAACCTTATTATCATTCATAATAATTCCTTATTCATTGCTTGGAGCAAGAATATAAACCAACTTTATTTCTACTGCATATTCTATAACTCAATAGCATTGTTTTGTATAGAAAATTTCATTTGAATGTCAACAAAAACATTGGATTCTATTTATAAGAGCTCTTGAGCAGAGTTGGCACAACATCACACCTAAAATTATATCGTTCATACTCTAAGCTGAGAAAAATATTTGTATTGAAATTCATTTGTTTACCAACATGTTGATAAAAAGCTTATCACCCTGTGGTTACTGAAAATGGATACCTCTGGTTTTTTGAACCTAGTTATGATTGATGGGCTGATTAGATAGTTGTAAAAAATGGAAGCTTAGGCCAAGTACTAGGCCAGAAGCTGACATGAAATAGTTTTTAGGTATATCACTCCTTGACTGATTTGGTCAGATATTGTGTGATATGGATTATAATACTGTTGCTATAGCATTAACTCTATTAAAATATGTGTTTGAAAGTTTGTTCAAGCTCATATTGTTATGCAAGTTAGAAGATCAAGAACAATCCCCACTCCATTCCTTTTTCCATCACTACCACTATAATAGAATTTATAACCCTCCCGATTTCACTAGCTCTCGTTCCCTTCCATTTTGTTTCTTGCAGACATAGCACATTTATTTGTCGTTTCTTACATACATCCGCAATTTCCCTAGCTCTTCCAGTCATCGTTCCTACATTCCAACTTGCAAACCTCATTCTTACTCCCCGAACTAGCTTCTTATGTCGCACCCGTCCTTGATGCAACAACCCTAGTCCACTTCCCACAGGTGCCGGGTGCTGCACCTGCGCATCGCCTGTGGGGTACGCCCTAAATTTCATTTGGTATTGTTTATTAAAAGTAAGAGAATAAAAAGTCGCTAATGTAAGCTACGCCAGTATTAAATCTTCATATAAATACATATTATTATGCGTTAAAATATATTTTCGGCGCATACTTACCGAGCGACCTACGTTTCGATGCGTTTGCATTAATCGCGAAGCGGTGCCAAAAATGATCGCAACCCGCAACCAAGAGTGGACAACGCCCTTACTCTACTCGTATTAAACATATTCTCGACGTATAATTAGTGATACTAGTGCACCGGTTTTATAAAATTGTATAATCTATAAAGTATCTAGGTATATAAATTTTAAATTATCACTTTTTAAGAGCTTTAATTTTATTAAATTTAATTAGATTAGATATAGCAAACAAACGTACTTATTCGAAATCGCGAACCTCAAATTACGCTTCCGAAAAGAACAGCACTTCTTATTTAAGTGTTTCTTGGATTATACATTTTTTTTCCTGTCTTGGGCTGGCATACCTACTACGTACGACAATTACGCTTACAAAAAGAACAATACTTTTTATTTAGTGTTCCTTGATTATATATTTTTTCCTGTCCTGGGCGTGTTGTACAAGACTGGCCAGACCTACGAGCTAGGTTCCCTAAAATGATCAGGGGGTTTATTTTCGTTTATTATATTTAACATACTTAGTTAAATTTCTATCTGGCTGATTATAATTGTGAATTGTATTTCCCTATGTTTATTATTGCGCCAATACTTAGATTATGAAGGCAGGTACTACGTATGTTTCCAAGGTTCAGGTAAATGATACGGTAAACTTAGCGACCACTGACATTGAGTCAAGTATCTTCCTCTATATCGATTTCTATTGTTCAAGTCCAATGTCTAATACAAACTTGAGTATGGCCATCATCCATTAACATGTAAGTAAAGGGAATATAATAAATATATGGTAAATGATATGGAGCACCTACATCACAAATTTGCCAAGTTGTAACAAGAATTATTGTTAATAGATTTGTGTTCTAAATCAGATACCTACCTACCTACTAAATATTCGAGCGTACGTATTTGAAGAATTTAATTTGAAAATTCAGTTAACAAAATTATACAGTTTCCATTTCTTCCATTTATCAAATTGCAGTTCTTTCTAATACAATATTCAGTGTTTTCTTTGTATTCAGTGTTATTTAAGTGTCTCTGTCTGCAGAGTCGGATTTGTGAGTCAAATAACTACGATTTGTGTTACGAGTCTATAATATACGAACCGTGGATATAGTAATAAAAAAATATATAAATGCGAATAAAGTTACATGATTTTGTCAGCTGCAATTTAAATTTTCCATTGACCAACGTTTTTAATTTTAAAAGGAAAGTAAATTTTGATAACTAGAGCTATTTACAAATCTGATATGTTTAGCATACCTATTTTCGCTATGATGTGTTACAGCCGAAGTATGCTAGCTATTTTAGGTTTTCTTATATCTCCTATCGACTGTTCGCAAAGTGAGTCGAGAGTTTATCTGACTTTTCCATTAATATATCATAAAGAGTTTGTAAAGCTATTTAAGCGCCGATTTGTGTCCATTCTAACGATTCCCACAGTTTTACGGCCTGCGGCTAGCTAATCCAATTTGACTGTCCCATACCAGGGTCAGTCCAGTTAGATCCAAACTATAGGTATGTACGTATCACCAATTTAAGCCATTCGTTACTAGTCTCTAAACAAGCTTGTATAGAGATTGAATTCGTATTTTACGATGGCTTGCGTGTCAAACATCCGTGGCATTGGCAATGACCTTCTATCGAGAAATTGAACAGAGCATCATGTAGGTAGGAGAAAATATTTGTTTAGGAAACAAAAGTTTGTAAGGTGCTTGTGAATGAGTGATTGGTTTGAATTTGTACCCTGACTCAGAAAAGACTGTCAAGGGAAATCTTTTAGGGTCACCTCTTATGTCAAATTATTGAAACAACTTTTATAGTTTACTTTGAGACCTTTTTCATAGACAGCTCTACTAGGTATAAAACTGGGTTTTATGGGATTTACAGATAGGACCTACAACTTGTTGTTTTTGTTAATTCATTCAGTAACTGCTGAAATTCACTTAAGCTCTATTGGATCAATTGATTCACTATTCTTATATTTTGCTATTTATCTTTTGATTTCTGTTTTTTGGCATTATAATGACGTAATAGTAGGAAGAATGCAGAGTTACATTCGACCAATCCAAAACTAGACGAACCAGTTTCGTCGCTTGATTTAGTAGTCTCACTAACTGGTCTAGCACTAGCATTGTATACTTCCGTGGATATAATAATAGCACCCACAGGATGGTACAGGTAATAACGCCCTTCCTACTATTTGCATTTGCGTTTGGGGTGAGAGAATGTTTTGTGCAAACCAATGTTGTCATTTATCGCCAAACTAATAACTAGTCTAATTTAGATGTTTATTTTTTGGATTGAGATTTGATTTGGTGCGTGTTACGGTGACATATCATTTTGGATCAATGTTGCCGTTTATCTCCAAAGTTTCAAGTCCGATTTTAATCCGGGTTTCACTGTTAAGTTTGGATTTTATTGGTGCCTGTTCTTAGACACGTGTAACGGTAAAAACTCCCAAGAGGGCACTGCAGTAGTTAGAAATATCAAAAATAAAGTGTCGCGGGTTCTTTATATGTTTAGTTTAGTACTCGTTTACTTCAACTCTACCTGTAGATGCTTCTTCTATCGAAACTGCATTGAAGGTCATGGCATAAACTTCGGTACCAGATATCATGGCCATCCATTCTCATTCTTAGCAATACTAATATCCTATCCTATAAATGATTAAAGATGGAATTAAAAGATCAGATTTACTGTTCGCTATTTAGCTTAAGACACGCTGAAATTCCATCGTTTGTAACCTCATAACTCCGATACAGTTTAATTGCACGCATGAGAAAATATAAATTTAGAGCTGCTATACCTAACACAATTTCGTGGAATATTACCGTGCGTTGACGTAATGCGGACATGAAGTTTTACCTATCTGAATGGCTAAAATATTCGTGAGCTCTTGATAAAGATATTTGTGACATTTTATTTTACGACAATAATTTGCTAAAGATCAAGTAATTTATACAACACGTTTAACAATTTGGCGAAGGCCTTTGTTGTATCATTATCATCATCATCCACAGCCCTTTTTATCCCACTGCTGGGTATAGACCTCCCTCTGTATGTGCCACCTGCGTATATCTTGCGCCGTCCTCGTCCAGGCAGGACCTGCGACTTTGATGATGTCGTCAAAGTTGTATCGTCGTTCCTTTGTTGTATACTCGTATTTAATTATTTATTATAATTTTTTTCATTTTTGGTTAGAAATGCCCCATGCACAATATAAAAAAAAATAATACTTGAGACAATCTTCATCCTCCTGCTATTAATTTTTCTGTCCTCTAAGTTCCTTCGGTCATATCTTTCTCAGAAGATTTTTCTAAAACATCAAAAGTCATAGGCATGTCTGATAATCTAAATAAAATCGCGATAAGTAGCTATTAGAATAGAACGATTTATCTAATTTGATAAAACGTGATGTCCAGTACTTCACATTTGCATGACAACGATGTGTGCTATTAATAGCTAAAACGTAACGTAAATAAATCTACGAAGAAATTACTAACATAAATGACAGTGGTGGAACACGGCATATTTTATTTGAATTACACTTGTCCCATTCGAGAGCTGTGGGTAAACAGGGGAAAAACGCATTGTGACCATGGTTCATACTCTTCGAGGCGTAATCCTCATTACTGAAGGTCGGCTCTCATGCGCAGATTTTTTCATTGGGGGAATATTTCGTGGGCAAGAATATCGTGATGTGTGCCCAGGTACTTTCACGAAAGACACATGTCCTGGGTTTCTGTGGTTCTCAAACATGACGATTTCCTCACGATGTTTCCCTCTACTATGAGTATAAAGTGAGAGCAAACCCACAAATAACTTAAAAGCCAAAACAATGGTGTAGTGTCGTGATCGAAGAAGATCGAAGGGGGGGCGTCTGATTGAAAAAAAAAGCAGACGTTTTCCTACCAGATTAGCCTTTTTCATCGTAATATTGTTAATTATACGGTCATAATCCTACTAATATAATAAATACGAAAGTTTGTGTGTGTGTGTGTACGTTTGTTACTTCTTCACGCTCTGACGGCTGAACTGATTGATGAGATTTTCTATGAAGATAGGTTAGACCTTGAACTACCACATAGGCTACTTTTTATCCCGGATTAACTTCTTTTGTCTCGGATTAACACAGTTAACACCGCAAAAAAAAAAGGTGCAGCTAGAAACAAGTAAATATCAATTTCCTAGTAACATCATGTGACGTGTATGTATTGAAAAAGGCAACAAGGAACATAGTCTGTCATACATTAGAAACAAGTAAGGCTAACTATACAAAATGTAAAGTCACGAACTCGCGTCGAGATTGATATTTACATTAAAATGACACACCTACTCGCTTACATAACTATTGCCAAGTTCAAGAACTTAATAGCTGGCATTGAATTTTAAATGAGGTGTATCGTCATTTTTAGATCTTATGGCCGTTTGTATTTGTGGCTAGTATAAATTAGTCATACTGCTTGATTCCTTGCCCGAACATTTCTCTTTCTGTTTTTTAAATATGATAGTGTTTAAATACATTTTTATAGATTATATCCACTCATCATATTGTTAAAACGTGGTAAAACCATAAACACTAGAATATATGTGCAAACTATTTATCAAATATATATTTTTTAATTTGACGCTTTGAAACGCTTGCCATTGTCCATTGGCGCGCCGCCGATGACGACCCGAGATCAACCTTCTCGTACACAAATAAATGCAAATTGTTAGTAGACATTCAGTCGTCCGACGACACGTTGAGATTTGACAAATGAATCACGTTTTGTCCGAGCACTAACTCGAATTATATCGTCCCGGCTTCGCACGGGCTATAAAATAATCTAAGCTACAAAGAGTAATAAAATATAGCCCTATATTACTCAGGGATATCGTAGTTTCCGGTGAAAGAATTTTTCAAATCGGTCCAGTAGTTTCGGAGCCTATTTACGCCAAACAAACAAAAAATTTAACTTTTCCTCATTATAATATTGGTATAGATCGCTATGTCAAATAAATAAATGGTATATTTGTATTTAATTACTTAATAATATAAAAACCTGTTATCACAATAAAATTTGTGGTCAAAGTCATAAAGTATCGAAAATGTGAATAACATGCTTGCTTACTTACTTATACTTTGACAAAATATTCAGAAATCTAGTCTTGAAGTTACTTTAGTGTAACTTATGGCCTACAAAAATAGACGTTAAAAAGTATGCGTATTTTACGCGGCAACTTAACTCTCGATTAGTTTGTAACCATTTATTTGCACAATATAATTGTCAATGATAATAAATTAAAGTACCAGTATATTCGGTTCTCAAATTATGAAATTCCATCCACGCCAATGCAAATTGCAGCGGTCTTTCCGCCTTTCAAATGATAGATTGCTTGTGCAAGTTTCTGAATAGCTCATTATTTCAAGTCACTACCTACTATATACATCTATAACTACCTAGAATACCTATCTACATGCACATTACTAGTATTTCTTATGATGATAAGAAATAGTATCTGCCTATCTATTATCTTCCCGATAATATATTATCATCAATTACACACGTATTTATTTATTTTAATTAGGCCGTCTTGATTTTGATATTTCAGATACCTTGAGGTATCTTTAGCTACAAGTAGAGATTCACTGTTCTATATTATAACGTAGTTACTTTCTTAACTGCTATTCGAAATAATTAAAATTAGGCTCTTTCCTTAAATATGATAATAAAAAATGGCTCCGTACCATTATCTGAAAAGTACAATAACATATACAATATGCATATTTTATTTTTAGTATTTGTTATAGCGGTAGCGGAAATAAATAATATGTAAAAATTTCAGCTTTACCTATCACGGTTTATGAGATACTGCCTAGTGACAGACAGACAAATAGACAGCGGAGGCTTAGTAATAGGGTCTCGTGTTTACCTTTTACGTACAGAACCGTAAAAAATACTATCATGGATAAAGAAGTACTATATTTCTTTTTTGTTTCAAAGACTACTATAATACTGTATCTATTAGACAGCTAGACCAACAACAAATATTTTAAAATTTCCTGGTTTCGCCTGACATTTCACGTCATCGCTTCAACCTTCATCGCTCGTTTCTTAGAACATGTTTCCTTGTCACAGATGCTGCACAAACGGTCTAAGCTCGAATCGGGCGCTAGCGTATGCGCTGACGAAATGTCCAGCGCTGGAACACCTGGGTGTGCAGAACCGGGACTACCACGAGGTCACCGGCAATATCATTTGCCCCAACATGGTGCGAGGCATCGACCATTTGAGGGATCCGAGGCTTAACAAGGTGAGGTTATCAAATTCATGCTATGAGAACAAATAGGGCTGAAAACATTGTTTTTTTTTTAATGATGGATAGGCAAGCGCTTGATCGAAACTCACTTGATGTTAATTGATGTTGCGATCTGGGGTGGAGCGCGCTTGCCTAGAAGAAACAGATTGACTCTCGCCATGAAGACAGTGAGGTTATAGTTCAGAGGGAACAGGGATTCCGGCAATGAGTTCCACAGTTTAATGGTCCGCACAATATATGTATGTGGAAACGAAACGCTTCGTGCGGATTTTTAGAACTTCAATTGTATAGCGGTGCCTCCGAGCAATCTCGTCCCTATTCGTCCGATAGTGGAAAGGGGATGTGATGAAACTTTAGCATTCTTAGCCTTTTCTAATGTTTACCTGGGGCTACAACTTTTTTCTTTTATATGTAGCTACAACTACATATAAAAGTTGAAAATTTCTACAAGCACTGAACGGTGTATTTTGGCAGCTCCTTGAAGAGCCAGTAATTTCTGACTAAGTATGTGTAGCATACTTTGGCCTTCGGCCACACACTGTCGCTGGTTCGTGTGGTAATGCATCCTACAGGTTAAATTAAGGCTTTATACTGTCAAAGAAGTAAATAATTACCATAATTTCTATAAATAGATTTAAAGTAAATTTTCTAAAGAGATTTACAGTAAATTCAGTAAATAGATTTACAGTAAATTCAAGAAATAGATTACTCTTATAAATTAGTCAGCTCTAAGACTTGGTTATCATATAAGAACGATATTAACACTTAAATACAGCATAAATAACACTTATTAAGTAAGAATTAAAAAATTGTAGTACCTAAAACTGGCAGCATTTCGCTAAGCGATTCTAATACATAATGGTAATGTAAGATCTCAATATCCAAACGAATGAAATGGGTCGGCTGCTGACCCAGTTGTGGCAAACGATTCGCAATATAGGAACTAAGTTACATAAAAAGTATACCACAAAGTACGGAAACTATGTGTACTAGCTTTGTACCTATAGTTAGTAACTTTAACACTTATTATATTGGTTCATGCGTTGACGTCAGTGTTCTGACGTAAAGCAAACTACGAGTATCTAAAAAGACTACTACAATTAGTCATTTACGTTTATGTCATACAGAGGGGTTTTCCCCTTTTATGTTTAGGTACTGAAACATGTCATTGATTTTATTCGTGACATATTGTAGCTTTAAAAGGAAGCTGCAAAGTGGTTCTTGACAACAAATACTCGTATTCATGTTTTTGACAAATGGCAACTTTTGTTTCTTCGAATTAGCTAATTGTATTTCTCAGAACTGTCCACGTCTATGGAAGTGACATATAGCTTTCCATAAAAGTTTAGATGACGCAACATTCCATTGTAACCTTTTGTTTTTTTTTACTAGAAACTATGAACTGTTTAATTTTCAAATGCCATGAGATCCTTATATGACCGTTACTTGCAGCGCTCCGGGCTGTTGTGTGTTTTAATCCGGAATAAAAAGTAGCCTGTGTTAATTCAGGGTCTAAATTATCTTCATACAAAATTTTATCAAAAAATTGGTTCAATTGATTGACACGCACTCTTACATATTAATTTGTTCTTTTTATAACATTAGTAGGCTTAAGGATTCAATCATCAGCATTTGCACACCAGTGTATTCTATATAGCACTCTGTTCCAGGGTCTTGCCTTCACCCTCGAAGAGCGACAAGCTTTGGGCCTCCACGGCCTTCTAGCCGCCAAGTTCAAAAGCCAAGAGGAGCAGTTGGAAATCTGTCGGATATCGATCGACAGATACACTGACAATCTGAACAAATACCTCTACCTCGTCGAGTTACAGGTGACTAACCATGATAAAGGTACCGTTCATTCAATAAGTTTGTCTTTATAGGTGTTAGCTGGTTGAGGATGGTCGGTGGGTGACATAGTGTTAAATGTCGTTTCGAAAGGATGCTCCTATTGCTCGTAGACTAGTACTTTTTTGTAGCGTCAAAATGGTACTGTTTGAAACACAGTCGATATGAATTCTATTGAAAGAGTTTGAAATGTAATCAAAACGATTACATTCATCAACGTTTTCCAAATTAGAAAACTTTTAGTAGAAGGAACAAAAGCGATAATCATTTGTTTCAAGAAAGCAACATACAATGTTTCATTTGATTTCGAATATTTTACTAAGAACGAGTTAATATGCTTCAATAAGAACATCCTTTCAGAATCACCCAATAGAGAAAACACAGCAGTTCTTTTCAGTTCCGTAAGAGAAATTGGAATTTTAAATCTGCTTGCGTAGGTATTCAGTAAATCTGAGGCCTTTCGTAACGATTTATTAGATTTTGTACGAGTATAATGAACATCTGTGTCCTTCGTCTATATTAATGATTTTATCTCATCATAACGAAAAGTATGATTGATATAAAGAGCCTTGTGAAATTCTTTAATTAGATTAATAAGGTGAGCACATTAGTTAGGTGTACAATGGACATTAAAACGCATGCTCGGGCGATGGAAAAAGAACGTACTCACAACATTAACTCGATGGGTTCTATAGCCGTAACACATCCCATAATTGAACTCTAGCTGACGAGTCTTTTGCTCGTTCATGAGTGTGAAAACTGTGCTCAGTAAGAGGCAAAATGAACTGTACAAATGTGATGTAGGACATTTGACTTAATGACTTTTCCTTAGGGTTTCTTCGCTGTGTTGGAAAAGTAACCAACGAAAGCAGCATCAAGAATCAGCACAGACCATGTGACTGCATGTAGATTATATACATTTGTTGGTAGTAAATTCATAGACCTTAGAAGTCAACTCAATAATATCTCTTTGTACCGTCACCAGTAACTTTATTTTTTACAAATTGATATATTCCTATCTATTCGTGCTTTCAACATCAGAACATTATCCCGACCTTGTTTTTGTTTTGCTGCATTTTTTCTCTTACAGATTTCAATTTCAAATCTCACTTGAGAACATTGCAAACGAATATAAAGTTTTGTCTTTTTAAATCAAGATGAAAAACAGGGACATTATTTTGCATGGGCTAAGTTGTCCATCTAATATAACTGATTTGTCTGACTGTATGGATGCACTGGTATTGTTAGTTGTAATGTATGGTAATCGTGTAATTTGATGTGTTGGTTAACCTTGCTAACTAATGAGTGTCAGCATGGATGTAATTAATTCACTGATGAAGCGTTCATTGAAATTTTGCTGAAAGGGTTGTAAATTATGTAATTTGTTACAGTTTTATGTATGTAATTTTTTTTCTTGAGAAATAATGGTGCTCAGGTCTAAGTTTCCTCTATAGTCCACTGGTAGGACTATAAAAAAACTGTTGATTATGAAATGAGCTATGTTTTGTGAAACAGGACACAAATAGCAATTTTTTTATTTTTGTTGAATAGGCGAGTTTCATCTGACCTTGTTTGATGTTTAGCTACGCTATACCATAGTCTATGATGTAGCACACTAACTAAGAACAAATCTGCTTAGTTTGGTCAATAAGATAATTAATTATTTATTCTTTATGAAGAAGTAGACTGCCAGCCTGATGGTCAAATGACATCATTAGGCAAGCTGGAAAGAGCTAGTGGAAACTGGCTGAAGAAGGGGGCCTATAAATACCAAATAGTGGGAAGATACAGGCTAATAGTAATGATTTATTATTTAGTTCGTTCTATTATGCATAATGAACATTGAAAGAAGCCTGGCTTCTTTGTAGATGGTGTACATACAATAAATTTGAAAATTAGAAATTCTCTAAACTCAACTAAATAAACACAACAAAGAAACATACAAAAAGTGAAAAGCAATAAAATGGCTTTGTTGCTAATGGCAATGTCTATATACATGTGGATGGAAAGGAAGAAGGCCGAGGTGGTGACATAAAAACATCAAATACTAAAAGTTACAAAAACTATTGCTATTATTTAAACCACATTAAAAATGTATAACATTAGATAGCGCTGTTAAGAATGAATATACTCGAATTTTCTTGTTCGTGAAAGTTTAGTGGACATGGTCTGGTGCAAAACCCGATTCAAATACTAAGCGACCTGGGCGGTGACGTCACCTATGTAGGTGTTCGGTAAAATTAGCATTTAAATCTGGTTGTAGTTATAAAACAGTCTAATCTTCTCATATAATTAAAAGTGTTAATCTACTATATCCATATACTATTACTATCTATACAAATGTTATTCTCTACAATATTTACCTACAGTTCCGTCAAACTTTTTGCAGGACAGAAATGAGAAGTTGTTCTTCAGACTTCTATCAGAGAACGTTGAGAAGTATCTGCCAATTGTTTATACCCCTACAGTGGGGCTCGCCTGCCAGAGATTCGGTCTCATCTACAGAAGACCTAGAGGTCTTTTCATCACTATCAATGATAGAGGACATGTGTTCAACGTTTTGAAGAATTGGTGAGAATGTTTTGCTTATATACATGAATGGCCTAATATACATTTTTGGCTTCTACATTTTATTTAAAATATTGAATGATTCATATTGAAAGTGTTATTACAAACATATTCTCAAATATTTATAAAACTGTTTTGAGGTTACAATTATATACATACTTAAATATGTGTTTGTATACCTACTATGGAAAGGACCATAAATATATTTCAGCAAAAAATATTTTTATCTATCTAAGTAATGTTAAAAGTAATACATACATATTGCAATGTATCTATTCTCTCCTATGCGTGAATTCAAATTGTGATATGTTGGTATCTCGTATTTTCATTATTTCTGGTAAAATAATCAGATAAATGCCTGGTACTTTTATAAAACATTTCGAATGTATCTTATTCAAAATGTGTACACGTATTAAAATGTATTTGTATTCTTATATCCTTCCATAATATACTGCCGCAGTACACTCAAGTTCTCTGTTATAGTTTTTCCATTAAACACAATAGATCTTTGAACAATGCTTCTTTAAAACTGTGATATATTTCAACGTCTTGTAATTTTCTCCAGTAAATTTCCATTATAATGAATAGCTAAGTATGTGAAACATACGTACTGATTTGCTTATCAAGTTTACTCATATTAATTTATCTTCTCAAAAATACAAAAACTACCAAAGGCATTTCATGTCTCAGTTATCAATCGATGGCTTTTGCCATATAATATAATTACGTTCTTGTATTTGCCTGTTTCTTTCTTTGCCTTACATGTTTATAAAGTATAACAAAAGCTCCCTAATAAAGTCTTAAAATAGACCACGCCTTGCATAATTGATCGAAGTAACCTCGGTCGTATTTTTAGGCCGGAACCCGACGTGAGGGCCATCGTAGTGACTGACGGAGAAAGAATCTTGGGATTGGGAGATCTGGGTGCGTATGGGATGGGCATCCCTGTGGGCAAGCTGTCTCTTTACACTGGACTCGCGGGTATCAAGCCCCACCAGTGCCTGCCTATCACTTTGGACGTGGGAACTGATAACGAGGTAGGCACCTTTTTTACCCATTACATATATGCCTTTGATCAGCAGGATTTAGCGATATTTTACTTTACTGAGATCTCGAGCTCATTGGCAGAAATCGAACCCATAACCTGCGAAACGTAAAGCGACCGCAAGCCCTAATCAAAACTATACTATTGTGTGTGTATGTTATAGAAATACCGCCTGAATAAATCGGTTACTTATTTTAGTTTCATACTAGTAAATGTATCGTAAGTTTTCTTACCGCAGCAGTAGCATAGCATATTTGAAGCGTTCGCTTCATGAATGCTATAAGAGATTTTTACTTCAAATAAGTTTTTTCGAAACTTATAATAACGTACATTTCGTTTAGTTTCTGAATATTTTGTAATTGTATCGTGATACATGTGACATTTTTTATGTTAGATTATTTAGCCCTTGACCGTAATTCACCTGATGTTAAGTGATATTGTGCTCTAAGATGGAACGCGCTTGCTTATGAAACCGATTCTCTCCACTTTTGATCGCCTATCCATATACTATTATACTGATCTTGTCATATTTATTAGAGGTACAGCGGATTTTGAACTTCAACTATGTTTCAAAACTCTTTGTGTTTTAATTGCAGGAGCTCCTCGAGGACCCTCTATACATAGGAGTGCGACAGAAGAGGACTCGCGGCAAGGAGTATGACGATTTCTTGGACGAGTTTATGGAGGCTTGCGTTTTGAGATACGGACAGAACACTTTGATTCAGGTATGTAAAAGTTACTATACCTCAATATACAATACCTCATGAAATCGCGTAATCGTAGAAATTAAATAATAAGTATGAAATACATTATTTAAATAAATACACAAAGTCAATACGTAAAAATTATAAAAAATCAATCGTATGACCCGCCCTTGCTCCGCCCCGGGCGCAAAGGTGCCCATCACGCTCGCTGCATTAACGCGCTGAATAGCTATGGTAAACCTCTGTACCAAGAATGACCACGACCGGAATCATCTGTGTGTCTAATACTAAAATAATGATTATAATTATAAAGCGAAACAAATAATCAGTTTTTCACACACTTTACCTCGAGTGGACGGTCTTTTTGTAAGGGTAACAATTTTTTTTGCATAATTTTAGGGTGCCTTCATAAAAAAAAAAGGTTTTTATTAACCGACTTCAAAAAAGGAGGAGGTTATATATTCGACTGTATGTATTTTTTTTTTTTTTACATTATAAAGACATTTGGCAGAGCGTTCCCACGCGATTGAGCGACTCTCTGACCGAAGGTGAAGCATGCCTGGTTTGGAATAACAGGTTTCCGAGAAGAATGCCGGAATACACCTTTAGGCCGAAAATCTTTCGCCTAGTAAGGCGAAAGATTTCGGCTTGTTCGTATTGCTAAATACATTGACCCCATTTCGGCTTAGTAGTGTTCGCAATACCCTCTATTACGAAGCTTGGAAACATTGGACACCTACTAGTGTAAACCTTTTATCGATATTAGTTTTTGCTAGACCACTTCTTTATGTACACAGTATCAGTTATAGTAATGCGTCTTTCTTTATTACGTTGATTCTTTTTACTATAAAAACGAAAAAAAGCTTAAATTGAGCTAGCACTCAATAGTTATTAGGTAAAAAAACTAAAATAAATCTAGCTTTTCTCATAGGAAGTTGGGTTTTAGTCCAAATTTGTCCGTTCATAAAGACAAAGAGTGCACTTGTATATGAAAAAAAAAATAATTCGAAAATACCAAGCTATTATATAAAATGTTCAGAACATACCTACTTAGGAAAAATATTTTTTAAAGCTCATTAAAAATGATTCATCACCATATTCTACTGATAAAGTTATCGGTATTTGTTTGTATACAAAACGAAATACGTATTTTACATGTCTGTACATTTGTATAAAAAACAACCGTTCTCGTAATTACTGCAGCATTTGATAAGATATGTTTTATTTTTATCTTCCTACAAATTATATAAGTATAATAACAATATAGACGTCAATGTATTATATCACTGCAGATATATTTACTTAACAGATTATTTGTGATAATTAGGATTACACATTTGAAGATTAAAAACTAATTTTAAATAGGTATTTTTTCAAACTATACTCAAAAAGCGTCTGTAACGCAAAATAGCATGTTTTGAAAAGTCGTCTAACGATTTTACATAAAATATTATTTTCTAATTTTATTATTTTGAGTTCCAAGAAACAGTAACGTATAGTTTGCTCGATAGCTTTATTTTGTGAATTCATTTATTGTTCCTAATAATTCTTCGCTTTCGTTTGTTCTTAATATTTTGCTGGGCTCCAACCAATTCCAGTTATGCGTACTGTGAATGAACGAGTTACGGTATATCCATGCCGAAAAGCCAATTTAGATTGTCATAAAGTTCAGTGGTAAGGATATTCCAAGATAGTGTATTGGGCAATAGGGTCTTGAATTGAGTAAATTATATTTTGCTTTAGGAAGTATGACATCGACCATATTTAGAACTTACGATTTACCTCCCGGGAATAACCTCGTACACGCAAAGTAGTATGGCTGATTCGCACGTGAGTAATTTTTACTTCTGCAATGGCATAGCAAATAAATGAATACGCTGTCAAAGAGTTGACGGCCGAGACTTACAATCTAACATAACATCAGCTACACGAAGCGTCTAAAAGAAATTCAATGATGGGTGAACACACCCATCGTTCTTTTCTATAGGATTGGATATGAGTTTGCCAATCAATATAAATCCTACCAATAGGATCAAATAATATTTACCCATAAAACTTGACCAGCTCAAGGACATTCAGGTCTATTTTTTTGCCGTTTCGTTGATGGCTCATAGAAGAAGAATCACTGTTAAAATATTTTCAATTAAAAAAGCTCCATGGTAATCCATAGTTTGACCTAAAAACTTTGTCATTACGCGTTATTCTTTGTCTAAATTAATCTGGTAAATGTACCTTTACATAAATTACCATTCGCATAAAGAGAAATACTTTAATACCACCATCTATCACCTCGTACTACCAACTAGCAAGAGACTCAGTGACGAGACACCAATACAGAGTTAAAGTTCTAAACTTTTTTGTGAGGAAACCTGGAGGTCTTTAAAAGTAGAGTAAATAGGTATCTTCTAGTTAAGCGTGCCACATCATAAACTACAGTGTAGCTTTCGATCATGCAATCTTGATCAAATGCAAGCCTGAACTGTAAAGAAACAGAATCGCATTTTCTTTCTCAATAAATTACGTTAGCTTTTGAGAGACTTGTCTGCCAAATTTTTCACGCTAATTTAGAAAAAGAATGGGTGTGCCGTATGTATCTCTGACAGAATGTGTTTCTGATAAAAAAAAAATACCTAAATACACCACGCAAGCATTTGAGCCAATGACCTGTCTATAAAACTCTATTTTTAATCGCGTCCGATTATAAAGTCTCATAATAATCTCGGCTCGCCAAGGAATTTGCGACGGTCAGGTTTGACCCACCTGGCTTCTAGAGTAGATTACAAAGTGAAATACTGGTATTGAAGAGGCGTTAACAGATTCTGAAACCTATTAATATCGTGGTGGTTTTTAATGAAGAGAATAACGCGTAATTGTGAACGTGAAACAAATGAAAAAAATATTAAAATAAATTCCGTTATAAATTTGCTGCGTCTAAAACTGCACTTAATTATGTACTCCTTGAAAATCAGATATTACAAACTAGGCATGCTCCACCTTAATGTCGCTCGTGTAGTTAGGCACTCTGCTGGTCATATGTCTGGCTGTGTAATGTGTAAAAAAAAGAAAACATAAAAAATAAGATCCACAGAGTCGAACACATAAAGTATTTCCATAATCAAATCAAATAAGCGAATAATACACAAACATCAATAATACCATATACGCATTGTAACTGTTCAGATTATACGCGAATATATATCAGCATAAATACATTAAAATGCATATTATCAGGTGTTTGAATGTCAACACAACTAGCTCTCGAAGTTATCAGTTATCAAACACGTGCTATCGACTTCCAATAATAGCTAGTGAGGGTCGTGATATAATCATTCGATTATTTACTCGTACGTCACTATAATGCGTCAATTTCGTATGATGGATCGATTTAGCAGCGACCGTGATGTTTTATCGATTCTTATCAATGAAGTAAGCGTAAACTTTCTATTTGGACACTGATAAGGTTTAAAGTAAGAGAATGTAGGTACATTTTATGGAGAATGTGGCTTTTCATTGGTGGTTCATTGGTAGCGTCCCTGGTTTTACTAGCATCTAATAAAAATAAAGTGTTATATTATATTTACGCTATATGTATTCAAATTTTCAAACCATTTTGAGCAAGTAATAATTAAATATGCTTACAAGAGACAGGCTCAGGTCAAGAATTCGGAAGCTTCGCTATGCTAGCAATAAAGGTTGACGCAAAATATGTCTTTACCAACTAATTTCATATGGTTTCACATGTCAAAAATAATTATAAAATTAAGTCTAAAATACGTCAAAGTTCGTCACCCAAACGTGGGTACGAGTAACATTCAATTGTCATATTCCTATATTTGATTCCAGTTCGAAGATTTCGCTCTGATCAACGCGAACCGTCTCTTGGAGAAGTACCGCAACAAGTACTGCACCTTCAACGATGACATTCAGGGCACGGCCAGTGTGGCCGTGGCGGGACTCATGGCAGCGGTCAGAATCACCAAGAGGAAGCTTAGCGAGAACATCTACATGTTCCTCGGCGCCGGATCTGTGAGTCATCGTCATCATAAGCAACACACTATTCATAAGCAACACACTATACGTTCCCACTGTTGGGATTAGGGGCGTTCCCTCACAAGGAGAGAGAGATAAGCCATAATCCACCACGCTGGCCAAGAGCGGGTTGGCGGATAACACACGTCTTCGGATATTGTGGTCCTCAAACATGCCGGTTTCCTCACGATGTTTTCCTTCACCGTAAAGCGAGTGTAAATCCACACGTAACTTGATAAACTAGTCATTGGCTGGAATCGAACCAGAAAAACAAACGTATTACCACCGAGCCACACTCGCTTTTTCGATCTGTGAGTACAGAGCTGTTTTAAACTTCTCTTCTTTCGTGTCGCGAGTCATCGAACTGTTTGTTGTATGGAGTAGCTGTTGATTGTTTGTCGCGTATTTTCGAAGCCATTCGCATAATTCTGATCGAATTTTACTTAGGTAAATTCGCTTAATAATTAATAAAAGTACCATTAACCATATAAGTTTATAAGAATAATAAGATTTATTTATTGATCATAAGCTTAAAGGTTGGTCATTTTGACACCAAATTTACATTTGTTGTACAGTAATTTAATTTGCATATCATTGTGGAATGTATTTGGTGTGCACTGGACCACACTCTAGGGTGACCTGTGTCGTGCGGTCCAGGCTCCTTCTTATAAAAAAATATTCTTAACATATGTTATTGTTACTTTCAGGCGGCCAACGGTATCGCCCAGCTGGTGTGTTCCGCTATGATCAACGAGGGACTTTCAGAACAGCAAGCTCGCGATCGTGTCTACATGTTCGATATCGACGGTCTACTCACCACAAAGCGGCCTAACGGAGTGCCGCCTCACGCCAAGGCCTTTGGAAAGGACGTAGAACCTGAAAAGGACTTTGAGAAGGCTATCGCGAAAATTAAGCCTAGCTGTCTTATTGGTGCGTATTTTAAGCTACAATATTTAGAATTATTTAGTATATATACATTTTATAGCATTCCAGAAACAAGAAAATATGGTTTTGGTTTTGGTTCAGTGTTACTCGTATACTTATGCAAACCCAGCGAACTCCGTTTCGCCACAAAGTTGATATTTTCCCTGAATTTTTTTGGTTCCAAACTCATGGAGCCCGAAACCTTTCCAACGAATACATAACCGAGTTATAGCTTCAGGAAGGAAAACTCTACTTATTTTTAGAAGTCCTAAATATGCTAACAAATTAATAATTAAAAAATCTCGATTGCAAATGCAAAGTAACGGCCCTTATGCTATGGCAATAAAAATATTTAATAATTTACCGGCCTGATTAAAGAACTTAGAAAATGATAATACATTTGAAAAAATGAATTATCGACTCCCTTATTAGGGTACATTGTATGATTTATGATTAATAATATTGTATAACATTTAATGATGAAGTATATGTTTTGAATTTGATCGCGTCAGATCTCCTTAGTCGATCTTCAAACGCTTGTTTGAACTAAAAAATAAACCTTTGTGTTTTTCAGGTTGTTCCACCGTCGGTGGCGCCTTTACACCCACAGTATTAAAACAAATGGCAGTGAACACCGAGCGACCGATCATCTTTGCGCTCTCCAACCCAACGAGCAAAGCCGAGTGCACGGCGCAAGCTGCTTACGATAATACTGATGTAAGTTTTGGTGAAAAACTGTGAACGAATTTCCTTTACTAGTAGTTAATTTCATTTACTAGTAGTTTTTTTTATATCAGGACTCATTTCAGACGCGGCTGGTATTATTATGTTTGCTAACACAACTGATATACTACATACACATACATAAATAGGTATTTTTTATTGATGATACATATTTAATTAATACAGATTATTTACATACAGAGCAATAGCCAACAAATTTCGTTCATCACGAAGATGTTTGCCGTGCTGGGAATCGAAAATCGGAATCCTCAGGTTGTCAGTCTAGCATGGTTACCATCATAAAAAATCTGCACAAGATCGACGGAGATGACATATTATGTATGTAGAGAGAAAGAGCAGCGGAATAAAGCCTGTGGATGAATGATGATAATTTTCTTTTTATTTTAACAGCTAGGCATTTGTCCAGATGTGCACACGAATTAGCGAAATTCCGACATAAAGTGGAACAAGCCTAGTCTGGACTAGTTATCTTTCAAGGAGGCTGCCGTACACGTACTAGATAGGCGACACATTTTCAAGTTGATGTTTGATGATGTTTCTAGCCAGGCGAGCACCAGAAAATACCCTACACCATTCTATGGCTTCACCAAGCTCGAGCTCATTGGCGGGGGTTCGCCACGACCTTCGTGACGTAAGGCCGCACGCCCAACTGAGCTGTAATCGCTTCAATATGCTCTAAGCACTGGTTTGATACTTCTTCTCATTTCCAGGGTCGCTGCGTCTTCGCTTCCGGATCCCCGTTTCCGCCAGTGAAGTACAACGGCAAGGAGTACCTGACCGGGCAGGGCAACAACGCGTACATCTTCCCCGGAGTCGCGCTCGGAGTGATCGCGACCGCCACCCATCATATACCTGAGAATATGTTCCTTACCGCTGCCAGTGTGAGTATCATCATCATCATCAGCATAATATATATATTTTTTATTTTTTTTTTGGACACATTCACACACGGCTGGTTAGCCCCATACTGAACCATTTCTAGCTCGTATTATGGTTGCTAACACAACTGATATACTACATATACATACATACGTATTATATATAAATACATATTTAACACCCAGACCCACAGCCAACAAATTTGGTTTAGCACAAAGAGTTTGACCGGGCCGGGAATCGAACCCGGAACCTTCTGATTAGCAGACCGGCATGGTAACCTTTACGCCAACGAGGTCGTCGTATACACTGTTACATATACATATAGGCCTCTTTTTACTAGGGGGAAATCTTCTGTAAGATTCCCAGCTGCAATGGGGTGCAGCCGGGTTATGTGGGATTCTTACCCACTAAAACCCCCTCGGTGGCCAGTCTCGATGCCTGATGGAGGGCTCCGGGTTCTCCACTGTGAACACACTGAAGCTCTCCTTGCGTTTGCTTTGAGCAACTTCCACAGAGGCAGATTTTATTTTATTTATAATCTGCCACCGTTCTCGGGCCCAATTTGGCTGGACTGTTGGAACCCCGCTTCCAACAGCCCTTGAGCCTGAGGTTAGATATAGGCCTAGCTTGCTAAATTTGCGGGCTACGTCGGTTATTTTAGTACTTCAGCGGGTAGTAATGTCTGCTTTAGTCCATCAAAAGAACTCCAAGCATAGCCTGCTTTGTGGTCTTTTTACCCTGATAATACTAAAATTATTAATAAATAAATAAATATTAGGACACATTTCACACAGAGATGGTTAACCCAATACTGAACCATTTCTAGTTCGTATTATGGTTGCTAACACATCTGTTATACTACATATGCATACATAGATACATACTTTATATAGATACATATTTAACACCCAGACCGACAGCCAACATATTTAGTTTAGCACAAAGATGTTGGCCGTGCTGGGAATCGAACCCGGAACCTTCTGATTGGCAGCCCGGCATGGTAACCATTATGCCAACGAGGTCGTCAAACAAACACTGTTAGAAATAGCCCTAGATTGCTACATTTGCGGGCTACGTCGGTTATTTTAGTACTTCAGCGGGTAATCATTTCTGGTTTTTATCTATCAAAAGAACTCCAAGCATAGCCTGCTTTATGGTCTTCTTGTCCTGATCCTACTAATATTATTAATGGTAGAGATTGTATTAGAGAGTCGTATGTATGTTTGTTACTCTTCTCACGCTCAAACATCGGCTTAACCGATTTGGATGAATGTTGCTATTTTAACTAGACTTTGGTTAAACGCATGAATAGGTTTTTCTTGGATTAAGAACGGATTAAATTCTGGACTGGATTAAATTTTGACTTGTAACTTTGGTGTTATCAATAAATGATTTGTATTTGTATTGGAATTTCGTGATCGGACAAATCAGACCCCGTTTACTTACGGAATTTGCTAATTGGTAGATTAAAGCTTAAATAAAAATGTTTTTTTGCTTACAATTGACATGACAAAATAAAATTTCGATCTGATTATCTGTATTTATTTACAAAAACAAACTACACTGTACTATGGCTTATGTGTCGTTATTTATGATTAGCTTTACATTTGTTGTATTACTCTCGGTGCGGCAAGTTTCTTGATTCTCTCTGAAATAACGTACTTTAATGCGTTAGGCGGCACTTTGATCGGGTCTCGGTACCACGCCTCCTGGGACAACCGCTTGTGCATTTTGAAATCTGGCAACGAAGCTAGTATTTTGATCCTTCCCTGAAGTTCGCTTAGGGGCTTTCGGACTCCCCTATAAGGGGGAGGAGGTCGAAAGTCCTTTTTAGGCGCGGCCATCTGGTTAATTGAATCCATGCGTTTCTTCCATTCCGATTCGGACCAACCTTTTTTCCTCTTAACATCTTTTGTGTCGCCTTTCTTTATGACGATCGTGCAGTTCGCCAGTTTAGAATAGGCGGTGGAGTTTGCTAGCTCTATTATTCTGTCTATGCGCTCTAACCTTTCGGGTGGGAAGCGGTTTTTGTACTGGCGTTTGAGTATCAGCATTCGGCGTAGGTAAGGCCAGGCGGCGTCGTTTACTCGATCCGTTATCTGACTTCGTAGAGCGGATCTTCTGATTCCGAATACAGTGAACGCCGGCATGCCTTCATCGGTCTGCACTAGGTGACGTTTGGGTACGCTTAGCATGTTCAATCTCCGGGAGATCTTGTGGCGGAAAGTGTTCGTCGGTGGATCGTATTTCGGCAGACGCATTTTGAAGGCAATTTCTGGCCTGTTTGGGTTGGGTGGTAAAATTGGGTTTTTGTTAAGAAACTATTACATGGTTTTTGTATGTGGGACTTTGGTATGTTGAATTTATTTCATTTTTCTAGTTTTGTTTTGTAAATAATTATAAAGGTGACGGGTTTTCTTTTTCGGACAAGTTTGTGTTTTGACGTTAAAGTGAAGTTACGTGGAAACGTTTGAAATTGGAATGTCATTGATAACTAAATAAAAAGTATTGACTCAAATCGTAAAAGGAGGATCAACACCAAATAACGTAATATCTAGCTACATTATGATACATACATGCTTTATTGTCAGATCTGATGCTATCTTGAAGGTATTAAAAAACGGAGAAATTACTTTCGATGTTCCTAATATTTACAATAAATATTTTATTTTGTTTACAGACATTGGCTAACTTCGTGAGTGAAGAAGACTTAGCAATTGGTCGCATCTACCCGTCTCTGTCTGAAGTGAAGGAGGTGTCTCTTTCTATCGCCGTTGAAGTTGCCAAGATGGCTTACGAAGAAGGTTTGTTAATATTATTAACATATGATGTTGTTGAAGTTTAAATATTTTTAAGTTTACGTATAATCGCCAAAGCATTTGAGACGCAGGCTTTAAAAGTGTTCCTATACCCTGTATGGTAACTTCAAAATAAATGATTGTAATTTTGTACCTCATCTGTTGTTAGAATACTACATAGCCAGAAAGTGTTTGTCTAGTAAATGTTAATGTGGTGTTCAAGGTGTATGCTTAAATTACTCAAATGCGATATACATAGACAAAGCTCTGACTTTAAACTACTTTATTTAAATTTGGCTGAAGATAATGAATGATATTGTCCAAGTCTAACGTAGAATGATTCCTGAAATTCCTATGTACATATACCTTAACCTGTCCTCTTGTCCTTTCCCTGTTCCACAGTAAAGCTAGCCTCGTTCTATCCCAAGCCTGCTGATTTGAAAAAACATATCGAAGCATGTCAGTTTCTTTTCACGTACGCTAATAATCTACCGGTGAAATACGAATGGCCTGAAGATCCTTACAAGCCGAAATCTAACAAAATAACTGGATGGCCGACTTCCACCAACCTTTAAGACTGTTTTTATGGATTTTTGTTGTTAACGGAGAGAAATTGGTACCTAATGCAAGTGGTTGTGGTAATTTTGTTTTTGTTTTATTCATATTTTTTAAATTTAGTTTTACTTTTTTTGTCAGTGATACAAGAAGTTATTTTATTTTCTTAGTCTCATGCACATTTTTTTAATTAATAGTTTTATATTTTTTTACTATAATTTTAAACGTTTTTAAGAAATGTATCTTTATGTTAGTGTAAGTAGTTATTTTTTTGGGAATACAACCAAGAAATTTAGATCAATAGCTTCAAAGTAGTAAAAAAGTAAATTAATAACATGCCAAATGTAGACGTAGACGAAACTTGCTAAAACTAAGTAATAAAATGTATAATTTGCGTGAATAAAGAAAACATTTAAAAGTTCATGTCCTCTCGCTTGCATCACTTCTTCTTCTTCTTCGAGTGAGCTGAGTGGCTAAGCTCTGGTGTCGAGAGTTATCAAGCCGCCCGAAGGGTTCTGACTTGGCTTGCATAAATAATTGAATGCGAGCGATAGGGAACGAGCTTTCAAAGTTTTCTTTACTGAATCGAGTTATACATGTACCTATAGGAGTAAATTGGTTGTGCCCGACCAATATTTTTTTATCCATACAAAAAAGATTTTATAAATTTAATCATTCTTAATTAATAACTTCAGTAACTTCCAGTTGGTGGACTTCCACACCAACTGGAAGTTACTGGCCCAGGACAGAAAAGCGTGGGGATCTTTGGGGGAGACCTTTGCCCAACAGGGACAATATAGGTTAGATAAAATAATAATAATAATCTTTTTCCAGGTCTCGCCTCAGTGTACCCGCAGCCAAAAGACATCGCGGCCCACGTGGAGAATCAAATGTACAATTTCCATTACGAATGTTCCATGCCCGTCACATGGGAATGGAAACCAGAGGAGAAATTCAACGTGAGACCGATAGAGCCTGTACCTAAGAACATTTAAACCAGTACTAGATTAATTTTATTGTCTACGCAGGTACGTAACACGTTAATACATTACTGTATTGTAAACTTGTTGGCAAACTTGCGATTATTTATTTAGATACTTAAGTTTTTTGTTCGATTCGCAAGTTAGCGCCATCTTGTTTCGATCGACGCCATCTTTTTTCGATCGCGCCATCTTGAATTTTGTGGCTAACTCGTGTTCTTTCTTGACTGGAGTGATTAAATAAATGTTACTTTCCCGAGTTATAACTTGAATAGCTTCGAAGAATCCAAGTAAGGCTCTTGGAACCTTTACCTAGGAATATAAACCAGTATTTATTTTATATTATTCCTAAAGCTAGTATAAGAACACATTTGTTCTCAAACATACTAATAGTACTAGTAATTTATTTAACATTAATTTGAAACACGGTTGCTCCATGGCACTGTAAGCGCCACCCAGAATTAATTTATTATGAACTAAAAAAATATTATCATCTTAACAAGTAAATTATAAATTTGATCTAATTTGTTTTAAATCCATCTTTACGTTTCATGAATCATTCATTATTTTATCATCATAAATGTATTGATTTAATAAAAAAAATGTTTTAAACATTTTATAATTATTGTCACTGTGTTGTAACACTGTAAAAATAATGCTTAATGAAATCCAAAAAGCCCCATATAGTTCATTAGGGCATAGTTAGGGCTCAAATTATGAACGAATGAGTTAACACATACAAAAGTAATTATAAATACAGAAAGTTTCTAAAGGGGCTGTGTTCTACCTGCTTGTTTTTTTGGTTGAGCTAAGTGGCTAAGCTCTGGTGTCGAGAGTAATCAAGCCTCCCCGAAGGGCAAGTTCTGCTATGAACGCTTTACTTTATTAGGGTACTGCAAATTGTTTTAATGGCATAATTCAATTATGTTTTTGAAACCTATACCAAACTATTTTAAATGACACAGATTAATTTAATTTAGAAAGTTAAATGGACGGGTTGCTTAATAATAATAAATGAATTGGAATTCAAAATGTCCAAAATACAATTTAAAAAATATTTGTAGTATTTTATACCTCTTTATTACCAATGTATTGACATAACTTTTAATGTATAAACACCTTTTGGCACAGCCACTTTTCTGTAGTAAAAAGTTGTAAATAAACTTTCTGTATGCTTCCTATGGTATAGTAGAACTTTCATGTTAGTACTTAATTTTTCTTGCATGTGTAGAATTGTGTATTATGTTTTTCATGCTATCGTGATTATACTGTTTAAAGTATTTGTGTACCAGTATTTATGAGCCTAATGTTAGAATTGTATTTCAAGTATTTTTCGCTAATATCTGTTTGTCACTCTAGTTGAAAGATTTAACTTAATATGTATAATATTTTTTCTGTTCCTCGATGATTTTATTTATAGATGGATATATATTGGCATCTTGACGAAGTAAAGCAATTTAAAATTAATCGTAAATATTTAACATTATAAAAAAAGGTTTAAATCGATGTAATTATTTCTCGGACATATTAAACTTTAATACTATTGTAGTGTGTCTTGTTCACATTATTCATGTGTGTATTTGCATGTAGTGAGTAGATATGCATTTTAACCATTGACAAGTCAAATTTAACTGTATAAGAAAGGAATAAAATGTATTGTATTGGTGGCCTTTAATTTCACAATAATGTTAGAATATGAAATCCGAAAATTGACATTTTATGTTATAGAATTATACAAGTATATTACTCGTATATATTAAAATTTTCGATCACTCAAAAATATACTGTATAAATTATAGTATTACATTTACGTACGTATATTTACAATACGTTACGTCGCATTAAATATAAGGGCAAATTAATTTTATTTCCTCATCGTTTTATATTTATTATTAAGACGTAAATGAACTGTTTTACGGAATGAATCTACTTTATTGGTGTGAATAATATTATGTTTGTCGTTCATCCGATTTACTTACGTATGAAATTAAAATAAATACAAAAAGTAATTCTAGTCACCGCACGCAGCATTAAAATATAAATATTGATAATCCAAATCATCTATTTATGCATTTTACATCAATTTAATGTTAAGAATTTACTGCAAAACATGTAACTCGTTAAAATAAAGACAAATTAGGTGTTGTATTTTAGATTGGATAGAAATTGTTGTGAAGAAAAAAAGTGTCACTAAATTTTTCGCGTATCTTTTTCAATGTGAAATCATGATCATTTTGATTCTGTATTAATATTTTTTCCTAAGATTTAAAATTATGTATCGTATTTAAAATTATGTAAACTATGATCTAAAATTTACACAATTATTGTTTTAAATTGTTCATGTTAGGTTTAAAAATCATTGCACTTGACTAAGATTTTTGTTTAAGTATTATGTGTTTTTCAGTTCAGTATTGTATTGATAGTGAGATAAATTCGCTGTGCGAACAAGAACACGCGCGTTTACTGTTAAGTTTTTTTTTTTCAGTTAGCGTATTTATTTGTGTTTGCGTAAATGTTTGTATCGTGATACGATACTTTGTGATTTAGTTGCTGTGACATTATAATGTTATAAAAAAAGTGAGTTATAAAAAACAGCTTTATGAAACAGTTTTTTTTTTACTAATACACGTTTGGGTGATGTTTTGTTGTAATTTTATTGTACATTGTCAATTATTTTTTCGTTCCTCAGTAACCGGTTATGTTGTTTTTGGAACATTTGACATTAAACTTTGTGTACAGTTGATTGAATTGTTACAACAAAAAGATTTACTTAGATGTTATTAATAAATAATGTTAGAAATGCATCTTTGTTTTATTTGTCCAACACCCTTTTCTTGTATAGGTTGAAGCGTGTATTGCATTTATATATTTCCTAAGCTTAATACGTACACAAGTAAACACAATATTTTCGTGTCTTATAATATCAGACCTCCAAGTCTAATAATGAAACCCAGATAAAAAAATGTCAGAGAGACGTCTGAGATATGGCTGACCAATTGGTCAAAAAACTAAAATACACAGTACAGTTAGGCATTTGCCCAGAATGGCGAGTTACTAGACTAGCAAGTGACAGAAAGTGGAGAACGCCTAGTCTGGAATAACTGTCTCTCAAGGAGGCACTCACCGATTACAGGCACCACACTGTTAGGTGATTGGCGACAGATGTTTCTAGGCCATCACTGTGATTAAGGATTTTAGAACTGCTATTTACGTTTCTGTTATTGGTCACGTCTTAATCCTAGGGTTCATTCATAAGCAGCCCACTATACGTTCTCACTGCTGGGACTCGGGGCCTTCTCGCACGAGGAGAGATATATAGGCCATAATCCACCACGCTAGCCAAGTGCGGGTTGGCGGATGACACACGTCTTCGGATATGATGGTACTCAAACGTGTCAGTTCTCACATGTTTTCCTTCACCGTAAAGCGAGTGCAAATCCACACATAACTTGAAAAACAAGTCATTGGTGTAGGGCTGGAATCGAACCAGGGGCCGTCTGATTGAAAAGCAGACATTTTTGAACCACTGCATCACTCTCGCTTTCACTATACCACAATGTTTAGTATTGTAAGGACATTACTTACCCGTAAAAAGACAGCCTAATGCAAGACTTGTCCGCTAAACAAAAACATCGAAACACTATCGATCTTAGACAGTTTTTACATACAATTTATCAACAGCCGAAGCGTATATTGTATCAGCGGCTATGAAATAGTTTTTGTTCGCCTCCCAATTTCATTTCGGATAAAGTAAGTTCGTCGTTCCTAACTCACACATGACGCTTGTGCGAGCAGCTTGATAAGTTATTTATGGATATAATCTTCCAAACCAGTGTGTTGACTAAGATTTAGGATAACTGAACTTGTATCATTGATAAAAAACTAAACAATAATAAAGAAAAACAAGTTTATTGAGCAAACTTTATGTCTAAATATACATAAATACACGTAGGTATCTGGCGGTTTTCAAAGCAAGATTGAACTGGTTTTTTTCTGGGTAAGCGCGCTACACCTTAGATCATAATGTCGCTTACCATCAGGTGAATTGCGATCGTTTGATATTTTAAAGCCATTTATCGTAAAAAAAGGTGTTAATAAATAACGACTTTATTATCATGTTATGAATAATAAAGTGAAATTACGTTAGGTTTTACAAGTATTGTATTATATTTTATACAGAGTTTAGTGGTAACCATGGCAGAGCTTCCTCAAGAGGTTGAGGAAGCTTTACTAGCGGCATATTAACCATTCTATGGAATTAACAAATCTTGTAGTACAATAGTATATTATGGGGCAGGTGTGTAAAAGGTAGTTTATCGCTGACGTGCTATTGAGACCCAAGACGTTAAACTAGGGTCTTAAGGCGATGGGGCAAAATTATGAATTTACAGTATTTCTTTATAAATCATAAACTATAAAAAATTGAAAATATAGCTTAAAGACCGTCTAAAGAACAACTCTAAAATTCTCTATACTTATTTTGGTATCAATCAGATTTACCCATATGAAAAAAACTGGTTCAAAAATTTATCTTTTGATTTTTTGTACCTAGCAGTTTTTGTGTTAATTCATAAGTCTGAGTGGTAAAAAATAAGTATAAATATTCTTAGAGTGGTTCTTTAGACGGACCTTAAGCAATATTTCGTTATTTTTTACCGTTAATAGCGAAAATTTTAATTTTAAACGCTTTATAGCGAAAATACTGTTAATCACTGTATTAAAACTTTCGTAAGGCATATTTGAATAATGTTTGTATAACCGGCTATCACTTACGTTTATTTTGTCGGAATTAGCCCGACATGTTTCAGCACAATCAGTGTGCAATTAAACGAACGACAAAATAAACGTAAGTGATAGCCGGTTATACAAACATTATTAAGACTGTTAATGTCTTCAAGAGTTTTCATTTATTACCAGTAACCTTGTATATGGGCCATATTGTTAACACTAAAGCGCCTTGCGTTTTTAGTACGAGAAGAACGATGTATTGCAAGTCAAAGTTTCCGTCCATAATAATGTTCTTATTCCCACGCGACAGCTGTTAGGAACTAGGTTGCAAACGTTTTGTAGGATCGATTCAAATAGGCGTGTATCCTAACTTCAAAGATTAGGTTTCGTTAGAATTGGTTAGATCCTGGACTTTTAGTATCTACTAACAATAGAAACTTCATTATCTGGCCTTCGGTTATACGGATTTGCGATTATCCGGACTACAGACCAATTGTGCAAAGTTGGTAGTCCAGATTTTCTTCATACTTTCGATTATCCGGATTTTTGATTATCCTAATGTCTAACAACAATCATTAGTCCGCTTACTCGAGTTACTACTTTATTTTATTAGTAAGAAATTAAATTTATTTAAGGAGCAACGGCACAAGCCGCCCACTGTCCGTTACCACTGCTGGGACTCGGCCTTCTCTCACTAGGAGAGAGTGATAGGCCATAATCCGCTACGCTGGTCAAGTGTGGGTTGGCGAATGATACACGTCTTTGGATATTACAGTTCTCAAACGTATCGGTTTCCTCAAGATGTTTTCCTTCACCGTAATGCGAGTGTAAATCCACACAACTTAAAAAACAAGTAATTGGTGTAGAGCCGGGATCGAATCAGGGAAAGTCTGATTGAAAAGCAGACGTTTTTACCGCCCGGTGGTATATACCATACTTGCTTTTTTGTGATTTTGGGAAAAGGTCTTTATGGTATTTTTTTGTGTTATTACCTGTACCAAAATTAATTACGAAACTTACGGCCAGATAAAAATTAAACAATTCGCCCAGTTTTTTGTAAGCAATTCTTTTTTGCATTTTTTCAGCGCTCTTTTTGGTTTCTTTGTGGGCAACCTTACCCACGCGTAAACTCATCTCTTCCATTTTTCCAGCACTCTTTTCAGATGACATGGTGTAATATACGTGCAAAGGTTTAAATCCAATAACCTGGGATCTATCGCTCGATCGAGACGGTCCACAAACATAGACTAACACAGTATCCGGTTCCCAGATGTTCTGTCTATTGCCTTTACTGCCACACACTGGGCGCAGAGCAAAGCTATTGGTTGCACTGTACGCAAACTGTGGCTGACTTACAAACGACGGTATTAGGAACTGAATAACACCTGAATATGTTTCAGCTTAATATAGCAAGTTATGCAATGAAGAAGTAAATATAGATCGATAATTCTAAAACGAAAATTGAGCTGAATTATAGAATATTTATTTTAATTAAGTATTAAATTAAAATATGAATTTCAATTTAATTTTGTGAATTTGTTTCTAATATACCTTTAAGTATTAAGTTTAAATCCAGAAAAACTAAGGTACCAAGTGTAATTTCATTTCTTTTGATGGAATAGCCATTAGTTTAAATATGTTTAATCTTTTACTATTATAGTTTTTGTGATAATGCTATGTTTTGTAACCCCCTATTCTAGATATTCGAACATCACAGAATACGAATTATTGGGTCATTGTCCATCAGATACCGAACATACTCGTATTATGAGCTCATAATTTGACAACTACTTTTCGATGTTGATCATATTTTTGCTATTAATATGAGTTATTTGGTACTCTAAGTACTTTGGTTAAGAAAAAAAAACATTTGAAATCTTAATAAATTAACTAACTTCTCTTCTTCTTATTCTTATATTATTATCTATCCTTAATTATTAAATTAACAGAATCATGACAGCATTATCTGTCATTAGTCTTTCCCAATATTGGTTGGCAAAGTATATTATGTTCCTTTACTGATTAAGTCTTTTCAGTGGTAAATAAATATATTATTATTTTTATTATTAATATTTACTTTCATTTCACTCTAAGGATTTTGCTGTCATTATTTGAGTCACTCCTTTCTCTTTCTCTTTCATACCTCTTTCACACTACACCTCCAGGTCTTCTTCAAAAACGTATTTACGAGGAAATTTCACTATGCAAACATCCTTGCATACAACTAAAGGCTTATATACAAGTTAATTCCACTACAATACCTACTCGTACAGTTACTTCTCACAAGGCAATTAACGCCTCACGCTATTGTTAGGAACTTGTGCAATTCGTTAACCTACTGCTTGTGTTTTAACAGACTAATAGACTTGGAATTAGCATTCTGGCTATTCATTGTAAGACTAAGTTTATTTTGTATAAAAATAAACTATTAAATTCTCGTATCAGTGGTAGCATGGTGGTATGATAGCGTGTCGGAAGAACATTTTATAGAGCTCGTCTGGTTAGCTATCACCCGCAAGTTGAAAAACCTGTCCCCAAGCACTAGACAGTGTGTTCTGGCAATGTTGAGAGCAGTTATACCAGACTAGACATGCTCCACATCAGGCCAGGGTTTCACTGATTCGCGTGGTTAAGCTTCTTTTCTGATGAGTTAAAAAAACACTGAAAATCTAGTTCAAGAGTAGTATTAACCTAATATGACGTATAACTTTTATCAACGAAAGTATCATTAGTATTTAGATATATGGGATTAGTTAAATTTGGTTCATTAAAAGGAATGCAAGTTTTATAGGCAATCAACTTAACAACCAATTTAGTTAGGTTAGCCACCGATAAATACGAAGGTCCCATATAAAAGCAATATAATTTATGAATTCAAGTGGTTTTGAAGAAAAATAAATGCACTTTATAATTTGATTTGACAAAAAGACTAAGCAAGAACTTGGTGCTAAAAATGTTCAAAATTTAATATCAAACATGATATTAATTATTATTGTACGAATAAACGGTGACACTTATGTTAAATATTATAAAAAAAATTTAAATACGATATATATAATATGCCTTACGATAACAGTTTCCAAAATACAATCATGTACATATTGGATATCAAGCAGTTTTTTAGGTAAAAAGGTTGTAATTAAAATTTTACCAAACTTATTTAGGCTATGTGAGCCTTTGCCCTAGCTTGTTTTCTGTTATTTTTGGCACAAAAACCAATGACGCTAACACGGGAACGGAAAACATCTGGTCTGCGTGCGACATTTGAACGTGTTTTTTGCCGCAGCGGTTTTCTGGCTTGCACCCATCCAATATGCCTGTCCCCATATAATTGTACCATTTTGTTTGCTGCAACAAAAAGCGGCCTTTGCACTTCAATTTTGGACCTTGACTCTTTGTTTCAAAGTTGTATTTGATTTGGCAAGTTTGGGCTGATAGCGGTGAAATGTGCAACTGTTAAATGGTAGCCTTGTTGAATGCTGCCAACGACACTGCAGGTAAGTACGCCCATGGGACACAAAGGTTGTTTATGGTGTCACCTGTGCTGAAAGTGGAGGGAATGTGTGATATTCTGCAATGCGTGATTTTGTCACAAGCCGCATGTTTCAGTAAACTTTTTGTGTCCCTGCTTCGTAGAGCAACATAAATTAAGGGGTGTGTCGTTAAGATTCCTGTTTTATTGGAGCACAGATTAAGTAGTCAAAGCTTAGCAGTTGATTAAGAGACAAAATTATAACTCAAATTTTCTTTAGGTTAAAACAGAGCTTGGCCACTTAGCTCATACGAAGAATCGTGCCTAAGTTAAGTGGTCAAACTTTTTTTAACCTCGATGATCACGTCTGATCACTTTATTTAGCCGAGTAGGTAATAACTACTAGTATAAGTAATTAAAACAATCGAAAGACGCGCAAAGAGTTCCCAATATATATAAACAAAATTAATACCTAAACGATATTTTTCAACTTTTCTTAGTAAAGACCTCTGAACTGAAAATCTCTTATCATCTGGAAAATATCATCATCAGCCTATTTGACCCACTGCTGGGTATAGGTCTCCTCTCTCTTATGCCAGTAATTTCGATCTCGTGCTCCATGAATCCAGAGCGTTTCCTCTATGGACTGGATCTCGGTTATCCATCGGGCTGGTAGACTGCCGACAGGGCGCTTGCTATCCCGTGGGAGCCATTCTGTGATAGTTTTGCTCCATCTGTTGTCGTTACGTCTGGCGAAGTATCCTGCCCAGCGCCGTTTTAGCCGGGTAATACGATTTCCAACGTCAGTAACTTTCGTCGATGTATTCTCTAGGAGTCTTTAAATCTAGAGTTAATTAATTACTATATATATAAAAATATCATATTTTTGCCACTCTGGCAAGCTGTGATCAAACGCGAGCCTATTCATAGATACATAAGAAAAATTTTGCATTATTTAAATATACTAATCGTAAATGATTAGATTATATTTATTCAACAAGAAAACATGTGGTACTCTTTAAATAGTACTCCTATGTACTATAATTTGTCTATGGTACTGCCTAATTAAATCACCTGCAATAGATGTAGAGACCAATATTAATTGATTAACTCTAGATACATTTGCATACCTATTTATTATTACACGCGTTATATTAGCTTCACCTGTATGTTTGTATGTTTGTTTGTAACCGACTTTTTTGGGCGCGATTTTGACCCACTTTAAACGGCCAGATTTCGTTGAAACTTTGTAGATTTATTGAGGACCGATGACAATACACTAATTTGATAAAATTATTACATTTTTGTTTGTATGTTTGTTTGTAACCGACTTCTTTGGGCGCGATTTTGGCCCACTTAAAACGGCCAGATAAGCGTATTTTTTTAGTTTTTTTTTAAACTACTATTATGATAGTTAGGAAGCGGTAGTGGAAACTAATATTCTAGCAAAGGCTAAAGGCAAAGGAACAGTATAACGCAGGGTCAGATACTCTAACCTTTAGATGCATCCAGTGACAGCCAACAACAAACGGCTTTGACATAGCAAAGCATTTCACCATTTAGCTCTGTGTGAACCCTCAACTGGAAACAATATCGTTCGAGCAGTCCAGTTTAGCTATCTTAGGAAATTGCATTCAACTTGCTGGATTGGATTCATGATTGTGAGATTCATTTATCAGGAATTAAATGCTTACGGTATTAGAGCAGAAATAAAGTAGTTGATGAGAGATTAGATAAAGATTAGTCTTGTTTCTTCAACCTCGTTTTTTTTTTACTCTAAATAAGTCAGCGCTTGACCACAATTCACCCGATGGTAAGTGACATTGAGGTCTACGGTGAAGCGCGGTTACTAGAAGGAACCGGTTCACTCTCGCCTTGAAAATTGCTAGATTATAGTCAGTGGGGAACAGGTAATTAATCTGGATTCGAACCGAGGTGATGCGAGGATCTCAGTCAAACATACCAAATGCCACGCTCGCTGTTAATGACATACTTTCCAAATTAAAGGTAAAATTTGCTAGAGACGTTGAGAAGTTACTTAAATAATAATCCTTTTTATTTTCGATAAGTGCAGGGCTGGATTCAAACCGGGGTGTCGTGGATTGCCGTCGACACTAGCCTATGATGACATAGTTTCAAAGGTAATCGTATTTGTAAAATTTGCTCGCTCTTACGGTAAAGGAAAATGTGATGAATAGTCAGTAGGAAATGAGTAGATAGAATAGCTCTTTTATCTGTCTTACTCTATGTGGGTGAATGGCTAAGTCCTGTGGGCTTTTATGATTATGCTTCCATAGGTCATTTAGAGTGCATAGTGAACTAACTGCTTGTGCTTACGTCAACTACTAACTCAGCAGGTACAAGGCATCAGAATCGATCAAGGCCCTTTGCCGTGAATACATGGCGAGAGTGAACCGGTTTCTTCTAGGCAAGCGCGCTTCATCTTAGACTACAATATCACTTAACATCAGGTGAGTTGTGGTCAAGCGCAAGACTATTAAGGGTATAAAAAAACATAGTTTAAAAATAAACACCTTTATACACCTTTATCATTGAAATGCGTTTTCTTTCAATTACTTATTAGCGAGAAATGTCTCAAACAGTAAACAAGTATGTTTTCCTCCTAATATTCTTCGGGGAAAATAACACTAAAACCTGGTTTTACTTATTTTCCTAACTAATGTAGAAATCCGGCATGTTAGTGGCGAGGGTATCTACCTGTTTACTACCGCAGGCCGGCTAACTAAGTAATATTATATTAATACAGTCGCCGCTGACCTGCCCACTGCGTGACAACCCTAGTATTATGGAGTCAGTACATTAAGTTCCAGGATATTGGGAATAAAGCAATTATTTTTCAATGATCCAAGAAGAGTAATAATAGTCAAATAAATAATTGTACATGTAAACATTTGTTTGTGGACTAAAGACACGAAATGACAAGACAAATTGTAGATGCTTTTAGCAGAAGGGCGATAATCAGAGTTATTTAAAAGTACGCCTCAAAAGACCTGCAACGGTTGGTAGAGCTTAACTTTTCTTACTTTCTGGGTAAGTGCGCTTTACCGTAAATCACCATATGTACTCGTCGTAGTAACATAATCATCAGGTGAATTGTGGTCTATTAGTGTAAATTAATAAAATAATATTAGGACATTTCACACACGGCTGATTAGCCCCATACTAAACCATTTCTAGTTTGTAATTATGGTTGCTAACACAACTAATATACTACGCTTACAAACATACATATATAGATACATAATTAACACCCAGACCGAGAAAAAAATAAGTTATTATATAAATACTATACTTTGATTAACTTAGGTATCTAACAAGCTGACAGTTTTTAATTACCTATTAGCGTTTTAAAAGGAACATACTCGTACATATGTAAGGTAAAAGGAAAACGAATTTATTTTGACTTTAACTTTAAAAAATTGGCAACCTAGCTAAGTGGACTGTATTTACTCAACTATTAGTTAACCTTAGAAGTAATAATATTTTTAGCTTAGCTGAGCACATTTCTCCTGTCAGTTGCGATCCTCAATATTTTACTGAAACTTAATGTACAAAAAACGATTTAATTTAAATAAAGTTATAAAAAATCATGTTTGATGTATATTACTAAAGAGTAATAAAAATAATATCTACAAAAACTTAAATAATACATAACATATGTATTTACCTCTACTCAATTATAAACATACTTGATGATACCAATTGTATTTTTAGATTATAAGATTGACAGTATTGTAACAAAAAGTCATACGGCATTAACATTATACCTAAAAAGTCTGTTACATTTTTATTTTATTTTAAAAACTAGTATTTGTAAAAACTTGTTCTCACTTACATGTGAGTAATGGATAATAAAGGCTATTTTTATTTTATTTTTTAAGCTAGTCTACTCTCAAGTTAGTATAGGGTACGATGTGTAGTGGCGCACGAAAATGAAAAGCAACACGACCGAGCACTGACCTCCGTCTGAAAATATGAAACACGCGACGGCAAAATAACATCTACCTTGAATTGTAGATTATAACTAATCTGACTGTATGTCCTGTCTGATTCACGCTAATGGCCCCGAGTAATTTGGCCCGAATTAGGTATTTTGCCTTAATTACGTTGCCAGGTTTACGTGAAATTAGCTCAAAGGTTCCACAGACTGTTACGGGAATTAGCTTATAAGCTACGAACTTAGATTTAGGTTGATGTTTAGTTATGTATTTGGAAAGTACTCGTGAAAGGTAACGCGAAATTAGATTTGGGAACTTATTAAACAGTCCTATGAATTAGGTTATGTTATTAAGTAGACGGCAAAAAAATCTTTAACTTAACGCTTTTATCTACGCAAAGAACATGTTTGGCTTCTTGTCGAAAGATAATTGATATTATTTTAATATATTTTTGTTTTTCCGTTAAGGCAATGAAAGGTGCAAAAGCTTTTAATATAAAAAAGCTAGTTCAACAAATCTTAACCTATATTTTTTATTGATAAATCTGATTGGTACTTAAATTAGTTTAAATATTCTAACGGTGGTTTTTAGACGCGATTAAAGCTATTTTTTTAATAATTAAACTCAAGATTGTCCTCTCGGGAAACTGCTATCTATCTAAATGCAAGAAACAATTGTTGACGGAAAATAAAACTCTCCTAATATTAGCTAATATTGCCAGGAATATTTATTATCCTGGTTTAAATAAATCCCTAGTTCTTTTTTCCGTGTAGATAGTTGTACGTAGGTAGGAAAGTAGGTAGGTAGGTACCTACCATTATAGTCATATCGAGATAAATGTACCTACTTGTATTTCTGTCGTAAAACAACAAATCAGGAGCTAACCCGGTTTAGCTCGAAATTCAGCGAGGGCGTTGTTTTTACGCTTCAATGAGTACATTGGGTCAAGACTTTATAACTTATTGATGAATCTTCACTTTATGATCTAGTCCCTATAAAATTTAATTTAAAGTTTTTACATGATCTTGACTTTTTTTAGATACATTTGCATTTTATCGTGATTCCCTAAATTTCCGCAACAAGCTAGTTGAACACTGCAAAAAGTATATTTGCAGTACTCCTGGAACTTAACTTTACTCCTTCACTTAAAATTTTTAAATAAAAGATTTTTATAAAATTTTGCAAACAAAAATATTAATTTAGTGCTTATACATCTTTTTCAGATATCTTGTTCAGCTTATTCCAAAACTTTCTGAATTGTGCGGCGCGTAGTATTTTTATACCTGATACCCTATCAATGAGAAAAATAATCAATGCACTGCGTTGTAAGGGTTTTATACTCGTAAGATTAGCATAAATTGTATATTTTATGATGATGTTAAGTATCGGTTATTTTTATTTATAATTTCTTTAAGCACGAACGCGTTTTATTCGGTGTTTTTATTTTTATTCAAATAAAGTTAAAACGTCTTTTGTAAAACCTACTTTAACTAATGCACGTAAATAGTAGTAGAGCATTTTCTAGTGCTTGCCTGGCTAACTACCGCCTTCAACCTGCAAATCCTTCTTGAGAACCAGTAATTTCAGACTAAGCCTGCTCCATTTTATCCCAGTGTCGCTAACTCATGTGGTTACGTGCCTTGGTGGTGTTATATAAAAAAACTTACCTTTTTTAAGTCAAACATTCCCGTCTAGTTACTTATAACATGGGCAGCTCACTATACGTTCCCACTGCTGGGACTCGGGGCCTTCTCTCACGAGGAGAGAAATACAGGCCATAATCCACCACGCTGGCCAAGTGCGGGTTGGTGAATGATGCACGTCTTCGGATAATGCAGTCCTCCCAACGTGTTGGGATGTCCTTACGATGTTTTCCTTCACCGTAAAGCGAGTGCAAATCCACACATAACATGAAAAACAAGTCATTGGTGAAGGGATGGATTCGAACCAGGTGCCGCCTGATTGAAAAACAGACGTTCATACAACCGAGCCACACTCGCTTCAACTTTACTTATTACTACTAATAATTTACTCATCGCATTAAACCAACTCAAGAAATTCAGTTCATCGATACTTTTTAAAATAACTGAGTCTATCACGCCTAGCTAAATAACTTTACATATTTTATTAGAACTAAACCATCTTCTAAGATGATGATTAGAAAAATCTCTAATATGATTATAAGAAAAATCTCTGACAGCGAGTTTTGTTGGCTAGCTCAAGAAGGAACGCGCCGTCAGTGCTACGCGGTCCCTACGCGAGCGCGGTCGCTACGACGTAGACCCGCTACGCTGCTACGCCAGCACTCTCGAATCGCGTGAGCGAACTTCTATCGCATTACAAAACTGAGTTTTAATTACTAACTTCCATGTGTTAGTTTTTAGTTCAGCTTTTTGTGGGCGCTACAATGAAGGGTTGAGTGGCAAAGCTGTGACTGAATAGTGCACGCGGTAACCTACTTAATGCTTCGTCATAAAGGAGAGGTGAGTAATTACTTCCGTATTTAGTTTAATTAGTTAAAACTCGGTTTTATTACGTTTGTGGTAGAGATGAGTATGAATTTATGAATCTAGGTCGCAGCAAACGCTGTAAAATGTTGAATGGAGATTCTGAATGAGTAAGCTTTCTGGGTTTTATGTTCAATTGACTTGATTAACGTTCCGTTTGCAATTGGAGTTGAGAGATGTAATTTTCGTATTTGGGACATTGAATGAATTAAGTTTACTAGCTGAGTAATATAAAAAGGCTTAACACATAGTAAAATAAAACTTGATTATATAATTACCACACTGAGTCACTAAAAAATATACATTTAAAAGGATTTACTACAAGAGATATAAGAAGTTGTAAATATTTAGTTTATGCTTGAGCGCAATTGAAACTTATAATTATTAAACGAAATCAACTAAATACTAATTCTAATAATTATATAACTAAACAACAATACGTTAATTAATTCATAATACGGCTATTATGTTCTCTCATATACAATTGTATACCTCTCATTTAATATAGGTATGTATAACGTAATGTAAGCGTCAACACAAATTACATCTTTACACATTCGTAGGCGTCTTAAAAAAGAATAAAAAATGATTCAATCGTTTGGCACCGTCACACACACGCTCCTACATTTTATTTGTGCATTCAAAGGAAATAAATGTCGCAATTTTATTTGTGCGGAGTCTTGCTTCTTGTATAAATATTGAAAACATTTGAAGGGAGCTGAAAAAGCCCACGTTGAGGCTTTGATATGGAATATGTTGTTGGGAACACAATATTTTAGATATTTCATATAAAAAGGATTACCTTTGTATTTTAAGCACATCAGGGGTATTCTTATAAAGAGATGTTGTCTGGCAGAAATAGCCTTAAAAGACAGCCATTGTGCTCTTGTTTTTATTTGCTTTGAAATATTTGTTGGTATGCGTTGAAATATCTTATAATATAAAATATAATATTATTATTTTAAAATAATAATCATAATATAATTCAATCGTTTGGTGACACAAACACGATCCTACATTTTATTTATTAATAAAATAATTAAATTTATATAATTCAATAGGTCTTAAATTGATTAAGAAGAGATATTAATGATTATGCCACGCTAATAACAATGGCTATAATTTCTATTTGCCAAAATTATTATTATAAAAGGAAGAACAATGAATTTAATTATTATTTCGATTCGTACTTAAAAAGGTAAAAATAATTGGATCCCTATGGAATCACTTCGTTGTCCGTTGGTCTGTACGTCAACTACGAGTATATCCGTCTATAGTTGCTACCATGAGCTATTACGAGTCGAAAATCTCATTGCAAAGTAATTTCATCGAAAACAATACCATTCTAATTGACGTAGTGTTTGCGCACTACCACTTCTGCTGACAAGCAGAAAAAACCAAGGCGTGGTACTTCCCCGAAAGACCCGCAAAGAAACCAACTCCGACAAAAAAGGTCAAAGTAATGGTTTTGCCTTCATCGTAAAATACACCTTTTATCGTGTATTTTTTAATAAACTTATAGGCTCCAAAGTCATGAATACGAGTCATAAATTAACCTGTGAACTAAATACCTAGCGACAACCCGGACTCATGAATTTCCAAGGTTAAACCAACACGGCTACAAGTCAATTTACCTCAGGTTTATGTATAGTGTGTGTTATGTATTTATTACACGTTTATTACGAAAATAATGGGGCAAGATATGAAATGAGGTAAACATATTTTACAATAGTACGTAGTTCTCTAAACTGTAGCGTAACTAACTTTGTTCTTTGGATACCAAGCTTTATAATCTCATAACTTCACAACTAATTGAGCACTGTTGATAATATTCACGTACTTAGTTCACGTACATTAAACGCATTAAGTTGGTTCCCCAATTATTATCATCGATATAAGCCAGTAAAATATAGCCCAAAACAAAAGTTCACCGCCAACAAAAAAAATAAATTCATCTGTATTATTTACAAAATTAGGTCTCTACGTTAATACAAATATGCATTCGAACATTCAAACATAGTACATTCATTCATACTGGCAGAGAAAAAAAGAATTGTCCAGAAGCGCTCCGTTCGCTTGGAAAAGAAAATGTCAATGTAATCTTCTTGAGTCTGGTTTGTCATAAAAATGATGTAAATATTGTTATCTACATTTTAAATTAATTAAACAATTTCTCAATATTTTAAACTATTTTCAATTTTATATAAAGTTGAAATTATAAAAATTAAATTAAAGATACTGTGGCCACTTAAATAAGCATATAGTCCAGTCACTCTGGTTGAAGGTAGAGCATTCCTAATTTAGAAGTACTGGCTCTCAAGGACGCTCGCGTAACACCGTTAGTGGCTTGGCGACAGTTATTCAACTCGACGGTGGTTGCTAGTCAGGCTATCACTAGAAAATAAATCTTCCTATTATATAAAATTTCCATGTCCCAATGTTAGTTACCGTACTCCTCCAAAACGGTTAGACCGAATATCACCAAATTTTATATGCGTATTCAGTAGGTATGAGAATCGGCTGCTATCTATTTTTAATACCCCTAAATGAAAAAGGTTGTTTACCCTTAGTTTTTTTTTTCAACGAATTTGTTTTTTTTTTATAATGTGGCATTTAAAAATTCATTCAACCCAAAATTTTTATTTTTTTATCACCAACCCCTATATTTTCATCGTCCTTTTTTGTAATTTTATCATTTTTCATCTCGCTCTTTAACTGATCAATTCTTAGGCAAAACAGCGTTTGCCGGGTCAGGTAGTACCACTACAAAATCTTAGTTATTTTAACCTTATAAGATAAGACATTGCATGTAACAAAGCATACATTATATTGCCATACGTATTATTTGTTATACAATTTGAGTGAATAGAAAAGACTTCTATAGGATTAAAAAAACTCTTAAAAGATTTGCGTTATCAGTAACCACGTTACAGGAAGTCAGTATTTACATAGCTAAACCCTTACAATCTTCAACAACATTATAGCTAAAGTAACTGCCAAGGCAGGTTATGGCAGCAGAGTATGAAGAGGGTAAATATAGGTATTTGAATGGCTATAACTCAAACCTGTCTGTCCTACATCATAGCCGAGCCAATAATACGGCTGATCAATAGCTAACGTGTTCCTTATTACCTTACGGCTGCAAATAAATGTACCACGGATAACAAAAAAGGTATGGTAAGTATGGAAAAAAGATCGTCTTTGGTAGTGCCAGATTGACATAACTGAAATACAAATCATAAAGAAAGAAAATGATTCATTGTGCACACAAAAATACATATACACAATTATACAATTGCTTATTATTACTATAAAATAAGCTTTTGAGCACAAAAGATGCAAATTTGGCAAAAAAATTACCAAATTAACGCAACTCACCGCGACTTTTACATCCTAAATTATAACGTGCAGGATTACATTTTAACGTATAAGTTTGAATATTTAAGACAAATTATTTACTTTTATAACCACACGTTTCTATTACTAGAAAAACATAACTCTTTTCTCAGGAAGTCAGACAAAACGATTCTAATCTATACGAACAATAGCCTGTCCTTGACAACGAACCTCTTTTTCAAAGACATTTTTTCAGTAGGCGTAAGGGCGTTTGCACACAACGTCGCATCATAAACGTATTCGTAATACGTACCAGAAGAACACCACAAGCGCGTACATATTGAGACAAGTCCTCATTCAGAACGTTGCGAAGCGTTATCATGTTACGCTGCATTGTTGCGCTATGTGACGAAGCAGCTACGCTTGCGCTCCGTGTGCGAGGCCCCTTAGGCAGTGGTCCCACAAACGGTTAACTATCGACTATTTTCTCGCTCAAAAAACGTTCAATAGATATGACATTCCGTGTAAATAAAAGATATGCACATATAAATAGTTGATCGCTGACTGTTCACACTGCCGGTGACGACTCGCTTTACTAGTTTTTCGCTTAAGCGACGAGCTTTCAAAAATAAACTCGCTCAGCAATACTCGTTCAGCGATACTGGTTTGTAAACACGTGTGACACGTACGCACGTTTGCACAGGACTGAGCGAGTGGCGCGAGAAATCGCTCGTTGCACTTACACACTCGCTTATAGCCCGGCGACAAAACTATCAAAACTACACCCGCTTCCCGCTGATCGCCAACTCGTTTATAGTTTCTAGTTTTACTCGTTCCACGTTCATCGTCGCCAATGGGACCACTGCCTTAGATAAAACTTCGTTCGTTGTAAAAATTCCAAGCAACCAACCATATTCTTTTTTTAATTAAAGGCTCTCATTATGATCGAATAAAAACTTGATCAAGATTGAATTTCCAGTGAAAAAGTTTAAGATAATTGCGTTTCCCTTTCAATTTTTCCATCGAAGAATCTTTGTTCGAGCTATTCAGTGGACAAGTTTGAAGTTATAATAACGTTTAGATTTGAAATATGAACGTTTAGGTTCTCACGTTACAAAGGGTCTTATAAATGAGCCATTTTATACCCTTGATGCTCACTTAACGCTATGATATTCAAGATAATTACGCCATTTAGCAATCTCTAATGCGCTACTTTGTGTCAAGTATTCAGTTTGAGTACGTAATAAGTAATATAGCTACTTAGGTTTTCAAGTGAATTTTCTTTATTAAATTCAGAACCATTTTCGGATAATAAAAAATGAAAGATATTTGTTTACCAATCAACATATCGCACAATTGAATATTTAGTTATTACTTTACTAGGCGGATGGCCTGTATTGAAGCAGCATTCTTCAGTTCCCAATAAGTCTTAATTTTACTTTGTTCATTTTAGATATCTTATATTTAATCATTTCCGTTGCTTCTCATGACAATCATTACAACAAGTTTATTTGTGTAAAGAGTCTTTATTAATTTATGATATTACTACAGAATAAGCTGCCAGGACGACATGACCACATAGTATGCGTTGGCGGGATAGTTTTATCACAAATCAGAGAGACGACGTGACAGGTGAATGTGAATGCACTGTAGAATATGACCGTTTCTACCACGCATACAAAAGAGGTATCAGCGCTCGGAAATTTACTCCAAGATGTAATGTTATAACATTTGAAATAAAAGAGTCTCTTTTTGTGTCGCATCTTTGTTTTAATACATGAACATTTATATTGTCAACCACATTTTAAAGCCGTTTTATTACAAACAGTGAAGTACAGGGTACATCGTAAACTCACACAATAACACTTTTTGGTTATTTTTGAGAAATCAGCATATATATTATGCGTATAGTTAAGTGCCAAACTGTATTTTGTACAACATTTAATTTAACCAAATAAACATTTGAATTGTTATTAAAAAAAAATACGATTAGACAAGAGTTTTTGTCTTTCACAAAGAAATGTAAAATTAAATATTTAACTGGTTTTACAACTATAAATCTCTAATTTATTGTCTTATTACTCGTATGTAGCCCGAATAGTAACTTTATAATCTTTATGCCTGATCAATTATGCGTCAGCCAGAATCTATTTTAGATCTTAATAGGTAGTAGGTACCAAAGCCAACGCATTAATACTAAATTGAACATTGTGTTTACCTTCATTATCACAATGATTATCCTGCGCTGCCTGGGGATTCGGTACTAATTCAACGCTAAATTTGGTTTAAGTAAGCGTTCGAATTATGAACCTAATGTAAATATTCCCTTGGCGACTAGAAAGCCTTTCGGCCGCTTACATTGTTACGGTTATCGTTCGGGGAATAAGTACCTAGTATAATTATTATATTATTTATTTAAATTGATGCCTTTTACGAATAGAGTTTATTTATAAATAAGAAAGTGATTGATATAATTCATTATTTATATACTACCAAAATTCTGCTTCAAATAAAGATAAAAAAGATGTTTTAAACGAATTAATTACAATTGCTTTAAACCTTGTTTAAAATATTGTACATAACATTTCTCTGGTTGAACTTAGTTTGATGTTTCTCTATGTTTTAAAGCCAACAGTTAACAAGCGTAGAACTAGTCCAAAATATTTTCAGAGTTATATTTTCATACCACAACAATATGAGTAATCTGCTTTTAATATTCAGTATGCAAAAAACGTACAAAAAGCGCAATAAAAAGAAACGTTTACTGCACAAAAAGTTCTTTATTCATATTTAAACATCGTGTTTTGCGTTGTTGTCGGATGCAAACTTTCATGCATAATAAATGGGACAGTTATGAAATCGCTTCAAATATGAGAGTGGTTATAGTTGAATATAGTTTTGTTTAAAATGACATATTTCGTCGTGGGAGTGGTTCAATGTTGGTGAGCAATGCGTTAAATTAATTGGTCTGAAGGGATCGATTACACAGCGGTGTGAGTTGCTGTCAGAGGTTCTCAGTAGGTTTGTATCGGGTCGAACACGATTTGGTAGTTGTTCGAATGCCTTTGCTGCACTCTGGTATGCTGTTCTTCGGACGAATAGCTTTGATGGAGGCTACATTATGTGTGTTTGTTAGCCTTAGACACCTAGAGGGTGTTGTTAGCGTGACGTGTATATCTGTGACTGTGTAAGTGACTGTCTATTGCATCTAGCTCCTTAAAGCAATTGCGTTTATCAAATCAAATTTTGCTTTATCAAATCAAGATTAATTGCCAATAGTTTGTGCTTCGTGTAAGAAATTGTGTAGCTTTATTATTTTAGAGCACGTGCGAAGCCGGGATGCTAGTATTTTTATAAACTTACTGATGTTACAGTAATCGGAAAACCAATACTATAGATTCCCAATGTTTGTTCTATTTTCGAAAAAAAAAAACCGTCAAACCGTTCTCAATCTCTAGAGCGGCCTGAAAGCTCTCAATTTCACAGTTCAGTTTTCTCACAAAAAAATGAGAAATTGGTGTCCAAATCTTAAAATTTAAAATGTAAATTCAAACTCAATTTAAAGGTAGACCGACGGTGGCGTGTAACCATGTTCTGGCTATAATTGACAGAGAACGGACGGCAACACAGCAACGCCTTTAAAAACTTCTTCCAACTTACCTAATAAGCTCAAGCACAAGTTTTTGCGCGAAATAAATTTTATGTCGACACACGCCGAGTCGCGGGCTGAAGCAAAGTTTCCGCGGTTTATAATAAAATTCGGGTTCATGTTAACACTCTACTTATACTTGACAAGTTTAATGAAGAGATGTTTGTAACTTTATCTTTTAGGTGTAAATATGTGTGTACTTATACTATATATTTACTTATGTAGAAATACGAGTATGATTTCAGGGCGCATTTCAGGTTAAACGACACGTACAGTTTTAGGTCTGTTAGACTTAGTACAATTAGAATCACGTCAAGTCAGAGACACTTAAGAGTGCTCAAGCTCAACAAACTCTCAACATTAGAATTTGACAATTCTAATGTTGAGAGTTTGTTACTTAGCTCACATCAAATATCAATAAGAAAGAAAAAAAGAATATTACGATAAATGATATTTTGATAAATAAGGGGATTAAAAACCATTATCAAGCCTGCTAGAGACTAATTGAGTGGTTTGATACCATAGTTTGGTCATATAGTTTGCACGAAAATAAAACTAAGGGACTGAGTGACTGAATAATAAGTTTTCTTGTTTAATATATTTTTTCATTTTTGAAATTGTTAAGTTATAGGTTGAATAATATTTGGTTTCACCACTCTTTCAGTGATTTTTGCAATAAAAACAAAGAAACTTAATGTAATAAGTGAAAAGTAGGTTGTTACGAAAAAGTACGAGTAAATTTACGTTTACATAAATAGACAGTAAAATGTTCTGTCAATTTACTAAGAGACAGTGTACGTGTTTCTAGAAAAATAGACAATATTTAACCGATGTATAACTCTCAAATCCAATTTTAATCTGATCAAATCGGACTGCTTGATAGTAAAAACATTTATTTAAAAGCCACATTATATTCCTGGGGAGTTTATTAAAGTGGATTTGAGAAAGAAAAGCAATCAGAAATATTTCAAGATATTTTATTGTAACAAAAGCAAATCTCGTTAAAGTCACTGGGGGCTTGGTTTATATGAAATTAATTTCCTTTGCTAAGTAGAACCTTGCCAGTTGCAAAGTATCTTACAATTTTAATCCTCTGAGAATAGAAATTGTAACTTATTTTACTTATAGTTTCAGGTTATTGTTTATTTTATGAAAGTAATAAGGTTATTTATGAAAGTAATAAGGTTATTTATGAAAGTAATAAGGTTATTTATGAAAGTAATAAGGTTATTTTTACTGGTAACTTGAATTTTAAGTTTTACACATTACAGCTGGCATTTGACCAGCGTGTCAACAATATTAATGTTGAGCATGCCTAGTCTGGAATTAGTTCTAAAGAAGGCTTCCGGTACACGCTGTTTTGCGAAAGACTTTTGAATTCGGGGTGGTTGCTAGCTAGTTTGAAGCTGTAAAATGTAAATCATTTTAAAACATACAACAAAACTTTAAAACAAACAACAGCAAAAAAAACTTAAGACAAAGATTTTTTTTATTACATATCATGAACGGTAAAAATATTGAAAAAATTGCTGTAAAACCGTCTAAAGCCTATGAATATTATGAATTAGAAAATAACTGAAAAGAACTGTTAATTAATATGTAATTTTTTTATTTTCATATTGATAAATCTGATTGGTGCCAAACAAGCTTAAATATTCTTAAGATGGCTCTTTAGAAGGTCTTTAAGCTATTTTTTCATTTTTATTATCCTATATGATCTATGACGAACAAATTGCAATTGCAAGACTTTAGCCATATCTTCGCCTTAACAAGATAAACCCATAAAATGTGTGCTTGCATTTGTTTTGTCTTGGTAAATACTTTGGTGCTACAACCGATCAAATTTTTACTAAAAGGATTTCAGATATAATTCTTTTTACTACAGATTTCGGGAGAGTAACGATTGATAAATAGGTTTTATATCTATGTAATATCAAATGTTTAATATATAGTTTGGGCTTAAATATTGAAATATGAATAGTGGTTAAATTCCCTTACTTTCGTTTAAAATGATAATAAATAAATAAATACTAGAACACATATCACACACGTGATACGCTGGTTAACCCCATACTGAACCATTTCTAGTTCGTATTATGTATGGTTGCTGACACAAGTGATATACTACATATTACATACAAACACATTTAACACCCAGACCGACAACCAACAAATTTAGTTCAGCATAAAGATGTTGGCCGTGCCAATGATGAGGTAGTCGTATTAAAAATACTATAGCACAAAAGGGCACGGATAAACGTATACTTGCCCAAATAAAAGCCCCCGATATCACAAAATCCCAATTTCATAAACAATACTTTATTAAATTTAAGATACTAACAGTGGCGTGTATTTATATTTATGAAATTTGCTATTTTGTAAAAAAATATCCGTATCTGTTCCAAAAACTAGCAGATATACCGCGCAAACACGTACTAAGACATAAATACAATTTGCAAGTACCAAGGTGTAGATTACAAATGCAGAGCTCGGGCCCACGTTCTATGGCTATTAAAATATTTACCAAATTACCAGACGACCTAAAGCGTATCGATAATATTAAAACTTTCCTAACAAATATAAAAAACTTGCTCATAACAAAAAGTTATTATACAATAGAAGACTTTTTAACTGACGGAACACTTAAAAAATCAAATAAACATTAACAGGGTTGCTCATTTCCAGTAAATAATTGCAATGCCTTATGGGTAATTATGTAACTGTAAAGTGACATAATATTGCAATAAATGGTTTGACTTTGACTTTGAAATTTCACTTATCAGTGCTAGTCTGCAGTAACTGCTTTCGCTCCTCCACAGAAATCAATCAACAAACTGCTAGGTCTAAAACTCCGATGCTCCAGTTAGAGTTATCGGCATGAAAGAGGCCATCCTGTGTCTGCAGCTAACTGTAGTCAGTACAAACAGTACAACTTGCTCACAACGTGTGTTGGGAACGACGGATTAGGTAAAGAGATGGTGATAGAAATCGCTTGCGACCGAATTAGAAAATATTTTTGTTTGGACCTAACTTTTGTCTATTGATTCTTTATGTTTTTACACGCTTTATATTAGCTTCACCTTGTTTGTTTGTAACCGACTTCTTTGGGCGCGATTTTGACCCACTTTAAACGGCCAGATTTCGTTGAAACTTTGTAGATTTATTGAGGATCGATGACAATACACTAATAAAATTATTACATTTTTTTGTATTTTTGTTTGTATGTTTATTTGTAACTGACTTCTTTGGGCGCGATTTTGACCCACTTAAAACGGCCAGATAAGCGTATTTTTTAGTTTTTTTAAACTACTATAATTATTTATTTTTATAAGTGTATTTATTATTGTTAGTTTTTAAATACTAAACAACAACAATGCATACGCTTGAAATAAACGGAATAGAAGAAACAACGCATTTCACTCGTGACCTAATCAATGAATGCTTTTGCTCGATAAGGAATTCTAAAATTACCTGACTAATGATGTTCGTTACATAGGGAAACTGAGTTAGTCCTATAATTTATTAACAAATAGAAGTGTTAGTCTAAACTACCCTTATAATGTTTGCGTAATATGAAATTAGTTTTCTACTGACGCGTTACTTAATTAGGTACTAAGTTAGACGGAGATCGTGTCAGCTACTAAAAAATACTTCTATGTAAAAAAAATAACGACGCTAATTTAATGAAATCTTAGGTTAAATTTCCCACAGTAAATGATTTAACACACACGGCTGGTTAACCCCATACTGAACCATTTCTAGGTCGTATTATGATTGCTAACACAACTGATATACTACATATACATACATACATACATACATATTATATATAGATACATATATATCGATACATATACACCCAGACCGACAGCCAACAAATTTAGTTCAGCACAAAGATGTTGACCGTGCCGGGAATCGAACCCGAAACCTTCTGATTGGCAATCCGTCATGGTAACCATCACAGCCACAAGGTCGTCAAGTCAAGTCGAAAGGCGTAATAAACGTAAGCTCCTTGTCTAAAATGCACTGCACACGTGTACCGCTGCTGAGCTTTCTGAGGCAAGGCTTATCCTAGTTTACAGGTGATACGAGAGAATTGCGCCTTTCAAAAAGAGATCGAATGCATTCCGAGTTGATAAATACCTAAGTTTAGATTAGCAGAACTGGCACTAGAACAACTTATCTTAAACGTTTAACGTTAGCGTCGTAATAAATTCAATAGATAGCTTGTTATGCGAAGAGTATTTTATTTAATATGTATTAGTATTAGGTACGAGTAATACTAATAATCAGGTGAATCGCGATCAAGCGCAAGCCCATAAAGTGTAAAAAAAAGAAAAAAAAAAACGTTTGTTTATTTGGAACTCTCCTCCTGAGTCTCAGTTTTCTACGAGGTATCAGAGTCAAAGAAGTTTATTGATAACAAAAGAGTTACAAGTCACACAATAACATTAAATATTAATCAATATAAATGTCCAATATAATTCAAATTTTAATGTCCATTGTAAATCAATTAATTATAATTTATAAATAAATAGTTCATACTACGAACGTAGACGTCAAATTGTTTTTGCATTCGAGGTCATCAAAAGAAGAGTAAATACAAATAGGTATTTTCTAGCTAAGCATGGCACACCTTAGACTACAGCGTAGCTTTACATCAGGCAAGTAGTCATACGTGAACCTATCAAGGGTAAAAAAGCACCTAGTAAGGGCAAAGAAAATTTCACAAATACGCACTAAGATGTGTTTTTGATTTATTATTAGTTTAATTATGTCAGTACAAATTATATCTAGTTACATATTGGTTATTTTTTGTCACTTATTAACAAAAAAGCGTGATAGTCTATTTAAATTTGGCACATATGCCCTATAGCCGCTATTTATGTTTTGTCACTTATTAACAGTTTAGATTTAGGCTCTTATTTGGCACACACACCTTATAGCCACTATTTATTTTTTGTCACTTATTGACAGTCTAGATTTAGGCTCTAATTTGGCACACACACCTTATAGCCACTATTTATTTTTTGTCACTTATTGGCAGTCTAGATTTAGGCTCTTATTTGGCACACACACCTTATAGCCACTATTTATTTTTTGTCACTTATTGACAGTCTAGATTTAGGCTCTAATTTGGCACACACACCTTATAGCCACTATTTATTTTTTGTCACTTATTGGCAGTCTAGATTTAGGCTCTAATTTGGCACACACGCCCTTTAGCCACTATTTATTTTTGTTACTTATTGACAGTCTAGATTTAGGCTCTAATTTTCCACACACACCTTATAGCCACTGTTTATTTTTTGTCACTTATTGACAGTCTAGATTTAGGCTCTAATTTGGCACACACACCTTATAGCCACTATTTATTTTTTGTTACTTATTGACAGTCTAGATTTAGGCTCTAATTTTCCACACACACCTTATAGCCACTATTTATTTTTTGTCACTTATTGACAGTCTAGATTTAGGCTCTAATTTGGCACACACACCTTATAGCCACTATTTATTTTTTGTTACTTATTGACAGTCTAGATTTAGGCTCTAATTTGGCACACACACCTTATAGCCACTATTTATTTTTTGTCACTTATTGACAGTCTAGATTTAGGCTCTAATTTGGCACACACGCCCTTTAGCCGCCCTACACAAGGCGTCGCCCGCCCAGCGCAGTTGCGTGTCTTTGAATATTATTAATGGATTCTAAATTGCCCAGCGTACTTCGCGACACACATGTCAATGGTGTCACTTTGGCAAATGGATTGAATTTAATATTGATACGGGGGAAAACTGCTCTCTCATACATGTTATTGCGACGGTTTTAGGCAGCTACGAAAAAGCGCTAAGCAGTGAAATTTTAAATAGCGTACCTTTTTTTTGACTACCTTGTTGGCGTTATGGTCTTTTTTACCATACCAGACTGCTAACCAGAAGGTCTCAGGTTCGATTCCCAGCACAGCCAATATCTTTGTAATGAACTAAAATTTGTTAGAGTCTGGGTGCTAAATATGTATTCATGTATGTTATATGTAGTATATCAGTTGTGTTAGCAACTATAATACAAACTAGACATGGTTTAGTATGGGCTAGCCAGCCGTGTGTGAAATGTGTCCAAGTATATATTTTAATATTATATTAATAAATATAATAATATTAAGAAATTAATGTAGAACTTCCTGCTAGTTTTGTTCCTAAAGTTAGTATTAACTACTTTTAGTACTTTAGTGTCTGTAGCGCCGCTAACTACACTTTAGTTCTCTCCATATCCGACGCGGTCATCAAGGTTAAGCAACAATCGATACGGTCAGTCTTTGGATGATCACATGCACAAGACTGTCGTTTAAAAATGGTATTTTATCTGGGTGTTACCGTGGTTCAGATGACACGTTAAACAGTTTTTTTTCAGACACGGCTGGTTAACCCTATACTGAAACATTACAAGTTCGTATTATGGTTTCTAACACAACTGATATACTACATATACATACAAACATATTTTATATAGATACATTTTTATCACCCAGACCGACAGCCAACAAATTTATATATAATTGGACACATGAAAATTTCGTTTATGATAAATAACACATACTCATTTGGATATCTTGGGATCTCCCTTATGAATCTATAGGTAATTAAGTAAAAGCGTTATGTGGATGGAAAGCTAGCCTAGCCTAGTTGGATTTTAATGTGCTTTAATTTAACTCTACTCTTACCTATTCGTTTAATACATTTCCACATAGTTCTATTCTGTTTCGAATATCGAAGCAATACATTGGCAGCCTTATTTGGCCGCTGTTAATTAATTTTTGATCGAAACCAAACTACTCTAAATTCAATTTAGCTTAAAGTTTTGATATGTATAACATAACACTCTGCAGAGGTCATTGACTGAAAAAAGTATGTAGGTACGAATGTGTTACTTTGGTAAACATTGTGATGCTTTTGTAACTAATAGACCTTTCCCACTATTATTGACTAAGACCACCCTACGATGTTACCCGTTTTTATCTGTTTAATAATTTATTATACATTAATAAAAATACAATCTGTAATATTATTATCATTATAATCTGATACGAAAACAGATCAAATACTAATTAACTAGATTGAAACTAAAAACTTTTCTAAAATTAACACATAAGCGAATAAAAACAAAAAATAATATGCAAATCTATTATATTGATTTAATATTTTAGTCTTTTATGTAAATTAAGTTTTAAATAAGTTTTTATTCAGTAATCCTTTCGTATTCAATTATAAAAATAGTAATTTTACAGGTTACAGTATTATTTTAGATACAATTTCCTTACATTCCAAATACCGTTTGAATCGGTTAGAAAGTGAAATAAAAACAAACATGCTTACATAAGATACCAAGACTGTTTTTGTTTTGAATGTTACGTCCATTAGAATTTCCGAAGTGGGATTCCCTCTGTAAATATTATGTTGGCAATCTAAAACAATTGAAAATTATTTATAAGTAAGACGTAGCCCTAGCATTTTGACGACCTCGTTGGCGTAATGGTTACCATGCCGGACTGCCAATCAGAAGGTTCCGGGTTCGACACACGGCTGGTTAACCCCATACTGAACCATTTCTAGTTCGTGTTATGGTAGCTAACACAGCTGATATACTACATATACATACATACATATTTTATATACATACATATTTAACACCCAGACCCACAGCCAACAAATTTAGTTAAGCACAAAGATGTTGGCCGGGCCGGGAATCGAACCCGGAACCTTCTGATTGACAGGCCGGCATGGTAACCTTTACGTCAACAAGGTCATCATCAATTTAAGATCTAACCTATTTTCACACCAATTTTCATCAAAATCGGTTTGGCCGTTTAGGCATGAACAAATTACAAACATACGCACACACAAACTTTTGCATTTTTTATAATTTTTGAGATAATTACCTAAGGGTGCGTCAATCTTTTTTTAAAATACGACGCAAAGGTTTTTAGATCGACTCCAATAGAATTTAAAGTACGTATACTCTATCTACTCTTGGTTTAGTTTAAAGATAAATAACTGTAGTATCCACTCGGCAAGTTGGGAATAAGCAATTATATTCAAAAGTCAGTCGTTCGACATTTGATCGAATTTTCTCAACTAATTCCGTTTTCCAAACCAACTTAATAATATAACTTCGTCGCGGAAATTATCGAACGCAATTTTGTTTATAAATGACAATTTGGAGAGTTGGTTTCAAACTTGAAGTAGGTAAAACCATAATTTGTTTTTTGATGTTCAACATCAATATCAGAGTGACGTTTATAAGATTAATTTGTTGAAGTTACACTTTGTTCGTAACATTGAGATCCGTCGACGAACAAAGTTCGTGTTTTCGGTTTTTTTTTTATTTACATTCACACACGGCTGGTTAGCCCCATACTGAACCATTTCTAGCTCGTATTATGGTTGCTAACACAACTGATATACTACATATACATACATATTATATATAAATACATATTTAAAACCCAGACCCACAGCCAACAAATTTAGTTAAGCACAAAGATGTTGACCGTGCCGGGAATCGAACCCGGAACCTTCTGTTTAGCAGTCCGGCATGGTAACCTTTATGCCAACGAGGTCGTCAAACAGTGATGCATCTGTTACGGAGCTGGGCAGGACACGTGGTTAGAAGAAATGACGACAGGTGGAGTAAAGCCGTTACCGAGTGGTGGCCGAGAACTGGCAAGCGAGGAGTTGGTCGTCCCGCAGCGAGATGGGTTGACAACATCACTAAAGTTGCAGGTGTTACCTGGACGAGGACTGCACAAGATCGACGCAGGTGACACTTGCAGAGGGAGGCCTATACCCAGTAGTGGCATAAAAAGGGCAGTCAATGATGATGATGATGACACTTGTTTAATCCAACCACGTTGTACTCACTGCTTTTCTGTAGAAAATATGTTGTGAAGCATGAGTATGTTTTTCGCTCAGAAAAGTCTAATTACAAGACGTTAAAGCTCAAATTTGCAAAGCATTCATTTGTTTTACGAGCTAGATAATACGAACTAATGTATACCTTAACCTCTGGAGAGTCTTGTGATCTACCGTTAGTGCGACAATAAAATGTACCAGACGCGTCCTAGTCCTATTAATGGTATTGCGGCCAATTATTATTGGACATTTATTATAGGGAATATTTCTATAACATACAAATATTTGGCCGCACTACTTTTAATAAGAGACGCGTCCGGTATATTTTATCGTCTCACACTAACGGTAGTTCACTAGACTCTCTAGAGGTTAAGGTTTTCTAGGCTTGTGCCATATAAAATAACCTACACTATCAAAAACGAATCACCCGTAAAACTAAAATAAAAACGGCTCATAGGTTTACTATCAAAAGCCCTTTGTAACATTTCACGTACGAGTAGTTCTCAAGAATGAAAAATGTATCTACCTTAAGCCGTACAACCAGGCATGTTGCCAAATGCACCCAACGCCTTTTGTCACTGCAAACAGAAATAATGTTCTGGAGTTAAGCACGGTAAAGAATACATTCCCCCAAAACCCCAACGACAAGCTTCGTTTTTATTGTAATGCAAATTGCTTTTGTTCATTGAAGTAAAAGTACCTTCTCAACTTTTCAAGGCTTTTACTGCTATTAATCAAAAGAACGGGGACCGGTCCCCGTTTATATCGAAACGTTATATTATTCCAAAAGGCGGGATTTCTATGTCAGATAAATATTTCTGTAGGACGCGTAAAAAGATGTACGAGCGAGCGCATTAGGGTTTTGGGTGCCGGCTCGAATGTGTATAAAATTAAGGTCTTTAACAAATTGCTGGACGTTAACATTGTTAAATATGTTATCTGTATATTCTTGCTAAGAATATTTCTCTGGTACTTTTATATGCATGCTAGCGCCTGTAGCTCGACTAGCTAAGGTGATCTGACGCGATCATCGAAGCTAAGCAACGGTCGATGCGGAGTGTTTGGATGGATGACCATGCAAAAGACTGTCGTTTCTAAAGTGGCATTTTCATCTGAGCGCTTCGTGGGTCGGATGACACGTTAAATTGTAGGTTAAAAAACACACATACTTATGCATTCATAATTTTAGTTGGATACTTAATGAGATAAACAGATGAATTATGTCAATACTTTTATTGATAGTGTACATAACGTATGTACGAGTACGTATAACTAGTTCTAAAAATGTCATTGTCACCGATATAAAGGATCACATCCAGGCACCAGTCAACAATAAAACCAGCTAATAAAAAAATAGATTAAACATAAAACCAGAAAATAAATTAATGCCATTTAGCCGCCATGATTAGGATGAAAGAAAAAAAACAAAATCGGTCAATCAGCCACCGCCGGTGTTCTTTTGTATCGAGTTTCCCTGTAAACATTGTCACATTGTCACATTTTCCGGACGGCATCCAAAAAGTAAACAACCGACCTTTCTGTTTGATATGCATAGAACAGGTCAGCACTAAATTAAAATTGCTTTTTCAATTCAATTGAAACTCTTTTTTTGTCTTCTATTGGTATGAATTCAGCTGTGAAGGCACGCGGCAAATGAAACCGTGTTCGTGAAAAATTACAATTGGCGCCGAACACAAAGGAAATAGGAAGTGTGTTGGGTAATAACGAGCATAGGAAAAGCATATTTTTGCTATTATATCGTGACTTTGTTGAACTGTTGAATTTTATTCTTGTTAACGAGCTCAAAGACCTAGTACGTTATAGAAGAAGTACCTAAAATAAGGTCTAAGAAGTACAAATAATAAAAATTAGAATTTAAAATGGTCTCGATTTTGCGTCAAAGTACTTGTTACAAAGTATATATATATACCAAGACTAGAAGTTATATAGTTAAGGTTTATTTGAATTATATACCTAAACTATAAGTAGTATAAAAATAACTAGTTTTTCTTTTGAGTTCCTCTAACTAATGTGAATGTAAAAACTATATTGGATCTAAAATGTATATTAATTTATTAGTGTATGTATTCTTCTAGTCAAGCCCTGTTATGTTCATTTAATACCTGTGTTAATGCAGTATTGAAAAAATATGTAATAATATGTATTCCAGCATATACTGGCGGTGACAATCTTGAACCGATATTTATCAAACAAACTATCACTCGATGTCGGCCCTACACACACAAACAAACACACACACACACAAGTCAACTGTTGTTCAAACATCGGCAGTAAAATTTTTTAAATGTATACAATGCTTACTTAATTGTAACTACCGCAAAAAAATTAAAGGCATGTCCGTTTTACGCAGAACGCTTATACAAAAAAAGTTTATTTGTTTACAACCTTAGGAAATTCGCGGAAAAAGTCTACTAAAAAAAATTCACACTTATATATTTCACAGCAGCTTACTAAATAACAACCGGCTAGTATTGAAGATAATAATGACTGAAGACCCACATTCTCTAAATAGCTTTACCTCGTCCACTTTCAAAGTCAACGCTGTATAACTTTTTTCATTATGGAAGAAAAGTTTCGAGGTCCATTCAAGGCGTGCTTGAAAGAACCCCCTTTAAGTACTACCCCGACGCCATCCGAAGAATTCTTACCTTATTTTTTACGCTATCTCGGCTTTATATGCTTCCGCCATGTCTAACGATGCCGATATTGCACAAAAGTGTCTCGGAAAATATTTTATTTTAATATTTCCAGAGACGTTTGAGTCTGTAAGTGTGACTTGAATATGCACGTACTCGTAGTATTATTTTGTAGTCTATGTGTTTTATATGTATGGGAAGACGTGCGTCTTATTTCTTACTCTTTTATTTACGATAAGAATTTTTAATTTTGGAAGCTTTTTCCTGGCGGTTAAGTGATGTTATTGTACGATGCTTACTCGTAGATACATTTTTATTCGTTACTTGTAGCGCCTCACGCTTCAGCTAACTAAGGAGATCTGACGCGATCATCGAGGCTAGCAGACAGCCTTTGGATAGGTGACCATGCACAATACTGTCTTATAAGTAGTATTTCTTTCTGAGCGCTACCGTGAGTCGTTTGATACGTAAATTGTAGGTCTTAGTACAAGCTGTCGTAAAGTCATGAAATCTCTCGACACCAGAGCTTAGCCACTAAGCTCATACGAACAAGAAAATTCGTTTCCTGTGAAAATCGTTTCATAGATTCTGTTTTGCTTGAAACATCCTTGAATGAGTCAGTTTAATTATGGAGATTCTAAATTCGAATTTGCTTAGTCTACTATAAATATTACTTTAGTTTACTATAAATATTAAAACTATTTATTATCAGATAATAAAATGTCAGATTACAATATAATGTCAAAAATATTAAATTATTCAAAATTATTAAAAATATTAAAACTGAAATTCATAACTATCATCATCGTTATTGGGTTTTTGCATCTTCGAGAGACGTAAACGTCCAAATGATCATTTCATTGACTTACAAGCTGAGAGTCACAGATGTTCACACTTCTTTATTTCTGAAGAGAGATAAAGTATCAAACCTCAATATAAAAGTTATAGGTTATAGAAAGCATTTTGTGTTTGTCTGGCTAACTGCCATTCTGAAGTCGAAACTCTGGCGCCAACTACCCCTCTCTGTATCGACAGATGCACTTGAGTGCTGGTCTAGCTTTCTATTAAGTACTGAAATTGTAGTAGGGAGCCGAAGAAGGTATATTTGTAGTATCTCAAGCGCGTATACCTTGAATTTTGAGTCACATGTCTTTTACATCATAGCCTAAGTTATAGCAGCGTACGTAGGTTAAGGCGTTTTTTTTTGTTGGTGGGACAAGTCTATTTGGAAGCCATTATTTGAGTACTTCTACAAAAAATAAACCCGTAATGTGCTAGAATAATAACATTTTAGCATCCCCCCTACTATTATAAACAAAATATCTTAAGTATAAGTAAATACTTAAAATGAATTAGACATTTTTATTGACACTTAATCGACAACACGAATATTGTAAAATAAAGTTTTTAACTTTACAAAAAGCATTCAGCGGTTGGCACAATATAACAACTTAACTATAAGTATTATAATAAAATGATATCCTATCAAACAGATCTTAATGTCTTTCAGGATATTATAGAAAACCTGTGCTTCAAACTTGATCGCAGGTATAGCAGGTTCCAACTAGAAGGCACCTCCACACAGATTTCGTTCATGAAAGTTTTTTAGCTTAAGCCTTTTCTCTGACACTTACTAACGCGTGTTGACGAGTACTAAAGACTACAGAAATCCTAAACAAACACTCCAGTGACAATGGCTTTTTGATGAAATTTCGCGTGAAAATAGGTTAGACCTTGGAATAACACTAATGCTACTTTTTATCCCGAAAAACTGCTATGGTTCCCGTAAAGTACGCAAATAACTCCAAATTGTCTCTTGGAGTCCAAAAATTTAAAATTCAAATGTTTGTGTGTGTGCGTGTATGTTTGATACTTCTTCACGCTGAAACGGTTGAACTGATTTCGATGAAATTTAGTACGGACATAGTTTAGAGTAGAGTAACACACATGCTATTTTTAACACAAAGCAACGCAGGTGACACCGCTGAGCGCAGTTAGTACAACATAAAAAAAAACAATCCAGAAACAGCAGGAGTTACCAAAATGTCCAAAAAAAATCATTAGGATTTTATCTACCTGTAATAAAGTAGAAATTCAGAATCCGTAATTTAATGGCTTTAGCAATATTTTTTACGATTATTTCCTCAGTTTTAGAGTCGTGAAATCCCAGTTTCCTCAACTCGTAATGAGTCTTATTAATATCCAATACGAAATTCTTTGTAAAAGAAGTCAGTTTCATTCTCAGTCTAGTGAAACGAATTGAAAAAGAAATTTGATGATTGAGACAAGTTCTTGATTTTTGTTTAACATACCTACTTTAAACTAAGACATTTTTAAAATTCATAAAAAAAATCTTTATTTTCGGAGTCAGTATTTTTACTTTAAGTATGTAATAAATTTTATCGAAATGTAACATGCAAAAACACATTTCTAAAATCACTTCATTAACTAAAAAAGTAAATCTAAAAACACCTTTTTACAAAGTAGCTTTACTTTGTAAAAAGGTGTTTTTTTGACTCTCAAAGAGGTTTCCGAAACACACCGACTTACGAGTAGATACTAAGCGACAGATTTTTCATCTTGATAGTGGTTAGTTAAGCAAGTACGAGAAAATGCTTTACCACCATGCTTTGGTTACCTGACGATGTGTTTCTTGAACGAAAACTCGAGCGCATCGGCGGGGATCGAATCCAAGATTCGCGGGACGCAAGATGGCCGCTCGTCTGACTGAACTGTCATCGTTGCAAACTCCAGCTGAAAAGTTGTTACCGAAGATTTCTTTTAACAGTTATTTAGTAAGGAACTTTTATTTTTTTCAAGCCGTGTATACGTGTTTAGGTGATTATGACGGAAAACAATATTTAGTTCTTTCACAAGGGTGACATTTTATTAAAACCCTGTATAAAATAAAATAAATGATAAAGAAAAACAATATTTCGTTCTTTATCGGTGATAAATAAACGGGATTACCGTCACAGAATAACAGGCTCTATGGTGATTATTTTTATGGCTTCCTATCGGACGCTCTCTGTGGCCCAGTTCGTAGCTCGCAAGTTAATCTGCGGAACTTATACCACCTGACCCGCTACTACTCGAGCCAAATACTGAGGGTTGGGGTGTAGATATAGCGGATGAGATGGTATCATAATTCTTAATTCATTTATGATGATCGCGTAGTACTCGTACTTCAGTCAATGTCTGTCTTTTTCCTGAGCCGTCCTTCCAGCCTTGTCTTCTTGCCCTTATCACTGTATTGCTCATTGTTGTAGATGGGGCAGTCGACTTGACCAATCACAACGGGTAGATTTTGGTACGCATCACTTGTGCCAATCGCGTGCAATAATTATAATCATTTATTGATAATTTAACATGTCTCTCGTGAACTACACAATTTGCATAAATATCACGTTCTTTGTATGTCCCCTTACTTGTTATTTCATTCTATTTTTTTTATTCTTGTCAAAACAGTAAAAAATATGTATATATAAAACTTTTTTTGACCAAAATATATTTAGAGACTTAGAGTGTCGATTCAAACTTAATGTCATAATTTAAATAAATAATAAAAATTGAAAAAAAATTTTTTTAATAAATAATAAAAATTGAAAAAAAAATAATTAAATAATAATAACTGGCGGTCGCGCTAATTAACAGAATACGAGTACATTATCTGTGAAAATTTAATCTCTAGTTATCACGGTCCATGAGATACATACAACACACGGACAGACAAACAGACATACGAACAGCGAAGTCTTAGTAATAGGGTCCCGTCAGTACTGCTTGGGTGCGGAATCCTAAAAAATAGGGGAGAATATGCCAAATTTATCCGCTTACACTGCAGATGTAGCTTTACTGTAAGTGCAATTCCAAAGGGCTTGCAATACGCGTAGAGAAACCAGTCTAGTGCCAGCTCATTGTAATAAAATGAATGGAGTCTACAGCTCATGATTAGAATACAGATAAAATCTCTTGGCTCGCGTTCGGGAAGAAACATTACTGCTGAATTGTTTTTTAAGTCGTTATGGGACTATTTTTCTTTTTAAGACTGAATTTTCTAACAGTTTGTACAAGTTTAAGTTCATACATTTTTCATGTTTTTTGGGATTCAATTTCACATATACACTTATATTATTACACCTCGTCTTAAGTTCTTTCCTTGTCTAATTTCTTAGAATTGGTTGCCTGGAAGAGATCGCTCTTAGCGATAAGGTCGCCAGTTAAGGCACTAGCTTGTAAGTTATTAATGTGTTCTCTGTAATTTGATTATATTGTGAGTGTTGTGTCAATAAAGTGTTTATCTATATATCCATCTACATAGATCAAGTTGCCATATTTCTTAATGGATTAAAAAATACAGATTGTGTATATTGCCAAAGTCTTGTTTTTTATTATTTATAATTTAAAACAGATTCACAAATAAGCCGAAATGTGTATGTCAACGGGGAAAGTAAATATTTTAATATTAAGTTAAACCTTGCCGATACATATTATGCATTTTTTTATGATGGACAGGCAAGCGCTTGATCGAAACTCACCTGATGTCAAGTGATGTTGCGATCTAGGGTGGAGCGCGCTTGCCTAGCGCGCTCCGCCCTAGTTAAGTCCTAAGTAAGAAACCGATTCACTCTCGCCTTGAAGACAGTAAGGTTATATATAGTTCAGAGGGAACAGGGATTCCGGCAATGAGTTTCACAGTTTAATGGTCCGCACAATAAATGTGGACGCGAAACGCTTCGTACGGATTTTTGGAAATGATGAAAAATTATACAAACTAAAACAGCAATGATATAAAATACACTCGTATTCTATAACTTTTAGTCTCATGTGTAACTGTCAGTTGCCCTGCAGTTAATTAAACACGAGTGTCAGAGGTAGAAACGTCGGATTTAATCATCATTAGTATCTTATTTCCACAATAATAATACCCTTCTGATAATGACAGTACGTCGAAACTCTGAATTGACGTGAGGGATTTACACGATAGAAATACGAGCACAACATTACGAGTTCGTAAGGGCACCATCTGTTATGCTTGCATAGGATAGGTAGAATAAAATGTGTTATTTTTTAAATTTATTTAATACTAAATGTTCTGTGAAAATTTCAAGTGATTGCTGGTTATCCTTATTAATAATGAATAAAAAATAAAAAAGATACGCATATGGTTTGGGAACTCCCGTTAATATTTACATTTTCTTATTTATAGTATTTGTATACATTATTTGTAAAGATTTCACTTTGCCAGCTATACGAGGTACAGGTCAGACAGTCAGGCAGTGGAGACACATCGGTCACATGTGTAGTTTATGCAAAATATTGTTTATTATGTTTAATAATAACGTGTTGCTACTTTGAAAGCAAAAATTTTGCAAAATCGTAGTTTATTTCATTATATTTTTTTTACTATTGTGAGGTATTTAATTTGATTTATCTTTTTATGTATTAAGAAAATTAATTTAGTAAATTTTTATCTTTTCTTTATATAATAACAAACGTATACTGGCATTGTTATTTAGGTTAATTTGTCATTTAACCAAAGAGATACTATGGTTGCTAAAAAAGTATATATTTTTAAAGCTAAAAATTTAACAACGTCGTAAATATTAAGTACTTGATAATACCATAGCAATGCTTCAGAAGTTTAATTTCTACGCGTTTGCTAACTGATATAAAGTCTACGGCTAACTACTTGTGAAAATATTTCAACAATTACTCCGGTCTGTTTGCTCAGTTTTGTTTGCCTTGTCCGGGATCGTGCCCGAATAATGGTGAGCGTAGCATGTGGATATATTTATTTAGCAAAACGTGTCGTGCGCTGTGTGTGCCAGGCCTATGTGCCAGGGATGTTAATCTGTTACCTTTCAAACATCAATTGAAAATTGACATACCGAAAAAATGCTTTTTTATTTTTATGAGATTTTTAATTAATAACTAATTTTAATGTATGTGATTTATTATTAATTATTAACAATTAATTTGTTGCTAACACAACGACAGACGCTGATTAAAAACTTTAGAGACTAAATCTTGGCTACTAAGCTCGTACGAAGAAAATGCATTTCAACGACGACCTCGTTGGCGTAAAGGTTACCATGCCGTCTGCTAATCAGAAGGTTCCGGGTTCGATTCCCGGCCCGGTCAACAACTTTGCGCTTAACTAAATTTGTTGGCTGTGGGTCTGGGTGTTAAATATGTATTTATATATAATATGTATGTATGTATGTATGTATATGTAGTATATCAGTTGTGTTGGCAACCATAATACGAGCTAGAAATGGTTCAGTATGGGGCTAACCAGCCGTGTGTGAATGTGTCCTAATATTTATTTATTATTTATTTAAAATAAGCTTATAATAAGCTTATAAAAAATACCTTTTACCAATTTATAAGTAAAATGTTATAAATTAGAACTATAATAATGTTCATTGTAAGCTAATTGATGCTATATTTAAATTAACTTTTCTTAATCTTGGAGAGAATTGTGATTGTAAATGTTAAATATGTTCACTAATTCTTGGCCCGAATAAATTATTTTATTATTTATTATTACTAAATAATGGGATGGCTTATTGTCTGATAAGAATATCAAAAACAGTCTTAGGTTTGTCTCTTACTCGTATTTTATTATACTCGTGCTAATTCAAAATCAAAGTATTTCATTCCAAATTTGAATTTAAATCAACTATCTATTAGTATGTAAAATCTTTATAGACCTCAGCTGGGTATTCAAGCTTAACTAAGCTCTTTCATTAATAACTCTGTAATAGCTATATAATAAACCTTCAATAATATTACATCTTACTCCTACTACAATTATTCTTCGTCTGATGAAACTAGTTAATCCTTAAACTTTGTAAAGACTTGTCTGACTACTTTAATCCCAACGTGGAGTATCGCGAAACAATAGCGAGTATTTCGAGTTGAAAAGCGTATTACGTTATGATAATCTCTTGAACGCGAGTACGGTATGCGGTTTTATGTAGTGTAGATTGTTTCGTTGTCTGTGTTTTCTTATCTTGACATTTTGGTGTATTACATATACCGCACCATTTTACTTTGCAATAAAATGACGATGTTCTGAACTTTAATATGATTTTTTGTACTCATCAATAGTAATGAAATCAGTTCTTCTATCAAGATATGTTACAAAACTATTATAAAGTTTTTGTAAGAGAGATATTTAGAAATGAGTAACGTGCTATAGCTATTTGATTGGCGACGACCTCGTTGGCGTAAAGGTTACCATGCCGGACTCCTAATCAGAAGGTTCCGGGGTCGATTCTCGGCACGGTCAACATCTTTGTGCTCATCTAAATTTGTTGGCTTTTGGTCTGGGCGCTAAATATGTATACCTTCATAAAGAATGTATGTATATGTAGTATATCAGTCGTGTAAGCAACTATAATTTAGACTAGAAATGTTTAGCTTAGGGCTAACCAGCCGTGTGTGAAATGTGAAAAAAATACAGTAAAGTGTTTTTTTATCTGTAGTGTATATGACAAGACGTGCAATTTAAAGGAAACACATTTAAAATAAATTAAACACATTTCATTTCAACAGCTACTTTCCGATTTCCTAAAATATTGCAATGCCCCAAACACACAATGTAATCAGATGAATATTATAGTTTTCCTTACCGTAAGCGGAATGGGCCGAAAACGGTAACCCACCCTGCAAACTCACATATATAAAAGTGGTAATTTTATTGAATCAGCGACCAACCGCACACCTGCAAAAGGGCCGTTTGTTCACAAACGCCTATAAAAATAAAAACATCGACCGCGTTCCGACAATGGAGAGGGCTGATACTTCATGTAATGGCGATCTAATGGAGGCTTTGATAAAATAACGGCAGGCGATTCGAATGTCAATTTTGGTACGTTTATTCGATACGGAAACGATGGCAATGCGTGGTTCAATACAGGGTTTTCTGATATGAATATAATATTGTTGTATATTGTAATAAGCTGCCGCTATCAATAGTATAACTGCCGGCTATCAAGTTTAGAAGAAAATTAAAATATTTTTTTGAAAATAATCTATTCTATTCCCTGAATGAGTACATGACAGCTCAACTGATAGAATTTACATTTTCATATTATTTTTTTTCTATACCAATATTACAGAGAGAAAAAGTATGATTTTTGTTTGTTTGTTTGACGCGAGGCTCCGAAACTACTGGACCGATTTGAAAAATTATTTCACCGTTGCGAAGATACATTATCCCCGCGTAACATAGGCTATAATATTTAGTTTATATTTACAACTTAGATCATTATAAAGCCCGTGCAAAGCCGGGACTAGCTGCTAGTATTTTATAATTTTAGTCAAATAAATTTACCAATATATACAACAGTATTGACACTAGCTATAAGATAATTATTAAGGTTGACATTGTAATTTGTAATTTGACTTATATATGACGCGTCGGTGTCATAAGGTGAATAAATATATATTATTGACTTTAACCATTTTTGAGTGTGAGCTAGATTTACGGCTAAGCTGACATAACTAAATGAATTGGCAAATGACTGTTGTAGAAAACTTTGGAGCCCTGGAATTCTTATATGGGTTAACGATTGTTGTTCCGAAACAAACATCAATCTTTGATTTTACTTACCCTATGAAATTGCCGTACTATGGGGCGTTTTATAATTGTTTAGTAAAATTTAAAATTACTCGGTAAGTACTGAGTAATACTGTAGTAGTAACTACTTACAGAAAATTGGTTTTAAAAGTTGTAAAGAAATATTTGTTACGTCGGTCAAATAATTAAGACTGTATAAGTTTTGTCTGGTTACAATAGAAAATTATTTCCATCTTTCTTCTAAAAACTATATTATAAAACACTAACAGTGCTCTGCGGTGTTACCCGCTATAATCCAGGATAAAAGAAGTTCATGCGGGATAAAGATATCCTATGTGTTAATCCAAGGTCTGACCTATATTCATAGTAAATATCAGCAAAATCAGTGCGGCCTTTGGAGCGTCAAGGAGTAACATAGATTATTTAGTTATTAGCGTATCCCACGGAAACCACAATTGTTTTCGAGACACAAGTAGCCTATGTGTTAATCCAATGTCTAGCCTATCTTCACGTTAAATTTAATCATAATCAGTTCATCCGTTTGAGCATGAAGTAATATACATACTCGTATATACATACACATACAAATGATAAGGAAGGACATTTCTGAATTCAGGCTATTTTAATTCACCATTTCACATGACCCTGTATGTTTACCTAGCACTGAATTCCGTTTGAAATAGCCTCTCACCAATATCCGATGCCGTGTGAGTTTGCTCCATCTACTATAAAATTCTGAATATTGAGTGAAATATTAGTTTCGTGGACGAAGCCGATTTAGTTTAAAAAGAAGGCGCTTTAGAGGTATATAGAAGCGATTCAAAGGATTTCCAAAAAGGTTTTAGTATTCGAGATTCAAACGATTTATAAAAATGTAATATTGTTGTAATTATTAAACTTCCAAAATAACGAGTAAGAACAAGTTTGGCTTGAAGAATTTATTTTAAGTGATATAAAAATATTAATTATTTTTCCAAAAAAAAGAATTACATTTTTGTAAGTTTATAATATCTGTAATAATGAAACACAAATTGAGTACCTCCATTTTCAAGTAATTTAAAAATATAAATGACTTTAATAACATGAATCTATTTAGAATGCTGATTCAAATTACGAGTACTATTAAGAAATATATTTGTTAGATCCCAGTAAGCGTAAAAATACATTTTTCAAAAGTATCGTGGGCTGCTTATGCTTTATAACTGTTACGGCGTTCCTTTAATATTTATAACGAGCCAAAATAAACTATTTTAATAAAGTAATATTAAAAGCCCTTGTTGGAAATCCGTCCTTCGACTACGGATGTGTGGATCCTAAACTGATTGCACGGAGGGTGGAGCGTATATTAAAACACTTAACGTACAGTGCTGAACTAAAAGACAAGTTTACTTGTGGATAGAAAGGTTATAAAATGAACATCTTATTCTAACTTAGGAAACGCGGCGGGCAGCGCTTGGGCGAGCGCTCAGAGACTAGGATTGGAACTTAACTCGCTCCTGTTGGAGCCGCACTCTATATAGCCGTTGTCGCTCCCCACCGCTCGCAACACTATGTTGGGCATTTCCACGAATCGCATCTGTGCCGGCAGGCCAATGCCGAACCCATAGAATTATGCTAAGGCAACAATTAGTCGGCGGGGTGTCAAAGAAACTAACCCATCATAAAATAATAAAGCCTAACTAACATCCTAATACAAAGAAATGGAGAACAATATCTTTTTAGAAATTGCCTTAGCAATAATTATAAGGTTCGAAACATTAAAGGCCCAACATGTGCGCGCTATTCTTAAAATTATTTTATAACTAAGATACATTCCCGTGGGAACTTGCTGCGCTTTCCAACATTTCTCCCCCCTGTAAGAGGGTTCAGCCGGTTACATCACTAACGGAGGGAAGCACAGCAATCTTAGCAACAGGTCTACGTATAATTCCGTGCGAAGTACTGAGTCCGGTCATTCATACGTTACTACCATTATACCTTTATTACACTGATTACGCTTACTATAATTATGTATTAAAATCGCTTGATAACCTACAGCTGATACATAGTAGGTACATCGCCTACACGGGATTATCCGTGGAACACCGCTTATTTCTATTTAATTATAATTTTCTGCTTACACTACGACTTATTCTACACAAAGTCCATTAACACACGTTACACTTGCACATAACCTTCGAAGTGTAGCCGGGTAGCTTGTGAGGGCGCTTGCTGGATTTGTCCAAACAGCCGATGATCCGCATCTTCATGCAGCGGCGCTCGTCGCTGCCCGCCGTAACCCGACGTGTGTAGGAATCTCTCGCGTAGTGCTCCGAAAGCGGTGTGTGGTAGGTTCGTTACCGGGGCTGGTGACATCTGTAGACCGCAGACTCGCTGACCAAATATCTTTTCTGACATTGGATTTTACAGCATCCTGTTTATTTGTGGTGTCACATAGCATGCGTGGTGCCACCTGTCTGCGTTTTTTTTCACGGTGAGTTCTCTTGTAACATGGTTTGTTTTCATCCATAGCGCCTGTCTGAGATCCCCGTTTTCCGCTCTCTCTTTGTTATGGCGCTGGCGCAATCATATGATCGCGAGCATTTGCACCGTAGCTCGTTGCGTTGTGGCAGCACTCTCCTTCGCAAAGCTGTGTGACTCGTCGTGCAGAGGCGCAGCGATGGGTGTAGCAGGCAGACTCGTAGCGTGCCTCATTCGCAGCATAGCTTCGTAGGTGACCTCGATGACGTCACGCTCCGTCCTCCACATCTGCGGATCACGAAGAAAAGAGAAGCCAGAATACCGTTCTCTACCATGTTGGATACAGTGCAACCTAAACGCATAGTCAGCCGAAATTTCCGCTGATGGAAACCGGCGCCAGTTGCTTCCATGTGACTCATACCTAGACCCAAAACAATACTCTAATTGGTCTAAAGGCCTACTAATAAGATCTGAGTGATTGTCAATATTCAAATGTGCTATGGGAAATGAAAACTGGTCTTTTTCTCCACAATGGTGATTTCCCCTGCACAGATGGTACTCGCATCTTTGATCAGATATTGTATAGCGGTTTCCCCGTTCGTCCCACCGTAATTCCATTGCATCCCAGGCTCTTCATTCATCCGAGTGAAACATTGTTGCGGTTGTTCGATAGGACTACTTACCATCGGCTGTGTTTGCCATTCTGGAACTTCATAACCTGATAGCTCCGCGATCTGTGTGTAATCAACACTAGCCGTTGAGTCTGGACAATCGGTGATCGCTACTACAGAAGTGGTTTTCGTTATACACTTACCTCGATCAAATACAAAATTACAATTCACTCGCTCGGATTCATTATTCTTCATACCTGTTTCTCACCTGGGCATGTCGTTGCGTACCTGGCACGTGCTCTTATCAATAATAACTTTATGTGAACTCACCATTAGCCCACTAGAACAGTTTTCTTTAACATAGGCATCGTCATTAGCACGCGCAGTTTCCATAGCTCGACCGGTGTCTAACACCACATCAGTCGATGCAATTGGATACTTACATTGATCCAATAGGATAACGTTGGGCAATCGCTTGGACCGTTTAGTCCGCGTCTGCCTCGCCTCATCACTCCTCTTCGTTATCCCGACGTTTTCTGTACTTGGGCCTACTTGCCCCATGCAAATAGCGACGTTGTTGATACTAACCATCGATTCGCGTGAAGCATACCTCACCGAGATTACTTCGTTGCTATCACTATCATGCGCATGCATCGTACATTGACCGCTGTCGAATACGACATCAGTAGGTTGAATTGGACCCTTACCTCGATCCAATAAGATAACGTGTTGCATCCATCTAGACCTTTCCTTCTTTTCTCGTGTTGGCTGCAACATTTTTTCCGTTATCTCGTCACTGTGAGCAGGTGCACCTGAATTCTGACTACTTACCGATTTAAACGGCAGATTCTCGCTATAGTAGTCGCTGCCACGCGTGTAACTTACAGTTACCGATGATCTCATTTGGTCTGAACATACCAGTCGCTCTGTCTCGACCGCTGGCTTATCCCGACGCTCCACCGAACGCGTTCCAGCACGCAGGTTGCCGCATCTACGTGTCCCTTTTTCAAGAGTGACAATTTGACTACTTACCGAATCATCAGTCGGACTTCCATTGTAGTCGTCACCGACACGTAGGCACCTCGTACTCGCCAGAACGTTTACCTGTCCGGTGTCCAGCGCAACCCTCGAGATGTTGTTTTGCTCCACCGAACGCGTTCCGGCACGCAGGTTGCCGCATCCACGTGTTCCTTTTTCAAGAGTGACAATTTGACTACTTACCGAATCATCAGTCGGACTTCCATTGTAGTCGTCACCGACACGTAGGCCCCTCGTACTCGCCAGAACGTTTACCTGTCCGGTATCTAACGCAATACTCGAGATATCATTGTCCAGACTAACATTATTGATATCTTGTCTGTGGCTGCTAATATCTGGCGGTTTTACACTGACTTGGTGCTTTATGACTCTACTCACGATGTTTTTGGGCTTTACCGAATTATCACTCCGACCAACGTTGCTCTCGATGTTGACCTTCATGGGATTACTACGGGAACGGTTATCTGCTGTGAAACCATCCACTACGATCACGGCCTGTGCTGTACCATCGCAGTCTGTAGGGGAAACCACCTTGCGGCTCACTGACCCGTTTATAATCTGCCCGTTGCAATTACTCCCGCTACTATCAACATCACACAAAGAAGCAACTGACTCACCGGTCATCCATCGTTGGTCGTCTCGGCTGCCTCCGCGTTCCCGGTTGTCCCGCTCCACCGGTAGCGGCGCGGCTCTCTTCTCGTCGCTACTCGCAGCGTGACGGAGAGCGCCATCTTCCGACGCCGCCGTGGACCTCGCCTGCGCATGTAGGTCCACTCGTGTGTCACCACACGAAGATTGAAGTTCCTTGGTTCCTTTATCCCAGCGTATGTGGTTTTTATCCTGCCTCACATGCCCCTTATGAGTAGGTCGACACGCTGAGGAACCTAGTCCGACCGCCACGTTTGTCTGATATTTGTTGATATCTTGCCTTAATACTGACATATCATTTTTATCGTATGTGCGTTCTGGCGCGCCCTCTGTGCTCGGCACAGCCATTCCGGGAGACGCCACACATGACACAGCTTCTACATCCGGTGCACGCTGAAGCGTCGTATTCACTGTCGTAGAATTTATCTGCTGTGATGTCAGTGATATTGTAGGTACCCTCTCGCTGTCATTGATGTTTGCTTCGATTTCTGATACTGCCAATTCCGTTTTTCTGAATTTCTAACCGTTGTAGCTCTAAGTTTTCTTTCTCCTGCAAGTAGCGAAGTCGTCTTTCGAGTGCTTCCATTTCGATACGCGCAATCTCTTTTTCACATTCATAATGAACTTTCAAACATTTCTGTAAGTGGCTCAATCTTCTGCTGCTTCGAGACGACACGCGGCTGGAAGGGGTGCTACATCGTCCCATCTGCACTGAAGACATGCTCGGATCTTGTGTATACGAAGTCTGAGCAAACATGTCGCAACGTGTTATTTTACTTAGCGGCTTACTGTTACGCGGTTTTCTTAGCCAAAACACAACATAATTGACAGCAACGCGATAGTGTTCTGTCCATTTGCTATTTCACTTCACAAAGGCTTTCAGTTCACACACATGTCAATGTCTAACACTTACTCCACCACGAACTTTTGGATCCGGCTCGAAACTGTTGGAAATCCGTCCTTCGATACGGATGTATAGATCCTAACCCGGTTGTGCGGAGGGTAAAACTTAAAACACAGATGACTATTTAAAAGACAAGTTTACTTGTGGATTGAAAGGTTATAAAATGAATATCTTATTCTAACTTAGTTAACGCGGCGGGCAGCGCTCAGGCGAGCGCTCTAAGATTGCGATCAGAACTTAACTCGCTCCTGTTGGAGCCGCACTCTATATAGCCGTTGTCGCTCCCCACCGCTCGCAACACTATGTTGGGCATTTCCACGAATCGCATCTGTACAGGCAGGCCAATGCCGAACCCATAGAATTATGCTAAGGCAACAATTAGTCGGCGGGGTGTCAAAGAAACTAACCCATCATAAAATAATAAAGCCTAACTAACATCCTAATACAAAGAAATGGAGAACAATATCTTTTTAGAAATTGCCTTAGCAATAATTATAAGGTTCGAAACATTAAAGGCCCAACATGTGCGCGCTATTCTTAAAATTATTTTATAACTAAGATACATTCCCGTGGGAACTTGCTGCGCTTTCCAACAGCCCTCATCTAAACAATTTCTTTAGCATCTGCTAGAGAACAGACAAAACATTATTAATATAGATATTAGCATTTTCATTTCCAGGATCTTTGTTCAGTCATATCTTAATTAAAGCTATTTTAACTAAAATGTTTAATAATCTTCTGTCGGTAGTGAGAATACAAGTTTTTGTATCTTTATAATTATTGTTATAATAATAATAGCTTTTATGATGGTCGCTGTTACGTGAGTCCAAGTTTTGCTATATTTCTTTTTCTCTCTCATATCTTCTATCTGCAAGCTGTTAAATATCAAAATGACGAGTAAGAAATAGTTTGGTTTGAAGAATTTATTTGAAGTTGAATGAAAAAAAAAATTTATAAAAAAAATAACAATTAAATTTTTGGAAGTTTGTAAAACCTTCATCTAAATTATGAAAAAAACAGATTTAGTACCTCCTTTTCCAAGTATGTATCACCGTTGTCTCTGTGAGAAAATGTGTTCAGAGTAGTTGTTATTGTAAAAAATAACTCTATCTTTTTATATTTTATTTTTTTGTTAACCTTGGGTCAATCAGAGAAAAAAAAACAGATTCCGGTTATTCCAGACTAAGCACGCTCCACTTTAAGACATAGTGTCGCTAGCCTTTAGGTTCCACGCCGTACTCGTCAATTACCTAGATGTAATGCGTAAATAAAGAGAATTTTGAGAATCGATCCACAAATGGCTGAGAAATCGGTGAACATACATAAAAAAAAAAAATACATACAGTCGAATATATAACCTTCTCCTTTTTTGAAGTCGGTTAAAAATAAGAAGAGTTCCCAATTTCAAGCTCTCTAAGCAAAAGCATTTTATTCTCAAACTCATACAGCCAGTCTCTTAGTTAATTAACTTCATTCAGCCCCATTGTTTTCGCGTTCTAGCTCCGTCTGCACACGCTAGTGTTCCTCTGCCAAATGACCGTAATTTTTCCGTTTTTAACTCGATTATAGGGACAATTACTTTGTAGAATTGTTTACAGTTTGTGCATAATTAAAGTTGTTCACATATACAGATATTCTTTTATAATGTAGAAGAATATGTGAACTAGTTAAAGTTGATCACACATTCTTCTATAGCATAAGCAGCCCACTATACGTTCCCACTGCTGGGACTCGGGGCCTTTTCTCACAAGTAGAGAGATATAGGCCATAATCCACCACGCTGGCCAAGTGCGGGTTGGCGGACACACGTCTTAGCATAAGCTTAGCATGAGCAGCCCACTATACGTTCCCACTGCCAGGACTCGGGGCCTTCTCTCACGACAAGAGAGATATAGGCCATAATCCACCACGCTGGCCAAGTGCGGGTTACCGGCCACACGTCTTCGGATATTGTGGTCCTCAAACATGCCGGTTTTCTCACGATGTTTTCCTTTACCGTAAAGCGAGTGCAAATCCTCAAATCATTTGAAAAACAAGTCATTGGTGTAGGGCCGGGATAGAACCAGGGGCCGTCTTATATTCTTCTACAATATAGACTGATAACAACTTCATACTAATTCGGCTCATTTATTTGTAGTAACAAAATATTAAGTTCCAAAAGTATAATTGCCTGTCTGGAGTAAATAGAATAATTAAATTAAACTTCTAGACATGACCTTCAACAGTGAAGTTGAAGACTAAGAAGAAGAGAATTAAATTATCTTATTTAGATTCAAATACCCATTTTATTCAAAGTCGATTGTTTAAATGGTAATTGGTTAAACTTATAAACTTTGTTCATAATCAACAATAAATATGTGTTAACTTTGGCAGCATTACATTTGAATAAGTTTTTAAAATATAAGAATTAAATATATATTTTTATAACCCGTGTCAAAACAAGTATAAACTACAAATTTTAGAAACTCTTCATCTCGTGGTAGCAGCCATCAACAATTAAAAATAATATCGCCATGTACATATATATTCTTTTAATTAATCAAGTAATTAAAGTTCGTCATCCACAATTTTGTGCGGCTGACATTTCAGATCTCTATTTTCAACAAACATGGCTAAAAACTCTTTCGACTAACATACCTTTCGATCAAAAAAATAAGAAATCAAAATTGGTTCACCCGTTTGGTACCACAAGTAGATACACTTTTATAATACGCTGCCTTTTCTGTGTCGGGGATTAGTAAGAGAGCTGTAATAATAAATAAATAATAAATATAATATGTTATACTGTACAGTAGCCACTAATATTTTAGTCAAAAGCAGTTTTGTAATAGTCACTAATATTGTAAAGACTCTCGTTTGCCTTGGAGCAAAGCTAGCCAGTGCCTCTTGCTTCGCCCTATTACAACAGGGTACATGTAACATAGCCTTATGTCATACATGTGTTGCAAGATAATAAATAAACTATAATTATTAATTAAGTTAATAATGATATGTTAGCATTCTCAGCGGAATAACTCTGAAATATTGATTGTACTTCCGCTGTAATTTTCTTCCATCTACAAGGAATTTCTACGAAGGAACGCGAGTCAAAAGGCTCTATATACCATTTTCGTCATACTTAAATCCAGAGATGAACCCCTAAAACCGACAAGCGTCTGTTTTAGGGGAACACGCAAACAAGTTTTAACAGTTTATTCAAGGCTCAGCCCGCAAACGTAGCATTTCACATTTTCACATTTTCAACGAAATTATTCCATCTGCCTTTATAACGTCAACACGGAAATTGTATAGCGCTGTTTTTTGGTGTTTCAGTATTATGGAAAGTCAGTTTGTTTAATGTTGTTTGGGCTTGTTAATTTTTAAACAATGAAACCCACAAGCTCTGAATCAAAATAATTAATCTGTGGGAGCTTACATATACTGATTGTTTTTTTGACCTTTACAATTTGACGCATAAGTGTGTGTGTATATATTTTGTGTGTTGAAAACTGTGTTCGGGATCTATTTTTGATGAAAATCAGTAATAGATGGCCGCAGTCGCTGGCGACTTTTTTCACAACTTCAATATGGTTCTCTTAATATTAATTTGATTTGTATATATTTGTTATCAACCGAAACGATGTGGCTAGTAGTGTACATACATTATAATTTTTTTTTTGATCCAAGATGGCCGGCCTAAAATTATGTTATGTCAGGTTACTAAATTTTAATTCTTGTTATAAATATATAGTTATATTAGCAGATCGTCCCGGCTTCGCACGGGCTATAAAATAATCTAAGTTACAAAGAGAATCAAAATATAACCTACGTTACTAGAGGATAATGTAGCTTCCCAACGATGTACGAATTTTTCATATCGGTCCAGTAGTTTTATAGTCTATTTGCGTCAAACAAAGAATCAAACTTATCCTTTTTATATTTTTTTTTATAATGTGGCAGTAAAAATACATACAACCAAAAAAATTTTTTGGTTTTTTACCCCCAACCCCATCTTTTTTATGGCAGTTTTAGTAATTTAATCATGCTTCATTGTGCTCGATAACTGATGAATTATAATGTTTTTAACTGTACTTAAGGCAAAACGTTTGCCGAGTCAGCTAATCTAAATAGTCATACTAATAAGTATAGATATGGCTGATAACGAACTTAGTAGGTATAATCACAGAACTATCTGCTAAACGCTCTTAGTAGAAATTACTCCTTGCCAACCAAGTCCTATTATACGAGTTTCCTGGCCCATTTCCATGCGTTCTTAATCTACTGGCCTCCCATTGTAACGCCGCGCCTGTGCCCTACAAACAGATGAGTGGATGCAAACGAAAACGTATCCAGATCAGAACATTACTTATTTTTGTCGCTTATGTAGTGTTTTAGATATAAAATGACGGAAAGAAATCTGAAATTTATGCTCTGGTTTCATTCTCAGCGTTAAAAGTTTGCCAGTTTGTAGGCGTGCTTCCACGTCCGATCTTCACACGACTGTTTTAGAGACCTCATTTGAGTAATCAAATATATAATCAAAAAAACTTTGCTTATATTTATTTGGATTCAGATCACAGCAGAAGGTCATTTAATATTTCTGTGTTTCTTCCATCAACAACAATGGATTTCCGCAAAGTAACGAGTCAATGATCAATATTATGCGACGTGAGGAAGACCATATCACAAGGAAAACAACGAGTATGAGTGTGGATGGACAGATAGGAAGGGGGCGGCCTAAGAAAGTATGGATGGATTGTGTGAATGACGATATGACCAGGATTCACAAATACTGAGATGACGAATGACAGAGATGTAAGGAAGAAGCGTACATACTGTACCGACCCCACATGAAGTGGTATAAGGTGAAGCAGAAAAAGAAGAAGAACGCCCGAGTCAATGAGATATTTACATATACGAGTACGACATTATACTGTTATGTGCATAAATAACTTAGTAAATTTAGATATGTGTTTAGTAACGTTGAATGCTCCCGCAGGACGCAGGTTTTTCTAACGAATTTAAGCTTCTAATGAGAAGGAAACATAGCATGTTGGTTGAGCATTTTCTAGTGTGTAACTCTCATGATTTTGAAAATAAAGAAAGAAGTAGAAAATCGACAAGCAGTTACCGTTTCTTCTGGCAGCCTCCTTAGCATAAGCATAAGCAGCCCATTACACAATCCCACTGCTGGGACTTGGGGCCTTCTCTCACAAGGAGAGAGATACAACCAGATGGCGGACTTTTTGACAGCTAGTAATTCTACCCTAAATCGTAAAATTGAGTACTTAAAATACCTAACGATGTTATTAGTTGTTACTGTTGCCCCGTAAATTAGGTTCCCATAAAGACCTTATGCGTGCTCCTCTTACTATACAACATAGTTTTAAGCAAACATACATTACTTAACCATAGATATAATAATTTAACTATGGCGTACATTAACTAACTTCGCCATAAATAATATTTTTACTTTACTTCATTGACCTGATTCTATTTTATCAAAATTCATCGAATTTATTTCTGTCAGCAATGAAACAATAACTTTTTTGATTGTAAAGTTTCTAAAAAAATATCTGAAACAAAAGAACTCGGATTGAATAACCAAATCATATTGTTGGCAATTTTTAAAAGTCCCAACTTTAGCTTGTTTACGAATCTCAAAGTTACTAATGCCGTCTAACTTCCATACTGGCAAAGATTCCGCCAACTCTCGAACCCATTTCGAGAAGAAAGAATCAAAGTTGTTTACTTAATTTGGAGAACAAACGACGTCAAATAAATAAACGAAACAAATAAAGTGGTTTGGCACTTCGGAGGTTACATAGAGTAATAAAATGTAAATAGCAGAAGTGTTAAGAGAAGAGCGCGGCGAAACTTCAGCTCCGCAAACTTAGCACTCCATGGCGTCCCTCGGAGCTGGGGCGTGGTACAAGTCTATAAGCGAGTTGAAAGTAAAATTATTAAATATAAATATAGCTTACACACAATTTCTAGAAATTGGGCTTGATGGGGAATCAGAACTGGATTAAACAGCCGTGTGTGAAATTTGACCTATTTATTATTTTACTCGTACTATTATTATTCATGGCAAACGTATAAGAACTAAAACAGTAGGTACCTTAAAAGTCAAGTATTCATTTCTCGACCGAACACTAAACCCCGAATAAAGGATAAACGTACTGAAGCGACATGCCCCAAACACTTGACAAATAATATCTTTTGAAAACTACTTTAAAAAAACTTCTTAAAAGTTATTGCATTTTAAGAATAAGTTAAAAACCGTTCTACTCAATGATTTATTGTTCTCCCAAACATCACAATGCAAAATGATGCCTACTCGGAGTCATCCTTTATATAGAAAATAAAACTTGATGCGCTGCGTTCCGTGCATATTCAGGTACTTATGAGAGTAATACAAAGAAACTGCTCTCTGGTCGTTTCCGCATGAGCTCTCAACTTGAACCTCTCAAAACTCAAGTCGGATAATGGCTGAGCCTGGTATCCAGAGTTTTCTTTGGCGTCAGAAATAATTTAATTATAATTTCGAATTCAATGTATATGCAATTACCAAAATATTGCCCCATCTGTAGGTATTTGATGCGAAATCTGAAAACCTAGCACAAAACCAATAATCATTTACCTTTTTTAGTTTGTAATTTCATGAACTCATTAAGACTACCTCACTGATAACTCTCAAATTTATTTCATTCTTTCACCAAGTTCGGTGATTCAGACAAAACTTTTATAATTTGGGCCAAACCAAAACGATTCTCTTTAGCGAGAAAATCCGCCACAAATGGATTCTGCCAGAAATATAAGTATTTCAGTTGTATTAGGGAAAAAATATGAGTATTGTACTAATAAAAGCTCATTACATTATTTTCTTTCTTAACGACGTCGATAATTTTACGGGTATTTTCCTTTATTATGATTTTGTTTTTACGGCGTGTTTTAAAAGGGAAAGTGTATTAGTGTTAATATTTTCCTTACTAAGCGCTATACTTATTATGCATTTCGGTTAAGTTTGATGTAATAAGAAGTAAATATAATAATTGGCTATAGAGACGCTGTGCCATGTGCCACGTAAGTATCTTTCGATCCTGTGCTGCGGTGCTACAGTTTTATCCGCGTCGAGCCATTTGCCACTATACACTTACACTTTACTATGAAATTCTTACTTTACAAGGAAGAAATACACAAAAAAACAAACTAAACTAAAACAGAGAAAACATAATAAAGAATAGAGTGACAGTTGTGACATTGACATAAACAATAATGTGAACAAAATAAAGTGTTGCTAGGTTGTGATAGTAAGCATCCATTTTGTGTACAAATTTATTAATTAATTATATAACACAAAGTTATTCTAAAATTAATTATAAAAAGACACTATCAACTAGTTTCTGAAGATAAGTTATAGTTGTTTATAAAAAAACTCTCCTCTGGTTCGATCCCAGCCCTACACCTATTCATACTACATTTAGATAGTTGTTTCGTTTACATATATATTGGTACTTGGCAGCAATTTTGGAGTGAAAATTCGAAAAACACAGTTTTGCGATACACGAGTATTCTGGTTAATTAAAAGTGGTAGTAAAACACTTCACAATTAACGGTCCGGGTTGTTGAGTTTCGAAAACCGTTTGTTACGAATGTCGAATAATTTAATTAAGCTGTTTTATTGGTGAAGATATCAAGATGGTTGTATTTTAGTTATACCAGACAAGGCATGCTCCACCATAAGCCGTCAAATCAAATCATAAGCATAAGCATAAACAGCCCACTTTACGTTGCCACTGCTGGGACTTGGGCCCTACTTTTATGAGGGAGAGATATATAGGGCCATGATTATGGCCTTATTTGGCCACCACACTGGCTAAATGCGGGTTGGTGATGATGACACACGTCTTCAGCTATTGTGGTCGTCAAACATCAGTTTTCTCACGATGTTTTCCTTTACCGTAAATCAAATTCAAATCTACACACAGTTTTAAAAACAAGTCGTCAGTGTAGGGCCGGGATCAAAAAGGAGGAGGTTATATATTCGACGTGTATGTTTTTTTTTTTTTTATGTATGTTCACCGATTTCTCAGCCATTTGTGGATCGATTCTCAAAATTCTTTTTTTAATTGAAAGAGTATGGTTCTGAATTGGTCCCATTGTCACCAAAACTGGTTCTGATGATGGACTCCTAGGGAAATCGAAGAAAAACCTAAAAAGTTAGGTTATTTTTACGCATGAAGAGAGATTCACGCTCGTTTGGCTGTACTGATATTCATGAAATTTGAGAAGAAAATAGGTAAGACTATGTGTTAACACATACGCTACTTTTTATCCCGAAAATAAATACTATTCCCGTGGGATGCACCAAATAACATATAAATCTTTTTAACTTCTTCACGCTCGAACGGTTGTACTGACATTGATGAAATTTGGAATGAAGATAGGTTAGACTATGTGTTTACACATAGGCTACTTTTTATCCCGAAAATAATTATTGTTCCCGTGGGATGCACCAAATAACACATGACACACTGATTTCGCTAAAATTTGATATAGGGGGTAGACTAGACCTTGTATAACACGAAGGTTACTTTTTATCTTAAAAGTCATTGCTATTCCCGTGGGAAGCCCAAATAACTCGATAACCTATTTTACTTCTTCGCGCTCATACGGCAATACAGATTTCGCTCATAAAATTAGCAGCCTGGCTAACAAAAGTAATCTGACGCGAACATCGAGGCTAAGCAACGGCCCATGCGGCCAGTCTTTGGATGGGTAACCATGCACAAGACCTCCATAAAAAAATGTGATATTTTCATCTGGGCGTTACTGTGCTTCGGATAACATGTTAATTTGTTGGGCCTGGACCATTACTCTTAGTACAAGCAGGGGTCAAACTAAATCAGGGGCTTGAAAAACTCTCGACGCCAGAGCTTGGCCACTTGGGTCATAGTTAGTGGAAGAAGAAACTGTAAAATTTGATATATTAAAAGACAAGACCCTCGAACGGATTAGGAAAATATTTACGCGCTCGCTTTGCTAGGAGTTATCCCGCTTCGTTCGAATTTCCCCCAGGATGTTCTGGGCTTATGACACTCCAAATATTATATAATTTGTGCTGCTTTGGACTTCAAACGGTTTGAACAAATACGGTGAAAATTTTCGCGCTCGCTTCGCTCGCGCATAGCTCGCTTCGCTCGCATCCAGCTCGCTTCGCTCGCAATTGGTTCTAGTACGTTTTGACACAACAAACATTATGTAATTTGTGCTGCTTTGGACTTCTTTATGCTCAAACGGTTGGAACAAATACGCTAAAAATTTTCGCGCTCGCTTCGCTCGCGCATAGCTCGCTTCGCTCGCATCAATCACTTTTTGCTCGCACTTGGTTCTAGTACGTTTTGACACAACAAACATTATGAAATTTGTGCTGCTTTGGACTTTTTTATGCTCAAACGGTTGGAACAAATACGGTGAAAATTTTCGCGCTCACTTCGCTCGCGCATAGCTCGCTTCGCTCGCATTCATCTCTTTTCGCTCGCACTTGGTTCTAGTACGTTTTGACACAACAAACATTATGTAATTTGTGCTGCTTTGGACTTCTTTATGTTCAAACGGTTGGAACAAATACGGTGAAAATTTTCGCGCTCGCTTCGCTCGCGTATAGATCGCGATCATTACCAACCACTAAAAATGTAAAAATAAAATTGTTTTAAAAAACAAACAACCGACTTCAAAAACACAACTAAAAAGGGAAAAATAATTTTAAGCCTAAATCAAATCAAGACTATATAAATAGAATAGGAGAGTTTATTTCATGTACTTATAAAAAACTATTTGCAATTTTTAGTAATCCTGTATTCTTGAAGTCGGTGCCATCTAATAAGAACAAATTAATGTTTGTTAAAAAAAAATATTTTCAATTGTTTTTTCTTTGCTGGCACCGACTCCAAGAATACAGGATTAGTAAAAATTGCAAATAGTTTTTTATAAGTACATGAAATAAACTCTCCTATTCTATTTATATAGTCTTGATTTGATTTAGGCTTAAAATTATTTTTCCCTTTTTAGTTGTGTTTTTGAAGTCGGTTGTTTGTTTTTTAAAACAATTTTATCTTCAGAAGGATTACCAGCAAGTATTTACGTTAAAAAGTCAGGTTGCGTGTCTGTCAGAGTAATCAGCTTACAGAGAAGAAGGGTGATCTTCCAAGATGTAACAAATACCAGACAAGCAGCTGGTAAAAATGTTAAGGGAGCGAGAAATATACGGCTATTTCTGAGATCTTTATTCAATTCGTTTATTGCCATATTATTACTGCACGCGCCATCGCGCTTCCCAGCTAATCCATCAAATAAAATTTGCTTATGTGTTGATCTAAAGTCTATGTTTATGGAGATTTACTCGGATTTAGATCAAAACAGTTTTATGTTTACGTTTTAGTTGTTTGAGCGTGAAGAATTTACAAAATTTCACACACTGTGATTGTTAGGTACTGTGAAAGAATTTGCTTTTATAAAATGATTAGTTCAGAAAGTTCGTATAGCTGTCTTCTGGTTTTTATCATCAAACATCTTGGTATCATATTATGGTGTATTGTCACCGATGAAACGTAGTGTACCAGAATTGAATGCAACCGTATTGCGGAATATGCGTTTCATTTGGCTAACAAGATTTGACTCTAACATATGTATTTTACATACAATGAACAAAAAAAAAAATTGTGCGGAATAATTACTATAGCTTCTTTGTACATAACTCTTAAGACAATGTTTGCTTACTGCATTTAAAGTGCCAGTAGTGCGCTGCGCCTTCCTCACTACATAGGTCAGTATGTCCAGTCATCATCATCATCCACAACCGATTCTATCCCACTGCTAGGAATAGGCCTCTCTCCTGTCATGCCATGTGACCCCGGTCCTGTGCTAATCTAGTCCAGGTTCGACCCGCGACAGTTGTAATGTCGTCGACCCATCTTGCCGCAGGACGACCAACGGTCCTCTTCCCTAGCCTCGGCCACCACCCGGTTTATAGGTTAGTCAATCTGCCAGAACTGTGGGGCGACAGAGGCTCCCACAGGACCACTCACCATTTTTTGTATAAATATAGTGAAAAGATATCTAAAAGGAGAAAGCAAATTTAAAACTAAAACTTACAATTACGTTTTGAAAACTTATAAACATGAAAATAAACGTAAACATTGTAATAAAACTGTCCACAAAGGACACAACTTTTTGGTTTTGTTACATAAAGTTAATAAAAAAAGGCCTGTAAAATAAAACTGTTACATACAGTATTTGGCACCACTATAGCTGGAGCAACGTTTTAGTTTTTATCCAGTGATTTCATCATAAAACACTGCCTTCGATAGTAGTGAAACCTTTTAACGCGTTGGTTTTCATTTTGTTTGCTAGCGAGTTAACAATTTTGAGCGGTTGAGAGCAATTTTAACCTCCGATGTGAAAAGAGGCTCATGAAATTGACGTTATGTGTGTATTTAGTTTGCATCGATACTGCATAGCTACAGAATTTATTAATTAATTTTGTTCGTACCTACACATACAAATACAAATCATTTATTGATAACACCAAAGTTGCAAGTCAAACAACAATTAAACATGCATAGTACAATAAAATAATAATACTCGTCTTATCATTTTGCCAGTTTTTTCTTTATCTTGTGTGAAAAATATAAGAAATACCTATTTAGGCTCTATATATTTTTTTATGTATCAATGTTATTCCGCTTCTGTCGTTGGTCTCTGGTTCAATCGAATCGAATACGAATGAATGGGAACAGCCACAAATACACTTTTCTTTAACTCGATTAATAAAAAATAAATTATTTAATGTAAGTGACAAGATATTTTTAAAATGTTTCCTGTACTGACCCGATTTATATAAAAATAATGAAAAACTAATTCAATATGCTGTTCTTATTTAATTATTTTTAACTTTCACGGCAACTCAGTCTCGGGCAAAACCAGTGTGACATAAAAATAACCGACTAAAAACGACTATTCTTTGCAACATTTTTTATTTAACCACTCGATGTCTAGCGTGCTTTGGTTTATATCACGTTGTTTAGCTGTTTTATGTTGACTTTTATACGACGGATGAAGTAAGCAAAAATGCGCGGAAATATTTTCATGGCTAGTAATAATTCTTTACTGTCGAATATAATGAACTTTGATGTTATAATATCTTGATAAATTAACGTTCAGTCTAATTTGTTGGTAAGTAGACTAATTTGAGGTTGATATATTTAAAATTAATATTGATCTATTTATGTCAGTGCACTTTGAAAGTGGTAAACAATTCGATTGTAAGAAAAAGTCTACAAGGGTGTTTTATGATGTCATAGTAGATAGATAAGAAATACTTTACATTACTCGTTTTATTTAACAAACAAGAATTAATTCTTCAAAACGCTTTCTCGAGAGATATCATTCGGGGATTTTGAAAAGTAGGTTCAATATATTCTAGCTAAACATACCAGACCGTAGAACTTTATAACATAGAAATGATTTAGTTTGGGGCTAACATGCAAGTAGTGTAGTCTAACGCAAACTTATCAATTGTAAAAAAACTACATTTTTCACTATGTTATGCAAAATGTATCTCACGCAACCTGAGATATATTTTGCATAACATATTGCCCAATAGTTCCAATCCCACTAATAAAATAAGGTTTATAGATATAACATATAAGTGCATACATAGCTTAAAGATAAGCTTTACAGACCGCTTTGACTATTTAAACGGAACTATGCAGTGGTCCACTGCCGCAAGCGGGTAAGGCGAAATTATACCCACCCCTAGACCGACACCCAAGAACAGTACTATAGGTTTCAAAATAAATAAATAAATAAAATAAATAAAGCCATTTATTCCCCAAAAACTTAAAAAACATATAATGGGCTAAAGAAATCTATGTTAGTTTTATATATAAATACATTCTTCTGTTTATTAATAACAAATTACAATTAATTAAAATACTATTATAAAGATTCTTGGGGCACCCATATATGGGTGTAGGCCTCCTCCATGCGTTCCCAGGACATTCGATCTTGAGCAAGCAAAATAGGTTCCAAACACCCTAAAATTTATTGATTCTAAATAGCAACTACATCAATTCCTAATATGAAATACTACGAGTATTATAATTTTTTTACACCTTACAGGCATTTGACCTGCAAGACGCGTAACCATACATGTTAGTGACACTGGCCTAAGGTGAAACATAGTAATCTTGGAGAAGATAACGTATCCACTCTCATGATATTTATGAAAAATATCGACTTAAAGCTAAAAGTGGAAATCTGCGGTAAGGGCGCCGTTATGCCTGAATGGAGTTTCACACCCTCAGTTATAGATGGACCGAAATAACCGTTACCAATAACTGGCTATCAAATTCTACACCTTAGCTACCTAGATATAAGGTTTATTATTGTACGAAGGAAATCTCAGAGCTATTAACAATTTTATGAGTGAAAGCATAGACGGACATAAAGGCTTTCTGACGTTTTCACGGCTCTGCTACTATAGCAAATTGGAGCTAAAATACGATACACTGTTATTAGAACTATATGTATTTCATGTCTGGTTTTGAAAAGGTTTATTATGAAAAAAAATGGTTGCCTGTAAAGTCGGTTTTACGGGCGAAGATTTTACGTGACAACGTCTGCCGCGTGCTGCGCGCGCGGCAGACCGATCATAGTTGAGTGGGAGAGAGACGCATGGCATTCGGCGGGCCTCTCTCTCGTTCGGTGACTCATCGTAACGTTACCGGGCGTTACACTTTTTCATAAGTGACTCCCAGCCGCAACCTAATTTAAGACGTTGTCACGTCAAAAAAATTGAATTGGTAATTTATTTTTATTGCCTAGTCTACAAAGTGCTAATTTAGGCCGATCTAGACGCTTTTTTTCACCATACAGGGCACGTAGCTACACGAGTTAGCAACACTGTAGCCGAAGGTGGTGCATGCTTAGTCTAGAATAACTAGTTTTAAGGTGACTGTCGGAATACAATGATAGGCGCTTAGCGACGGATTTTCAACTAGAAGGTGAAGTATAGCGATATTTTTTGAAGGTCAGTAGTAAGTGACCGAAAAAAACTACGGTGCTGGGATATGCCAGGTCCTATAGAATTCAAAAATTTATGTGCTTTATTTTTTTTCACACGGCCGGTAAGCCCCATCAGTATGGGGCGTATAAACCATGTTTAGTTTAGATTATGACAACAACTGATATACTACATATACATACATCAATACTTTATATAGATACATATTTAACACCCAGACCGACAACCAACAAATTTAGTTCATTGATGTTGGCCGTACCGGGAATTGAATCCGGAACCTTCTGATTGGCAGTCCGGCATGGTAACCATTACGCCAACGAAGTCGACAACAATAAGTTGCTACTGAAGTAAATAAAGCATAAGCATATTGGCTTTTGTATCCCACCATTTTGTAACAAAAGCTTTCTTAAAATATTAGGTGCTTAATAGCTACGTAAACATTTTTATTATAAACCAAATTGATTTATTTATACCAAAGCATATTAAATAAATGTTTTCATTCAGAAATTATTTCCATTACATTACAGATGAATGACAACGATTTACATTTTTAATTCGTTTGTCAAATTGTTGGCAACGAGCCAAGTCACAACGATACTCTTACTCAGTTTGAAGCGTTATTCCTATGATTAATTTGACAATACATACTCGTATTAACCCTGTTTTCCTACAATCAAAATTTTCGCTAAATATTGGATATATTGGATTGTAGGAAAACAATGTAGCTCTAATCATTAAACATTTAGACGTTTTTAATTCAATAAGTTCAACCAATTCAACCTAGCTAAAATTATAGTTCAACTTAGTAGAACAGTGTAACGGACATGCAATTAGTATATACATATACGAGTATGTAAAAACAGAGCACCTGTTGCTCGGCTAGCCAAGGCAATCTGACGCGATCATCGAGGTTAAGCAATGGTCGATGCAGACAGTCTTTGGATGGGTCATCATGCAGAAGACTGTCGTTTAAAAAGTAGCATTTTCATCTGGTGGCTACCGTGGTTCGGATACGTTGAATTGTAGGTTCCGGCTGTTACATCTTAATATAAGCAGTCATTAAGCCAACTCAGAGGCCTTCGGGTATCTTGAAAGCTCTTGAAAGCAGAGCTTGGTTGACTTCTCAGCTTATACGAAGAAGTAAAAGTCAATAAAAAAAAACGTTTAAAACTTTATTTTCCAGACTAGACGTACTACACGTAACGCCAGAGGTAACTCTTGTATGTGTGCTGTACTACATATGTAAAAAGAAGTTGAAATCCTCCGATTTTTTGCTTAGCCATGATGAATTAACATAGACAGTTATAAAAGTGTTTATGATAAGTGTTTTTTCAGAGTTAGAGAAATAAAAAACAAACGCATGTCCATCCAAATAAGTATTTTTCTACATAAAATTTTCGAAATAATACTACGCGAAGATTCTGTCGAAATGTTGTTTAATTATTCCACAAGAACTTTCAACAAAAAGCAGGGTCGTGCCGCGCCAATAGCAAGTACTGCATTATTTATCATCGGACCATTTTCTCGATTTATTACCTAAAATGTATGAGTTATTACCGGTGCAGCTGTGCGTTTTATATGCTAATCGAATAAGTACAAAGCCCTGGATTCCACGGTCCGCTGATAGGGGGGATGCAAAAACAATTCAGTTAACAATTGGAATGGATTTGAAAGGGGGTTTCGAGGGCAGTATATATCTTTAACTTTGTTTTTTTTTTTATGTGAATTTAACCTTTTATTTTTAGGCACTTGACCTGTAGAGTGCGTCCACCACACGAGTTAGCCACTTTCCGGCCTAAGTTGGAATAACTGGCTATCAAGGACGTTACAAATACAAATACAAATATTTATTAATAACACCATTAGTTACACGTTGCCGGAACCCAATGCAAACTGCACTGTTAGGTGCTTGGTGACAGATTTTTTAATTTCAGTGTGGTTGCGAGTCAGGGGAAACTCTAATGCTCTACCATTATGCTGTTGTTTCACGATGTTTTACTTAACCGACAGCTTAAACTCATTGGCGGGGATCGAACCCACGACCATTGGGTTAGGCTAGGTTAGGTTAGGTTAACACAGTCGCACACCCAACTAAGCTGTCATCACTTCAAGCTGTACTCCCGAAAAGCATATTTGGTTTTTCCTGTATTATAGTACAACAGTACTAAATTACTCTAAAAATGTAAATCAAATTTATTTTATACATATCTATTTTGCGTTCTAAATTGTTAACAATATAAGAATAAATCTAGTGTGTCCCAGTCACTTTCTAAACAGGTAATTATAGGAATTACCCTTTCTAATTAAATATCAATTGAATTCTTTGTCCTTAACTATTTAATTTTTTTACACGTTTAATTTACCTAGGATAGGGTTAATTTGAAATTAAAATATCATATAAGTAACCAAACGGCCCACACGAATTTAGCATTCAAACTATACTAAAAATACCACACGACATGTTTTTAATTTGGATTTCATACCAATGTTATCTACGAACAAGCCCTTGTTCTTTTAATTACCGCTTAATAAAACCAAGAATGGTCACTATCAAAGTTTGTGTAATAACATCAGTTGTTGTTAACTTTGCACGCAAGAACCGCCCTTTAGTTTTAGTGCTCCGTTCGGAAATGGAAAAATGTCCTCGGTATAATGTTTTGTATTTGAGAATTTACATTATATAAAGCATTCATAAGATTAGACAAAATGCTTACATTTTGCTTTGATCAGTACTCACTCTAATGATAGATTACAAAAGGTGTGGATTTTGAAATTGTTTTTGTCGTTTTAGTAGTAACTTTTTTCACACCAACGAAACGTTTCTTGTGTATTAAGCATATATTGTTATTGTTCTGTGAAATTGTGTCTGTGGGTTGTAGCTCTATTGTTGATGGCTGAAGAAGCTATCCGGGATCTAACAGCTTCATCCGCAGTGTTAGAAAGTCATGTTTTTACTAGTGGTAGAAGGCGTTTAAGAATTTATTTTTATTGTGTGTTCTTTAATCATATAACTTGCATTTTTATTAGACATGTATGTAGTTTTTATTTGCATTTGTGTCCTTGTTAATAATAATTATATAATTAATGATGTTGCCTGCCATAGAACAATCGTCGCTGTAAAGAATTATAATATAATTTACTAGCATCCCGTCCTAGCTTCGCATGGTCTCTTAAATAGTCTAAGTCGCAACAAAGAGAAACAAACTATATCCTATGTCACTCAAGGATAATATAGCTTTTAAAAGTTGCCTGGAAGAGATCGCTGTTAGCGACAAGGCTGCCGTTTGTGGCATACATTTCTGTTGTTACTTTTTATGTTGACTTGTACCTTTTATTTGCCCAATAAAGAGTTTATCTATCTATCTTTCCAACAGTGACAGAATTTTTAAATCGGTCTATTAGTTTCGGAGCCTATTTGCGTCAAACAAACCAGCAAAATTTGCTTCTCTATAATATTGGTATATATGACGTCACCTTGGTGCAAAGCAATCTTTATATATTCAGGACAGGACACATTTTCACACACGGCTGCTTAACCCCATACTGAACTATTTCTAGATCGTATTATGGTTGCTAACACAACTGATATACTGAATATACATTACATATATATTTTATATAGATACATATTTAACACCCAGACCCACAGCCAACTAATTTAGTTAAGCACAAAGATGTTGGCTGGGCCGGGAATCGAACCCGAATCCTTCTGATTGGTAGTCCGGCATGGTAACCATCATGACAATGAGGTCGTCAATCATATATGACGTCACCTTAGTGCAAAACAATCGTTGTCGAACGCAGTCTCACAGAATTTGAGGCGTGTTTTAGTAGCATGGGAGTGTTTTGTTGAGAGTGCGTGTTGGTAATGAAAGTGCGGTACAAGTGAACTCTACTGTCTACGTGTGGCATAATGATGTTTGCACACGCAAGAGGAGCATTCAATTAAAGCTGCGATGAGATTTTGCTATTGGCTACTATTGTCATGATAGTTGAGTAGGTACAGCGAAGGTACCATTAATAGTTTCTTCATTTCATAAGAAGGTACTAAAAGTATTCAATTCAATAAAAAAAAAAAAAAAATGTGAGCCGTCACGGGACGCCTGGCAGATGTGAAACATCGACATTATTTTGTAAAAGTATTATGGAGAAAAGAACATATTGTGATAGGAACTAAATATGTCATAATGATAAAATAAAATATTACGTTTTTTTTCAGATAACGATGACTATTTATTGGATAAACATTAATTTAAACGAAATAGAAAAAAATACTAATTTATTCCAAATTGTGACTACTATATATATATATATATATATTCCATCATATAGCGTGGCGACGCGTCGCCAGGCCAGAAATCGGTTTTACGTGCGGCTATAGATGTTTCACATCAATAGATGTTTCACATCAAAAAATATATAAAAGACCTTTCATATTGTTTTTTTAAATTGGCAGCAGATCTACTACCAACCGACCTCAATTTTTTTTTTCAACAGATTTTCAATTGGTTTGTAACCTATTATAAAGTAAAAAGTAAAACTGATTTTATTTACCTTAAATGACATACACAAAGATCGTCACATAATATTATTTTTCGTCGTATGAGCTAAGTGGCCAAGCTCTGGTGTCGAGAGTTTTCAAGCCGCCTGAAGGCCTCTGACTCGGCTTAACGACTGCATGTACTACGACTAACAGCCGGGATCTACAATTTGATGTGTCAGCCGACCCACGCTAGGGCCCAGATGAAAATGCCACTTGAATAACGACAGTGTTGAGGATGGTCACCCATCAACCATCCGCGACTTAGATGATCGCGTCAGATTAACTTAGCTAGCCGAGCTAGAGGCGTGCCAAAAAGACAAGAAAGACGAAGTTTATCTCAATAGGTCACAAACCAAATCATTTATTTCATAACTATTCTATATTTCAGTATATTAGTAGGTATATGTAATATATAGTATGATAGTGGGTGTTATATAGTTTGTAGTACTCTCTTGTTTTATTATTACGGCCCTTCCTGTGGTTGCCTGTAAGAAAGTGACTGCTTTATGCGATAAGGTCGCCATTGTTGGCACTCGTTTTAAGTTTCTTGTGTCAATAATTTACTATAATAAGTGTGTGAAAATAAAGTGTATGTATTAATCTATCTATCTATGTATTTTACATACAAAGCGGGCGTCCCAGATACGCGGGTCAAAGTCGTCATTGCATAGGACTTGGCATCGAAGGTTGTTGTTGCGGAAGACCGAGAAAGAGACGGATGCAAGCTTTGGAGATCTGCCAGGAGGTAACGGTAGGGTACTCAATAACTCAGATATTGACTAACTATTCGCATATGTTATTCGGTATTACGAGTAGCTTATACTAGCTGTAGCCTGAAGTTTGCCACTTGCAATGTTTAGCTATAAAAATAAAGGAAGGACTATTATATCGAACTCGTTGTCGTTATGGTTACCATGCCGGATTGCCAACCTGGGCTCGATTCCCTACACGGCCAAAAACTGTGATGAACTAAATATATTGGCTGTTGGTCTGGTTGTTCAATTTGTGGCGATATAAAGTATTTATGTATGTAGTATATCAGTTGTGTTAGCAACCGTAATACAAATTATAAATAGGGGGGGCTCACAAGCTATGTGTTAAATATCCAGTGGGATAAGGCAAGGAAGAAGAATACTAATTATGAACAAATTTGTTTATATTATCTTCATAAAAGTGTCATTAATTCACTGTAGTTTCACTGTAGGTAATACCACTAGGTAAATTAAGAACAAAAGAAAGCACGTAAATTATTTAGAAAAAATAACATCATGCACATACTTTGACTCTTCAGTTTTACTTAAAAATGATCAAGAAAACACATGAAAAATAACTTTAACTAAACCTATGACTTACATTAAAAGGTTTATTTTTCAAAAACAAAAGTTATCTAAGCTTTTGTAAAGCCCATCAATGCAGAGGACTCAGTTATTTTTCAAAGGAAAAACTAGTTGCAACGCACTAATTGGGTGCTAAAGTAAATATTTTAAAAAGCGAGCGCAAAATGTGAGGTTTTAATTTTTCAATTATGTCAATTATGAGTGCCAAGCGCGACTGTGCACCAGTTACAACCAAAGAAATAAAATTGTCATAGAATCGCCATGACTAAAAATTAAAATTAAAATCTATGAAAGCTAAATTTTCTAAGATACGCATATAAAATATGGGTCAGTTAATCAGTTCTATGCAAGAAATAAGAGTAAGATAAGTTGTCAATTTAAATTACAATACAATATTCAATTACTGTAAAAATAATATTTTAAGGGTCTTTAATCTCACTTTAGGATGTAGCGCCTGTAGCTCGGCTAGGGTGATCTGACACGATCAGTTAAGCTAAGCAACGGTCGATGCGGACGGTGTTAGGATGGGTGGCCACGAGAGAAAAATTTAGAAATAATATTTAGTTAATTATTTCTCAATTTTTCGCATCCATATTTATATTGCACTTATATTTTTAAACTATGGAATGGGTTTACCATACTGATACCGTATGGTAACAGTTTATTTTTGTGAAACATTTCAGAATATAATTATATTTTTCTGAAGAATAAAATTTCCCTTAGCCTGAGGCTTCGCTTTTGTGTTGTCTAGACAGTCCTTTATCTGTTTTCGGTATCTAAAAATCTTGTTTTGACTGCAAACTTCAAAGATTTCGCGTTTCAATATGATTTATTTAAGGTTGTTCGCTAGCATGCTGCAAGTGCTCATATGCCGCTAGATGGCGTTAAATAGGTATAAGTTAGTTATATTCATCCCAGCAGCCCAAGTAATTTCTTTTGTAACTTCAGAATCGGTTCGCGAAATCTACTGTTAATGTATTATTTTTAAGGCTCATCACAAAACAACATATATTAAGCGTTAATAGCAAAAATTTACAAAAAGCCATATAAAACCCATATCTACTATCATCTATTCTGTGACGATGCGGCTACACTCACACTAGCATTGTTAATTTTTTTTTGTCACCTGAACTTCAGCATATTTGAATATGGATGCCAATTTCGAACGCTCAATTGTCGATTATATTAGCTCGTTCGTAGAGGAAGCATTTTTGGAACATGAAATATTTTTATGATTTGAATTGACCATGGTTCGAATCTCATGAATTGTTCTTGCTATTTTATTTTGTTTGAAACTCTTTTTTTTTGAAGGAAAATTATGAGAAAGAGAATATTTTCAATAGGTTTCGTTTTCGTGTATGTTAATATTCATAGCGCATACCTTCAAACCTCAAACGAAATTAGAAAAGTAAAAATCTATAGGGTACATGATATTAGTAACAAGAAAAAACTTTTCTCACGAATCATCTAACATATTGCATGAAACAGTTGTATTTTTCGCATGATTCCAAAATGTAAGCCCTTTCATTTGGGAAAGTTGCGAATAATATCATATCCAATATTTTGTATTCGCGGACATCCGAATACCATCATACATAGCTAAGAACATCAAAACCGGAGCTAGACACATATGTACCTTCTACATACAGTGCGTGCGTGGGATGCCAAAATCTGATAAAGCTACGTATCCAGAGACCTTTTATTGATAAAATCTAATTTTTAACCGACTTCAAAAAGGAGGAGGTTATATATTCGACGTGTATGTTTTTTTTTTTTTTTTATGTATGTTCACCGATTTCTCAGCCATTTGTGGATCGATTCTCAAAATTCTTTTTTTAATTGAAAGAGTAGGGTTCTGAATTGGTCCCATTGTCACCAAAACTGGTTCTGATTATGGACTCCTAGGGAAATCGAAGAAAAACCTAAAAAGTTAGGTTATTTCTACGCATGAAGAGAGATTCTAGCTCGTTTGGCTGTACTGATATTCATGAAATTTGAGAAGAAAATAGATAAGACTATGTGTTAACACATACGCTACTTTTTATCCCGAAAATAAATACTATTCCCGTGGGATGCACCAAATAACATATAAATCTTTTTAACTTTAGATTTAGGCTTAAAATTATTTTTCCCTTTTTAGTTGTGTTTTTGAAGTCGGTTGTTTGTTTTTTAAAACAATTTTATTTATGGAAGTCTTGTGCATGGTTACCCATCCAAAGACTGGCCGCATGGGCCGTTGCTTAGCCTCGATGTTCGCGTCAGATTACTTCTGTTAGCCAGGCTGCTAATTTTATGAGCGAAATCTGTATTGCCGTATGAGCGCGAAGAAGTAAAATAGGTTATCGAGTTATTTGGGCTTCCCACGGGAATAGCAATGACTTTTAAGATAAAAAGTAACCTTCGTGTTATACAAGGTCTAGTCTACCCCCTATATTAAATTTTAGCGAAATCAGTGTGTCATGTGTTATTTGGTGCATCCCACGGGAACAATAATTATTTTCGGGATAAAAAGTAGCCTATGTGTAAACACATAGTCTAACCTATCTTCATTCCAAATTTCATCAATGTCAGTACAACCGTTCGAGCGTGAAGAAGTTAAAAAGATTTGTATGTTATTTGGTGCATCCCACGGGAATAGTATTTATTTTCGGGATAAAAAGTAGCGTATGTGTTAACACATAGTCTTACCTATTTTCTTCTCAAATTTCATGAATATCAGTACAGCCAAACGAGCGTGAATCTCTCTTCATGCGTAAAAACAACCTAACTTTTTAGGTTTTTCTTCGATTTCCCTAGGAGTCCATCATCAGAACCAGTTTTGGTGACAATGGGACCAATTCAGAACCATACTCTTTCAATTAAAAAAAGAATTTTGAGAATCGATCCACAAATGGCTGAGAAATCGGTGAACATACATAAAAAAAAAAAAATACATACACGTCGAATATATAACCTCCTCCTTTTTGAAGTCGGTTAAAAAATATGATATTTTCATCTGGGCGTTACTGTGCTTCGGATAACACGTTAATTTGTTGGGCCTGGACCACTACTCTTAGTACAAGCAGGGGTCAAACTAAATCAGGGGCTTGAAAAACTCTCGACGCCAGAGCTTGGCCACTTGGGTCATACTTAGTGGAATAAGGAACTGTAAAATTTGATATATTAATAGACAAAACCCCTTGAACGGATAAGGAAAATATTTACGCGCTCGCTTCGCTAGGAGTTATCCCGCTTCGTTCGAATTTCCCCCAGGATGTTCTGGGCTTATGACACTCCAAATATTATATAATTTGTGCTGCTTTAAAACTTAAACTTTTAAAACTTAAACAAAATATCATTAGCAACCACTAAAAATGTAAAAATAAAATTGTTTTAAAAAACAAACAACCGACTTCAAAAACACAACTAAAAAGAGAAAAATAATTTTAAGCCTAAATCAAATCAAGAATATGTAAATAGAATAGGAGAGTTTATTTCATGTACTTATAAAAAACTATTTGCAATTTTTAGTAATCCTGTATTCTTGAAGTCGGTGCCATCTAATAAGAACAAATTAAAACTACTTTCAATTGTCTTTCTTTGCTGGCACCGACTCCAAGAATACAGGATTACTAAAAATTGCAAATAGTTTTTATAAGTACATGAAATAAACTCTCCTATTCTATTTACATATTCTTGATTTGATTTAGGCTTAAAATTATTTTTCCCTTTTTAGTTGTGTTTTTGAAGTCGGTTGTTTGTTTTTTAAAACAATTTTATTACTCTATCTTATCAGCTTCAAGTCTAATGATCAGAAAAGTAAATAATTACATATTATCAGGGAATTTATATTTATTAGACTATGGATACAATTTTAGCTACATTTGAAATAAAAAAAACTGTTATTATTATTCTAAGGTAAGAGGCCTGTCGAAATCTTAGTTATAATAAATGTACATCTGGCAGTTTACATATTGTATCGTTGATATAATTATACACTAGTGGCCCGTCCCGGCTTAGCACGGGCATAAAAAAAAAATAATTCCAGGAGATATGTTTGAAAGTCGTTCTTATTCGTTACAAACAAACATTTAAATTTTATCGCATTATAATTTTGACATAGGTTAAAGTTTTTTTTTGTATTTATGGGTTCCGCTGCTCTCAAGACATACTAAACGACACCCGCCACAACTAACTTTTCATAGCGCATGCCATGAAACAATTTTTTTACTCTTTTTTATACCTTGTGTTACATTACTGGAGTATTATAAGAATTTATTACCCTTTGCAACAAAATATAATGCTTATGTCATTTGGGGATAATGTAGCTTCCTAACGGTGTAAGAATTTTTAATTTTAGTCCAATAGTTTCGGAGCCTATTTGCGTCAAACAAACATAAAAACATCCAAACAAACAAACAAACAAGCCTTTTGTAATTATGAAATTGATAAAGATATTGATAGGTAAACAAAAGACGTAAGTATAAAAAATGTATATAATTGGCCAAGTACGAACCGGGCTCGCGCGTGAAGGGTTCCGTACCATTATAAAAATATGGCAAAAAAACATGTTTATACAAAAAACATGTTTTTTGCCCCATATCAAACATTCGTTTTATTTTGAAAGAAAGAAAGAAAGAGAGAAATCATTAAAGAATCTACCAAGTGTCATTGTAAAGATAGAGTAAAAAGAGGTAATATGTAGCTTAATATTCTTTAGAATTCTTTAGTGTCCTGTTATCGTTATTGATATTAAGCAAAAATACAAAATATAACACGTATTTTAAGGTACACTTTAAAAACGTGTCATCCACCCTTTGATATTTTCTGTTTTTAGTATTTGTTGTTATAGCGTATCTAGTACTTGTATACTCTTGGGTTATAACGGCAACGGAAACAAATAATTTGTGAAATTTTCAGCTATCAAAGTGAAGTGAAGAAACAGCCTGGTGACAGAAAGACACAACGAATATTTTGTAAAAGGCATTCGTTTTTATCTTTTAAGTACAGAAAAGATCGCAGTAGTATATTAATTTCATTCTTAGGGTACCTAACCCTAAAAATTATTGCTGCAATATAAATACGTTTTTTTAAGTATGTCAAATATGACAAACTGACATTGACATAACTAAATTTCATTCAAATAATCAAACAAAATTATACATATTTTAAATTTTTAATTCTATTACGATACTTAATATAAAAATAGCAATAATTTATTTAAAAATAATAAATAAATTTCATCAAACTCTTTAACAATACTTTTTTTGATCCTGCCATCTATCGGAATTTTGTTGATTTATTACTACGGATGGTAAGCTTGGGTTCATGTTTGGCAGAGAGAATGACACTAACGGAAACGGAAACTAACAATGTATACGTATACATGTCACCAACTTAGCTGTTCAGGTGGCCAAAATTGGAATTACAAGTTCGACAGCACTCTAAGGTGGCAACAAATCTCCACTAGCGACACTGTCAACTGAACAGCTAAGTTATTGCACTGCACTCATACATGTGTATTTTGCTGGAAAAAATCACGCTGATATATCTGTTTTGCGATAAAAAATGTATAATATTACCTATTTCGCGCCCCAATTAGACCATTTTAAGTTTATGTTAAGTGATTACTATTTAAAAATCTTAGAGGAAATGGTTGTCAGTCTGAGAAGCATTTAGTATGGGGCTCGGAAAGCCTTAAGAAGTTGACTAAATAAAATGAATTATAGCACACTGAACATACGTACATACACACACGCACAAAGTAATTGTTTATTCTTTATCTTCCATGATCAGGCATGAATACACAGTTAATGGTATTATACACTTTAATCTTTGGTAGAAATCAGGAAAATCTTGACACATACGTACTTGAAAAGGTAACAAAATTGATGTAGATGTGTCATTTAAACATTACAGTCTTTCTTTTCTTCGTCTTTTTATGAAGAAGAGTTAAAGGATTGATATAAAGATTTTTCGTTTTTAGTATTTGTTATTGTTAGTGTACTTTATTTTTAGCTTTATAAAACTTTGTGATGAGTTAGGTAAGTCTTCTTAATTTAAGTGTTACAAAAAGCGAAATACTGTAGCCCTGCTTAATAGGATCATTATGATACTTAGCGCGGGGCTCATTGGATATGGCAAAACGTACACTAAGGCTAAGTTATAGTACTTTAAAATTTAATTAGTTATAGTACGTTTCATCCCTGTATTTGTGCTAAATAAACTATTTTTATTTGTAAGGATTAAATATTGATGGCATATATTATTACGGGACGTACCTTTCAACATAAAAATCTACATTAATCTGTCCATTTATCGACAGAACACGAAAAACTAATTATCCAACAACCGACGTGTATCGTTATTAAAATTAAACACTTCAGCGCTTTGTTTTTTCCGATATAAAGTGAATTGATACCCATTTACATGTAAAACGCGTTCAACCGAGATTACATTGTTTTCCTGCATTTATTACAACCTCAATAATCCGGGAAAGTATTACGCTGGAATATTAGGCTGGCTTTTATATACTGGCGTGAAAAATGTTAACAAATTAGAGGTTTTACTGACCAAAATTGTTATATAATAAATAATTTCCATTACAAACGAAACTGGATATCTCCGTTTTGAAATCTGGTACAAATACAAATCATTTATTGATAACACCAAAGTTACAAGTCAAATAATATGATATCAATACAAAAGTATATGATATTTTTCAATTCTAATTCTAATAGTATAATATCATTAGAATAGTATATGATATTAATCAAATGTCAATTGTCACATCTAATTCTAGTAATGCTTCTAATTTTAATGCTTTTTTTCTGTCTGTCATGTAGAAAGTATTGTTACAAAATACATACACAGCTCTTATCAGTTTCAATAGAAATAAATCGTATCACTAAATCCGGTCCAACTCTGCGTGTAACGAACAGCCATTGACACCAACAATGGCGTCCAAAAAAAGGGTGGAAAAAACGTAAAATAGGTACAAAATTTCATTATTATTTGTAAGCTTTTGTAGCATTGTCCGTCTGATATGAAGTGATTTACCAAATTTCCTCAATTATCAGGGCTTTCATGCCGAATGTAATTTGTAGGTTGGCCAGTGGGGTCGGCGCACGCAATCCAAAAAAAAGAAATTTATTATTTTTTAAGCATCGTCGCTGCCCTGATAACAATTGTACTTTAGTCGTTTGGAATAATACAAAAATCGCAATTAAGTACCCATAAAAGCTGGCTAATTTCGAGTAATCGCGTCGACTCGGTCTATTTTATTCCTACTGCCTGTGATTTGTCCTCGTATTGCTGGGAATTGTTAATTGAAGATTTATTACATTTTGTTTTGGCTTTGGTCAAATTTTAGAACTGAAGTTGTCAGTTATTAAAAATATATTAATGTTGCATGGATGTGTGGAGTGACGAAAAAAGAGAAGGATAGAGTATAAAAGAGGAAGTGTGGAAGTAGTGTCAAAGCGTAGAAATTTAAGATCGCAAGGTTATCTTGATGTGGTTATGTAGAGAAGAGACAATTGTAATCTGGAAAATAATGGCTTATTTATTGTAAGAAATTGCGGGCCTCACATGGTGGGAGAAGGGGACAGATGGAAAATGTTTGCCTCTTTAAATATTATTTTAAATATTATGAAATATTAAATTTTATGTAATTATTTGCTTATAAAAAAAAAACTGATTTAATCTTTACTTGTATTTTCAGGTATAGCGTCGGGGCGATGTCGGGTCGCCATGGCACGTCGTCGTAGGGCAATGGAGGTAAATATTATATTATAAAATCTACATCCTACTTATGCTCAAGGACAGGGTCAATGTTTTAAAAATATAATCTTTAACCTTAAATTGTCAAAGACCGCAAACAACTTCACAGCAAAAGAATGTTATTATTATTTTCCATCGTGAAAAGTTTCAGATTTTTCGTGATATTTTTAACGACAAACATAGTTTGGAACTCTGAGTATCGCTTGTCGAACAATGAGTTGAGAAAACTCGAGGTAAGGTGCAAGCAAACTTCTCGGTTACAGTCTTTAGACAACGCTATCAGAATTCCTTTGAACATTTCACACTTGCTGTGAAAAATAATTGAACAAAGGGCACTAAGCTTCGCGTATAAACGTAAAGAGCTGCGTATTTTTAGTTAGCATGAGATGAAAGAGTATGGCTCGTCGAGAAAACTTTGGACTGCAGTTGGTTACACTCTAGATCGAATCCAGCTATATTATATTGTATATTTCATATTTTGTATATTATATTTTATATTATTTTAATATTGCGGCCATGTTTTACTGATGATTTTATTTGTATCAGTAATTACCAAAATTATTTATTATAAAATGTATGATATGTATTTTAATTTACCATAAATTCTTAAGTTCTGAGGCAAAGTAATTTACAGCATAAGTAAAGATCTAGAAAAAAAAAAATTGCGAAAATATCAAGTTTGTTAAATACTTTATTTTAAGTGTTTCTGGTTAGCGCCAACCAAAAAGCTGTGAAAATTGCAATCGTCTAGTCATCACGGTTTTTGTGATAAGGACAGACTGAAGGACAGTGAAATCTTAGTAATAGCTTTTTTTTGGCGCAAAAAATGGCTACCATAAATCCTAGAATTTATAGGATACTAGCTGACCCGGCAAACGTTGTTTTGCCTCACTTAGGGGTATGAAAAATAGATAGTGTAGCTTATACGACACGTTCGTAGATTTACCATAGCAGCGCCATCTATTGATTACTTACTCAACCCAGTCGAAAGGTATCGACATCTGTTAGAATCATTTGGAGTTAACAGATAATTGTGACTGTCAAATAATAACAGACAATAGTTATTAACAATAAATTAAAATTGCGACTATAATTTGAGATTTAAACTATCCTATCTCTCAAGTTGGATTGAACTGCACATGGTGTGCGAATTTTATTATAATCGGTTAGGTGGTTTAGGAGTCCATTGAGGACAAACATTGTGACACGAGATTTATATATATTAAGATAAGATAAGATTTAATATGTAATATGTACCATGATCGTGTTTAAATAATCTCAAACCGTATAAAGTTCTTTATTTTTAGTTTAAAATTTTTGAATAAGATAATAAAATAAAGTCAATGTACTTTGTTAAAATTGATAGATAGATAGAAAGAAAATTCTTTATTCGACACAAAAACAAAAAGACACAATAAAATTGAATTAACTTAAAATTAATGTGTGACGATTGGCGACCTTACCGCTTAAAGCGATCTCCTTCAGGCAACCTTTATTGATCACTGTATTGTAAATAATAATTTAATAAAAGTACTATTGCGTAGACTTAGCTACATCGAAGCTTACTCTAAGCTAAAAGTTTTTACTCTAAGCTAAAAGTTTAAATTTATTTTAGCGGTTCTGCTCGTTCAAGCACGTACTCGTACCATACTAAAAGTATGGTAATTCGAGCCTTCAAATATCTTTATGTTAAACTTCAATTTCACGCCTTAATGGCGGCTGAGCACGAAGGCATCCGGAACTTTATCTAATTTAATAGCGTTGACTAAGCATGTCGTACTTTATCCGGCAAGTCAACGGGTTTATCTTGATAAGTGAATTTTTAACGAAAAGCGACGGGTTGTTATAAGATAGACGTGTCTGTGTGTTTGTTTGTGGCATTGTAGCTCCTAAGCGGATGAGCCGATTTTGATAATGTTTTTTCGTTTGAAGTCAGGATCGTTTTGAGATAAATGTTCGATGAAATTCGGTCAAAGATGGCCACTGCCGCAAGATGGCGGAAAACATACTTTTACACAGTTACCTCTACATGGGTATTAAATGCAAGGTTTGGTTAGTAGAATACATACACTATGATCGATTTTTAATCCAATATGGCTGCCATGATAAAGTCAGGGCATTTCTAAATTCTTAATTTAAACTTGTTCACGTGATCTTAATTTTGTTTTGTCTGACGCAACGTACATACCTATACTTACATATATGGCTAAGGCGTTTTACAATATTCATACATATACATAATAAACTTAATATACATTTTTAACAGACCGACAATCACTTCCAATTTCAACTTGTAGAGGAGACGGAAAACTTACCAAATTACGGTCCCACTTAAAATGCAATTTTACTAAGTAATAAAATTTGTGGAACTCATCAAATAAGTAAATATTAAAGTCAGTCGCGTCTCAAATCATAACTGTGAAAGCATCTGTACCGAAACTTACTAAAAAGTTGGTTAGACAGACACTAAATTGCTCAGAAGGTTTGCCAATTTGGCATTTAGAGTTACGCATTTTATTACTCGAGTTTGGTTCAAACGTAGTCTGAAATTATGTTTCGAAAAACCTATGAATAGGGCGTAATTACGGCATATATTTATTTTTAACCCACGATCCAAAAATAACGGCGTTATGATCAGACACGTCTCTCTTTCTCTCTGTGTGTGTGTGTGTGTGTGCGTGTGACTGTGAGTAAGTGTGTGTTTTGTCTGTGGCATCGTGCCTCCGACTGCGAATGGGCTGTTAGTTTCTTTTGCCTGAAAGGTAATATCCGCAATAAGAGTCGAGAGTGTGTTTTAGCTATGTTTGATAAAAATTTGACAAAGATGGCCGCCGTCACAAAATGGCGGCAAAAAAAAAAACTCCACCAACATGGGTGTCAAATGTAAGGGCTTGACTAATAGAAAGCTTACATTTTAATAAATTCCAAACATATTAAATATAATAATAATGATAAATTATATAATTATTTTTATTTATTATTCTATTTATTATTAAACATATTAAATGTAGTCAAGGCTTTATTAATTTTTAATTTTCACACACAGATAGAAGCATAATTTTGGAACCTACAAGGTTAAATAATTAAACGACTATTTGAATCACCTCTGACTAAGCCCAAGTACTGTTCACATTAACTCGTGAGCAATGATAGAAACACAGTGACACCTTAAACAAAGTTCAAACAATATTGTAATCCAAATATCAGTTAACCCAAAATTGGTGATCATTAAACAAAAGCTCAATATTGACCCTGGTTATTCGTGACTCTCTGATATAAATTAGTGGGCAAATTTAATTGTCTGCTGCTCGTTGATTTATGCAATATTTATTTAGTGCGGCTTCAGCAGTTCAAACGTAATTGCAATGCTAACAATGGCTGTTTAAATAAATATTGATGAAGATTAATAACTATAATGATGATTTGAACAAATATTCTATAGTTATAGGTTTGACGACCCCAGCCCTATACTAATGACTTGTTTTTCAAGTTAAGTGTGGATTTGCACTCGCTTTATGGTGAAGGAAGACATCGTGAGAAAATAAACACGTTCGAGGACCACAATATACGAAGACGTGTGTAATTCGCCAATAAGAACTTGGCCAGCGTGGTGGATTATGGCCTATATCTCTCTCTTTGTGAAAGAAGGTTCCCAGTTCCAGCAATGGGATCGTATAGTGGGCTGCTAAATATGTTACCATATGCTAATGCTACATTTGACAAAGTTGTTATTGACGTATTGCTAAAATACACTCGTAATAAATAACTTACGTTGTGATATACATATTATAGTCACTTCCTTTAATTTAAATTGTAGTATTTTGAATTTTCTTGTTATCGTTAAGTTTGTATACGGTATTTTAATTGTTTTTATTGTAAATAAATTTATTATAGTCACTTAAAGACTCTGGATATTAGAGCTCAACCACGTAACTTATCCGAAAAATAAAGATTAAAAGACACAAATTACTCCACTGACTGTTTTACGATCCAACTCGAAACATTCTATGACCTAATAAACAAAGAACGAACAAGTTCCCTGAAAACTCCAAGCGTAAAACAATGCAGCGCACAATTTTTTGTGTTGCACCAAACTTAATCTGTAAAATGTGAGCACCACAAAACAAGGCATCGCCGTCGCCGCAGATAAGTTTGAAATACACTATCTCGGCGTGAAGTTTGAGACGCCCGGGACGTTAAAACGTTCTACTTGCATATAAATAACAACTGCATAAAAGATATAGGGGAGAATTTCCTGTAGCACCATTTTAGAAGACCGCGCTGGAAAACGCTGGGTAAATTGAAACTTGGGGGTGTAGGGCATATGAGTCGGGAATTTTTGGTAGTATGTTGATATGCAACGGTAGCAATAAAGCTTGAGGCAGGTGGTACCGGCGCCGGCAAATAAACTGAGTGCATCTCGGATAGGAGTTGCACAGATATTGCTGCAATACGAATGGTTGTCAGCTTTTTTATTCCACTTTGTAATTTAGGCTCGAAATTATCTTTCCACCATGATACTTTTAAATTTTTAACATAAAAAAAAATATTTCTATAGTTAGGTTTTATCTATGACAATAGTATAAAAAAGAAAAAAAATGATTTGTATGTTTGTTTGACGCGAATAATTTGAAAAATTATAACACGTTGAGAGGCTATATTATCCTTAAGTAACATGGGCTATATTTGGTTTCTCTTTGCACATTAGATTATTTTATAGTGCGAAGTCGGATGTAAATAAAGTTAAATGTAGAATATGGTATACAGCCAAGAACATATAAAAAAGAAACTGTATTAAATATGTTACTTTTTGTCAGGTAAATTGCGGGAATCGGAACTAAAAATAATTACCGGAGTAACTTTTCACATTGAAACTGACTTAAAATTAAGTGACTTTACATAATGTCGCCGAGGAAATTGCTATCAAGAAGTTTTCCTGGTACTTTGCATAAGAATGTTAGATAAAAATTACGGCACTGCAGTGCGCGAATTTACTCTTAATTAACCCTTATTTTAATTAGTTAGACGCATTTGTAGAGTGAGAAACCTAGTTAACATGGAAATTTTGTAAGGAGACCGGTGAAATGAATTTAGGAATCCTACTAATATTACATAGCTTATAGTTTGTGTGCTTATTTGTGTATACTGGACACTTTTTAACTTTGCGAAACCTATTAATATGGTTTAACCTCAAATGTAAGTTAGGTTATGTATTGTACTGGTCACTGTTTTACGCTCGTACTTTTGAATCAAATATAATAAAATGTATAGTAATGACTATGGATTAGCACACAATACTTTTATCCCGAATTAACACGACAAAGTACAATATGATTTAACATTGTCGAAAGGTTAACAATCTTAGTCTTTGTAGCGTGATTTTTAATAACTGTAAAACCATCTTGAATTTTAACAAAGTAATGTAAAACTACATAAACAATTTAACAAAGCAATTTACTTTCCTATATTTTCCTTTATTTTCTGTGATTATTGTCCTAAATATTCACATAAATACACTTATACGTACGCTAGATTTTCATCAGCTTAAAAGTTTAGGATTTCCTTCGTTGCAGAAGTCCGTAGTGGCATTTAAGCCTCGAGCGTGGATAGCGGCCGTATTTTTGTCTGAAGCCCCACTTATCTCGACCATCGGGGAGGCAAAGTTAAATGAGGAGGAAAATCTATGGGTTGTTTAGTCGAATCCGAGTGTAGTGCTAATTCCTGAACTACTTAATCTCGTTCCACAAGTTAACCAGCCTCAGATTAAGATCGAGTTTCGATCGTTCCCTCCGTTGGAACGGTCATCGATTAAATGAATAGGTACGCTATTTGCGAAGCCGAGACATAATTTGAATTTTATTTACTCTTCTCTCGAGTTTAGTGCTGAATACGTTCCGATTTATTTCGTTGAGTGCTTTTGGATACGAATTATTTAGGAGACGGTTGAAATGTAATTAAGGGTTTTTATTGGGTTGTTTTGAAGGTTTTGAGCATACGCAAATAGTAACTGATCACTTCACGGTATTAACAGCTATTAACAACTCCAAATATTTTCGTGTATGTTCCAGCCGTGAAATATACACATTTCTTTTTGAAAGAAAGAAAGAAACTTATTTATTGTGCACATAAAGATACACGTGGCTTAAAATTATACAATTGCTCATCATTATTATAAAATAAGCCTATGTGCACAAAAGAAGCAAATTCAGCATAATGCTGAGGGTACCAGGTACCCCAACGCTGGTTTTGGTACCTTCAACATTTGTATGCAAATTCTATAGCACCACTTTTTTAGCCAACATCCCGTATTCTCGTTTCTAAGGTTAGGTATTTCCTGTTTGTCTGTAAAACCGTACACATTACCACCCCGGGGCATCGCTGTAAACCCGAGATTTAACGGTGCACAGGTACCATTCAGTTTCACGGCTGTGCTAGTACTATTAACATTTACCTCCGGATTAAATTAGGAGTTTTACGTTGCAAGCAAGCCAAGTGAATTGTTTCCTATTTGCAAAATTGGTTGGTGTTATGTAACTGCCTTAATAGAGACTATTCACTTCATAGATAAATGTAATCGCATCTGTAACTTGCCTTATAAAAAAGTTTGCTTTAGTCGAAATTGACTTGCATATCTTAACTGTGCTGCCTCAAAACTTAATTGTGCTGCCTTGACGTTAAGATGACTGAGTTAGGAGAATAATAAATGTATGCATAAAAAACTCAGAAAGTAATACAGAGATATTATGGTTAAAGTATTATTCGATGGATTAATAAATAATGCGAGTAACTTTTAAAACTAGACATTATTCTAGAGATAGCATGAACATACTTTTCTCTTTCCTATTTTTTTTATATTGTACGAGTGAATATTGGCTGGGTTGTAGTACCGCAAATTTTCTAGCCGCTTTGACAGCCTTTGGCACAACTTTGAGAACTCAACAAAGTACCTGTATTAAATATGATATTTAAAAATATCTGTCTATGTACAATGATGGTGTTCTTTTTTTGCAACTAATAATAACACAGCTCCACAAAAAATCAATGTTTTTTTTGTTGCCCTGTTTATCATCGCAAATTGTTCCTTTTTTAAGTGCCCAGATTACGAATATTATATTCGTAAAAGTACTAAATTTGCTCATTTCTACAAATTGAATTTTGAACGATTTATCGTCAAAATAAAAATTTTCAGTCATTTGTTGAAAAAAAAACCGAGCAAATCTTAAAAAATAATTGATATTTTCACGAATTGTGTGTATAAACGGGCCCAAAATCATCATCATATCAACGGCAACAAAACCACTGTAGACCAGTGTAATATATTTCATATTAATAAATCCTGTGCCCCTATTTGCTAGTGCTTAACCAAATGAGACGATGACGTAAGTCCCGCTCATGAAATACAGCTAGCCGCTGCAATACAACACAATATTGAATATTTATCGCCCTAGTGGGAAAACAACGAAGTGCTATTTTAATTTTCCCCATTTCTTTCGACAAACAACTCCGTTATTTATGCGTTGGAACTATTTATAGTGTTTTATGGCTGCTTTTCATAAACGGTTTTATTTTGTGGATGATTTATTCATCTGAAGTTGTTATTTTAAGTTTCCGATAGCTTTAGATTTAAATTCTAACTTCAGAGCTTCACACTTTCGATATTCTACCCATTGATCACTAAGGTCTTTTAAATCAACTTCAAATAAAGGATGAGGTTTTGAAACGCTGATAGCTCAGCTGGGTGTGAGGCCGCTTCACAACCGGAAGGCCACAGGTTCAATCGCCCTCAATGAACTCGAGCTCTCGGTAAAGGAAAAAAAACATTACGAGGAAACCATGGCATGGTAGTAGGGCATTTTCTAGTGTTACCTGGCTAGCTACCTCCCGCAAGTTGAAATATCTGTTTCCAAGAACTAAACATTGGGTACTGGCTGCCTCTTTAGGAGCCAGTTATTCCAGACATGGCATGCTACAACTTAGGTGAGAGTGTCGCTAGCTTGTGTGGGTACGCGCCTAATGGTTGAATTCCTAGTTGTAAAGTGTGAAAAAGAGATATTTTGAATTTTTCTGTTTGTTACTTCATTATCAAAGAACCGATTTTGATGATTTGCTTATTGGAATGGTAAAAAGAAAAAACCAACTTAGCTCCTCATAATGGTACCATATGAATTTTCGAAAATAGTTGAGCATTTTATATAGTTTTATTATTCAAATGCTATCCTGTACCTAAACTGTATTATAGTATGGCGCTGAACAATTTGTTTACCTAATGGCTATGCTTTAGGATGGTTCATTCTATTTTGTATGTATCACCTCTAAGTGAGATATTAAGGGTGCATCTAGTGTAGAATATCTTACGTTTTCTCATCTAATTTGCATATATATTATGTTGAAACTGACTAGCTTTTATAAACACAATAAAATTCACTCTAATTTGGAATTTTAAGCTCAGTCTTACTTTAATTTGCATTTTATAAATGAGCAAATTGTAGGCATTTCAGAACTTTTATCGAAAAACACAATTTCAATTACATTTACATATTCGAATAGAAATCGCTTTGAAAGAGAATCGATTCAAATTAAAAAAGCTTTCCACTGATTGGTTTTTAAAAACTAACTTTGGAATTTTTGCGATCGCGAATACGTACCTTTGTTCAACCTTTTAGACCTTTTAAGCCTTCGATATAGCACGTGTCTAAATAAATCAGTAAAAAAAGTACTTTGATAAATTGAATTTGATCCGTATTAGAATTGTTTTACGTGACTCGGATCACTGAAATAATACAAAACGCGTCAAAAACACTCACGCTCACTGAAATAAATAAAAGGTTTTGGCGCTTTACTGATACGCTGAAGAGAGAGTTACTGATACTTTTACTGATTTTGAGGGTTCCGTAGCTAATAGGTAAAAACGGGACCCTTCTACTAAGGCTCCGCCTGTCTGTCTGTCTGTCTCCAGGCTGTATCTCAGAAACTGTATAGTATAGCTAGAAAGCTGAAACTTTCACAAGATATGTATTTCCCGTGCCGCTATAACGACAAAAAATAAAAAATATGATAATTATTAAGGGGGTCCCCATACAATAAGCGTGTTATTTTTCCTATTTTTTTGCTTTATACTAATAACGGTAGGTGCTAGTAGACACTTAAAATTTTCACAAAATACATGAAAGTATGTATTGGCTATCAAATCAAATTATAGAATTTAAATAAAATAAATATGGGGGCTCCATCGAGCCCCACTCGAACTAATTAAGTGCCCAATTATGTGTTTATGTAATTACATATGTAGGGTTGTTGATATTGATGCGTATGTATTTGTATCGTGTGCGTTTTCTCCCGAACGGATGAACCGATTTTGATTTAGTTTTTTTTGTGTGTAAGATGTTGTTAGTGAGTAAAAATAGGTAATTACATATATGTATAGATATTTATCTACTTTTGCTGAAAATATATTCAAGATGTCCGGATTTTTTTTTCACAAGTGTTGATATGGATATCAAATGTAAGTTAGGCTTGATTAGTAGAATACAAAGTCTATAATTAATTACATATCCAAGATGGCTACCACAACAAAATTTTTATGTACACTCGTACTTATTAGGTGGTTAATGTATAATAAATAAATTCAGCTAAGTATTAACTTACTAATTAACTAACTATTGTAGTGTCAGCCTTCTTTGACTTGTCTTTGTCTTGACTTTGTCTATGTATTCTAATAATCAAACTTAGGATAAACTAAGCTAAATTTATTTCGAGATGTTTACAAACGTACGACTTAGTTCTCTCACTGGCCATGCTATGCGTATGAGTTGATTTAAATAAGTTGCATAAGATTTTAATTTTAGCAGAAAATGTGCGTTGCAGAAAATAAAGAAGTTCAGAAAATTCCATACTGGTATTTATAGTTTGTAGCTACAACAAATGAGCAGCAATCTGGTAGTTAACTGTAACCAAACTTCCTACTAAGTACGGTTCAACTGCCAATTCCACACTGCAAAGTAAAACATCTCACAATAGAAGGGAAACTACTGAAAACTTACTTACTCCGTACAAAGGAGCGATGGAGTACTTAGTGTTGCATCATCGATTCTCTTTTGTTTGTCTTTTACGTTCTCGAACATTGTTGCAGCGAAATTTAATAAAAGCCAGCCCTGAAATCTGCCACTGAAATGTCTGAGATGAATGCTACATTGTTTACGGCAGATTCAGTTTGTGTTCCTCGATAAGGAGGTACTGTAAAATTGACTTTGTAGTTCTTACATTTTGAATTAATAATATGGAATTTGATTTTTTGTAACTTAAAGGATGTTCATATCGTTTTTAACCAGTTTCAAATATTATTTCTTATTGATAAGTTATGTTTCAATTAAGTATAGGTGGCTCACTGCAAGGACAAGGGACATTATCTCACTATTATGATATTCAAAATAAAGTAAATTTGACGTGCCTTGTATAACGCAATGTTATAAGGTTTATAAAATTCTATTATTTTTATGATTTCTAAAAACTGTAAATTAAGAGATACACTAGGGGACAAATATCCTGCGGTGCATGGCGCAAGCGAAGTCGGGTGAAGAGTCATTTTGTTCTTTGATCTGGCAACATTGTGCAAGTAAGATTTTGTTTGAGTTTATTTATGAAAGTCAGAACCACAACATTTTAAAACGATATTAAAGGAAATCGATTTTTATGTAATCGTGTTTTAGAACTCGACAACGAATTAAAGTTAATAAAACTAAAAACAACCATAGCCTTTAGCCATTTACGCAAGATTTATAAAAATATGCTATTTCATCTTGCATTGCTTTTAATCTTTTTTTCTGTTACAATCACATTTGTCTTTACTTATCATGGGCTAGTAGTGTTTGACATGTTGTGGTGACCTTTGCCCAGCGGTTATTTCGCATGCGGCATACGTATAAAATTAGTTACCACAAATCTTCTTAATATTTAAAAATCTCGTGTCACAATGTTTGTTCTCAATGGACTCCTAAACCACTTAACCGATTATAATAAAATTCGCACACCATGTGCAGTTCGATCCAATTTGAGAGATAGAATAGTTTAAATCTCAAATTATAGTCGCAATTTTAATTTATTGCTAATTATTGTCTGTTATTATTTGACAGTCACAATTATCTGTTAACTCCAAATGTTTCTAACAGATGTCGATGTCGACCTTTCGACTGGGTTGAGTAAGTAATCAATAGATGGCACTGCTATGGTAAATCTACGAACGTGTCATATAAGCTACACTATCTATTTGTCATACCCTTAAGTGAGGCAAAACAATGTTTGCCGGGTCAGCTAGTTAAATATAAATTTAAAACTTTCAACCTCTTGCCAGGCGGGCATATGTATACAGAAATAAACACGTTGATTCCCGCAAAAATCATTTAGAGCATAAACTTGTATGTCTATTCGTATAATTGTGGCCTCAAATGTGGCTTTCGCCACCCCTTTCAAGTCATGCTCGCTCATTAACCCTCACCTAATGACGCGCCTGGTGTCTCACACTCCACCAGAGATTACCTTGGTGTGTATAATTCACTCCGATTAATATGATTATTTTAAATCTGTAAAGTCAGTTAAATAACAGGCTATTATTTTAATTTGTTCTCTTAGTGCATAGGTAAAGTGTGCTTATAGCATAATAAGCATAAGCAGCCCACTATCCGTTCCCACTGCTGTAAATCTAGGCCTTTTCTACCGAGGAGAGAGTATAAGTCATAATACACTTGTCCTCGTGCGGGTTGGCAGATGACACACGTCTTCGGATATTGTGTCCTCAAACATGTCGGTTTCCTCACGATGTTCTCCTTCACCGTAAAGCGAGTGCAAATCCACACAGAGTTTGAAATACAAGTCATTGATGTAGGACTAAAATCGAATCAGCGGCTGTCTGATTGAACAGCACAGGTTTTTTTGTTTTTAAAGTTTGCCTATTCCTAACCGTAAAAGTAGTTAGCGAAACAATTTCAACTTTAGCAAATGTTTATTTCGTAAGGTGAAGTCGTCACAAATGGACAGCAAACTTTAATAGTATTATGTAAGTATAAAAATTTGTAGTATCTAAGAACACTAGTCTGTTTTTCCACCCCGCCCTTCCGGGCAACTATATTAAATCATAGCGATGATGCCTTAATGTTGTTTGAATTTCATTAAGACGCGCTTACTTTCAGTGGCATTTAGCTTGCGGATGTTTAGCGAGGTTTGAAAGGTTAATGGATAATGTTGCAATGTGAGAGTGTATCGTATTCGTATTTTGTTGACAATACTTACTTGTATAAGCAGCTATCACTTACGTTTATTTTGTCAGAATTAGCCCGACATGTTCTAATTCCGATAAAGTGAACATAAGTGATAGCCGATTATACAAACATTATCCAAATATGCCTTACAAAAGTTTTAATACAGTAATACTTACTTGGTCGACTTGAAAACTGACAACATTATCTGATATCATCAGAATGTTGACAGTTACTACCTGGCAACTTACCTATAAGATGAAATTTGTCAGCTTTTACGCTTTGGTCTCGTTTGAAAGCCACCCTTTATTGCGTAGGCCAACCGATGTTTTCATGATTATTGCCAGTGAGACAATACTTTTAATAGAACAGCTGATACTTTTCGCGTATTTCCAAAACTTGAGAGATTAATATTTGTGTATGAGCGTACTTAAACCTTCCTCAAATGTTAACTCTAAATAACGACACTGAAGAGGCTGGGTCATTTTATGGCGTTATAGAGAGTGGTCGTTAAATAGAAAGAATGTATCATTGTATGTTATACAAGCTAAACCAACTAAAGATTTTGATTTCGACGCTTTAGAGAGTTTGTTGTTTAATCGAGTGACGTTACATGGAGTTTACACTATATGTATTTTCATGTATATGCATAATGGATCTGTAATTTGCATAGCCTGAAATTTGACAATATCATAGAAGACTACTTGGTAGAAATGTATATACCTAATTGCTATTGTAATTTGTATGGCCTTATGAGATTAGGCTGTAGTTGCAGTCACAGGCTTATACAATTCAAGCTTACTCAGCTCCTTGTATTAACATTGACACTTTAATATTGTAAATTGACATTGTTATATTGTAATTTGACATTTTAATATTGTAATTGACATTTTAATATTGTAAATTGACATTTTTATATTGTAATTTGACATTTTAATATTGTAAATTGACATTGTAATATTGTAATTGACATTTTTATATTGTAAATCGACTTTGCTATATTGTAATTGACATTTTAATATTGTAATTGACATTTTTATATCGTAAATTGACATTGTTATATTGTAAATTGACATTGTTATATTGTAATTTGACATTTTAATATTGTAATTTGACATTCATAAGTGTACTTTTGTACTATATTGAATAAAATATACTGAACTGAACTGTATATTGCTCTGGCCATTTGCCTTGCTCTGAGACTTGTCTCATTATCTAGGATTTACTCGGAACATAATTAACATCGTCAGAAGATAGAAAGACTACGTGCCTAATGACTAGATGTATTTCATTTCCACGGATTTTAGAACTCTGCACTAATTAAATGCAAGCTCGGTAAAGTAAGTTGTGTAATTAGAATTACGATTTTAGGAATTGTTTCTTTTATAAAAGTTGAATAAGTCACATAAAAAATAAGTATCATATAGGTAAATTGATCTACTTTCGTGGTACGTATTCGGTAACTTTTGAAAACAAAACAGATTTTCAGAGTAGATTTTTTGTGAACATATAAATCGAATGAACAAGTTATTTTATCAAAATTTTAACTTTGTGATCATCATAATTTGTCAATAGAGGTGGGTTTTACAGTTATATTAATAATCATCAATTCAACCCAAGCAATTATTTTAATTATTTAAGTTTATTGAATATTTCTGTCCAAGTTTATTTCGAAAGGTAAAAATGAAAGCGACCTGTGAAGGACGCTTTATTAAAACTTTGCAAAAGCCTACATAATTCGATATTTTATAATAATCCAATAAAGAAAAATATTAATTACCCAATTAATATTTCTTGTGGCAAGCCATTCAAACGAAATTTTACACAATTTTTTCTAATGTTATATGAAAAAAAAAATATAATTGATAACAATATATTTTTAAATTGGACATTATTACATCAGGTCACGTCACGTTGACATTAAATAACGGTGTGTTATATGATTTACATGTCTGTGTATGTGTATGTGTGTGTCTGTCTGTGGTATAAACACATAAGTACTTTTTATACTATAATCATAGCTTTGGTTAAGCTAAATTCACTTCTAGATTAAAAATCATTATGGTTTGTCATGACAATCGTGCAATATGAACTTCAGCAGCCCTAACAATCATATCACGAGAGTGAATAAATACGTCTGGTGACGTCATTTCCATACTCGCACAGATAGGCTTGTTAATGGCCATAATAAATGGATCATTTTGGTAGTTCTCGCGCCGTAAAGTCTGATCCAGGACCGGCATTATCTATGGCGCGTTGTAATGTACACTTTATGAGCTTGGTTTACCATAATGTGTGGGTTTATGGACTTTTAATTGATGTTATTTTAAGCTGCGGGAGGCTAATGTGAGGCGGTAGACAATTATTTTAGAATGCGCTGATGAGGTTCTGTTGCATCATTAACCTTGTAGCGCCTGTAGCTTGGCTAGCTATGGCGATCTGACACGATCATCGAAGCTAAGCAACGGTCGATGTGGACGGTGTTTGGATGGGTGACCATGTATGTACAAGACTGTAGTTTTTAAAGTGTCATTTTCACCTAGGCGCTATCGTGAGTCGGATGACACGTTTAGTTGTAGGTCCCGGCTGTTAGTCTTAGTACAAGCAGTCGTTAAGCTAAGACAGATGCCTTCGGGCGGCTTGAAAACTCTCGACAAAATATAGTAAAGTTTAGTATATTTTGTTTCAATATGTATAGATAATTTTATTCCTGACATATAAAATTTAGCATTTCCATAGATCATGTTTTTCTGATATATCATATTCTTTTTCCTGTAATCCGCGGCATATAATAAGAACCATTGAGCTATTTGCCGTAAAGACTACATTGAAGGAGATGAGTCACAGAGAACGTTATCGCTTTCCGTGTTATACAGTTCAAAGCGTGGGTTTGAGCTTTACACTTTGTGAGGTTTATTTTTCTGAAAAGCTATTGACACATACGATTAGGTTGTTATCAATAATTCTAAAGAACATATAGAATCATATTTAAACGTAAAAAAATACAGTGTAAACTCTATATAAGGACACTGAAGGGACTGTGCATTTTATGGCGTTATAGAGAGTGGTCGGTAAATGGAGAGATTCATTGTATGGAATACAAGCTAAACCAACTAAAGCTCATCAATTTCGACGCTTTAGAGAGTCTGTCGTTAAATCGAGTGACGTTACATGGAGTTTACACTAAACATTTGGAATGGTTCCATCTTCATATAACTAAGTGGGAATTGTTTTTTCTATAACACCAGTTTTATATTTCTAACTAGCTGACCCGCCTAACGTTGTTTTGGCTTAAAAAATAGATAGTAGCTGATTCACAGACCTACTAAATACGCATACCTATAAAATTTGGTAAAAATCGGTCAAGCCATTTCGGAGGAGTACGGTTACTAACATTGTGACGTGGGAATTTTGTATATTAGAAGAAGAAGATGCTGATACCTAATTTATCACGGTCGTTTTTGATTTGATTGAAACTGATTTTATCTGTAGTTGTACAGTCCAGTTATATTATATTCTATTCATGACCTATTTTAGAATTGTAATTTCGCACCAAATTTTAAAGTTCAAACGTTCAAAGGTCAGTAAAAACATGAAAATGTGTTCATCAGAATTTCATGTACTAAACCAGAATTCGAAAAGTTGACTCGCATTCGGTACTGTTACACCGTTACACGCCGACTCTGAATATTCAAGTCCCTTGACGCGTGACATGGACTCTCGTATAACATATTATATGTAGCTAGACGTACACGTTAATATTTTATAAACACTGATATGTATGTGTGCTAGTGTTTAGGAAAGAAGACAGATCACATAATTTCTTCTTTCTGTTTCTTTCTTGAGTGGTGAGCAAAGAAACTCATTGCAAGGAAAAGCTGCAGAGCTTAGACCACCGTCACAAAGTAGGGATCCGTTCGGTTAGTTATATATAGTTTACATTTCGGAGAAAGTAAATCTACCTGCTTTCTCCAACGCGGATGAGCAGGGGAACACTAAAGCGGTATCAATTTACCGCGAAGATACCAAAGATGCGCAATAAGCGTTTTGCCTCCACCTTCATTGTGCCAACCGCCAAGGTGTGGAATTGCCAAATACCCTGTTCGCTGAAAACTGTAATCCAGCGGTTTTCAAGACACGAGTGAAGCAGTTTTTTTATGGGCAAGCGCGCTCCACTTTAGATCACAACAAAGCTTACCAGGTGAATTGTGATCAAGCTCAAGTCAATACAGTGTTATCTTTAAAAATAATTAACGGTTAAAATTATTGAAAAAATATAAAATAATCCGAGTAGACTTTTTCATATCCGTGCCTGAAATTAAAAAGGGAAAACAAAAGCAAAATAAATAAGTTAAAATGTATATTTATTGAACTATAAACAGTATTACTACATTGGTTTGCCGCTGAACCTCATTCTAGGGAAGCCTATGTCGTGAGATCCAGGGTAATATTTACAATAAGAAAATGATTAAATAAGCCCTCACAGTTTTGAAACATACCGGCAGACAGCGGAGTCTTAGCAATAGTATCTCTTTGGGCACAGAACTGTAAAAGAGAAAGAGGAGTCCTTAATTAGCACGTGTAGCTCGTTTGGGATAAGATATCCCCCATACAAAACACTGGTCGATGCGGTCAGCTCTTGGCAAAGTTACTGAAAGTGGCATTTGCAAGTGGGTGCTTTTGTGGGCGAGGCAACGCGTTGTATTGTAAGCCCGAGCTTTATTTATGAGTCATTTACATCAGTTGTTTATTCATGTCAGAAGAAATAAAGTACAATGTAAACTCTATAGAACAACACTGAAGGGACTGTGCATTTTATGGCGTTATAGAGAGTGGTCGTTAAATGGAGAGATTGTATCATTGTATGGAAAACAAGCTAAACTAACTAAAGCGAATTGATTTCGACGCTTCAGAGAGTTTGTAGTTAAATCGAGTAACGTTACATAGAGTGTACCTATCTGTTGTAGTAGTGATTTTTTCAATTCAAGTCGTTTATGGGCTTCAACACTGACAATTATAAATAAATACTATGACACATTTCACATATGGCTGGTTAGTCCTATACTCAACCATTTCTAGTTTTTAACCGACTTAAAAAAAGGAGGAGGTTATATATTCGACTGTATGTATTTTTTATTATCGTTGTTAACACAACTGATATACTACATATACATGCATAAATACTATACATTCACATGGAAAACGCGATAAAAACAATTCAGTAAATAATACATGACATGTACAGCTAATCATAGCTTTTAACACTAGAAAACTTGATCACCAAAGAGTTCCTAAAATATTAAGTTTATAAGTAAAACGCTTATTTATATCTTTATGGTATAACAACTAGAGCAAAAAATAACATAACGAATACATAGAAAGTCTGTGATTGAGTAGGATTTAGCTCAAATTCTGTTTGATGTATTTCCGTAGTTGTCTTTGTATTTTTTTTTGTGTATAAGGCTGCCTTTGTACTCAAATACAATGGCAGCGTTATCACATGGTGATTTCTAAGCACCCGAAATAGATATCAGACAAGAAAGGTGATATTATGACGAAAATAATTTTCTGGGGTTTTTTCCGGATTTTTCCCTAACACCTAAATAGTTAAATATTCTACGTTGCCAGTTCTATTCTTTATTCCGCGCCGTTAGCAGAAAATGGTTAAAAATATTATTTCTCGTGGCACACGGCAATAAAAGTAAAAAGTTGAAAGCAATATATTTAACAGAGTAAAATACAGAGTTTAAATCTAACACAATAATTTACGTTGAGTTAGTTTTGGTGTTCAGTGTCTACCAAGAAGTATAAATTAAAAAATTGGCCAAGCGCGAATCGGGGTCGCGCATGAGGGATTCAGTGCCACTTTTGTATCTGAGCCGCCTTTAAATAATTATTTTATTTTTATTTAACTATTTTCATTTATATATTCTGTGAGTATTTTAAGCAAATTCCCTGATAAATATGTCATATGTGGTAGATTTTCCACACAGCTTTTATTTTAAAAGTTTGTAAGGTACATCATTCTGTCATTAGATCCTAAATATTTTCTCAAACCTACGAGTGCTATAAAATAGCGATCCAATCACACCATAACATAAAACATACTTTTACAACATTGTAAGTGTGCATTCTAAAGAAAAATCAATTACTTAACGTACGTAATTTTATGTATTTGCTACACTTTTGTAGTTAGTTATTTTGGGAAAAATGGCTTTTTTATTTAAAATAATAGATGCAACGTAAAGACACGCAAAGTTTTTTTATAAGCTTTGCATAATTCCGATGTTCTTCGAAGACATTCTTGAAAAAACACGAATGCCGCGCCTCATTTCCGCACTAAAGCGGGTAGTACATTAAGGGGCATTAGTTGTGTAACAAAGGGCGTATGACAAAGTGCTTTAAGGCGGGGGCACAATAGGTGTCGCGTACGAAGGCTGCACGCGACTCCCTGGCTCGATGTGTTCTCGGCTTAACGACTTAATGCATCTTTCCGTTTTTAAAGCTAGTTTTAAAGCGTACTCTTTTAGAGTATGCTGAGAAACTAAATATCATATTTTTGCACTTTAGTTGAAAGCAGTGTAAGAAGGAGTTCCGTAATATCAGACCATTTTATTTATCAGAAAGGTTGCATGGACACACTATTTTTGTTCTTAGTTTTTTTAGGTTTAGTTTACGTAAGTCTGTGTCCAATTCATATTTAATTTAAAATTATGTCTATTTAATGGAATAGATACTTAAGTTCTTGCAGTACTTTAACACCCTAAATATTTTAATTGGTTTATACTGCCGTTTTGATACAAACAGTTGTTTAATCTGTACTTTGTAAACTGTTATCGTAAGGCATATTATATAATATTTACACGAAACAAACGGTCACACTTACTTAAAAACGTTGGATATACGTCCGTATCTAACGTTTTTAAGTAAGTGTGACCGTTTGTTTCGTGTAAATAGTTGTTTAAGCTATTATAGCATGTTCATCACGTGGATTACCACAGCCGGTTCTTTCCTACTGCCGGGAATAGGCATCTCTTTTAAGATGCCGTTCATCTCGGTCCTGTGCCAATCGTGTCCACATTCGGACCTGCGACTGTAGATCCGACGCCAAGAACTTTCGTTCACCGTCGGATCTCAGTGTTACGGATGCGATCTATCTAGTATCTAAATGATATTTCTTCTATAGTATAACTTCTCCAAATCAAAACGCAGTTATAATTGTTGCACATTTTAGAACAGGTAAAAAATATCTAGCTACCAGTCGCAGTTTAGCATTGAAAAATGTCTTTATAAAATATCAAGCCAGTACGAAGAAAAAATACGATCACCCAAACTCCATAACGTATACGTACCTCAACACAAAGAACGTATCATCCAAATTTACGTCAATACAGGCTTTTAATAACGTCCAACCTTTTTTATTTGATTTTCCATCTCAGGAAAAATCAAAAATAGCTTCTAGAAGAGAAACTTCTCGAATTATTCAAATGTATCCAGGGACCGAGTGCTTAGAGAACCCTTTTTAGTTTTGCGACTTGGATAGATCTACAAGGGTTGTAATAAATTTGTCCTGCTCGTGGTTGTCACGGATATATCAAAGATTTCGGCCTTTAAGTATGGAATTCTCATTTATAGTGAGGAAAAACACCTTGAAGAAATCCACGTGCTGTAAGAATTACAAACTAAGTGAAAGCTAAAATTTTGTAGAAAATGCGAGAACAAGTTATACGTTTTCAAGCGAAGACCGCTCAGTCAGACAATGGTGGCGATTCAGCGGCTCACACGACTTAACTAAATTTAAAGAAGCCCCGTCTCTTTTCATCTTAGGTGGCCAGAAAGAGACGACACGTTCCGCACCATAGTCAAACCAACTAAAATCACGTAAAATGTAGAAAATATAGGCGACTTTTACTCACTTATATCACCTCTAAAACTGCCTACATTTTCCATATTTGACGTGATTTAAGTTGTTTTGTCTGTAGTTCAGAACGTGCTGTCTCTTTCTGGCCACCTAAGATGAAAAGAGACGGGGCTTCTCTAAACTTAGTTTAGTCGTGTGTGCCGCTGAATTGCCACCATTTACGTCCAGCTGGTCGCAGGTTCGAGTACCTACTAAACTCGAGTTTTTAGTGATGGAAAATAACGGTCGGATCCTGTACCCCCCTTGTGAGCCATTATTTGCAAACTAAGCACGCTCTACCTTAGTATGTCACTAACATGTAAATTAAAAAAAAAGTTATAGTCTCAATTTGCAACATCAGTTATGAACCTATACTTAGCTTATATTAAAATGTCATTTTTTTAATAATTCTGGTGCATTCATGGTCACCACACTCGTTTATAAAAAAGCGAGTGTGGCTCGGTGGTAATAACGTCTGCTTTTCATTCAGACGGCCCCTGGTTCGATCCCGGCCCTACACCAATGACTTATTTTTCAAGTAATGTGTGGATTTGCACTCGCTTTACGGTGAAGGAAAACATCGTGAGGAAACCAGCATATTGGAGGACCACAATATCCGAAGACATGTGTCATCCGCCAACCCACACTTGGCTAGCGTGGTGGATTATGGCCTATATCTCTCTCTAAGTTAGAGAAGGCCTCGAGTCACAGCGGTGGGAACGTATTGTGGGCTGTTTATTATATGCTTCATGGTCACCCATCCAAAGACTTTCCGCGTCGACCATTGCTTAAACTCTATCGCGTCGGATCATCTCAGCCGAGCTACAGGCGCTACTAGTGCAAAGTACTAACGTAAAATGCAGAAGTTTACTGGTATGAAACTTTAAACATTACCAAAACAAAGCCGTCAAGTTGAAGGCAGAGCTTTGTTTTCAGTTTTCACCTACATTCGAGTTTCAGGTCTCACCTAGTTTTGCAAGCTTATAAATGGCCCAACTTAGCTCTATTTAATATTGAATTGCGTTGTTGTTTATTTTTTAAGTTTCATTTTTACACGGATATCTTTATTAGTTATGTGGTTTAGTTATGAAATAATTACGATCAACTCGATATTAATATACTAGCTGCGTTCGTTAGTAAAGAGTTAATCCGGAATAAAAGAAGTCTATGTGTTAATCCAAGGTTTAACCTATCTTCATAGTAAATCTTTTCAATATCAGTCCAGCCGTTGGAGCGTGAAGGAGTAACACAGATTTTGAAGTTATTTGCGTATCCCACGGGATTCACAACTTTTTCGGGATAAAACGTAGCTCGTATAAGTTAATCTGACGTATAAAGTATCTTCACACCAAATTTTATCAAAATTGGTTAAACCGTTTGAGCGTGAAGAAGTAACAAATAAACACACTTACACACAAATATTCGCATTTTTAATATAAGTAGGATATTTATGTAAATACAAAAACAAAACTTACGGTGAAGAAAAACAGCGCGAGGAAACCATAAAACAATGTTAGAGCATTTTGTAGTGCTAGCCTGCCTAGCAACTTTTTCCTTGCCAGTTATTCCAGACTAGGCACGCAGTGAAAAAAAAAAAAAATTATATTTTAAAATAATTCAATAGCATATTACTCTAATCTATTATTACTCTATAACCACAGATAAAAAATAGTACTTATCTAAAATTTTTGATCATTGATTATATTTGGAATTGAAATTGCTTTAAAGAAAAAAAATACATCTAGCGTAAAGTCATCGCTATAGTTCCGGAGTGTTGCCTAATTTTGCTTAAAATTTATCTATTTGAATACCGATTACGTCGTTTAATATAAATCAAAATTTGCTTGTTTGAATAGTATTAGTAATTACAGTAATTTTTAGTTATACCCAGATATCTTTATACGAGTACTTGCAAAATCAAACATAAAAAAATATTACTACACATTTATGAAAACGCCAACATTGCTAAAAACCATAAAGATACGAAGCGGTTGTGGAAAACTATTAAAGAAGTGTGCGATATCAACATACCTAAAAACGTATCAAATGAGCTAATAAACAAGGAAGATTTCCCGCAAGCCGCTGTAGACAAGTTCAACAAACACTTTGCTACAGCTGGTGCAAAACTTGCGTCGGACATACTCTTAAAACTAAACAAAACAGAAGATACCCTAGGCAAAAACTTAAGTAAAAGTGTACATTCGAGGGACTCTTTTTTTCTATATCCTACTGACTTGCATGAGATTAACAGGTTATTAACAGATCTGAGAACTGATAGCGCTCCAGGACTGGATACATTTACGCCATCTCTACTGAAGCATATAAAGGCCGCTATTTTAATACCTTTGACACATATCTGCAATCTAAGTATGGAATCTGGCACTTTCCCGGAACGCTGGAAGACAGCGATAGTCTGTCCCATACACAAAGGTGGTTCAAAAGATCACATTGACAACTATCGACCAATTTCTCTCCTACCAGTTCTCTCCAAAATCTTGGAAAAAGTAGTCAATAAGCGCCTAATTCAATTTATAGAAAAACGCAAGCTGTTGTCCGACCGCCAGTTTGGCTTTAGACAAGGGCGTTGCACTGAAGATGCAATAGAGCTTCTGACTTCCACGGTGGCAAAAGAATTGGACGAGGGAAATCGGTGTGTTGCAGTGTTCCTCGATCTCGCTAAGGCATACGAAACGATATCAAGGCCAATACTGCTGCAGAAACTTGAAAGACTGGGCGTTCGGGGTATCGCACTAACCTGGTTTGAGAGTTACTTAGGCAACAGAAGTCAACGTCTGCAGATAGGGGACTTTTTAAGCAAGAAACTTGAACTCTCTTATGGGGTACCACAGGGCAGCATCCTATCCCCTATCTTATTTACTATTTACATCGACGGTTTATTAAAGCTCAAAATACCAAATACAGATATTATTTGCTATGCGGATGACACAGTAGCCATATTTCGCGGGAGCAGCTGGCACAGCGCAATGTATTCCGCAGAAAGAGGCCTAGCCCGCATCCTTGATTGGTTGAATCTAAATTTGTTAACCCTGAACATAAAAAAATCTAATTTCGTAGGTTTCCATATCACACGTGCCACGGAGCTTAAGAAAAATTACATGAAGATGCACCAAATAAATTGCCCTAAGCTTGATTTCCCACTTATTCGTAACTGTGATTGCCAGCAAATCATCAGGGTGCCTTCAGTAAGGTACTTAGGGATACAGTTAGACCAAAACCTCTCATTCGAACAACATATTAGTATTCTCGCAAAGAAAGTCCGTAAACTAATATTTGTCATGAAATCGCTTCGATCAGTTGCCAAGGTAGAAGTGAAAAGGCTTGTTTACTCTGCACTGTGTCAGTCTCTACTTCAATACTGCATAGGAGTGTGGGGCGGGGCGGCAAAGTCATTCCTGATTGCAGCGGAGCGGGCCCAGCGTGCAGTGATCAAGGTGTTGTTAGGAAAGCCACGACGGTATCCCACCGAGAAACTGTTACAAGAGTTCCAGGTACTCAGCGTAAGACAGTTATTTATTCTGAGAGCTATTGATAAATGTCACCTAAGAGTACAGACACAAGATGCACATAACAACCCTGAAACAAAAACACTACTACCTTTGCCCAAGGTGAGAACTGTGTTTGCGTCCAGACTGGCACCGTATATTCATAGTTTTGTATATAACGAAATAGTTAAATCACACAGTACAAAAATACAGTGTCACAGAAAGGCGCGGGCTAAAATGAAACACTGGCTGTTATCTAAAACTTATAACGAGACGGAGATTTTTGTAAAGGTTTATAATCATCGACACTCGGATCTGAGCTGATAGAACATGACAACACGGTCTTAAAAATTATTTTCATAAAAACACAAAGCTAGAAGTACACTTAGCTGTCACCTAGGCCCAAATGTCTGGATGTACTTAGCTCGACCACTCTATCACACACACACACTCACACACACACACACACACTTACACAAATACTTACGCTCACACACATTATACACATGCACACATACACACACACACACATACATACATACGTACACAGTCACAAACATACTTCTTTTATATTTCTATTGAACAACTTTTAGTAATAATTTTATAGCAAGTAATAATTATTTCTTTTTCCATTCAATAGTAGTAGTAGAATCATAAATATTGAATTATGTAACTGTAACTTACTAAATTAGCGCGAACTTCATACCAGGTAACAAAGGTACAACGGACCGCCAAGATACAGGCTCACGCCTAGGTTGGGGTCCATTGAACACTCACAGCGACCAACACAAGCAGTGTTATATCCAAACTTGAATGTAAGCTTTAAGTTATTACTATTATTTCGATAAGTTTTTATAAATCTTCTTAAATATTGTTACCACTAAAATATTTTTGTAATTTCTAAGAGGATCTAACATAATTTTGTAACAAACTTATTATAAAAAGCTTACAATTTTGGGAAAATTAATGTATATAGCTTAAGGTTTTTGGAAAATAAATATATATTATTATTATTATTATTATTATTATTTTATTATAGATTAAAAAATTATTTTAAAACCCTAATTAATTATACTTGACCCTGCCAATTGTTTTGAAACAAAAACGCATCTGACCCGAACTCATCGAAAATAGTTCTGGAATTTCGCCCACTTCTGCTTCACAAGTCGTACCTCCAAGTTTTCTCATTATCTTCCGCGACATTAAGTTTTCCAAAGTAAAACATTGGAGACAATTTAAAATACTTTTTTTAGAAAAAGATTAAAAAAGATATTTAATGCAACTTATTTAAATCCTTTTTACGCTTTTTCGCGTTTTTCTTGACTAAATACCACAGAACATCCTTAAAATATATAAGAACAAAGATCATTCATCAGAAAAAAATACTGCGGAAGTGGTCCTCAGAACAATAAAATACGACTATTAATCAGAACAAAGCTGGCGACACTGTGCCTACCAAAAACAATAAAAGACTGTAAAAAATTACAGTAATTCGTCCACTCTTTTGAATAAAGACTTAATTAAATTAATTGAACCGATTTAGGTGACACCGCTTTTACAAAAAGTAATTGCCATGAAATTAAAAAATGGAAAATTTATTTTGCGCTCAACAGATTCATCAGACTGTAGCTTTTCTTTTTAAGCCTAAAAGCCCGTTACTAACAAACCAGCCTTCAATTTACCTAAATTAGTTCCAATTTACAGTAATTGTTTTTACGCTCATTCACTTTTACGCATCCCTTTTTTTACCCAACATGATACGGTGTTTTTTAAATTGCTAGCGTGTTTGAATATTAGTTTTAGAATCTGTGCATTTACGAGTATGTCTGATATTTGATTTGTGTTCAATTTGTTAATTGAGTATATCAGAATATTTGTTAAATACTCGCCTTAATCTTAATATATAAAACTAGCTATCGCTGCTGAATTTTATATATGTGTCCTTGTTACAATATTAGTGACCGTACTCCTCCGAAACGGCTTGACCGATTTTTACCAAATTTTATATGCGTACTCAGTAGGTATGAGAATCGGCTACTATCTATTTTTCATACTCCTAAGTGAGGCAAAACAACGTTTGCTAGGTCAGCTAGTAATGTCATAAATTTAAATTGTTAAAAAAAGACATGTAATGTATCAAGTACCTATATCGAGAAGATAATCCGTCATCGATAATGCACTTCAAATATAATCTTGATAGATTATTTTTGCTCACACTTTAAAGGTTTTAAAATCTCGAGAGTGTAGCAGACGTATTAATATGTAGGGGCCGTCCTCACGACACGGGTCTGCGCCATATGTCGCCTCGCTTAACGAAGATTTACTGAGCTAACAACATTGCATGTGGACAGGGCCTTATCTATATAGCTGTGAAAACGGCCCTTAATTTCGGTAATAGCAGCCTTCTGTAAAAGATGGCTGTCAGAGGAAAACTTTCCGGTTGCTTTTATTGTGACCGTTAAGAATAAGCACTTTGGCGGAAAATACTTATTCGGACAATTTTATTGATTTCAGTCAAATCAATCACGGCAGTAAGAACTCTCGTAATATTCTAATGTATTTCCTGTTGTTCGTATAGAGTAACAAGTATGAATTAAGATTTTATAAACCCTTAGAGAAAGTTTTGTGGTAGAACATGTTTTTGTAGCATAATGGTAATTTAATATTAATATTTAATAATTCAACATAACATAATTAAGACACAATTAATACAAATATCTACAGCTAAATTTTGACGTGGATGAATTGTGTGAAGGAAGATATGAATGAGAAGAGAGTGAATGTGGAGATGACGGTTGATAGAGTGGCGTGGAAGCGAAAAATAGGCTGTGCCAATCCCACCTAGTGGAAAATGGTAAAGAAGAAGAAGATCGATAGCAAAATTTTTAATGTTTAGTAAAACCTAAACGCACAAACTCATTTAAAAAAGCGTTTTTTTTTGTTTACTTGGTAGTAATACAGTAAATGTGTGTGTCTAGTAAGTAATAGAAAACAGTTTTACTGTCCCTTCCACACCATACTGTGACCTCATGCAATCGAATTGGGTTTTAAAGGTGCTTACAACGCCACAAAAGGCATTAACTGCGATAGAAAACACGATGACACACAATTTATTCGACCTTCATCCCTTCCCTCAAAACAACGACTGCTTCTTGGGTTTTTATTGCCATTTTACTCGTAAAATGGAGCCTTCGATTTAGAGTTACCTGTGAATAATATGTAAGGCTGTCACTTGGAAGATGGAGGTTTGATTCTTGCCAATCACGATAGCTTTTAATTAAAATAAAAAATAACTAGCTAAGCCTCGCTGTGTTGCCCGGCTTAATCCGGAATAAAAAAAGTAACCTCTGTGTTAATCCAGTGTCTAAGCTATTTTCACTCCAAAGTTCATCAAAATAGGTCTAGCCTTATGAACGTGAAGAAATAAAATTACACACTTTTGCCATTGTATTATTAGTGACGTAAGTTTATGCTTCTAAAATGTGGCATTTGTATTTGCTGTAACCTCTTTTAACTATGAGCCCAAACTTGATCGATATATATGTATTATTTCTAGTTAACAAATGCCACGGCCTTCTCTTTCTTATTTATTAGACCCTGAATATCACATATATGACACCAAAATGAGTCCCTAATATAAAATAAATAAACACATACTCGATGGGTTTATCAAATTAATTAAAGAAGTTCTTAGTGGCTATACGTGTATTTTGTCATCAGATCAGCTCTTGGGTACTACATTACCGTATTGTTACTTCACGTTTGACTAATAAGTCAAACTAAATTGAATCTGCACAAAAAAACGGCTAATGTGTTTTCATAACTTATAAGATTTCACATAAACAAACATACACACATACTTGCAAACATTTACTGCAAGTTATATAAAATAGCTTGTAAAATGACAGAATATGTCTGAAAACCAGACTTATTAAACATCATATTATTATTACAAAAAAGAGTTTTCTCCAAGGACATTTATACTACGCTTCTTATTCTGTACCTATTTATTTATCTGTCATTTTGTCAAAGCCCGTAAGAGAGATTGAGTTTTGCGATATTTGTAACTTGATTTTCTGAGCGATAAATTTTATTTTTTGCACCCTAAAACGCGTCAACTCGAAACTTCTATCGAGCCATAAATCTAGTTAGGCGCGTCGAAACCTATTTATCTTTAGAGTCTTATAGACCTTTTGTTCGTAAAAAAAATTAAAATACTGTTTTAAAGACGCGCTTAATCGGCGCCACTCGTGATCAAAATAGACCAAGGTAATTTTTAAACAAAAAAAAAATTCAGTAGGATGAAACCTATTGGAAAAGGAGGAGAATTTACAGCATAAACATAAGCAGCCCACTATACGTCCCCACTGCTGGGACTCGGGGCCTTCTCTCACGAGGAGAGAGATATAGGCCATAATCCTCCACGCCGGCCAAGTGCGGGTTGGCGGATGACACACGTCTTCGGATATTGTAGTTCTCAAGCATGCCGGTTTCGGTAAAGCGAGTGCAAATCCACACATAACTTAAAAAACAAGCCATTGGTATAAGGCCGGGATCGAACCAGGGGCCGTCTGATAGAAAAGCAGACGTTAATACCACCGAGCCACACTCGCTTCGGTAGGTACTTGCGTAGGTTTTATTATAAGGTTTTATTTACTAAGTGAAAGAGAATATGTAATCACAGAAATATTCTGAATCTGAACTGTTAGAATGTACTCGTATAATGGCTTCTTTTGTTAGGTATTTCTCAAATTTGTTTCTGAAGGCTTGTCACAATTGTAACAAAATAATAATAGTATTCCGACTACAAGTATTAATTAGAAAATCCCGAATATAGATTATTTGGTAACAGACATCTTGGATTTGATGTGTATCATAGTATTATAAATAAATAAATACTGGAACATATTTCACACACGGCAGGTTACTCCTATACTGAACCATTTAATAGTTCGTAGTATGGTTGCTAACACAACTAATATACTACTTATACATACATACATACATATTTTATATAGATACATATTTAACAGCCAGAACGACAGCCAGCAAATTTAGTTCAACACAAAGATGTTGGCCGTGCCGGGAATCGAACCCGGAACCTTCTGATTGGCAGTCCAGTATGGTGTCCACTACGCCAACGAGGTCGTCAAACTCGTCAAATTATGCATTATATTTGTAAAGCCCTATATTTGATACACACGTTGAGAGAGTAGTGAATAGATATGTGGTCCACCTTTTTGTGGTGCGGCCATTGGACCGATTTTCATCAAACGTGGCTAAGAACACTTCTGAACAAACTGGTGTCGAGAGTTTTCAAGCTGCCCACATAACAGCTGGGACCTACAATTTAACGTGTCATCCGACGCACGGTAGCGTCAAGATGAAAATTACACAGAATACAGAACTTTATTAGCCATAAATAACATCTCTTACAATTTTTGAAGACAGTGTTGTGTGTGGTCACCAATCCAGAGCGTAACTCTTTGGATTGGTGACTCCAAAGAGTTCGATCGATCGTTGTTTAACTTCGGTTCGAAGAGGAATCGTTTTAATATTTTTAATCCTGCGGCTAAAAAATCTAAATACACATTTGCCATACCTACTTCATGAAACTTGTTCTACAAACACCTAAAGCATGTACTATTTATATTGCTCGTAACGCACAACATCGCGTAAATCTTACCGGATATTGTCAAAATAAACAGGGGTTAAGAAGCTTACTCGGAATAACAAGCAGTTGAACGGATATAGAGGTTTGTTTAACAAGAGAAATGAAATTTCATGGCACTATAACTTCTACACTACACGATCTTGTAAGTGCAAATATTCAAAACTTAAAGCTAAGTATTAATTTGTAACTGATGTAACAAGGTTGTTGATTTATTGATAAAACAAATTCTAAATAAACAAAATAAATATACAAACATAAATACTTATTATCGATACATATATAACACGCAGACCGACTGTCAACAAAATTACTATATTACAAAGATGTTGAAAGTAAAAGCAAATAATAATCATAAAATATGAATACCGATTATATATAAATAGAATATAAGGTAACAACCGATAGTAATAATAGGAACCGATCTTAAATTATGTCGGGAAATATACAAATTATAATTTTATTAAGTCTAAAAAAAATAAAGAAGAAAAAATGTCTTGATTTTATGCAAAAAAATCTTGTTCATTAATCAAGGTAATATTCATATTTTTCTATAAAAAGGGTCCGCACTATTTTACAACTCCCAAGTACTTACTTTTAAGATTAACTTCATTCATTTCATTCAATATTTACGAGCTGGGCTTTTGTCTGTGGAGTTTTTAAAATTAACTAGGCAACGCATTTGTTCGAATGTCACACTTAATTAGAGTTGTATTTTAAATCACGTTTTTTCTCTTATCTTGGCGCTGGCTAAATGCACTAACGGTGTAAAGCCAGTAAAATGCACAAAGCGCATTATCGCAGAAGAATGGGTTCTACTGCTGATAGATTGTACTCATGCCTCTACTAGGGATGTACGAGTATACTTGATGGACTCGATACCTTTTGGAGTGGAAAGCTTACTTACACTTCACAGATTTCCAAACTAGTTTTCTACTTAAACTGGTTTTCAACATATTTTTAAATGCTAGTTACAAGTACTTGTAATCATTTAATTTTCTATTGATAATTAAAAAAAATTGACGCGAAATTACATACGATTTGATTATACTTCCTCTATGGTATATTATTAAATTGATAAACAAAGCTATTAATATAACACGCAATGAAAATGTTCATAGTTGAACGCTGGCGTATATGTATATTATATGCAGCCTCCCTTGAGCCAGTTATCCCAGACTAGGCATGATCTATCTTAATCCATAGTGCCAATGACTCGTCTTCTTTGAAAAAAAAATGTGATTTGAAAAAAAAAAAAACAAACAAATTAAGTTACTTAACGAGTTTGTCTAGCGTATATGACACTGGATATCTAATGCTATATTTATCTTCGTAGTATCTCTATACATAGCTAATATGTATATTCTTTATGGATGTCTCGATATCATTTAACCAGTTTACGATATAATTACTTCCCGAAACTGACAAAGATTCCTTCGTTTAACGTTTGATATCTTTATCAACCTTTAAGATACGACACGATACTCTACTTTTAATGTAACAGCGTTTTAGTAAATAAGTAAACGGCTAAGCCTCTAAGTTTGACTAGCGTTAATAGACAATATATATTTAATGCCATCATAATCTCTTAAGTCTCCCAATAGTAATAATAATAATTGTGAGGAAGATAAACTAATCTGTTAACTTTATCGATGTCTCGATATAATTCGAAATAGTTTACGAGATCATTGCTCCCCTAAACTGACAGAGATTCGTACCGTTAACGTTTTATGACGTAACTTAGAATAGCCATTCTAGACTACAGCTGAGTGAGTTTAAGTGTGATGCGAAGGCCGTAAGTGATGTTGGATTTCGTATTTAAAGGACAATCAACTGTTTGGGTAATGTATGTTGTTTTCCTGTTCGCGCTATTTTTGATGTTACTGTTGAAATTATAGGTTAACGTTTAGCTGGATTTTATTTAGGGTTCTATTGTATTGCACTCAGCCACGCCATAAATATGTAAATAAAAGACAAAATCAAAATATTTAAATACACTAAATATTGAATTTTGTCTTCTATTTACAATGGATTTCCGAAAAGTAACGCCTAATTTAATAGGTTATTCATAAATATTTATTTAAAAAGAAGCGCCTGATTTGTCTCAGTGAATTTATCACAAAATAAATTCATATAAATTGAACAGTAAACCAAATTGAAATTATAAACACTAACGATTCTAGATAATATCTATATCTACAAAAAATGTTAGATATTTTTTAATATCTTTATAACTTACAGAAGCACACTATTTTTAAATTTTAAAACGGCTTTGTGTCATAAAATTAAAGCTAGTTTTGTCCAGGTTTACAAATAGGCGCGTCCACACAGAGCGAGCAGCCTCGCGAGGCATTAGTTTTACTTAAATATTTCAAAACTCTTTTTAAATGTTTCCAGTGAGTCTCATCATAACAGTTATTATATTGACTTAGGAAACTCACTGCATAGGCTATATCAGGTCTTGTTAAAACACATAAATACATCAGTGCACCTAATAACTGCTGATATGGATATTTCTGACAAACAGACTTAGCTTTATCTAATTTCAAATTCTTCTCCATTGGAGTATCTGAACTCTTACATTTAACCATATTAAATCTTTTTAAAATAATATCTACAAAATCCTTCTGATCTATAGTAATAGAGTTTTCTTTTACAGTTACATTTAAACCTAAACAATGTTTCATCTGGCCTAAATTTTTTATATTGAAGTTTGCCTTCAATTCACATATTAATTTATCACATATTTCTTTACTGTTATAAAATACAAAAAAATCGTCTACAAACAATGCTATATATATTCTGTCATTTTTATTACACATCATAAACAAACAAGGTTCATACTGAGACTTGGTGTATCCTAGTTCTAACAAACAAACTTCAACTCTCTGGTACCAAGCTCTGGCCGACTGTTTTAATCCATATATAGCTCTTTTAAGTTTTAGTACTTTATTTTCACAGTTAGGCATATTTGAACAGGCTGGTATTTCCATGTAAATACATTCATTTAAAGAACCATTTAAAAATGCAGTAGGTACATCAAGGTGTAAACATTCTAAATTCTTATCTACACTTAAAGCTAGTAAAAGTCTCAAAGTAGAGTACCTGAGCACTGGTGAGAAGGTTTCTTTGTAGTCCATACCTTTCTTTTGTGTGAAACCTTTTGCCACAAGTCTTGCTCTATATCTCACTTTGTTTTCACTGTTATATTTAATTTTAAATACCCACTTGCACTTCACTATTGTTTTGTTCACTGGCCTATCTACAAGTTCCCATGCTTCTCTATCACTAAAAGATTGCAACTCTTCTTTGATTGCTTGCTGCCAGTGTGCACAGTCCGGACCATTGATTGCATCACTCAAGGAAATGTCATCACATGACACCTCATCGTCAATACACAGATTAGCCATACCATAGTACTTAGTTTTTTTTTCTTACACGCTTTTCTGCATTTTCAATACCACTGGAAGGAAAATTAGCAATCTCTGTATCTTCTAGCATCAATGAACTTGACTCCTGGAAACTGTCCTCCGATTCTGAACAAGAGTCTTCTGGTATATAAGTCTCATCATGGTTGTTTGTCTGCTCATCTTCTGTATCATAACTTGACTTGTCTGACTGTTTGTTCCCCACTGAATCCTGCTTTTCTTCACTGCTCTCCTGTAATATCATCTGTGTTGTCATTCTGTCATTCTCTGGTTCCATGACCACAACATCTCTTGCTACTGAAACAGATTTTGATTTGGGATCATACAGTCTATACCCTTTAACGTTCTCAGAGTATCCAACCAAAAATAGTTTTTTTGCTTTTTTATCCCACTTCAGCCGCCTTTCTTTAGGTATATGTGTCATGACTAAGCTGCCATAGACACGTACATGGCTGACATCTGGTTTCTTACCAGTCCACAGTTCGAATGGGGTGCAATGCTGAAGACCCGCAGCTGGGGATCTATTCTTCAGATATACTGCAGTTTGAACTGCCTCTGCCCACAATGTTTTATCAAAGTTGGCATCAAATAAGAGACACTTAGCTTTTTCAACTACTGACCTATTATACCTCTCACAAAGCCCATTCTGTTGGGGTGTGTATGGGTTGGTCTTCTGATGTATAATTCCAGTCTGCTTTAAGTAATTTTCCATTTGTGCTGAACAGAATTCTCCACCATTGTCTGTTCTTAAAATCTTTATTTTAGTTGATTTCTGGTTCTCCACCAAGTTCTTAAATTGCTTGAAATAAGAGAAAGTCTCATCTTTAGATTTCAGAAAATACACCAAGCCCATTCGACTGAAATCATCGACCAATAGAAGAAAATATCTAGCCTGTCCGAGCGACTTGTTCTCCATAGGCCCGCAGAGGTCAGCATGTACTAAATTCAGAATATTATCACTGCGTGATGAACTAATGGGGAAGGGTAGTTTGGTTTGCCTTCCCTCGCAGCACACTGTACAATTCGCTCTGCTTATTTCTGCCTTATCTTGGAATAATAAGCCTTCAACTGCTCCATCTCTCATAATCTTAAGGTCATTACTGTTTATGTGGCCGAGCCGTCTGTGCCATGTCTAACTAGAAGTCACTGCAGATGCTGCTAACAGTTGTTCTGACTTCACAATGTTTAACTTATATACACCATTTGTTAGGTTAGCTTCACCAATGCATTCCTTCTGTTTATTATAAATGCAGCATACATTTTCTTCGAAAATCACTCTGTTGCCACTATTTATTATCTTACTTACAGATAGAAGGTTTGTGGTAAGGTTGTTTATGCATAAAACATTGTTGACATTTACCTTGTGTTCCTTATTTCGAACTTTTGTGGTAATTTCTATGTCACCGGAACATATAACTGGCACGGTTTTCTTGTTAGCCACCACTATATCACGAGTCTCAAGGTTATATGAAACATTCTTCAGCAAACTTTTGCTCGACTGCGAAATCATATGAGTACTAGCACCCGAGTCAACATACCAATCTTTGTCACTGAATTCACCCGTCAGGAACATTGCACTAAAAGCATTTACTTGTTTATCTTTGTCCATTTCTGGGGAACGACACTGATTTTTGAAATGTCCAAGTTGCTTGCATTTGTAGCACCGAATATTTTTCACTGGTTTTCCGTCACTTGAATGGCTGACGTTTTTGTTTGACGTTGGCACTTGTGTGCGTTTCCCGCCATTCCGTTGATGTTTGGATGAACCTTTTGAAAAAAATGCTCCTTCGGTTTTATTTTCGATATCTGCACTCATATCTAACAGCTTGGTCTTTATTGCATCTGCACTTATTTTCATGCCGGAGTGCTCAATGGCCATTATCATGGGCGCGAACTTGTCGGGTAATCCGGCTAATAAAAGTGAACCTACCCATTCGTCATTAATCTCAAAACCTGTACCTTTTAATTTTTGAGCCGTATCTACAACCTGGGTCACGTACGCAGTCATTGATTCCGAGCTGTCAAGGCGAATGGAAATCAAGGTTCTGAGTAGGCTGATGCGACGCGTGAATCCGGAATCGTCAAATAACGACTTTAACTTTGCCCACAAGTTATGCACGGTGGTTTCATTCTTGATGTGAACGTAGAGTGATGGGTCGATAGTCATCACCATCTTTGCTTTAGCCTTCCGATCATCTTGCTCACTGAGAGTAGCGCTGTTCGCGAGGTCGATACCTTCGAGAATCAAAAAATTTTCGACGGCGAATGCCCAATCGTCATAATTATCTCTTCCCTTAAGCTTCGGGACGTTCAACGAATAATTTCCTGCCATTGTAACTGCACTATTATAAAAAGACTTTTAATTATCTAATTTGGGCTGGGCCCATAACCTAATAAAACTCGAGTATAATTCGTAACGTACTGATGCTTTTAATTCAGTGAGAGAATTTTACACTTAAGCTTACAGGTGGCGCTAGTTGTACATAGACAATATTTTGGTACCATAGATAAAAAAATATACAATATTTTTTACAATTTGCCGCGCGAGGAAACTACCCACGAACGAGCGCGGCAGCCTCGGAATCATCGCGAGGCTGCCGCGCGCGGCAAGCCCGAGCCATTTCGTTCGCTCAGTTGGCCTATAAGACATCATGGAGGAACCGGTACATGCATCTCGCGGCTAATATTTAACCAACGTCTTCCCTAAGTCCTCTATTAGTATAATTAGGATCACTTCCATAGCCAGGTTTTTTACACCATAGAGAGATATTAATTTCAAACACTGATCTTTATTCATAATTTGTATTATGCTCGAGCGAGGCGCGAAATAAAATACGCAAGCAGCGTCCAGAGTGCGCGAGGCAAATGACAGAGGCGCCTTTGAGCAGAATCAAAAACCGACACTCGATGGCTCGGGCGCTCGGTCGCTCGCCCGCGGCAGAGCGCGCGTTTGCCTCGGCCGAGGCACGTCCACACAGAGCGAGCAGCCCCGCGCGGCAAATGCCTCGCGAGGCTGCTCGCTCTGTGTGGACGCGGCTATTGGCTAGTTTTATTTGTTACGCTTGTAAAATAAATCTTGATATAAAATATTATTATAATGAAAAGCCTATTTGGTTCCATTGTTGGGAAAAGGCCACCTTACGCTAGTGATTTTGTTGACCGGTCCATCTGATGTTGATAAAAAAAATCCTTGCTAAATATATACTGTTAAGGTGCCCTCGTAAGAATATTTTAACTTTATTCGAGATGTTTCAGCATGATGAACCGTTGGGAGTTGATCGCGTTTCAATAAACCAATATGTTTTATGTTACTCTGTACTGGTAATGGAGCTAACTTATGCAATAAAAGGGGCCAATATGGCGCCGGCGTGAAATGGCCGAATGATGATAACATATGGGCGAATCGGTGTGCCGAGCCCATAAATTCGGACTAGGTTCACCTTCTTAGCATTGGCGTTTGCTAACTGAGCAAGTTAATAACATAGCTTTAAATAAATAAATATTAAGTCACATTTCACACACGGCTGGTTAGTCCCTTACTGAACCATTTCTAGTTTGTATTATAGTTGCTAACACAACTGATATACTACATATACATATTTTATATAGATACATATTAAACACCCAAACCCACAGCCAAGAAATTTAGTTAAGCACAAAGGTTGTTGGCCGTGCCGGGAATCGAACCTGGAACCTTCTGATTGCCAGTCCGGCATGGTAACCTTTACGCCAACGAGGTTGTCTTGTGTTATAGGTTTAAATAATCTGCAAAGAAAATACCAAAAAATATACGAAAACTCAAATAAAACAAATATTTTGAGAATCGGTTCACAAATCGGTGAACATACATAAAAAAATACATACTGTCGAATATAATAATATAACCATTTTTTGAAGTCTGTTAAAACATTGAAAGAACAATAAAATAGTGAACGAATGCTGTACATCTCAAATAAAATATTTTTTATCTAGAAGAAGATAGTTTTTAAATTCACGTTTAACGCAGGAGATGACTATTTATTACCAAAGTCATGGGACTTTAAAGACTGCAGAATGTAATAAGTCATGTATTATTATTATTTAGCAAAATTCACGACTAAAATACTAAATGTTTTTTTTTTGTTCCCCTATACTAGCTTTTCTGCGTACGTGTGTTAATTTTGCATATGTTAAGAATCAATTAGAAAATGAAAATATATCTATAAAATAAAATCAACAACTTTTCATTAGGCGGGGTTGGTACAGTGATTTTTTTCTTATGTATTTTAGATTTATCTAGTGTATTTTAGATTCAATATTTATGGCCGATTTCTATGTATGTCACATCTATTTGGAGCAATCTATAGTATCATAAATTCCTCTCTCCAAATATTCAATCTTCATCTCGCTACAACTTTATCCCTTACATTCCTCTTATTACATCGACCGAAAGTTATCCCAAGGTCTCACAATGAAGTATGTTACACACGAGAACAAATGTTGCTAGATATTTGAAAAGAAAACTGGTATTATAAAAATATACATAAGGATTTTTAGGTATGAAATACTGTCAGGTAGAGAAAGTATTTGGAACCTATCTAAACCTAAGGAAGTAAAATAAACTAAATTTAAGCCTTGATTGAGAAAGACAATGATTATACAAAAGTCTTTTCCGTGTCTGAATGACAACACATGTGTTATCGATTTTTTTTTGAGAATGTGTCACACATAAATCCTACTAATATTATAAATGTAAAAGTTTGTCAGAACCGATGTGAAGATAAGTTATGAATCAATTTGTAATTAATAAAACACGTTTGTTGTTGTTTTTTAATAAAACAAACTGAAAATAAATAATATAAACATTTTACATACGGCTGGCTAGCCCCATACTGAATCATAGAGTTGCTTATACAACTGGTATACTACAATTATATAAACATAAATACTTATTATCGATACATATTTAACACGCAGACTGACAGTCAACAAACTTAGTTCATTACAAAGATATTGAGATGTAAAAGCCATTGTTAGCTTAAAATATAAATACCGATAATACAGAGTAGATGCCGTTAGGTAAGAACTGATAGTAAAAATAGGAACTGATTTCGATAAATTATGTCGGGAAATATATTTAATTATATTGTATAACTAGCTGACCCGGCAAACGTTGTTTTGCCTTAAAAATATATAGTAGCTGATTCTCAGACCTACTAAATACGCATATGAAATTTGGTAAAAATCGGTCAAGCCGTTTCGGAGGAGTACGGTAACTAACATTGTGTCATGGAAATTTTATAATTCTTTATTGGACACATAAATAAAAAAGGCACAGTAAAAAACAATTAACTTAAAAAAAACCGCCAATTGTGCCACAATTGGCGGCCTTATCGCTTAAAGCGATCTCATCCAGGCAACCTTTGGATGGAAAGGAATTTATAAACGACTAAAGAAGGACGTAGTGTACAATAAAGAATAATAAAAAACATACACATAATATTAATAATCTTATCTTAATTTATATAAATCTCGTGTCACAATGTTTGTCCTCAATGGACTCCTAAACCACTTAACCGATTATAATAAAATTCGCACACCATGTGCAGTTCGATCCAACTTGAGAGATAGGACAGTTTAAATCTCAAATTATAGTCGCAATTTAAATTTATTTTATATATTGCTAATTATTGTCTGTTATTATTTGACAGTCACAATTATCTGTTAACTCCAAATGATTCTAACAGATGTCGATACCTTTCGACTGGGTTGAGTAAGTAATCAATAGATGGCACTGCTATGGTAAATCTACGAACGTGTCATATAAGCTACACTATCTATTTTTCATACCCTTAAGTGAGACAAAACCTAGTTTGCCGGGTCAGCTAGTATTATATATTAGACAACAGTTTAGCTCTGAGAAGAACTTTTGCGTATGTGTAGTTAAAAGAACAAAATCAAAAAAAAAATCCCGAAAATTATTAGATTTCGCGCACGACCGCTGCGATGGGAGCCAACCTCGCGACTGAGCGGCGCGGGTACCTTACTCATAGATCTAAACACCCCTCCCCCGCACACGCCCTCTTCGCAACGGGCCGTGCAGCAGAAATCGTAATATTTTAATTTCACCATAACTTCAAAACCAAAGGTCCAATTTTAATCATTCAAAGACCTAATATTATAAACACAAACTGTTCTTATTGATGAAATAATTTATTTTGATAAGGATTAATAGTGTATTGCTTAAAATCGCTTCGTAAATAAGCCATTATTTCTCGTACAAAGTAAAGGATAAAAAATGGTTATTGTGGGTTATTCCTAAGAGATAAACATATACCATCATGGACTTTTTTGTAGACCTTTTTAAGTTGTACAATACTGTAATAAATTGTTTTGATCTATCTTGTAGGATTCAGTCAGCGTTTGCAATGTAAGCGCAAAAAATGTGTTTTTTTACGACCTCACATTAAAAACCTCAAAAATTGTAGCCTATGTGTTATTCTGATGTATAAGCTATAGCCTATGTGTTATTCTGATGTATAAGCTATATTGTGGTAAAATTTCATTCAAATCCATTCAATAGTTTTTACGTGAAAGAGTAACAAACATCCATACATCCATACATACAAACTTTCGCCTTTATAATAGTAGTAGGATAATATAATAAAAAAGAAAAAATGTCTTGATTTTATGCAAAAAAATCTTGTTCATTAATCAAGGTAATATTCATATTTTTCTATAAAAAGGGTCCGCACTATTTTAGGATACTTAAAAAAGTTTAACAACTCCCAAGTACTTACTTTTAAGATTAACTTCATCCATTTCATTAAATATTTACGAGCTGAGCTTTTTTGACTGTGGAGTTTTTAAAATTAACCAGGCAACGCATTTGTTCCAATGTCACACTTAATTAGAGTTGTATTTTAAATCACGTTTTATCTCTTATCTTGGCGCTGGCTAAATGCACAAACGGTGTAAAGCCAGTAAAATGCACTAAGCGCATTATCGCGAATGAGTTCTACTGCTGATAGATATTGTACTCATGCCTATACTAGGGATGTATACTTGATGGACTCGATACCTTTTGGAGCAGAAAGCTTACTTACACTTCACAGATTTTCAAACTAGTTGTTTCAAACTAGTTTTCGACTTAAACTGGTTTTCAACATATTTTTAAAAGCTAATTAAAAGTACTTGTATTCATTTTATATTCTATTGATAAGTAAAAAAAAAGACGCGAAATTACGATTAGACTATACTTCCTCTATGGTATATTATTAACTTGATAAACAAAGCTATATACCACGCAATGAAAATGTCCAAAAGTGGACGCTAGCGTTTATTTATGTACATATTAGCAGCCTCCCTTAAGCCAGTTATTCCAGACAAGGCATGATCTATCTTGATCCATAGTGTCAATGACTTGTCTTCTTTGAAAAAAATCTTGTGGTCTGAAAAAAAAAGTATTTTTAGACATATTAAGTTAGTAAACGAGTTTGTCTAGCGTTTATGGACACTACATATCTAATACCAAATTAATCATCGTAGTATCCTATTAATAATACGAATAATTGTAAAGACGATAAGCTTATATATAAGTTCTTTATGGATGTCTCGATATCATTTGAATCAGTTTACGATATAATTGCTTCCCTAAACTGACAAAGATTCCTTCGTTTAACGTTTGATAGCTTCATCAACCTGTAAGACACGAAATTCTGCTTTTGTTGTTACAGCGTTTTAGTAAATAAGTAAACGACTAAGCCTCTAAGTTTGACTAGCGTTAATAGACAATATATATTTAATGCCATCATAATCTCCTAAGTCTCCCAATAATAATAATAATAATAATTGTGTGGAAGATAACCTAATCTGTTAACTTTATCGATGTCTCGATATAATTCGAAATAGTTTACGAGATCATTGCTCCCCTAAACTGACAGAGATTCGTACCGTTAACGTTTTATGACGTAACTTAGAATAGCCATTCTAGACTACAGATGAGTGAGTTTAAGTGTGATGCGAAGGTCGTAAGTGATGTTGGATTTCGTATTTAAAGGACAATCAACTGTTTGGGTGATGTATGTTGTTTTTCCTGTTCGCGCTATTTTTTCTTTTTTTTTTACATGATTAAAACTCTATTTCAAATCAAAACATCTTATCACAAATTGAATGCTTGAGTAATTTCGATAATGATTTTGAAAAGTCCATTGATAAAACTAAAACTTCACTTGGCTTTTACTCAGTTATTTATAATTAAATCAAACAGTCATTGTCAAAACCGAAACGAGAATCAAATTTTACAGTAACAAAATATTGAAAGCATTTCAAATTTACTTATAATTATTTGTTAATTTTATTTTTTTAAATTGTTTTAAGCGCTATTTTAGATATTACTGTTAAAATTATAGGTAAACGTTTAGCTGGATTCTGTTTAAGGTACTATTGAACTGAGTTCAGCCACGCCACAATTTTGTATTTAAGGAGAAGCGCCTGTCGTACCATAGTGGATTTATCACGAAATAAATTCATATGAAATGAGCAGTAAACCAAATTGAAATTATAAACTCTAACGGTTCTAGATAATATCATTATCTACAAAAAAATGTTAGATTTGTTGTTACACCTTTATTACTTTCAGAAGCAAACCATTTTAAAATTTTAAAACGGCTATGTGTCAAAAAATTAAAGCTAATTTTGTCCAGGTTTGCAAATGGCTAGTTTTATCTGTTACGCTTTTTAAATTAAATCTTGAATAAAAATATTATTATAATTAATGGCATATTTGGTTTTATTGTTGAGAAAAGGTCGCCTTCTTCCTTTCCATTTGCCCATTATCAAGCGCATTTGTGGATCGGTCCATCTGATGTTGATAAATAAAATCCTTGCTGTAGTAAAAATATATACTGGGTGCCCTCGTAAGGATATTTTAACTTTATTTGAGATGTTTCAGCATGATGAACCGTTGGGAGTTGATCGCGTTTCAATAAACCAATATGTTTTATGTTACTCTGTACTGGTAATGGAGCTAACTTATGCAATAAAAGGGACCAATATGGCGCCGGCGTGAAATGGCCGAATGATGATAACATATGGGCGAATCGGTGTGCCGAGCCCATAAATTCGGACTAGGTTCACCTTCTTAGCATTGGCGTTTGATAACTGAGCTAGTTAATAACATATCTTTATGTTATAGGTTTAAATAATGTGCAAAGAAAATACTAAAAATATACGAAAACTCAAATAATAAAAATATTTTGAGAATCGACTCACAAATCGGTGAACATACATAAAAAATACATAATGTCGAACATAATAATATAATAATTTTTCGAAGTCTTTTATAACATTAAAAGAACAATAAAATAGCGAATGAATGCTGCACATCTCATATAAAATATTTTTTGTCTGTTATAGAAGAAGATAGTTTTTAAGTTCACGTTTAACGCAGAAGGTGACTATTTACTTCTAAACCAAAGTCATGGGACTTGAAAGTCTGCAGAATGTAATAAGTCATATTATTTAGCAAAACTCACGACTACAATACTAAATGTTTTTCTTTTGTTCACCTATACTTTCTTTTCTGCATACGTGTGTTAATTTTGCATATGTTAGGAATCAATTAGATTTTTTTTTACGTATTTTAGATTTATCTAGTGTATTTTAGATTCAATATTTATGGCCGATTTCTATGTATGTCACATCTATTTGGAGCAATCTATAGTATCATAAATTCTTCTCTCCAAATATTCAATCTTCATCTCGCTACAACTTTATCCCTTCTATTCCTCTTATTACATCGACCGAAAGTTATCCCAAGGTCTCACAATGAAGTATGTTACACGCGAGAACAAGTGTTGCAAGATATTTGAAAAGAAAACTGGTAATATAAAAAAATACATTAGGGTTTTTAGATATAAAATACTATATGCACGGTAGGGAAAGTATTTGGAACCTATCTAAACCTAAGGAAATAAAAAAAAAACTAAACTTAAACCTTGATTGAGAAAGACAATGATTTTACAAAAATCTATTTCGTGTTTGAATGACAACACATGTGTTATAGATTTTTTTTTTGAGAATGTGTCACACATGAATCCTACTAATATTATAAATGCAAAAGTTTGTCAGAACCGATATTGGTGAAATTTGATGTGATAATAAGTTAGACTTTGGATTAACACATAGACTACTTTTTTACCCCAAAAAAATTGTGTTTTCCGTAGGATACGCAAATACTCGTAACTTTAAAATTTATTTTACTCCTTCCCGCTACAACAGCTTTACAATGAAGATAGGTTAGACCTTGGATTAACACATAGGCTCAAATCTTTTTTTCTTCCTCTTCTTCTTATGGTGCCTCTCCAACTAATGAAGGTTGGCAATCAGCTCTGCATAAATCTATTTTTAATCCGGATCAACTTCTTATGTCCCGGATTAACACGAGTAACACCGCGGGGCGTTGCTAGTATAACAATAATCCTTTAGACTCCCCGGTTGAAAAATGTTTATATGAAACCGTACATCTACGAGAATTCCGTAGAATTAGTAACAACACATGTACGTAATGTAATAGTGGACGAAAGAACAATAATATAGCTCCGGCAGATGAAAATCTTATTACTCGGCTCCAGGATAGAATACTGATTAGCACGCGGGGAAAATAAGTGGAGGTGATTAACTGAAAGAAGTTGTGTCTGAGAAATGTTACGTGAGATTGTATCAAGGTAAGTGTTGTGTTAACTTGGTTTCTGGATCAAAAATAGAATTCGTTGTTAAGTTTTTTTAATTTGCAGTTCTAACGCCAAATGTTTGTAAATATGTATGTTTTGTTCTTCGTCCTGAGATTTGTACGTTCTTAATTTTAAAGTTGAAAATTGTTTAGAGTTTTTCGAAATATACTAAAAATATATTTATTATTTTGAAAATGGCAATAATTGTATCCATGGATTCTTTAATAACTATACTTTGTTTGAAAAAAAAAACAGCCATTACAGAATTAAACATTAAATAATTTTACATATGTATTTTAAGGTGGTTAGTATAATTGATGAACAAATGACCCAAGAGCTGGCGCTTACCTCGGTCAACGTATAAGCTTGGTGATCCAGCGAGGTAATACCGCCAGCATTTTAGGCACCTTATCCGCGGACACTGGCTTAGATTTAATCTACTATTTGTAAGGTTTTTGTGTGTATGTGTTTTTATTTATATAATTAGTTTTAATATAATTTTAGTGTAGTCGAAATAAATATTTAATTTTAATTTTATATTATCTAAATAAATTTGATTACTTCTTTGGTTAACATCTTCAACATACACATACTTATAAACTGCACCTACTCAATTTTATTTAAACTAAAGTTGTGTATTTTTTGCCGACTGAATTGATTAGATATCGAAATATATTTTGACACGGGCTACTAATGATTAAGGATCCCACTGAAATACAACCTTACTGTCTTCTTTAAGACAATACTGAATCGGTTTCTTTAAGGCAAGCTCAAATCATCTTAGATTGCAATGTCACTTAACATCAGGTGAGTTGTGCGCAAGTCTATTAAGCTTAAAAAAAATTTTTTTACATGTTTTGGTGGCAATTTACAATATACCTAACGTACAACCTGGTCTTAGTCAGGCTCTGAAAAGCTCTTCTAACATTCTACACTATGAAAACCAACCGATTCAAAACTTCCTCAAATTACGTGCGGCACGTCTGTTGTTTTTCCATCAAGCGCTGCCGTCTAATAGCGTAAAATAGTTATGTGCAGAATATCGCAAATATATCAATATTATAAAACCATATTCTCATAAAAAATATATTAATTTACACGTAGTATAAACACATATATATATATTAAAATAACCATTAATTGTTATTTATCAAAGTTACTTAAAATGACAATTATTATTAATTTTCGGAGATTGGCGCACTGGATTGTTGATATTAATAACTGTTTGATTGTTGACGTAATAACAAAATAACAATAAAATAGTACGAGTACCAAATGTATCCTACTAGTATCATACATAAATGCGAAAGTTTGTATGTAAGCGTGTATGTTTGTTACTTCTTCACGCTCAAATAGCTGAGCTTTAATAAAATATGCTGTGAAGATAGGTTCGGTTAGACTTTGGATTAACACATATGCTTCTTTCTATTCCGAAAATAATTGTGGTTCTTGTAGGATAGGCAAATATCTTCAAATTCTATGTAACTCCTTCACATTATAGCGCCTGGACCGATTTTTATGACACTTACCATATAGATAAGTTAAACCTTGGATCACCACACAGGCTACTTTTTATCCCGGATGATATAATTTATTCTTTAGTCCTGGATTATCACGTGTAACCACGAGGCGCACCTAGTACGACACACAGCATTAATGCACTACTTAATTCTTCTTTTATTTATTCGAGTATACTGCTGAATATTTTGTAAACTTAAACATTTTGTTCCGATCAAACCAATTCTTCTGCATCTGCCTATTTTGCCCGCTTAGCACAGGATTATCACCGGCATAACTTGGCACAAAGTTGATCGAACTCGTGCAAAGTTTGGAACACTCGAGCCGATAGGTATTGTGTACCAAGGTGTGCGTGGATTACTGCAGTTTGGCTAAACTGATTGTGTTTTGATAGCTCGCTCCAACTTTGAATTGAGGGGACTCGTGAGAAGCGCTTGAAGACGTGTTTGTTAGTTTATCTAGTGTAATCTGCTTTAACCTTCGACGCAAGAAAGACGTGGTGTTTAAATTTGAAGTGTCTGTGTGTATTCGGTATGTGGTGTCACAGCTCTCAAACTTTTGAAGTGATTATTTTTGTTTAAATAATGTGACCTATAGAAGTTTTTAGAAGTATTTGTCTTTGTGTTTTGATAGCTCCAACTTTGAATTGAGGAGACTCGAGAGAGAAGCGCTTCAAGACGTGTTTGTTAGTTTATCTAGTGTAATCTGCTTTAACCTCCGTAAGAACGACGTAGTGTTTAATTTTGACGTGTCTGTGTGTATTCGTTATGTGGCGTCATAGCTCTCAATGAAAACTGTTGAACCGATTATGATGTTTTTGTTCGGTGTTGGTTAGAAGTGTGTTAGCTGTTTTTGAATAAATACATATGTTTCGAATTGACTGCCGCCTGGCGGCAAATGGTAAAGTAAATACTTTTTCACAACTTCAACGATATGGGTTTTGAAATGAAAATACTTGAATAGTAGAATACGTACTTTCAATTTCAAGCAAACATATATGTTTCCAAAAATTGCACCGTAATTTTGAAATTTTAAATCTATACTTGTGATAAAAGTCAACTGTAAACTTGCTTTTTTTAAGTATATTTTAGGTTATATGTTTTGATGTCCATTATTATTTATAGATTTAACAAAACTACTTACTCGATTCCCACGTATGAGTTAAGTGTAAGTAATGATTTTTTACACTCTATTACTGTAGATGTTTTCTAACTCTAGTCCAATTTTTTTTACATTATTATGGTATTATTTTTGTGGAAAACAACCTCATATGTTTCTAAATGAGACTGAAACTTCAACTTGGTGACTTTCTAATTTATCTCAAAGTAGTTGCTATTCGGCGTCAGTTTCGTTACAGCAAAGACGAAAAAGTAAAGTTAGTCTACTGTAACAGTGTTTTTTGACAGCACCCTTTAAATATTTATTTAATTTCGTTTTAGTAATTGTTGTTATATCGACTACTAAAACCTCTGTGACGACCTCGTTGGCGTAAAGGTTACCATGCCGGTCTGCTAATCCGAAGGTTCCGGGTTCGATTCCCGGCCCGGTCAACATCTTTGTGCTTAACTAAATTTGTTGGCTGTGGGTCTGGGTGTTAAATATGTATTTATATATAATATGTATGTATGTATGTATATGTAGTATATCAGTTGTGTTAGCAACCATAATACGAGCTAGAAATGGTTCAGTATGGGGCTAACCAGCCGTGTGTGAATTTGTCATAATGTTTGTCACAATTGCAACTTTGGAGCTTTTACCATTTGTGTAATACTGCCTGGTACAGACAGACAGATGAACGGATAGACAGATGTACATCGAAGTCTCAGTAAAGGGTCATATTGGGAAGGATCATACTCTAAGGGTGCGGAACTCTAAAAAGAACTTCAAATTCCGTATATTTTACCATGCATTACTAGCGTATATCATCCACGCAGTACGCTCTAGAGCTTCCAAAGTTAATCGAACTTTAGGCAAAGTTGGAAGCTCAGCCGGCGTTATTGTGTCGTGCGTGGATTGACTCAGTTTTCCTAAGTGATTGTCAATTCCCCGAATAAGTTAGGATAGAGTTTCGCGGAGCTTTTCAACTGATTCCGTAAAGTGTATTTTGCACAAGGAACTGAGAGTCTGTCTTGTTTATGGGTTTCTGCTTTATCAAGTACTTGCGAATGCAAGAGTTGCGCTATTTTTCTTCCTAGTCGTATTCCTTGTTACGGAGGGTCTGGAATGTTGCGCAGAATTTATTCATTAGGAAAGTTCTGTTAGGCAAGAGTAGTAGTTACTCGTTTTAGCCGTCTTTTGGTATTATGCTATTTCATATACATCTTTCTTTCTAACTAACATTATAAATGCGAATGTGTGTAAATCAAGTGTGGCTTGGTGGAAAAAACGTCTGCTTTTCGATCAGATATCCCCTGATTCGATCTCAGCCTTGTTTTTTTAAGTTGTGTGTGGATTTGCACTCGCTTTACGGTGAAGGAAAACATCGCGAGAAAACCAACAGGTTTGACCACAATATTATATCCGAAGACGTGTGTCATACGCCAACCTGCACTTGGCCAGCGTAGTGGATCATGGCATAAATATCTCTCCTAATGAAAAAAAGCCCCAATTCCCAAGATTGGGAAGGTATAGTGGGCTGCTTATATATAAGTATGTGAGTGTGTATGTTTGGCAATCGGCTTAATCGATTACAATGAAATTTGAAATATAAATAATTTTGACCCTGGATTAACCCATTGGTTAATTTTTATCACGGATTAACGCGAGTAGCACCGTGGGGCACAGCTACAAAGTGTAAAAAGTGAAGTAAAGTAAGTAAGTTTTGTGAAAAATAAAGTGAAAAAAAAAAACATTGAAAATAAGACACAAAACTAAAAATTATACAAGTATTTAATATTATTTTCGTTCACATTTTCTTTATTTACACCTTCAAAAGTAAACAGAAGTTATTCTACTGCATTGAATGTAGTTGCACCCCGTTTCCCAAGCTTAAAACACGGAGTTACACCAAACATTACCTGGGAATTTGTACCCGAGGCAAACTATTCTCATGTTATGCCATACTCATAACGTCGGAATACCTTCGCATAATGTCAAACCTACACGTGTCACCATATCTTTTACGACCTCAGGTAACCGGTCTTGCTTACGTGGCTCAACTCTTTCTTAGTTTAACACGTTTACCCCTTCTCAAAAACAACTATAAATTATTTACGAACTTTCCGGTTAAACTACAACTGTCATCATCTTCGATCAGATACATACGTACTAGATTTAAGGTGTCTAATGATAATTTTAGACAATAAATGAAGGAAATTATAAAATATGGGGATTAAAATGGCATTTTTTTTTTTATTATTAACACACGGCTGGTTAGCCCCATACTGAACCATTCCTAGCTCGTATTATGGTTGCTGACACAACTGATATACTACAAATACATACATACATATTATATATAAATACATATTTAACACCCAGACCCACAGCCAACAAATTTAGTTAAGACACAGAATAATAACTAGTACTTCGGTTAAGCGCAAAGATGTTGACCGGGCCAGGAATCGAACCAGGAACCTTCTGATTAGCAGACCGGCATGGTAACCTTTACGCCAACGAGGTCGTCATTTAAGAACATTTATTTGCATAATTAGTTAAGTTTGAAATAATGGCAATAACATACTACAACGTCATTTCTGTGTATGAAGGTAAAAAGTAGCCCACTTCTTTCATCGAATCCGATCTCGACGACAAATTTAAGTGATAACAGCTTAGTCAGACGTGCGGCCCTCTTACGTCCTGAAAGTTTTGGGTTCCATCCCTGCCAATGAGCTCGAGTTTTCGGTAAAGGAAAACATCGTGAGGAAACCATACCATGTGATAGGGCATTTTTAGTGCTCACCTGGTTAGTAACCACCCTCAAGTGGAAAAATCTGTCACCAAGCACCTAACAGTGTGTTACGGAGCCAGCTATTTCTAGACTAGGAATGCTCCACCTTAGCCCTGCTGGTCAAATGCTTAGCTATAAAGAGTAAAAAAGAACATCATCATTGATTTGAGACGCCGAGAGAGTTGCACCACGTAACCGACCAGTTTACGCTGTACCTTGGGCGGATGTAATACGTCTTTACAGCCCTATCTATACTTATCTAGCCTCTGTTTGTTCTATTGTGCTATTATTAAGCCTCTGGGAGTAATGGGATTCATTCAATTCAGTCGGTACGCAGTAATGTTAATTTATTGGAGTGATCAATGAAAAGGTGTAACGGATATAGTTAAACATTTATTTGCAACTACGGGGCAAAACAACTACCGCGCGCCCGCGTGGCGTCACATGGTGTGGCACGGCACTAATCACGTGCGAGCTTTGTGTTTGTGTGTTTATTTGGGATAACAGTATGTGTTGATGGTTCCAAATTCTAAGCAGCAATTGTATGGAGTTACTCTTCCGTTTATTCTAGTTCGCCGGCTCAACTTCTTGTTGAAAGTCTTACAACGTGTGTCATTCGATACACGTAGAGCCGTCTATTAGTATTTTATTTGAAACGACTTTACTCGGGTCACGTAATCCACTATAATTATATCACTATGCGACTGCAGCGGGTAGCAGAATTTGGCGGCAGCTAAGCTGCACGCTTGATTTAAAGCACCATCTAGGTTTCATTGGCAATTATGGTTAACTTCTACGAGACACTTTATTGTATGAGAATCAGCAATCATCTTTAGTATTCTGATCCCTGGTATATATAGTATATTACAAGCATACAGGTAGATAAATAATAAAATTGAAGCACAAATTAACCTGAAGTAAAACTATTCTGAATGCCTTCAAAACTAAGAAGCAAGCTAAAATAAAACAAAGTTCAAGTAATTGCATTCTTGCATGCCGGTAGTGACTTTACAAGAACCTCTAAGACTTATCCTTGCAAACATGTGGTTAAAGTTTTACTTTGCAACTCGCGTTAGACGCAAGTTGGTGGAACTTTTAAGCTAGGAGAAGCTTTAACTTTGATGTCAACTGCATTGGGTGATGTGAGTTAAGTTACATTGTAAACGTCCCTTTACTTTCTCATTAATAAGTACAATAGCCCATTTATGAAACATTGGATTACAACAATAATACCCTAAGTTTTTTCATGTACATTAATTTATTTTTGCTGTTATGTTGTCAAAAATGTATGCTCTGTTATTTTTAACTGTTTATCTTTATTTTTAAATTTTTATCTTTTCTGAACACCGTGTATAAAAATTGTACTTACCTACTCTATGGACTTTGTGTCTGACAATAAAGATTTTATTATTATTATTATTAATAGAATTTGAGGCTTTGTCTCAATATGAGAGTAGCCATTTGATGATCTCATTGGAGTAATGGTTACCATATCGGACTGGCAACCAGAGGATTCCCGGCACGGCCAACACTTTGTGATGGACTAAATTTGTTGGCTATTGGTCTGGGTAATATGTATAACAAAAAATATTCATGTATGTATATGTAGTATATCAGTTATGTTAGCAACCATAATACAAACAAGAAAAGGTTTGGTATGGGCCTAACCAGCTGTATGTGAAATGTGTCCTAATATTTAAAAAAAATATTATTAAACTGTACGAGTACATGAGAATAAATTGTTTGGTGGATAGTATTCCAAACGTCGTAATGTAACGTCTACGTTGATAGATATTTTTTTGATGATATTTTTCATGACACTTTCAAATGCAGGTTCCGACTGTTAGTCTTAGTACAACCAGCCATTAAGCCAAGTCCGAAGCTTTTGGGCGGCTTGAAAACTCACAACACTAGAGCTTTGCTATTACGCTCATACAAAAAGAAGAAGAGGAATAAATATTTCAATGCAAATTTTAAAATGAACTTTAGCTTCATTTAGTAACCCTCCTAGATATACATAGATGCTAGACGAAGTTCTTATTGTAATAAGAAAAACCAAATTAATACGCAAACTAATCAAATTCAACAGTGGAACCTTACCTTTATTTAATTAGTTAGTAAATCAGAATTTTGTGTACATTGCTAATGATATATGAAATTTTAATTTATAATCAAATTCAAATCATGTATTACTTCCAATATAAATGTCACATATTAAAAACTAAAACTCTTACTAATCAAATATAGTATGTTAGTATATAGTAGTTAATGAGTTAGTAAATCAATTCCATTATTAAGTTATTTTAATACGATTCAATTTGAACCAAATCTCCAAATTGATAGACTATAATCAAACGCCTACAATCACAAGTTCACATATCAATCCTGATTCCATCAAGAAATCAAACTCACAAACCCACGTCCCTCAAAATGAATAGTGTAATCAAAGCGGCGGAGTATTGGTCCCTTATTTAATCACCATTAGATCCTTGAGCAATTGACGGGTATTAGATCGAGAGCCCACGTGTGGGCACAGTGAAATAGAGAAATGGCTTTCTAACTAAGATTTACGTTTTCGAATTAGGTGTGGGTAGAGAATAGCGGTTGGTAAGTGCAACTGCACTGAATATACGGGTATAACAGATAAGGGGATACATCCTGTTTTCTATTGCACTGAAGCTATATACGAGTACTACATTTAATACATGAATCTCAAAATGTATGTCAAGTTAAACCTTTTATAATGCGAGGACTAATAAAAATGTAACACTATTTTTAATTTCGAAGAAATCTTCACGGAATTAGGCATTTTTTTTTACGACGTCAGTTTTTTGTGTGGCAGATGGTACCCAAAAAAAGGGAGAAATGTATAGCGCTATATACTTTTTAGTCGATATAAGTGAAATTTGGCAGAGCTATTAAGTACTTCATTTTTAAATTATTTACTGCATGTGAATATTTTGGTGTTAGCGATGGTTGACACATAGATTGATATAGTTTCGCGGTTCACAAACGACGTTCCAAGAATATTGGTTCGTGAGGAATCTTAGAACTACTATAGGTACCTATTACGTTCAGTAATATGTATTGTTTAAAGAATGATTAATAACCAAAAAAATATTACTCTTCCAATTTGAAGCGCTAACTATTAGCGACTGTAGCTTGATAATAAGATCTGATGCAGTCATAGAAGTTAAGAAACAGTCAATGCGGACAGATTTTGGATGGTTTCACATCCTAAAAAGACTGACCAGAAGATAAATGAAATTTGGGCGCGGTCTTAAGACCGGTATTACTGATTTAAATCAGTCAGAGAATTTTAGAATGTTATCTCGATACCAGAGCCTATGCGCTTATCAGTAGGGTATTATTAATTGGATCCTAGATTAATCATATCCTCGTAATGCTCGAGCAAGATGATCTAGGATCCCCAATAACACCTCGGTACTAAATGATAAGTCTACATTTCATTAAAAAAAAAGATTTGCATAAAAGACTAACATATAAAAAGAGCAGGAATTGAAAGCCTTAAAAAATCGCCCAACATTTTACATGGGAGCGCACTAGAGTCTGATTTAGAACGATTGCCACTTTCCAAGTCTGAGCAAATCGACGCACATAATACTCGACTATCCTTACCCGAAGGAACTACAAATCGCAAGTCCCTTTACAACGTACGACAAAATCTAATAGATGAAAATGAACTGAAGAAACACATTTTTTATTCATAAAAAATTGTAATTATGTAGAATTACCTGTCTTGAGACATTTGTATTTTCAGAACCAATCATTTATAGATTTGGTATTTTAAAGAAAACAAATTATTGTAAAGCTAGCTTATAAATAACATATAAAAGAATTTAGATAAATTAAATATCTATAACAAATTTCCCTTGCAATCCAAAGAGGCAATGCGGCAATCCTGATGGGCACGTTTGGGCGGTTGGCTTAATTTTTTATTTTGTTTTTATATTTTTTTTTAGTTTACTTAATTTTCGTCTTTTCTTAGCTTTGTAAATATCTTTAGTCCTGTAAAATATATTTATTTATAATATTTTTAAATTATGCTAAGTCAATAAATAATGTTTCAAGTGTGTATCCAGAAATATCTTACTAATATAATAAATGCACAATATGTACATACAATAAACTTAATTTATTTTATTCGCCACAGTTACTTTATAAATATGGTAAATGTAGCAGCTACATGCGTGTTGCTTGAATGGCTACAGTGGAACTGCTGCGGGCGATCTTCCGTCGCACGCGCAAGGGTTGAGGGGCGCGGGGGTTTATTCTTATTTCACCCGCGTCTTTTAGCTTCGTATATGTTTATGAGTATGTACATGGCATGTACAGTTAATGAATATTGAGAAATGACCCTTGTAATTTACCGTATGTGCGAGTATGTGCGTTTCCACGGAAAAGTAAGTGAGTCGTAACATATCTGTAATACAAAAAAACACCATCTTATATATACACTGAGATCACATAATGAGGATAGCAAGAACTACATAGACGAGAGTAGCTAGAGAGAGGAAAATTGAAGTGTTTGGAGGAGGCCTCTGTCCCAAGACTAGCTGTAAATATAAGCGTGTAAATAGCTAGTTTTATGTAAACTATGTAATATCAGCAATAAAGGCTGATTTTATTTTGTTTTAATACGTAAACTAAACCTTATAACCCTAAAAAATATAAAGAGAAACTATTGTCACTTCTTCATACTGTAATCCTCAAAACTACTATGACATATCATAGCGCGAACCAAACTTCACAAAGACAACAGTCGTTATCGTACCTTTTGAACAACTTTACCGGACTTTTGCTCGGCTGGAGTTAACAAATAGAGGCTATCTCTTCGCAACGACAGCGATTTGGGGTATCTACTGTTTTAGAAAGTGTTTTGGGTGTTTGTCGTTTGTGAGGAAAAGTTTCATGCATAACTAGTCCTTTGTCGTGCGGAAAATACAGTCTGTAGTTTCATGATGGGAATCTTTGATATTTGTTTATATTTTTGAATGTGTAGCATAAGCATCCATATGTTCTCACTGGTTAGACTAGGGGCCTTCCGTTAGGAGATATATAGGCCATAATTCACCACGATAGTCAAGTGCAGGTTGGCGGATGACACATCTTCAGTCTTCGGATGTTGTGGTCCTCAACATGTTGGTTGCCTCAAGATATTTTTCTTCACCGTCAAGCTAGTGCAAATGTAACTTGAAAAAACAAGTCTTTGGTGGGGCCGGAATCGAACCAGGGGCCGTTAGATTGAAAAGCAGATGTTTTCCCACCGAGTCACACTCGTGTTAAGAATAGGTATATACAAAGCTTAAAGCTTAATACCTCAGAAAATAATGAATGGTATGGCAGTTGTGTAGAAATAAAAATAGGGGTTCTCTGTAATTAGAAAAGACCAACGTGATACTTATTGTGGGGTTCGTCTAAACTTGTCAGTAAAAAAAGAATACATTGGGTTCCCACTGCTTGGAATCGGGGCCTTCTCTCACGAGGAGAGAGATTTAGGCAATAATCCACCACGCTGGCCAAGTGTGGGTTAGCGGATGACACACGTCTTTGAATATTGTGGTCCTCAAACATGCCGGTTTCCTGACGATGTTTTTTTTTCTTCGTAAAGCGAGTGCAAACCCACACATAACTTGAAAAACAAGCCATTGGTGTAGGGCTGGGATACCAGGGGCCGTCTGATTGAAAAGCAGATGTTATTACAACCTTACAGTCGTTTTGAAAAAAATAAGGTCTATTTATTTTAATTTATTATGTAATGTGTAATTTAGAACCCTGTATATACCACTAGATAACAGCGACACCCGACTCGTAGTTAATTGAGATGGAATGCCATCGGTTGACTGATCCATTAACATTTAATCAATTACATTAAGATTTATTGCACTCGTATCTGTTTAATTACGTAATCGGTTTGGGATTTCGGTTTGAGCTAAATATAAAGATAAAATTATTTGGTTTTGCTAAATAGTACGAGAAGAACCAAAATAATTTTAATTTAAAACGGTTGATTACTTGAAAATATTGTTTTTCAAACCTTGGCTTCAAAATAATTAACCAAGTGCGAGTTGGATACGCGCATGTAGGGTTCCGTACCATTGTTGTATGGGAGCCTCTCTTATATATTTTTTTTGATTAAATTATTTAAAAACGTTGCACTAAGGCTCCAAAATTCAGCCTTATTTAAGTACAATTCATTTGGATATAATTTGACAACCAGAGTTGTGACATGGTTGCCATGGTTACATTAATGTCATTATGGAGGAGTATGCCTAGCCTGGAATAACTGGCTCTCAAGGAGGCTGAGGCACACTGTATGATTTTATAACTCCAGGGTGGTTTTTCCCAGCGAGCACTAGACTGTGTTCTACCACTATGCTATAATGTTTTCACGATTATTTCCTTTACCGAAAGCTCAACTTCGTCGCTCGAACCGAACGACTTTTTAGTCGCAAGGCAGACACACGCCCGACTGAACTGGCATCGCTTCAAAATGTACACCGTTACGAAAACTTTAAATTAAAATACTCTTTTTTCTTAAAAACTCGTTTATAACATTTCCAGTTCCTACATTTTATGTTCTTTTAGATGTCTAGTTAGCATTTGTTCTTAAATTCTCTTTTCCTTGTGAATTGCACCTAATGCGAGCTCATTTTATATTTTCTTTGCCTTCATTTTTCATTTTAAATATTGCAATTTTGAAAGCCTTTTATCAATCGTAATATTGACAAAGAAACAAAGAGTATCAACTAAAATGCAGTCAATGTCTTAACACAAAAAAGTAAAAGTTTAAAGGTCAAGGATAAAATATGTCAAAGCATAAGGTATACAAATAGATGACTTGATACAGTTACTGTTGATTAGCGTTGCTATATAAAGATGCAACTCGGCTGGCATTTTAGGTACTTTTCCCATTGGCACTGGTTTTTTAGATTAGAAATACTTTTAATTAAATAATTTTAGATTAGATTTACATTAAGTAATATTGAATTTGTAGTAATTAGTTATCCGTCTATAAAAATTGCATTGAAAAAAAGAAATCAGATCCACTTCAAACTGTTTAATATAAATATCAAACATATCTCTTATGCTCCAAAATTTTTAAATATATATAAAAACAAAACAACTTCAATTTTCCAAAGTAAGTTTGTGACAAAATGGTATCAAAGGCTTTGTGTAACACCTAGTCACAACTTTGTAACAGAGGTAAACTTTTTAACGCGATTTCCTTGGATACAGTTTTTAAGATAAAAAATATAGACTGAAAAAGTTGCTACGGCTACGTTAAAAAGCTTTACAGTAAAGCTTTGCGTAGCGTTCTACGGTTGTGCCCATCCCGTGACCAGTAAAAATATGTACGAGTATGTATCTGTCGGTACATTTCTATACAAAATTATTTTGCCGAACATGGGCCTGGGGTAGCCATGGTTTGGTATGGGGCATTTACTTATTATATTAGTTAGATAGAGATTATTAGGTAGGTATAGATTATTATGATTAAGCAACAATCGATGCGGGTGGTGTTTGTATGTGGGTGACCATGCACAAAACTGTCGTTTTGAAAAGTAGCATTTTGGTCTGGGTGATACCATGGGTTAGATGACACGTTAAATTAGGATAAGTAGGGCCTGGCTGTTAGTCTTAATTAGTCTGTTAGTTACAAGCAGTCGTTAAGCCTAATCAGAGGCCTTCGGGCGGCTTGAGAACTCTCGACACTTAAAGCTATCGACGTAAGTTCACTAAAGTCCGAAAAAAAAACAAATTAACCATTCTTAAGTCAATAGTTTATTAATAAAATGACGTTTAAAATCTTTGTCAGTAGATTCTTCAAAAATACCTAATAAATAAACGCTGACATAGAATGTTGCGCAATGAACAGCAATAAAAGCATTGGATTTCATATACTAATGTTATTATGCACGTGTTCCACAAAAGGCATATTTAATGTTTTAGAATAATTTATGTTACTTTAAGTATAATTTGGGGCCTCCAAGATGAATGTCTTGACTTGGCGGCTTAAAACTTGGCAAAGAATTATGACGAATAATGTACTTTGTGCTCGCAGTTATCTAACTAAGCTCTTCGATTAAGTGCTACTACGTTCTAAGTTATATATGGATTAAACAGAGTTTAAAGTTTACAACCCTTTGTCTTGACTCTGACAGTTTCCACGGCTTATTTGGTGGAATTCATTTTGTACCTTTGTTGTATATGAGTATAATTCGCGTTGATTAAGAAAACATAAGAAAGTGCGCTCTTGCTAACACTCATTTGGCACAAGTGAAAGGACTCGAGCGTGAGATAGTATGTATTTTATAGAAACGTCAAGCTAAAATGATCATGTTCGATTCTCATAAAGGTATTATTGTGAAATGAGAGTAGAACTACAAAACCTGCAGTCCGCGTGTCGTGGCCTGAGGCAGTGACTCTGGAATCGTATGGAAAACAACCCGCGCTTCTCATCGCCGCGCCGTAGTACAGAGTTAGTCTTTAATATATCCTAAATAGTGTCGCGGGTCGCTTCACCAAGGATATTTACTGTGCCGTGTGTACAGTCAATACTGTTCTGCATTTCAACAAGGAGCTTAGGCTACTTGACAATCGTCACCCACCAAGTTGCCGCCAGACGCAAGGAGTTGTCCCAGGGAGTGGCGTCGTGGATGAAAGGTCGATGAAAGTGAAACGTGGATGAAAGGAAATCTAAGTTTCACAATTTCCTTGTGAGAATCAGAACTTGCATACAGTCCACTCGTTTTGTATCGAACAGATCAATTGGATGTCGTCTTAGAAACTTTAATTCAAACAATACCTGCAAAACTGACATATTTAATGTCTCTAATAACAGTATCATCTGCAAAATACAAACGAGACAAATGCAGAAAATTCCTGCTAAGCAATTCGTTTTCACACGGCTAAACTGTAAAAATCCTTGCCAGAACTCCTGTTCTCACTAAACACACCTTATTGTCTTCAAGGCGAGAGTGAGCCGGATTCTTATAGGCAAGCGCGCTTCGTCCTAGACCGCAACGCCACTTAACATCAGGTGGGTCGTGGTCAAACGCAAACATATCATGCATAAAAATAAGAAAGATGGCAACGTGACGAACCATTATTATAACTCTCGTCTCGAGAACTTTCAAAGTTGGCAGGTAATGGTGGCAATTCTGCGACACACACGACTAAACTAAATTTAAAGAAGTCCCGTCTCTTTTCATCTTAGGTGGCCAGAAAGAGACGGCACGTCTGAACCACAGACAAAACAACTAAAATCACGTCAAATATGGACTGTGCAGGCAGTTTTAGAGGAGATAGAAGTGAGTGCGGACTAAAGTCGCCTATATTTTCTACATTTGACGTGATTTTAGTTGTTTTGACTATGGTGCAAAACGCTGTCTCATTCTGGTCACCTAAGATGAAACGAGACGAGGTGTTTTTAAATTAAGTTTTGTCGTGTATGCCGCAGAATCGCCACCACTGTATGACTCGATTGAAAAGTTTGAAAAGAATATAAGATTCTCTATTCCAACTTTGAGTGAAGGGAAGCACTAGCAGCTAGCAAACACCCTTTTAAAATACTCTTAGTTATGATCGTTCACTTGAGATACTAAAATAGAGTACAAAAAAACGTTAAGTACAGTTACAATTGGTGTCCAGCTTCATTGGTAAAACTATCTTCAAAGTTGGTCTGTAAATCTAAAACTTTAATAACGTCGTACTTAAACCCACCATTTAACTTTGTCTCGGCCGAGTCTCAGGATTAATAGCAAGGCACTGTCGCTCCCACTGATACTTTGCTATTTTTAATCCGGTTTTACTTACTTGCTTGCATTTAATTAAGTAATTTATTACTAAGTACGGTCTAGTTGTGAGATTTTGAATCACGTTTCGCGAAACAAAAACGCGTTTTATTTCGTTTTGTTTTCATTAACGAAACAAAACGAGTATATAGTCCATACAAAACAAAGGAATGCAAACACAAAATACTAGTAAATTATAAAAGAAAAACAGAATCCCGACAGTGACATTCTACATTTTGTAACTTTTTTGCAAACGTAATATGAAAGCTTATAATCATTGTGATGGCATAGAGTACTAGAGTAACTTTTTTGCAAACTGTACATGAAATTAATGTATAGTTTGCAAAAAAGTTACTCTAGTACTTCATAGTAGTAACGCTGCACGCCTGTCAAAATAAATGTGTTTTTGAAGAAATGCTGTCGTGTGTTTTTTTTGTGTTGCAAATACTACGAGTAAGCTAGGATAAAAATGAATCAGAATAATATTACGAGTATTATGTCGGTTCAAGCGTAAGTTGAAATACCATGATCACAGATTTTTCATTACGAGGCAAATATTTGATATTTTCTGTTTGCACCTGAAATGATGTGAAAAATTTGAGTATTTTCATTATCCTATTTTGCTATATTTCTTCTTGTTATTTGAAGAATAGTTACACCTCCATTCGTAGAATCTCATTGGTAAAGCGACACAAATAATCCCCAAACGTAAATACTTATGTAAAGACCCTACCTACCTCATACATAATGTGTGTTTTTACATTACTCATGAAAAAACCCACACATACGTACATCAAAAATGGATTCAAGCTAGTAGTTTCACGCAACCGTCTAAATTAAAACACCATAAACATTGCATTTGGATTAAAATAAAACTTAAATTCTACGCCAGCTGTTCTGAATTTTACGCGCACGAGTTTCCTCACATATACAAAGTTTGTTTAGAACTAAAACGTTGTAGAAAAACCAGACAAGATAGAATATTTTCGCTCGCGGATGTTTTATTCGGATGCCGGGAACGGAAAGTGGATGGCTACGGGAGACATAGATTTTGATATTCTGACAGAGTTCCTGGAAGTTTTGACATTTATTTGCAGTCTATCTGTGAGGGGTGAGCAGCGAATATGTTATTTCAATGCAGAGTGCATTTTGGTGTCGGTTCTCAGACATGTTTTAGATGTATAGGATAAATATTGATTACATTTGAATTTTATTTCTTTTTAATTGCAATAAGAACGAAATGGGAAAACGACCTGATGGTATATAAAGAATATTTATTTAACTAATATTAGCTCAATGCCTAGGAAATAGGTATATACCATTTCGCATATAATTATTTACTATATATATTAGCATGTGATACGTAGAGAGGAAATGCATGTGACTAGGAGAAGTATAGATATGATTGTACGAGGTAGCGGAAGTAGAGGTTGACCTAAGAAGACGTGGCTGAAATTGTGTAAATGAGGATATGAAAGAATAGGGAGTGCATAAAGAAGCAGTATCTAATGAACTCTCAAAATGTATAGAACTTTAAAGCAAATTTTGATTGCATATTCATATCCCGCATTCGATTAATTTTTTCCTCAATTAAGTTTAGTAAAATGTAAATTATACTATGTAAGAATTAAATTAGCGTCGAGTTAGCTGCGCAAAGTCGTTGTAAAATTCATAAAATGCTAATTATTTCCACGTGGGGTTAGGTGTAATATAATTAAAACGACCCTGGCGTGTTTTACTGAATTACTCAACATGGATTACTTATAAGCATACAAAGGAGGTCACGTGTAAGGGAATATAAGTTACAAAGCGCACGTGATTATGCTAAGAAAATTGTTAAGAATTACAAAAAGCTGTACGTTCAATGAGTTATTTATAATCTGAATATATATAAATCTCGTGTCACAATGTTTGTCCTCAATGGACTCCTAAACCACTTAACCGGCTATAATAAAATTCGCACACCATGTGCAGTTCGATCCAACTTGAGAGATGGGATAGTTTAAATCTCAAATTATAGTCGCAATTTTAATTTATTGCTAATTATTGTCTGTTATTATTTGACAGTCACAATTATCTGTTAAATCCAAATGATTCTAACAGATTTCGATACCTTTCGACTGGGTTGAATAAGTAATCAATAGATGGCGCTGCTATGGTAAATCTACGAACGTGTCATATAAGCTAAACTATCTATTTTTCACACCCCTAAGTGAGGCAAAACAACGTTTACCGGGTCAACTAGTTGTATATTTTAAACGATTTTGAAATTGCTGGATTTCAAAAAAGTAAACGGTAATAAATGTGTATTGTATTTAAAGTAATAATAACCCAAGAGCTGGCGCTTACTTCGACCAACGTTTAAGTTTAGCGATCCAGCGAGGTAATGCCGCCACCATTTTAGGCACCTTACCCGTGAACACAGACTTAGGTACAATATATTATTTGCAATTAAGGTTTTTTATTTTTAATGACCATGTAGTTTTTTATTTAATTAAGTATTTATCTTGTTATGTATTTCGACAATAAACAAAAAAAAAACTAAATTTTAAAGATTCATGATCGAATCAATTTTATATTTTCAAAATACATTACATACATTTGTTGACTTAAGTATGGATGATAAAATTGTATTTTGGTGATTAAAACTAATTTATTCACTACACAAATTGTATACGATTTTACATGAAGTTTTCTCACAATTTTTTATTTCGCCTCTGAATGCAGACAAAGGGAATGTTAATGCAATTTACCAGTATTGTATTATGGAAGCTTGCGAATGCTCATAATGCTTTTGGAAGGTGTCACGTGAGCTATCTAATTTTAACCTTAAAAAACATAATTCTGCCCTCATGCTTAAGCACCGCGTGTCCAGTTTAGAAACTAGGGGGTTTTCTTAGCTTAAGACATGTTAACAAGATTCAAAAGATTGTATTGTAAAAATCGTGTTAGTAAAGAAACCTTAAGAAAGTACGCTTCCTTTGCTCTCACTCATTAGTTTATGTAAGAGATAGAGAGAGAGAGACGACATATTAAGTTCTCAAATAATTTCTTTATGCTGCCCTTTAGAATGTCATACTAATTGTGCTGAAACATGTCGACCGACATAATAAATGTAAGTGATAGCCGGTTATACAAACATTATTCAAATATACCGTACGAAAGTTTTAATACAGTGATTTCTATATTTCTATATCGATTTATAAAAATAATTGTTTTATTTTAAATAAGCCATTTCTTTTCCTATTCGCTACGTTTTGCGTAAAAACAGAGATCATAACTCTAAACTAATTTAGTCAATATTCATTAATATTTTATCCTATACATAAAAAAATACATGACTGAGAAGTGACAGCAAAACCAGAGAGCACTGAAAAAAAATCTCTGCTCACACCTAAAACAAATTTCAAATTGCCAGGCTTATAAAATAAAAAATCTTAACTTAAACTGGAGAACCACAAACCAAAGGATACATATGTGATTCAATAAAAGTTTTCAAACATTCACGTGATGATGTACAAAAAAAAAAAAAAATGAATCTTCTGTACACGTATGTACATATTCTGTAACGTAATTATTATTCTACGGATACAGTCAAGAAGCAATCATCACATTCGCCAAGCACAATGCAATGTTAATTCGGATTAGGTTAACTTCACACAGACGCTTATTATGTATGTGTGTATTCAGACTTTGAGATATTAGACATGTAGAGTTTCCTCTGTATGTATGTATGTATATGCAAGCAACATGTGCGTCGTGATTAATTAGAGCCGGATCATGAACCACACAGTAGTTGCTATGATAAGATGATATTACACAGTTTAGTTGCTAGGTGGCAATTAAATATTATTCTTCTATCTTGTGATCACTATAATATATTTTATAAATTCTTGTGCTATTCTTTGCGTGTCTTCTTGCTTGTATATGATTTTATAGGTCAAGTCAAAAGCTTTCGGCGGCTTGAAAACTCTCGACTCCAGATCTTGGTCACTTAGCTCATATGAAGAAGAAGAATTGTAAGGTTTTGGAAGCGTATTTTCAAATGTTTTTTTTGTTGAATCGGGTTATAAATATGAACCAATTTTGAAACAATGGCGAAAATAGTATAGGAAACGTCTAGTGTTTATGGGATTAGTTAACTTAAATATTTACCTGATTAGGTGTTGATAATTATTTTTATGTAATTTTTTTGTTACATAAATCTTACAACTGCTTAGGTATTGATAATTATTTTATGTATTTTTCTTGTTACATAAATCTTACACCTGATTACATAAATACATTAATTTTAATGATTACATAATTATATAACTCTTACAACTGCTTAATTGTTGATAATTATTTTATCTACTTTTCTTGTTATATAAATCTTACAACTGATTAAGTGTCAATGATTATTTTAATGTAATTTTCTTGTTACAGTTGTCAGCTACGGTGCTGGTGCTTCTTCACCTGTCTATGCACGTCGTGGATGAAGGGCATGCTGTCAATCCCAGTAAGTAAACCTTCCAATGAAAGTGTATTTAGTAAAGGTTTTGATGACCTCGTTGGCGTAATAGTCATCATGCCGGATTGCCAATCAAAAGGTTCCGGGTTCGATTTCCAACACGGCCAACGTCTTTGACTGCTAAACTGAATTTGTTGGCTATCAGTATTGGGTGTTAAATATGTAGCATAAGCAGCCCACTATACGTCCTCAGATGAGACTCGGGGCCTTCCCTTACCGAGGACAGAGATATAGGCCATATTCCACCGCGCTGGCCAATTGTGATTTGACGGATGACACTCGTTTTTGGATATTGTGGTCCTCAAACATGCCGGTTTCCTCAGGATGTTTTCCGAGAAGCGAGTGCAAATCCACACAACTTGAAAAACAAGTCATTGGTGTAGGGCTGGGTACGAACCACGGGCCGTCTGATGGAAAAACAGACATTATTACCACCGAACTACACACGCATTGTTAAATATGTATCTACAATATATAAAAAGTATGTATGATTATGTAGTATATCAGTTGTGTTAGCAAACATAATACAAACTAAAAATGGTTTAGTATGCGGATGACACCAACCGTGTGTGAAATGTGTCCTTTTATATTTGTATTGTATTATATAGTATTTACATTAAAACATACGTAAGTTGTCTTATTTTCTTTCTGATTGGTTCACTAAGTAAGTAATAATAGTCGGAAATAGAGAAAATGAAAACTGTTGCATAAACTTTATTTAACTCAAAGCTGGAGTTACTTTTGCTCCGTAAATTATGCTCGCATCGATTACTTGTGCAAAGTGCAGCGCTTCTCTTAGTGTATATCATAGTTTCAAACACACAGACATTAGAAACATGGACTTAATAATGATTTATCTTTAATTATGATGTACATGTTCCAAATTGGCAATCCTACTAATATAATAAATCCGAAAGTTAATACATACACACTTACGTACAAACTTTCGCATTTATAATATAAGTAGTACAAATGTAGAATATTTCTTAAAAGGACATGGTAATAATTTTCAGATAACGATATTCAGTTTATGAGCAAAAGTGTTGGCTTGTGGTAGATAAGTACCTTTTCATGTCGCATTTTGTTCGGCTGAGTAAATATTATCACGAGCTTTTTCCTGTTATCAAGAAAATATACATTTATTTTTAGTGTCCTGGAAATAGTTAAGGTGTTGTTGTAACGAATCCGGTAGAGCCAGACATATTTGAGCAAAACGCTTGACGCGCAACAGTAGGTATTTCACGGAATAAATTCATTTCAAATCAACATTTAACAATATTGCAATTATAGGCTCTAATTATTCTAGATATTACTACATAGTTATATTTTTTAAATTTCTTTATTATTTTCAGAAGCACTGTTCAAAGCGATTTTAAGCCTTTGAAGTAAATTACTGGCGTACCAATATATTTCAGTACTTAAAACCAAATACTTTTCAAGCAAATTAAACGTAACTGTTTTAGAGCTCTAAAGATTTTTAACACTGAATTAAGGATAATAAAACTGAAAAAATCGTAGCCATATAATTTACGCAGCATTTAATATGATATTTCAAAAAATGCTATTTAAGGTTGCTTAGATACAGGCCAACCGCCTAGTGAAGCAACCACTAGATATACTATAGGTTATAATAAGTTTTTTTTGGCAAATAAATAATTTTCATTTTTCCTTTTTTTTCATTGCTTCTATATCACCTTAAGCTGTTCAACCGTCTCACCTTTAGTGGCCTTCTAGTAGGTAAATATTGACTGTAGGCACATCCCTACTATTCTATTATTTATTTTGTTATGGGAAAAACTGTTTTGGGGTAGCATGGTAATGTAAGTTTATTGTATTGCGCTCTCATTTGCAACGTCGTTATATTATGATGTTTCTTATTTGTTTTTGTTTGTGTTCTCATCTCGTGTGTGTGTTTTGTGTGTACTGTTGGGATTGACCGTAGGAATAACATTTATTTTGTCTTAATTATTTTTGTCCGGGTTGTATAGTCTAATAAATATTTCTTAACGGGAAAACGGCAATTGTGGGCACAGTATATTATTCGATTATTAGAACGCTTTATTAGTTATTTGTTTAGTGCAGCTGGACTCGCGTATGTAGGGTTTTATTTATTTTATTATTAATATGGGAAAATTGAATTTATTATGGAAGAAAATTTGAGATATTTAGTGTACTTTCGCTGTAAGCACATCTTTACTGTAAGTATTAGTTTCATTTTAATGGACGGATTTTGATAAGTCTTGTGATATATTTCAAAACAAAAATTTCTCATTAATCTAAGAAGCATCAGTGATTCACAAAGTAGGTTTTCAAAAGTGCAAGAGTAAAATTAAATTAAAAAGATTTTAAATTTTAATACAATGAATCATTTTATAAGATATAACAGAAAAAAACTGTTGAAAAACTGTTGCTTGCTTATTAGGTTTATGAGAATTTTTTGTTTTGCAATATACCACAAGGCTCCGTCAAGCATATTTGAATAATTTGTAAAACGTTAGTGCTAAGGTAAGTACTGAATCCCAAAAAATACATGAACCAGGGCTTCTATTCTTGTATTATTGATTTTGAGTAAATATTAATAAACATTTACTAACAATCAAGAACGAATAGGTATATTCATAAGAAAACATTTACCCACCCATTTCCTCCACGTAATCTAAACAATGGAATCTACATTGAATCAATATTATACGTCATTTAGATACAACACACACCCCTATTGTCGTCAATAAGCAAACAATTTCGTTATCCTGATAGTCTGGGAGCTACGGATGGTCTATTTATTTGATAACTAGCCTATGCGTTAATCCAGAATCTTACCTACTTTTATCCCAAAATCATCGAAATCAGTTCAAACGTTTCATCGAAACACAAACTGTTACACAAACACGCTTACACATACATACTTTCACATATATAATAACGAGTATGATCATAATGAATCTTCCTAGGATTCATTAAAACAGTTCACAGAACTATACCACGCTCACATTAAATCGTAGTTTCGACAAGAAATCTCGCGAATTCGGTTGAAGTCTCATAGTGATACTTAAATATATAAAACTAACCATAAATGCGTATAGGATTTTTTTCTTATATTTGAGTGGGGTACCTTGTCTTGTAATGACAACCCGAATTTTCCCCTACCAACCTATCTGATGCTCTTGGAGAGTAACGAATCATGGCCCTGAATTTTAGAAGTAGTACTTCGTCTAGTATTTTTTTCTACTAACGAAAATGGCTGTTTTGTAAAAAAGTTTATTGTAATGCGACAAAATCTAAGTCAACCAACGACCAAGTCTAAAAATGTAGCGCAAGAACAAGTATCCTCCAGAATATTCTATTCACGTGTAAATTAATCTTAATCTGCAAATGTTTGCCTACAGTTTACCTCTGAATAATACGCGGTGAGCCGTTTACATACGAAAATTGATTAAATAGGTTATCCGTAGATCTTACATGGTGTAGTTATGCTACGTGGGCCTACGACGTAGCTATGTACTACGGAAGGGCGTTACTAAGTTCTTTTTTATTAGGTACAGTTTTTTGTAGTACTAGGACACATTTCACACACAGATGGTTAGTCTATACTAAACTATTTCCATGTAACAGAAATAAGGTTTAATTTTTAATTTAGTTTTCCATATTCCACCCGAAGAAACATACGAACTTACAATAGTTACATTGCAAAATAAATAAGAAATAACGTAAATATTTTTTTCTTCTTTATGGGCTTGCGCTTGATCGTAATTCACCTGATTGTAAGCGATATTGCAATCTAAGGTGGAGCGCGCTTGCCCAGAAAAAACCGGTTCACTCTTACCTTGAGAACCGCTAGATTATAGTTATCGGGGAACAGGGAATTTGGCAAAAAATTCCACACCTTGGCGGTACGCACAATGAAGGTGGAGGCAAACCGCTTAGTACGCAGCTTAGGCACCTCCACAGTATAATGATGCCGCCTTGGTGTTTCCCTACTCGTCCGATATGTATGCCCAATAAAAATTAAATTAAAAAATAAAATAAGTCCTTATTGCTGATTACACACTATTAACTTAAAAACTAGCTATTTATACGCTTATATTTACAGCTTGTCTTGGGGCAGAGGCCTCCTCCAAACACTTCCATTTTTCTCTCTCTCTAGCTACTCTCGTCCATGTGGTTCCTGCTATCCTCATTATGTCGTCTTCCCAACGTATGCCCAATAGTTGACAATTAAAGGTTGACGATGATGATGAAGACATAATAAAATAAACGATAATCGATCAAACTTTCTACAGCTTCGACGATTTTCTAAAGATCAATATCGACGGCTGTACTAAACGTACATAAATATAAGTTTATTGCATTTATAATGACTAAAAAATAAAAAGAAAATTTACTTTTAAGTATACTAATTTTAATGATATATAATTATAATATTTATATAAGGTTGACATGTAAATTTAAATTTTATGAATAAAAAACTTTGACTTTGACTTTAAACTTTGTAAAAATAGAATACTTCATTCACAAATTCACAACAGCGAAATCTCTCTAAAAATAGCAGTTCATAATTCTCGTCGGTTTGCTTACAGCTAGCTTTCCGGGCAGGTAATAAAGGTTGTGTCCGCACATAATCTCGCTATGTAATCCTCGCGTGCGGTTCACCTCACGCCGTGAGAATACAACTAGTGTGTTTTATACTCCGGGCCGGTGTAAACTATTATTAAGGTACATACGAGTATGTATGGAGTGTGAAATAAGGAAGAGAATTTTGAGTGCAGTCATAAGCAATTGTAAATTGAAAATTTCGAATAAATAAATAACAATAAATATATATTAGGACACATTTCACACATGGCTGCTTAACCCCATACTGAACCATTACTAGTTTGTGTTATGGTAGCTAACAGAACTGATATACCACATATACATACATACATAGTTTTTATAGATACATATTTAACACCCAGACACACAGCCAACAAATTTTGTTCGAAATGGGAATCGAACTCGAAACCTTCTGATTGGCAGTCCGGCATGGTAACCTTTACGCTAACGAGGTCATCAAAGAGCCCTGAAGTGGTTTATTTTGCAACATTTTAGCAGATATTCAGCAAAATGTTTTCGCGTAGATGTTAAGGAAGTAATTAACTGCTTTGATGTATGAGGGTACAGAAGAGTTACTTGTGTGATCCGAAAAACGAATAGTATTACCACATAATAATTTGCCAAAATGTTATCTGTATAATTCATAGTGACGACTGCGAAGCTTTTGAATTCTCTGTCTGGGGCTCTGTTTCCTGAGAATACCATCCTGAGATCTTCAAATCGAGAGTGAGTAGGTTCTTTCTAGGTAAGCGTTACAACGTAAGCCACAGACAGAAATAGACACACACGCACATGCACATAAATATATACACATACATACATACATACAGCTGGCATGCTAGGCTAAGCCAAGCGTACTAAAATGTAATTTGTAAGTTTAGTTTTTAAGTATGTATTTTGTTCTCTTTTGTAATGTGTACGCATATTTATTTTTATCTTTTTGTAATAAATATTGTTTATTAAAAGCAAACCAATAAAAAAATGCTTACAAGAAAACATAATAAGTCAATCTAACAACTTCTACTGCGTTAATACGCATCTTTATCACAATGCTCTTAATATCCGTTAATATTTGCTCAAACTAAACCGGAATATTGTAAAAAGTAGGTCGGCTACATTTTACGTTGAAAAACAAAACTTTGTATAATACACGGGAGATAGAAAGAGATATTCGTACGCTTTAGTTTTTGAACAGGTTAATGCTTATCACAAACACGAGTGGTGGTGTAAAAATAGAGAAAAAATACTGGCCAAGTACAAGTACGGCTAGAGCATGAAGGGTCCTGTACCATTATTTAAAAAAAATGGCAATATGAGGCGTTTGTTGAATGAGAGGCTCTCTTGTTTTTTATTTAACTTTATTTTGCAGTTTATTCTATAGGGTATTATAACTATTATATAATATAAAATTTAAAAACAACCGAGAAAATATATATTTATTGGATAGGGTCCACCTTATTATTTAACCGACTTCAAAAAAAGAGGAGGTTATATATTCGACTGTATGTGTTTTTTTTTTATGTATGGTCACCGATTTCTCAGCCATTTGTGGACCGATTCTCAAAATTCTTTTTTCAATAAGTAGTAAGAGTATGGTCCCGAATTGGTAATTTTACAGAATTTGTGTACACTTCAGATAAGGTTTGTGAGATACAAACACAGAGACAGACAGCGAAGTCTAAGTTATAAGGTTTTATGGGTATCCTTTGGATAAGGAACCCTAAAAAGTGCACTTTGAACTGGATTGTTACTTTGTGCTAGGTTTTTTCGAGAATCGCCAAGTTTGTTAGTGCGGGCGTACTTTTGTGCGGCGCAGATTCGGTTAGTGAACACCGGTAACATGACGAGGGTTTAAATTTCAGTCGACATGACGACATGCCTTGACTACTTTTGTTAAGTTTTAAATGGTTTTATATGGTTTCTCTTCGCTATCCACTACCCGCTACTTTATTCAGATCATCATCAATTTCCTATGACTATGTGTTTATTATGCGATTAATAATAATATTGACATTTTAATTGAATTGAAACTTGTTAATGTGATAGTGAATAATGTATGAATGTGAAATTGACGAGAACGTACTGTATCCTTAATTAAACCTATAAGTTGTTAAATTAGGATACGTTATGACGAATAAATGATATTCTATTCTATTCATCAGATCAAAGTGGATGGCGAAAAGAAGCACAGGATAGGGCCAAGTGGCGTGCCTTGGGAAAGGCCTATGTCCAGCGGACGAGCATAGGCTGATGATGATGATGATATAAGGTTTGGGGTGCGGGTTTAATAATGAGTAAAATAAAAATAAGTTTATTCAAACTTTCGTAAGGCATATTTGAATAATGTTTTTATAACCCGCAAAAATGCGACTAGAATGCACTTTTTAGTTCACCGATTGTCCGGCAGAGGGAGACGTAGTGCTCGGTTGCTATTGGCGCTGCTATTGCTACTAGCTAATACAAAATTGACGTTTGACAGCAATGATTGCGCGATTTACGCCTGTTGCAAACCTGTTGCGAGTTACATATAGCCCGCCGAACTGTGCGGGCGCAGCCGTCATCGCGGGCGTACGTTGGCTGTGTTCCTGACCTTGAGAATGGCACACTGATTGTGCTGAAACATGTCGGGCTAATACCGACAAAATAAACGCAAGCAATAGCCGGTTATAAAAACATTATAAAAATAAGTGTTTTGAAAAAATATTAGGTGCAAGATAAGAGGCCTATGCTCAGCAGTAGGCGATTACAGGCTGATAATGATGATGAAAAAATGTCCACTATAACAGTACGTATGTGCATATATAGATAGTTATTTTAATATTTTTATTTGTGTGCTTTTTAACCTAATAATTTGTGTGCATAGTGGCCAAGCTTAGGGTCGAGAGGTTTTAAGCCGCCCGAAGGCCACTGATTTGGTTTAAGGACTAACGATTTATACTAGGACTAACAGTTATTTTAATAAGAACTTTAAATATATGTATGTGTTTATACTTTAAATATATGTCTGTGTCTTCTAGTGACGCTGAAGAAATAATATAATTTTAATAGCTTAATGCTTGGCAAAAATATTTTCGTATACGTCTCAAAAGTTGGTTTGATTTTCATAAACCATCGTTATAAATATTAATATACACATATAGAGTGCCTAGTAACCAAAATATTGGATAAACACTCGTCAGCCAAAACCAAACCGAAACCCATTATTATTATGAGAGTCAATCTTCTCAAAAATCACTCACAACTAACAAGAAATCAGCGATAAACCGCTCGAAGGCACACCCGGCTAGGATAATCTCGAGAAACGGCTATAATATCAAAATTCAGGCACAACAAAGAAAATCATTACACACACATTATTTACGGCAGGGAAATAAAGCAATATAGCGAGTAGGTCTCGACCGATGTAAGCGTATGATGGCCGTCCCACTTGAATAATGTATGAAGGGATGGACCGGAGGTTACGGCCAGTGGAAGTCAGAGATTTGGCTTCAAACCAAGTCATTACGGCGTACCAACTAACAACCATTGACCTGAGGCTACTATAACTCATAAGACGGTTGTAATCCTATAATACAATTATAAGGGCGTTTGTAACTCTTTCTTTATGTCTGTTTTGTTATATAAACGAAAGATTAAATCAGGATGCAATAGGATAGTTTAAGTTAAGGAAAATATAAAAAATACTGTTGTTTTTTTTAAAATGATAAAACACTTTTAATTCTACCGCAAGAAGAATGAAAATGATGATCAAGACACAAATTTTAGGTACAAAAAATATAGAGATATATAAAAAAACAATTGACTTATGAAAAATATCTGAAATATTTAGTGTATCACACTAGTAGAAGTCTTCTAAGTACACTTAATATTTTAGATTTTCTTCTACTTCAGTATTGATTTGTAGTATTTATCTACTAGGATTGCCCCGCGGTTTTACCCGCATTTACACGGGATAAAAAGTACCATTTATGTTAATCCAACGTATTACCTATCTTTACACAACATTTTATAAAAAACCGTTGAGCTGTTTGAGCGTGAAGAAGTAACAAACATACACACTTCACGCTTAACTTTCGCATTTATAATATGAGTAGGATCTATTTAACTTTCTATGCTCATTGCTTAGCATTATACTCGTATCATCGTATAAGTATTAAGTAAGTATAAAATAGGTACGGATTGCATAAGAGCTTAGAGTGTTTAGTAGCCCCGTTGCACACTTACTTACTAAGTATGAAGCAATCAACACGCGAATGGTAAATACGTTGCTTTTTGTAACGTACGTATACGATTCTAATTAGGACATTAGTAGTTCAGAGTAACAAAATGTTTTGCTAACACATTCTATAGAATATATTCAGGGTTCAGTTCAATAGATTTTCTGTGTAGGTTGTATTGTAAATAGAACGTTAAGACTGTTTTGAAACATGATTTATTTTTTTGATTATATATTATTTGTTGTAAAAATGGGGTAAACGAATCCATGCTGCTAATAATTATTCTTTTTACCAGTATAATGTGATTTGCAACATTATTAATAATTAATAAATTCTATTTTTAGACTCTATAATTTTTATTTATTAAAAAAATTACTTTTAAAATTTTCTATAGACAACATCAAACGAACATTCGATGTTTAGAGATCCTCTATAAAAGTATAAGAAAAATATTTCATAAATTTATATATTTCTATGATTATTTTTTAATTTAAGTTATAAATGTTCAAGAGGTGAGCTACTGTCATCATGGTATATATTTCTCAAATATAGAGATAACCCTGACAATAAACATACTGGTACCTGGTGAAGTTATGGAGTAATGGAATATTTATAGCTTTTTGAACTAATTGGAGGTCGACCTGAGGGATCACAAGTCAAATTTCTCGTTACAAATTCGGCGGTGTATTTGTGGTGCAATGTCTGTTATATTTTTTATTAAACGTCATTAAATACTAATTCTAATATACTATGAAGATCGCGTAGTACGAGTACTTTAGTCAATGTATGTCTTCTTCTTGAGCCGTCTTTCCACCGTCTGCCTTGTGTTCTCCCCCGCAACACCCTCTTGCTCGTCGTTGTATTGTCGAGAGTGAATCCGCCAATCATAGATGGGGCATTCGACTCGACCAATCACAACGGGTACATTGTGGCGCGCATCGCTTGCGGTAATCGCGCGCCGCTTTTATGCTCACCGATAATTTAACAAATATCAATAGATGGCACTGCACGACATTTGAACATTTTGTAGGTCAATTATTTCAATGAAATATCACTTAAGATATTATTTTATTGTAAATAGTTTGAATCAGCGATATAGGCAACCGAAATAATGACACTACTATTCGAATATTAGGATCGGGAAAATGCATAAGGTTCTTATTTAGATGTGTGAAAAAATTACACACTCTTACGGTTGAACCGATAAAGATGAAATATTATACAGGTTATTTAGAATGGGAAAACATAAACTGTTTTTGTTCCGGGTAAACGTGGGTAAAACTGCGTCACGTAGTATGATAAACTTGTTTACTACTGAACTCTTGACAGCATATTTCTCAGTATTCTAATTAATTTTATACTATATGTTGTGTAGGTTCTATTGATGTAGTGTTACGTTTGGGTTAACTGTCTGTGTAATTTATCTGAATAAACAGAATTTAAATTAAACGTTTACATCATAATTGCGGTTACCGTATTCCAATAAGGTATCTTATACATAAAATGTCCATGTTACAATGTTAGTTAGCGTACTCCTCCGAAACGACTTGACCGATTTTTACCAAATTTCATATGCGTATTCAGTAGGTCTGAGAATCGGCTATTATCAATTTTTCTTACCCCTAAGTGAGGCAAAACAATGTTTACCGGGTCAGCTAGTACATGTATAAATTTCACTAGTAAGTTGTCTTAAATATGCATACAGAAGACATTAAAACAAATTTCTAATTTCATTGGTAAAATTGCTATAGATACTACAAATAATTGTACTTGAGACGTTTATTTTCTCCATTTTTAGTAACAGACACGAAAGTAATCTAGTTAAATGTTACCTGAGTCATGAAGATGAAAAAACAAATTGAATCATGTAAGAACCGTCTAGCTTTTATTGATTTCTCTTTAACAGACACGAATTTAAGAATAAAAAGGGTAAAAACCTTACCCCTTTCATTTAAGGCAAGAGTAAAAATATATATGTTGGTTCAAACATTGTGATTAACAAGAAAATAATTAAAAATACCATTTCATTTGTTATTACTAAAATACCATTGGGATTAATTTGATTGCTAATAAAACAAAAAAAAAAGTTCTTTTGTTTGTTTTTTGCATAGATTTCGCCGGTTTGAGTATTTTAATCTATAAGAATTAAATATTTAAAAATTCAGAAAGCTCCAAACAAAAAAAGTTGGCAGCTATCTGAGATTTGAAATGTATCATAGTTTTTATTATAGGTATGTATATGAAACCATATTGCGGAAATTGTAAAGAAAACTATCCGCCATTTTGCGGCGGCGGCCATCTTGAAACATGTTCATCAAATTTTTGTAAGAACATTTTCGATTTACACACCTTTCAAACAAAATATATTAAGATTCGAAATAAATAAGATTCCTTATAAATAGTTCTAAGAAATATTAATACTTTTACAAGTACCTACGTTATTCGCAATACTATTTTCATACACGTAATTCTCTCTGAATTCGTCCCCGGTAGCAGATAGCATAAACAGATGCTGCGATAGGTAAGAACTTAATTACTAGACCTTGTCTTTCGGAATATTTTTTTCTGGCAGAAGAATATTATGTGCTTCGAACTATTGGCTAGTTACCTACCATTTGAGACGGGCTGAGTAGCTCTTTTAGAGACGATTAGATGGAAATCTTTTTCTGATTTTCGCCCTCAATACGATCTCATAAAGGCCATATCAGAGAATCTAGAATATTAGACTTCTGATAACTATTCTTTGATATATGTTTTAATATATGTGGTTTCATGAATTTCATAGGATGTTGTGGGAAGTTTCTTTTGAATACCAGCTTCTTTTATAGAAACTACCTTTTGTGCGCTTATTATCATAATATATAGGCGTATATTATATATAAATATTTACACGTATGATGACAGATATTAATAGTACTAATTGTGAGATCATAAAAAATAAACACTTCTTTTTCCAAGATTTTTTTCTTTTATTTCTGCAGTTGGTATTGTGATTAACTTTTTTTAACCTCGTCTGCCATCTTAAAGTGACACCGACTAAGGTCTAAGCTGAACAATTAATCAGACCACGGAATATAATAGCACAGTTATACGCTCAATTTATTATCGCTTTAAACTCCCTCAGCAATTCCCGTTCCTCTTTGTTCAATATTACAAAAGGGTTTAAAACATTTTTTCTCCAGTTCTATTCACCGTTTATTTTTTTTAATTTGAGCATGGTTTTGTTTTTGGGTAATGCAGGGACTCGCTTTCAGCCATCTGGAAATGCTAATATTTTTATTTTATTTTTTGTTTGACTGAACACCTTAGAATATTTAAGTTGGGCCTTTGAGTCATGTTAATTGAAAAAGGTTTTTTTTTCCAGGTGCTGTTTTTTTTAAAATGTATTTACTTATTTGTTGTTTGGGCATTTTTAAAAATAAAGTCAAAAAATTATATTTATCTCTTTCATCTTGATAGATTGACCTTTCTTTTTATATATTTTTAATGTTTTGATTGTACTGTGTGTGTGTGTGTGTATATATGTATTATATATTTTGTATTAATAATTATGTATTTATTTTGTTAAAATATATTATTTATGTATTTGAATTCCCATATACACTTATGTTATTACACCTCGTCATTATGTTCTTTCTTTGTGTTCTTTCTTGAAATTGGTTGCCTGGAAGAGATCGCTATTAGCGATAAGGTCGCCAGTTAAGGCACTAGCTTTTATGTACTTTATGTGTTTTTGTAATTTGTTCCATTTTTTTTGTGAGTGTTTTAATAAAGTGTTTATCTATCTATCTATCTATCTATCTGTTAGCATGTACTCCAGTTTTAAAGTACATTTATCTTATGGAAAGAAGCATCAAAGCAAACTCTTCAGCTTCAGTTAACAGCTCACATACGTCCTTAGGTTGTGAGTTCAATCCCCGCCAATGAGTTTGAGTAAACTTCTAGAAGAAACAAGATCAACAGAACATTGCGGTAGAGCATTTTCTAATGCTCGTCTGGCTTGCAACCGTTCTCAAGTTAAAAACCAGTCACCAAATATGTGTGTGTATATGTAGTCGTGTGTTTCGGCAGTTTCCTTGAAACCCAGTTATTCCAGAATGTTCCACCTTAGCTTAGAGTGTTTTTTTTTTGACACATTCACACACGGCTGGTTAGCCCCATACTGAACCATTTCTAGCTCGTATTATGGTTGCTAACACAGCTGATATACTACATATACATACATACATATTATATATAAATACATATAATATTTAACACCCAGACCCACAGCCAACAAATTTAGTTAATCACAAAGATGTTGACTGGGCCGGGAATCGAACCCGGAACCTTCTGATTAGCAGACCGGCATGGTAACCTTTACGCCAACGAGGTCGTCCTTGTTATACTTACTCGTGTGGTCAGGCACCCTACTGGCTGGTATAATGTCTAGCTACATTATGTGAAAGAAATTTCCCAAATGCGAGTCGAGCTCGCACAAAAAAGAATTCCGTACCATTTCTGAAATAAATGGAATACAACACGTCTGTTGTATGGCAGCTCCCCTTAAATGTTTATTTAATTTTAATTTAGGTATTGATTTCAAAAGTTAATATACATTTTTATATTCTGAGAACATTTTACGTGTATTTATTTTCTTTTATTATTATTTCACGTGTCTACTAGTTACAGTTATTGATATAATTATGTACACCAAAAAAGTACAAACACGTTTAATTTTTGGTCCCTCAATATTTTTTTATTTTGTTTTTAGTATTTGTTATTAAAACGGCACGAGAAATAAGTAAATTGTGAAAAAAACAGCTTTCTAGCAACCACTGTGACAGACAAATAGACAACGGAACTTTAGTAATAGGGTTCCGTTTTTACCTTTTAGGTACGGAAAACGGCAAAAGAACCGTTTGACTTCCGATTGAATTTAAAGCCATTTCGCTATTTCATTAACAAAATAAGCTCTTACGTTTACACATAAAACTCAGCTGGCAAGGTCCTAAGCGAGACCTAGAGTTAATATCTCTAGAACTGCACTGCGATAACTATTAACCTCCATTTTGGCAAAAGTTTACTTCGCAACTATTGCAGTTGCAAGTTGAGGTTTAAAGTTGAACTTAGTTAATTAAAAGATGTTATTTGCTTTATTTAGCCATGCAAATTATTTGCCATATTAATATTATCATACGACATAATTATCATACGACAATATTATCAGACGACCTCGTTGGCGTAAAGGTTATCATGTCGGTCTGCTAATCAGAGTTTCCGGGTTTGATTCCCGGCCTGGTCAACATCTTTGTGCTTAACTAAATTGGTTGGCTCTGGGTCTGGGTGTTAAATGTGTATTTATATATAATATGTATGTATGTATATGTAGTATATCAGCAATATATTAGCAACCATAACACGAACTAGAAATGGTTCAGTATGGGGTTAACCAGCCGTGTGTGAAATGTGTCCTAATATAAAAAAAAAAACATTTTACTCGATAAATTATAGGCTCGTTAGAAATTAAATAAAATATTTTAACCTCTTTATAGCACAAATTCTGAGCATACTTTACATAATCATTGATAGTTTTCTGAATTGTTTGTATAAATAGACCCAAAATCATATCTCAACAAAACTACGGTAGTGTTACTTGTAACCCTGTAAGCATAAGCAGCCCACTACACGTTCCCACTGTTGGGACTCGGGGCCTTCTCTCACTAGCAAAGAGATATAGGCAATAATACACGTCGCTGGCCAAGTGCGGGTTGGTGGATGACACACATCTTCGGATATTGCAATCCTCCAACGTTTCGGTTTCCTCAAGATGTTTCCCTTCACCGTAATGCGAGTGCAAATCCACACATAACTTGAAAAACAAGTCATTGGTGTAGAGCCGGGATCGAACCAGGGGCCGACTGATTGAAAAACTGACGTATTGCACGAGCCTCACTCGCCTTGTATAAATTAGCAAATAAAATGTACAAGCATTCTCCCAGTAACTGCACTGCACTACCATTAACCTAAAAGCATGCGGTATCACTAATATGTCTCCAGTTTACTCGGGAATCTTTGACACGTATTTGCAGGTTGCATAATGGTTTAAATACGTTTCCACTCCGTTCTAAGCAGATTGTACTAAGCAGATTGAGAACGTAAGTAGGTAATTTAATTGCAGCGAAGAATACAGAGAATTTTATACGTCCAGTATTTTTGATTATTTTTATTTATTACTGGTTTTATAATAAAAATAACTTATCGATACCCTAATTTGAAAACCTACTAACTCCTCTGTGGGTTTTTACGGGAGAGACTCGAAATTTCATTGTATTTTTTATTTTACGTAATAAAGAATAACCTAAATCCCATGAAAAACTATGCTTTATATTCATTATTATAATAAAATTATTTTATATTACATTTTATTTATCTAAATAAAATACAATGACGTTTTGAGCCTCTCCCGTAAAAAATCTACAGAGGAGTTTGTAGGTTTGCAAATTAGGGTATCGTTATGAAACTAAAAATTATATTTGCAATGACTAAAATCTCGAAGACGTTTAAATTTCATTGCAGTTTTCTCAATAATAATTATTAGTACGTGTAGCTAAGAGCAAAAAAAAAGGGTTCTGAGAATGGTTTTTCGTAATTTTATTAAAGCGCCAGCATAAACGACAATTAAATAAGGCGAAGGTACCGTGAGAATATTCAAGCAATATTGTGAAAATTTATAACAAGTTTAGTAAAATTCGAAATTCCAACTCAATGCCACCAATTTCGTAACAACCGTAAATAGAAAAGTAAATTAATTCGCGAATAACTTATAGCTTTTTCACGCAACTCCGCATTTTTTGTCCCGTAAAAATATATTTCTGACAGTTTAATTGGTGGGTGTAAGAAAAATAATAGCTTTTCCCCGTTATAGGGCTAAAAAACACTCAAACTGAGTCGTTTAAACTAATTGCTAGCTTGCACAATAAATTGCCAGAACAATTGAATAAAAATGCTTACAAATATAAATTGAAAATTCTTAAAAAAATCCCATTACTTTGTAGAAACGGCCATCTTGAATTGTAGATTTGTCACAGTTTTATTATTCAAATCGTAAAACCCTTTCATTTGATAACCATATCGGGGAAGTTGCGAAAAATATACCATCCGCCATCTCAATCCAAATTTTCATAACTTGTTCTATTTTTGTTGTTCTTTTGTTTTTATTTACCACACCTTAAAAATAAAAGAAAACCAAACCAATTTTTTTTGTACATAGAGACACATACATATGTTTGTTTATACATATGTATATGTGTCTCTATATATATAACACACTTGTAAGTCGTCGTTTTTACTGCAAGGGTTAAAAAGTCAAAATCGCCAGGATGCCTACCAAACGACAGCTATTTTGTAATGAAGAAAGTGTTTTTGTCTAAATAGACCTTCTCCTCTTTACTGGCAATAAAAAAGGAATTAAAGTTAGGATAAGCGTCATTAACGAATCCAAATGTCTTGCTAGATTATTTTACAACTGCGCTTCGCATTAACTAATAGAAGTACATTGATTAAAGGCTGGTTTACGATTTAATTTAATGAAATGGCTCAGCCGTAACTAAGGGAGCTAGGGAGTTTGTTCAGGGGTTTGCGAACCATAGTAATAAACGAAATATTTAAGTGTCTATCAGAAAAAGTATTTCTAATATATACATCCATGCCCCTGAAATTCAAGCACCAAAATTAATAAAAGCGTAAACTCGAATTTAATACAAGGATCAAGACCCAATTAGACCTTCCTGCTTTGTTTTACCAAAACATAATGAACCAAGGGTCGAAAATAAAGAACCGATACAATTTTATAACATTCCTTAGATCCTGAACCGAGTGTTATTACGTAAAAGGGCACCCTCGTATCACAAAAGTATGGACGGAAGGTTGCCCTGAGATATTGTAAAAAGTTTGGACGTTTCTAGACGCGATGAACCCAATTAGAAAGTTAAGGGTCCCTTGCGTTCGAAGCCAGTGGGTCGTAAAATGTACGGCACCTTGAGTAAGGTAAAATTATATGTCAATGGGTTAAACACGTGTTTTTTCCATTTCTTCTTAGAGGGACAACATGTAAACAAGAAACTAAAGACTTTTGATATGTTTTTCAATTCTCATGATAAGAAATAAAACTGGTTCAAAAAACTTAATATTAGATAATATTAAGTTTTTAGAACCAGTTTTACCTACTTCTTATTTGTAAGTCTGATTGGTACCAAAATAAGTGTATAAAGTATTAATATTCTTAGAGTGGATCTTTAGACTAAATACTTGAAATATTTTTAGATATTTTTTACCGTTTACGATTTAAAGCGAAAAAACTGTTAACTGCCCTTGTCATCGCCTTTATACCGATTTTGAGAATTCTTTATAGCTGGTTTTTTCGATCGAATTCTTCGATTTTTAATCAAGGTCGATTATTTATTTTTTTAACTGTTCAATTGTGGTCTTATCGCTTTATCTGAAATCGGTCACAAACGTTCGCTTTTGTTATAATAAAGTTCGTTAACATATCCAACTGTTTTATTCAGAAGCCAAAGTACCAAAAAGCTCTCAGATTTAGTACTCAGAGCTTTAAATAATAACTAAAAGTGCTCTTTCATGCGTATCTCAAGTAGATTTTTCTGGCTGAAATATAATCTCATGCACTCTTTTTGATACTTTGTAAAACGTTTATTAATTCTTTACTTAGACTTTATTCTGCAACTTCAAAACTAATGTGACTGTAGGTAAGTAAATAATAGAATTTGTTTTTCATTTATTAAATTTAATTCCTTCATGACGTTGTTAAGAGTTCATAAGATAGTGTTGAATATTTTTATTTTTTAAGTTATTGAATTAGGTTTGACAATAGCAAATACAATCATTCACGTACTTATTTTTTAAATTTTATGTGGTTTTACAGTTAATTGTTTTATTTGTTAAGACAAAAACAACATGCAAAAATTAGAAAGCTCTCCAACATCCATAGTACTACCACTGTTTGTACATTGTATAGAAAAAGAATATATATTTTATTTTTGTTTATTGTTAATTGTTATTTTGTATGTGTAAATAGGTTAATATACATTCATTCATACTCGTACATAGCCATACAAATTCAAAACCATAGACAAAAAAACTTAATCTAAAATCCAACTAATATATTCTTAAAGATATTGGTATTAATGTTGCTTACCCTTAAATACTATGTCTACAATTGTGTTAAGGAGCAAATTGAAAATCAGCGCTGGAGTACTTAGTGCTCTCAGCATTATGTTGAATTTGCTCCTATTGTGCACATACTATTAGTTTAAATTATCTACTCGCATCATTAATTGTAAGATTTTTTTTTTGTTTTAAGCACAATAAATGTAGTTTCTTTCTTTCTTTCTTTCAAAAATAAAACACTGATCCGTTTGAACACCTATACAAACAAATAAATGCAAAATTGTGCTACCCTCTCACAAACAACGTAAATTATGCACGAGGTGTCCATTACATACTTTATCTGTGAGACTCTCCGCAGGGAGTCGACAGATATAGACACTGGAAAAGACTGGAATTGAGCCAACTACTAGTATTTGTATCTGAAATAGGAATTTATTGCTTTGAGTTTGACATAAGTGACTGTAATTGTGGGAAGGCGATCAATACCTATTTTATTAACTTTCTTCATCTTTTTTTTGGGGTCCCATAGCTCAGAGGCGCCAATTATTAAACTTCGTCTGTCTGTCTGTCTGTCCATCTCTTACAAAGTGGTATCTAAATTCAATCAACCGTAATTGAAAAAGACGATTTTTTTTTCACAGATGTTGTATTTCTGTTGCCGTTATAACAAAAATAGAACAATTTAGATATTTGAAGGGGCTCCCGTACGACAAACAATCACGTTGTTATAGTTCAACGCAACTAGATGGCGTTGTAAGAAGTTTTCTGATTCACAGTAATGTTTTTTTAGCTATTAAATATATCAATTAGTCATATATAAAAGAAACACTTAGGCTGTAGCAATAATATTTGTAGAAAAGTTTACTAAACACTAAACAAGTTTGATTTTTACCACTGTTATGTTGCTAAGTAAAAGTTCAAAAAATTCATGAACAAACATACTATGTAAATTATTACTTAATAATGGTACTAAACATCGACAAATTCCCAAAAATCAAGTCAAAATCCTTGCGGCTTCTAGCTGAAGAGGCATTCTTAAACGTCAAGCTGATGAATGACCAAATGGTCCCTAATTGAATATTAAATTTGTCTGTCTACATCCAGCCCCCAACCACACGACATGACAGGGGTTAACAGGTCACGAAGTGGCGGAACACTCTTTCACGGATTACTTACTCAAAGTCACTAAGCCGCCACATTATGGATTATATTTTTAGCGTCGCCAGCTGTCATATTTTATGAAATATAAAACCCGAGTGGATGTTTTCATCTATATTAAATTATGAGTCTCGTAAAGAGACGGCGGCCTGTACCTCGCATTTTTCTCTCGACTAAGAGCAAGACATAAACCCAGAATGCATAAAACAGGGAACCCGTAATCTGCTTAATGCTCACACGCTTTTAGATTGTTCGACGTACAAAAGATTAGCGATAACATTTTCGTTAGCATTCGCGAATAATATTCCGAAAGCTAATTAAGAAACTCAAAAGCCGACAAATTAAATGAAGTCTCACAAAAATTTGTTACCACACGCGACATCCCAATGGCTCCCAAGATGTTGTAATAATGAAGCTTTTAATCTGAAGCGTAGAATTTGGTCCCGAGAGTTCCACTGTCTACGTGTTCCTCGAGAACGAATAACTCTTCACTTAGGTACCTAATAAACTAGTATCTTTTTGTTTTGCCAAAATAATCCCTTTAAAGGAAAAAAACAGCAGCCCGCGTACAACAGAAGAGGTTTCATATATTACCGTCTCTCAAAGAGATTGGCTGACGACGTTCGCTGTTTTGACAAATTTTAAACTTGAGTAGCTAGCCAAGAATACTCTTGATCACAATGCAAATCTATTTTTATACATATTTTTTTAGGACACATTCACACACGGCTGGTTATCCCCATACTGAACCATTTCTAGCTCGTATGATGGTTACTAACACAACTGATATACTACATGTACATACATACATATTATATATAAATACATGTTTAACACCCAGACCCACACCCGCCAAATTTAGTTAAGCACAAAGATGTTGACTGGGCCGGGAATCGAACCCGGAACCTTCTGATTAGCTGTCCGGCATAGCAACCTTTACGCCAACGAGGTCGTCAAACGACAATAATGCTAGGAATCCCATCAAGCGAAACCTTCATCAAACGGGACTTAGCGTGATGATAGTAATTCAAGTTAAAGTATTTACGCAGTCGACCTAAGCAATAAATATCCGAATCTAAAGCACGAGTTTCGTTTATGGGCAAACTTTGGGCGTTTGTTGGCCGCAGACAATGCCACCCTTAAGGGCACAAACTCGGTACTGCCGAAGCTCAGCCCAAACAATATGAAGGTGGTCTTGCGTTAATTATTTACGTGCTCTGTCTTATAGGTGCCCAATTTGCCAACTTAAGTGAGCGCTGCTTAATTGGGGGTAATTAATCACAGGTTAGCTAAGACGTTTAATATTAAATTTCAATTCAATTAGTAGCATCTGCATGGATGATTTTGTGGTTGGATTTGCCAAAAGGCCATGTTGGGTTCCTGAGGCTTGACGGATACTCGAATGTTTTTTTAAAATCATTTTTTTTTAATACATAATCTTATACGAATCCATTAGGCATGTCTGAATTTCGTAACTTTAAAAGCCTTACTGTATTTTCCTATCGATTTGCGCTACTAATCTAGTCAAACAAAACTTCCGTCGCAACCCGAGGGTATTATCACCATTTCAATCAAACTATTCACAAACTTAGTAAAGCTAAGAAGGTTAATATAAAAATATCATATTCCATCATGGTTACTTACAGTGATGTTACATTACATATGCCGTCATCTGTTAGGAAACCAGAACTTAAACAATTTTTCTCCACAAGAGCGTTTTATGCCATCTTCTAACCTGGCTTATGAAATATTTTTATTAAACATTAATTAACCATTTGCACCAAATTTTAAAGTAGCTTTAACATATTCAATGTCTATGTCACTGGGCTTCAAGTCTACTAAGGACTACTAAATCCACAAGCATCAATAGTATACTTACTCCATATCTTATTTTGAATAGCCGATTGCAAAAAAAAATCGGTATCTAACGGCTTTTTTTATAAAGAAAGAAGAGGTTATATACAAATACAAATAGGAAACAAATACAAATGATAACTATTGACATAAATTAATGACTTACACAATAATAATAATAACGAAGCTTCTGACGCTAGAGACCAGGTATCCTATATCTATATAGGTCCTATATGTTCAACTATACGTTTTTATTTTAAAATAATCAACCAGACGTTTTTACCCATCATTTACTAGCATGTCGACCAGCTAGGGATCTTCAAATCTAGAGCTAAAGAGTATTTTCTAGGAAAGCATGTAACATCGTAGGCCATAGTATAGTTATACACCAGGCAAGCTGTGGTCAAACGCAAACCTATAAGTTATAAAACAAGCTAGCTAGTAACCAGATAGATGCCAGGCAAGCAGTTTAAATGTCAAAGGTAGATCACGTGGTACAGACTTGATAGCTAGTTTGCTTCTACCGAGTGGATAGTTAATGTGACATTGACACTCGCTCACTCGCTATATTTTAACTCACCAACTTATAAACTAGCAGCTTGTAAACTTACGTCATAAGGCCCTAACAAATATTAATACATGGTGGAATTGTAGCTCGTAGTAGGTCCTATAGTAAAACTGTTGAGATTTACCTCCGTAATCTCTTCCGTAAAGTGGCTAGTAGAAGATTAGTGATCCAAGTTTGTTTAAGGATTCTGGGCCGTGATAGCGGTATACATTACTTACTGTAATGGAAACCGCAAAGACGAATGCATTACTTTGTCTGTGGCACGAGGGATTTACTAGCTCGCAATGGAGTCTAACTTTCAGAGCAGGTGGTTCCTTGTGACCGTGAAAAATAGCTTTAAACTAAAAATATATGGCCATTTTGTATATCTATCAAAGCGACCCAAGCGTTTGAAGATTCCTTTTTTACAATATTTCTAGATTTTATTTTTAACTTATAAAACATTTATTTACTGTTTACAGCTAGGTATTAAACGAGGTAGCGGCACTCTGGTCTAAGGTGGAGCATACCTAGTCTAGAATAAATGGTTCTCAAAGAGGCTGCCGGAATACACCGTTAATTGCTTGGCTATATTCCTATATTATGATGTTATATAGCTTACTCGTACAAATTAACCGGATAGTTCTAAGTTATTTTCAGATAAAATTATTCTAATAAGTCAAAAGTCAAAGATAGATATGATCAATTTAATGAAACAATTCACCAAACTTCACTCGTAAATCACTAATAAGGCCTCACACAGTCTTTGCTGAACCAGTACATTATATCTTGAACCGAGTAGTTGTCTGGGACCACTGGAGCTTCAGCGAACGGCTTGGCTGTTGATGTCGGCACTCCTCCACTCCCTGAGAGTCCTCCTGAAGATGGATATGAGTAAGAGATAGTAGGCTGCTTGTAGTCGAGATAAAATTTCACGTTTCCAGCCGCGTCCCAGGTCAATCTTTGTACTTGATTCTGCCATCTCACAACAACCGAAGGGTAAGGGTCTCCGCCCTGCAAACTCCTAAAGACGCAAGGATAATGCAGGGGCTCTCTTTCTTTCATATTGGTATCGACATTAGGTACTACATCTGTCTCACTCGAGGCGACTCTTGCGTCACACCACTGAATAATTAAAAGTAATAGAGGAACAAATCTCATCTTGTCACGCCGAAATTGTACACGTAAATGAAACGGGTTCGGATTATTCACCTTTAGATAAAACCGGCCGGCTAAAGGTCAAGTTGTGTTTGTGCGAGATAAACAAACTATCTGCACGGATTCGTTGTTTGTGACCAAACTAATCTCTGGCTTGTTTTCTGAGCATAAATTAAGCGAATGTCAGTGTAGGTATTTTGTGATTTAGGGACTCTTTGTCTTCTTTGACCTGGTCGCAGCTTGATTTAACAAAACTAACACGAGTAATTAAATGATTAAGGTACACTAACTGAAATAATTAAGTCTTTGTAAACGATTTTTTTCGTGTAAAATTTTAAAAAATAATAATGTAACTATACTATATATATAATGTACTATATTGTTATTTTGCAGATATGTTGTTCTCATATAATAAAAAAATGGTTTGGGTTAAGAACACATTTTGTTATTTCTTGTTATACGATAAAGTAACCAAGGCTCGTATAATAGATATTTATATCAATAAATATCAGCACTGGTACAGTGATTTTGTTACTTTAGATATGAACATGATTTCGGTTTTATTCATGCACACAATTCATGATATTTTTTTTTTTTAACATAGAATTTGGAATATATTTTTAACTAGCCAATAATGTTAAGATTCTAAATCGTGTGGAGTCATAACTTTCCAGATATTTAACAAAGTAAATTATTTATTATACGAGTATTAATCAATATCATTACAATTAACATATGTATAATATTTTTTAAAATTATAAGATATTCAATATGATTAAAAATGCGAATAATGATGCGCATTGAAAACCTACATCAATATATTTGTAATATGAGCGGGCACTTCAAAACGTAAAATTTTTCGATGATATCCAGTGCAACTGTATTTCAATTTTTAAAAAATTACGAGTACCATTATCGTATATTACCATTTACGAGTATATGTATATTCACTCTTCAAATTCTGGAATGTTATTTATTAATTACACAATCTTTCGTCGAATTTTCATTTGCTTTGATGTTTCATAAATTAATTACAAATTTTCTCACAGCTTTGATTAAATCCTTCCTGAGAAAAGGTTTGTAAACTATTATGTAGGCATTATCTTATTCGATTCTTTATGAATAAATAAAAACTGTAATTCCAAAACGCCTGTAGTCGCAGCAGGTTAGCACTGTGAAGTGTATTTTATCCATGCCGTTATGTGCTATAATCTTCTTCTTCTTCTTCTTCTTTACCATTCCCCACTAGGTGGGGTCGGCACAGCCTGTTTTTCGCTTCCACGCCACTCTATCAGCTGTCATCTCCACATTCACTCTCTTCTCATTCATATCCTCCTTCACACAATTCATCCACGTCTTCTTTGGTCGACCTCTACTTCTGCTACTTTTTACAGTCATAGCCATACTTCTCCTAGTCACATGCATCTCCTCTCTACGCAGTACATGTCCGTACTACGCTAACCGTCCACTCTTCACTTTCTATGACACAGGTGCCACTTTCAAACTTCCTCTTACTTATGTTCTTTAATAAATTATCCGTGATGTGCTATAATAAATTATCATTATCATTAAGCCTCCAAAAGAAAGCAATCCTCTGATTACAAGCGCTAAAAAACACACGATTTGAAATTCAGATTGTCGTGGAAGAAAGCCAGCTACAAGAAATTACCGCATCCAAGCAGAGTAACGGTACGCGTACACTAAAACCGATTTTGTCGGCCGATGGCGGACAGAACTACTCGGACAAGTAACTCAGACGTTCAAATGAATACACTGCAGACGATAACGGCCGTTGTCGGTAAAACTTATGAAGTCTGAACTGCGCAACTACAGAGTACAAACGTAAAAAGCCGGTAAAACTGACAAAAAATCCAAACACGTTCGGACTCGTCAGTTGATCGTCCGTTTTCGGGCGTCATCGGACGACATCGGTAGTAGCAGTGTATGCGCTCTCTTCCAGTTACTTACGTTTGATTTGATCGGCCGAGTTCGGCCGATGACGCCCGAGCATACTTCGGCCGATGACGGATTCGGTGTACGCGTGCCGTAAGGTCTAATTAAACCAGATAAATAAAGTACCAAATTGTTTGAGACTGTTTTATACGAAGGATAATTTCTCCCCTCTGGTGTTAGGAAGCTTAATTTGTTTTGCTTGATGTCCATGCTAACTAAAGATGTCACGTGTGTGTTGTTGTTGGTGTTGTTGACGCGCCTTGGTTGATGAGTTTGAACTCAGTCAAAATCATCAACTTCTTATGTAAAAAATATTAGCCTGCACGATTCTAAATAATATACCTACAAAAAACGTCCATTTTCATAATAATATTTCATTATTATTAGTCCAGTCATTTAAGCTTAAATTAGGTAAGAATCTCGGAATTCGAGATACCCAGCTGTAAGTCTGTAAATACTTGTATATTGACACCCTAAAAGTTGTCTCAAAACCTACATATGGTAGGGTGTAAGCAACTATTAAATTTCAAGGTCAAAGGTCACTAAAATCAGTTTTTTGCGCTTTTTTTGGAAATATCTTATTTCCTATGGGTTTTTTGCTATTTGTACTTGTTATCAATATTGTAGAATACAAAATTCTCTACATATTTTGTATATAACATTTTTTCATACGGTGAACCGTTTTCGAGATAGAGGGCGGTGAGCCCGCGGTCACAGCATCACTTCAGGTCAACCGGTGCCCCCGGTCGAAAACGCGCCATATATAGTTGATGAACTATCGATAAATCAATGATTATAAATATTTGTCAATTTTTATTAACTATTATATTATATTTTATCATTTTTTTCCTAATTTATCCACTTTTTATTCAGTATTAATTTATTTAACAACACTTACCTGCCCATGTAATTGCAGAATTATTAATGAAAATATAGGAATTATATTTGAATTTTAACCTAATTAATACTTATAACTTCTTACATGATGAAAAAAAAACAAATAAATTGTGAATTAATCTTTTTATTAAAAAATATCATTATATACATTTAATTTTTTTTGAAAGTAAAGAAATGGAAAAAAAGGTACAAAAACTACAATTTATAATTTTAATCATCTTCTTCCTCTTCATCGTCGTCATCTGGCTGCTGGTAAATTTCAAACTGGTCTTCATTATCGTCTTCAACGATATTTGTCTCAAGTTCTCAAATGATTTCGGGGTCAAAGGTTCCATCTTCGTTAATGTCGCTCTGATATGGTACAGCATTGAGACAAGCTTGCCCATTACATTGGCCACAAGCTAAAGAGCATTGCAAGCCCGCTTTCCTGCATCCGCATCGCGAACCACAACCACTCTTGCAGTTGCAGAAAATTGTATTTAGCAAATTTTCTGGAACATGTGGTAAAATGGTCATGATAGGCTCCAGAAAATCGTTTCGCATTGCCCAACCCCATACCTGGGGTTCCAAATCATGTCCTAACCAAGTTTGAACTTGATAATATACACGGTTGTAATGTTGATGAGCATCTGCACTTGTTGGTGGAATATTTGAAAGATGCACAGGTTTATTAAGTTTTGTAGACTTGACGTAATGCACATAACGAAGATGATTTTAAAGAGGCACTAAATTATTTTCTATTTGAAATGTCATTAGTGTAAATAGAAATATAATGAAATTATAATTTAAGTTTTTCTCTTAATTATTTTTTAATTTTAGTAAACGGTTATCAGTTTATTGAATAGATCTAGATTTAATGCGTGAAAAAAATTATAAAATACTAGCTGACCCGGCAAACGTTGTTTTGCCTTATTATAATTATTTTATTCTAGTTTCTAGACAAATTCTAGTATAATTAAAATGTTACTTACTTATTATAAGTGTGTATGGTATATGCGTGAAATGGGTATGGAGCGCCATGAACAAATGTTAGGGGAATATAAAAGTAACAAACGCCATAAAATATTATGTTCAATCATATCTATTTAATAGTGTTTATTTTAACAAACATTTATTTGTTCTTCTTAGATGGCACCGACGCCAAGAATACAGGATAAATAAAAAATTAAAATAGCATGTTTATAAGTTAATCAAATAAAGTCTTCGATGGTACTTATGTGTAGGTATAAAATGATTTTTCACTTTTTAGATACAGTTAGAATTTATAAATGTAGGTATGATTTTGAAGTCTGTTATTTGTATAATACAATTTCATTGTAAAATTTTTAAGGTTAGTAGTAAATGATATTTTTCTAAAGTTTTATGTATTCAAAATTCTTTAACGATTCCATTCGAGCCGTAACCAAACAAATTACATAATATTGGTATTGTCATAAGCTATGACCCAAAACGTCACACAGGACCAATCGCGAGCGAAGCGAGCGCGAAAATTTTTAGCATATTTGTTCGAGCCGTTTGAGCATAAAGAAGTCCAAAACAGAACAAATTACATAATATTTGTAGTGTCGTAAGCTATGACCCAAAACGTCCTAAGACCAATCGCGAGCGAAGCGAGCCCGATGCGAGCGCAGCGAGCTATGCGCGAGCGAAGCGAGCGCGAAAATGTTTAGCATATTTGTTCGAGCCGCTTGAGCATAATGAAGTCCAAAGCAGAACAAATCACATAATATTTGTAGTGTCGTAAGCTATGACCCAAAAGTCCTAGGACCAATCGCGAGCGAAGGGAGCGGATGCGAGCGCAGCGAGCTATGCGCGAGCGAAGCGAGCGCGAAAATTTTTAGCATATTTGTTCGAGCCGTTTGAGCATAAAGAAGTCCAAAACAGAACAAATTACATAATATTTGTAGTGTCGTAAGCTATGACCCAAAACGTCCTAGGACCAACCGCGAGCGAAGCGAGCCGGTTGCGAGCGCAGCGAGCTATGCGCGAGCGAAGTGAGCGCGAAAATTTTTAGCATATTTGTTCGAGCCGTTTGAGCATAAAGAAGTCCAAAGCAGAACGAATTACATAATATTTGTAGTGTCATCATCATATTTGTTGAAAATTTTTTGCTCATACGTTCGGAGTCTAGTTTATTAGTACATCAAATTTTATAGCTTCTTCTACGTAAGAACTAAGTGATCAAGTTATGTTGTCGAGAGTTTTTCCAGCCTCTGCCTTTGTTTAACGACTGTTTGTGCTATGAGGACCTACAATTTAACGTATAATCCGATCCACAGTAGCGCACAGATGAAAATACATTTTTTTACAACAGTCATGTGCAGGAGAGGTTATGCAATAAAGCGACTTACACGCGGGTGGAGCTGCGGTTAAGTTAATAAGAAAGTTACATTGATATAGTAAAATGATAATTGTTAACAATACTACTATAATATACGATACATAAACAATAACGAAGGTCGAAATTTGTGTAAACAGTGAGAGAAGTCTGTGAAGAAGAATTTTGTGAGTAAAACAGGAGACCGACTTCGGTCTATGGTACAGTGTGGCATTTCACTCACCAGTAAAGTAAAGGCGCGGCAAATTTTAAGTATTTAAGATTGGTAATAATCATAAGCATAAGTATATCAGGTTAAATTTTGTTAGTTATTTTCTTCAAAAAAAATAAGGATTTTTACTCGAAGTACAGTTAGATACTATATTTGATTAGCTATTAAGCGAGATGAAAAATGAATAAAATACTAAAATGGCCATAAAAAATAGGAAATGATGATAAAAAAGTAAAAAAATTAGGGTTGTATGTATTTTTTAATGCCTAAGTGGCATTATACAAAAATAAAATAAAAAAATTCGTCGAAAAATTAAAAAAAATGTTTAAGGGTGATCAACCCTTATCACATAGGGGTATAAAAAATAGATGGTAGCCGATTCTCAGATCTACTGAATACGTTTATAAAATTTGGTAAAGATAAGTCAATCCGTTTCGGAGGTGTACGGCAACAAACACTGTGACACAGAAATTTACTAAAATGGCCATAAAAAAATAGGGGTTGATGATAAAAAAGTAAAAATTTAAGGTTGTATGTATTTTTTATTGTCACTTTATATAAATTTCAAATAAAAAAAATTTGTCGAAAATGTAAAAAAAAATATTTAAGGGTGAACAACCCTTATCACTTAGGGGTAAAAACGTTTCACGTTGGCCGATTCTCATACCTACTGAATACGCATATGAAGTTTGGTAATGATCAGTCACGCCGTTTCGGAGGAGTTCGGTAACAAACACTGTGACACGGAAATTTTATATATAAGATAATATAATAGTAAAAAAAATTGACAAATATTTATAATCATTGATTTATCGATAGTTCATTAAGTATATGGCGCGTTTTCGACCGGAGGCACCGGTTGACCTGAAGTGATGCTGTGTCCGCGGGCTCTCCGCCCTCTATCTCGAAAACGGTTCACCGTATGAAAAATTTTAGAAAACAAAATTTGTAGAGAATTTTGTATTCTACAATATTGATAATACATACAAATAGCAAAAAACCCATAGGAAATGAGATATTTCCAAAAAAAGCGCAAAAACCCGATTTTAGTGACCTTTGACCTTGAAATTTAATAGTTGCTTACACCCTACCCTATGTAGGTTTTGAGACAACTTTTAGGGTGTCAATATACAAGTATTTACAGACTTACAGCTGGGTATCTCGAATTCCGAGGTGAACTTACTATAATGACTGGACTATTATTACTATATTTTGGTATTTTAATACAAAGAAATCTTTTACTTCTTGCCGTAGACTTTATTTGCTTTCTCTAACACCTCTTGCTAATTGACTTCATCAATTTACAGTCAATAAGACAAAGAAAAAGAAAACAAGAACAGAAGATTCCTGACTAAGGCATCTAGACTTACTGATCTACTTTGTATACTCCCACGTAATGAATAAGATTAAGCCCACTATACGTTCCCACTGCTGGGACTCGGGGCCTTCTCTCATTAGGAGAGAGTTATAGGCCATAATCCACCACGCTGGCTAAGTGCGGGTTGGTGAATGATGCACATCTTCGGATATTGCAGTCCTCAATCGTGTCGGTTTCCTCACGATGTTTTTCTTCACCGTAGTGCAAACCCACACATAACTTGAAAAACAAGTCTTGCTGTAGGGCCGGGCTCGAACCAAGGGCCATCTGATTGAAAAGCAGACGTTCCGAGCCACACTCGCATTTAATCAATAAGATTACAATATGCCAAACAACAAACAAGAGGCAAAATAACAAGATTCAGTCCAAATCAAATGTCAGCGGCATTAACAGGAGAAATTGATATAGGATCGTACACAATGGAAATCACGAAAATGATATTGCTGTACTAGAACGTCTCAATCGAAGTCGACCTTCCTTTTAGTGCAAAGCATCGCGTAACAATAACGCTGAAACATTCCAAGTTTTTAGATTTAAAATACTGGTTACATCGCCGTTCTTTGTTTGTTAACATAAGAGTTTACAAAAGGGCACGCGGTAAAAAAATCTACAACAAATGCAATGCAAATGCGATTTCAATCTTTTCTCGTAATAATTTCACTAAAAACAATTATTTCTTCTATCTAACCGATGGTAGACAAAAATATTATTCTGTGGTAAGTAATTTTTGTCTATGGTAAGTAATACTACTACCATCATAGACAAAAATATTATTTTTGTCTTACTTACCATAGACAAAACAATATTAATAATATAAGGTCTTTACCTTATATTATTAATATTATAAGTATTGTGAAATTTCATAATTTGATAGATTTTTTAAATATTGTTTTGAATGCCTGAAACATTCCGTTCTATTAGTTAAAATATTATTGATATATTTTATTTTTTGTCTATGGTGACTTACAATTCAAATACATCGTGCCAAATCGAATTTGACACATATCTACTACCTATTCTAAATTCAAATTTATATTCAATATTAGGTTTGATATTAATTTATGAAGTAGACCGTCTCTGGTTATCTCGGCGGCCGTCCGGCCGACCGGTGTCCGCCGGAGCGGTACCAATTTCCGGGCACCAGCTCACTCCAACTAACGACCGCTCTGAGGAAACTCGAAACTCTTACCTCTTCGATCGCTTTTGAGTGGGATGAGGTATAAGCTATGCTAACGTGCTTTAACTACAATGCTCCTATTGTAGACTAGATATGACACTGAAAATGAACTTATGATTATGTCAGGAGTTAAGATCCGCCGCGCCATTGGCGAATTGAGCAAAGCGCCTGCCGCCCTCTAGTGGAAATTTCCCGAAATAAAATCATATAAAATCAACAATTAACAATATTGAAAATATAAGCTCTAAAAATTGTAGATAATAATATCTTTATCTACAAAAAAAAGTGGGATTAGATTTAATGTTTTTATTATGGCTCACTGTTCACTCGCTAAACAATTTACTAATATCCAAATATCTGAAAACTATAAAGAAATCTTACATAGTTTTATTGAAAATGAAATTTAGATCGTTAGAGTTTACTATTAATGTACTTAGAATTTGTTTCGTAAAAATCTATTACCATAGTTCAGCAGTGCCGTTCAAATTATACGGCTCGTCTGGATCTGGTAAAACATTTCCTTAAGAGAATTTTACCAATTATATTAGTCTGAGAAATTCCATATTAACTACACGACAGAATCCAGTATCGAGCATTTAGCGGTAGTTTACCTAAATTGGAATAGTTCTATTGGGAGAGTAATTCAGTAACTGGTGTTAACTTACTTAATGGAAATTGCTTTTGATAGTATCTTCTGTAAATGAATAGAGTATATTTCAACTACATACGTCTTACGTGATGAGCTAAGACATTTTAGTTAATAGATGTTTTCATTTATTTCGACTTTGAATTTTCTATTTCATTTCCTGTGTTCTCAACTATGATTTGCATGATTTAATCTAATTTAATGTTTAACTTTTGTGTTCAATTATTTAAGTCCCACTAAGATAATTATGTAATCAATCATCATATGCATGAGATGATCAATATAAATGAATACAAATATAACATCACTTTACAATATTTACACAATTTTTCAAAACTACAAAATACTAGAGCTAGTGGCTACTACTGTACAACTTTTAGCTTTATCTCTCGCTCTGTAAAATGTCAGAATCAGTAATTCTAGACTTGCCATGCTCCACTTTCGGTTAGTTTCGCTGACTTATGTGGCTACTCGCCCTGCTCGTCAAATACCTAGCTGTATTGTGTTTATAAAATAGTTACTTACGCTGTAAACTGTTGTTGTTTTGTAAAGCATTTTTTTTATTATACTAACTAAGTACGAGTAGCTCTGCTCTCATGAATTTGTGGGCTTCTACAAAGGTGGCTGACATGTATTTTACTATCAATAGCGTACAAAGACTTTGGTTTAAACAGTAAAGTTGACAAGAAAATCAATACCGCCAACAGCAAATAAAATGTGTGCTTTATGGTTAGGTACATCAACGACAGTTTAATAATGTAGATATTTTTTATCAAAAGAGTGCCTTATCTTAAAATGAACTTTGATATAGAATTATTATCTACATATATGATGAAATTTTTTAATTATCTTAATAAAAAGAAGTTAACAAACAGATTATAAACTAAAATAAATCATGTTCATTTTATAATACTAGTACACAATCATTTCTTACGCATCACATGTCCATACCACGCTAACCTTCCACTCTTTATTTTCTCCCTCACTGGGGCTACTTTCACACTTCCTCTAAAGTACTTATTCCTTATTTTGTCCATTCTTGTCACTCCACACATCCATCTCAACATTCGCATCTCTGCCGCATGCACTCCTCTTTCATATCCTTCCTTGGTGGCCCAACACTCTAATCCATA